>LR990165.1:0-1470000 GCA_905147325.1 Notodonta dromedarius | reverse complement strand
GGATGTAGTGTGTATGTTCACCTATCACTCCGTCAATGGTGCACAGATTTTGTATTTTTTTGTTTGAAAGGTTTGGTAAATGCAAGTGATGAACACCAAATGAAAGAAATTACAAAGTCCCTAGTTATTACTAGCTTTTTAGTGCACCCAGATTTTTATGGAGTCGGTTATTTTTTTTTATTAAAATATTTTTTTAGCCTTCTAAATTATATACACATTGAATTTTTGAAAGGTGCGTAAACTGAAAACAAATCTTCCAAGGAGTCAGAATTATAACATGATAAGCTGTTATTACTTGTGTGATTTGCTGGCGCGGTGCGACTCGCGATTTCTCGTAGCAATCTTCGTAGCCAACGCCGTAGCATGCTGTGTAGTCTTAGTAAGCGTAGTAATATTGCTAGATACGCATAGTTAGTGGTATTTCTAACATACTGTTTCTGTTTTAATATATGACAACCTACAGAAATTTATAATTTCGTATCCGGGACGCAGTTACGTAATAATTTAGCTAGCAAATACAATTTGTACGTCAAAAGAACGAGTAAAGGGCGCGGAGTGAATAATTTGTGTACGAAAGCCCTTTTGTTTGGTAGGTTGTGAATATAACGAAGTTTACCACCTACCAAACAACACTTTATGAAGAAACATTTGAGATTTTACTTAAATATTGTTCTAAAATTACTGCTTATGGCTGTGGTTCTTACTTCTCAGTAATGTTATGAATCGACTGAAATAACTAGGTACTTCCTACATACTTAGGTCTTAGTGATTCTGAACGAAAGCTTAACTGACCTGACCTGAATAAGTTATAATAAGGTGTCTTAATTAATTAATTTACAATATTAAAAAAAACAGAAGATAATCAATATTATTTTTATTATTTTACCAAATTCCACAATAAAAGTCTCGATTGGATCTCATCCATAAACGACAATATGCACAGCAAATATGTATTATTAATTACTAAACAATTGTATCCTATCTAAATAAAAATATATGTATGTACACATTAAAATATTTACAATGACCCTTAATGTTTTCTTTATATACCGATAAGTACGTACATACCGGATATTACTGATTTGAGTAAACGAAGTTAGCGATGATTTTTCGGCTAACTATCAGTTAAAAATAATGAAACATATACCAAAAAGTAATTTATGAGATTAATAATCCATATTCTAGAGTCTACACTGTTTGAGATACACAATATACCTGATCTAAAATAGTTCCCAAATGAAACCCCAAGCTATTATTATTATTTTAGCCTATTCCAGGATAAAATAAAATATACCGAATTTAGATTTTAGAAAAAAAAGGTTTAAAAAAATATTTCCTAATTGAATGCTCATGTGCAAAATAGTAATATGTTTTTTTCGTAATTTATATCCCGATGTGGATAAACAGAATGTGGCAATTAATGATGATTGGATCACTGGGGGGTATTACGAAGCCAGCACTCGGTCCAGCGCAGACAGCGCCGCCACCAGGAGGGTCGTATAAAAGTTTGTATCTGCAATAAAAAGAGCATTTAAAAATAATTGTTAAGTGGCTCGTAAACGAGCTATAAAACAATTGATAGCATTTATTTGCGGTACTTATACTTGTAATTAAATTGTGCAACAAAGTAATAACGCGACCTCGTCAAAATAATCTGACTACTGATACTAAAGCCAAACTCGATATACAAATTTTAATAACAAACCGTTGCCTAGTTACGAACAACACACAGGTGTTACCTAACAATCTGTTTTATAGTAATACATATTTTAATTTCAAAAACAATTGAATACTTTCTCCAAAAATATAACATAAACAAGAAAAAAAAACAATAAAATAAATTAACAAGATTCGTTGATGAACATTACATATCATGTTTAGTTTTCATATGTATAGATGACAAAATAGATCGGATAGACATAATTGTGTTCAATAGATTGACTTTGATTCGGATGTTATAAATAGCAAAGATACCAAGACAATTTAAATTTTAATTAGAAAATGTTACCTCTAAAACTCGAAGCCGTAGCCAGTTGCATGTCAGCCGCGTTCGGGGTCTCCGGGGTCGTACTTATTGGACCTGGGTACAGACGAATTATACCTACATCTTCCATTTCTAAATTTCAAACTGTGTTCGAGTTAATATCTAGAATATGCACGGAAACCTCCTTGGTATTGTAACTCTTTGGTATTTGGTAACGGATCCCCTTAGAAGGTCGCTATATTCTTTTTATTTTTTCCAGTTTCGAGTATCGTACCCATCTGTAGATACAAGAATAGGAAGTAAGTATCCTACCTGGATAATAAATGGCTTCCTTCCTGACGGCGTACTTCGCCTGCGGTATCCTGAGGGTGCAGATGAACTCAGCCGGCGTGGGCAGGTCGGCATCGTTGAGCGTGATCGACGCAACTACGGAGTATCTGCCGTCGACTGGTGTGACTCTGTGGTTCACTACCGGCAGATGGCTGGTGGAAGAGAAACGACGAACATTTATGGTTGCTTTATTATTTCATACCAAGTGGTGAACGGAAGGAAACAAGTATTTGCTACTTAAATTATACAAAGTAGGAAAGGACTTGTGCGTTTAGTTTAGATGCTTAGAGGGTCTTCATTTTGCTTCAAAATGAGGGGGGGGGGGCGTGAACTATATCGCTTTCAGTTTCTACTACACATTAGTGCAACAGCCGAGAGATATTAGACTCGAGACCTCTCACTTAAAAGTACGTACAAAAAATATATATAGTGGAAGATACCTACTAACAAAAAAAAAGTAGTTATGAATATTAATCGCTAGAGGAGCAACTTTATCAACTAAGATATTTGATGATATCGAGTGGTATCTAGCAACGAATCCAATAACTCCTAGCACCCTCCGAGAATTTGTCGTCCAGAGAATAGCGACATGGCATTAAAATTTCCAACTTAAACGAAAACTCTCAAGTTTGTGTGCCTTACATTACCAGCGGCCACATGAGTGCAAAGAACAACGAAGTTGCCCTCCCCAAGAGAAATACTTCTCGGAATAGCAAAATTTAATAGAAAGAAAATATTTTAAGAACTACAGGCAAGAGAGTGGTTTAAATTATTCATGACAATTACAGCGTCGGTTGCATGTTATTCGGCGAAATGAACTTTGTTATTTCATTTTAAACTCGTAAGCGTTCTTGTCGGCGTCTGCTACAATATCCTTTGCTCTATTGTTCTTTGATTGTAATTATATATTTTTTTAATATGTATCTATATAGTTTGTAGATAGGCATCCATTATACAATTTTCTGGTGGGCTTACAGAGGCCGTCAATGAAGATACAGCGGTTCATATTAAATTGCGCGTACAGGATTACCATAACATGGGCCATCCCGCAATGCGGTCTCGGCATTAGGTATGTAATATGTAGGTACTAAGAATAGAATAGTATTGCCTAACTATAGATAGTATTGGAATTTTACAACACTATCAATAGTATCTAGAGAGTCATGCTCAATACTTATTACTTACTATTGAAGACGATCAATAGTATTGATAGTTTTGCTCTCAATCAATCAATATTTTCATACGTATCGATAAATACATAGTATCAATACTACCGATAGTATCGACATTGATTTCAATAAAACACGCTCTAATAGTGATACAATCGATAGTATTGTAAAATCCAAATACCATCAATATTATGACTGATTAAGCCCTATCGATATTATGACTGACTAGTTTTCGATGTTACTATAGTATTGGCAACCTATCGATAGACAATCGAAAGTTAGGCAACAGTTACTACGATCCATATACGTTACGTAATGTTACGTTATTTAACTTTCGGTATTATATATGAAACTCCATCCCCAAACTAAGCAACCCTGGTATTAATGCTGTATTGTACTATACGATAGGGTGAATAATCGAGTGTATTAATATTTTTGATCGCGCCTTTAAAATTTGCGGTTTTGAAAATTGTGGTGCCCCGTCAGAAACGACACAATTTTAAGTTTTTCAATGTCGCACTATCCAGTCACCGGAATCACTCAGTTACGCCATCTAGTTGATTTTTGCGAGTACTTTTTCACAGTTGACGTTACAAAGTTACGTATAACGCATTTCAAGCGTGACGATTTCGGCCATTTGACTAGACTACCGAAAAGCCTGTAAAGCAACTTCGTTTAAACAGCCAGCCGGTTAGTAAGTACTCACTTTTCAGGCGTGGCGATGGTGAGGTTGGGCGCGGGGTACGCGCCCTCCGCCGCGCAGATGACATTCACCGTCTCGTCGTCAGTCTTGTTCTGGATGAGGTGGAAGCTGCGCTCTGGTGCTGTAATTACACCTTATCTGCTTATATCTTTCAGATTATGTCCAAACAAATACGCCATTACATCTGTATTCTTAAAAGAGATGGACACATATCCGACTTGATATCACGTGATAGATATCTGAAGAGGTTTTTTTTACATAATATCTAGATGAAAGAAAAAAAAAAATACTTACCAAAAACAGTCATATTCTTACTCTTGAAGTCTTCGTCTATGAAACTTGAAACTACACAAATATATTCACCTGTCAAGTCCGTATCTATCTTAACTATACGTATCGCTCTGTACATTTTCATGGGGTCGTCCGAGGCCCTGTAGGTGAGGTCGACGCGGCCGCGCAGCGCGCCCACCTCCTGCGGCTTCTGGGACATGATCCACTGGTACACGAGGTTCGCTTTGCTCTTGAAGAACCATTTCACCATGAACCCGGGAGTCCGCTCACCGTACGTGTAGTCACAGTCTAATATTACCGAGTCCTGCACACCGTATTGTATTATTTCGGGCACTACAATTTTCACTATTTTTATTGTGTAGAAACCTGAAACAATTGAAGATTTATATTAGAAAGCATTTTGGTGTTTATTTAATGTTTAATTAAAATCATAATTGGAATCTTGAATCTCGATCGTGATTCTTAAGTATTTTGGAAATGTTTGTCCTTGAGTGTAAAACATGAACAGAGCCTAGATACGAGTATTACCGCTCGAAATGGAGAACTATATTTTACGAGTCGACGGATTACAAGCCCTAGCCTTGGCCTACAATGAGCCCTATTGTATCTTAGTGATACCTTCATTAACTACCGACCCAAGTGTAAACCTAAAACGGCCACCAGTTTGTATTTAATTGATTAATATTCATGGGAGAACAGCAAACATTCCAGTCACTTTAAGATAACGGCTAATCCATCCATCAGTCTAGGAGCCTTTTAACCATAAATATTTATGCAATTCCTGAGCCAACGCTGTCGAGAGCTCATTTGAATTCGTCCTGGTACCAAGGCATGGACTTGAAAATTTCATTTCATCGCACTTACATTTCTATACTTTATCAAGTGGTTTTGTTAAGAAATCTTTAAACATTATGATAAAATAATTGAAAATCTCTACTTACATGGGGTGAGTATTTAGAAAGGAAATCGAATAAACGATATACATTAAATATTGCGTTAGAATCGCATCAACGCGTAGATAACAAGCAATGCGCTTACCATTAAGTTAAAAATACAGAAAATAAAATAAGGGTCCCTTAGTTTTCTTTTCTACCGATTGTATTAGTAATAAGCTCAAGATACTGGAGGTATGGAAATTATTGACGTTTATATTTTCATAACTCAACTTCCTATTACCAATGGCTACTCAACAATATATCTAACAAATAAGATATATTAATTTAAAATAATGTTGCTTAAAATACACAGGATGTCGTAAGACTGTTGGGGAAGGCTCGTTATTTCAAGTCTGCACTTCCGGTTACTAGCGTTTCAAAACCCACGCTAACAAGGTGGCTACCTGTTCGTATTGGTAACATTAGAACTGGTAACAACTCTAGCCAGTGCCAGACTTATACCTACTTGTCTTTAATAAAAGTCACTTCACCTTGTGCCGCCCCTCCCTCCTTCCCACCTACCATTACACAGCTGTAAGTATTGGGTAGTTAGGTATGAATTGAAAAGTGAGATGTCCTCTGAAACCTGCCACCGCTAGACCTGGGCCAACATCTATTGCCTAATTACGAATTTAGCACTGCCAGCACACAGCATGGATAATTTTTACACTAAGGCTATGTGTAGTTGCTGTTTCCTAGCAAGCTAATTGCTTTAGCAGGAGTTACGGGGCAACCTTGATATAAAACCATCTATGAGGGCAACGCAACATCAAGCAATATCGTAATAACATGGAAATCTATACCTATGTAACTGGATATTGTACTTTATTAACCTACGCCAAGGTCTGTAATACTTTAACTCTTCTATTAGACAGAAAAACCAACCGAGGTAGATAGTTGCTGCTGGGACTTTGTCCTTCTCATTCCTAGTCACCATACCGAAATACCCCTTCCGCCCTTGGACACTCTAGTAGAAAAGGACACACCGGACACACCGGAGTCCCACCGGACACAGAGCCTCTTGGTCGTCACGTTTCTTGTCCAACAGTGATCCCTCCAGGCTAAATAACTTCATGCGTCAGAAGAACTATGTTTTTTCACCTATTAACCATGAAATTACAACACGTCAGTTAGCACTTACGACACGACCGCCACTTAAGGCCTCAGCCGTCAGCACGAGGAGGGTGTTCTGGTATAACGGAGCATGACTCAGCTGAATTCACAAAGTAATTACACACAATACAACACGTCATGTGTTACCGAAACATAAGTTTGACTTTGGTACTCGTACAATCAGACTTGCTATGTCAGCCCGCATTATGACATACCTAGTCATTTATATTTATACTAGCTGTGCCCCGCGACTTCATCCCTACGCGGATATTTGGATTATTGGGTTAAAAAGTATCCTATATGTTAATCCCGGTTATAATCTATCTGTGTTCCAAATTTCATTCAAATCCGTTCGGTAGTTTTTGCGTGAAGGAGTAACAAACATACATACATACATCCACACTCAAAAACTTTCGCATTTATAATATTAGTAGGATATTGTATATTGTTTAGAAATTATATATTGTATATTATTAATATTTAGTCATTATATATTATTAATATTTATATATTGTTTAGAACCTAACTTAATTATACCTGGCATATGGTTGCAAGACACTAGTAAAAATAAACTTTTTTTTTAAACAAAGTTGGCAAACAAGCTTACAATCCGCCTGATGTTGGGTAGGTAGCGTAGTCTATAGATGCATGCAATACCAAAGCCATTGCTCGCACGTTGCCGACCTAAAGGGGAGTGGGACGGAAGGAAGGCAAGGGAAGGGAAGAGGAGTTGGTCTTTCGTCTCTACCACTCATCATTAGAAACGCAGCTTTAAGAACTACTATACCTCGATCTTCTGTAAGAGGATGGTAAATTTATCTCTAACTAGCTGTTCCCCGCGACTTCATCCGCGTAGTATTTTAACTTAGCAAAAAATTCGGGATTATCGGGTTAAAAAGTATCCTATATATTAATCCCGGTTATAATCTATCTGTGTTCCAAATTTCATCCAAATCCGTTCAGTAGTTTTTGCGTGAAGGAGTAACAAACATACATACATACATACATCCACACTCACAAACTTTCGCATTTATAATATTAGTAGGATTTATAAATTAGCGTATGTCCCCAGATAATTATATAGGAACATAATATGCTTGATGTTTTTTGTGACTTAGTTAGAACAAGCCCTCGTTTTAAGTAGAATTTAGGCCTCTGTCGAGGCAAATCAGACATAAAAAGTAAATGTCTCACCATCCGTATTCGAAAAGCCAATACCAGTGTAGACTATTTGTAAATAAAATATTCGAAGGGTACGGTAGGTCAAGTAAACGGCCACCAGCCAAATGGAATGTCATCGATCAAAGAAATACCGCTCATCTATAATGTACATTGATCGTTGAGTAAAAAACTTTACCAGTCATGGCCGAAAGGGTCCGTTGGGTATATTGAACAGCCACAAATACCTACTGGGAGCATGTCCGTAGCCCTACCATGAGTTGATATGTTATGGAGCTGAACTTTTAATAAATCACTCGCTACTAAAAAGCCTTACCAACCACCTTTAGCATTGACTAAGACGCCGTGCAAAATATCGCGCATTATTAAAATAAACCCTATAATATGTACTTATTATTGGTTCCCCGGGTGACTTAAATCTCACCAGAGAGCGCGTTCCAGGATTCTGCGGTAAGTAGGTAGGTATGTATACTAACATCAACCGCGCTCAAGTCGCAAGCGAGTTCCCTAGCCTAGTACATTCCAGCATTGTAATTTATATGGGCAGTAGCGCAACTGTACAAACTGGTGCCAATCCTATATTCACAACATATGCTGCACAAACAGTCTCACACAACACACTGCCAAAAACAAAAACATGCAAAGTGGACAACTTATCTGCACGTCCTCTGAAAAAAAACTGTAAAAGGGTCGCCCGACCGTTTGTAATATAGCGGCGGATACACTCGCGGCCGGCAGTCCAGCTGGCTTTAACGGTTCGACGGCCATGGGACAGTATTATCATGCTTCAGGATTTTTACATTACTTCTGAAGTTCGGTTAACGTTTTATGAGAGGTCTGTTGGACGAGACTCGGTTGTTCATGCTCTGTGATTTAAATTTAATGAACGAAAATTTTGTGGTAGGTTCATACCTACTTTTCCCGAATTTTTTTTATTTGATCGGGGTTTACACAAACTTTAAACTAGCTATATAAGTTCTAATACATAATTATTATTTACATATTGAGACAAACCTGTTGTTTTAGTTAGTTCTGCTTAATTATAGCAAATACTCCCCTGGTTATAGATTTATTATTTAAATATCTAGCATGTAGCATCCACACCTCACTAAACTGGCTTTCTCTCTTTATTTAAATACCTATATCTGAGTGAGATTTGAATACTATTTACTTATTTAGTGATAATGGTTTTGCCTGCAAACATTCTGTTGCTGATCCTATGAATGTAAACCATCTTTTATTAATTGAAAAGAGTAACTAGGTATTGAGTTTCTTGCCGGATCTTCTCAGTGGAAGCAGCATTCCAGACCGGAGGTAGATCCTGACTATTCATAAGTGCTATGTTAGCATACATGAATAAAAAAATATTGTTTGAATTTGAGTTAATAGCTAACGCGCGAATATTCAACTTCTCCTCTTTTAGACCCTTTGATGCACACAAATGTTTAATGTTAAACATTTGCATAACCGCACAGTTAAATGGCTATAAAGCTATCTAAACATAACTAATCTATACAGAGCTATATGTTTGTTCGATTAACCGAGCCGATGTGTGTTTTGGGTATGTCCGGTGGCGGCGGGCTTCATCCGGACTGAATATTGCGATCACTGTTGATCATAGATCATAACATGATATGAAATATAGAGACGTTTTGTTGGTACGATATTGTACATTTGCCGGACCATTGAGTAATGATTTATATATACACACGTTTATATACGTTTACAAGAGAAACAATTTGTAAATGCAAATTATCCTACTAATATTATAAATGCGAAAGTTTGTGAGTGTGGATGTATGTTTGTTACTCCTTCACGCAAAAACTACTGAACGGATTTGGATGAAATTTGGAATACAGATATTTTATAACCGGGATTAACACATAGAATACTTTTCATCCCGATAATCCCGAAATCTTTGTTAAGTTAAATACTACGCGGACGAAGTCGCGGGCATAAACTAGTTTCTCTATACAAGGTGACACATAATGTGTATACTTTTTTTTTCAAAACTTATAAAACCATCAGCTTTGGAGGGAACTTGAAAAACAAAAGGTGTTATAGGAATACAGCTGTTGACCGATTTCACAAGTCTACAAAACCTTTAGTACTTCAACTGTCCCACAAAGCCGATAGTTTGAGATTTACAAAGTTAAGTTGCAAAAAAAATAGTATACCCTTTTTGTATCACCTAGTATACACAGCCATGTTAGCTTTCGATAACAGTGTCAACGCGTCAACAAAATACCATTTCTATAATATAGTATGCATGTAACATAGTGTACACTTAGTAACACCGCATAAATACACTTTTCTCCTCTCAAGCAAAATAATGAGATCGACGTTCTGTAAAGAATCCTTTTCCTAGCATTTGCATGTGTGTAGCAAAATAGTACGAGCCTTATATAGACGAAATGAAGCGTCTACAAAGGCCTGAATTTGTTTAACTAAAAAAATAACTCATTCAACGTTTAACGAATTCTAAATACGAGTAGGGATAATTAATTCTTCAAATTAAGATTTGTTTTTAGGAGTGGAGGGAATGGGAATATAGCTATATTTAAGTAAAACAACATTCATTCGAAGAGAAACACAGATTAAGTAGGTAACTGAATACCTTTTACTGAAAATTAGTTTTCTAGGTAATGGTCTTTATTGAATAGCTTTTCAGGCCTATTCTTATTTACTAAAAACAAAGTGAAGATTCGAAAATGACAACAGACTCTCATTGATAATACAATGTTTAATTAGGGACATATATAATATTAATATATATTTTCCAAATAAGCTTTTCCAAAACAAGGAAAGAAGACCAAAAATCCTTTAATTACATGAAAAACTGTAAAAGAAACAAAACTCACCATTAAAACAGGTAACCAACCACAAGAGAGTCGTGCACGTGTGCATTATGTGACCACACTTCATCACTTCACACAGAACTAGAGCGGGCAACTCCGGGATAACACCTATTATCTACAATCATAGCCCTCAAGTGACGTAACACAAAGTTCGCGGAGCAAGGGCACGGGGCGACCGCTCGGCTCCGAGCATCCCGTCCGACTGAAGGGACTGAAGGCACCGAAGCCTTCGTATAGGGTGATCGAGGATGTTTTGTGTCCTCACAGCTATTAACTTCACAATAGACTGGCATATTGCATTTCAATCTGTTCGCTATAACTAGTTTGCGGAATACCTAAAAGTTTGGTTTTTATCACGATGAAACGTGAAGATGGGTGTAATCTCAATGTATTTCTGTAGGTATGTTTGTAGTATTAGCTCCAGAATTGATGAATCAATTTTGCTCGGAGTGGAGTATCGGCGAGATCTTTTTCATCCATCTTTAGTTGATATTAGTTCTCCAGATTTGAAAAAGGTATAGGTAAATAGAGACTCATTTTTTTTCAAAGCTTCCTTGGTTTGCGCGGAGCCGCATTGATAGCAGTTAACACACAAGATGTGAAGAAGAACTAAGTAGTACTTGCCTTGAGTCCTTTATAAACCTTTGTAAGTGGTTCATTGGATATCCCGATAACGATTATTGCCGTTTTGGAATAACAACGACTTCAGATTCCCGTCGGGTTCATTACATATGGCATATGGCCTTTTAGTAATTTGCTCTTATCTGAGTGCGCTTGAACTGGAATCAGAGCAGCAGTTAGTAACTCGTTTTAGAGAGTTGCTAACTTATTAGTAACCATATTGGTCTGGTGACATAGATTTTATTTTGTTTGACGTTTCAAGGTAAGCCGTCGCGTCCTAATAAGATTTTATTATGAAACGAATAACAGGCCAAAAGATATGATATGCCTAAAAAGTTACTCTTCTCATTACAAAAGGGTATTTCGACAGTCAGTAACAAATTGTCTAAATTCAATAACAACAAAATGAAATCAATCTCTAATATCGTTTTGTAACAAGCCGAGTTCTACAAGATTGAATGCGGGATTATCAAATTAATCAATTTACCATCCAATAATATGCTCAAATAAATATTTCGATTACTGTATTGTTTTTATATTGAATGACAACAAGTACTAGTATTAATTTTAGGTAAATTGTATTGTGATAATAAATTATATCCTAATTTTTTGCAAGTATGTTATAATAAATCCTGGAAGGGTTTTTTTTATCACATAACGATCTTGGAAGTGTTATTCTTATGTCATTCCACTACAAAGTGACATGTCAAAAGCATACTCAAGACCGCTCTTAGACTTGAGATTGATTTATTAATACGGGCCTTAATAGTTCATCAGATTGTTATTCGTCAGAATTTTATACAAATATAAAATCATGTAAATTCAAACCTCTAAACTTTACGAACTCTACGCCCGCGTCGCGTCAAACGCGTTCTTATAGCAATATTATGTACTGCGGACATAAAGAACTAAAATGTGCTAGTAACTTTGATAGTTCGTTTATGATCATTGTATTTTGTTTTGTAAAAGTCATAGAACAAAATAGCTTGTTTATCATGTTAGTAACACAGTCCTGCAAGGTTGTTAGTGATACCACTAACAACCAATAACCCTGTTTAACAACAAAAGGCATATCAAACTATAAGGCAATCACTATAACAGCATCTCGACTACCAAATTTGAATCCCAAAACTTTCAGGCCCGGAAACAGAATTTGCTCTAGTTTTTCAGTTGTTGTACTAAATCCCCAATGTATCTGCCGGGATGGACATTTATATATTAAAATAAAGCTCAACTCTATTACCTAATGGACTCATTAGGTTTTTCATATTTTTTGAGCGACATAATTTTGTCCCATTGGTATTAACAACACAAAGTTGTTTAGAACTTTGTAGTTAACGTTTCTTAACGATTAATGCAAGTGGTAGAGTGGGGATGGAGAGAGGGAAGTCAATACTTTATTTATATACTAAGATAGGTAATAACTGTGTCCCTCGAGCGAGTTCATTGAATTGCTGATTCCAAAATACCTACTCTTACTACATCAAAGTTTTCGTTGGGCTTATCTTTGAGAAAAGTACTCACCTTTAAGTAATAATAAACTTTCAATGTTTATAGCCCTGATTACAAATTCTAATATGCAATATTTTGCATTTAGAGACTTAATATTACTTAAAATCTCATGTAAAATGTACGTTTCGCAAAATAAATTTTGATTTATTTACCATTATTTTTTATTACTAGGGGCGATTATTTGAAAAAAATAAACGTGAATCTTATAGCGTTGTAAAAACTCAACAATTCAGCGGTTGAAATATGTGGTTATTTGGCATTTGGGTGCCAAGTCACGCTCCCGGCGAGACTCCGCTGAATTTATTTAAACACCGTCCGATAAAGCGCTGTACCTGACGGTTTCGCTTTAATATTCTTTTAATACTTTGTTGTGCTGGCGGATCTTTGATGGATTAAAAATAATATAGGCAGGAGTATATCGCTCTATTAAGATTAATTGAATAAAGTCAGCATCTAAGCATTCGACCCGCCTGATGATAAGAGTTACAGTAGAGGTGCTTGCACATTGTCGAACTGAAGGGTGGTGGGCAAAGGGACGGGAGGGGAGGGGTTCTGCTTCCGGCTCTCTCACTCATGGTACAAACGGAGCTATAATATCTACTTTACGCCGACCTTCTGTTTAAGGGTTACTACCCCGATTAAACCAGCCCGTACCTATACTAGTTGATACAAAATGGGTATACTATTTTTTTTGCAACTTAACTTTGTAAATCTCAAACTATCGGCTTTGTGGGACAGTTGAAGTACTAAAGGTTTTGTAGACTTGTGAAATCGATCAACAGCTGTATTCCTATAACACCTTTTGTTTTTCAAGTTCCCTCCAAAGCTGATGATTTTAGAATTACATAGTTAAGTTTTGAAAAAAATAATGTATACCCATTATGTGTCACCTTGTATAAGCTGTAGTCAATTAGCTACTGCATGGCTGTACCACCGTCAATTGACAAGGAATGGTAGATGGAAGTAGTTCGAACATATTTGTTACTAAAGATCTATTACCGTTTCCAAAACAAACTCCCTTTGCATATTTATGTTTAAGGTAGGTATCTACAAAATCTAGCAAAAAAAAACAAAGGTGTAAAATGAAACCCCGAACAGTTTTTCAAAACTGCACAAAGCTCTCGCAAATTCCCGAGTCGTATGTGGGGTCACGAGCCACGACCTCCGCAAATCCGGCGGATGTGCGGATGTGCGGATGTGCCACGTCTCTGAGTGATATCTGCCGGAGATCCGGAGTTGGGGCATCGATGCCATTTTGCGGATTACCGTTTTGATTCCTCGCTATGTTGAAATAGATTTCTGATGATATAACAAATGGGAACTAGAACATTATGTGTATAGGATGTACCGCGTTTATAATTTATTTATTTATTTATTCGACGAAAGTATTCCGTAACTGCTACAAAAGTACGTAGCAGGCTACGAAAATATGAAGCAGGCTACGAAATTGCGTAGCAGACTACGAAATTATGTGAGTGGAGTGTAACGAAGTAAGAGAAATAACGATTAAGTTGGCTTCTTTACTACAAAAACATTTTTAAGCTAGTTGTTGGTTTTAATTTACTTGTTGCTTTTACTTAAAATAGCCGTTAATGTATTTAAGAACGGCGGATTGTCAACAATCCAACTTCGCAGACCAGTTTGTCACAAGTCAGAAGTTTAACCCTCCAACTTGAAGTGGCTATGTGGCTCTAATAGTACCGGGGAAAGCTTTTGTTACTCCTTTTATTATGACGGGTGTCAATTCCGATTATCCTTTGTTCTTTCCATCGCGATTTAGAAAGTTTTAGTCTGGTTTATGCTACTTATATGATTTTGTTTCCATATTTTGATATGATAATGAAGAGCAATAAAGTGCGTGATATCGGGTAAGAAAAACCATTGAGTATCTATATAAATAGGTAAAAATAAAAATAATTATCAGAGGAACTCAGCATGTTTTTAGTACCTAATCAAAAGTTTCTGATTTTAATAGATTGTTTGGGGCTCAATATGTTATGAAATGATCTTTTAAGGATTCCTCGTAGGGACTGAGAGACCCCAAAAATCACTAACATAAAGATGATAAACTATATTAATTGTCCCTTAATATACCTAATAAAGTGTATATGGTTGGTGACTGGTTAGTGATGTCTGGGTAATTCACAGGATTAATAACCATATTTGGTCCCTATGCAAAATTCAAAATGATATAAGTGTAAAAAAAATCAGGATAAGTAAGTTATTAAAGATAAAGTAGATAAAAGACTAACGATAAAAATCGCCAGAGAATTAGCAAACAGTCTTCGTATTCCTGCTTAGTCAGATCAACGTCACTTTATTGTGCATTTTCCCGCCAACCGAGGCATTCCGCCTTCAAGTTTGTAAGCTCAGTGAACCCATTTGCATAAAAATGCAATACAACTCGGCTTTTGCCTCGCCACAGAGGATAATTCTTATTGTTTCAGCTAACAATAGGTTTTTCTTCGCCGCTGATTGATGGTGATGAAAAGGGGATCGTAGTGGCGTTACCATACCTTAAAAAATAAATACAGGACATAAGATTGTTTAAAAATCATCGATAAAATCGTTAAAAAATAAGGCGAGATATCACTCTTGATAGGCTACAAGATTAGTTGCAAGTATTCCAAAATAACGGTTGGGACTTTTTCGAATAGATAATGTTTTAGAAAAATCTGACGCATGGCCACAGTAGCTCATTGACTTTAAAACTTCTCATTAGGAGCCGAAGAAAAATAACTTGTCAAACCCGTGGTTAAGAACATTTATTTTGTTGTGGTTGCTTTATTTACGTTTACAAAAGGGCTGAGTTCACCAACACACTAACGGACCGTTGGAGCAGTAAACGGTTGTTACCCATTGCAGTATATCAAACAAACTGATTTGACTGTCTGTGAAAGTGTGGTCGGCTTTAACTATGTAGCTTTCTATGCTTTCAATTAAAATATATAGATTTTGTAAAAAAAAAGGATTGAAAAAATATGCTGCGGTTTGGTTTGAGGTTTCTCACCAAATTCCTTGACCCTACACCTTAATTTATAGCAGTACATACCTACAAATATTATTATCTACCGCAGTGAACAGTAAATTGCAAATACAAACACAACCGGAGTCGACCATTGTGCAAACTGTGTTTGTCGGAATTAGGGGCCGGACAAACAAACAGACGGCCGCACAATTTGCTAGTCTTACTCGTTACGGGACCCTAAAATTATTCTGAACTACTTACCTGCTATTGTCTTCTGTAGTATAAGAGTATTATTGTTACAAGGTACATTATTAACTAAAAACTAAGTAAAGTTTAGTTTAATTATTTTAAAATGTTAATAAGTGGGTGGTACGTTTATTGGAAACATAATGGCGTTTGATTTTTCAAAGTAGGTAAGCCAATCATTAACTTTCCACATGTTGTATCCAGTACATGGTCTTATTAACAAAGATCACAGCATAGAACTCGCAAATGTTCACTTCACTTCACTTAAAAAAAACATTTTTAGCTTCCGTCATAGTAATTGATGATTTTGCCAACAACAGAGTATTGATGGGCCACTTTGTAGTCTGTGTAAGGTAATGTGTGTAGAGGAGCGCGCTGGCGTACAAACTCGGTGGACTTTGGATTTAGGAACGCCATTTTATCTGATTTTATAAAATTAACTAGCTGAGCCCGCGACTTCGTCCGCGTGGAATTTAACTTAACAACAAAGCCCGCTCCCGCGTTCTGAGCCCGAGCGACAGGACCCATTTTTTTTGTTTCTAAAATAAAAGTAGCCTAAGTTACTGCTTATAACATCAGCTATCTACCAGTGAAAGTCCCGTCAAAATCGGTCCAGCCGTTTCGGAGATTACCCGGAACAAACACACAGACAGACAGACAGACAGACAGACAGACAGACAGACAGACAGACATACAGACAGACAGACAACATTTTTTAAATCGCGTTTTTGCTTTAGGTTTCGTATGTACTTTCATGTGCATTTAGTGAAAAGGGGTTATTTTGATATTACAAACAGACACTCCAATTTTATTTATTTGTATAGATGTATAGATAGGTTTACTTGCCTATATCTTTTAGGTATGAAAGCACTCGTTCAACAGTTTCATCAACTACTTTTATAACACTACTAGCTGTGCCCGCGACTTCGTCCGCGTGTAATTTAACTTAACAAAAATTTCGGGATTATTCATCCCCTATTTTATCCCCGTGGGGGTAGAAATACTCAAAATCCTTTTTAGCGGATGCCTACGTCGTAACATCTACCTGCATGCCAAATTTCAGCCCGATCAGTCCAGTGGTTTGGGCTGTGCGTTGATATCGTCCGCGTGTAATTTAACTTAACAAAAATTTCGGGATTATTCATCCCCTATTTTATCCCCGTGGGGGTAGAAATACTCAAAATCCTTTTTAGCGGATGCCTACGTCGTAACATCTACCTGCATGCCAAATTTCAGCCCGATCAGTCCAGTGGTTTGGGCTGTGCGTTGATAGATGTCAGTCACCTTTGAGTTATTTATATTTAGATTGATGTTACACCTTATATAAAATGTATCATTCCGTTTCAGGCTTATTTATTAATTGTTACCTATTGATTATATTTTACATTATCTCTATGATACTATAAATATACCTAGTACCTAAGTAGTTAAAGGTACGGTAGGTAATAACAAATATTACACTAGACATAAAACAATATAATCTATATAAAGTAGGTACGCCCTGCATTTATTATTAAAACTTCAGCAAGAACGAGACTATTTGCAAATTAACAAAGTTCAGACATTGTTTGTTTTAAATGGTTTTAATTAATTATTTCTGCATAGTAGGCAGGAAACTTCGGGATTCAGTACAACAATAGTATATTGTGTTCTACGATGTAAATATTAAGTTAATAGCGTCTACATTTATATTGTTTTAAATACCTACCGAAAAGACATGGAATTTTTAGGATTTTTTTCATTTACTGAAAAACGGTAAAAAGCTAGTTTTTTACAATATTTTATATACCTACGTTGAAATAAACTATTTTTCTTTAAGTATAGTACCTATAACGGAAGTATTTATTTGCAAAACATATTTTTTTGCTAATAACTTGATTATACAGTTCCGAACATATTCTTAGGAAAATTAGCTGATCAAATGAAGCAATTGTAACCCAATAGCCGAATAAACATAATATTCACCGATATAAGGCCACTGCACACTTAATTGTCTCATAGAATCAACGAAATAAACGCTCATCGTCGAAATAAAAGTCAATGTCGCGGACATGGGCCTCGCAAAAAGCCTTTGTCAGTAAAAACATCCGAAGGAAAATTAAATGGCGGAGTTATAAAAAAGAGTTTATTACGTAGTAATGGGTGGCAGTTCAGTAAAGTCATATGTAGGTTATAGAATCAGTAAAGAATTGAGAGAAAATTTTACCCTAATATTGTTTTTGATAAAAATATCTGGCTAGGTCATGATTACCATCAGTAATTACCTAATAATCACAAAATAATAAAGAATTTTTCTAGATAATATTGTATGTCAATACCTATCTTTTTTGAGGAGGAGAGAATCTTAAGAATCTGCAGTACTCATGTGGAAGAAGCCTGGGGTATGTGGGGTTCGAACCCATTAAAACCTCTCTGGTGGCTGCCTTGAGCGTCGCCGTCGGTGGACATGCGGAGCCCACACTCTGGACGTCCTCAACCCCGAGGGAACAGTACGTCAATGCCTACACCAGCTAAGTGGAATTACACCGATCGATCGGGTTTGTTTTATACTATTTAGAGATATCTAATTACTTACCAATAAGAACAATACTATAAGTACACATTTGAAGATAGCGTGGCATACCGCAAGATAGTCAGCCACACAACCTGGGGTTGACATGTCGGTTGATTATTCAATCGTATAGGTACGAAATTTAAATTCCAGTGATATATTTTTCTTAGGGCAAACTTTTGATGATGTGGCTATTGTGAATAAAAAACGAGGAAAGCATGAGAAACGGGAGATTATGGCGGTAATCAAATCACGACCGCACTATAATATTCAGCGTTCTACATCATAATAATAAAAGCTCGCAATTCTCCTTCCGCTAACAGAGCAGTAAGTTTTAGCTCTTTATTTGTATTTCCACATTGTTTACGAAGGAAAAATTCTACGAAAGTTTTCCACCAACAATAAACGCCGCCAGAGACAAATGGCGAAGCAACGCCATTATTTCACAAACTTTTCCCTCAAATTGCATTCTGAGAAGAAAAAAATGTATCTTTATTACTCACTAGCTAGGCCCCCAACTTTGGTGGTGGATTTTCTAACTGTTGCATTGCATATGAACACTTCAAGCACTCAGAAAAAAGGTTACTAGGTCAAACCCCATACATGATACTCTATCTACTTAAGTAGTCTATTGGCATATGGCCATAGACATGAATGTAAAGTTTTATCAAAATCCTTAAGGTGGAGTAAAATAAATGTATTAATAAACGCACTACATATTGTGTTTATCGCAAATCACAAAATGTTGTCTTAAATGTTTTCAGATTTTGGATAAAGTATAAAAATACTCAAAAATTTTGAATTTCGCGGGCTAGACAGGCGCCTCCACCTTAAGTGGTTCCCGCGTGATTTATGCACATATATACGAAAAATATAGGGATAGTATCAAAAACAAAGATTAAACTAACCAGCTGTACTAAGTGCTAATGTCCAACTGTTAATTAAATTGCTCAAAATGTTATAGCTAGGTAATTGCGTAGATTATTATCGCAGTAATTTAAAACTTTTAGGCACCAGCTAACGACGCTATAAGTTATAAAGTTTATAAGTTCGGTTGGGTTAGTTCAATGCGGGACAACATTAATTTTATTTTATTATAGTTGCCGTATGTAACGAATGAGAACGACTGAAAACTATGCAGACCATATATCTAAGAGTATTTAAATTCAATCACCATTGACCATGAATAGTCAAGAACTTAGCCCTGTATTAATAAAAGTCTAAGTACGATCTTGAGTACGCTTTAGACGTATAATTTGTACTAGAATGACATAATAATTACATTTCCAAGATCCCACTCAAACTTGAGATCGATCTCAAATCTGAGAGCAGTATTGAGTTCGCTTTTGACATGCCATTTTGTACTGGTATGACATGACATTTCCAAGATTTCTCTCAGACTTGAGATCCATTTATTAATACGGGCCTTAGCATTTTACGTTCCAAACAATGAATATATAAACTGATGTGTTCTAAAGACTAGCCATTCAAAGAAGTATGTAAAATAAGGATGGAATTAGGTGCGAGCAGCATCTATTAATAATATTTTCTAAGTAAGTATACGAGCAAGTAAAAAGTTTATTATTCTGTCATTTGACGTGAAGTAATTTGCAACTGGGATTTTCATATAATATGCACAGCAGCGGACCTTTTGTCCCGCATCAATAAGCAATTAACGCAAGCTCTGTGCTGAAGGTACGGATTTTAATTTAAAATTTCAGCAGCACTATTTACAAGCTCGCGACTCCATCCCGCCTGCCCGGATAACGCGTGGGTGGAGTGCACGATACGATGGCGCCATATTTCAATGGAGTTTATCAATTGGTCCAACAAACACTTGAAAGAATCATACATATTCCCAATTTTCATATGCCAATATTTATGTGACCAATGTGAATATTATCTTGATTTTTAACCCCCGACGAAAAACGACGGGTGTTATAAGTTTAACATGTGTATCTGGGTATCTGTGTATCTGTGTATCTGTGTGTCTGTCTGTGGCAACGTAGCGCCCAAGCTGATGAACCGATTTCAATTTTGTTTCTTTTGTTAGATAGGTATTCTGATCGAGAGTGTTCTTAGCTATGTTTCATGAAAATCGGTTTAGCCGTTTGAAGATCATCAGCTCTTTTGTAGGTTGAAAAAGCCACATTCACGGCCAAAACCAACTTCCACGGCTCGAATCCGATCGAAATTTGGGCTCATTGGAATAATATCTTTGCATCACTTGAGAACGGCTGAAACGATTTCGCTTTATTATATTTTTAAATGATCGTAATAGTCTGAACTGGCTTTTTACAATATTATAAATTTTAAAAGTTTCCCGGATTCTGGAAAAAAATGATATTTTATCAATTTTTATATGAGATTTGTGTATGAACTAAAGACGTTCCATAAGTCACGTGTCAAATGATGGATACGCGCACGCGTAAAATTTTGCTAATTGTCATGGAATATTACGCAATAATAATTCTAGAGGGCGCTGCTCCGCCATTGAGAAAAAATACAGAAAAGAAACTAATTTAATATAATTTTAGCGTTATTTGGACGAACTAGGTAAAGTATACATTTGATGAAAAGGTCGTCGCATCGGGGGTTTTTAAATTTTCAATTTAGAGTTATGTTATAATAAATTTATATCGCTAGACGAACACACCAACTGTATGGTCGCAAAATAAGCAACGCTTGTACCATGGGTACCATACAATGGACTGGGGGCGATCCCAGTGACACCTAGACCAAGGCAAATTATGAAAAGGCCATTTCCGAAATTTACCCCAGCGGGAATCGAACCCGCAACCACCATGAGCAGTGAGCCCAGCGGCCTACGCTCGAGCCACTGCGCCAAGCGGTCGTCAATGCCTTTGGTATTCCAAGCAAATGTAGGCCACAGTAACTGCTTAACATCAGGCGGGTTGTACGTTTGTGTGCCAACTTAGTTCGATAATAAAATATAAACGCTTTTTATATTATCAAATTCCTTAATTTACTTTAGCTTAGTTTTACTACATTACGTTAACTTCTAATGCACTAAAAATAAACTAATCTAACCAACTAACTAGTCTAAAACCTGCATCATGAGCGTAACTCCTCTCGAGGATTTAATTAAAGTTAATTTGTGCGTACAACGTACAAATGTAGGTAAGCATCTCAACCGGATCATCTGCCTCCAAGATTCTAACTTTACCTGTAACAGTATTGTATTACAATCATTATCATTGAATACATTGCTGCAACTTAAAGACAGTATTCAAATATTATTCGTATTGAAGCAGCGATGGACCTATCTCTTCGAGGAAGTCGTAAGCTGGGCTGTGTCTTGGTACTGGATAACGTAATACTAGAAAATAATTTAAGAGAGTCTGCTAAGAGTTCTCGGAACGTAATTATTTGAGTGAGAATGTGAGGGTAAAAATTTCCTTAAATTTTAAATCGCTCACAAGAATATAAGTATGTACCTTTACGCATATACATAAATTAACACACCTATTTTATGACTGATCTTGTGCTTTTCGTGGAAAATGAAAGAATACATATAACAAGTATACATAATAGGTAAACTAAATTATCCGCACCAAAGTTTACGCTTCCGAGTTTACGGTCAGTAAAAGTAACTGCCACTCTGATACAAGATGTCTAGTGCATACCTACTGATATTACGTTACTACACTATAATTTATAATCATAATAGTATTTCATAACATGAATCATTATTATGTAAAGTCTTTACATAAGTAAATTTCTATACCTATACCTACATGTGTAACTATAGATTTTTGTGCCCAATTTATTTTTGTTAACATTGATATATTATATTGTTTTCACGGTAGAATACTTTGTGTATTGGTTTTTAAAGCATATTATATTAGATAAATCATATTATAATATTTCAGATTGTTTAAGTGATACATTTTAAATAATTGTGAATTTATCCATATTGTTACGAACATAATATCTATTTAATAATTGATTTAATGTTTTTTTTTTCCTAAATTTTTAATTTCATTGTTTTGATTTTTATAATATATTTTAATTAGCTTTTAATACTTACAATATTTGTACGTCATTTTCATGGCAAACATGAATAGAACATTTCATTTATAACATCTTGCATGCATTTGTATGTACACTCATGTTTGAACAAATAAATCTTATCTTATCTTAATTTTCTAGAACTACGTTGAATATGATAATAGCTGAAATACAATGAGGTTTGTTTATTTTTCAGACGGTAGGTAAGTAACTACCCAAATATAATTTCCCGGAACCTGAAAACTCTGCCTGAGGCTAATTAGAAATGGTATCTCAGTCATTATAATTATTAGGAAATTCTTGCTTCATTTGCCTTTTTTGTTTTAATAAACAGTAATTTTAATTTTCCACTGTTGATAGCCAGGTTAGACAAACAATCGCCTGGGGTACTAAATAAATGAAAATAAAAAATGTTGGCTGTTTTTTTTCACCCGGAAATATGTGTCTAATTTTATCTATATCTATACAAATAAATAAAATTGGAGTGTCTGTTTGTAATATCAAAATAACACCTTCTCACTAAATGCATATGAAAGTACATACGACACCAATAACAAAAAAGCGATTTAAATTTTTTTTGTCTGTCTGTCTGTCTGTCTGTCTGTCTGTGTGTTTGTTCCGGGTAATCTCCGAAACGGCTGGTCCGATTTTGACGGGACTTTCACTGGCAGATAGCTAATGTTTTAAAAACGGGTCCTGTCGCGCGGGCTCAGAACGCGGGAGCGGGCTTTTTTGTTAAGTTAAATTCCACGCGGACGAAGTCGCGGGCTCAGCTAGTAACATAATAAGTAAAGACATACATTTGCCTACGTAAAGAACAAGTTGATTCCGTTAGCGGTTACATGGTATGTAGCAAAGTAGATCGATCACACGGCAGGAGAGCGGTATTACTAACAAGGTTAATATACTCGTACATATATTAATGTGAGATACATAAGCTTTGTTTCATGAAAATCGGTTCAGCCGTTTGTAAACTATCAGCTCTTCTGTAGTTTAAAATGTCGGCGCATCGGGGTTTTTAAATGTTCAGTTTAAAGTTATGCCCAAAACAAATCAGAAGTCAGTACCTGTGAGCAGACGAATCGAGCTTTGCGGTAAAAAAAAAATATCCTACTAATACTATAAATGCGAAAGTTTGTGAGTGTGGATGTATGTATGTATGTATGTATGTATGTTTGTTACTCCTTCACGCAAAAACTACAGAACGGATTTGGATGACATTTGGAAGACAGATAGATTATAACCGGGATTAACATATAGGATACTTTTTAACCCATCTTATCTCATCTTAATCCGTTCAGTAGTTTTTGCGTGAAAGAGTAACAAACATACATCCACACTCACAAACTTTCGCATTTATAATATTAGTAGTATTTAGTAAAGCACGTGCTAGTTCACGCTGACCGACACGGACCGTCCACTTTTATGCACAAATCGTATGTATATTATCTATATTGTAACTATCTGCGCGAACATTTTGTACGTAGCTCGCATGGTAACAGGCACACCGGCAAGCCTGGCAGGCCTGGGGACCAGGGCACTGACCAAGAGCATGGATCAGTTAACATGAACTATAATCATGTCTTTTAGTCCTAAATAACAGTAGAGGCTTGGATGAGTATTGAGTATCACATTTTGTGGTATATCATTTCAAATATTATTTATATATAATAATAATATATATATAAGTCGCTTGGCTTTATTATGAGAATGTCTTGCTGCTTTAAACAAGCCAAAACTTTTAAGATTCTCTATTGTACGTATGTGAGGAGCCACTTAGAGTACGCCTCTCAGATCTGGAATCCGTGCTACGATAAATATACAAACAGGCTTGAAAACATTCAAAAACGATTCCTACGTTTCCTTTGCTATAAACATAAAATTCCTTATAGCTCTGATAGATACCTTTCCCTGTGTAAGAAATTTCATATCCAGCCACTTATGACTCGTCGTCAAATTGCAGATTGTACTCTCATGTTTAAGATTCTAGCAAATGAAATTGATTGTCCTGATATACTTCACAAATTATACTTTAATGTACCGAATAGATCAATTAGACATAATCCACCGATCTCAATCCCTTTTTCTTCCTCTAACTATAGGCAAAATTCATATTTGGTGCGAGCAAGCAGAGACTTTAATAAACTGTGCAAGGACTGCTCTTTTGATCCCTTTGTTACTAGTAGTAAACAAGCAAGAAAGCAGCTAAACCTTAAGTTCTTCCAATAAATTCTGTAATGTTCTTATGTTTTCTCTAATTAGTTCTGGTATCTCTAGGTGATGTGTGCTATTAAGTGTTTGCTTAAGACTCTATTGTACTTCTCTACTGCTATACGTGAAAACCTTTAATTGGCTTTCTATTACTAGAATTAATGCTTAATAATTTGTATGTAGCTGTTGGTTTTCCATAAATAAATAAATAAATAAATAATAATAATTTAGCCCTTTTGACGTCCCACTGCTGGTCACGGGCCTCCCCTCAACATGAGGGGGATTCAGGCCATAATCCACCACGCTGGCCCAGTGCGGGTTGGCGGATTTCACATGTCTTTCGAAAATTGGTTAGATCTTCTAAGACATGCAGGTTTCCTCACGATGTTTTCCTTCACCGTAAGCAAGTGATAATCATAGAGAAATTATGATTCGCACATAGATTTCGAAAAATCCAGAGGTGCGAGCCGGGATTTGAACCCAAGACCTGGTGCCTGCAAGACACGTGATTTAACCAATCGGCTATCACTGCTATTCGGCTCTCACTGCTATTATTAGGTACCTATAAATATTATTTATAGGTACCGGCAATTTTAGAAAATTGTCATATCTCAAGTATCTACTTACTATGCAATTTCTTACGATATTTTTCTTGAATGATGGTGACAGCTATAATAAAATAAATGATATAAGTAAATGCAGTGTACACCGTTTTCTAGGAAATTGGACACAGAACTTGTCATAGTTACGTTTAGTCTGTCCTTACTAGCAAGTACCTACATATTCATGATAATAGCAGTAATTGTACTTCAATAATTATTGTTGATTTTTGAAACACCATGAATCTATAATTAATTAAAGGAGAGTAAATATGTATTTTTAAAGGAACTACCAACTTACCACTTGATGTTTAATGAAGCCTGCCATTCCCCATTAACTAATAAGTTTGCGAGCTACTTACGTAAGTAGTATATATTCTTTCGTTATTTTATTTATCTATCGAATGCACTGCAAGCGCGATCTGCTATCCAAGCCCTTAAAATATATGATACCCTGGTCCCAGGATCGCATAAAGAAAGCTTTAAGACGCTATCAAGCAGTGCCTTGTTTGCCGCGAAGCGAGCGCGCGCTAGATTCATGTGCGTTACGTCCGATAGTATAGTAGAAGTTTAGAACTATTTGTTATTATTATATCTTTGGTGCAGTGCTGTCGTATGGATTTTAAAACGACGCCGTATTTTAAAATTGGAAATTGTGAAACCATTTTCTTAACTTTATTTTAAAAGGCAAAAAAATCCCCTTAGGAGTCGGTAGAAAATAATGTTGGTACTTACTTCCAAATATAGTATCTAGTATATTATCTTTTATATGATTGTCAGAAGGTATCTTTTAATTTATAACGTATTTTGAATTAACATTTGCTATACTTATATGATTCATGGTGGTAAATAAACACTGTTTCGTTTTCAATCGTATCTCTTAATAATATATAAAAAAAAATAGTTCATAATCATTCTACCTCTTCGTCTTCTTTCTCTTACACGTACTCCCGTTTAAAACATAAGTTCTGTTCAAACATAATTAGTTAGTATAATCTTTGTTATTTTATTCCACACTTAGTACCCACATCGTATAATAGAAACAATTATGAAATCATTTATATTCACCTTTGACTTTCGTTCAACAAACATACGAGTGGAATAAACTCATGATTAAAATTGAACTGTACATTAAGGTTGTGTTTCGTGTGACTGCCTTCAGCGCTCAGCGACGACATCGCGCTTGAGTGCATCTCACTTTTACAAACATTGTACACCACACCTGTAATACCTTATTTAATTAAGGCAGTCCTTCATTAAAATTACACATGTGCAGTGACGAGTTATTACGTCCTATATGGGATATACGTTCACCAACTTCGCTGTTATAACCTTACGTAACGTATGCTTCAAGATATCCTGCAAACTGCCTTAGTAGTAGATGCGTAAGATCCAACGCCAGCGAAAGGAAAGGAAGATTTCTCTAGAAGCGTAACAGGAGTATTTCTTCTCCACAGGTTTATATTGCACATTGCACTCTATTGCTTCAATCCTGCAGAACAAGTTTGAATGAATCTGCTACAAGCTGAGATTACAGCGTAATATGCAAATCATTGCAGATAAGTTCGGTGAAGTTTGACACTTACTTACTTCTTTTGGAAACTTGGTGTGTAAGGTGACCAACCATGATTGAATAATAATAATGCAGCCCTTTTTAATGTCCCACTTTTAGGGCACTATCCACTGAATACGAGGGGTATTAACATTGTAATATTATAACACAGAAATAGTGGACGAAACATATAGGTAGGCACTACTATTTATAAAGTGTTTTTGTTGTAACTATAAATCACTAATGATTCTAATCCCTTTGGAATTAATACGAGAGAGGCAGCTAGTAAACATTTAAATCTGGTAAATACACTGAAAATATTGAACACGTTTTATTACTTTCATCGATCGACTTTACCCTAATTTTGAACCTTGACATAGTACCTATAGCGACTTTGCTAACTTCGAAATTATAAAAATAAAGGCCCATGAAATATTGCAATATTCATGGCCATCCTAACACAAGGAAAAGTTTTAACAGAGTCAAACCAAAAGTTTCGAGTCACTTTAAAAATTCAAAATCTGAAGTTATCGAGCTCAGTTGGCAAGTCATTTTCATATTGCGAAAATGATAGGAATTGATAGCAAGCATCTAAATTTATGATGTTCCACTGTTAGAAACGTACAGACACAGAAATATAGCGATTGCTGTGTCAGTTACTTAACACAATTTTATCGCTAGATTGTCTCTTAGATTTGCACGCCTGCGTGCTCTTACGAAGTGACTTGCGATTTTCGATATCCTTCTATACGAAGAAAAATATAATTTTATTCGTCATTTCGTAACCAATATCGCGACGGTGGGGAGTTACGATGTCTTAGTATTGCCGCAAATAAATTTCCCAAGAGACACGTATTTTCAGCGCGCGCGGCGACAACGGAGACGCGAGATGATCCGAAATATTTTATGACCAGTGTTCCGAGACGCGATAGTTATTGCATACTTATTTTGGGCTGACAAGATGCGACATGATGTCATAAGAAAGGGAACTCAAGTGCGTACGAAAGTAAACAAGACAACTCGACAAGCACCCATTGAAAATTCCTTCGCAAATAGAGGGAATATTAATTTAGCAAGTAAAATCGGTTGGTGTTCATGCATATTTTATGCTGCGGACACTAAACACAGGATTGTGTAAATACAACCTGACACTAATCTCGACCTTCAACACCAAATGATAACACTTGAGTGTTTCAACGTAACACTAGATTCGACACTCAAACACCGAGTCATGACACTCATGACACTCGAGTGTCTCCATCTGACACTAGATTCAACACTCAAACACCAAGTCGTGACACTCGATTGTATCCACCTGACACTAGTTTTGACACTCAAAAACCAAATCATGGCACTAGAGTATCTCCACCCTACACTAGATTTGAGACTCCAACACCAAGTCGTGACACTCGAATGTCTCTACCTGACACTAAATTCTACACTCAAACCCTAAGTCGTGACGCTAAAATGTCTCCATCTGACACTAGATTCGACACTAAAACATCAAGTCGTGACACTCTTGACACTCGAGTGTCTCTACCTGACGCTAGATTCGACACTCAAACACCAAGTCGTGTCACACGAATGTCTCCACCTAGCACTAGTCTCCATACTCAAACACCTGTAGATGACACTCGAATGTCTCCATCTGACACTAGATTCGACACTAAAACATCAAGTCGTGACACTCTTGACACTCGAGTGTCTCTACCTGACGCTAGATTCGACACTCAAACACCAAGTCGTGTCACACGAATGTCTCCACCTAGCACTAGTCTCCATACTCAAACACCTGTAGATGACACTCGAGGGTCTCCACCTGACAATAGATTTGACACTAAAAAAAAATCACAATTTAGAGCCATGAAAATGTGTTAGAAATAAATTAATGTGTTATCAATAATTTACTCATTACAAATAAAAAATATAATTTGCAGCGCTTTTAAAATTCCACCCCAGTGTGTGAAATAAGGAAAAACAGTTTGTATTGGGGTCCCGAATTTGTTTAAGCTGAAAACGTGGTTTGAGGTAGGTAGATCTTGCTGTAAAAACTTGAAACACTGGGCAGAAAATCTAAAAAAAAAATAGAACACTAGCACATGAGAAGACATTGCAATTAAAATTATAACAGGAGAAATAGGTTCACTAAATCACGAGCTACAGCCGACCAAGTTAAAGTTAAGTAAATTTCCCCGTCGTTTCTGAATAAACTCAATACTGAGATTCAAAAATCAATCGCAAATTCACCTTTTGTGTTTCACTACTTTGGTTATAGATACGATAAATATTCGCCGAAATGGGTCCGGAAGCCTTCATTGTGCATGTCCTGATGTGCACTTGTCCGGTTTTTTTTATCACCAGTTGCTTTTATCATACTAATATTATAAAGAGGAAAACTTTGTTTGTTTGATTGTAATGAATAGGCTCCGAAACTACTGAACCGATTTGAAAAATTCTTTCACTGTTGGGAAGCTACACTATCCCCGGGTGACATAGGCTATAATATATTTTCAAAAAAATTAGGGATTCTTACTAAAACTCGAATAATGTAACCGCAATTTACCCGTGCGAAGCCGGGGCGGGCCGCTAGTAGTTAATAATTACAAAGAGTAAGTAGTAGATTTTAATATAAATATAATAACTCCTCGTCAATAGCAAACAACCATAATAAAAAACAAATACTAGTTTATATTCACTGTGCGAAAAGACCAATGAAATTTCCCAAGCGTAATGTCTGAAGCTAGTATCGACAATCGGACAAATATTAATTTAATTTGGAGCTGCGCGATCGCAGAGTTGGAGGGTTGCTAATCTAATCTATTCGCTCAAACATGTAGCATGTCTGGGGACCGGCATTGTTCAGAGTATTTGCATGTTACAACAACCCGGGTATGTTATTAATTGATGAATAAGGAATATGAACCAATATTTAATATCGTAATTCAGAAATACAAGCCTGAAATCATTGTATGGGACTTTTTGCTCCAACTTTGGTTTGAATAAGTCAACTTTACCACGACTATTTATCAATACAATTCAACTGCACGTAGAATAGCCATTTATGCCCAGTTAGAAGTTAAGTTCTTTTTGCCATCTTCGTTTAGCGTACCTACTCAAATTGATGGGTGAATTGAAAAAGAAGAAAATCACATATCCATTACATTGACGAGCGCTTGGCGCAGTGGTTTGAGCGTTGGCTAATCAGTTCACTGCACAGTGTGGTTGTGTTTCTACTTCGGCCAAAGAAAATTTCAGATATGGCCTTTTTGTAATGTACCCAGGTCTGGGGGTCACAGGGATCGCCCCCAGTTCATTGTATGGTATCCATATTACAAGGGTTGCTTAGTTCGGGATTATATATCTGTGTCAGTCTGGCGATATTTATTTATTACATCTGCTGAGCTATCAGTAATATACGAATCAAGTAAAACAGATCGAATAGTCAATATCATACCGTCCCGATTCTGAAAACCGTTTTCTATTTCATTGTATTGCTCATTCCATATTTCCGCTACGCCAACGCAATATTGCCCACTTAGTTTGCTCAGCGGGATGAGAGAATCCGGCATGGAAGTCACGTGCGAGGGCTGCCACCTTCCCTTGTTCATCTAAAAGGAAAAACAAAAGCTACAGTCGTAAAATAAAAAGTCAATAAAACTTTACGACATCCGAACAAGAAAATCGTTAGCGATTTTTGAGATGCACCTATGTATTAATAGGGAGCTTAATAGGTATGACTTAAGTATGATAATTGCACCTACTCACCGATATTAGTTTGACGTTAAATAAGAAATATAAGTACTTGGTAATGTTAGATAATAAACGGTGATTAGGTTAGGTAACATTGGGTACATAATAACATTTCATCTCGCGTCAGCTGACATTTAATCATGACACACCGATATGAAATCGTGACATCCCTATGTATAAGGCGTTTTCCTTCCTTGGTGACATGATGGCGCCCCTAATCGCTGAAGGAATAATTCGTGAATGAACTAAAAGAACCGTGAATGAGGAACAAAAATATACCATATGTTATTAAAATATTGTATCTCTCTCGTCTCGTTACAGACTGTCAAAACAGGAATCGAATCTATCGTCGTCCGCACAGTTTTCTCTCGAGCAGGCAGCCTGAGAAAATTTGATCAAGTTGTCAATGCGTTGCTTGTTGTTGGGGCAAATAAACAAAGATTAAAACTATACGAACGATGTAATACTTTTCATGCATTATTGTGTGGGTCTCGCGACACGTGTCGCCTCCTGTGAATGGCGACTGATTGAGTCAGGTTTTTTGTGAAAGGACGCGAATTCACGCCAGTTCAACTGCGTTCGTGTTAGCTTGCAATGCCGCGTTCGAATGCTACAGTGAGTTCGAGCTTTTGTGCACCAAATTCGAAAAATTCAGTCCAGTACGAGTCGTTGCTTTGTTGTATCTGCGAACGCTGTGTGTATTTGTCCCCTTTTGGAGTGGTTTAATCAACATTTTTATATTAACTAGTAAGCGATTCCAAAAAATAAACTTGCATTATTGTAGTGGTAGTACATTTCACTCTCCTCTCATTTTATATAAATTTTCCACAAATTGAGTTTTCCTGTAATAGTGTGTTACATGATATATGAAAGACACGAAATATATTCTACCTACTAAGCCGTATTAACAATCTTCTACCTACATACCTAACAATCTACATAAACACACGACACATTTATAAACAATCCAGGACAGGGTGCAATAAACTTGAAAAACTCTTGCATAATCTCCTCCGTGAAAGGATCTTATTTGCACTAGACACACGTACGCCGGGGAAGCGTGTCATGATGGAGTCACGTATAGAAAAGTGGCGACGGGGTTAGATATGTGTGACCCTAGAAGATACCGCCTTATAAGCTGTAACGTAAAAAATGATTGTTCTGGCGGAAGCACTCGCTAACACGGCGTCTAGCTTGCTAAGAAGATAGTACCTATAAGTTTCATTACTTTAAATGCAACGAAATAATTATTATAAAAACATACAGATGTGCTCGTACATGTGTGTTATTACATACACTAGGTTCCACTAATTTCATTGATCTCTCAGTCGGAAGACGTCCACGGTCCACTGCCAAAGATATATATTAATTGTTTTTAGTATCTAATAATTTAATATACTTACCCCTAAGCATGTAATTCATCTTGAATATCAGAATATCCCTTGAGACGTTATGAATAGTCGGGTAGTTACCTATTGCTCAACATCCAGCTGGGGCACGGTATGGTTCAGAGAGATAACCTGATCTTTTCATTTCATGGGCTGACGGAACTTTTCCCATTTTAACTTATTTTATCTGCGATGGTACACCGAGTGCGGTTTGAGTTTACTGTTTTACAAATTGAGCTTTGGTATTTTTATCTAAGTAAAATAATATATAAGTATTGTATTTTTATTAAAAAGGACATAGGTAAGTGAATAAAGTGACATAATAAGGCGTCAATAGCCTAGTGGTTACAGAGGCTGCTCTCGTAACTGAGAGGTTCTGGGTTCGATCCCCATCCTGGCCATCAAACTATTGACGTGAGCCCATTCCTAACACAGGTGTAAGCTTAACATATTGTGTAGCAAGGTATATTACTAGGTTAATTATCGACGTTTAACGGTCTAACTCATACTAGGTAGCAGTGTTTGGCCACTTGAATGAGTCATTAGGGATGCAATTAGGCCTTCGCTATGGCCTCAACCATGATCATCCGCTTTGAAGCAAGCTAATTTATACATTAAGGCATTAACACTAAATCATCTGTAGCTGTACCTATGAAGTGCGTATGTTTCCTACTGATAATCACCAATTGAATTGAAATGAAACAGTCTGTGATATCAACTAGTAAAAACTGTACAAGCGTCAGGCCACGGTTGGGGAAAGAAAACTAAGTTTATTTAATGATTAATTAAGTACTTATTATCCCTACCTGTGAATTACTCTTCGCACTTCCGTATTTCATACGTTATCCTTGCTACCAATAGAAAAGTACGAAAGCGATCATACGATACAAATTGCGTCCGCTCCGCTTTCTTTGCACATGGCTTTTAGGTCGCGTGTTGAATGCCCAAAACGCCAGTGTCGCACTCCCTTTTTAATAAAACAGGTATTCCACTGGGCCATATGTTCTCCGCTTAATATTGGACAGGCTGCGTTGACTTAGGGGAATGCGTAATGAATATATGCGTGACGGTATTCGTATTTGGAATCTGTTTAAATTATTCCTTTCCGAAGCGACCGAGGATGTCTCAAGAAACCGATACGTAAATGAGTTTGGACCCACGAGACGGGAATATGTACCGCGAGTTTCGTTCTTGGAAAAAGCTTTCCTTCCGGGGACTATTATTCATGTGGAAATCTAAAAAAACACCGATTTGACTCGTATAAGAGGATTCAACAATTTTAAGAAATGTGTAGTTGTCAAAGAATTTGTAATAATAATTATTAAAATTATTTGTTTGATGTAGAAACTATAGGAAAAGTAGAATGTGGAAGTCGTCACCATTTTAAATCCTAAATTGCGTAAACTTTTATTTGTGTAAGGACTTTTACAAGACAACACTTGTAAACAGATCGGTAAAATAAATATTTGCTTGTAATCATCATTTCTGATTGATTATTCTATTAACGAAGTGGATCAACATTCTGTAGGCAGCTCTGGATATGTATGTAGGTAGACATAATATATAACGGCATGCTTTGCATACTGTTACTATTAAATTAATATACAGGCAAGATAACTGCACAAATGCAACGGCAGTTAGCATGACGCAGCTCAAGATTAGTGGCGTTATCTTGATTCCCGGGCCCCGAGATTATGTAAACCGAGCGCCGCGGGAATATTAATCCCGCGATACTGAAACGATCCCGAGACTGCGTAGAATCTCAGCTCGGTTCCTGAATACCTGTAATGCGGAGAGATTTTAAGAGCAACTTGTTTGCTGGTATCATTGGCAAAACATGCTATTGGAAAATTTTAATTATTTGATAATCTGATGATTTGATTAACTTAAGTACTTATGTAGGTAATATTATAATTAACATTGAGTGAGACATTGAATACTCTATGTTCGATTGTGAAATCGACGATAATATAGATAATATATCGACAATAATAATAAAATAAATGAACCATTGAGAAGTCCTACAAAAAGTAAGTATGTAACTGGTAAGATTGACCTTAACCTTGAAGAAGACCTTGATGGCTCCCTTAAAACTGAGATAATTAGTCCCTTATTTCACGAAATATTTTTCATCACCTAGTTTCTCAATAAGCCATCCAAATTGCTCTTTTTACATTAGATATCATTTTAGTTTTCACAAGATGTCTACAGGGTACATACATGTAGGTATACATATTTATCTAAAGCCCAGTAGACAACGGGTCGTTGCTTTAATAGGGGCACAACGCCATTCCCTCACCAGGTAAAACTGCCCCTAAACAATATTAGCTACGTGACCAGAATTGCCGATCGTATTGCCCTTGCCAGGACACGTAGATAAATACTTGAATAGGTAATTTAGATACCTGTACAACGTATTGGTTGACGTTTTATATAAGAGTTGTATAATTACTGTAGTCAAGGCTACCCATAGATGTCGCTATAACGCTTGTACTATGGGTACAGTGCAATGGACTGGGGGCGATCCCAGTGACACCCAGACCAGGGAAAATTACGAAATGGCCATTTCCGAAATTTTCGCCGGCGGGAATCGAACCCGCAACCACCCGGAGCAGCGAGCCGAGCGGCCTACTCTCAAACCACTTCGCCAAGCGGTCGTCTTGAATATGAATGGGTGTGGGACAATGGTAGTGGAAGGGAGGGAGGGTTGATTTTCCAGCTCTCTCACTCGATCTTCTGTGACAGGGTGGTGTTACCACCCTGGTTTAACCAGCCCGTATATGAGCTGTAGTTGATTGACTACCGCGCTTGGCTCTACCACCATCAAAGGGCCTTCTTTGTCATTTTTTTATGGCGCGTCATAATTAAGCAGTTCACTGAGTTGCGTTCTTGACTTTGAATATTCGGCGGTAAGTAGGTACATGAATGAAGTTTTAAACAGTCTTTGTTTAATGTTACACTGTTATGTATTTCGGCAATGTCATTTAAATAAACGTCAGTTTCGAAACTATTCCAATTTTAAATACAGAAACATTGCGGTCACCGGTCCGCTAAAACCGTACAAATACGGTGCGAAATGGTAAACCGCGTTAATTATATCCCACGTTACGTTCATTGGGAATTCATGGAGGCACACAATAAAATTAAACGGTATTTTAAATAGACGTTGCTGGACGAAGTCAATAATAAAAAAAAAGTGTTTCAAAAGTCCGAAATAATACTTGCGGTTTGGATGGTTATCGGGCATAGAACCAAATCGTAGAAAAAAAATGGGCAAGTGCGAGTCGGGCCTCGCACAATGTCGGGTTCGTAGCCATTTGAATAATGAAATATATTTGGCTAGCTAGGTTTTCTGAGTGATCATAAAAAAGAAACCCAAGCGATACCTACCTAACTACTTTCTTGAGTGGACCTATGATTTCTGGAAGGTTATAAAAAAATTAAACGTAACCTAAACTACCTCGATTGTTTTGAAAATTACAAAGGCGTCGCGACTGCTGCGACGAAAATGAAAAGAGCTTCGCGATACCATTATAAAACTGAAATGTGCGTCGCGACGCCCTTTTCACACTTATAATGGCATCGCGCCGCGACGCTTCTATAATTTTAAAATCTAGATTTGATAAATAATTCCGCATTCGTTCGATAACATGTACGAGTGACCGCAAAGGGCGCGTGATAAACTGTTATTGGCCCTCGCCCCTCCTAATGGACGGGCCAACATATGAGTAATGGCTTCTAATAAAGCACATGTTGTGTTGCCCTGTAAAACGGCGCTCGAATGGAATGTACTGCTTAGTTATTACGATATAAATAAGACTTTATGACACTGTACTTACGGGTTATCAGTGCCGACAGTTTATCTTTTAATATCGCCGTTTCGCTCTAAACTATATAACCCATATCTATTTTATATCAAATGTAATAATAATATACATACACCATAATGCCTGTATTCCTCAAAAGGGTTGCCAGATGCAGTACATCCATATTTCTCCCATGGTCTCTTGGCTTTGTCCAATAAATTATATTTCCGAGTAAGTTTTCCAAATAAAATAAATAAATATTGTTGTATTATATTGTATTACCGGTCAGACTACCCTCAAATAGAGGGGAATTTGGGTTTTATTGTCCAACCTGCTGGTTTTACACGTCCTTTTTTGAGTGTCAGTGTGAAAGAACTCATAAATCAAGTCGCAGCTTCAGTCTGGCATGTCCACTAAGACCGATTAGCGACCAAAATAAGCCTACAATCTGTAGGGAGGAGGAACTTCTGAGGAGTTATCCTCAGAAACTAGACAACATGCAGATGGGGAAATAAAGGTTATAAATCAAACAATTAAATAGAAACGTAAATAAATAATGAATACAGTTTAAACACTTATAAAAAGTGGCGCACTAAGTGACACTTATCTTCATTTTTGCATCCCACTTTATCTCGAAAATGCTCTTAAGGATGCACTTCCTTTTCCTGAAGTGAACTAATGTTGCTAACAGAATTAGCAGGAGACTGACTCGGCAAAAGAGTTTTAAGTTAATTGCCGTTGAGACCCGCGCGACTACGTGAAGATGTTATAGATACTTTAATTATTTCACACCGGAAAAAATAATCCTTCATTTGTAGTTGTTCCCAGGCTGTATGGAGTGACCAAAATTTTTACCACACATTAAAGAAATGTAAAGGAAGGAAATAGGTACGTTTAGTTAATTTTGTGCACGTCTTGGAAATCGAAAACTGATTTTCGTTCGGAAAACCATGATAGGTTATAGAGTCGACATAATAAAGATGCCCATCAACTTAAGTTGGATGGACTGGCTAGGCTAGCTAGCCAGCTAGCTTTGCCCAATATGATCGGTTCATTTTCTTTCGCTCATGCAATCAAGCAATCCTATTGGCCGAAACGAGCGGGCTAGCTAGGCCAGTCGGCCCGCCCAGCTCCAATGGACGGACCTCCTAAAGGATACTTGCATCGCCCATTAACTGCGGATGCAATGAGATTAGGATTAGACGGTCGTCTTTCACACTACAGCAGCCTTTACGTTTCATGTGGATCTCACAGCTCGGTTGGAATCTTGGAAACAATGGCGTTGGGAGATCTTTGTGCTACAGCGTATGACCGGTGCACAATGGCCGGCCACGATCGCTCTCTCAACTTTTCTCGTTTAAACTTATTTTAGTTCTTTACGAGTGGCGGTCGGCACAATGGAGTGAATTCTCCGCTTCGCCTTATTGAAAGCTTTATGCCCTTTATGGAGTTATTAGATAATTAATATGACCTTCTGGCGAATAATTACAAGCAATGACTACGTGTAATACGTCATTATTAAGTGCCATTATTCCGCTACATGGTCTTGGAGATAGGTACAAACATGAACCATTTAATATTGTTCCATAATAACAATTATAACTAAGTGCTGGTGAAATTATCAACAGTACTTACTGACAATAAAATACTACAGGAGACGTGACCGTATGGAATGAACCCTGTCCATACATGAAATCAGTGAAACCCTAACAATCTGTTATATCTATTTTCCTTTTATCTATATCACTACGTTCGTCTAGTGACAAAGAACAAATTCAAAGGGTCACTCCGGCAAATTGTATTACAGTTTTTCCACGAGCAATTTTTTAGATTGGTCCCGGCACATAGGAAAATTAGAGCGCGCCTAGTAATTGTTTGAGGTGACCGTAGGTACATTCACCAACATCCAGGTGCAGTTAAAGCAATCGAATATTATCTCTATCCAGTGGGAATAAGGAATATTGGGAGGTTTAACTTGTTTTCCGCTGATTTTCAGAGGGGAAAAATGTGTTTTTACCGGTAGAGGGTCCCTCTATAAAGTTTAATTGGAAGCAGGAAGAAATTGCAAGTTATGTCTGACACGGGTCAGTCCACGTGTTGGAAAATTAGATTAGTACCTACCTAACCTAAATGCCTAAAGAATATCACACTCATACAACTCAGGCACAGAGCTTTTGTTCAATACAAATAAATAGACTTCTGGTCCAAAACCTATCTTAAAATATTTCAGAGCAAGGTTGCCAAATCCACAAGAATGCCCGACAAGTTTTCTATTTCTCTCACAGTTCATTAACGTTTGATTTTCCAAGATTTTTCATGAAAATCGGCCTGAACCTGAAGATATTTCCTTCTTTCTCAATCGACTGTTGTTAAATCAGACTGTTTGTAGTTTGTATTAAAGCTCTAGTTCGTCATCCGGGGCTCAGGAATGGTGTTTCGGCGTTAAATCTAACCCACTCCCTCCCTGGTACGGTCAGGTTTGGCTCATAAGTTAGCCCCGTATCGCGGCGGCCACTCGCCCGATGATCCCGCTGACTTATCGCTGTCCATTCGTTCTCGGCGAACTCATTTACCAAACAGACCGGTGATGCGATAACACTCTTAAGTAATAGATATGTACCTCCTAATTTTTTAAGCTCTTAGCTGTAAAAGCTTACAAACAAAGACCTCACAAAGTCAGGAGTCTATTCAATAAAACCACATGTCAAAGATTCCACGACATACATGTCCTGAAACCACAATAGGTTTACAATAGATATACAAACGTATTCGGTTTTTTAATTTGAGTGAAATTTTAGACGAATTATAGGTATTTCGTTGATAAGTCGTTTGAAAAAGTCGATAGTCAGTCGGCATTTCCCCGAAGGCGGCATTTCTTGCAGTGATTTAAATAGAGATAGGTAAATTACCTAGTAAACAATAACAAAAACAAAATCCTATATTGTTTTTCAGAAGCGAACAGTTGTTGCCGCGTTTGCAATTAGGTCGCTTAGATCTTTCTTACTACGAACCCAATTACAAATAGACCGTACATACAGATAAGTTCCAGAAGTTCAATGGGTACCTATAAGTGGGCTGACAAAGATTGAATAGTGAACGATATATCAGTGGTTAGGACTACCGGCGCGGCGCGGCTGGAGTGTCGCGATATTATGCTGCTAAATTATGACGCAGCTCTCTCTGTGCTCCGCCAATGATTAGGTACTTACTATATAAATGATAATTATAGATTATTACATAAATAGATTGCTAGTAGCCTAGCCAGGTACACCTTTCACCTGATTAATCGTACTCTTCGTGCTAAAATATAATATTATTGACAAAAAATAGTAAGGACGGCCATTTAGAATAGTGAAAACAAAAAAGTCTGTAATTTTGATAGTGATGTAAATAAAAATAAACATTGACATATTATGAAATACAAATAAAACCTACTTACTTACTAATCTAAATTGTAATAAATTACGCAGTCACAATAATATCGATCAGATATAGAATTAACGATAACCGGTGATGGATTTATGAGACTAGTGCCGTCACACACTCCCACCACTGTTACTCCTGTAAGCCAGGATCGACAAAATAGTGGCCAATGAAGACGTCGGGGTTTGACCCTCGATGAGTCCCGGGGAAAAGCTAATTTGTTTTCACCACTAAATTATTGCTAACCAGTACCAGTATTATAGTAAAATTTGACAGTAATTATATAATGCAAAAATACGTAATTATTGGTCACCATTGTCGATCCTGGTTTACAGGAGTTACAGTGGTGGGAATGTGTGGCGGACCCAGTCCCCATAAAAAAATTATGCAAAAAAAACAAAATCGGGCCACAAAATTGACGGAGCAATCGGTGAAAATAGATAAGAAAAACATACAGAAGAACATAGAACCTCCTCCTTTTATGAAGTCGGTTACTGATGGTATGACTATGACAAGACTATATATATGTACCTTCCACTATTCTGTAGTACCCACTTAATATCCTTGATGTTAACTATTAGTAATTCGCTTGCAGCGTTTTCATCATATTGTCCGTATAGACTAGTTGACGTAAATAGATCATGAACCGTTAGGCCCTAACCGATAAGCGAAATAGCGATAATGCCTATTGGGGTTATAAGATCTGTGTCTTATACTTGGTTGCATAGACCAATTATTAAATTTAATTATTAAAGTTTATGACCCGATCACAGACTTACGATCAGTTTCTTCATTGCAAGTGACAGCCAAAATAACGAAATAAATAAAATTAAATGTAAAGGTCAAATGGCTGTAAGCTGTTATTAGCTATTACTTTACTCTTTTACTTTCATAAAGATAATGGCTCTAATATGGTCTTATGAGCCGATATGAAAGTCAATAGGACAAAGCCAGCTGACAACAGCTGACAACAAGCAATAACAAATACACCACAGAGGCAGGTCAGTGATTGATGACGTGGTGATCAAGTGATTTGCCACTCAGCTCCGATAGTGCGCTGTAATCTTATCTACTTGCTACTGGCAATCATGATCCATCAAAGGGAATTAAATACATAATCGCAAAGTAGTTACGTTGGTATTAAATTATAATTATTTGTTTGTTTTCTGTTGGTTGTTTCTTTACGTCATACTCATCACTCAATTACAGAACATAATGATCGAATAATAGCAGACTTCACCATTACTTAGAGTAGGTATTTAGCAGAATTAATCTAATATAAATAAGTTGTCAGAATACTATAAAATAAATACGTATCAAGTTAACATTATTCGGGATTTTTATAAGTAATCGTATGTCATGTTCCTTCCCGCTTCTTAATTTTAAGAGCCAGTCCACCAATGAAGCCTTCGGAGACAGACCCGGAGGGATCAGGTAGGGGATTTCTCAATGTGCAAGCCGCTGGCTCCACTGTGAATTTCTGTAGCACCGCTGCCAACCCAGCCATCGACTGCATTTGCCCTAATCTCTCCCCTAAAATAAACAAACAGGTCAAAATCTACAAGTTTTCTAAAATTAATTTTGATAACTACTTAAAATAAGGTACCACTTACCAACACATGCCCTGGGTCCTTCTCCAAATGGTAGAAATACGAACTTCTTTATATCTTCTTTAGCCCCGTCACTGAACCTCTCCGGATCAAACGATTCCGGGTCTCTGAAATACTTCTCATCTTTGTGTATCGCTTGTATCGGAATGATCACTTTAACATCTTCCGTTATAGTCAGGTCGATCTCGGGAATGGTGTATTCTGGTACTGTGCACATTCTCAATAAACATCCAACCGACGGGTACATTCTCATGGATTCGTAAAATGCCATCTCTAAGTATCTCATCTCTCTTATCGCTTCGTATGTTATTTTGTTGTTGTGCTTAGCCAACACCTCATCGATTTCTCGTTGTACTTTCTCCTGATACTCGGGATGGAAAGCCAACTGGTGCAGTGTGTAACTGGACGCAGTAGAAGAAGTCTCGAACCCAGCTCCAAAGAACACGAACGCTTGAGCCGTCATTATCAAATCATCAATCTCCAACTCCACGATTTTTGGTGTCCCGTTCTGATTTCTTTCGACCATAGACTCCCCTATAATCTTACCTTTCTCTTTGAGTTGTAACATCGAATCTATAAAGTCGTTTCTTCCGGACGGTTTATAATTTCTCTCTCTAACTACACTTTGCACCAAATGGACCATTGTCTTCTCGAGCTCCGGCGCTAGGAATGTGAGGTTTTTGAACAACTCGGGAAACATAAGTTTCAAAGCGGCCGCTAGTGCGTCTCTGAAGTTTCTCTGGAAGATCCGCTTGCCGAGTTTTCTAAATTGTGAATTTTCATCATTCAGCGAGTCCATATCGACGCCGAACCCGCAGGCGCCAATGAAGTCCGTCGTGTATCTCGCCATGAGTTCTCTGACGTCATAATGTTCCCTGTTGACCATTTCTTCAGTGATAATTTGTAATTTCTCTGCCCTCGCTGTAATCATAGGAAACATCGCTTTCAGTTTTCCTGTACTGAAAGCTGGAGTGAACCGCTGTCTAATCAGGCGCCATAGATCTCCGTCGGCGAAGAATAAGTTCTTCAGTAGGGGCTCCACGACGGTTTTGTGGGGGTTGAGCCCTCTGGAATGGAAATATTGAAAATCGGTGACTAAAATCCGTTTGATGATTTCCGGGTCTCTCACCACCAGTTCGGGACCTGTTCCCCTGTAGTATCCCACCACTTTTTCATCTGGGTATCTGTTGTAGACGTCAGTGGCCATCATGGCCACGCTCGCTTGTTGCAGAAACTGCTTCGTGTTCGTGCCGAGGTATGGTATCGGTTTGTCATGTTTGATGCCCCGTTTCTTCCAGTAGCCAAATGTTCGGATACCGTACAGGTATAACGCTATGAACACAATCACCAGTAGCACAATCGTAGTGATTATATCCTCTCTGAGTAGCACAGTGAACAACATTTCGACGACTTTATACCTCAACGAGTTTTGGTCCGGTCAGCGCGAACTCGACATAACAAATACTAAGCAATCAGCCTGTGATATCTGTTATAAAGACATAACAATCCAAACTAGCGCAAATGTACGCGGCGTTGAGGCCAATGAATAAATTATCGATAATTTGCGATATGTTTACTTACTTATATCTATGTCGAAAAATTATCGATTTATTAGTTCGAATAATCGCTGACACCGCTGAACCTGCTTCAAGTAATCGCACCATCTTTAAAACAGGGTTATTATTAACATAAACATGAATGGATAAATATAAATTTAATAAAAACGGTTCCTCGTAGAACTACGTCGTCGTACTCATTGAAATGTTCTTAAAACTCACAAACCGCAGTAATCCTTTTTATATGGATTACTATGAGGGAACCTTGAACTATGAGGTCTCCACGAGGTCTCACATTGCGCGCTAACTCAATATGTAAAATTTGCTATATTGTTGGTCCCTAACCGGTTAAACAAGGAATTATTTATGGATACTTTGGTTATTACACGTGTCAAGGTTTTTGGCCAAAAAACTATACCTACGCACAGACTTATAAATACTACGTAGGTAGGTACCTACGGATAGAAGTTCGAATTGATTCAAACGTTAACTTTATGTCACAATTTATGTTTTGATATCGTCAAGAAAAATGAGGCGTAGCTGCTACAAGTTATTATTTCCAACGTCGTCCTCCTTGCTACCTTAATAGGTAGGTATAGGTATTCGGTGAAATTAGGAAGTCATTTTAATGTCAACAAATATGTTAACTTTGAAAGTTTTTTTTACAAAAAGGAAGCAACCAAGTCGTTAAATTCTTTTAAACTTTAAAAGGATCCGTGTATTTTTGTCAATACGACCGACGCCGGCAGGTAAACCGTATTAAGAGATTACGCGCAGCATCCATTGAGATGTAACGTACCTATTCATCACGCGAGATGCCTCCACGTGTTTACACCGGAATATAAAGGTTCGTTTTACGCCGATCTCTATAGTAATCATGTTTTTATCTGATTGGATTTCTCTGTGAGAGCTTTTAGAGTAAAATTATTTCTTACAAAGAGCTTTTGGATATAGTAGGTAGGTAAATACCTATCAAGAACAGATATTTCATCAAAATGAAGTAAATTACATGGTAGTAGTAGTTCATAACATTAACATTAATTTTAAAGCCATGTTAGTCAAATACACATTAAATAAATAAATATCGCCAGACCGACACACCAACTGTACGGTCCCAAACTAAGCAAAGCTTGTACTATGGGTACCGTAAAATGGACTAGGGGCGATCCCAGTGACACCCAGACCTGGGCAAATTACGAAAAAGCCATTACCGAAATTTGCCCTGGCGGGAATCGAACCGGCAACCACCTTGTGCAGTGAGCCGAGCGGCCTACGCTCGAACCACTGCGCCAAGCGGTCGTCATCTATAATAAGTTTGTATTTCCTACTATGTATAATAACTTATTCAGAGTTTTTATCTTAAGTAGGTACTTAGATACCTGTAGGTCCTATGTTCTAATGCTATTTGTAACTGGCGATAAGTTTTTTTCTGTTTTGTGTAAGTACCTACCTACTACCTATTTAAGAAGCTACATTTTTTAATGGTTGCTATGTAGGTACCTAGTTTATATTGATAGATAACATGGTCCCTCTGTACATATTAAGAAAAACATCGAAGAATAAGCGACGTATTCAAAAACCTATCTTTCATCTTGTATATTCGCACATCAAAGAAGCACACAGCTCAATGAACATACTCGTATAACAGGTATGAGCATTAGGTGTATTGCTTCGGAGAGACTGAAAACATCGGCCGATTGCTTCGCGCTTATGACCTTGGGGATAAATCTCTACATAGTATAAAACAAAGTCGTTTCCCGCTGTCTGTATGTCCCTATGTATGCATAGATCTTTAAAACGACGCAACGGATTTAGATGCAGTTTTTTTTTAATACATAGATTACATAGAGTGATTCAAGAGGAAGGTTTATATGTATAATACATGCATAATATAGTAGAGAAACACTGATAATTTTAGAGCCGTGCGAAGCCGGGGCGGGTCTTAAATAATAAATAAATATCGCCAGACGAACACACCAACTGTATGGTCCCAAACTAAGCAACGCTTGTACTATGGGTACGGTACAATGGACTGGGGGCGATCCCAGTGACACCCAGACTAAAAGGCAATTTCCGAAATTTAGCCTAATGGAAATCGAACCCGCAACCACCCAGTGTAATGAGCCGAGCGGTCTACGCTCGAACCACTGCGCCAAGCTGTCGTCAATAGAAAACAATTATTTAAACACAGTACAAGTACAGGAATAATGTTAAGTGAATTTTGTTTAATATGTACCTAGGTACTACTGTATACTGTCTGGGTACTGCAGTGTACCTCCTATTGCAGACTCTTAGCAACTTTGACGTCGTGTAGTGCATTCACTGTAGTGATCTATAGGTGCGGTAACTGCTTAACATCAGGCGGTTCGTACGCTTGTTTGCCGACTTTGTGATATACAAATAGTAGTTCAATTACAAACTAAGCAAATTAGGGTAAGTTCTCAGACCATACCCATGCACCTCCTATCTTAAACAAACAGGTGTCACCGACCCGTCCCGTCCCGATTTCGTAGCAAATGATGCACAAAAATGTTAAGAGGCCATGACATTAGCGTCTTCTGCACCCCCTCCCCCCCCCCCCCCCACGGAAATAATGGAGCATAAAATTAGACACGACGACTGTACCTACTTACCAAGCTATATTATAGAATTATTTTATGTATCTGTGTGCCTTTCAACGTTAACTTTCAACAGATCAAAATTACTACCTACTACCAATTACTACCTCTTAAGAAATAAATTTAATGGATTTCATAAAAAACAGCATCGCTTGAATTGAAAAAAAATGTAACCGTTTAAAATTCATATTATTTTCAGGCGGGTGCATACACTTGCTTGCCGACTTCGTTATATATAAAAAAATACTAGCTCAGGTAAAATATCCAGGAACTCATTTATATATCTCTCTCATCACGAATCAAGTAGAACTTGGCAACAAAAATTACAACAATAATGCCAGTTCACGTAACCTATTCCTATACCAATGGTTCAACACAATCATGCAACCAATCAATGGCAAATCAACTCAGTACCTCGTGTCCCAAAGCTACCCTTAATTCCTACCCTTTTTGCCCTGTTAGAGTTTTGTCGTTTAGAAACTCATTCTGAAATACACTTTTCGTTTCAATGAAGAGCGAGCCGCCGCTCCACAGCCGCATAAAGTCGTTATTTTCAAGTCCCTCAAGGGTCACAATTTATTATTTCCCAGCGGGTAGCGCCGGCCCCGGGCTGCTCCGTGGCTATTAATAATGGGTTTCTTTCGCGACGTTTCATGTGTGTGACAGCAAGGTACCCACACGTAGGAAGCTATAAGTGTTCTCGTTTAATAGAAATTCTCATTTTTAAGCAATGATATACAGCATCACATCACAGAGTTATTCCACAGCATGATGTTCCTGCATTTATTTGCTAATTTGGCTGTGACCTTCTCTGTTATCAATCAAGCCTGCATGAATCGCTTGCCCTCGTTTAGGTACACTGACCGACCACGCAATACTTTCGATTCATATAGCTATCTCGTTTTAAGACGGCTTAAAATAACAGATTTATTTATAGGTACCAAAGTAGACTAACAATATGACCCACCTGCGACTTACCGTAGCTTATAAATGCTTGCAATATTTACCAAAGGCATTGTTCGCAAGTTGCAGAACTGGGCCCCAAGTCTACAAATTTCAAGTGATGGCAATCGAGTTAGAATTGTTCGGTTTGTCAGTTTTCGGCAGTAAGGAGAGTGGGGCAGATGACAGAGGGTTAGAAAGAGTCCTACAAACAGATTTATAATATTATCGGTCGCGAGAATAGTCTCGTTCAATGAAGAGCAAGCATTTGTGCATATTCACTTCTAGCTATAGAGCTTGAAGTGAATATGCACAAAACAACATGATGTTTCGCCTTTGTGTACCGTATAAGCAGCGAAAACTCCATTGTAAATTCCCCGTCAAAGTACTTCGAAAGCTGAAAGCTTAGCGCGCGTTCATTTGCATAAAATGTTGCTTTTTATTCGCCTCCGTGAAAGCTCCCTTCTTTTTTTGCAGTGGGTTTTTTACCCCATTTCCGCCATGGGTGAGTGACGCTCACGGAAGTCTAGAAGTAAGTAAGTATTTAGTACTAAGTACTTGCTTTCGGTTTATTTTTTTATACCTACCAACAGTTACATAGGTAGTTAATAGGTAAGGAAGGAGTCGAAGCTTTCTTGTTCTAAATTCATAATTTTAACCTTCCAAAACAACTTATTACCGGGCTTACAAGATATCCGTGACAATTAAAAGCGGGTTTCGTAAAAAAAGTTTTAATGAGTGTTCGAAAAAATGGTAAAGAAGAAACAACGACCGAACAAAGGTCGTGAAAGCTGAAATATACCTAATCTACGTGAAGAACTTGTTTCTCGTTAAAATTACTTTTTCTCAAACAGCTCTGGACGAAGTAATTTTACGGTATAAGATTGAGATACGTTCGTTCACGTCATTTAAAAACGTGGTCATATTATATATTGTAGGTGCCACCCATACAATGCTCGTTCATAAATAAACAAAGACTCCTACACACGAGCTCCTTATTTATTTGGTACCTACTTAGTTAATATAAACTTTAAAGCGGCCCCACCTCCAGACAGTCTAACGTGCGATACCAAATATGTAGGTACCTACCTATATTATCTCGCCCACGGCAACTACACACTAGTCTAACCGGTTCGTTAGTTTATATCGGTAATAGTCAAACTGTTATACCAAGGTATTCGAAATGGATACTCGGCCGGCGCGGATTCGATATGGTAATTCAATGTTTGCCGAAGCACTTGCGTCGTTCAATCTCGCCGGTAGATATAGCCAAGCCGCGCGCACTATTATCGGATGTGGTTCACAACCCCCATCTCGCTTGGCGCATGTTTTGTGTGATTGTCCAGTAATATTTCGGAGGAATCAAAAATCATTCATTCTGCATATCTTTATCCATTTGTAGCGGTCGACTCCATGAAGATGTGAAAAAATAATAGATTTTATAAAAATCGATTAATAATCGATTTGTATGAGTGATTTTAAAATTTTAAATAATCGATTAATAATCGATTTTTATCTGCCACACCCCGACATTTAAATCTAGCCGGAGCGCGAATTTCTATTAGGTCGAATTACTATTAGGTTCATTAACCGGTCTCACATCCGAATTAAACTTGTACATAGCTGCGCCTCTAAAAGGATTAAAAGAAGAGTCATAAGAATCCTGGAGAAGCTATGGGGAGCTTATCCCAAACTGACACAGTTGCCGTGTATACACCTTTTGGTACCGCCTTCTTCGGCTCCAGCAGAGAGATTGTTCTCGAAAGCTGGCGACATATTAACTAAGGCCAGTTATCCAAACGCTTACCTCAGCTCTTTCTAAACTCATTGATATCTATTTTTTTTTATTAGAATTGTTTAGTTTGGTGTTATGTCGATTATAAATTCCAAAACTTTAATTTGTGTAGGTAATTTTAAAACTTCTTATTTATATTGTTTATTTATAATTAATGAAACTGTGATTAATGCAATATTTGCGTTTATTCTGGAATTTATTGAAAAAAATCGATTATTTGTACATCGATTTTTCATGCTAAAATATAATCGATTAATTAATAATCGTTTTTAAGGCGAATGTCACATCCCTACGTGAAGCTGATTGTAATTTATCGACCTCTTTTCTCACTTGGTGGGTGGGTTAGTTAGACCATTCTGAAGTGAAATGGAATTTAATTAGAAATTATATATCCGTATATCTCGTAGCCAGTCGTAGCCTTTACTACGATCTTATCTATTGCTTGGTAGTTGAATTCGATGTGTTATCTGAACTTACACCAAATAACATAAAAGTATTTAACAATCAAAACGCTGTTTGAATTTGTCTAATCTTACGATCCGTTGGTCAATTATTTTATCCCTTTGTTTTATTATTGTCTTCAACTTTTCTAATTTTGCAGTCAAATCCAATATTTGGGTGACCAGGGGCTAGGAACATTTTATTTAAATGAATTTGGCTACTAGCCGATGGTTTCATAGTAGTTGCGGGTTGTACATACTAAAGGTGACAAAAAAGACAGTAATATTTAAAATTATAATTTATACCAATGAAAATAAACGGAATAATGAAATTCTTAAAACAATATATGTAGATATAGCAATATCTCTATGAATATTGTAACTCGAGATAAAAAAATATTGAAATAATATAAGATATAAGCACTCACAGAATGTTACATTAGGAAAATATAAAAATGTATAGTTAAAACTTAAGTACACTACGTAACTATTAAAGAATTGCAAGACGTCAATATGGCAATGGCAAATTTTCCCCAATATTAAAATATTAATAAGGATAAAGGATAAAATATTAGGAATCATAATAAGTATGTACTATACTAACCTAAATACGTACAAAAATAAATGCAAGCAAATACATAAAGATCTATTTGAAATTCATATTTTAGATCCGTTTTATTCAGTTGATAGTTAAAATTAACAGGTTTAGCTTTGGTACTGTTGTTAGATAACTAAGACTTAACATCTATTGTTAAAAAATACATAATGCCACTTACGCCCGGTTCCTAACGAAATATAATTAATATTCGTCAACAATTCTACTGCTAAAATAAGCGAGATAAAAGTTGGGTGTCTTTTTAGGCACACTGTCCACGGTGATGTTAACAAAAAGCTATGTTCAAGATCAATGCTTCTGTATATATTTCTTTATTATGTGCTATAGCATAGCTAACCAAAAGCAACCAAAACTTTATCACCCGTGGACCAAAAAGTTTTCAAATTATTATATCGTACGATTAGTATATTATACCGATGATAAACAGTAAAATATAGGAACCAGGGCTTGGAGATTCTACTCTACAGGATACAGTTGAATGCACGAAAGGAATGCACTTGGTTACTCCAATAGTTGCGTTTAAAAGCTGCAATTGTTAATTGGCAATAACTAACACACCAGCCTCTGGACTCATCACATGCAAACTCCACGATAGATCACGAATTACTCGTAAACGTTCGTCTATTGATTGGTTTCGTAAAATTTGTACTTTGGTGATCAATCGTCCGAAAAAATATTGCTATTGGGTGAAATATAATTTTGATCCTAGTGCTATTTATAAACAAAAATTTCTATTGTAAAAGACATACATAAAGTAATTTTGGATAAAGTTAAATTATCTATAATAACAGCTGCAGTATAGATATTATATGCTACATATATATATTAGCATGGCAATATCTTATCTCCGTGAAATAGGGACACAAGGAATAGCAAACAAAACTGATCCGAGTCCAATTAACCCCTAGTTCACACTGACGCGATACTTGCAATTATTAATATATTGATCTCTATTTTGGATAGCTTAATATAAGAGACAACAGCCTTAATTGTTTTTTTAAGGTAGTTTAACGGGCCCTGAGTACAAGCCCTTTTGAGCCTTAACAGCCTCAATCAATACAAGTATTGCGTCAATGTAAGCGAGGGGTATTAAGTCGCTGGCGAGGGTAGTCTTACATTATTAAAAGGGACACCCCTATCACAGACAGCAACATTCACGAGTAACGATGGGCCTAGAACTCGTCGTGGCGGGCGAGCGCTTCGCCGAAGTCCGTCGCCTGCGAGCCCACGAACAGATCGTACTTGTCGAGTATTTCGGCTTTGGTGAGCTTCTCGTCGGCGTCGGTGTCGGCCTCGAACACCAGGTGGCGCGCCTCGGCCTCGGCGTGGTCGAACTCGGGCGGCGCGATCCACTCCTTCACTTCGTTTTCGTCCATGAAGCCGTCCTTGTTCGTGTCCCTGGAGATGGGGAATCATAATGTAAGCGCATTGGAAGATAGTGATGCAGTCGTCGGTACGAAAACTAAACTAAATATATTGCCGTCCGTCTTAATGTAAAAGCAAGAGAGCAATTTGTTTGTTTGTGTCAAATTTATAGTCATTTCTAGCCAACATAATAATATAACATAATAATAAGCACAAAAATATAGTTTTTTCCCACAACTACGTTTCCAACACTAAAAGGTTCCACATCAACTTGTAAGTTTAAAGAGTTTGTGAGTTATACATATTAGCACGAACCACTAGTTTGATAAACATACAGATGATGTCACGCAACTAGGTCTGACCGCAAAAAATAAGATAAATCCTTATCAGAGATCTGCGCAAATATTGGCAATGGGGTATTATTAAAACATACATATTTCATATTCATGATCTTAATTTTGTCGGCAATCTTTACCAGGTAGCCTGGAGCAGATCTTCGGCGATATCAAGGAACTGAGGAACATCCTGGCAAAACTACGATGGCTGAATTACCAGCCCACCCACACACACAGGATCAATCGATACTTTGTTGTCACACCCACAGAAGAATGGTATGTCTAAAGCCTGTATTAATAAATCAATCTCAAGTCTGACAGCGGTCTTGAGTTAGCTTTAGACATGTCATTTAGTACTGGTATGACATAAGAATGTGTAACGGCTGGGTGTCGTGTCTTCTTACTTTCCTCCACAAAATAAAAGACAGGTCGTCTCGGTTGACAACTTATTAAGGTGAAGGCGCCTGTCTAGCCCGCGAAGTTCAAATTTTTTGAGTTCTTTTAGAAATTTTTCAAAATCTGACAATAATAAAAGACAAATTTTGTAATTCGCGAAAAAGACCGTGTGCAGTGCATTTATTAATACATTTATTTTACTCTAAATATTATCACGGTGGATATGATACTAGTAAATCACTAAATATACAAAAATTGCCAGATTATCTGGATAGCTGTCGTTCTTGAAATGTTTTAGAGTAAGTTGGATATATTAATAAATGCAAAAATTTGAACTTCGCGGGCTAGATGGGCGCTTTAGCCTTAATCATTATTTTTCTAATTTTTAACTAAACTCTATCAATCAATCTATCGTTCATAAACAACAAAATATCTTATCTCTTAAAAAAAATGTTATCATAAACAAATCTAAAATGATGTGTAATCGTCCTTCCACCGAGGGACGTGTTTGGCTTTGGCAGGGCGTAAGGGTGCCCGCGTTACAAAGTACATTTCCAAGATCGTTTTCAGACTTGAGATCCATTTATTAATACGAGGCTACGTATTCATAAAACTATCAGCTGACCTGTATCCTGAGAACTGTTCCCTCTCCTGCTTGACCCAGTCAGGCTCCTCCTCCTCCTCGCCGTCCTCAGGCTTGAACATGTCGCCGATGTACTCCTCCAAGGAGACCTTGCCGTCCTATAGCAATCACATCGACAATTATATCGCCAGACAAACACCAACTGTGTGCTCCTTAATAAATTAGGTAGCATCGCTTGTATCATGGGTTCCGTACAAAGAACAGGGGGCGATCCTAGTAACCGCCAGTCCAGTTTGCTTCTTTGGTAAGCAAAAGGGAAACTGTTGCTATTTCTAAAATAACGCAGTCGAAAATAACAACGTAAACGGAGCGAGTGAGTGAAGCCAGCAAAAGTAGCAGCCTACTATAGACATGGTGACATCTACACATACAAACAAATAATATTGAAGTGTCTGTTTTTGATGTCCATATCACAGCTTTTCACTTAATGTACATACAACATACGGTACATACAACAAAAAAAAACATTTTTATTTTATGTCAGGCTTGTTTGTTCTTGATAATCTCCGAAACGGCTGGACCGATTTTGACGTGACTTTTACTGGAAAATTGCTGATGTCACAAGAAGTCATGTAAGCTACTTTTATATTATCGAAATACCACGCGGACGGAGCCGTGGGCAGCAGGTAGTCGAAAATATATTTTTGATGCTTTAGCTTATAGATATTGGAATTTAAGTTCTTATTCACTTGTAGAAGTTCCCTGATAATACCGACCTTGTCCTTGTCGATATCTTCCAGCGTCTCCAGCACCACCACATTCCTCATCTCAGTATGATCCTCGGGGTGTAGGAACGCGGCAAACTCGGTCCTATTGAGAGAGTCGTTAAGGTCAGCATCTGAAAATAGATTTAAGAATTTAAAATGTCCTCAAGACACCCAAGTATTATATTAAGTACATTAATTCCGCAAAATAATGTTCTATGATGCAATCGATAGGACAACAGGACGGAGCTAAGGATACAAGCAGCATCCAATGCTTCCAGCTAAGGGTGGAAGCACAATTCGCCGCAATGTAAGTGTGTTCCTATTACGAGTACATGTTTCAATCATAATTGAACATAAAAGATCTATACCTACAAAATTGAAGGATTTTAATCTAATTCAGTATAATTTTACACAAATAAGCATCACTGATTGATACACTTTTATATCTTTACACTATTAAATTTGCTCAAAGCTAAAGCTTCGGCCATCTACAAAGGGTTTATGAATTTGCATACTTATATTTATCTTCAGCCGGCATCCTAAACGGTAAGTTATAAGGGCCTGTGATCACCACGTTTTTGAAACGCGCCTTGACGTGCGTTTATTGCGATACAGACGCGATACGCACGCGAGTCAGACGCAGCCTGTAGACCTTTGTAAGATAAAAGCTAAGGGTTAAATGTACATGGTGCTATTTACCGGCGTATGTCCAACGCCTGCGGTCGCGCTTGTACAAGGCCTTGTAGGTGAACCCCTCGCCGTTGGGCGAGTGCTTCTCAGTTTCGGTCATCTCGTCCATGAACCCGTACACATTCTTCCTGTACGTCTGCAATTTGTATACCGTTTTATTTACCTACCTGATGCACTAAATATAATAATTATAATGATGCCGCACACACTCATACAATAAATAATAATATCAGTAGTGTTTTTTCTAACTGTGGTTCGATATTTTATTATTTAAAACAAATACCGAACGAAATTGAATAATGATAGTTTTTTTTTGTTTTTTTGCGTACAATACATGTTTTCCTCATGCTTACACTGATGCAATACTTGTATTGTTTTCCAATTATTATTAGTTTTACATACACTTTAGTTACTTATATATTGTCTAATTAGTGCCGTCGAAATTGTTAACTTTCCATAACACAAGCTTTTGGGTAATAATTATATATAAGTTATAGAATTATAAACATTTACTTCATGCTAACACAATCGTAACCTGTTATGTGTTCAATAAATAAATCCCAATTAAAGTTTACAGCCCCAACAATGATTCTGCCAACGACAAGTATAATAATATGGGACAAGTTAAGTACAGTAGGGTTTTATTGATTTATGTTGTTATATTTTAGTTTAAACTGTCAATAAATTGTGTCACTGACATAATATCAGTATTACGTCAGTGTAAACAAGGGGTTTAAAACATGAGTACCTATTATAGAATTGCCAAACTAACACAAACTGTATGGCCCCAACCTGCAACCATAGTACGACGCATGTACTAGGCGTTGTCAAATCAAGGTAAATCTTACCTCCCAGGGGATAAGTTCGTCATTGTTAGGGTTGTGCTGTCTCCAGTGCCTCTCGACATCCTCGTCGATGTACCGCTTCTGCGTGTACCGGATCCAGTCCTTCAACTCCACCAGTGACACAAACCCGTCCTTATCACCGTCTATTTTATCCACTATTATTCTAGAAAGAAATATTTTATTCCATACCACAGTTGATAATGGGGTCATTGAACTTGTTGATAAACTTTTTATGACTAGTCTTAATTAAAACATTTGGTGTATCTCTTTAATCATCTGTATATGCAGAGGAATATAATTATGATTTATGCAAGGTAATTATTATACAAAATGGTTTTGTAAATATTTTATTTGGATTTAAAAAATGTGTGCAAATCAAAATATTTCATGTTTTATTGAATAGTGGAATTAAATAGGTATATTGTTTGAATTGTACTCAATAAAGTTCTACAAAGTACCCAAAACTTTCTAGTTGAAGGATTTTAGCAAAACTTCAGCGTCATTTTAAAGCCCAAATTAAATTTTTACCACTAAAACTTATAAAAAGAACCATATTTTTATAAAACAAAAACCAAGTGTGATTTATCTAACACTGTGTACACAGATGTGCGACAAACACCATATGCTAGTATAACTAACCCACATAGCCGTGGGCGATACTGTTGACACACTGAGATAATCCCGAGACATAGGAAATTTGAACAGTCACTGTTTGACTACCAAATCTAAAGATAGAATAGTTTAATGACCTCATATTCATAGCTCTTGGTACAGACCACAAAACTATTATGGCCCAACTATACAATATTGTATCTGTTACCAAGGAAAAAGGTGATTAGGTGAAAGGAACATTACACTTGGTGGGTCATCATTCAATTTAAAAATATACTACCAAAAAAATAAATATACCAAAATAATTATAATCTCTTAATAATAATAATAACTGTGATAAGTACCCATAATAATTCACTTATTGAATAAGTTCAAGACTTTAGGTGTGCCCTTAAAAGTTTCTAGAACAAAGTATTTACTATCTCCGATTCATGTTCTGATAAAAAATTATAACATAGTTAAATAATTATTGTTGTCAGATAATTTACATAAATTATGATATTTCTATGTATTGCAATGCAATGTATTGTAAATAATAATAATGTAAACTGGTGACAATAATATGGATATTATTTTTAAAAGTACTACATTTTATTTGAGGTGCTTACAGGAGTATTCACTGTCTAGCAGTAGATGTCATAGTGTAATAATACCGATGAGGAGATGGTAACACTGATGGGGAAGATAAAAAACAGGTCAAAGTTCACAAGAGCTCATCAAGTGTTCCAAATATTAACTTACCCTAATCTTCTCTTGCTCTCGTCAGGCTGCAATTGGTCGAAAGTTTTCGCCTGATCTTCGCCTAGGAACGCATCGTGGTCGAACTGCTTGTTGTGGTGCTCATTTTTATAATGTTCGGCCTCAGATAACCGGTCCATGTGCCGCTTAGATTCTTCAGGGGTCGGCACTCCCGCGAAAACGGCTGATACGGCCAGTGCAATAAACAATGACCTCAGCATTTTGACCTGCAACACTATTATAACAATCACTGGGATAAAAATAATTCGATGAACTTATACAAATTCTTATTCAATACTGTAGGCGCAATAATTCTGTACTGTAATGGTCTCTAATCTAAGTATGTACTGCAACCACGTACCCGTTGGATATCGCCACGTCAACACCACGTAAACTTCCTCGTTCCCGGATAAAGCAGTCGGGATATTTTATTGAGACTGGGATGCTGGATGGTCCGTGAGGTGACGGATTGACTGACTTTGAAGTTTGACATTTCCAAGCTTGGCGTTTGTAGTTGTAGGTTGACAGATGAATGCCGGCCGGTGCGGTGGTATATGGGAGAGAGAAGAAGACAAACAACGCGAATAAATGATCGTAGATAATGAAAGTATAGACCTAACTCACAGTTCCATCTCTATCACATACAGTAAAACAACAGCAAAATTGATGCCATTTCAAGTATTTCTACTAAAACCCGACCCGATACGCTTAGCAAGATAAAATATGTTCTTTAAATCCCATTCACTGTAATGCAACGGTATATGCGTGTATCTCTTTTCCACAGCTGTAAAAAAGTTATTTTTATAACAACAAAATTTTGCCGACGACATCGTTCTTATAGAGGAGGATGGAACTGTATTACAGAGCAAACTGCAGGATTGGCGGTAGGCATGGAAATGATTGCTACTTTAAATTCATTTTCATATGATGATATTATTATTTTTTTCACACTGTTCATACCTGTGAATTTTCATAACAAATGATTTTAGGCCACAATTAATTTTCCTTACTAGTTCTATTATTGGTAGATGAACGAGTTTACGGAATAAAAATATTCATATACTTGATAATTTTGCCAAACAAAATTAGGTTCAAATGACCTAGTGGTTGAAGACAACTGAAAGATACGGATTCCGTAGGTTCGAATCCCTACTCAAACAAAATTTTTATATCGTTTTTCTTTATGAAATAGTATATTTAGTTTATTTTATAGCTTCATTTATTGAGTATTGTTCATGTGCGTTAATGTTTTTCACGAAATGGCGCTGGTGGAGGCAGCAATTTCTGTATATTAATTATTTCCGCAAACTTGAGGTGCCTATATTATACTAATTAATACCTACCATTTTATGACATTTTATGTCATTGTGAATACTTGATAAAAGTAATAATAAATAATTCCTTTTCCCTACTTTTTGAAATAATACGAAAATTGAAAGCAAACAGGTGTCTTTCGCGAGATTAGAACGACAAGTGAAATAGGAATTAGGAAATAATAATAATAAATTAAATATTGCATAATTTTGTAGCAAGCAACGTCAACAAACAAGACATCAAGGAAATTAAAGCGTTATGTCCTTACATTAAGGTTTAGTTTGAATTGCACTTCTATATGCTAACCAAGGACATAGGTCAGTTTTAGCGTTTGTTCCCATTGTACCTAAAATGTCCTGTTCTCTTAAATAAAAATAAATTTCCATTAATCGATTATCTATTACCCAATATTTATTCAAATATCTACCAAACATAGAATCCGACTAAAAAGTGGCGCACGCATGATTATTAGTTTTAGTTAATATGTAAATAAATAGTAGTATTAGTACTTAAATAAGCTGATAATAAAATAACTGAGTTAGGTATGATAGGCATATAGCTTTACCTATTTATCTATTTCTTTTAAAACATAGTGTGTAGATAAATGATGAATTAAATAGCTAATCTAAATGCCTTCTACAAAGTATGGGTGCATTGCAGAGTAGACCTCTGCCAGTCCCTTCGGGAAAAAGAAGCGTTGTGGTGTATTTTTTTTTTACCTCCTTAAAACTTCCTTCATTTTATTATATCCCAATAAATAATAATAGGAAATTAATTTAGGTCAAATGGAAACAGACTCCACAGGGCCTTTATTTATTATTTTGCAAGTACATGCAGCGAACTATTTCACTCAGTCAAAATAAAGCACGACGCATCGGAAATGCATTTATCTTTTTCACGCACGTGCTAAAGTTAGATTATTATACTCATTCGTTACTACTCTAACAGCCCGCGGCCCGCGGCCGCCACCCCGTGACGCGCCTGCGCGCAAGGGATAAAGCAAGCTACTTCATCGTCGTGTGACGTCGACTAGACACAGCGATCTGTATGAAATTTCATTCGGCCGGCCGGCACGACGCGGTGCGGCCGTGACTCGTGATGACGTGTGAAAATTTTATGATTTCATTTTTCACTGTTACTATATCTGTTAGTAGCATATGTGAAGAATGAAAACCAAATTCACATGAATTTTAACAAGCTACCAATGAAATGTGCCATGCCTAATTGGCGGCACGCACTGGAGACTGTTGGCTTGAAAATCAGCAGAACCAAGACTGAATACATGTTCTGTGATTTCGGCGGTGTCTCTAGTGCAGTGTCGATTAGAATGGATAATGCTGTAATACCAGTTTGCTCTGATTTTAAATATCTCGGTTCGTTACTCCAGCATGACGGTGAAGTTGACCGTGACATAAAAAGGCGAATCAATGCAGGATGGCAGAAGTGGAGACAAGTTACCAGCACTACATGCGACCCAAGGATGCCAATCAAAATTAAAGGAAAAATCTACAAATCGATTATAAGACCGGTAATCATGTACGGCTCGAAATGCTGGGCGGCTAAAGTGCGGGAAGAGAAACGTCTCCACTCTGCTGAGATGCGAATGCTGAGATGGATGTGTGGAGTGTCGCGAATGGATAAGGTGAAGAATGTGTATATAAGAGGTAGTGTCAGGGTAGCGCCAATAACAGATAAAGTGAGAGGTAGGAGGCTGGAATGGTTTGGACACGTGATGAGAAGGGATGAGAAGCATGTGACTAAACGAGTGATGAATATGAATGTGGATGGATACAGTGCGAGAGGAAGGCCCAAGAAAAGATGGATGGATTGTATTAAGAATGATATGAACGAGGTTGGAGTGGATGTGAGGATGACGGGAAAGCGCGATGTATGGAAGGAAAAGACATACTGCGCCGACCCCAGATAATGGGAAAAGGTAAGGCAGATGATGATGATGAAAATGTTTTGTAGGAATGAATCTTGGAATGAATGTTTCATCCAGTGCATACTGAGGGTGACCATGAGTTTGCACTGGTGGAACATGTAGTACACCGGTTTATAGTTGAGATGTCTCTATTTATTAGCAGCACGTAAAAGAGACAACATCATAAATCGGTGTAGGTGTTACGTCATTGCAAACTGCAAAGCTTGGTCCAAACGTCGTGTCCAAGAATTTTATATATTCACTCAGCTACTTGGTCGGGTCTCATAGACCTAATTTTTTTAAACTTGTTTATGTTTTTTTGGCTACCTCTCTTGCTTGTCTATGTTATGACATATGGCGATTGTCATAATTTTACTGTTGTGCTTATTCTGTCCGTTTTCGAAAAGAAATTCCAATTATGTATAGAGAAATAACTGCAAAGCGTCTTTAACTTAAAATATTTGGCTGTAATAACCATCTATTTTGTGTACGAGTTGCTAAAATAGGATTGCAAATGTCAATATGTCAGGATCTCGGCCTTAATTTCCAACATAGAATGGTGAGAAAAATACATGCTTATTTTCTGCAGTTTACAAAATGATATAGACCTGATTTTGCTGTGAATGCATTATTTTCTATCTACCACCACAAAATTGCGTGAAATTAGCATTTGATAAGCCTCTATCGTATGTAATCTAATCAGTGGCTGCGTGTAGTAAGCGGCTAAATAAATTCCACTTTCGTTTTCAGGGCGCAAATATATCACAGCTAGAAAGAGATATTGGGTCAGAGCAGTTTCCTGCAAATGAGCATTATTTTGGTTTAGTTAATGTAAGTCCCTCATAAACTGTATAATTTATGATCTATATTAGTAAACTTGTTCAGAAATAGATATGAGCTGGAGAAATTTCGTGTCATAACTTCCCGACCGCTGGTAATCCTGGATTCCGGTATTGGTAATTCTGAAACTCTAAAATAATATGTTTCAATGTTTGGCTTGTATTTATAAAAAAGGAAATGATTCTACAAATATTTCAGCCTTTTTCAATCTGTTTCATAAAACAAATACTAGCATCAAAATTAGTCAAAGATAGTTGCAATACTATCACTTGCTGGCTATTCAATAATTAGTTACAACTATTTTAGTGTCATTTCTTTTATGCATGTCTGACTACTTGTTTACACTGATGCAAAACTGTGTTGATTTATGTAAATAGCTGAGTATTTTTTTAAGAGCTTAAAAATAGTTACAGCAGCATAAATCAATACAAGTAATATGTCAGTCAGCTAAAACAATGGTTAATAACTGTATTTTATTCAAATGCTCCCTTTTTACAGTTCGGCAATACATGTTATAGCAACTCGGTACTGCAGGCACTGTACTTCTGTCGACCATTCAGAGAGAAGGTGCTGGAGTATAAGGCCAAGAATAAGAGAACTAAGGAGACCCTGCTAACATGCCTCGCAGATTTATTTTATAGTATAGCAACACAGAAGAAAAAAGTTGGTTCTATAGCGCCTAAGAAGTTTATTGCTAGATTGAGAAAAGAAAAAGGTATAATGTTTTGCTTTATTGTGTCATAAGCAGTGTTAATAAAATAATAAGGGCATTCAAATTTTTTACACCATCTCACCTGCTCCCAAGAGTTAGGCCTATTCACACAACAACTATTCTATGGGATGCCATCACATTGCCGACGTGTTACATGAAAAGTGGAAACATATTCATGGTTGGTTCATGTTGCAAAACTAAACAAAAAAAAATCTGGTTCTGATAGAATTACGTGTGCAGTGTGTTTTTATTGCATGCATTATGTGCATAGGCCCTAAGACAGAAATTCACTATGTATGTATCCCTTAATGTTGGGGCCTCCTTCTGTTAAGAAAAGTTCTCCCCTACACTCCTCCATAAGTTTTTTTAGCTATTTGTGTCCATGTCCATATAATGGCTGCAATCGTAACCAATTTGTTTTGCCTGTAATCCATGACTTGAGTACCTTTAAAGTGTGTGCAGTATTAAAAACGCGTAACTCATTTCTATTGCAGAAGAGTTTGATAATTATATGCAACAAGATGCCCATGAATTTTTGAATTTCCTGGTGAATCATATCAATGAAATTATATTGGGTAAGTTAAAAGGAACTTGTTCATGAAACTGGTTTCTATAAACGAATTAGTCTGCAAACGACTGGTGCGTAAATACGGGAATATAATATGCGGTGGCCTCGTTGCCAAAGCAAATATAAACTTTATTCAGTTCTACACTAGACACAATTCCTAAAAAATATTTAATATTTGAACTAGCATATTTTCTACGAAATGTGACCAGACTGGAAGAGAATAGAGTTTATTTACGTTACAGTACGGATACAATAATACAAGTGCAATGTAATTTCAGCTGAACGCAATCAAAGCACACTGAAAGTACAAAAGAACTCTACTGGTGAGAATGTGACGTGCAACGGCGGGCCGCCGCAGAGCGCCGCCGAGCCGACCTGGGTGCACGAGATATTCCAGGGCACGCTCACCAGCGAGACTCGCTGCCTCAACTGCGAGACGGTTAGCAGCAAGGACGAACACTTCTTCGATTTGCAGGTCCGTTTGGGACTTGTTAACAGCTGGATTCTTGGTCACAGCGCCATGGGTTCATTACATTTTCCACTTTAGATATATAGCTTTGGGATCTACAACTCGACTTTACAACTGGTTTGTCATTCACGGCTCATGGGTTTGCCAGCCGAATTTTTACTTCATCTATGTATCATTAGAATCTTTTTTGTGGATATTCTCTGTCATTCCCAACCTCCCTCCCGACCTTGGCTTGGAGGTAAGGCACAATAGTCTAAGGCACAATACAATTGTCCTAACCAAAGCAACAATTATACAATGGGGTCAATGCAAAAGGAAGAGTGGTGTTCTTAGTAACACCTAGTCTCCAATAGTGTCCATCTTGTGGGTACTAGGGGCGTATTCACAATTGGCGGAAAGTTTCCGGTGTCGGAAACGATAGAACCTATTGTTTCGACACGGAAACATTCCGGCGGTTGTGAGTACACCCCTGGTATCCAATTGCAACCACAATCATTCTCATAACCTTCCTTATTTGCAGGTAGATGTAGGTCAGAACACAAGCATAACCCACTGTCTGAAATGCTTCAGCGATACTGAAACTCTGTGCAACGACAACAAGTTTAAATGCGACAACTGCAGCAGCTACCAGGAGGCGCAGAAGCGCATGCGCGTCAAGAAGCTGCCGCTCATCCTCGCGCTGCATCTCAAGAGGTTCAAGTACATGGAGCAGTACAACAGGCACATCAAGGTGTCCCATCGAGTCGTCTTCCCGTTGGAGCTGAGGCTCTTTAACACGGTTAGTTTACTAATAGACTGCTAATTATTTACTTATTTACCATTCAGGTCTTCATAGATCAAGAATAGTTTGTTTGAATTTTGAATGTTTGAAATACAGTTGAAAGCCAATAAACGTAGATGCCAGGTCTGTGGGCGTCAAATCACGACTATGGAAGGGATGGGAATACAATTAGTTGGTCAAGTTTAGTTGTGTGCCAACAAAATCAGCACCATTATCTACAATATGGTGTCTGTTTGACCAGAGTATATGAAATTATCTGCCATTACCACTCTGAGAGCTAAACTACGTGATGATTGAGTTATTTTTTAATCGATTTAATTCAATCAAATCAATATTATTATTATAAAAAAAACTAAAAGAATCTGTATTTTATTGTATAGATTGCCTATACCATCGGACAAGTTATATTGTAAATTGAATGGCAGTCGCAATTCCAGTCGGACGACGCTGTGAACCCGGACCGGCTGTACGACCTTGTGGCTGTGGTGGTGCACTGCGGCTCGGGGCCCAACCGCGGCCACTACATCAGCATCGTCAAGAGCCACGGCTTCTGGCTGCTATTCGACGATGACATGGTAGATGTGAGTATTCAACTTTATTAGTAACAACATATAGTACATTTTTGAGGTTTACAGTAGATGAGTGTAGTGGTTTCTCCATCCAATCAGATTCCCTAAAAAATAAACAAAGTTTTTCAACCTAGACTGCCAGGCTGATTTATCTGAAAAAAATGTCGTACGTAACTACATCAGATAACCACCGCGGCCAAAGGTACGATGTGGGTACTTGTCCTTTATTATATTTTTGATTTTGTTCACAGAAAATTGACGCATCTGCCATAGAAGACTTCTACGGCCTAACCTCTGATATACAGAAATCGTCTGAAACAGGATATATATTATTTTATCAATCTAGAGATGCTAGTTGTTAAGTTTATCTGATTAATTTAAATTATTAAAGATAGTGAATTCAATTATTTAAGATCATGTTATAATGCCATATTTGTTAAAGTTGGAACGGCATATAATAATTATTGAAAAATCGTTTAATTCCGATCATCTTTTGATCATACATTATTCATTCTAGTGATCATACATACAATATTGTAAATAATATTTCATTTAAAAATAAAACGTGATTTTTCTCCAAAATGTCTTCATATTAATTCAGAAACCCCTTCCCCTATTTTTACCTATACTCTTTGACATCCGAAATGGAGATCAGTTTGTGTAGATATGTGTGTGACCAGAGACTTGATAGTTTTCGCTACACATGGTACCTATATGGAATCATCCAAGGGTATGTGTACAGTCAACATCAAAATAGCCATAACCTACTTTTAAAGTTGACTGTACCTTCCTATTAGCCCAATTTGGCAAAACAAAAAGGCGGCATATAGTATGTTATGGTGTGAGATAATAGTGGTAATAGTAAAAGCCCAGCTTGAACTTAATCCTACTAATATTATAAATGCGAAAATTTGTGAGTGTGGGTGTATGTTTGTTACTCTTTCACGCAAAAACTACTGAACGGATCTGGATGAAATTTGGAACACAGATAGTTTATAACCTGAATGAACACAAAGAATACTTTACTTAAGTCTATGCGGACGAAGTCGCGGGCAGAAATAATCCTTACTAATATTATAAATGCGAAAGTAACTCTGTCTGTCTGTCGCTCTTTCACGCCAAAATTACTGAACCGATTTCAATGAAATTTGATACAGAGATAGTCTAGAGCCTGAGAAAGGACATAGGCTATTTAATGCGAAAAAAGAGTTGGGGATGAAAAGTTGTATGGAAGTATCGTCATTTTTAGAGCTAGAAGCTTGAAACTTATTTTTTTGGCTGTTGATTCGATATAAATAAATATGACATTCAAAGTTTGTAAATGTGTTAACCTCAAGGGTGTAAAATAACAATAGGGAATAGGGGATGAAAGTTTGTATTGAAATATAGCTCTTTGCAGTGAAACACTGCAAATAGCACATAAAAGTATTTATACATATTTCTTATTTGTAAAAAAATTCGCCTAAATAATTAAAAATGCTACCCAAAGACCACTTTCCACACAGACGAAGTCGCGGGCATAGCTAGTTAAACTATAATATAATGTAAGCTGTGTGTGATGAATCAACCATTCAATAGAATGAGAAAGTAGAGTAATAATAATATAATAATAATTTAGCCCTTTTGACGTCCCACTCCTGGGCATGAGCCTCCCCTCAACACAATATTCAGGGACACGGGGTTTAGGCCATAATAAAATAATTTAAAAATGCGTCAAGTTGATTTGTTTGTTTGAAACTAAGAAGTTAAATGCATAACTATGACTGGCCTAGCAGGTCTTACCTAACTTATGAATTTATTGATGAATAAAACATCTAAATTCTTAAAAATACTTTATTCCCAATTAGGCAACAAACTCATAGGGGATAGGGGCCAATAAGACTGGTTTCTCTGTGCCGCTGACAATGTGGGAGGGTTTGGGGCCCTGAGGCTGTCTCTTCAGGTTGACCTTCTTGCCGGCAGCCTTGGCCTCATGGAGCAGCCTTTCGTTTTCCTTCACCCTCTTGAGGAAGTCCTGTCTGCACTTGGAGTGTTTGACGTGCTCAATGCGGATATTGATGCGTTTGGGTAGGATTCTCCCACGGACTCGCTTGTTGACGATGACGCCGAGAGCGTGCTGTGTCACGTTGTACACGCGGCCTGTCTTGCCGTGGTATACTTTGTGTGGCATACCCTTCTGGACTGCACCGTTACCCTGAAAAAGCAATGTTGTAATGACAAACCACATCCTACTGGATTTAAGCTACACTCACTACATCATAAACCGAATTTGAGTATGGATACTGTCTACCTACCTTCACAAGTCAAAATCAATTCAAATCTTCGTATTTCTATTGCCATGATACAACCAATATTATTGTTTTGTTTGTTCATGGGACTAATAATGGAAGACATGACATGGTGACTGTAAACTGGTGTAACAAACTGTAGTCAGTAGGTAACATGAACTTGTATCCACTTTTTATTCTTACCTTGACGTCGACGATGTCTCCGACTTTGTACACTTTCATGTACGTGGACAGAGAGATGGTGCCACGGGTGCGGAACCTGCGGGCGAACAAGTCCCTGGTTCCGCGACGATAACCCTTGGAATTCGTCATTTTTGTGCCTGCAACAAATACAATCCGGTGTCACGAACTGGCTGCACAACACGTGGATCACGTTGAAGTGAAAATAAATATGTTAGCAACAACGTTAACTGATATTTACAACAACTTATAGGAGATTTGACAATGTGATTATAAGTATTTAAAACCAATCACCGATGTTATGAGTATTTTTACGAATAAAAATTTATTCACCTTGTGTTACAAAGCTTGACGGAATAAGAAAGAGGTTATGTTAGTCTATGGTTGATGAATGGTATAAAATGACAGCGAAAAATCCCATCAGTCTATGGGCCTTAGACGAAAAAGTGTAGAACGTGCCTGTTATATAATCTTCTTGTGTGCCTGTAAAGAATTTGATCGACAAAATGGCGATTAGGATGATTCTGATAACATTTCATGTCAGCTCAGCTTCTTGGCTAAAATGTATGGAAAGTAAAGAAAACAACAAAACGATAACGATATAGCAATTATTATTATCAAATAAGTTTTAAAAACTCTTTAAAGAGTTTATCTTTCGAGTCATTTAGGTGATGAAAAAAACTAAAAGACAGGTACTCAGAACGAAAATAAAAATTATATCTAATGTCATTGTGTCCTGTCTGATGTCATCTTTGTATGTCATTCTCCCATTGTTTTTTTATCAGATTTGTCAATAAATCTTCCTTGTTTTACTTACGAATAATATAAATTTCATTTCAGGCAAATATATTTATCGTAATGCGGTATTAAAGATACAATTTGTACACAAAAATATGGATATTTCTTCAGAAAACGTAGTCAATTCCTGTCAGTACGCACCAGTTTATTTGATACAGGACCCTGGCGCCATTCCGGTAATTTTGCTCATGATAATCATATTTTCTTCTGATAGGTATCGCACTGTTATTACATTTATACCTATTTTATGTTTACAGGCGCACACGTACGTGATAACACCGAGCAATGTAGATCATCATAATCAGTTAACCACCAATAACCTGAAAACGTTTTACGAAAGCAGCGGAAATATCGAAAGCGATTTGCTGAGCATCAGAAATACCACTAGGCCTTCTATTTTGAAGAAACGAGACTGCGGTCAAAACGGAAACAACTGGAAATTAGCTAGCTTTTTGTTACCCAAAAGTGAACATGTAAATAAACAATATATATTAAACAATATTGTTTTGAAGCCTACCACGGATACGACATTTGTAGTCAATCCCGCACCAAAATTCGATATAGACAGAAAGATAGTTAAGATCAAAGATGTTCCCATTTTACACAGAAGGGGCCCCGAGAAACGTATGCCAAAGATCAAGCCAAAGAAGTGAGTAACCATACTGGGGTGCTGTATATTCACTGATAATACAATATAATTTGCTTAAATTTCATCATCCTTTCTATTTTCCAGTCCAACCAACATTAACAATCCTTCTAAGTACACATCGGTGCAATTAATAAAACTAGGAGAAACTTACCATAGGTAACTAATTTTATACGTATAAAAACTAAATTGTATTACAAAAAAGAAAATTAGTTCATGTTAGTCTCATTTCATTGCAGCCTTAATAAATTAAGTGATGATCAAATGAAGATGGTTAACCAAGCCCTGCAGATGTTCGATGACCCCAACAAGAACACACCAGAGCCCACCTATGACCCTGTTACCAACACTCAATATATTTACAAGTAAGCAAACTATTTGAACACCTTTTTTATGACATGTTTAACCTGGGATGCATAATTTATCCATCTGGAGTTATATGAAACAATAGACAATGTATTGTGTATACTGTGGGCGTATGCCCATGATTGCTAATAAACTCTCAGATACATTATGTATGTACAGATAAAACTGAAGGTATTTACCGAAAAACAAAACATTTTTTACACAAAAAGCTAATGGTGTATGAAAGTTGTGTTATAATTTCAGAGTTGTCTCACCAAAAGATTTAGCAGTTGTTGGCAAAAGGAAACTAGGCAATAAAAAGATTCACACAAAATTTGGCAAGAAAGGGGATGAGAAGGAATCGGAAGAATTAATTGCAGAGGTGGGTGCCAGACGTATTTCAGATGAATTTCTCTTGCATCCAACCATGGGAGTTAGGTGTCATAAGTTACTATGCTCCTCCAAATCTATTAATATTTGTTGAAAAATAAAAGGACAAAGTTATCACATAATTAAATCATGCTGTTGAGCACTATTTTTTATGCTACTGTATTGAGAATGCATGCTGTCACTCATTCATATAATATGAAATCTGTACTGTGGGTAGGACTGAATATGTGTACACTATCTACGTAAGTTTAGCTTAGCTGCACCACATATTAAACGGGGTTATCGACTGTACATCAATATTTAGATGTTTTGTTTTGGTATTATAAAAAAATCATTTTAGGCTACAGTTACGAGAAGTGGTAGAAAAGTGAAACTGCCAAAGCAAATGTTGCCAGAAGACTCACCACACAAGTCCAAAAAGAAAAGCGAGACTATTGTCACCTGTTTCCAGTGTTCAGCTGTAAGTTGATCATATTATCTTTTTGTCTGCCTTCTTACTCTGAGACGTAACCAGACATAGGTATAAACATTCTTTATATTTCAGGAATTTGGTAGTCTATATCGCCTTCAGAAGCATTACGAAAATCACCCTACGCATATACCCGCGAAAATCCATTCGAATCTGTTCCACTGTCTACTGGCAATCGTTAAGAGCGGCTCTGATGACGACAAAACCAACATATTCATTCAGCAGTTGGAACAGCTGGTGGTGAAACTGAAGTCCCTTCTACCGTGTTTACTGAAAAAAGTCGATGGAACCGAGGGGCAGGCGTGCACTATCAATGATGACGTCGGAAGGTATGTATCATATCAGCTATGATCTGATTAGTCATGGACTATTTTCATCTAACTCGCTATAATCTGATTTCTAGATTGTTTGGCATGAATCCTGGTAAATATAATATTGATGTTAATGCATTGAACTGTGTTAAAGACAAAAATGGTTATTGCATTCATAATCCACCCAAACTCAGCCCAATCATCAAAGACCCCAAAAACAAACAGACCCAACAATTGTCAAATGAAGTTATAGATCCAGAACATGAAACTGATAATTGTGCTAGAATTAATTCTGTAGCCAAATGGCCAACTGTCAGTAAAAGGATATGGAAACTCAAGCACCAGACACGAGGACTGAATGCTAAGAAAATCAAACTCCAATGTGAAGAGTTGAATGAATGCACTGCTATAAATGTTTCAGATGTAGATGATGAAATTTCGATTAGCGAAGATAATGAGACTAGTACAATTGTTCCTCAAAACAATGATGTAAATGAAGTACAAAGCAATGAGCGCGATAATACTATGTGTCCACCAGTGAACACAGGTCTGTACAATATTGGAGAACAAAGTAAACATCCTAAAAACAATCACATACAGTTCCACAGCGCTCATTTCGATATTCGATCGTCACCAATCAAATCATCGTCGACAGTTTTTCGCAAGTTTCAAATTAACGCCAGCAAATTTGTGAATTACGAAGCACAACCTATTCGTTCTTTGCGAATGGAAGACGAGATACATGACAAAGATGTATCTCTCTCTCCACCTCCTAATCCACTGTCAGCTCCACCAAACATTGATAGTAACAGCTTGCATGATATATTCAAAGACGATGTTGGTTTATCAAGTAAAGAATCAAATATGGATCATGAATTAAAAGAATGGATAATGAATGCAAATGATAAATCGCAGGATAGTTTCACGAAATCACTGATCGAGCCAGCTTTATTACATGTTAAAGATAAGGATAAATCATTAGATAAGGATTTGACAGAAAGTGATGTTGCACCACCAACAGAAATAGACAGTCTGTCCAATCAGACTGAATCTGTACTGAACTTTTTAGAAGAATTAGGTAAGGATTTAGCATACCCTGAGACTGAAATTAGGAATAGTGCAGTGGACTTTCAGTTAGATTTGTTCGCATTTAATTCTTAGGAAATTAAGCTACTTACGTCGCATAGGATTGTGCATGAAACACATTATCTCTCTGGTCATGGATGGCCATGATATTATCGTATTATCTGGTACAACAACCGAGCCGTAACTTTAGCCAACTTTTAATTAGGCAGACAGGATAAGATCATTATGACTGGCATCCATTACTTACACTGTTTATATCAAATCACAGAATATTATGAAAATCCCTTAGCAATGACTGAGTTCAGTGCATGGACTTTTTTCTTATTACATTATAGGCAAGTGACCACAATTTCACCTGATGGTAAGTGACGATGTGGTCTATGGTGGTGCATACTTGCCTAGAAGGTACCTGTTCACTCTCGACTTGAATTTGTTTGATAGAAAACATAGAAAATGCAACAGAGCATAATTAGATTCGATTTGACTTGACTCGCCGCGTCCATTGGCTCCAGGCTTTGAGTGTTTTATAACCGCCATTTGTGCAAAAGCTATCTCCACATTATTGCCGAGCGCTCATTAGGTCTCCACGGTACCAGTTGCATCAAATCCTTTTGAAATGTATTAATGTGACGTAAACATAAAATTAGAATATTATAGAAGATTATAGTTTATTTTTTAAAATAATACAGATTTGTACTTATACAATACATAATGTTTTATTTCATTATTATAACGTAAAAATGTGTGTGTTCTTTATATGGGTAAAGGGAAAAGTTTAAAATGGTATCTAGAGAGTCTAGAATGGTATCTAGGGTAAAATAGCATGAGTGCTTATAGAGAGAGGAAAGGAGTATATGCTCTATATTTCTCTATGCCTGTAAGACTGGCCTCTCATTTTTCCCTTCCAGGTTCTGATTGGTCAGTGCATATCCCGTACCACCTCTCTGTAGAGTAATTATATCTTTCTCCTTGAGTTTGTCTCCAGTGAGTGGGTGGAGCCAATCCTTCTTTATAATTTTTTCAACACATTCCATGGTCACCACATGGCCGGTGGTCCTGAAAATATATATATGGGGGGTTATAATAATGGTGTTGGAAAACATGGAATAAAATGATGATTGATAATGACATTGTAATTGACCTTAAGGCGAAACGAAAGAGTTATTGTCAAGATTGACGTATGGCGACCATAGACAAGGATGACAAGATTTTGTTTTTTAATGAGACCATAGACTATAAGTTGTTATGTTATCACGGATATGATTATTTTAAACCAAGAATTTTATATATGGCTTCTTGTTTTAAACCCTTCTGTGAAAAGTTGTATTTTTGGAAATGTTTAACTCCCATCTTATTTATTAGCTTCTCTGACAGGTTTTCAAAAATATATAATATACTGAAACTCGTCACATTCCTACCCACATAGGCACAAAAAAACAGAAAATAAGTCTAACTATAATAAGATTACTATTACTTACTTCATACGGTTATGTTTTACATAACCGTATGAAGTAGGTAATAGTAATAAATTATTACGACAGTCGAGAATTGAATAAATCATAAGTTATAGCTATATATCCGACCCAGTAAATGCAAAATTAATTGCGTGCTATTGCTGAATAAATTCATTGGAAACATACAAATGAACCGAAATTACAAGCTTTTTGTTTCTTGTAGTTAATTTATGTATGTATAACTTTAACTTATAATATACACCGATGTACGGAACCCTACAGTATGTGTGGTCCGATACGCACTTGGCGGCTGGTTTTAGCTATTCACTCAAATTTATTTTTAATGTAGGCCACTACGCCGTAGCGTATAAATGGTATTGTATTCTCTTTGGATGGCTACTTACTTACAGAGTAGTTTAAGTACCTTATTGTACCTTCTGGCATAACTTAACCACTCCCGCTCCAACGTCATAATACGCTCAATCTGTCAAGCCTCGCTGTCACTTTGCCTGCCCGCAGTGGTAAATGTCATGACTCGTAAAATACCCTCTCATTGAAATTCTATTGCCACTATCGTCTTTCTGATGACTGTTTTAGTTTCTTGAACAAATAGGCTTTATGTTACAGAATAACCAATCATTTGATTACATCTCATGAATTATAAATCATCTGTTGAAGTCAGTGTACGGGATAAAATTGCATTTTTGTTGTATTATGTAGGTTTCTGAAATAATCACTGTACTAATTGACACGAAATTTTGGATTAATTAAAATGAATATACATACAAGTAATCAAACAACAGCATTTTTTACATATCTTATCGAAGAGATTTATAATAATCGAACTAAAGTACACAGTGCGCGCGGCCGCGCATATGCAATTGCGTAGTTCAACGCATGAATGTTTATATCGTAATCAGAGTCTTGACGTGTTGTGTATAAGAGAAAATATTATTAGAATACTCTGCAAACATTTATTATCTAATTTCCATGCATGATTTGTAAAAATATACCACTTTTATTCACGAACTTCCGCGATTTCTGGCACAAGAGAACAAATCAAATCATATTTTTGCCAGCTGTTATTTTCCATTATCACACGTTATTGGAACTTGCAAAATGTAAAACATAAATAAAAACAATATAGCTCTTCTAATGTAATACACTCTTGCTGACGTTTTATAGAAATAAACAATGATATGGCCCTTCTAAGGTGACCCTTTTTTTGTTATGGTTTTGATGTTTTGATGTCGATCACGCACACACTCATACACTCCGTAGTGATGGGGGGCGCGCCGCTACGATACTTGTCGATAAGCTGACTGTACGAAAGAGCGTTTCTGAACCTACTAATGAATAAATTATTTTGTACATTTATAAAAGTATTTGTTTTGCGTACTAGGGCTTGCATTTTCAGTATTCCAATAATAAAATGGAGGCTTTATTCGAATATTCGACTATTCCATTTATAATTTTATACATTTTTGATGATCATATTTTAGCTAATATTTATTGACAAATATAATAGTTTATCATTGATGGTATAATGTCATTAGTTATTCCTGCATCTACTACTAATATATCGACCATGGAGTAGTTTAAAATGTCAATCTAAATGCTAAAGGCGATTGAAGACGCTATGTAGTTAAGAATTAGACGATTTTCTGTGTATTTTTTCGTGATAATATTATATTTTTTGTTAATTTGTATAATATGAACAAACATATGAGGTTTTCATTCAGGTTACCTATTTTCTCCAACGAACGGCTTAGGTGTAAATGACGATTAAACTTTTTTAAAATTCTTATATAAAACTTCGGTGTGCGTGAGTTCGTAATTGTTCTCCTCCAAAATGGCTTGACCAACCTTTCTAAATGACGTGCATGAGTAGACCAGTTCATAAACTGTAATATGTTTGTTGATATAACATCTTAGATCCTATTGCTCAGTTTGATTTGAGATGGAATCGAAGTTGAAATCTGCTAAACATTTTCAGTCCGCGACTGTATTTACTAATATATAAGCCCTCTTCATATTGAATTATCCTGATTGACTGACTCATCGAACACAAAATTTGGACTATAGGTATATTTTATAACTTAGGTACCTAGGCAATAAGAAACGATTTTTGCACTAAGGGGCAATATGGCAGTTTATTTAAAAATCTAATGTATTTCGAATTTTGAACCGCTAAAAATGTTTGTAAGTGTGTAAAAGTTTATATGCTCACATATTTGCACAAATGTACCTATACATTTTACACATTCAGTATTCGAATAAAGCCTCCCTTATTATTCGAATACTGAAAATGGCCCAATATTCGGGGTATTCGGTCGCGGGCAGAAGCTAGTGCCTAACAAAGTTGTCTGTGACTTGAAACTTTTACTTAAATTCAATAAAAGAAACATAATTTCATTTATTTCCTGTTATTTTCATATAGAGTTAAAAAATATACAAGGCATTATTCACTTATCATGTTAAAGTTATATTTATAATAAATAAACAACAATATTCACAATAAATTACATATATATTCATTTTTGCTACTATTTGAATAATTCGAATACCACCTTAAAAATGTCTAATATTCGAATATCTAAAATCATCGATTATTTGCAAGCCCTAGTGTTGACTCGCGGGGGGCAGAGCTGGAAGGACCTGGCGAACCTCGCGCCAAGGAGGTGGAGGCGGATCTGTAAAATAAAAGAGTAAATGTAAGGCGATCTGAAATAATAAACACAATTAACAATTAGTTTACACAATAATTCAAAAGTAATAAATAAAAGCACAAAAATACTAAACTATTCAAATATACTTACATTTTGACCTGGTGGAGCCAACTCGTACTCCTCCGCCTCCTCCAGGTATTCAAAATATACCGCCTCGACGTCGAGGTACTAGGGTTCCTCGACGTCACTGCCCTCCGAGTCGCGAGTCCGCTAGAAGGCTTAGAATGTGCTCCGGCACCACGCGTTCTCCCACATTCCAATTGGCCATTTCCTAAAATACATAAAAGACAGTAATGAAAATATAAATAGTAGTAGGTGTCATTGTTTTTTTTTCCACATATTATTGAATCACTAGCTGAGCCCGCGACTTCGTCCGTGTGGAATTTAACTTAACAAAAAAGTCCGCTCGCGCGTTATGAGCCCGCGCAACAGGACCCATTTTAAAAAATTTTGTTTTTCTAACATAAAAGTAGCCTCAGTTACTGCTTATAACGCCAGCTATCTGCCAGTGAAAGTCCCGTCAAAATCGGTCCAGCCGTTTCGAAGATTACCCGGTAAAAACACCAGACAATTTTATTTTTAATTGCGTTTTTGCTATATGTGTCGTATGTACATATACATTTAGTGAAAAGGTCTTATTTTGATATTACAAACACACACTCCAATTTTATTTATTTGTATAGATTACGTTACTATTCAAATAAATCCGAAAATCAAAATAATCGTTTATCGATAATTTTATCGACATGACCACGCACTACTGGGTTAGCTCAATACAATGGCTGACATACGCGGAAATGTCACTATTGACTTTAGGAACTGTCAAATAGATAACAAAAAGTCCATTACTTACTTTTTATAACCTTATAAACTTTAAATTGGAATTTGATATTTGTACACAAAACTGTTGAAATCTACCAAATATTATTGGAAATATGAATAATAACTATTTATTACGCTATTATGTACATCATAAAGCCACTAATTTGTAGTAACACAATAAAAAAACATTCAGTGTGGCAGTATTTCTGCCGAACTCCTACAACATTAGAATTGTTAGTTCCAAAAACACGTTTTCTGGCATTGTTTTATCAAAACTAATATCTGAGTACTTGAAATAAACACTTATAATGAAAATAAAGGCACTTACCGGTAAAAAAAACACCAATTCACACTAAAAGAGAGTCACTAGCTGGAGGCCGTGACAATGTTACGCGCGCGAAATGACTGAAAAATTAAACTTGATTTCTGGACGATCACAAGCCACGATATTTATTTTATAGCTAATTACGGTCGTGGAAAATCATGCCACATCAGAACCAATTTGTTTCAAGCCAAAATACATCATAATATCTAACTAGAAAATTGAATATTGAATGCTTGTCCAGCCGACACCAATTGGTGTCGGCGAGGCTCAACGTTACGGGCGTTAAGACACCAATTGGTGTCGCTGAGGCTCACCACGTTAATAGAAATAATAAGTACCTACCTATGTACCTATTAGGTACTTACCTATATATTATGAGCGACACAGAATACTTATATACTTATCTACCTAGCTTACCACCTCATACAGTAAAGTAATTATTAGGTTCTTATGTAAAAATAATACTTACCTCTGTACCTAAGTAGAATAAATAAGTTTTTTACTTGAGTATTAGGTAATCCCAAACTGATGTGCTGATGATTGCCCTAAGGCATAGGTACAAGTTAATAAGTACTTACCTATGCTATTTGTGTATCTACATACACCATACACTTTTTATTTTTTATGGAACCATTTTTTGTAATGAAGTACTTATTTAGGAACTACATACAGATAGATAACTATTTATATCAATGTAGACTGAACGCAGACCTCCCTTCATTTAATATAGTATTAATGGATGGTCTAACTTGGTACCAGCCTGGAAAACTGCACTGACATGGTTCACTCTATAAGTAGCATGAAAACAATACTTAATAATGGTTGGCTGACTGACTCTATCTATAAACATTGTGTTAAAACTTAAAAGCACAACTTGTTTTACTGAATTCATAAGTGTAAAGAACAGTTAAAGTTCACTGCTGCTGACACTTTAAAGCTATCTCTGGTTGAATAAAGAATAGTGAACTGTGCCCTGAAACCCCCACACATTGGGAGATGTGTGGGGTAAATATACACTCTTTGCTCATATACTTACTTACTAACCATGTTGCTCTCAGTATTTACATTCTTTAAATTTACCAAAGGCCGGTACCACCTCCAGCGATTGGTGGCAGGAGGCATATACCTACAATACCAATATGTTATTAGACTCTGATGAATTGTTCTTCTAATTTTGAACGTGGATACCTCCACATATTGATTTCCTTTTTCTTTCAAACTAATAATATACAAATCCGAATAACACCCTGGAATTGTTCACTTAGGCAAAACTTATCCGCACGCGGTTACTAAACAAGATTGTGATTCTCTATCGAGACTATATTGGTACATATCTCTAATCTGGGTTAATATAATACTAGCACAGAACACTACGGAGCGCCTTTAGGCACTTTACGAGAAATAATGACAAATTTCATGATCGTTGTTGATTTGTAAAAATGTAGAGGGTTACTAATCACGTGGTCATACACGTTGATCTTGAGTAGGAAAAATGTAAACATTAGCGTAATTAAACACGTGGGTGATAAACTTCAATCTTGGGAATAAGTAGCTTTTGACAGCTTTTTATGCCTCGAACGAAGATGATTGGTTCAAATTTTGTCATTCATAAAAGAATGACCAATCACAGTAACTTTCCAAAAGAGTTTTTCACGAAAATCTTTTTCATTCATATTTTGTGGCGCAAATGAAATCCGCCATTTTTTCCCCCACCCCTAAACTCATCTTGGAAATAGATTCGGCCCAATAAATCTTCCTTGTTTTACTTACGAATAATATAAATTTCATTTCAGGCAAATATATTTATCGTAATGCGGTATTAAAGATACAATTTGTACACAAAAATATGGATATTTCTTCAGAAAACGTAGTCAATTCCTGTCAGTACGCACCAGTTTATTTGATACAGGACCCTGGCGCCATTCCGGTAATTTTGCTCATGATAATCATATTTTCTTCTGATAGGTATCGCACTGTTATTACATTTATACCTATTTTATGTTTACAGGCGCACACGTACGTGATAACACCGAGCAATGTAGATCATCATAATCAGTTAACCACCAATAACCTGAAAACGTTTTACGAAAGCAGCGGAAATATCGAAAGCGATTTGCTGAGCATCAGAAATACCACTAGGCCTTCTATTTTGAAGAAACGAGACTGCGGTCAAAACGGAAACAACTGGAAATTAGCTAGCTTTTTGTTACCCAAAAGTGAACATGTAAATAAACAATATATATTAAACAATATTGTTTTGAAGCCTACCACGGATACGACATTTGTAGTCAATCCCGCACCAAAATTCGATATAGACAGAAAGATAGTTAAGATCAAAGATGTTCCCATTTTACACAGAAGGGGCCCCGAGAAACGTATGCCAAAGATCAAGCCAAAGAAGTGAGTAACCATACTGGGGTGCTGTATATTCACTGATAATACAATATAATTTGCTTAAATTTCATCATCCTTTCTATTTTCCAGTCCAACCAACATTAACAATCCTTCTAAGTACACATCGGTGCAATTAATAAAACTAGGAGAAACTTACCATAGGTAACTAATTTTATACGTATAAAAACTAAATTGTATTACAAAAAAGAAAATTAGTTCATGTTAGTCTCATTTCATTGCAGCCTTAATAAATTAAGTGATGATCAAATGAAGATGGTTAACCAAGCCCTGCAGATGTTCGATGACCCCAACAAGAACACACCAGAGCCCACCTATGACCCTGTTACCAACACTCAATATATTTACAAGTAAGCAAACTATTTGAACACCTTTTTTATGACATGTTTAACCTGGGATGCATAATTTATCCATCTGGAGTTATATGAAACAATAGACAATGTATTGTGTATACTGTGGGCGTATGCCCATGATTGCTAATAAACTCTCAGATACATTATGTATGTACAGATAAAACTGAAGGTATTTACCGAAAAACAAAACATTTTTTACACAAAAAGCTAATGGTGTATGAAAGTTGTGTTATAATTTCAGAGTTGTCTCACCAAAAGATTTAGCAGTTGTTGGCAAAAGGAAACTAGGCAATAAAAAGATTCACACAAAATTTGGCAAGAAAGGGGATGAGAAGGAATCGGAAGAATTAATTGCAGAGGTGGGTGCCAGACGTATTTCAGATGAATTTCTCTTGCATCCAACCATGGGAGTTAGGTGTCATAAGTTACTATGCTCCTCCAAATCTATTAATATTTGTTGAAAAATAAAAGGACAAAGTTATCACATAATTAAATCATGCTGTTGAGCACTATTTTTTATGCTACTGTATTGAGAATGCATGCTGTCACTCATTCATATAATATGAAATCTGTACTGTGGGTAGGACTGAATATGTGTACACTATCTACGTAAGTTTAGCTTAGCTGCACCACATATTAAACGGGGTTATCGACTGTACATCAATATTTAGATGTTTTGTTTTGGTATTATAAAAAAATCATTTTAGGCTACAGTTACGAGAAGTGGTAGAAAAGTGAAACTGCCAAAGCAAATGTTGCCAGAAGACTCACCACACAAGTCCAAAAAGAAAAGCGAGACTATTGTCACCTGTTTCCAGTGTTCAGCTGTAAGTTGATCATATTATCTTTTTGTCTGCCTTCTTACTCTGAGACGTAACCAGACATAGGTATAAACATTCTTTATATTTCAGGAATTTGGTAGTCTATATCGCCTTCAGAAGCATTACGAAAATCACCCTACGCATATACCCGCGAAAATCCATTCGAATCTGTTCCACTGTCTACTGGCAATCGTTAAGAGCGGCTCTGATGACGACAAAACCAACATATTCATTCAGCAGTTGGAACAGCTGGTGGTGAAACTGAAGTCCCTTCTACCGTGTTTACTGAAAAAAGTCGATGGAACCGAGGGGCAGGCGTGCACTATCAATGATGACGTCGAAAGGTATGTATCATATCAGCTATGATCTGATTAGTCATGGACTATTTTCATCTAACTCGCTATAATCTGATTTCTAGATTGTTTGGCATGAATCCTGGTAAATATAATATTGATGTTAATGCATTGAACTGTGTTAAAGACAAAAATGGTTATTGCATTCATAATCCACCCAAACTCAGCCCAATCATCAAAGACCCCAAAAACAAACAGACCCAACAATTGTCAAATGAAGTTATAGATCCAGAACATGAAACTGATAATTGTGCTAGAATTAATTCTGTAGCCAAATGGCCAACTGTCAGTAAAAGGATATGGAAACTCAAGCACCAGACACGAGGACTGAATGCTAAGAAAATCAAACTCCAATGTGAAGAGTTGAATGAATGCACTGCTATAAATGTTTCAGATGTAGATGATGAAATTTCGATTAGCGAAGATAATGAGACTAGTACAATTGTTCCTCAAAACAATGATGTAAATGAAGTACAAAGCAATGAGCGCGATAATACTATGTGTCCACCAGTGAACACAGGTCTGTACAATATTGGAGAACAAAGTAAACATCCTAAAAACAATCACATACAGTTCCACAGCGCTCATTTCGATATTCGATCGTCACCAATCAAATCATCGTCGACAGTTTTTCGCAAGTTTCAAATTAACGCCAGCAAATTTGTGAATTACGAAGCACAACCTATTCGTTCTTTGCGAATGGAAGACGAGATACATGACAAAGATGTATCTCTCTCTCCACCTCCTAATCCACTGTCAGCTCCACCAAACATTGATAGTAACAGCTTGCATGATATATTCAAAGACGATGTTGGTTTATCAAGTAAAGAATCAAATATGGATCATGAATTAAAAGAATGGATAATGAATGCAAATGATAAATCGCAGGATAGTTTCACGAAATCACTGATCGAGCCAGCTTTATTACATGTTAAAGATAAGGATAAATCATTAGATAAGGATTTGACAGAAAGTGATGTTGCACCACCAACAGAAATAGACAGTCTGTCCAATCAGACTGAATCTGTACTGAACTTTTTAGAAGAATTAGGTAAGGATTTAGCATACCCTGAGACTGAAATTAGGAATAGTGCAGTGGACTTTCAGTTAGATTTGTTCGCATTTAATTCTTAGGAAATTAAGCTACTTACGTCGCATAGGATTGTGCATGAAACACATTATCTCTCTGGTCATGGATGGCCATGATATTATCGTATTATCTGGTACAACAACCGAGCCGTAACTTTAGCCAACTTTTAATTAGGCAGACAGGATAAGATCATTATGACTGGCATCCATTACTTACACTGTTTATATCAAATCACAGAATATTATGAAAATCCCTTAGCAATGACTGAGTTCAGTGCATGGACTTTTTTCTTATTACATTATAGGCAAGTGACCACAATTTCACCTGATGGTAAGTGACGATGTGGTCTATGGTGGTGCATACTTGCCTAGAAGGTACCTGTTCACTCTCGACTTGAATTTGTTTGATAGAAAACATAGAAAATGCAACAGAGCATAATTAGATTCGATTTGACTTGACTCGCCGCGTCCATTGGCTCCAGGCTTTGAGTGTTTTATAACCGCCATTTGTGCAAAAGCTATCTCCACATTATTGCCGAGCGCTCATTAGGTCTCCACGGTACCAGTTGCATCAAATCCTTTTGAAATGTATTAATGTGACGTAAACATAAAATTAGAATATTATAGAAGATTATAGTTTATTTTTTAAAATAATACAGATTTGTACTTATACAATACATAATGTTTTATTTCATTATTATAACGTAAAAATGTGTGTGTTCTTTATATGGGTAAAGGGAAAAGTTTAAAATGGTATCTAGAGAGTCTAGAATGGTATCTAGGGTAAAATAGCATGAGTGCTTATAGAGAGAGGAAAGGAGTATATGCTCTATATTTCTCTATGCCTGTAAGACTGGCCTCTCATTTTTCCCTTCCAGGTTCTGATTGGTCAGTGCATATCCCGTACCACCTCTCTGTAGAGTAATTATATCTTTCTCCTTGAGTTTGTCTCCAGTGAGTGGGTGGAGCCAATCCTTCTTTATAATTTTTTCAACACATTCCATGGTCACCACATGGCCGGTGGTCCTGAAAATATATATATGGGGGGTTATAATAATGGTGTTGGAAAACATGGAATAAAATGATGATTGATAATGACATTGTAATTGACCTTAAGGCCATCCTACCCTTTTCAATACCAAATTGTAGGAAACAGACTTCTTTTTTACTACATAGTTGTTAGCTAGCTCATGATAATATTGTTTAAGCTACGGTATATTACTAGAGACAAACTTACTCAACAAAGTACAGTAATAATATTATGGTTCCAAAATGTTAACATCACCTGATTATGGCACATGGCACAGCATTACTGAGTATATCATGAGTCACTGGACACATGTACCTATTCTCTTTAGCGATCAAAGACTTCTTATCGTCAGGGTCATTCACCAATGTCCATTTCACTTCTATCAAGTCCTTCATTTTCAATGGTCTCCCACTGATGGGGCAATACACTGTAGAATCTGGCTTCTGTACCTTAGAGATTTTCGCATCTGGAAGCTGTGAGGGCAGCCAGAAACTGGGCAACTGTTTATCTTTACCATTCGCAAGATTTGATACTGATGATGATGTTGATGCACCATTTTCAGATTGCGTCGTCTTATTACTAGATATATTTTTCTCTCTATTCATGAACTTCATCAGATTAGCTTCTTTTTCAGCGGCTGCCAGTTCAGCTTTTTCATTGTCTTCTTTCTTTAACTGTTTGTCATATTTTTTCAACAGACGCGTGTATTCTGTTTTCTTAGATACTATATACTCCAGTATAGCTTCCTTGTCAAATAAATATCCTTCCTTAGTGACCACTGGGTTCCTACAAGGCTGGAGCGTCAGACTACAGCAGTCGAAACTTTTAACAGAATCTTTTCCAAGTCGTTCATTTTGTGTACCGTATCCAGATGCAGCGGCGTCTTTCTTCTTTTCATGGTAGGTGTATACAGCACCCGCGGTGCAATTTCTAGCGTGGCGTGTCATTACTCAATCAATATTCTACAAAAATATATTTTTTGTAGACATCAACATCAACTAATAATAAATAAACAAACCAAAGAGAATATAATAGAGAAAACAAACCAGCTGGGTGAGCCTGTGAGCCAAAGAGAATACATATACAATACTACGTACGTGCTGTGAGCCTTGTGGGTGAAGAGCACACAGATTAGAGATATGTAGAAAGAGCACAGATTTTAGAGATAAGGCTAGGGAAGAGGATAGCGAACGGATGAAATTTATTCATCACCATTCTTTCAATCATTCAATGAATGAATGAAATTTCCAAAGACAAACTTCCGAATTTATTTTCATTATTTTTTATGGCTTGCTTCTCGCATGAAGCCAGTGTCAAGTAAATACATATTTTCAAATGCGTTGAGCACACAGACTTATAAATACTACCAGTGGTTGAGCACTCAAAGAGAATATGAGCAAAAAAACCAGAGTGAGGTGTGTCTAGCGAATGTATTTGATTATGTGCTAAAGTAAAAAAAAGGTCATTGAAATATGGTTGGCACGCTTTAATGGGTATTTTTATGTAATGATAATGATATTGTCTCCTACAGTGTTTCGAATTTACAATTATTATTATTATTATTGTTATCAGAGCTCTGCATATATGCTTAAGGTCCATGCCTAAAACTACGAAAAAAATGTTTTCTTCCTCTATGTACATCTGGCTGTCAATTGACGTATGTCAGTGTCATTTTTTGTTTCTGGGATTCTGGGTGATGGTTGTTTACGTTTTAGTCAAGTTTCATCGCGTTAGATACTAGTGTAGTGTATGAGTTTCTCTTTAAATCTTTCGACTTTCGGGAGCAGTTCGCGATAACAAAACCACGATAAGGGTACATAACAGAGATAAATTTAATCTAATCATTTAAATTAAAACATACTTTGGTGATGAAGTTTTACAAAGTGCGACCTAGTTCATGAGAAGTGGTTGTTGAAATAGGTGCGCTGATTTTATGTGTAAAATCATTGTGTTCAATCTGGTAGTGTTTCATTTTATTTGAATAATGAACTTATCGTTCGCCGGTTGCGGTTTTCTCGGTATTTACCACGTTGGTGTCGCAGTGTGTTTAAAGAAATATGCGCCACATCTGTTGTTAGGCAAGATATCTGGTGCGTCTTTTGGCGCCCTGTCCGCTTGTTGTCTGCTGTGTGACCTGCCTATTGGTAAGACAATAATTTGATACATTATACAATTTTTTACGGTACTTTTCATAATATAATTAGACATTTTGTATCATTATTTTACTACTTTTTGTTTCTCATGTAGCCTCCTAGAAAATATACTTACCTACAAAAATATAGAATATTAAAACCAATAAATTACTAAGAATCTATTCTACCTACCTACCTCCTATGTTTATTTAGTTAATAAAATACATATAAAAAATCTAATATTTATTCATAATTGCTTGTATTTTTTAGTATGTAAAGTACACAAGATTTTAAAAATATATATTATACTTAATATTGTGGTCATTTTTATTTGAAAGCACTCTTTTCGGGCATACACTGTTAATTTTTTAGGCTGAATTTAATTATTAACCTACTTCCATGCAATTACAGATGAAATTTTAATGAGTATGCCTGTAAGTAAATACTAATCAAATTCAAATTTTATTCAATTGAATGAATGCTACCTATTAATCCCTGATCCCATTATTTGGTTGGGCCAGGTTTCTTCACTTCTGTGTCAAGTTATCTTGGGTTGTCAGTTCTGGCAATTGGGTTGTTATAGCTTTGACCACCAGGTAAATGGCAGATGGCCGCTTACCTTTTAACTATTTTAATAGGTTCACCACATTTTGTAGGTACTAAATTTGTTGTCCATTATTTTGACATGTGCACCTAACTTATTTACTTAAAGTATTGCAATTTGAGAAAAATAACTTTAAAGACAAATCAAGAAATTCAATAGTTACTCTTTTCAATGAATAAAAGATGGTGTAAGAACATTCTCAGGAACAGCTACACATAACTGTTCCTGTTGCAGGCAACACAATTGTCACTAAATAGTACTAGTACAAGTAGTAACTCAGTGGCGGATTTACCAGCAGGCTGCGCAGGCTGGTGCCTAGGGCGGCAGATTTTTGGGGCAGCAAATTTGCTGCCCGTTTTTTTTTGCCATCTCCTAGAAATCTAAAAGATTTCTGCATGACAGTTTTCTGATGTTTAACAGATAGAACTCTGCAACATTTTTTTCCGAAGACTTCCCCTCTCACTTGTAAAAATAATCTAGGACATGACAATTGTAGAGAAAAGGGCGGCAAAAACTTTAGAGCCTATACCTTGGAAATTTGTTAATCCGCCACTGTAATAACTACATATATAAGGTTACATATCAAATTTATGTTGTGTTCATTGCCTTATATTATACAAATTACGATAGGGGTCATCCATAATATATGTGATGGGACACAAAACTTTTATTAACAACTTATCAAATTACTCCCACAGATTATAAAAGTATTGCATATTTTAAAGAATCAAATACATACACCTTATTTTGCTCAAATTTATATTACTTATTACATTACATTCATATTTGTCATTGTAATTAATATGTCAACTGTAATGAAGAGAATAGGACAAGGCTAACAAATCAGAAATAGCCCTTAGGTTATAGATTAATTGATACGAAAATCAGACCAAACAGTAAGGCTGGTTACAGACTTATGTTGTAGTGAGGAAATTAAATGGACTTAAAAAATTACGGAAAAAATATTCATTTTGTTTAAATTTATGTTATTATTAGGTGGTTCATTCCTACACAGTGTTTCATTTGAAATAATTGTTTTTTTCTAGTAATTTATTATTTTACAATTTTTTATTTATTTACAAACCAACCAATATCACTATTTCTATGTAAATTTCAAACTTTCTTAGGCGAAATCACAACTGACGTGCTGAGGGTTGTGACGGAAGCGCGAGCGGGATCTCTCGGGCCGTTCAGTCCCTCGTTCAACATACAAAATGTACTCCTGGAGGGTATGCAGAAGTATCTTCCGCACGATGTGCACAAGATCGTTAGCGGCAAACTTCACATATCGCTGACGAGGGTGTACGATGGGAAAAATGTTATAGTCTCCGAATTTCCTACACGAGAAGACCTCTTACAGGTATGTTCAGAATTTAGACTATTAGCCCTGTATTAACAATACCTAAATACGTCACGATTCCCGCTTAAAGGTTCGGCGTCAAATATATCTCCACTAGCTTATGAAATACCAACGAGTTTTTATTGGTAAAGACGTTTTTCGCTTGAAGCCTCAACTTTGTGACCAAATACTCGTCTTAAGAAATTTGACGGCGCGGCTACAGCTTAACAGATAATTCTGGAGCTACTCCTTGTGCAAAGTTTTTCGAAATGTGGTCTTAAATAGTTCTGCCTTCAGTTGATGCCTGCGAAAAATTTACAACACAGAAAAGAGATTCATCTCAAGAGTAAGAACTCTTCCAGATCTTTTACAATCTTACAAAAAGATATACCCTTCTTGTTTATGTAACACAAGGAATCTGCTCTTGCTGCATAACATTTACTACTTTTACTGATTGTATCTCATGTTTATAGGCTTTATTAGCATCATGTTTCGTGCCAGTGTTCTCTGGATTACTACCGCCACGGTTCCACGGGATTAGATACATGGATGGCGGATTCAGTGACAACCTACCAGTATTGGATGAGAACACAGTCACTGTCAGTCCCTTCTGTGGCGAGAGCGATATTTGTCCTAGGGATTTGAGCTCACAGCTGTTTCACGTAAGTATATGCCATCTTCATCTTCACTACCACTGTATATTTTGGTAAAATTTAATTTAGAATTAAAAATGAGATTGGCCACATATGACAATATTTGTTGCTTCTTCGAACTTCTTAAACCCCTCATATTGTCAATATCTACAGGTAAATCTGGCAAATACAAGTATAGAACTATCAAAACAGAACATGAACAGATTCGCTCGAATTCTTTTCCCACCAAAACCTGAGGTACTCAGCAACATGTGCAAGCAAGGTTTCGACGACGCCCTCAGATTCTTGCACAGAAATAATTTGATATCCTGCACGAGATGTCTCGCGGTTCAGTCTACGTATCAACTGCAAGACGTATTGGATGACACGCCTTATGAATACGATCCTGAATGTGAAGAGTGTAAGACACACAGACAGGTGAGTTTTAAATGATTCCTTACCCTAATGATTGTTTTCCGATTGGTTTCACACTTCTTCAAATACTTAATGACTAAGTAAGTATAAACAAGGTGATAACGATGAAGCACATACATTTCAATGACGACACATACTGAAACTATAAGAATGATATATTTAGCGTAATATAGTAATGCGAATGTGAATTTTTAGGATGCATTAGTTGACGACCTGCCTGACACAGTGCTGACGATATTTCAAAACGCCATAGACTCGGCGAACAACGGCATAGTCAACTGGGTGATGCGACAAAGAGCCGTGCGATACCTTACTCTAGTCACACTTCCATACCGGGTTCCGATTGATATAATGTATGCTACATTCACCAAGTGAGTATTTCATTAAATTATAATTATTTCATCCATATTAGATTATAAATAAATTACAATAACAACCTTTTTAAATGATTATTATCTAGTAAAAGCGTGTTTGACGATGTCTTTCAGCATTTACTTTGCACCACTAGACTATGACACTATTTGATCGACCTTGCAGATATTTACATTGTCATCCAACTACTCCATAAAATCTCTTATCACCTATTCTAACTACTATACCTAACAAACAGTTGTGTAATTATTATTTTCTTTAAAAAATACTGCAATTTAAGCATTATGATGCTTAAATGACTACAGTACATACAAACATTTTAATAATGTTCACTTATTATACTGTACATAGATAGCAATATTCGCGATAGTACATAACTTGGTGTAAAAAATAAAATAATAATAATTTAGCCCTTTTGACGGCCCACTCCTGGACACGGGCCTCCCCTCAACATGAGGGGGATTCAGGCCATAATCCACCACGCTGGCCCAGTGCGGGTTGGCGGATTTCACATGTCTTTCGAAAATTGGTTAGATCTTCTAGGACATGAAGGTTTCCTCACGATGTTTTCCTTCACCGTAAGCAAGTGATAATCATAAAGAAAATATGATTCGCACATAGATTTTGAAAAATCGAGAGGTGTGAGCCGGGATTTGAACCCAAGACCTGGTGCCCGCAAGACGCATGCTTTAACCAATCGGCTATCACTGCTTCCTGACTTGGTGTATTACGTCCTAACCGATTTGATTCGCAAGAAATGTAATCTTAATTTTATTATTATCATTCAAGTATTGAAAGTCGATACGAAGTCCTTCAGCCTCTACGTCGATCCTCGCAATGGAGCATTGACTCTTGATTTAAAATGATAAAACAATTTTTGAATAGTATCATCATACTAAGAACTTTTCACTAAATATTATATAAATAATACTTAAGAAAATCATTAAGCCATGTCGGAGGCCTTCAGGTGGCCTAAAAAGTCCGACACCAGAGCTAGCCACTAGCTCATTATAATAAGTAACAAAGGATCGCCCACAAAATATTTGACTGCAAGACCAGTATATGTTCCCGACCCTAAACACTATTAACATAGAAAGAAATTAGATATAATCCTACTAATATTATAAATGCGAAAGTTTGTGAGTGTGGATGTATGTATGTATGTTTGTTACTCCTTCACGCAAAAACTACTGAACGGATTTGGATGAAATTTGGAACACAGATAGATTATAACCGGGATTAATATATAGGATACTTTTTAACCCAATAATCCAATACTACGCGGATGAAGTCGAGGGGCACAGCTAGTAAATTATAATTTTAAAAACTCAAAGTATATATTTTAATCAGCATTACAAGACAAGTCGTAACGTAAGTACCTAATACTTGTCTATGTAACTAGGAGGAGTAACTGAAAAATTTTACTAATTTGATATTTTTATTTAAGACTTAGAGCCCTATCCTTCTTCATCATGTTTTACTTTCTTTCTGGATTAGCATGGAAATCACGGTGCTTTTGTGACTAACATTATATCACAACGCTTTTTAGTTATATGGCCGATAAAGTAGAGAGGCACTCGGTGCAATACACAGTCGCTGGGAATGTGTTGGTGCGTAAAAAGAGGTGTGTCCGACACAACTGCATTATGACTAGGTTAGTGTTTGATAGTTTATGGGATAGCCGGTGGAGGGCCGAAGATAGTATCGTGACGTCATTATTTTGTTGACTTATACAAATGATCAGAAAAAACTTATATTCAAGTATGGTACCTACTTAGTAAAATGCTTGTGATGTTATGTTAATGTGAAATAAAAGCATAATAAAAAAAAACCTATGATGTATCTAAATAATATTTTGTATTTTATATTCGTAAGTGTATTTGACATCGTGTGGTAATTTGCGTTTTTTGCTTGTTTTTGTTTGTTTGTATGCAATGTTTGTTTTGAGCATATTATGATAGATCATAATAGATCATGGTCATAATAGATCATTAGGTAATATGTGGGTCTGCCTGCGCCTTCCTGAGAGCTCCCAGTCGATTTAGGCAGTAAAAAAATATGTGTGGCAGGAAAATCATAGTCTTTCATATTTTAATCGTGTAACTATTAAAATATGAATTGTCGCGCATTATTATAAACACAGCCTCTCTGACGCAAATGTACATTTTTTTATGTTAAATATGGTCCAATACAATAACAATAGGTTTATCTACAACTGTTACTCAACTTCCCTATCATGTTATTGGGTCAATGTTGCTATGATAAAAATGTGAATCTACTGCCCCGGTTCACTGTAATTGTTACGTCATAATGCTGGGGTTATTTATTGAGATAAATTGGCTTATCGAACGCATTGTATGCGATATCGGTACGTAAAGATGCATAAACAAGTATTCCTACAAAGGTTATCAAGCCGATGCCAGGTTTATTCTATAAATCATATCATAGTACCCTATATAAAGTCAGAAGTAGTTGTTCTCCATCTCAATGATCAAATCCCTATCAAGGAATAACACAAAATGATAGTGGATTAAATTATACCTACTTTTTCGACTTAATAAAATGATTAAGATAATTTAAATCAACATCCCATAAAAAACATATTATGCATGCACTCGCTGAATTACGTTAATAAGCACTTAAAATGTTTTTATTTATAAAATCCATTAATTGCCTTAATTAATAATTATCCATGCCGGCTGACGCATCTTATGATTTAACTTCTTCCTTATTGATGTCTTGACCTTACAACAATGATCCGTAGTAAGTTTTCAGTTTTTATTTTAGTAGTAAAAAGTCCGTAAATTGGATTTTTGTGAAACGGAACTGGAGTTACCTACTGCTATCGCCTATTATATTTATTGTAGCAAGTTAAATGTTTAACCTCGGACCGCTGTTATCTATATTAAATAGTATTTCATATTTGCTGATAAAACGCTTTGTTTAAATAGTAAGTAATGTTTTCATGTTACTGCGAAATAATCTTTTATTAGTTAGTAAATAACATCCTGTTATGATAATCTTTTTAATCCAGCTTTAGCTATAGAAAATGTTATGGACTTTAAATACTCCTGGAAGATATTCAATATAGTCGCTAAATATTGACAGTTTTTAGATAACATCTCTGCCAATTAATTTATTCGTCCTCAGCAAGGAAACATGTTTATTTTGTTAATTGTCTAAACATGGACGTAATATCTGATCTGATTTAATTAGGTATTTAATTATCATTATTTATAGTTGTAACTACAACAACGTTGCTATGTTATCTATCAGTGCTATTGATTGGCCATGTTACCGGTATCCTTTGACTTCAATGTTCTAGAAACAATGTGTGTTTTGATCGTGATTATAATGAGGTACTTACCTTACAATAAACGACGAAATATAATATTTGAGAAGTATTTTTGAAGCGAAGCTTCTATTCGGATGATTGGAGCGCTCGCCGCGCGGTAACTCTAGCCGTGCTAAGCGTCAGTAGCGTTACACAATATATATAGGTATACGGAGTGGCAGCTGCGGCGCCCTACGCTTTATACAATAAAGCTTCGCTTCTTTTGGGCGTCCCTATACGGCACTGTACTGTGTTTTTTTTCTGTAGACTGTATGAAATATACATTTAATTCTTTGAAGTTCCAATTTACTGGTACACATTTATCTTCTTATACATAATATAAAAAAATAATCTCGATAGGTACTTAATTTCATCATTTACACGAGCTATTACTCGTCATTAAGATACTTCAATAATATTATTGTTCTTGTCACTTATTTATGTTATTGTATTGAATGACGTGCTTCGATAGGGGGTCTCTTTGTGCAATATTTATCTTTGGTCTTTGTGATTGTTTTCTATCAGGGGATTAATTAAATTGCATGCTGGCCTTGCCGTTCTCGTTAATTTAGTGTTATGGAATAAGGGCAGTGGTCTAAATTTAATAAATTATTTAAATAATTAATGGATTTTGACCAAGCCATCTTAGTACATAATATACATATATTTTTGTAACCGTAGTAGGTACTACGTCTCTTATAACACTGTATCATATTAAGCATCACTACAAGTCTTGTCCACTTTTATTATTACCCACGAGTATATTGCTTCGCATGGTCTTAACAATTGCGATTTATTGTATCCCATTGTCCCCAGATTCGTAACATGCACTCCGAAGATGAGCAAATCGTTATGGAAGATAAGTCTTAGCTTGCTGCAGCAACTACACGGTTTCCTGTACAGTACGCACGATAAATCCGAGATTGCAGCTAGAATCTACTACAAACTCACAATGGATGCCAAGAAAGAACTGACAGACGGCAGACAATTGGACAGAAGGTAAGATATACATGAATTAAAATGATAAGTATTTATTGACGCTAACCATTAGTAATTTTTAAGATATTTTGATCTATTCTAAGATTATCTTAAAAATACACGAAATTCTGATGTGGTTTACTAAGTTCAAAGAAAATCTGCTAATGTCTGAAAGTCATGATCGTAAGCTTTTGGGAGAGATTTTCATACAATACCTGAATTACTATTACTTTATTGCATCTGAGAGCGATCCACCATGAATATCTGATTAATATAAGTACTTTATAATTTTGTGAAATTTCAACGTCACTGCAATATCTTATGCATTTGCTAATACAATCTTTGGATTAAAAATATAATTTACGCTTTAAGCCGGAGTTAAATATCTCCATATTAATCTTATCTTCACGACCTTCGATAGTTAAACTTGACTTTTAATTGTGCGATAGCCCTGGGTAATTTTGATTGTTCTAAGACGTCACTCACTCTATATCCTTTAGTTACTTTTTATGGAGAAACGTCGTATTAACAATTTTCATAAATTATTTGTTCTTAAAGCTCCAATAGAGACTCGCCTACATATATTTGTGCTTGCGAAAACGGCAGAACTAAAATAAATCAAAGCTATATAATATTACATACCTTCATTTTGTTTTGTGTTCAAATAAAAAAAATACTGTAACCACAATTTTCGGGTCGTGTACTAAAATTATGTTTTAAACCCATAACATAATACTTATAAAATTTTATCTATGATTAAGACATTGATAGAGGGATTTTGAGAAGGATTATTGTAATAAATAAAACACTCGGATCTTTTATTTCGAGGATTATAATGTTTTATCATTATTCTGTATAAAACTAAACTATCTTCATAAAGAAATTGACATATTTTTTTACTAAAAAGAATGTACTTAAATGTGACTATATACAAACACACAAGGTAAAATCTCTTCCATCAGAGGTTATATTTATGCAAGTGTTTTATGAATCACTATATTTATCAAAGTACTTTGTAGACCCTTAATGTACATTTATGGATGGTCTCTAATAATATGTAGATGTATTTTAATTCGTGTATCATTTATTTAACAACCTGTAACAAATTTTTTACACCTTGCACATATTATGTGGATAAGCCCTAAGCTGAAATTTGCAGCCAAAGGACTTAAAATGATATAATTTGTAAATTAAAAATAAAATATCCAATGGTATAAACAATGATGAATGAATTAATAGTTATCGCATTGATATTTTCTTTAAATCTACTTAAATCACCGCAAACAATGGCAAATACAAACATAATTGAACTCATAACAATTCATCATGAATTATTGTAAATTGGCCCCCAGAGGGCACAGCTGTTCTAATTGACATTTTGTTGATAAAGTAACATTTAACAAAGGCTCTTATCTGAGTGACCCATTTCTCATGATTTCGCTTCAAATGTTTATTGTCCACATTAACAAGAATGTTTTGAATTTTTGAACGATGATTGATTTGATGATGCGGATTGCATTGGGCCGTGGTAAGGTACCAAAGTAATTATTATTTAATTGAAAATAAAAGGTACCTATAGGTACAAAATGTAAAAGTGTAAATGGTAAGTTAGCTATTATTATTTTAGATTTACTATTATTGTTATTTATCTATCTTCTTTTTATTTAATGCTTCAAATCGTTATAGGTAGGTTATGACTTATGTTGCAACTTGCAACTATAAGTGTTGGTATCTAACCACCTTTATAAAGCACATTTGAAAATTAAATAATACCTACCCATTATCTCTTATTACGCGTAACTATTGTTAATTCCGTTTAGATAACATATCCGCGAGTTGTGCAAAAAAATTATTTTTATTATATCTAGATAACTGTGTCAAAATAGTGGCTAGGTAGGTACTTACGTAATTGGGTTATATAATTTGAAGCAGATTAGTTGGGCACTTACTTATCATCCACTTTAGAGAGGTCCATAACAAACAAGGTTGATCACGAATCGAGCGAATCCCATTTTACGTTTATGGCGAATAGCCATGATATTTAGCCCATGTTATGACTAGTAAGCATTTTGAGAAACTCTGTTTATGGCTAAAACGGCTTAAGAATGTATACTTAAAAGCTAAATTCAATGTAGAATATTTATCAACAATTTTCTACTTAATATTTCCTTCAAGCGTACGACCCGCCTGATGTTAAGCAGTTACCGTAGCCTTCCAATATCAATGGCATTGCTCGCACGTTGCCGACCTATAGGGGAGTGGGACAGTGGGAAGGGGGGGGGTTGACCTTCCGGTTCTCCCACTCATCATAAGAAACCAGGGTTCGCCGATATATATCATGATATATATCACGATATATATCAATTGATTTTTATCTTGATATATATCAATTGCTTTTTCCTGTTTTCTGAACTAAATTTTTTGGAGATTAATGTTAACCCTGGTAACACGTAGCGACAAACTACAATTCAGAATAGTTTCCCAAAATGGCAACCACATTTAAAGTTGGGGAAAAGCCTTTAACTTACCAGTACCGCTAGCTTTTAAAAAAATAGGGAATCCCTGGTGCTCCTAGCGTTAATAATTTTCACTTTCTAGGGATCCCTGAATGTTTTTTTTATGATTGGAATTATTATTAAAATGAGTTGATTTATCTCACAAACAAATGAAGAATATTATAATAATAGTTCCTTTTTTTTTAATGTTCATTATAAAAATCTTTTTTTTTCAAATAAACACTTATTCTTTTGTTACTTTTTTTAAGTTTATTTTAAAAAAAATGTGGTAATTTGAGACTTAAGTGTATTATTTTAAGTACAAATATCTTTCACATTTTTAAGTGTTTAATCCCCTTACACTTACAGGGAGAAATTCACTTCTTTTTCTTAGCCTGGATATATATCCGATATATATCGGATATATATAAAAAAATCGGATTTTTGATATTTATTATAAAAATCGGATTTTTTCGAACCCTGTACGAAACGCAGCTATAATTTACGCCGATCTTCTGTTCGAGCCAGCCCGTTTATGATTTGTTGTCAATTGGCTACAGGTTGGCCTACCACTCTGAAAAGCCCGCCCAATAGCCAATAAAGGGCCATCCATCAATTACGTCACACGTTAAAGGGGAGGGAGGGGGTCCACGAAGTGTGACAAGGGGTGGGGAGAGGTCCCAACACATTTTTGACATTCACTTTATTGAAAAAGAATTTAAATGGAAATAAAAATAATTTCGGAACTGCTGTTTTAATTTCTAAATGTAAAATTGCAAAATATGTGACGTCACACTAGGTAGGGGGGTCTCACAAATGTGACCAGCTGTGACAAGGACGGGGGAGGGGTCAAAAAATCATGAAATTCGTGTGACGTAATATGTATATGGATAGCCCCTAATAGCAACATTAAGCTACGGTCCAATTATTACAAACATTTCCTCATAGTAAAATCTGCATCGTGACCCCCAACTTTTGATACGAACAGTGGCGCATTTTGTTTGACGTCACTACCCCACACCCGCGATAGGCTACAGATATTGTTTACGGCGCCCGGGCGCCCGCGCCCGCGCTGGTCACATGGGTAGTGACCCCGCGCAGCGATCAGTTTCGTAATGTAACCGCTCCTATCCTGGAAATGTAATTAAATTAACTATTTGATTATTTCCTTTAGGATATTGCAATTATTATTCCGTGTCGTAAATGGAAGCGCGATTGCGGCTGAATCGCTGAACTGAATGATACACTCAATCTAGGTCATCGATACTCGTAAGTTACAATTAAAAAAAGCGTCTTGTACTTTATTAAGTGATATAGGTATTGACATTTTATCACCGTTTTGTATAGCTACGTTTGGTGTAGTTTATTGATCGTAGTAATACACCAAGTGGCAGAGTTAGGTTGCCGTAAATATAACATTATTAATTGAGTACAACAGTTGAAAATGAAATACCTATCACCTTAAACACCTTGCATCATTGTGGCGTACACGTCTTACACATTGTTTGCACTCACGCAACTTTAACATGAATGTATGTTGTTGTATGTTTGCGCTCTAATAAAATGAGAGACATAACCATTATAAACATTATCACCGCTGGTAAAAACATGATCATGAACTCGCCCTTACTTATTGTTCGATTATGTAAAAATAATTACTCGCCTTCCCGCCCCAAAAACCTTCACCGAGACACGTATTGCCTTGGCTTATTTTAATTGAATTCCGCGCAGGCGACCGAGCGAGTTCCGCATCACATACGGCGACGTCCGAGTGCCGTACGACGATGTGGACACGTTCGCGGACATTCTCAGCGTGACGTCACACAACGACGCGCTCCTCGCTTACTATTACTTGGACGGTGAGAATAAGGTGAGTGTGAGAACCTATAGTAGGTCTTATGTCAATATTATTCACCACCAGTAGTGTAGTTTGTAGATATAGGTAGTAAATTATTAGTCAGACCCCAAAGGGTTTGAATAGATGTGATACTTATAGACATGACAGACATCACAAATCGGTATGTATGTTTCGTTGGTGCAATCAAAACCCAATGTGCAGAAATGAAAGATTCAATTCAACTCAAATTGATTAAAAATCAAATTAAATGATTGCAAATCCACTCATATGCTAGTTTCGTAAGAGTCTCAGCACGCGTCTGCGTGATATGAACGAATTATAGGCACCTATGTGGTCCCGGTAAGTGTTTCAGCACCTCTAGCTAACCCCCCGTGCATTTTCGTGACTCACTCTCTGTTACTGACTTAAGTAACTATAAACGAAAAGGGGACGCAATAATCGCATGTTGACTTATGATGGCTAAATACCCCGATTCATTGCGAAACATGCAACAGTCGTCGTGGAAATTGTGTAAACCATTATCAGTAAAACCACTATATTGTTGTAAGTATAAAAGTAGAATTGTTTTCCCCCCAGTGGCCGTAGGTATATCGTCTATTATGTCCATATCAGTCCAACTGATAAACCTTCGATATACGTACTTGCCAAGAATTTCTACAAAACTAGTCATCCTAACAGCAGAAACTTTGTTTACTGACTAGTGGAACGGGCATACTTGACCCTTGTTATCTGTACCAATGTGCATCTGTGGCGCGCACATCGGACGATCGGCTCGTACTATTGTATGGAGACTTCACATGAGCCGAGATCTATGCAACTGTTATTTTAGCCCTAATTCCGTATTACAAAAAACAGTGCCCTCTGAAACCTGAAAGAAGCAAAGCTTTATAGTATAAAGCGTAGGGCGCCGCAGCTGCCACTCTATACCTATATATATCGTGTAATGCTACTGATGTCATCGTGTAACGCTACTGACGCTTAGCACGGATAGAGTGGCCGCGCGGCGAGCGCACCGAACGTCCGTATAGAAGCTTCGCTTCAAAAGGGCATATAATAGAAACGCCTTATTCCCAGGCTGCTGATTAGTTTTCAGTACCGCTAAAGGCACCTCACTGAGGTGTAATTTCAGTGTTGGGTTTTATATGTCTCCATGCCTTACCCCGTGTGTTTTACTACTAAATAATACTGTGATCGAATTCTAAAAATAAACATCATGTTGTGCATCGTTCTTATCGACCGTTAATATGTTTGAGAAAAGCAAATTCTTAAATGCGTTTGTGTGTCAGGTTTGTGACTTGTGGATTTGTGTCGTTAGAGAGACCGCACGCAGCGGCCGCGATCCGGGGGTTATCATGACGGTGTTTTTATTTCATATTATCAACATCATAATCATCATCGTCCACTCAATTGTATTTATCATTAATTTACGTTAACAGTTAAGGCGTGTAAAAATGTATACTGTAATTAGTATTTGAATGTTGAGTTAATACTTCCTTATATCTTCCTTGTGAATAGAGTCTAATATGTGTTTTTATCAAACAATAAGACGTGATAAGGACTGCAAAATTTGGATAACGTGACCTTTATTGTATTTTTTGTAACGAAAGCGACGCAGATTGGGACAATGACGTCAACGGACAATATTTATTGTTATGCTTATCAAACTCATAACTTTTTATTGTTTTAGATAATGGAATGACGTATTCGCCATACGACTCAGTTTTAGGCTTAAGAGACAGCTATGTCTTTTAAGAACTAAGGTATCCTGTAATCTTGTAGTTTGAATCTTCCGATAGTTCGTAGATCGTTCCCAAAAATGTGTACGTACAGAATTAAAATAATTACAAGAACTTTAATTTCCAATTAATGATCCAACACGTGTTCATAGTTACGGAGATGGATCCCAATTAAAACGTGTTTATTGATGATAATATCACACAAACGCATTGTGAACTTTGCTCTCTGCGAGTAAGAATACTCCAAAGCGACCTCTGTAGGTGAATATTCAGTCGTTTGTGAATATTATAGTGATGTTATTTGTGATGATGCTGTGCGCTCGGCACGTGGCGCGTGTTTATTAAACAATACCATCAACACGCCAGTGGCAGTGGCGTGAGTTATGACTAATGGATGAATAGTGGCAGGATGAGTAACGTGACTCAATTCTGAAGTTATTTTTATGTAACAAAGTCGGTAAACAAGCTTACGGACCGCCTGATGTTTAGCAATTACCGTAGCCACATGCTTGCAATATCAATGGCATAATTGCTCGCACGTTACCGACTTAAAGGGGAGTGGGAGTGGGATAGAAAGAGGAGAAGGCGGGTTAAGCTTCCGGCTCTCACTCTCATCGTACGAAATGCAGCTATAGCCAGTATGTATATGAGCTGTAGTCAGTCGGCTACAGCTTGGCTCTACAAGCGAGTTGAACAAAATGTAATAAAAGAAAGAAATAACGCACAATTTTGGCTGGAACAGACGGGTCATAATATTTGTGAGGTAGTTGCTACCAAAGCTGCCTTGATGTCCAAAGTTTTTTTACTGGAAATAGATCTACGAAATTGAAAATCAAAATAAAGCTACTTACAATCCTTGAGAAGGTTTAATTAAAAATGATTCGAATATCTTTGTTCTCGTTACCACAATTCTGAGAACCATGAGGGGGTACACAGAGGTGCACCGCAGCGCTCATCTATCGCTCACGGTGTTTTCGGGCCCAATGTAATTGTGGGCGAGCCTATTGGCACTATAACAGGCACATTCCCATTATCATTACATTACATTACCATCAATGAGAGGGATTCATTCTGAACCAGTCCATCACCCTGGCTCAGTGTGGGTTGGCGAACATCACACGCTATTCGAAAGTCGTGCAGGTTTCCCCACGTTGTTTTCATTCACCGCTCATCATTATTGTATTGCTTTATGAAACCCGTTGCTTACACCAGTGCAGCGACTCACAACAATGTTCCTTGTTTCCAGATGAAAATGACCGAGATATACGACGTGACGGACGCGGACACGGACGCGGTGCAGTCGCCCACCGAGCGCGACCTCAACAAGCAGCTCGAGTTCGATAACGACTGGAATGTCGACATTAACGCCAACGACGGTCAGTACCACCAGCGTTTCATTGCAGATACCTTTCCGTACCGCACACGCACGCACACACACACACACGCACGCACGCACTCACACACGCACTCACACACGCACTCACACTCACACACACACTCACTCACACACTCACACACACACTCACACATACACTCACACATACACACACACACACACACACACACACATACACACACAATTAGACCCATATTATTAAATCGATCTTATATTTGAGAGCGATATTGGAAATGTAATTCTTCTGTCATACCAGTAAAAAATTACACGACAAAAACGTACTCAAAACCACACTCAGATAATAAGTATCTGTGAAAAGGTCAATACGCAATTTGTCAAATACGATGTGATGTGCCTGAGGGCAGTTCGAGATGTGTGTGTTAGTCTACAGATATGAAATAATTTATTTCTGTGCCTATCGACCCATATCGTATTATCTTTCACTGTCATCATTATCCGTTGACGATTTTGCTTTGGATGATCTCGTTGGGATCACTATTTGGGTACAGTTCAATACTTTTAAATACGGATTTTGATCGGAGAATCAGTGAAGTTAGTGATTTTCTATGGCCTCACTCTTGGAAGTTAGTGATTTTCTATGGCCTCACTCTTGGAAGTTAGTGATTTTCTATGGCCTCACTCTTGGGAGTTAGTAATTTTCTATAGCCTCACTCTTGGAAGTTAGTAATTTTCTATGGCCTCACTCTTGGAAGTTAGTCATTTTCTATGGCCTCACTCTTGGAAGTAAGTCATTTTCTATGGCCTCACTCTTGGAAGTTAGTCATTTTCTATGGCCTCACTCTTGGAAGTTAGTGATTTTCTATGGCCTCACTCTTGGAAGTTATTCATTTTCTATGGCCTCACTCTTGGAAGTTAGTGATTTTCTATGGCCTCACTCTTGGAAGTTGGTCATTTTCTACGGCCTCACTCTTGGAAGTTAGTGATTTTCTATGGCCTCACTCTTGGAAGTTAGTCATTTTCTATGGCCTCACTCTTGGAAGTTAGTCATTTTCTATGGCCTCACTCTTGGAAGTTAGTCATTTTCTATAACCTCACTATTGGATGTTAGTCATTTTCTATGGCTTCACTCTTGGAAGTTAGTCGTTTTCTATGGCCTCACTCTTGGAAGTTAGTCATTTTCAATGGCCTCTCTCTTGGACTTGGACAAAGACTTTCCCTTTTAAGTCCAACACATATATAACTTGGCAATTGTTCTATAACAGACGAATTAGACATGGAGGCGATGGACGACGACGCCCTGACGGACAGGAACATATTCTCCGACCCAGAGAGCGAGTGGGCTGGCCGCCGCTCCCCTTCCTCAGAGAGCGACGCCGAACAACCAGAGTCCGACCGCAGGCCGCACACGAACGTTATATACACTAACGATAACTATCTTCCGTCATAACTAACACTATCGCTATCGAGCTATTAAAAATAATGGAAAATAACTATATATCGTTATATTCGAAGTAGTAAACTAAAATAATGTAACAGCAGTTGGGCCTGTACGTGCGTTTGAATTTGAAACGTGGCGTGCGTTTTTGAAGTGCCGGCTCAGAATCGAAAGTTTAAACGAATTTAGTGTTTCATAATTTTATAATAACCAAACTGGATTAATAACTATGCCCTGTGAAAGCGCCTTTAGTTATTTTTTTGTCTGTTTTATGAAAAGATACCGCTGGCTTTTCTTTTTCTGTTTAGGTTACAGATTAAACAGTAGGATAAATTATGACATACTAATATGCATGATGTAACATATATTTTTAAAATATGATCACAAAAGACTTTTATAACAGGAAAGACATACATGACTTGAAACTATGTTGCTCTCTTAAAAACATATTTAAAAAATTGTTAAGTAACAAAATGTGCCTTAAGAATGTTACCATTTTATTTTGTTAAAATACAGCCTTAAGTCATTTATTATAAGGGTGATTTTCGGTCGCGCTTATTTAGTCCCGCATGCGTGAATCCTCGATTGAGTATTTCCGTGAGCGAAGCGTGAACAGAATACTATATTAATACATCTATTAGTATAGTATATGTGTTAAAACGAAATAACCTCCCAAGTTTTCAGTTTTTTTATCAGTTTACGCGTAAATTCCGCTAGGAGTCGCTAGTGGTGTAACAATTTTTAGTTCCCCTGGTGGCCCACAGGCGCTGCAAAATTTGCTATAATATTTTTTACCTACCTTGTCGTATTTACTAAACAATCTTGGAATATCTTTTTTAAATGTTATTCACCAGTTTAAATTATTAGAAGACGTTACCTATATTAACAATTTTACATAATATATTAAAATTTAGCTTTAACTTTATAACTAGTGATTATATATATTAGGAACTAGTAATAATATATTCTAATCAGTAATTTTTATTAAAAAAGATTTGTTCACAAATACGACAAGTAAAGAAAAAGACACTCTCTACGGGTCATGCGGGGCTAAATCGCGTAACAAGGAATCACAACCTTACTGAAGGGAATTTAAAGTATTGTTTGTTAATTAGTTAAGTATTAAATATGATATAGTCTGCGGTGATATCTTGTTCAAACATCGCAGTATTCGGCACCCATAGTGTAGCACCGACGCGGCAGCGAATACCAGGTTAATCATTGGTAACAAATAGATGCAGCTTATGTTTGAACAGGACATACTGTTTTATATTATGTACATAATATTAATAAACTCGTTTACTCTATAGACAACATGCTCTGAAGCCCGACAGGGAGGGGCAGCCATACAAGGAAATAAATATAATAATATTGGGCGTCAGATCATGTCGTCTATGGGAGTTTTATAAGTCGACGTCAGTTTGGTAAGAAAAAAATATTTTGAAATGTGTTTTAGTACCCTGCCAAAGTTTTTGTTGTTCGACATTTCGATGCGACTTTTTATTCATCAGATTGTTAAGTTTAAATATCTGATTATAAAATAAAAAGGTACTAGTATAGTAAATATGAATCAGATAGATATCTATTAAATTCTGTGGTGGCTTGGCCATACCGGCAGGTGTTTGTAAATAATGTCACAAAAATATAAAGTTTAAAAAATATCTATGTTGTTTTTCTTTTAAACTAGTTGGTGACATATCCATGCGCAGGGGGGAGGGTGGAAATTGCACCCATTCCCCCCTTCCCCCTCCCCTATTTTCGGCTGGGGATATTATACACATAAGTTGCAACAAGCGACAACAAGTTTCCACTTTCGACTTTGTATAATAAACAAAAACATGAATTATGTATTTGGACGAAGCCAAAGTAGTGTGTCAGGTAAGTAATACAGGTAATCATAGGTCACTGCCATATCCTATTGGATATAGACGTGAATATGTAGGATCTAGACGGCATCGTGTGAACCTTTTTTTTTTACTTTATGTAAATAGGTCAAAGCAACACGACGTTTGCATAGACTTAAAAAAGGTTTACCATTAAATCCTAGAGTTAAACTTGATTAATAACTAAAACGATGACCTCTTTCATGTCTCACGCATACTGGCTGCTGTCCGCCATTGCTAGTCTTTATGAAAAGATGTCGCTAGTTGCTGTCAACCGTGTTCCAATTTTAAACTCATACTCTCCTCATACTATGTTTTTGAATAATTATTCCACAAAATCATATTTATTAGCTAATAATACAACTTTTTTACGTTATATTTGAGTATATAAGACGAGTCATTTTGCACGGTGATATTTCTGACTGGATATTTTTGATGGTTTACTTATACGAGGATGGTCGGTAAAGGCAGTGAACCGAAGAGTAGCCGAATATTCCAGCAATGCTACTTGAAATGCTGCAAGCTCCAGAACCTGACGCCCCTGAACAACGTGATTCCCTCGGGGAACGGGAAGGTGTTAGACTTCTGCGTCGACCGCATCAAGTACTCGGAATGGCCGCCAATACTAAATGCACTCAGCTGTGATTTGAGCCTACATTCTGTTGCCATAAAATGCCGGAATCAAGTAAAAACAGGTAAGTAACCATGTTTATTTTTACAATATTATTACACAGACTTCTCACTATAACTACCTGTGGATAAGCACCGGCAGGCCAGGGTTGCACCGGTAAAGCGATTGCGAAGAGAAAGCGATCAAAACCGTATATAAATATGGCGGAGATCGCATCACATAAGCGAACAGGTGTTTTAAAATCGCCGTAGCATTGTAATTCCCGTATGAGATTTGTATTTATGGATATAATAATACATGATATCAGTATTCCCCGAAAGTATTTATTTTTTTCGCAGGTACCCTACCTAGTAGTAAGTAGGTACAAGGATATCAAAAACTGTGTTGATTTTCCAAAACTGATACTGCTAATACTGAGAACAATTATTTTTAGCTTTTAAGTCTATAAGTATTTGGATTGGGTTTAATTTACCAACTGACGTCCGCCCCTAACACCGAATTCTTAGGGGTACCTACCGCTAAACTCGTGAGGGTAGGTATACGATTCCTCAACAATTTGTTATATTTTGTCGCTTACTCAGTATTGGAGCACATCGACTGCGAACGACTGGCGAAGACTGTCAACAAACGGGCCGTGATCCTCACGAACTTTATGCTGAACAACCTGGTGGAAGCGACGGCCCAGCTGTTGTCCAACACCACCCTACTGACCACACTGATGTTGGAGGGGCTACCTCTGAAGATACCCTATCTAAATCCTTTGTGTGAGGTGAGACACTGACTAGATTACCATAGAGGCCGCGCAAAAGGACGCGGTTGGACTTTGTCCTTCAGTGACATTTGACCTCAACAAACCTTCAACCTCAAGTCCTGGCTCCATAGCGCCCCTAAGGATACACTATAACCTAGAGGCCTCTTCTAATCGTCTACTTTCAATATACCTACCTATATAAATAGCACCTCCCTAATAACATGGCATGCCTGTCTTTGGAGAAAAGCAGGCTTCACGCTAATAAATAAATCCCAATGGCAATCTGATAAGGCTAGAGACAGAAGTGGGTCTATACTATACCACGGCCTACGAGAAGTTAGTCACCTCGAACTCGCCAACATTGGGGCGGCCATTTTATAAATTAAATAAAGGCGAAACGTTGAACACAAAACCGATTTATTTTTGTATCAGTTCTCGTTGGCCGTGGTATATTTGAGGTTAGATTAATTGCGATCATGGATTAGGTATACTTATATGCTGATTTAATCTGCAGCTTGCAGTAAGGATATAGTCCACTAGCCATCCATGTCCCAATCACACGTGGTCTTAGACCGCCCACACGCCATTTTCTACCCTCAATCCCAAATCTTTCAGGCCCTACTGACAAACAACTCATTACAACACTTGTACCTGCCGCGGTGTCTGATCGGCGACGCGGGCTGCCTGGCGGTCTGCAAGTCTGTCAGGTGTCTGCCCAACATCCTCACCCTGGACCTGTCGGGGTCCGAACTAACACCGATCGGTGCTGGATACATCGCGGATTTAATTAAGGTGAACTGAACCTTCCGTCCAAAAAGTTTGGGAATCAAACCTCAACCATGACATCAACATGCGTTTGATACATTCCACTTTGCGATTCATTTGAGTGCTTTTCCTGATATCCGCTATATTTACGGTCTAGACTAGTTACCCTCATGTGTTCATTTTCTCGTGACTACCGAAGCTGAGGTTAGCACCTCTTTTATTTTACGGTCACTTTAAAACTTCGGGAACAGACATCGGGCGCATTAGGCACATACTTTTTGAATGGATACACTGAAAATCTGGAAATTCCTAATTGTTTATATCTTATTAGAAAAGATCTAGCAGGAACAACGACGCGTGTCCGTAGATATCTAGGGGGCTATTCACAGTTGACGGCAAGTTTCCGTTGTCGGAAAAGACAGCTTCCATCCTTCTTTTACACATGAATTAGAAGAAGGATGAAAGCTGTTGTTTCTGACACGGACACTTTCCGTCGATTATGAATACCTCCCCTACTCTCTTTTCGAGTTTTCTCGTACGTTCTCTGCGGGAATGTGACGGCGTTAGATACTGTTATGTTGATATTGCAGTATCAAAAGATCCACCGCTACAGTGAGAACTGGAGCCACACGCTGCGCTACCGGCTGCCGGACCTGGACACGATGGCGGGCCTGCGCCGCATCACGCTGTGCGGCAACCCGCAGCTCGGCGACGCCGGCGTCACCAAGCTCATCGACGTGCTGTCGGACGATTTGTGGATAAAAGGTACCAGACGCACACTTGACTAAAACCTTTGTTGGTTCCTTTAAACCGGGTTCAAACTGCCTATTACGGGTCAGAGTGTGGTATATACCTAAGGCTATTTCGACGGTGGTAGGCACACACTTTTCATTGTGCAGTCGCGGATCAGGAGATTAATACCTCAATTATCCTGAGGTGAATGGCCAAAAATAAGATATTATTGATTAATAATTATTTTTTTCAATTTTGACATGACGTCCCTCTAAGATCGATCCTAGGCACATGGTTACCTATCGCAGAAGAATTGTTATAAAAAAATTAACAAGCAGAATCACTATGTTGAGTGAAGAAGTAGGACCCCGTTGACATTGTTTCAAAATTAGGCAGTGATCAATGACGTCGAAATAGAACAGCAGATTTCAGAACTTGAGACCTACTTGAATTAAATTCCAAATAATATCGACAGTATGAGTAAAAGGGACATTATTATCAGCGTTAGACGTACAAAACTGCGGTCTGTCGGAGGGCGCGGCGAGCGGCGCGCTGCGCATGCTGGCGTCCAACACGACGCTGGTGGTGCTGGACCTGCGGCACAACGCCGACGTCAGCGGCGACGCGCTCGCCCAGCTGCGCGCCGCGCTGCGCGGGAACGAGCCCGCCGCCGGGGGACAGGTGACTACGCGACACTACTTTATAAGTACTTACTACTTACACCACTATGACAAACCTCACATTTTTAATCCTATCTATGCGAAAAACAACACTTCGTTCTTCAAAAAGTGCGGGCAAAGTAAGTCTTTTTTCGGTCTTTCACAGAGGTCGGTTTTGAATTTGGAACATGTTTTTTTTTTGTTCCGTGACCAACGAGATTGATCGCGAATATTGGCAGCGCTGAATTAACAATTTTTCTCATAGAGGAGGATGAAAAGTACGAGTAAAGCGTAGCTCTCGGTCGCATAATTATTTTTTCCGCAGTCGACGACGTGCTTTGAATTTTGAGCATAGGTATTAGGTACCTCTCTGGATTCAAATAACGCCCTCGCCGCAAAAATATGATTTTGCTTTCTTGTGGTACAATCTACTATTTTATAGCCGTTGAGTTAAAAATCAGTATTAAACTTTCCAACATTCTTTCGGAAGAATCGTATTTGGCCACATAGCCACCAAGATAGGTGTCTCTGAATGTGGAGGGACAAAGACAGGGTCGACATTCACTCATGCGCTGCTGGAACCATATTCCTTATACTACAGTACCAGGCCGTTATACCGAAGTTAAGACGATTTTGTGCACGACTGGACGACAAATTAAAAGCAGAACTATAACCGTCTCCTATTTTTACCAATTTATCAGATTGTAGTAGACGCAGTAACGCTGCACAGCTTCTGTGCATTCATTATTACATTATTTCCTTTCATTTCAGTTCTCATGGCTCTCCAGCATCAGTGGGTCTTCTAGTGAGATTAGACTGGTCAAATATAACGGCGCCAAGTGAGCATAATTATATATAAACTGTAGTACATAATATAGTCTCATGTATGAGATGTGATACTAATGGGAATCTCTTATCCCTTCTCTCTCCTACAGGAATGGAGTAATCAAAGACCGGACAACATCCAACGTTAGAAATATCCCCAGCAAATATGTTGGCAAGACAACTGTCGTCAAGAAGGAAAAGTATGTAACATTTATAGTAAACAATGTTTGAGCAAATGTTTGTGTAATAGGTGATTTTCTATCGTCCTTTGTCCCACAGTGCAGAGCAGCCACCTTAGACAATGTACTGTCTACAAACATTTGAATTCGATCACCAATCGCGACCAGCACTACAAAGGAAATAATAACTTGTCTAGACGAAATAGAGTTTAAATTTAAATGCTTTCGAATAAGTTCCCTAGCTCCCAACGGTACAACGACACCGCGTTTCAGGGACTACGCGGAAGTACTAGAGGAGCAGCTTCAAGAGGAGATATCGCACCGGCAACAGCTGGAGGAGCTGAACCTGCAGCTCGTGGACCAGATGAAGCAGCTGAAGCAGCAGCAGATCCCGCTGTGGGCCAACGGCACCGCCTCCTCGGGTAACATTTCCATATTTTCAAAATTACCATAATAATAATAAGAGATTCTCTATCTTTTTCACTGTCGACGACTTCGTTTATACCACAACCAACGGTTTCCGACACAGAATGAACGGCTAATTTTGAAAATGTTTGCGAGAATATTTTTTATACATTCTAGTACCGTAGGTACTGTTCATCATGTTTTTACATAATATCGCCAGACAGACACACCAACTGTACGGTCCCAAACTAAGCAAAGCTTGTACTATGGGTACCGTACAATGGACTGGGGGCGATCCCAGTGACACCCAGGCCTGGGCAAATTACGAAAAGGCCATTTCCGAAATTTGCTCTGGCGGGAATGGAACCCGAAACCACCATGTGCAGTGAACCGAGCGGCCTACGCTCGAACCACTGCGCCAAGCGGTCGTCAACATGTTTGATACATTTGGCATAGACCTTAAAGTCAAATTCCCGTGGCCAACCCCCGTATTCACAATTGACGGAATGATTCCGAATGTCGATAATGACAGCTTCCAACCTTCTTCTAATCGATTTGTAAAATAAGGATGATAGCTGTCGTTTCCGATGTCGGAAACTTCCGTCAATTGTGAATACCACCGTTCCCCCTCAGGTTCAGAACATTCGCTGGAGGCGAGTTCGCGGTCGTGCGACCTGTCGAGCAGTTCCGGCTCGTCGAACTCCGTGCCCATCGACCAGAACACGCTCTCGTACATACAGCAAGCCTTCAAGGACATCTACTCGTTCATCAAGAACAACCAGTGCTACGGGTTAGTACACAACTCCGTCAAGTTATCCTATATGCTTTATTGGGTTACTAGCGACCCGCCCCGGTTTCGCACGGGTATTTTTTATCAGTGTTTCTCTACTATATTATGCATGTATCATACTAATATTATAAAGAGGAAAACTTTGTTTGTTTGATTGTAATGAATAGGCTCCGAAACTACTGAACCGATTTGAAAAATTCTTTCAGTGTTGGGAAGCTACACTATCCCCGGGTGACATAGGCTATATTATATTTTTTTTTAAATTAGGGATCCTTACTAAAACTCCAATAATGTAACCGTAATGTACCCGTGCGAAGCCGGGGCGGGCCGCTAGTTATACATATAGACCTTCCTCGTGAATGACTCTATCTATTAAAACAACGGCATCAAAATCCGTTGCGTAGTTTTAAAGATCTAAGCACACATAGGGACAGACAGCCTTTGTTTTATACTATGTAGTGATTCTGTAGGCACGGTTTTGGGATTTTTTAAAAATAAATAATTGATATTCGCAGACAATGCGTCGACATAAAACACCAGCTAGCAGAACTGAAGCCAGTAGAGGAGGTGGCGACGGAACCTGGGGAGGTGGACCGCTCGGGCGGCCGCGAAGCGGGCGAGCGCGAGCGCGAGCAGTACGCAGAGGGCGGCGACCGGCGGCTCGGCGGCGCCAAGAAGGCGCAGAGCACGCACGCGCCGCTCCCGGACAACGTCAAGGTCAACAAGGCCACCAAGTCCGCGCACCTGCTCGGCGACACGCAGCGGAACAAGCACGCTGTCGTCACGGTTTGTACACCTACTTTATGGCTATATAATATAAGAACCCAGCGGACCCAGCAGTGGGACGTTCCAATTATTATTTACGTACGTACCAATTATTATTATTATACGGGCTCTGCCCGGTCCTTTGGAAGGCTTGCATGGGGACATGGGTCCTACATGCAGAGGCCCTTTATAATTATTATTATAATATGTGGCACTTCCATTTCTGCAAGAGGGTATAAGGAAAGCGGAGCTCAATAAAAAAACCATTCTCAAACTCCTTGCTATGTCTCCAATCTTGTGAAGTGGAGCCGTGATAATTAAAGTGACCCAATTTGGAAAATTCGATTCACTCTCCACTTTGCCCTGGCTACTAGCATGGACAAAAATGATTTTTAATTTATGTGTATTGATCTCCAGAAACCGGAAATGATTGAGAGGCAAATAGGCGACATGAGGACCTCAAACGAGAGTTCGAATGTTATGGCAGAGATGATCTCAATGCAGACGAAGCAGAAGAAAGTGAGTATGCAATATTCACACACAATGCAGTTATGTTTTCTTTTATCAGACTTTTCGTAAATACCGTCAAAAATGTTACAATACTACCTGAGACCGCTAGAATAACATGCCCTCAGAGGTATGGAGGAGGTTACATGCTATAATTTGTTCACCCATCTAAGGTACGACTGAGCCGAATGTGGTTTAACGCGACGAATTGTAAGGAATTAAAGTAGCCAACGATCGCCACTGGCGTGTATTTGTTGTAGGATGCCGAACAGTGTATGCCAATTGTTTTGTGTTTGCAAGAGCAAAACAAAGTTCTGTTGTTTGTTTGTAGAGCAGCGTGCACGATAAGAATGATAAGAGCAGCAGCAGTCCGAGCAGCAGCGCGGCGAGCGACTCGGACACGCTCGTGTCGTCGCTCAGCCCGCGCCGGCCCTCGCGCTCGGCGCTCGCCATCAACCCGCGCGACGCGTTCTCCTCTTCCGACGACGACGATGACGAGGACGAAGACGACTGACTTTTTGTTTTTAATTTATTTATGAATAAAATGTTTATTGTATGTTATAATCATTGTTTGCCTGGTAAACCAAATTTTCTACCTACAATAAACTGACTAGCTGTTTTAAGTTACAATGTCAGCTGCCCAGATGTCGCACGATTGGACTGGGTGACATGATTTGTCATTTCACCTTTGTTAGTCACTAATTATCGCGAGTTGGCCAGACTCACAGTATCAATGTCAGCCTACTCCAAAGTGGCACCACCCTCATTAAGGCCAATCCATACTTGAAGGGTCTTTCACTTATTATTTTTCTAATATTAAATCACAATCATAATTTACTATGAATTATTTAATAAAACCTACCTGCCTTTATATTGATGGTGTCATATAGGCTACTATTTTTACAGGATCTGTTACTTGGAAGACTCAAGCTCTACATTCTGTTGTTGTAACTTAGCAATCATCATCTTCTCCTTGGCATCCCTCTTGGCAAGTTTCTCTGCCTTCTTCTGTTCTTTCTCACGTTTGGCCAACATTTCTTGGAACCTCTCATCTCGAGGATCTAATTTGAAGCCAAAGTGTCTTCGTACTTCTTCAACAAGGCGTTCCTTCTTATCCTATTAGACGGAGAAAGTATACATGTTAGCTGCAGCTGCAGTGTATAGTTGTAAGGAGAAGCAAATTAATAGAATTCAAATTGTAACTAAATTTTTTGCTTTCCTACAACTCAATCCCCTGTTTCTGACCATTAAGTGGTCTCCAGATGGCACAATATAGCTCATGATCAGTAGGGTAAGCCAATTGGTAGATAAGATCTGGGGATGTGTGAGTTGAGAGACCCAACTTCTTCATTGACATGCCAATTGGTAGCAACCCTAGCTATTGACTCTACCAATTACACCAGCTGGAGACAACTTCAAGGCCAAGGTGAAAGACATAAAGTTAACATCACAATACCTTAGCTTTTGTAGCCTCTGCAGTTTTCTTAGCAATCTTATCATGGAGTTCCTTTTTCCATTGCCCCAATTTAGCCATTTTGGCAACAATATCACTGTCCCTCTTCTCTATCATCTGTTGTTCCTCTCTTCTTTTCTCTGCTGCGGTGTCCATCATCTCCCTTATAGTGTGTGGGAAAGCAACAGCTTCATATTCTAGTTTGTCTTGAATGTCTTGTTTTGAGGGCCAGCATAAACCTGTGCAGTTTGCGAGATGTATGTGACAAAAGTATGATTTTAAAAGCAAATAGGAAGCTAGGATGACTTGCTGATCAGAAGGACCTTCTTCTTTATTTAATAATGTTAAATAACTATACAAAACAAGACGAGACCGTCTACTATGGATAATTAAAATAATTTCTTAATTGCCCCTATGGTAATTTGCCCAGGTCTGGGTGTCACTGGGATCGCCCAAGTCCATTATTGTATGATGCCCATAGTACAAGTGTAGATTAGTTAGGGAACACACATTTAGTGTGTCAGTCTGGCGATTTATCTAACAAGGACCTGTGTTGTTGTCCTATTTATCAATGCTATTGGGGTTTTCTGTCAACATTTATCACCAAACAGCCTACAAGTATTCCCAGTAAATGGTGACACAATCCGGCATTAGTACATCTAGAATTATCTAAATATGTGCCTACCCTCTCTTAATAACTTACTCGGATTTACACCACTGGCGCTACCGTATTTGCCATACATCTTTCGATGATATTTAACGGTCAAATGTGCCAAGGATTTTGGTGTTTCGTACGGTCGTCTGCCATTCACGAGGTTATAGTGCGCCGCTGACAAACGGGAAATGTTCCTTTTTTTATCAATCTCGGCTTCCCTGGCTCTAGTATTATCGCTATCGTCTATCAACACTTGCTCATTTTGTTCAACGACTTCTGTTGATGTTGTTGAGAAACGGAATAAAGAACCTATGACATTTGGTCGTAGATACCTTGCTCTAATGCACAAATTCATTTTCAGCGATAGGTTTCTTTGGAATATGAAAATTTATACACTCCTGAAAAAATTGAGGTTATATTTAGTTTTGATAGTACTATTTATTTTTCTTTTTTTTAGAAGCGGAAGCGATTCCGCATTTAGCCATTGTCGAATAAAATTATATTTCATCGTTTTATTGCTTGGCGAGGCCTATTACCCACACCCACACACATTTATAAACATATATAATGGTTAAATATTCCTTCATCATTGAATATTTTAATTCAAATAAACACCATTTATGGCAATTAAAACAAAAATAAGAATTGACAACATCACTTTGCTAAATCAAAGTCCTTGGTATTACTTTTTTTTTTTACTTTGCGGCTCAGCAAAGACATTTCCAGTTTCAACCTTCAGCAGCTCAAGTCAACTCAGTGAGATGAATAAAAAAATTGGATATGAAACTGCATCGTGAGTAGCCACTTTATTATTGTTCACCATCCATAGACAAAAGACGAAGTGACTCATTGTTGTCGCATGCAAAAATATATCTAAAAACATGCCTAACTACTGTAAATAAGGTTAATAATCCAATGAAATTGCACAGCTGGATTGACTTGACAGACATTGACTTTGACAGATAGTCCAGTCAATTCATCTTCCCCTTCCTTTGGTTGATTGCGTTTCATTAGAGCCTATTATTCTTTCTCTACGAATTCCGTGTATAATTTAGAAAACCATGGATGATTTCGGAGATAGTTTCGCGCAACCTGAAGTGGATCCTGCAGCAGATTTCCTAGCACGCGAACAGGACCAATTAGCAGGATTAGAAGATGAATTGGAAACTAGTGCTCCGCCCCCTGTTATTTCATCTTCGAATGGCTTAGTAGATGATTTTGTGGGTAGGTACATTTTCCACGATTATAACCATTCATCTATTTTCACCGCATAGTAGAACAACTTGAGAAAAATCGATATTTTCAACAACAATAATAAAAGTAGTATATAATTTGTGCCCTGCTCATACATACCATGGGTCTAGTCATACATATTACAATAATTAGGTAGACGTTCTAAAAACAAATCTATATTTTTCTAGAGGTACCCAGTGCATCAGCCTTTGATGCCAATGGCCTAATTGATGACGAGCCTATCCAAACTACAGTATTCAGACAGGAGAGGGAAGAACCCGAAAAAATCAAAATGTGGAGAGAGGAGCAGAAGAAAAGATTGGAAGAAAAAGGTAGATTAGCCATTCTCTTGCACTAAATTATGTAATGTAGGTAAAGTAGGTACTGTTATTTAGAAAGGCATGTTTATCACATAGCTAATACACCCTAGATGCCACATAGCCCCACCCTTACTCTCCTACAATAATGCAATACCATTGCACCAATAAAAGATCAGTGTTCCCAATACCCCACCAATTTTGACAATATTGCATTCAACAGCAATAGTAGACTTAATTTGGGGAAATAAGTTTCTGGGTTTACATTATTATTAGAAGGATATAGGGTATTTCACTTCATATTATGTAAAGTTTGAGTGAGTTTGTCACAAATACACTTTTGCTCTTTATAAAGATGCAGAAGAAGAGAATAAAAGGGAGGAAATGCTGAAAGTAGCCAAGAAAGAGTTGGAAGACTGGTACAAGACACATGATGAACAGATTGCCAAAACCAAGGCAGCAAACAGGTAAAATAGTCTTTATATTACTTATTCTATACCTTTAGTAGTGTATTTATAATTTTTATGTAAGAATATTAGTTTGAAACATTATTTATTAACATTTTGGTTTTCTAAGTTGTGTAATTGTTTTATACCGTGTGTTTTAATTATATTATGTGCTATAAACAATTGCAATTTTAGCTTGTAATCAGTGCTAAATTAACAAAAAATAATTAGTAGCAATGCCAAATTGAACATATAATTTCAATCTGGTATTTCTTATGCCTGGTAATGATAAAATGTAGGTAAATTAAGATTTATTATCAGTGGTGAATTTTCTTTGTCATTTGTAAATAATTTACTTGACAATAAAATTGGGCCATCTAACCTTGATTTAATATTTGATAATATAACATTGCTATTGTATAAAGTTTATATTGGAATGTACATTTATGAATATTATTACTTGTCATTAGCATAGTTGTTAGTTGGCTGTAGTTCCTAGTAGAATATAATAATTGTTCTTCTCAATTGTAGTGCATGTTCAGATGCTAAGTACTAATTCTATCTCTTTTGTTTTCAATGCTCTCAGGGAGTCTGCTAAGTGAGTATGATTTATAAAAAACAGGTTTTACTAACAAAATAAAACAGTGGTGAAGGTATTTTATATTGTCATGTTTTTGTCAGAAAGCAATACTGCTATCAATTCTAAGAGATGTGGTTTGCATTACCATTCATTTATATATCGTTTTTTTTATTAATATAACTAATATGGGTCCGAAATAATTGTCAAAGGTGATTGTCACATACACTTTGGATAATCCAAAGGTATTTCATCTCCTGAGAAGGTAAAGTTCACTGGTCCATATCCTTTTCTAGTTGTGAATTTACTTCACCAAGAAACATTAATTGAGACCAAGTCAGACCAATCAACCACCAATTTGAATAGTAGTCACTTTAATTCATTTATATTCAAACAAATGTTTTCAATTTTGAGCTTTATAGGGTGGAAGGTGGACGGGATCCCACCGTCTATTAATATTATTTTGATACGAAAATATATGTTTATTTCTTACAAAAAATTTTTTTATTAATTTTATTAGAAATCTTCATAAATAGGTCTCCTTCCTCAGCTCCAATATTAACGGAATTGATGAATAGGTACACATCGTAGAAATATGTATATACTTGTCTATACAAATAAATAAAATTGGAGTGTCTGTTTGTAATATCAAAATAACACCTTTTCACTAAATGCATATGAAAGTACATACCACACCTATAGCAAAAACGCGATTTAAACATTTTTTGTCTGTCTGTCTGTGTGTTTGTTCCGGGTAATCTCCGAAACGGCTGGACCGATTTTGACGGGACTTTCACTGGCAGATAGCTGATGTAATAGGGAGTAACTTAGGCTACTTAAATTTTTGAAAAACAATTAGGGTTCCGCGTAAAAAAATAAAATCACATGAAATCAAAGAGTATCTCTGAAACGGGTGGACCGATTTTGAACGGGACTTTCACTGGTAGATAGCTGATGTTATAAGCAGTATCTACTTTTATTTTAGAAAAAACTAAATTTTTTAAAATGAAAAAATGGGTTCTGTCGTGCGGGCTCAGAACGCGGGAGCGGGCTTTTTTGTTATGTTAAATTCCACGCGGACGAAGTCGCGGGCTCAGCTAGTTTAATCATAAAAATGCGATCAGGAATGCCGAGAAGGCTCTCGCTCGGGGCTCCGAGGGCAGCGTGGAGGACGGCAACGAGTGGGCGCGCGTCGCCGAGCTGTGCGATTTCGGGCCGAAGCGCGGCCGCGACGTGGCGCGCCTGCGGTCCATCGTGCTGCAACTCAAGCAGTCCGGGGTCCAGCCCAAGCACCCCCCGCGCACTACTAAAGTGTGAGTATACCTGCCGTTCACTCAAAACAGTGGGCATCAAAGACGGGATTACTTACTTGATGTATTAATTATTTGTAAATTACAATCTTGTAAATGAGATGTGTACAAGTCAAAAAACCAATATAAATTTGTCCTTCTGTGGGTGTTGTTAAATGTATCATCAATTTACCTTAAATTGATTGATAGTATTCTATCTTGGTGAAAATTAGGATATTATTATTCTCTGACTATCTATTAGTGATGAGGGTCTATAAAAATTACTAAGGTTATTTTTGTTTTCAGGGCATGAATCAACAAAGAAGATGTGTAATATGTAATAACATTATATCTAAAATTGTTATTAATGTCAGTTCAGGTGTTTAAGTTCTACCGAACTTACAATAATTAGGATTATTGAAAAATATATATTATAGAAAATTATTGAAACAATGTTTTCAAGTTTGTTTCAGGTACTATTTAATTGATAATACTGAATATGTAACAAAAACAGTGTTTAAAAATCATTTATATTATAAATCTACATAATTTAACAATAACATTAATGATGGCATACTATTAAAATGAAATAGTAAACCACTTTTTTATTTGAATTATGCTAATAAATATCATTCCAAAATAAAGTTTGTTTCTTTGGTGAAAATATCATACCAACTCCTCTCTAATATGATCCCACATTAAAATTAAACCTACTTATAGGTTCCTAATAGTATACAATAAAGTTTAATTGTGATGAGAATATTTTATCTAATATTTCAGACTAATAATTGTTAACTAATCAACCCACATAAGTTAGCTTAATTTAACACAGGGCAGAATTGAAAACCACTCAAATGCCTTTAAAAATTATGAATCATAACTTCAAGTCCCTTGCTATATCAATATGTTTCCTTTTATATATTTTCTCAGTCAGTTGCAATAGCAAATACATTAAGCTAATAACTAATAGAAATGGCCAAACACCGCATGTGAGGTAGTTCCGTAGCTGTAACCCTAGAGGATTATTTTTATTCATTGATATTTTGTTATAAACTATCTCAGTTCTTCTTGTTATGTCCATCCAATTGTACATTTTCCTAATCATTCTGTTACATTCAAAGGGGCACAATGTATTACCAATCTCTAAGTCCTTTAGAGCTTTCTCAATTCCTTCAACTAAACTGCTAACATTTGGCTCTGTCAAATAAATCATACTTTCAGGTAATACTTCAGGGATGCCACCGACTCTGGTTGAAACAACCTTCAGTCCGCAAGAAGCTGCTTCAACTATAGCCATACAATATGCTTCAGTCAATGATGTATTCAAAAATATGTCGCCTTTGACTAGAATATCTCTTACTTCAGAATGTTTGAGACTGCCTAGTAAAGTGACACAATGTTGGAAACCCTTTCTCTCTCGAACTTCTTGTAACAACCACATCTTAGGACCATCCCCTCCAATGATGAACCTTAGTTTTGGATACCGAGGACACATGTCTGCTATCACCGCAGCCATCAAATCAACACCCTTTCTGTAGACCAATCTCGACACAATAACTATTGTTATTAAATTGGGATCCCTTTTACTTGGGTCTGGAGTGAAACTGTATGCATCAACTGCATTTGGAATGACTGAGACTTTATGGGCTTTGACTTTGGCTCTGAGGACTGTGTTCTCCTTTCCAGTGTGTGACACACATATACAATGGTCACACTCACATAGACACATCTGTAGGTACTTATTTGTGAGTACTGCAGACATGTCTGCAAACCCAAACAAGCTGTGGTCGGTGAATACAGTTTTTAAGCCCATTAGTTTCCCTATGATTGATACTTCATGACATAAAACACTGAATGCTGAGTGTCCGTGAACTATCTCCACTTGTTCCCGGATAAGTACATATCTTATCAAAGCTATGTTGCAGATCATAGTGGGCAAGGCACACTGAGCATAGAATACTCTTATAGGTAAGTAGTATACTTTAAGTCCACTGGTAAGGTATCTAATGCCTACACGCTGGCCATATGAGTGTGTGATTATAATAACTTTATGGCCTCGCTTGATCAGACACTGTGATAAATTGTAAATGTGCTCTTCCACGCCACCCGTATTTGGGTAGAAGAAATCTGACGCCATACAGATAACGTGTCGACCTTTCCTTTTACGAATACCCTGGAAAAATACAATACTTAACTTTATTTTCTAGGCATAGTTTATAGGTTATAAAAGTATATGAAATATTTTATGCATGAATAACTTTTCTCACCTTTTTTTGAGCACCCATTTATGAAATTTATGTGTAAATGAGAAGCACTATATTCTAGAATATTGCTTAAATTAGTGAATTGCATTCATTTTTAGTGTTGAGTATCTGTCACAGACCAATAAGAGAAAGAGACTGTCAAATTATAAAAACTACCACTGATGTCACTGTCCAAAGAGCATGTCACGTCACTGTCAATATGCCAGTATTGTTTTTTTTTTAGTTTGATCCGTTACAGCCCCGAAGTCATTGGTATTTTCCAAAAAGCTTATATTTATATCCACCATAATATCCTGCCTTATGAATGCGGAATTTATATTGATATTTTGATTTTGGGCCATGGACTGTAAAATTTGACCTACAAATAAAAAAAGTCGTGTGCGTCTCGGGATGCTCGACGGAAGTGATAACTTAAACTGACAATGTAACTCGTTACGTTACGAAGCGTTTTACCCTCCCATAAAAAGTTATGACTTCAAAAACAAAAACATATTTCTATGTGACACTGATGGATCTGCACCGATTTCGTATAATGAAACGTCGTTCTTATCATATCAAAAGTGTCAAACTCAAAGTCCTGTCAAGTTAACTTTTTATAGGTTATTTTTGCGTTGTTTATGTCGTGTTATCATCGATAAACAGTAGGTCATTTTAAATGTGTTTATTCTATTATTGAATAATGGAAGAATCTAAAAAAGCCGACCGCAAAAGGAAAAGATTTGCGGCTCGCTTAAAAAGTTCTAAAGGTGTTCTATGCACAGATATACCCGGACCAGTAAGTTACTTATCAGCAGATCATTTATTAAATTTACGCATTTTCTTTGCCACCTGTTTTATTAATACGAATTTTCAGAACATAGTGTTGTGTAATGCTGGCCAAGCTACGGGAATAGAAAAAATCATGGTACACAAGCTATTAAAAGACAACGCAATGGACATTCCTCTACCAAAGTTCATAGCAGAGAAAGGGGAGACCCACTCATTTTTGGTATTCAACTCTACTGAACATGCTACATTATTCTACAATATGTTTAACGCAACGACTAAACTTGAAGAAAATACACCACTTTATATGAACTTTGTTGAAAAAGGTACTTATGATAAGTATACTTAATACAAGTCCTATATAACTTGCATATAAAATTAAGAAAAGATCCAAAACAAAAATGTATAACAAATAAACACCATCTGTTGCTTAATATTTAAAATTATCCATTGGACATACTTTTGCATAATGGAATGTACTACATTTATCTGCAAACTGAAATCAATCTACAACCACTTGGACTAAGATTGGTTTTGGTCCGCAGCAGTATGTACAAATTTTACTATTCTGCAAAACTATACATATATCTATTTTAACATAACATTTTCAGTTCCCAACACAGATGTCATATGTCCGCACGAGACACCTAAAGGTCTCACATTACTTAATGATTTCATAACTATCGAAGAAGAGGAAGCATTCTTAAAAGTCTTTGACTGGACCGCTGACGTTGATTCTAGCAGCCTAAAAAATCGCCAAGTGACGCACTATGGGTATGAGTTTAGATATGGAAGTAATGATGTTGATTTGAACAATCCATTGCCTGAGAAGATCCCAGTGGAGTGTGATGTGCTTTGGAAACGGTTGAGGGAGCGAGGGGTCAGTCTGGGGGTTCCAGATCAGTTGACTGTGAACAAGTATAGTCCTGGACAAGGTACCTAGACCTACATTTTCATTTAATAAAACTAACACATATTCTTAGTATTTATTATATTGGTGAATGTCGCGGCAATCCACTGGATACGGGCAGAATGTGTCATTGTGGCAAATCTTGGGGGAGGCCTATGTCCAGCAGTGGACATCTTTCCGCATAGATGATGATATTCTTACTTAAACTGACAGCACCATAATTGTGGTAAAAAGATTCTTCCAAAATTATTAGTATCCATCCACTATATAAATATTAGGCCCAGCTAATGGATTTTATATAGGTACTTGAGCATATACTTGATTTATTTACCTTTGTTTACTTACATATATCTTTTGATTAATTTATTTTGAATAGGTCAAATGCACCTGTAAATGTTAAGCTGTATAAAAAAATCTGATAATCTATGGATAGAGATGCCAATACTATGGCGTATTAGGGTCAGGGCACACAGTCGAGTGGCGGCCATGCGTCTAATTCAGTAACAGTTGAAATTCAACTTTACTTAGTTTGACATACAGCCTCGCGACAGCACTTTGTGGCGCGCGGTATCTTATTTCCGTTGTAATCATTTGAGCCGTATTTAAAAGAAAGTAAAGTTGAAGTTAAATTAGTCTTTCATCGGCATTTGCCGTCGCTGTCTTAACCAACTGTCTTTTGCTAAATAAGCTAATTTACTATTCAAAAAAACATACTATTTATGGTTTAATATAACTTAACCCATTCCAATATATGTTAACCCTCAGGTATACCATCTCACGTGGACAAGCATAGTCCATTTGGAAGCAGCATACTGTCCCTCTCACTCGGATCTGATGTGGTGATGGACTGGAAGCACCACACTGGCAAATATGTACCAGTTGTGGTTCACGCAAGATCTCTGCTTGTCATGCAAGATGAGGCCAGGTGATTTTCAACTTTATTCTACTGCATTTTTATGTATATTTGTTATTAGCACCAATATGTGTTCAGTCTTAGCACCATTGCCACTTATTCATGTTATTATTCCAGCAAGAAAAGTTGAATATTTATATTAATTTGTATTTATACGATATTTTAGATACGACTGGCAACACGGCATACAGCCTCGCACGTACGACCCAATCATTGAAGAGCACGCTATGCCTGGCAACACTGGGATGCAAGTGAGAGTGATCACCGGCGACACGGTGCCTAGAGGCACGCGGATATCGCTCACGTTTCGATGGACCAGGGCTGGGCCTTGCGAGTGCAGCTTCAAGACACTGTGCGACAGTGCAGTTAAGGCATACCCGGACGATTTGGATGATACATTAGCTTCCAATCTTGAGGAGTTGCATGTGCATCAGGTAAATAGTGCCAACGCATTTCAGCAATAATTTGCTTCAACACAAATTTAGTGGTGTACTTTTATATTTACAGTGTAAAATTCACGCAATGGCGTATACAAACATTATGACGTCAATAGCCTAGTGGTTAGAGGGGCCACCCTCGTGGCTGAGAGGTTCCGGGTTCGATCCCCGTCCTGACCATTCAATTATTGATGTGGGCCCTCTCCTAACACAAGCATTAGCTTAGCTGGAGGGGCTAACGGGAATACTAGTAATGTAATCAAATTTTCATAATATTATGATTTTCAGTAAATATTTATTGTTTGTCTGTCACTGTTACAAGGTGTAGTGGCCATAGGGGTATGAGTTAGATCATCCTTTCCCAAAGTGGGCGATAACGCCCCCTTCTGGGCGCTGCAGGCCGAAAGGGGGCGGTAAGAGACCCAGAAAAAATGTGGTCGTTGTGTAGCTCACAATAATCAATTAATTTAATTTGACGTTATAGTGGTTTGTAAGTAGGTGAAAAAAAGAGGGCGCTAAAAAATAATTTCTTCTCAAAGTGGGCAGTATACAAAATAAGTTTAGGAACCACTGAGTTAGACCATAATAATATTGTGTACTTATTCAATTACCAATAGACTTGTAACGTGTAATATTAGTTAGCTCGACCGACAGCTGAGCTGTGCGTTACGTGACAGGTATACGAACAAATAGCAGGGCACTTCAGCTCGACGCGGCACACGCCGTGGCCGCGGGTGGCGGAGTTCACGCGGCGCGCGGCGCCCGGCAGCGTGCTGCTGGACCTGGGCTGCGGCAACGGGAAGAACATACTGCTGCGGAACGACATCGTGCAGGTAGGCAGCGGCTAGCGGCTTGTGACAGACAGCTAACTTTGTGAACGTACCCATACTTCGTGAACAATGTTTTTAAATTTTTTCTCTCGATACCTACGTTAAAAATTTACATGTAAACCATAGATTAAGCGAAGCAAACATTTCTAAAAGGTCTTTGCTGTAAACAGTATCTGCGTGATCTGAGGGTTAGCTATAATAGGAAATGCAACTTTTCTTTGTAAATCTAAAACTATCGGCTTTGTGGGACAGTTGAAGTACTAAAGGTTTTCTAGACTTGTGAAATCTGTCCATAGCTGTATCCCTGTAACACCTTTTGTTTTCATGTTTCCTCCAAAGCTGATAGTTTTGGAATTACGAAGTTAAGTTTTGAAACAAAAAGTATACCATTTCTGTTTCAACTTGTATGACTGTATCCTGTGTATATGTATATTAGTAGATGTGATCCCAGATAGCGGGCGAGCGCAGCGCGACGCTGGCGCGTGCGTGCGGCGCGCGCGCGCGGCGGGCGGCCGGCGCCGGCTGCGTGCGGCTGGACCTGCTGGCCGCCGCGCTGCGCGACGCCTGCGCAGACCTCGTCATATGCATCGCCGTCATACACCACTTCAGCACCAAAGTAACTATCGACCGCATTCTACACCTCTTTTTATGTATAAGTTTACGTAAACTTTAAGTTACTTGGTGACGATTCAAATTGTTTTTTCGGTAAATATAATACTGCACTGACGCAACGTTCACTTCAAGTACAATGTTTTATCTCTATAAAATATAGGGAAAACATGTTCCTGTTTTAATGCTTCATCCAATGCAAACGCGGGGTAACAACTTTTTAAATCCCCCCTAATAAGAAACAGAGCTATGCGAAAACAGAGGCAGCTACATTGGGCTTTATAATCATGATTTTAGGCATCAGATCCCGTAGGGGTGTCGTATTACGGAAATGTTCACAGGCGAAGTCAACTAATATTTTTCAGGCGAGAAGATTACAAGCATTGGCTACGATACACCGTTTACTGCGGCCCGGCGGCCGCGCGCTCATCACGGTGTGGGCGAAGGACCAGACCAAATCCAACTACCTCTGCAAGAACAAGCAGGCCCACCCCCCACTACCCACCACGGACACACAGGTCACCGTCGGCGGCGTCACCATACCCGTGCACGAGAACAGGACACAGTTCCAACATCAGGACTTACTAGTACCGTGGAAACTGAGGCGACTGACCGACAACAAACTGTCCAACCAACCCGAGAACACGTTGCTGAGGTACTACCACGTGTTCGAAGAAGGCGAACTCGACCAGCTGTGCGAAGAAACGTCCCTTGCCATTGAGAACTCTTTCTACGAGGAGGGAAACTGGTGTGTAGTGTGTAAGAAAAAATAAAATGCAACTGAGGTAACACTTTGTACTTTTTTTAATTGCAAAAGATTTTCGACTACAAAATTAAAAAAAAAACGACTAATATAAAATTCTATACAAAAACAACGTTTACAATAACAATAATCTTTGCCGTTGTGCGTGTGTGGTAGTTCCTAATATTATTTTTTGAATCTAAAGTTTCATAGAATCGGAATAAAGTTTTATCAAGAGGCGTATTTATAAAAATACGCCATTCTACATTAACAGCGACACTTAACTCAAATATAGATTACGGGAGACAAATATTTTTCTATCTAACGGCGCGATAAAGCGCAAACAGCAAGGATAAACCACAGACATTGCTTATCCGTATAACTTGTAAAGTCAGTCCTAAGTACCTACCACATACGCCCAACAGCCGCTCATGGCTTCATCAACGCCAACTGTAACAGTGGTATAACAGATATAGTAGACAAGTCCGCCAAAACCGCGTCAACGTTCTGTAGCGTGTTCACTTGGAATATATTCTCTTTCCTGAAGCTGATGATTGCTAGCGCTAATAATGGTAGGATTTCCAGGCAGTCGTACCCGAGGATGGCATCCCAGAGTAGCAGTAGTTGGTCCGGTGGTAAATGGCCGCTGAACGCCCGCATTAGCCATTTGAAGACAACTCTAACGCTGCAATAATTGGATATCGTTATGCAAAACGGAATCAACATGTACTGCTGCAGACCAAAACCAACCTTGTGTTAGTGGTTCTAGGTTGGTTTCAGTTTGCAAAAGTGCGTGTGGGTTGGTTCCATTTTGCAAAACTTCGTCCAATTACGTTATTAATCAACGTTTGGAGCCTTACAACTTGTTATAGTAAAATCGTATTGTCGTCTAAGGACCGAATAAGAAAAACGAAAGCAATTTGCACCGTTGCCTATAGCGCCATCTACAACAATTATTTAAGGTGAAGGCGCCTGTCTAGCCCACGAAGTTCAAATTTTTTGAGTTCTTTTAGAAATTTTTCAAAATCTGACAATAATAAAAGACAAATTTTGTAATTCGCGAAAAAGACCGTGTGCAGTGCATTTATTAATACATTTCTTTTACTCTAAATATTATCACGGTGGATATGATACTAGTAAATCACTAAATATACAAAAATTGCCAGATTATCTGGATAGCTGTCGTTCTTGAAATGTTTTAGAGTAAGTTGGATATATTAATAAATGCACTGCACACGGTCTTTTTCGCGAATTACAAAATTTGTCTTTTATTATTGTCAGATTTTGAAAAATTTCTAAAAGAACTCAAAAAATTTGAACTTCGCGGGCTAGACAGGCGCCTTCACCTTATACAATTACATAATATTCTTTGTAACAGTTTTTGATAGTTTTGTAAAGGTAGTGGCAACGCCGCCCCGCCGTCATTAGCATGTATAAGTTGGTAATGTTGGTGGCACTGTATTTTATTGTTGTAGATGGCGCTTTGGGCACTGGCCCTTTTGCCTCTCGTTGTCTATTGACTGTAGAGTGTAGGCAACATTGCTATAGACTCGTAAAAAAGCTCGTATCAGTTATATTTTGGAATACTCACGGGTTGATATTAATATTCCTAAAATGTATCCAAAGCAGAGGTTCGTTCGCTTCTAGTAGCCTTTCGTATAAAAGGCACAATGAAACTATACCCTGAAAAAAATAATTATGCATGAGAGTTTTTTAAATCTTTTATTTTAATGATTAGTTCAAGTTATATATGTACCTGTGGATGTGTCGATATGTAGTGCAGCCGATGCCAGTACCGTATGTAGAAAGCTCGGAACGTGTAGTATAATTGAACTGGGTCGTCGTATAGGTAACAAAATGGAGTTGCTGTAAACAAAAAGACAAATACTAATAACCCCCAGTTCAGTTCAGTTTTAAGCAAATCTCCGCCTAATAAACCCGTATCTCAAAAAGGTGAATTTTGCAAAAGCACACTAATAATTGAATAAAAATAAACAATTTAAAGTTTTTTGTTCTACCGCAAAATCTTCCTTTTTGAGACACGAGTTTGAGATAGTAAAGTGCCAAATTACCTAGAATCTTTATTAAGGCTAAAGCGCCCATCTAGCCCGCGAAGTTCAAATTTTTTGAGTTCTTTTAGAAATTTTTCAAAATCTGACAATAATAAAAGACAAATTTTGTAATTCGCGAAAAAGACCGTGTGCAGTGCATTTATTAATATATCCAACTTACTCTAAAACATTTCAAGAACGACAGCTATCCAGATAATCTGGCAATTTTTGTATATTTAGTGATTTACTAGTATCATATCCACCGTGATAATATTTAGAGTAAAATAAATGTATTAATAAACGCACTGCTTACTGTGTTTTTCGCAAATCACAAAATGTTGTCTTAAATGTGTTCAGATTTTGGATAAGCTATAAAAATACTCGAAAATGTTGAATTTCGCGGGCTAGACAGGCGCCTTCACCTTAAGCTGAGTTTATAAGCTAAAGTCCAAATTACAATTCTGAAATTATTCAAACATCTTTCGAACTTCCAACAAGCTAACATTTTCTGTCGAAAAGCCCTCAATATCCCTTAGGTACAGGGCTACTGAAAATCACATAACGACAACTTCTATCTCCGTGAGAGCAACGGAGAAGAAATACAACGTGGATCGAAGCTGTAAAGGAGATCCTCACCGTACATAGTGAAGCCGTGGAAGGGGATAATCCCGCTGGGGGGGAAGACGGTGAGCGCGTCTGCTGCGGAGTGGCGGCCCTTCACCGGCACGGACAGCGCGCTGCCCGTGCAGCCCTGCAGCTGCTGCAGCACCGCGCCGTCGCGGGAGAAGCACAGCATCACCTGCTCCATCACCAGTATCACTACTATCACGATCCATATCACACCAGCATTGACGATATCGTGAGATACCAGGGGTGCTATTCTTAGCAACGATAATCGATATATCGTGACATTCGCATTGTCGAATCCTACTCTAAATTCTATATTTTTACCGTCGTTTGTAGTCTGAACGAACGATAATTTTGTATTGTACGTTCAGTAATCGATACGACGGCAAAAATATGGAATTTAGAGTAGGATACGACAATATGAATGTCACGATATATCGATTATCGTTGCTTTGAGTAGCACTCCTGCATCCTGATCCCGGTGCTTATCAGAATGGTGGCAGACCAAGCCGTAGACAACTGACTACAGCTCATATACAGGTTGTAACAGAAAGGGCACTTATACTTTTTTTCCAAAACTTAACTTTGTAATTCCAAAACTATGAGCTTTGAAGGAAACTTGAAATCAAAAGGTGTTATAGGAATACAGCTGTTGACATATTTCACAAGTCTACAAAACCTTTAGTACTTCAACTGTCCCACAAAGCCGATAGTTTGAGATTTACAGAGTGAAGTTGCAAAAAAATAGTATACCCTTTTTGTTTCACCTAGTATACCGTTTGACTTGAACGGGGTAGCACCACCGTCTCACAGAAGATCGGCGTAAAGTAGCTAATATAACTAGCTAACTAACTTTTGTAAGATGAGTGAGAACCAGAAGCCAGAAGACTATTTTCTTTCGTTAAAACTTTAAAACTTCTATTACCTGATACAAAAGATCTTCAAAGACGAAGTACTGGTCATCGTTGGACGCTGTCAGCTGCACATCCTTGAATATTAGCTTGTCTATCATCAGGTCCACCTCCAGGACGCTTTTCTTTAGTTGGTTGAAATATGCCGTTTGCTGCAACAACAACATAGATTAAAATTACGTCTGCGCATGCGATGTCATAACTCTCCAATATTCTTCATTTGGAGATGGTACCTTGTACGACAGTCTAAAACTTGCCACTGAGACTACATCGCGATAAGTCCTTATGGCCTCATTGAGGTCGTCCATCGGTGGCAGATAAAATAAAACGGAAACTGAATGGGTCACTTGAGTAGAAATTGTAAAGTCTGCTCGCGAGAGTCAGGCTTTTATTAGGCCAGCAGACTGGTCTATCATACCTCTTTATCATACTTCCAAAAAAGGAGAAGGTTCCATGTTCGTCTGTATGTAGGTATTTTATTTTTATTTGATTGTGTTTGCAGTAAGTTACCCGGACAATACCCCTAGGTTAATTATGTATAGAGCGAAAACAAAGCCGCATGCATCGATCTCCTAGGAAATCACGTGGATTTCCGAAAGACATAAATTGCTAACAAATATGTGTTCCCTTAATTTGGGATCCAGGGAAGAAATATTAGCTAGGCACCTAATCTGTGAGTTTTCGAAGTCAGACTCGCTCTGGGATCTTCAATTGCAAGTGCGAATGTTGGCGATGTGGTATTGCCTCGTCAGTGGAAGGTATGGAGAGGGTGCGCCGACCTGTATCTTGACCTCGGAGCCGAGCACCTGGGTCCAGAGGCGCGCGCGCAGGCTCTGCGGGCTGCCCTTCTTCAGGTACTCCTGCACGACGGGCGCGTAGCCCAGCGCCGCCACGCGCTCGCCCAGGCTGATGCGCTCCGCCTCCAGCGACGGGAAGCCCGCCACCGCGCTCGGCTGCTGCCAGTTCACGCCCAGCAGCGGCTCGCCGTTCGACCACTCGATGTACACTTTCCGCTGTCAGCCATTACATTATATATAAACTTACTAATGTTATAAATGCGAAAGTAAATCGCGTCTGTCTGTCTGTCTGTCGCGCTTTCACGCCAAAACAACTGAACCGATTTAAAAGAAATTTGGTACACAGATAGTCTGCCTGCCTGAGAACGGACATAGGCTACTTTTTAATGCGAAAAAAGGGTTGTTTTCCACGCGGTCACTAGGCGGCTAGTATATAAATAAATAAGTATAATATCGCCAGTCTGACACACCAACTGTATGGTTACAGCAACGCTTGTACTATGGATACCGTACAGTGGACTAGGGGCGATCCCGGTGACACCCACACCAGGGCAAATTACGAAAAGGCCATTTCCGAAATTTGCCTCGAGGGGAATCGAACCCGCAATCGCCCAGTGCAGTGAGCCGAACGGCCGGCCTAGGTTCAAACCACTGCGCCGAGCGGTCAATATATCTATCATTATGTCCTCTGGTTAATAGAACCCCTCACAACCGAGGGACAGATAACGGACAGCCTTAATTAGTTGGTCTAGAAGCATGTAATTTGAAGTATCACCACACCCATCTATCGACTGTCGACCGACCATCGATAGGCGATCGATCGAACGTTACTCTATGTAGAGACTATCGATCGACGTCCCTCCTATCAATCTTGATTCTACCATCTTCTTTCTTTAAAAATATGAGGAATATTCTACCATCGAACGCTGGAAAAATCTAGTGTCGAGCTATTTGTGCGGAAAACCTCTTGTACTCACAAGCTGATCGAGCGTCTTAACTTGTAAAGGCAAGTGGGCGAACTCCCACTTAGGTTCGTCTCTGGAAGTAAACAAGACTTAGTTACTTATCCCAATCGATTGTCAGCTATTCCTGAATTCGTCAGGTAGATAGATACTCACTCTTTTGTATAGGGAACATAACCGGATAACGTTAGTAAAACTTCTAAAAAGTCTTTCGGCGCATACACTGGTCGGTATTTTGATAAATCTGAAAGAATTATATTCACGACGTTACAGTGATCGGTTTGGAAATTTTCGTCTGTTTTTCGCACAAGCAATTCACATTGTATCATTATGGAGAAGATGATGTATGCAGGTTCATCGTTCAGCCCCAAAAAACCGCTTTTATGTTTTAAAAAGTTACCTTTCTGTATCTTACCAGTAACAGAAAGTACCGTTTTATTATTACGGTGGCCGGTAAGGTACCTCAAGATATACTTATAAATCGTGATTATAATGACGCACTTATACCTAAACTATAAGTGCTAAGTTCATTCCACTTGTCTGAAAGATCCTCTTGTTCACTCTGCGGTCGTATTTTCGCTAACGACGTTTCCAAATCGGTGCACATTGAATTTAGTGATTTGTGGATCCTTTTCTCCCATTGGGCGCTCGCTTTCAACAGCGACGTTAATGGGTCGAGTTTCTGCAATGAACATACATACCATACACATAACATGTATATAACATACTGTTTTAAAACAGGCAGTTTGATTATGCTGTGGTCGTATTCCGATGCACAGAGACCTCCGTGTCTCGGCTTCACTTCTTAAATTTAATAGCAATGTTGCTGATCTGTAATTTTAATATTTTACTTTGTACGTAGGCATGGATAATATAAGGTTTTTTTTTTGATATGACTATATGTTGTTGGCCAGAGTGGCCATAACAACTTCACCCGGACAGAGGGCGAGCGCAAGTGCGCTCCAGCCAGAGGGGCAGGGGGGCAGCTAGCTCAAGGGCGCCACAAGGGCCACGACCTCGGCTTGGGCCGCTGCCAGGAGAGGTGGCGAGGGTAAATCTACCACCGGATCGGAAATAATATAAGATACTTACGTTTTGTTTACTCTGGGTTCTCACCCAGTGGAAGACTGTGTTTCTCAGTTTAGTATCTAGGCCTTTCTCTTTCATTGCTTGCTGTAGCGTCTGCTTGAAATCCTCCTTTTTAACATTTGGCGACGAAACTAATTTCTAGTTTTGGAATAAAAGCAATTAAATAGGTACACAGGGCACAGGGCACAAGGGACTGGCGGTAAATACTGTGATATAACGCTGTATATTTACCTGTACATCATTATAGAAAGATTTATATATAGACAGGCTTTTTATTTCTTCGGCGAGTTTGAGCGCGGTATGGTGTATAGCCTCTTCTTTTATACCGTCCATAATAACAAGTCATGAGATATTTATATGTATTTCAATTTTGTAAAAATAAAATAATGGACGTAAGTGTGTTTACTTTTTTTATAAAATTCATAGTTCATGTGAAAGCGAAATGATGCAGTTGCCATGGGTACTGACAAATAAAATTTTAAGGTAGGCAGGCCCTTATAGATGAACCAAAAGTTTTGGTGTAATATTCACATAACAAGTTTAAAATATATATTCACGGACTTGGGACTTCCTGTGCCTCTATAGCGGATATCCGCGTAAAACCTTACGTAAGGCGTACGGTAGAATAATATTTGCATGAAAATACGTCATGTGGATAATTTATTTGATGTTTTATTTTGGCTATTTAAACATGAACGTCGTGCTTCATAATTTTTTTTTTGTTTTATTTGTTATCTATCAAACAGATTTTTAAAAATTTTTAATACATCCAAATACCACAGAATTGTTATATTTTTAGTCTAAGCATCCTACCAAGAACTTATATTTATACAATATCAGCTTCTTGGATCCTATAATGGTCAATCGTCATTTTTAACCTGTGTTTCAAACTATACTACTTTTATTTTAATAATTTATCGTTGGCAAAATCATATTATAAACGATGGAGCCATAAAAATAAAATGTAGAACAGTTCCATATTTTATAAGAAAACACATGGAACTGCATAACTAGAGAAAAACAACCAGCTGTTTCAAAATGCCAAGTTGACAGACAGCAAGTTTGCAGACACTGACAGATCCTGTGGTTATTTGTTTTGATTTTTATCTTGAATAGAAACAAAGAGCCAAATAATTCACGGAGAGATGGGTAAAATATTCCTGGATCATATTGGTGGCACGAGATTATTCTCTTGTGCGTCTTGTGATGTGAACCTCACCAATCGTTCGGAGCTGATAAGCACACGTTTTACTGGAGCCACAGGTACCTGTCTTGTAATATTTATAATCAAGCATAATCGTGTTATAAGTACTTCGTAATGACATCTTACTTTTAAATATTTCTTCATAAACAAAATTTTAGTGGAAAGGCGTCCACTGCTGGACGCCCCTTCTCCCTCCTATTGTATGCGTTAGTGGGACAACTCTGGTGTCAGAGTTTTGTAGGTCGCCCGAAGGCCTTGGACATGGCTTAATGAAGCACGAACAGAAGCTGTTGTTTACAAACTCCCCTAATAGTCAGGCATCGAAGTGAATAGCGTCCAAGCGCTTGTTACGTGTACATAGATTTTTTGTGTGAAAAGTCCATTGGTGCTCGTCCACTACCGGAATTTGAATCCACGACGAAACACAAACCAGCGTCGTGCCGTCTGGGCTGCCACAACCTCAATCCTTCCATAAGGTTCCACAACACAGTCGCTCCTCGCATTTCACGTTTCTCCATGACTGTTGGTCAGACTTGTGGGGGCCTACCCACACTGTCTTCTAGAACATAAATATTATAGCAATAAATGTTTTCCCAGGACGAGCCTTCTTGTTCCACAAGGTGGTGAATCTATTGTATTCGGAGGTGCAGGACCGTGTAATGCTGACGGGGCGACACATGGTGCGCGACGTCTCCTGCAAAAACTGTGGCACAAAGCTTGGCTGGGTGTATGAATTTGCCACTGAAGAAAATCAAAGGTGGGTGACATAATTTAATTAGGGAAGTGAACCTGATAATTTTATTCCACTTTGTTACTTGAGTATGTATATTTTCTATACATTTACACTATTTCAAAGTGGTGCACAAGCAGGGTTCGCCGATATTTATATCAATTGATTTTTTCCTGTCATCTGAACAAAAAATTTGGAGATTAATGTTTACCCTGGCAACACGTAGCGAAAAACTACAATTCAGAATAATTTTGATTATTTCCCAAAATGGCAACCTCATTTAAAGTTGGGGAAATCCCCTTTAACACGTTGCCTGCGGGCGCTCTACCCTATAAAGCCTACGATGCGGTACTTTACACACCAGGTGTGTTTGACGCACGGCCGTTGAGAAAAAAAAAAAAGCGTGACTACTATGCGGCCCCACGCGCCTAGCGTGTGCGAATATCGTTACAGCAGTGCGGAAAACACATACCCTGTGTTAGCGCGACGATTGTGCGGCCCACGCGCCTGGCGTGTGCGAATATCGTTACAGCAGTGCGGATAACACACACCCTGTGTTAGCGCTACGACTGTCCGGCCCACGCGCCTGGCGTGTGCGAACATTGTTTCAGCACAGCGTAAAAACTCACACCTTGTGTTAAATTATGAGTAGGTAGGTACTAATGTGTTTATTTGGAAATAAGTAGGTACCTATATAACTATATTCAATATAGAGATAATAAACGTCTTATAATATTTTGAGGGCTCCGTGTTTTCTATTCCATTCAATAAATAACTAAGCAAAAGGTTCTAGCTTCTTTACTTTTTATTTTTAGGTATTCATTAGGAGGATAATCATTCAAGTATATATTAAATTACATGCTTACTTTTACAATAAGCATTTATATTGTTCCAAATACATTGTTTCACAGAGATGCGATAGGTAGGTATATTATGTATGTGCATATTGTTTACGGTTTTCAGTCGACACATATTATATACGACGATGCCAGCAACACTGACAATGTCAATACAATACCTAATTTATGTTTTCCGGAATGGAAGTCAAATTGTCGACTTATAAGTGTACCTATTCGAGCGAAATCAAGTGATGCATATGTATTTATAGGCAAAAATTTAAAATATCAACTACCAATATATTAGATTTATATTATGCACACTATTACCATGCAAAAATGACAAAACGATAAATAATAAGTAGTGACATGAACCTATTAGTATTATATAAGTAGTATAGGTCGATAGTAGGTACACAGGAACGTTAAAAAAAGTTGTATACTAATTAAAAGTTGTATATTAAATATACCGAATTTAATACAGATGTGATACTCGGAAAAAAATATATGTCACATATATAATAAATATAGTTTTTTGAGATTTGAAATATAAATGATATAATATATTGATCCGTTATAGCCCCGCTGACTTCCTTAGGAGTCGGCAAACTAGTCGAGATTATCCGTCTTCTGCATTTGCTCATGGCGCTGTCTGCGTCAAAAAAAATTGATTGACGTGAGTGATTTTCTACATCTTAGTCTATGGTTTTTTATTTCCTGTTTGTTTGTTCGCCGCCAACCGCCAATCTATTGTGTGTGATACCATCACGAATCTTTGCCTGGACGAGATTGTTTCGCGAAAATGGGTTGTCAGCCGGTGAGTAATTAGTATCATATAAAATTAGTGACATCATGTACAGAAAAAATATCAAAATAATTGGTAGGTACTTACCTACTGCATAAATAACTATTATCTACCACAATGTAACTGTAATGTGAAAAATATATCTAGGTATAGGTATAGTGATAAAATATAGGGATACCTATGTTACCTTGACTAGTTTTATAGGTTCAGATTGACATTTGACAATTTGCTGATCTAACAATAAAGCTGGGATTATTCCGAATTCTAACCAAATATTTACTTTGATAAATGTTGTTAACAAATGTTTTGCAAAAAATACTGATAACTTCATAAATACTAATTTATTAATTCATGTAAATGTTTTATGAATTAAAGCAAAGGGTAATGACATAAAATGAAATAGGTATAATTCTGTTGATAAAAAGTACTTTATTTATTTCAGCGTAGAGGAAGATAACCATTAGCCGGATGAGCCCCAAATTGGTGATCACCAGCAGGTTAAGCCCCTGCTCAAAAATCACCAGGATGCCGAACCCCTCGAACCTTGCATCCGTTGCATGCTGCAGGTCCGGCGACCGTCCCGGGCCTGTTTGGGGTGTGTGCATCAGCTGGTTCGGCCTCCGCTCATCCTCAAAGAAAGATGGCTTACTGCTATTGCGGCAGCGGAAACGCGCCAGGCATTAGAGGAAGCTCGCCAGGCGGCCCGGAAGTGACTTCCAATGGTGTCGTGGATGGGCCGACACCGCCGCGCGAGCACGGCGCCAGGCAGTGCGACGCCATTATATTTACATAAATATATAAAAAAGATAAAAATACTTTCTTGTTTAATTTTCTGGAATACTGTTACCAATATTACTAAAGCAGTCATGCAGATAGGATTTGTAAAATACATAGTAATATTTTGAGTGGAAATATTATATAATAAGTATAGATATTATGTATGTATATATTATAGAGACAAAGGGGAGGCCTTCTCCCAGGAGTGGGACAGTGCCACGGGTTATAAAATATGGAATATACAAGTCAGAGGTAATATATAGCTACTAGGTAGACAATGACCATGCATACATTCGGCCCTCCCTATGAGGGAGAGGGGTTAGCGCCCCGCCATTACCGCGCAACCCTGTAGAGTTCGTCCCAGACTTTCACTCTTCCACCGAAAATATACATTATGATAAGACATACGTACAAACAAATCAACAATTGCATATAGTTATGCAGAATGGAACCAACCCACACATACTGCTGCAAACCTAAACCAAACCTGGTGCGAGTAGCTATAAGTTGGTGTCCGTTTACAGAAGTATGCGTCGACTTGATACATTTTCCAAAACTATGTACAATTAAGTACCTACCTATAGGTACAATTATTAAACATGAAAATACTAATAAAATAAATCAGCAGAATCAACAATATAAAATTACAAATAAAATCAACAATTTAAGTATTTACAACAATTAAAAATGACAAAATAATAAAAGAACACCAATAAAAGTAATCAGCAAAATCAACGACATAAAATCAATAATTTAAGTATTTACAACAATTAAAAATGACAAAATATTAAAAGAACACCAATAAAAGTAATCAGCAAAATCAACGACATAAAATTACAAATAAAATCAATAATTCAAGTATATACAACAATTAAAATGACAAAAATAAACTAGGCAGCAGAGATCATCTGTAAAATAAAATGTGATATAGTAGGAACATATTCAGATACAAAATTACAAATAAAATTACTCATTATGTAAATCACGGATACAAAATATGTCAAGAAGAGTCAGAAAACCAGAAAACAAAAAATATGAACATGGTCAATGGAAGTATACCTCAATACGTAGTCGTTTATGTAATCAATATTATTAAAACAAATAGAAAAAAAAGAAAGTGTATGTGTATCTATGTACAAAAAAATAATAACGAAAGGTATTGACAAATAAAATCTAAGCTTGGACTCAAGTCTGATGATAGTCATTATAAGATTAATATCTATGATAATTTCGGAAACATTTCAAACACAAGCCAGGTTTTTTGAAACAGAGGGGGCAATAAAATAAAGTGGCTTTTCGAATATTACGTGTGTCTAAACAGTGGCGACAGTCTTTTCTTTTAGTTTTGCCGTTGTCATTTTTAGGCAACTCCTCTGGCAAATGTATTTCCTCCCCTCTGTTGGTACTGACTTTATGGCTTGTGGGTCTACTAATTATATTTATGCGTGGGCTACTGATATTTAATAATTTACGAACAACATCTATACGAAAGTCATAAAAATTCATAATATTTGAAGTGCCAGTTTGTCGCTGTTGCTCGTTGTACAACATGAATGCATTCAAGAACATGACCTGCATCACGTGTACTATGATTTTCTTATACCATCTGGTGGATTTATTATAACAAGGGTAATAAGAAAGCAATTGATCCTTTCTGTCAACACCTTTCATATATTTATTATATTCTACAATTACTTTAGGTTTGAGCGTTAATTGACCGTGTCTATTTCTGTGTTCTACTAATTCAGAATTATGTTCTGTTGAAATCATAAAGACATTCCTTTTATCTTTATAATTAGTCACACATACTCCGCGAGAATTGTATCTGGACAGTATTTCCCCCTTTTTTAATTTTGATTTAGTTATGGCGGGATTTCGAGATCTGTTAGCTCGGAGGGTTCCGGTAACATGTGTCTTTTTAGACAACAACTGTTCCGCAAGTGACACGCTATTGTAAAAATTATCCATGTACAACGAGTGACCTGCATTAAGATAATCTTCCATCAACATCATAACAACTTTGTCAGCATGGCCTCTTCCCTGTAGGTCAGAGTCATGTGTTCCGCAATACATGTGCATTTTTTGCGTTATACCGTTTGTATCCGTGAGCACATATAATTTAACACCATACTTATGCCTTTTACCTTGAATGTATTGCCGAATTTTCAAACGACCGCGCCATAAGACAACACTTTCATCTATAGTTAAATTTTTTGGAGGGACGACCAATTCCTTCATCAAATTGTTGAAAAAATTCATTATCGGTTTGACAAAACGATTAGGGTCATTTGAATTATACAAAGTATCGTCCGAATAACAAAAATTACGCAAAATAACCAAAAATCTATCGCGAGACATGAAATTTTTAAAAGGCAAATTAAACAAATTATCTGTTCTCCAGTAATCGTTAATCCTATTTAATTTTATGTGACCCATGTGAAAAAGTATACCCAAGAATATATGTAGTTCATCGACATTGGTATCCCTCCACTGGCGAATCCTACTATGCTCATGCCTGTCCTCCAAGAGGAGGCGCATGGCATGAGTATTTATGCTCGAAACAAGTTCAGTCATAAATATGGTGTTGAAAAATAAATTAAAAAAATCAAATGGGGACTCAGCTGGACCAACGTTGATGTGCCCAACGTTGGTGAAGGGGAATGATGGCAGCTGGCCGGTTGGTTCCCACAGCTCACTCTCTGCTTGGCTGCCGGTGTCCTCGACTTCCTCCTCAGATAAGGAAGAAGAAGAAGAACACTCCTCTCCATTCTCCTCACTAATAATAGCAGAATTGAAAAATATAGAACTAGTGCTTTACACTCACTAAATTAGGCTCACACTTTTTTTTTATAACAAAACAAAAAATCACAAACCAACCTATCGGAAGATTGGAACATTGATTCCAGATTGGTTTCGATATCGTCGGCGGACATCGTAATATTCCACTTCACGCACGTACTTCACAAAAATAAGCGGCACAGAACTAGCCAGCTAACGCAACTGCGGACGAAACTAGACTGATTTATAATTATTAAAAATCGCACCTCATCCCCACTTAAAAATAAACAAATCCACCTAGTAGTCATAAATCTTACTTACCTTCTATTATTTATATTCATTAGATGCATAGTCCAATGAAATCGGACAGCCGTCGAAGTTGAAACAAAGCCGCAGTTGAGCCGACTTTGCCAGTAAAACAAACAAAAAAGGTTTATTTTATGGTTTTATTACGACGCGCTGCGCGGAAGCCGACGACACCGCGGTGGTCGCCGACAAGTAACAATGCATTGTCTTACGGATTTTCAGGATTATGGTATGTGTGGTTGTAAATCATTAGTTGCATAAAGGCATAACAACAAGAATATAGGGCTGCTTGTACCTGCACCAGAATCAGAATATTAGCAATAAAGGAGAGCTGGTACAAAAATGTAATTAGTACCATAAATATGTAAATAGAATAATACATCTAATTACAATCATGCCTTCAATCATAAATCGATATTTATCTCAAATCAGTTGGAAGATTCGATAGATGTCGCTAGGACGAATTTGAACGCGGTATTGCAAACAATACCGCGTTCAAATTCGTCCTAGCGCAAGGTCATATTCATGCTTTATGTAATTTGGGGTTGGCGAGTTCAGAGAGGGCGTCGAATATCCATCTTGAGATTAGATAGACGGACATTCGACGTCCTCTCCAAAATTTAAGAATAAAGCAAATAAAGTATAGCTATAGCTATCAGTCAGTTCGTTTCATGAAAAGAGTAAATATATTGCTAATTAGTAAAAAATAAAAATGAATTAGTCGCAACACGCGTGTTCGTGAAATGAAGGGGTTTTATTTTATGGCTTTATTACTGCAAGCCGACGACGTTCCGCAAGCAACAATCTATTGTCTTACGGATTCCACAAGATTATAACAATAGAAATAGGATTATGGTACGTGTGGTTGTAAAGCATTGGTTTCAGATTAGCATAATAACAAAAAATATAAGGACTTGCTTGTTTATTATTTTTACGATGCATATATACCTACACAGGAAAGTAGGTAGATACCTACATTTATTACTTTGTTGTAAAAGCGTAAAGCCATAGAATAGATACTCCATCCCTAAAGCCTTATATTACTTTCACTCAAGCAATAAGGTACCGTGGTGAAACCCTCACAAAATTATTAGTTGGCATTCCATATTTTTTTTATATTACATTCATCAAAAATAAGTAAGTACATATTAGGTTTAGAATTTCCTAACAAGCCACCATTTTAAATGGGAAATACCGGAACCGGATATAATATCATAAGTACTGATAATCTAATATTATCTATATTATAGGATATATTTATTCATATATTTTTAAAGCCATAATCACGACAAAAAAACAATAAGTGCACAATTTGACCTATTCCGGAAAGATAGATTCACAGACAGCGATAATGACAAGAACAGATTATAAATAATTTATCATGATAATCGATTAAATTATCAATCGATTGCTAACATGAGGCTTTCTCACGCCGCGTTTATTTTTCGTTTACTTGAAGGGATTCTTTTTCTCGCGTAAGTAAATAAATCTTTGTGTTCATCATGGAATTTGCCCAATCAAGATTGTACTAATTTATGACTTTTATTATAAATTGATCGTAATCAATTTGATAACGATACTTGAAACAATCAATCGGTACACCACTAAAAAGTTTATGGCACTTCAGAGCCCTACAAGTATATAAGTAAAAAGTTTTGAAGGTAAGTGTTATAACTTTCTTTATTTTTACAACAAACAATGTAATGTGCTTGTGCGCACAACGAAATGCGTTCTTATCGGGAGCCGTGAAGCCGAGATGTACTTACACTCATGCCAAATGTCCAGGGCTCACAATTTCAAAAATATCTAGTGTTTGAAGATATTTAGTATTTTGGGATAAACATACTTAATCTAAACAAAACTTGTTTCAGGTGGGGAAATGGGAAATATAATGAAGTAAGTTACTGCTTCAATTGTTTCTAGGTATATGCGTTTATTAGATAATAACTAACAGTGATAACTAACCTTTGCTAAATGGTGAAAGGGAATTTTTCAAGATCACCAACTGGCTCACTAACTCACAATGCTGGATCCGCTTGGTGGACTATGACCTGACGCCCACTAACAATGAAGTTTTGTTGCCAGCAGATAGCTCAGTGAATGTCATCTACAAATGTTTTATTCCCATTCAATGATAACTGGTAAAGCGGGGTTTGTTGCTATACCCACAGGCATGAATTGTGGCTATAATAATGTTTGACAAATGTTTCCATACAATAACACTAATGCCTGTTTTACATAACATAAAACACTAATCCATTCCTATAAGGGGACCTACTTTTGAAGTACTAATATACAAGTCATACAGTTTTATAGTAACTTTCGTGGAGGTCTGATACTGTCTAATCCAATAGCCATTGGGTTAACTGCCTATACTAATTAATTAACAACATATTGCTTTGTATCAATGCCTGTTTTCATTACTTTTAGGAAACCCAGCAGAGAGGGGGCTGAGGCCCGGGCACCACTTTTGTAAGTATAAAAGTTACACAAATTAGAACTTATTTGTCTTTGCTATACACAGCTGCTGTACCTGAACCATAGAATAGTGGTTTGTCTTGCAATTCCCAAAAATATTCTATATGAATTGCAAAGATTATTTTACTTCGCATTACATACAAGATTACTAAATGGTTATATTGGATCAGAAGTGCAACTGAGGGTTTTTTTTTAGGGATGCTGAGGCGTCTGTGCCTGATCCCCTGGTGGCCGAAGGGGTAGAGCGGGCGGAGGCTCGGGCACCACATTTGTAAGTATAAAAGTTACACAAAGTATAACTTATGTGTCTTTGCTATACATACCTATTCTAGCTACATACCTAATAGAACCCATTCTATTAGGTATGTAGCTAGAGTAAACTAAACTTGTAATAGTTTTTTTTGGGAATTGCATGACAAACCCCCAGGTTTGTCTTGCAATTCCCAAAAATATTCTGAATGAATTGCAAAGATTATTTTACTTCGCATTACATACAATATTACTAAATAGTTATATTGGATCAGAAGTGCAACTGAGTGTTTTTTTTTGTAGGGACGCTGCAGCCCGTGTGGAAGTGGGGGCTGAAGTGGTGCCCGAAGCGTTGGCCCACGACGGGGCATACGCGCTCGCCCTTAGAGAGCGGCGTCTGCTCCAAGACGCGGCGGCGCGGCTATACCGCGAACACCTCCGCAACGATGCGGAGGCGGAGCGCCGGCGCCGCCGCGTAATGAACGCGGACGAGCTGGAGGAGTTGCGCGCAGCGTGGCGCGCAGCTGCAGACGCGGCCTTCGAGAGGCCGGTTGCCTGGCAGCAGCTACGCACGAGAAGTAGCCGCCGGGGGAGCTCTATGCGAGGATAATAATACAAAAATTATTATACTCGCATAGAGCTCCCACAATATTTTCAATGAACTGTAAGGCAGTCTCAAATGAGGGTGTATTAGGTACCTTCCTAATACACCCTCATTTGGGACTGCTTATATATATAGGTGATTTTTTTTATTCCATTATAATATTATATTTATAAACCTTGTTTTATTATTTTATAATATTGTACTTGTTCAGCACAAAATCAGAATCCCATAGCAATAAACAAACACTGCTACAGTGACACACCAAACCAGACAGCTGGGTATTCTCAATATGAAGAGGTTTCGATTGATAGTGTACCAGGCTAAATACATTTTTGTTTTATGTACTTATCCAAAGTAGGTATCTACCTAACTAGTTGTGGAGGTGTGGTAAGTGGTGGTGGTTTGTATGACCACCCAGAAATCCTAGTCAGGCAAAACAATATAGGTAGTTTAGGTTAGGGTTATTTTTTATACTCATGAAAGTCGTATATAGATACATACCTACTAATGTCCTTTGGGTTTGGTTTATTACCATAACCGAGAATCCTATGTAGCCATAAATCATTTCGTTACTGAAATGGCTACGGAACCCTACACTTGGCCGGTCTTTTATAATTTGTAATCACTTTATGATGCACGTCAAGTAAGTTCATGAAAAACTAGTAACCTTGTATGTAAAACGCATAACGAGCGTACCGCGACGACAATGCGCCATTCATAATATTTGTCCCATGCTATATTTATTGCATAATCTAAGGTAATCGGACGGCCGCAGTTTCAGGTAGTAAGAATGAAAACAAAAGAAGTATATTTTATGGCTTTATAACGCCAAGCTGCGCGGAAACCGATGACGGACTGTCTGCAAGCAACGATCCATTGTCTTACGGATTTTACAAGATTATAACAATAGAAACGCGATTATGGTATGTGTGGTTGTAAATCATTAGTTCCATATCGGCACAAAAATGTAGGGCTGCTTGTTTACTATTTATTATTTTGAGGTACTTACTTTTCTATGTAGTTGGTGTACCTACATAGGTCGGTAATTACCTAGACCAGAAATCAGAATATTAGGAATAAAGGAGAGCTGGTGTAAAAATGTTATTAGTACCATAAATATGTAAATAGAATAATAAATCTAATTACAAGCATGCCTTACAGTTATGTAAGCGTTTTATTCACAAATCGATATTTAGAAGATGGTTCAATAGATGTCGCTATGCCGAATTTAAATCGTGGTATGGTTTCGTTCTTTTCATGATAACATCTTTGAGCTCGCAGCTACACGCCTCAATCACTGTATATACTAAATGAATTAATTCAGAGAAACCAATGAACTTTTTGAGAGGTGCACGCAAGCGACCCCGAGATCAGCTTGCTTGTGTGCACCTCTCCCAAAATTAAAGAATAAAGCAAATAAAGTTTAGATATAAGTCCATTCATTTCATAAAAGGGGTAAACTATTGCTATTTATAAAAAAGAGTTAGTCGCAGCACGCATGTTCGTGAAATGTAGGTGTTTTATTTTATGGCTTTATTACTCCAAGAGGACGACGGTCCGCAAGCAACAATCTATTGTCTTACGGATTCCACAAGATTATAAAAATAGAAACAGGATTATGGTACGTGTGGTTGTAAAGCATTGGTTTCAGATTAGCATAATAACAAAAAATATAAGGACTTGCTTGTTTATTATTTATGTGATACATATATACCTACACAGGAAAGTACGTAGGTACCTACATTTATTACTTTGTTGTATAAGCCAAAAGCCATAGAATGGAGATTCTATCCCTAAAGCCTTATTTTGAATATAACAACCTAGTAGTCATAAATCATATTTAAGTACCTACTATTATGTATATTTATTCATTGCATAGTCCAATGAAAAACGAAAGAAACGAAGCCTTACAGTAGATGTTATGTATATTATAAGTGGCGTGCATAGGTTTTTGAAACAGGGTAGGCAGAGTGTAACATAAAAAAGTGATTGGTTGATGTACCTACAAAGATATTGATATAGGTACCTATCCGAAGAGGCCTATAAAAAATAATAAAACAGTGACATCTCTGCAGTTGTATATCGTTGTAGGTACCTTTGTCGTCCTTTTCTTTGGTAAATTCAACGATTACCTATACTTTGGTGTGCAAAGAGTACTACGCGAAACTTCGGAAAAAAAACATAATATATTATAAAAAAAAAACAGAAAATATCAATAAATATATATAACCATAAAATAGTACCCGCCCGAACAGGGACTTGAACCCTGGACCCTTGGATTAAAAGTCCAATGCTCTACCGACTGAGCTATCCGGGCTCTGACAAATGTGTTGAAATTATTGAATACAATACGCAAACTACACGCAATGCTACTATTCACAACCACATCAACGGAATCCGTTTATCTACTCATGTGTCGCAACCGACATAAGTTGTCACAATTTAAAATAAAATTGCATAATTGTTTAGGTAAAATATATCAAAACTCTTTATAAAATATTTTTTGAGTAGTGGCTTGAACTCACGCCTTTTATCACCTATTGATGACAGGGCATATTGGCGACTGGTTATCATGATGTTTTTATTTTATCATTATTATTATTATATTATGTAAATGAGGGTTATCTATAATGTATTGAGTGTGTTATTACAACTATTATTTAGCCGGATAATGTGAGGATTTATAAAATATGTGTACGTGAAGACCGAAATACGCGTAAATTGATGTCACTGTTTTGTCCGTGTTTATTATATTTTTAGAGGTACTAACATTCCTATGTGGTTATGTGTACAGGCAGGTACCTGCACGAGATTCAGAATATTAGCAATAAAGGAGAGCTGGTGTATAAATGTAATTAGTACCATAAATATGTAAATAGAATAATAAATCTAATAACAAGCATGATTGAAGAATCATAAATCGATATTTATCTCAAAACAGTCAGAAGATTCGATAGATGTCGCTAGGACGAATTTGAACGCGGTATTATTTGGTTCATATTCATGCTTTATGTAATTTGGGGTTGGCTATTACAGCATCTCATCTTGTAAATACTTTATTTATTATTTACAATGAATTGAGAGTGCCTACCATGAACTTTTTGAGAGATGCATACAGGCAAATCACGAGATCAGATTTGCTTGTGTGCATCTCTCCCAAAATTAAAGAATAAAGCTAATTAAGTATAGCTTATATTAGCTATAAGTCAGTTCCTTTCATGAAATTTACTGCAAATTAGTCGCAGCACGCGTGTTCGTGAAATGTAGGTGTTTTATTTTATGGCTTTATTACTCCAAGAGGACGACGGTCCGCAAGCAACAATCTCTTGTCTTACGGATTCCACAAGATTATAACAATAGAAACAGGATTATGGTACGTGTGGTTGTAAAGCATTGGTTTCAGATTAGCATAATAACAAAAAATATAAGGACTTGCTTGTTTATTATTTATGTGATACATATATACCTACACAGGAAAGTACGTAGGTACCTACATTTATTACTTTGTTGTATAAGCCAAAAGCCATAGAATGGAGATTCTATCCCTAAAGCCTTATTTTGAACATAACAACCTAGTAGTCATAAATCATATTTAAGTACCTACTATTATGTATATTCATTCATTGCATAGTCCAATGAAAAACGAAAGAAACGAAGCCTTACAGTAGATGTTATGTATATTATAAGTGGCGTGCATAGGTTTTTGAAACAGGGTAGGCAGAGTGTAACATAAAAAAGTGATTGGTTGATGTACCTACAAAGATATTGATATAGGTACCTATCCGAAGAGGCCTATAAAAAATAATAAAACATTGACATCTCTGCAGTTGTATATCGTTGTACCTTTGTCGTCCTTTTATTTGGTAAATTAAACCAGTACCTATACTTTGGTGTGCAATTAATTATAAGAGTCCTACGCGAAACTCCTGCAACAAAAATTAATAAACATAATATATTATAAAAAAATACAGAAAATATATAAAACCATAAAAATACTACCGCCCGAACAGGGACTTGAACCCTTGACCCTTGGATTAAAAGTCCAATGCTCTACCGACTGAGCTATCCGGGCTCTGAAAGACGTGTTGAAATTATTGAATACAATACGCAAACCACACGCAATACTATTCTCAAGCACATGATAAACAGATTCCGTTTTATCCGTATTTATGTGTCACAACCGCCATAAGTTTTTTTTGCAGTATCATAAGTACTAGCAAAGCTAGACGGCCCTGTATTGCAACACGAAGAAACTGGTTATCATGATGTTTTTATGTTATCATTATTATATAAATGAGGGTTATCTATAATGTATTGAGTGTGTTATTACAACTATTATTTAGCCGGATAATGTGAGGATTTATAAAATATATGTACGTGAAGACCGAAATACGCGTAAATTGATGTCACTGTTTTGTCCGTATTTATTATATTTTTTTGAGGTTGTGTGTATAGGAAGGTACCTACACCAGATTCAGAATATTAGCAATAAAGGAGAGCTGGTGTATAAATGTAATTAGTACCATAAATATGTCAATTGAATAATAAATCTAATTACAAGCATGCCTTCAATCATAAATCGATATTTATATCAAATACAAACATCTATCGAGTCTTCCGACTGAGACTCGATAGATGTCGCTAGGACGAATTTGAACGCGGTATTGTTTGGTTCATATTCATGCTTTATGTAATTTGGGGTTGGCAAGTTCAGAGAGGGCATTGAATATCCATCACGAGATTAGGTAGACGGACATTCAATGTCCTCCCCAAAATTTAAGAATAAAGCAAATAAGGTATAGCTAGCTACAAGTCAGTTCATTTCAAGAAATTTACTGCAAGCTAGCTGAGCCCGTGAAATGAAGGGGTTTTATTTTATGGCTTTATTACTCTAAGCCGACGACGCGACGGTCCGCAAGCAACAATCTATTGTCCTACGGATTCCACAAGATAAGATTATAACAATAGAAATAGGATTATGGTACGTGTGGTTGTAAAGCATTAGTTTCGGATTAGCATAAAAACCAAAAATATAAGGAGGATGGCCTGAATCCCCCTCGTGTTGAAGGGAGGCCCGTGCCCAGGAGTGGGACGTCAAAAGGGCTAAAATTATTAATTTTTGTATACGCGTAAAGCCATAGAACGGAGATTCTATCCCTACAGCCTTATATTACTTTGACTCAAGCAAGCCGGCGGCGGCGGAGGTGACGTTCACCCCATCTTGGTAGATTTATGTTTCTGATTTTCCCCAAAATTACGTTCTGCATAGCTTTTCCATTTACCCAAACAAAATGAAAAATAATTATTTATAAGGTTGAAAAATTAACTTGAAAAAAAAACCAATTGAAATCGCTGTTGATGATGACAAAACTGATTATAAATAATTTATCAAGATGATCGATTGAATAATAATTTATCAATCGATTGCTAACATGAGGCTTTCTCACGTCGCGTTTATTTTTCGTTTACTTGAAGGGATTCTATTTGTCGCGTAAGTAATAAATCTTTGTGTTCATAAGGGAATTTCCCTAATCAAGATACTAATTTATTAATTTTATTATAAATCAACCATAATCAATTTGATAACGATACTTAAAACAATCAATCGGTACACCACTAATTCAACTCTAGAACACGAACGAAGATATAAAAAAACAAAAGTTTATGGTTTATGGAACATAAACACAAAAACACACAAAGTTTGTGGCACGTCTGTGGAAAAAGTTTATTAGGTAAGTGTTGTAACTTTCTTTATTTTTACAACAAACTTTATAATATGCATGCGCGCACAAGAAATGCGTCGTCATCGATAGCCTTGAAGCCGAGATATAATTACACTCATGCTAAATGTCCTGGGCTCACAATTTTCAAGATATCTAGTATTTTGGGATTAACATACTAAACTTAACAAAACTTGTTTCAGGTACCATGGGCAACACTTTCAAGTAAGTTACTGATTCAAGAGTATCTAAGTATATGCGTATATTAGATAATAACTATCAGTGATAACTAACCTTTGCTAAATGGTGAAAGGGAATTTTTCAAGATCACCAACTGGCTCACTAACTCACAATGCTGGATCCGCTTGGTGGACTATGACCTGACGCCCACTAACAATGAAGTTTTGTTGCCAGCAGATAGCTCAGTGAATGTCATATACAAATGTTTTATTCCCATTCAATGATAACTAGTAAAGCGGGGTTTGTTGCTATACCCACAGGCATGAATTGTGGCTATAATAATGTTTGACAAATGTTTCCATACAATAACACTAATGCCTGTTTTACATAACATAAAACACTAATCCATTCCTATAAGGGGACCTACTTTTGAAGTACTAATATACAAGTCATACAGTTTTATAGTAACTTTCGTGGAGGTCTGATACTGTCTAATCCAATAGCCATTGGGTTAACTGCCTATACTAATTAATTTACAACATATTGCTTTGTATCAATTGCCTGTTTTCATTACTTTTAGAACTACCGGCAGTGGGAGTGGCAGTGGACGTGAGGTACCCCTGCCTCGTGGCACCCCGGCACCACATTTGTAAGTATAAAAGTTACACAAATTTTAACTTATGTGTCTTTGCTATACATACCTACTCCACCTACAGCATAGGGAGTTTGTATTGCAATTCCTAAAATAATTCTGAATGAATTGCAAATATTCACATTACATGCAAGATTACTAAATGGTTATATTGGATCAGAAGTGCAACCGAGTGTTCTTTTTTTGTAGGGAGGCTGAGTTCCCTGTGGTGGCCGAAGGGGTTGAGGAGGGGGTCGAGGCTTATGCCATGGAGCAGCGTCTGTTCCAAGACGCGGCGGCGCGGCTATACCGTCAACACCTCCGCAACGATGCGGAGGCGGAGCGCCGGCGCCGCCGCGTCATGAACGCGGAAGAGCTGCAGGAGCTGCGCGCAGCGTGGCGCGCAGCTGTGGCTGCGGCTCAGAAGCTGAAGGATGGCCCGCCGCCGCCACGCCGGCGCATTATAATCCGGCGAGGGAGCTCTATGCGAACACAATAATTGATATATTATTATATTCGCATAGAGCTCCCAAAATTTTTTTCAATGAACTGTAAGGCAGTCTCAAATGAGGGTGTATTAGGTACCTTCCTAATACACCCTCATTTGGGACTGCTTATATATATAGGTGATTTTTTTTATTCCATTATAATATTATATTTATAAACATTGTTTTATTATTTTATAATATTGTACTTGTTCAGCACAAAATCAGAATCCCATAGCAATAAACAAACACTGCTACAGTGACACACCAAACCAGACAGCTGGGTATTCTCAATATGAAGAGGTTTCGATTGATAGTGTACCAGGCTAAATACATTTTTGTTTTATGTACTTATCCAAAGTAGGTATCTACCTAACTAGTTGTGGAGGTGTGGTAAGTGGTGGTGGTTTGTATGACCACCCAGAAATCCTAGTCAGGCAAAACAATATAGGTAGTTTAGGTTAGGGTTATTTTTTATACTCATGAAAGTCGTATATAGATACATACCTACTAATGTCCATTGGGTTTGGTTTATTACCATAACCGAGAATCCTATGTAGCCAAAAATAATTTCGTTATTGAAATGGCTACGGAACCCTACACTTGGCCGGTCTTTTATAATTTGTAATCACTTTATGATGCACGTCAAGTAAGTTCATGAAAAACTAGTAACCTTGTATGTAAAACGCATAACGAGCGTACCGCGACGACAATGCGCCATTCATAATATTTGTCCCATGCTATATTTATTGCATAATCTAAGGTAATCGGACGGCCGCAGTTTCAGGTAGTAAGAATGAAAACAAAAGAAGTATATTTTATGGCTTTATAACGCCAAGCTGCGCGGAAACCGACGACGGACTGTCTGCAAGCAACGATCCATTGTCTTACAAGATTATAACAATAGAAACAGGATTATGGTATGTGTAGTTGTAAATCATTAGTTGCATATAGGCGTAACAACAAAAATATAGGGCTGTTGTTTACTATTTATTATTTTGAGGTAATTACTTTTCTATGTAGTTGTGTGTATCTACATAGGTCGGTAATTACCTGCACCACAAATCAGAATATTAGCAATAAAGGAGAGCTGGTGTAAAAATATAATTAGTAATATGTAAATAGAATAATAAATCTAATTACCAGCATGCCTTCAATCATAAATCGATATTTATCTCAAATCAGTTGGAAGATTCGATAGATGTCGCTATGCCGAATTTAAATCGTGGTATGGTTTCGTTCTTTTCATTATAATATATCTTTGAGCTCGCAGCTGTACGCTTCAATCATTGTAAATACTAAATTAATTAGCGCGGACTAATGAACTTTTTGAGAGGTGCATACAGGCAAATCAAGAGATCAGTTTGCTTGTGTGCACCTCTCCCCAAATTAAATAACAAAGCGAATTAAGTAACTTATTATTGCTTACTTATTTCGGTACCTACTGAAGGAAATCCTTGTGGTTTGGTTATTTATTATATCCGAGAAACCTATCTAATCTAGCCAAAAGAAAAATTCGTTATTGAAATATCTATGGAACCCTACACTTAGGCGGTATTTTATAATTTGTAATCACTTTATGATGCACGTCAAGCAAGTTGATGAATTTAGTTACTAAAAAACTAGTAATCGGACGGCCGCAGTTTCAGGTAGTAAGAATGCAAACAAAAGAGGTTTTATTATATGGTTTTATTACGCCAAGATGCGCGGAAGCCGATGACAGTCAGCAAGTAACAATTAAATTTGTCTTACGGATTTTACAGGACTATGGTACGTGTGGTTGTAAATCATTGGTTTCAATGATATATACACCTACATAGGAAGGTAGGTATGCCTGCACCAGGATCATAATATTATCAATTTAGGAGAGCAGGTGTAAAATATATTTACTTAATAACATAAATATTAAATCAAGAATGAAACAAATTAAGACGATAATTACTATGTATACGTAATAATACGTATGTATTTAATTATCGTCCGTGTTATTTAATATTTTCAATCAATTTGACCACGGCAAAATAATAATAATCGTTATTTTGGTCATCTATAATATTCATTGTGTATGATTTTCAATAACACGCCAGACGTGTGGGCCGCACTGGCGTAACATTACCAAAAACACGCTAGGCGTGATTCCCGCAGGCAACGTGCAATAACACGCCAGACGTGTGGGCCGCACTGGCGTAGCGGCAATGACACACAGGGCGTGTGTTTGTCCGCACAGCTGTATGGAAAAATATTCAAACACAACAGGTGCGTAAAGTCGCACTGGCGTAACATTACCAAAAACACGCTAGGCGTGATTCCCGCAGGCAACGTGTTAACTTACCAGTACAGTTAACTTTTATTGAAATTCAAACCTTAACTTCATATCATATAAGGTTTATTTTACGAGGTATTAAAAAATGTGGATTTCCTGGTGCTCCTAGCGTTAATAATTTTCTAGGGAATCCAAATCTCACAAACAAATAAAGATTATAATAATAATAGGTACTTGTTTTTTAAGTGTTCATTAAACAATATTTCTCAAATAAATACTAATTCTTTTGTTACTTTTTTAAAGTTTTTTTTTAAATTATATTATTATATAAATTCCATTCACATTTTTAAGTATTTAATTCCCTTACAGAATGAAATTCGCTTCTTTTTCTTAGCCTGGATATATATCGGATATATATAAAAAAATCGGATTTTTGATATTTATTATAAAAATCGGATTTTTTCGAACCCTGTGCACAAGTGATATCCTCTCTAATACATTATTTTGTTACACATATTTATTATTAATAGTCTGCGAAATACAGGTTGATCAATAGTGCCATGGGGTTAAAGAGATTTGGAAAAGATTGGCATTGCCTTGCCCAGCAATGTGGCTAGCATCTCGGGTACACTTGCACATAGGCAAAATTCTCTACATTTCCTAAATCATTTGTAATAAGTTGGTAGTTACAATAATTTATGTGTAATAGAGGCTTCCACTATTTTATAATTTTGTTCACAATTAATAAGCACTTTGTTATTTTTAGATACAAAGAAGGCCGCGTGATCCTGGAGAGGGCCCTAGTCACGGAGAGTGACGGCATTGAAGAAATACAAGTGAACAGTGATGACTAGCTTCTCACATGTAGCTGATTTATGTTATTGACCAAATATTTCGAGAAATCCAACGAAATATATATAATTGGTTCACCACTTTTAGGGCTATTATTTTGTCTGGGTATAAGCAGGAACTTTAAGGACCTGGGTCTAACATGCAGAAGTCAGCATATTTTTGTGGGCTATATAATAAACTATATAAAATATCATGGAATGATATTTTTTTAAGAACTACCTGTGCTATGACCATTTCAGGTCCTCCTTCTTTGTTACGAATGGTTTTATCTATTGAAAGACAAATTAAAACAATAATTACAATCAGTATCACATTTAATTGATATATACAACACAACATTCTATCTTATCCAGATAATAAAACATTCTACTTTCATACGATAGCACAATTTTATATTATTGTACATAATATACTAATTTTCAATTGCAATTGTTGTTTGAATATAAAATACCAACAACATTAAAGGCGATTCATTCAAGCAGTGACAATTTATAAATAACACTTGACGCCTTAGTGCTATTCTAAACATGTAGTTATGTATTACAGTCTGACCACATATTCTAGTGGTCGGAAGATAATTCACTGGATGGAGTGCTCGCTAGTTGGAAGTTCGATTTCGAGCGAGTAAAATTTCAAAGGCAGTGTTTTCGTAAATTGCGCTTGTCTGGATGTTACTGGGATCATTCCTAACACAGAATAGTTAATAATACTCCCCCATCCAGTCCATATAGTATGGGTCCTTATTTGGGACCCACACAATTTGAAAGTATGTTCTTTATATTAGCGATGCGATATAGGTATATTCACTTATTGAAATATTCTAATAAGTTTTTTGGGTACCTACAAAGTCCTTATAAACGAGAATTGGTCGCTCTGCGGAGGAACGGATGATTGTCATTTATGCGAGAACAATATATCATAGTATAATGTAATATGCCATAATAGGATATTGAAAAAATATGATTATAATGAAATAACCATGACATGTGGAGATTCAGTTTACACACATTTATAGAAAATTGAGTTAGATAATTTCCAACACAACAGTGTAAGAATATACCTATAGTGAACCCACATATTACTAGCTTATGCTTTGGTTTATGCCTGCTAGGCATGCGGTTTCGCAATCTAATGTTCTGTAGCATAGGCAGACTTTTTTAACTGAAGCTCAACCCAGGTCATATTTTTTTTAGGTAGGTATAATCATAATTTTACCAAATAATGCAAAACCCCATAGATATCAGATAAACAGTTAGCTTGATGCTCGAACAATTATGAACATATTTATTACCGGCATATTATTTCATTATCCATCTAAATAGGGTAATGGAACCAATTTCTGGCCCTGACATACTTACCTAAAGGTAATTAATGTAAAACGCAAAAACTGTTTCATAAAAAATTATAAGCAAGGACGTAATTATTGACTTATATAAAAAATATGTTGATTCGAATTATTTTACTATACAGGGTGCTACTATGAAATAGCAACTTCTCACAAACTAGCGCCGCTCGTTATTTTCGCCCCATAGAATACAATCTGTTCAAGAATTAAATTTTATAGTCCTAAATTAATAGTCTCCATCTCGACTATGTCTTAGTCCAAGGCAGCTCAACTTATTTACCAGTCGGGCCAAACGGAGGTTCAGAAATTTTTGGCGGGCCACTGACAGTTCCCACTGAAGGCATGTAACATCTTTTTAACTCGGAATCTTATAACTTGCTTGCAGGGGAACTTAAAGTTCGTGCATGGGGTTGAGTAGCCTTGTATGTCGATGTCAAAACTACAAGAACAGACTAGATGAAAACGCCAACTTAAAAAATAATCTGATTCTGGTCACCCGTTGGTTAGTCACGAGTTATATTATGTCCATACAATACAGGTCACTAAGCTACATATCACCATAGAACTTTAATATTATAATTCATAAGAACTAAATATAGAGATCTAATCCTACATTTATCTTAAAAATACTATTTTGTCCTAAATCCATACGATATTATTATAATTACTTAATCTATTGCTTTTAGACTACTTAATACTAAATTTAGTATTACGCTCATAAAAGCAAGCACCGATTAAAGCAAACCACGTTAAAAATAATGGTTACATTACTATTTATTTTCGTTGACAACATTTTTATCTAAATTAATTTTATTTTAAGAATGTTATTTACTGACCCATATTTACTACAACATGTACCATTATAATATAGGGAGAAAGTAACATTAAATTGTCACTGCCTGAATGTGGTTATGAATTTAGATGACAATAGCCTGCGGATGGTGAGCGAAAATCGATGTAGGTATGATATGAACGTAGTTCTTTTATAGCTTTATTTAATTCCAAGTTTTCCTCATGCTGACACTTTTAATTAATTATATGATATCAGTTTGTTGACATTTAGGTACTTTCATTGTATTAGCAGAAATAAAATAAGCAGACTAGTGTGATCTAAGTTATAATAAATAGTGTGTAATAATAATAATTTAAAAACAAACAATAACGCACCACAGAAATACTTTATAAAAAGCACCTTGTTCTGACAAGAATAACCACCATAGTAAATTTTTTATACAGAATTTTCGAGTCGATAATATTTATTGAAAAAAAAACACAAATTTCCAATGCTGGTCCTAAGAAAAAATTTGAATATACTTCACACTTACACATCTTATTGTTTCATGCTGGGCGGTGTTAATTTTAATTTCCACACAGTATCCACGAACTGCGTTGCCATTTAATTCATAATATTATGAACTCCTTAGTTCAGGCCTATTAAATTAATTGATCTTCAAACTATACTTACATAACGGACTTAGTATGCAGGTACCTAAGTACTTGCATAAATAAAAAATAGAGCTTGCCATTTAAATGAATTATGCCGATCATGCCACCAGGTTATTAAGTTCAGGATACGCCCCCTGAATACGATTTTCCGTCAATTATTTAATGCTGTTCCTTATTGAAATAAAAAGATAAGTAAATATGAACATACATACTTAGCTTTAAGTGTTGATTACGCGTACATCACAATACCTACATGTAGGTACCTTTTAGAATAAAGTTTAATTTTGATATTTACATTTATGCACTACGTACAGACTGATGTATGTGCTGAATTTTATCGTATATCGTGTTATATTATTAATAACTAGCTGTGCCCCGCGACTTCATCCGCGTAGTATTGGATTATTGGGTTAAAAAGTATCCTATATGTTAATCCCGGTTATAATCTATCTGTGTTCCAAATTTCATCCAAATCCGTTCAGTAGTTTTTGCGTGAAGGAGTAACAAACATACATACATACATACATCCACACTCACAAACTTTCGCATTTATAATATTAGTAGGATGTACGACACAATGGGGTTTACGCGACGCTGAACAGGCAGGTACATAACTATTATAATTTATTGTTAATTGCGAAGTATTAAATGCAGTTACAACTTGAATGTTGGACTCCAAACAGGGGCAAAACAACAGTGTCTATCATGTATTTTCAATATTACATGAATAAACGGTATTCATATACTTAATGTTTTTTCAATTTCATTCAAAGTTATACACATAATTTGTAAATCTGACTTTAGGAAAGACTGAGAAACATCTTCATTTGAATAGTGCAATTTTATTGTTTTACTTTAGCGAATATGTACTTGGGAAATAAGGCACCTTGGTGTTATGTATACTGATTAGTCTGACCGGTTAGATGTTGGCATGTCGGAACGACAAGTTGGTTCTCCTTCTAAAACTGTCTAGAAGTTATCTGGATTTTTGACCACAGGAAGTATAGTGTGATCCAAAAATCGAATAAGTGATAGCAATGATTCATAACGAAATAATGAAAAATCAAGAGCAAATCTGTAGGCAACTAACAGAGTCTTCGATATTTCGAAAGATCAGATCAAATTTGTAGTCATCTTTAAGCCTCGCGTAAACCTGAACTAATATCAGCATAATTATATTAATCAATTTCAAACAAGCATTAATAAAAACATTTTCAGTTCATTCAATGTTCAGTACGCATTCCAATTCGAGATCACATTCAAGTCAATCTCCTGACTCACGTATAGTACATAACAGTGTAATAATAATTACATATTATTATCAGGTCATCGTTTATATACGTACGTACCTACGTATGTTCGTAGCAATAAGTGTACTACCTATTTGTGAACAGTGTTGCCAGTAATAGAAAAAACTGCGAAATGCAGTAACTACCTATATTGATATTATGTAGCCAAGAATTACCTATATCATCTGCTAAAACCCACGAGATAGTACAATCGCCATTATTGTTAGATATTGCGAGTTAGTAAAAATATAGTACAATTAGAGATTGTTAAATGGCGAATCATAATTGTATGGCAGCACTGTTAACAAATTAAAACACAATATTCGTAACTAAGTATTTCCTTTACAATCATTATTTCTCGTCACATAAAACGTTAGGAAAGTGTTGGTCTAAAATATCTTATAATTTAATAACAACAAATAGTGAATAATATTTAGTTTGTAATTAAAATCCCTTTAGATAGGTAATTTAATAGATAAAAAATATTGACCATTGTAACAATTTTAACTTCTTGTAATAAAATTAGTATTTTTTCACACAAAAATTCTGATAACACCTAATATTACGATTAATCATACTTATAAAAATAATGGGTGATTTTTTTGCATTATATGCCAAGATAAATTTCATTTTCCTTTTTTAATTCAATAAAGTAAGTATACTTACCTACAGAAAAATGCCGGAAGCAATAACCCTTCTAGTTTTGTCATTGCAATAGAAACTATTATGTTAATTCATTCCAATATGGCATTTCAGAGGTAAAAATAATAATGTCATATTATATAATATGTATAATTAAGACGGAACCTTAGACTCCGATTCCTTTAATTTCAATAGATATTGATTAGAATGGCCTATTAAAACATCAATAAGTAGGGGAATACCCAATTAAGTGGACCCCCTATTCTGAAGTATGAAAACAAATAATAGCAAAAAATCATTATAAAATTCAATACTATAATAATAATCAATAGGTCGTTTTTATAATGTAACCCAGAGTTGGAAAATTCACGTTAGTTTTAAAATTTTAATGAAATCATAAAGTTTTTGTAATCATGCTTTTATAGGTTTGTATGTTTTCATAGGTTTCATAGTAAGCGAGCTGGCAACATTATAATGCATAAGGACCCAATTTGTCTACATAAATAGTATTTTTCATCCAATTAAGTTACTAAATTTTGATTTAAAAAACATTTGTTAAATCACCCAACCCTGATGTAAACTAGCCAAAGGCCGTTGATAAATCAAACCTACCATTTTATAATAAAAAAATATAAATGAAAATAGTTAAAAGCTTCAAATCGAATCAGGCGATTAACTTATTTTATTTAATCGGTTTTTAATTTGTCTTAGAGTTTCGAAATTCTCGAGTCCAATATAATATGGTAAGTATTTCGTAGGGATATGACTTGCATGACCAATAAGCATAAGTAATTGCCATTGTAAAGTGACAATACTTCTAGCCATCTTGTCTAACTAGACATTTCCACACTAAAATAATCGTGTTTGATAGACATTTTTAATTGGATCATGTTGATGAAAAATTTTTCACTAAACTTCACTACTTTAACAAAAATGAATTAATATAGAGTTTCTACCCATTTTTCGTCCTCCAATCCAATAAATAATTTAGTAAAAATATTACTTTTTTCCAAGTAGTATAGTTTTGTACACGGTAATTAACAGATTTAAACTAGCAAATACCTGCATGAATAGTTTGGGGATATTCAAAAAGTATATGATCATTTACGTATTTCACGCAAGAATAATGGGATCTTGAGCTTTCATAAAAACGGTAGGGCGTTCGATCGTACACGAGGCGAATCCTTAACCGGCTCGGGGCGGAAGCCGATCCTCTGCTTCTCAGTTTCGATGAACTCCAACACCGCCATGTATATAAATTTGTATTGGGCCTCGTTCTGCACCATACCCGACCGCTGGTCTCTTACCATTTGAACCGAGCGATGTACATCGATCTCGCAATCGAATCCTTCTTTCCTAATCTGGTCCAAAATCATGTCAATAACTATAAAAGTACCAGTTCTTCCGATACCTGCCGAGCAATGCACGCATACCACAGCTTGTGTGGGTGCGTCCGACGCAGTCATTATCTGCTGTAGCCTGTGGTTTACGTCGAGCAGTATGTTGAGCACCCGACCAGGCTCAGAGGGCACCCCGTGGTCCGGCCATGCTGTGAAATGGAAATGGTATATCGTTCTTTTAGGATTCGGCTCGTCCTTTTTCGTGACAACAAAACGCCTCAACGTATAATCGGGCGTGGACGTCTCGAATTCGTTGTAAATTGTGAACTTTTTGAAGCACTCTGTTTTGTTTAATTCGGGCCAATATCGTTCACATTTGACTTTTCCACGTTCAATCTCTTTGGTGGTCATAATAATGATACGGACATCCTCCTGCCATATCATCGACCAAAACTGGTATATTGTCGTTGACAGGCAACCTTGCGTAGCGATGTACGTCTTATTGTAAACATGTTCCACAATACCATTTTGAGTTTCCTCCGTTGATTTTGGAATCGTTGTGTTGACGTAATTGGGATTTGTACGAAGTACACTCGGCTCAAAAGGTGGAATTAGCTCGTTTCCACTAGCAATTTGTTTTGAACAAATTTCATCCGTACTAGCAGTGCTAGTGTGATTCGAGGACAGCTTTTCTTTATGTCTTGGAAGAGTACCCTCTTGACATATGACCACAGGTCCATTTTCATGACTACCATTAGTAGAATCTTGCGAGTCATTAAGATCTCCACTATCGCATCGAATATAGTTGGCATTTATGTAATCTGCGCCAGGTGGCGCCTCGGGAGGGATGTCTTTGAGTATGACACGAGTACGATCAAACGGTATTATATTCTTATATCTGTTTTTGCGTATATTCTCTGGTTTGGACCCTTCCATCCTGTCAAAGAGTTGAAGATTCTCCATCATTTGCAACGTTTCGAACTCTTCCCAAAAACCTTGCTTGTACGCCATACTCTCTATAGGGCCTTCATTTTCTTTCTGAAGTTGTTTCACTCTCGTTTGGAAATGACGGACTTGGATGCGCGTGGCGTTGAAAGGTTGTATGAGCCTCAATACTTCGCCCGTTGTTTCCACCATGGGAAAGTTTCTGTAATGGTCTATTAGACTGACCAGATCGTCGAATTGCTGGCCGCCACCCACATCGTATTTATTATCTTTTCGGCGTATGATCACGTGTGTGACTCGGTCTCGTGTACGCACCGAGAGCACGAAGTCTCCGGGTTGTCGCTGGGATTCTCTGACGAGAAATGAGCCATTTTTACCGTTCTCTAGCATTATCCTTTCTGCTTCTTTCGCTGTCAGCTGTCCATGGTACCAGCGCTCAGTGGTCGGATCTGCACAATTGATTGGCGTCTTCAACCGGATGATATTACCGTTTTTCTCGCGCAGTTGGCACTGATTATCCATGTAATACTGCACGAGTTCGGATAGGGTTGCGAACTTTTCGCCGCCGTAAAGATCGAGGAATTCCCCATTGTTTTGTATTTTAATGTGCGTTACTTCGTGGGTACGGCGTACGGACAGGGTGAAGTCTCCCTTATTACTCATGCTGGGTCTGGCTAAGAAGCACCCCTCATGGGCGCAATCCATAAGCATGCGTTCCGCTTCCACACCAGACAGCGATGGGTGGAACCATCTTCGAGTTATCATCTTAACGTAAATAGCTAGCTGGAAAGCACCACTTTGATACTTACGATATTATCTGGTAAAATAGCTTCACAGGTATTCTTCTTCTTCCGGTTTTCTTTCAGACATGGTCATAGACTTTCTGAAACAAATTTAAAATCTCTTGCATTACACTTACTTATGCAGTAGGGACACTTTCTTGCAATAGAGTTGTCTGTTGTCTACTAAAGTTGTTGCATTTAGTTTGAGTTAGTTTTGTCGTATTTTGGAACAAGCCATCACAAAATCCAAATGGGAACATTTAATATTGTTCATAAGTTCTGCCAACGTCATGAAAACATTGACACCTTAAAGCCCTACTGACAATACAGCACACAAACAAGTAGAATTGTGAGCAAGTGGATTTAATTGTGCTATCTACAACATAGTAGAAGCAGGAGTATCACAGGGTCTTTCTCTGTCAGGACATTTTTTTTAATACTTGATTCTGTGAGTAACCTTTTTAGCACTTACATTTATATGTGTATTACATTTATTTCGATACTTGTGATACTTATAAAAGATTCCATCTTAAATCAGCCGTTGACTTATATATCCTTTATTTTATAATTTAATAAATCTTGTTCACCCATTTTTGTACTTAAATTATTGTTACGTACTAGGGGTAGGTACAAATAATGCCGACTACGTGTATAAAGGTTTAATTCGCTCTCCACAAACTTGACAAATACACAGTACTACACTAGTTCACTATCACTAGTTACATACAACAAACACTGTTCCGAATCACTTAACAGTCACACAGTATTCCAATATAATCGCCTAGGTCACTGGTATATCACTCTTCGTTCGCTTACTTAAGTTCCGTACACTGTCGCTTCCAAGAAGTAACTAACTCGCTGCCCGTCGTCAACACCTTATATACGGAATAAAAATGCGAGCTGGTATTTTCCTGAACATTCTCGGTAGGTATGTAGGTAATAATAATCCCAATCGAATGATCTCGAGACCCATTGTCGGCTTCCCTTTGTATTCGTTCGCGAGTAGGTATTTGCCGCCGCCGTCGCGCCGATCACGCGTTCACTTTATACCTACATACCTACAGTCTCGAACATTCAACTTTTAGAGATCCTTCGTAATTATTCGATGGGGTTCATCTAGAATAACAATGCGTTTTTGTATCAAGCTGATAAAATAAGGATCCTTCGAGGTATTTGACCAAATAGTTTCTAGGTCGCAACATTACCCCCCTCTTAGTCATGCTCGTCCCGAGCATCATTTGTTCCATGATACCGAGCCAATCTGTCCACATGGACTACCTTTGGCTTTCCTCGAAGTCCCTTCTTAATGCGATAGGTCACATCGTTGATCCTCGTAATAACTGTATAAGGTCCTTCCCAGCGAGCCTGAAGTTTCGGGGACTTCCCTTTTCTGCGAAGAGGGTTGTGGAGCCACACCAGTGTTCCTTCTTCAAAACCATTGGTGTTTGCACTTCGGTCGTACCGGGTCTTCATCTTCGTACTTGACTTCAAGTTGTTTTCCCGTACCATTCGATGCACTGCGTCCAGTTGGTTTTGAAGTTCACTCACATAGTCCGTAACGGCCTTAGGACTGTCGGGTGGCGTGCCTGTTATCGCATCCACTGGGAGCCTCATTTCTCGACCAAAATTTACTTTGGCTGGAGTGTGACCCGTACTGTCATGTACTGCAGACCGATAGGACATCAGAAACAGCGGAATGTATTGGTCCCAGTCTCGCTGATGTTCGTCTACGACCTTGGCCAGGTGGTTTTCCAACGTCTGGTTAAACCTCTCGACCATTCCGTCTGACTGCGGATGCGCTGGAGTCGTACGAGTTTTATTCATTCCGAGTAACTTGCACATCTCTTGAAACAGCGCAGACTCGAAATTCCTTCCTTGATCAGAATGGATCTCCATAGGTACGCCATACCGACAGACTACTTCCTGGACCAATTTCTTCGCTACGGTGACTGCTTCCTGGTTGGGTGTTGCAAATACTTCTGGCCACTTAGTGAAGTAATCTTGCACTACTATGATGTATTTATTCCCATCCTCAGTCATCGGAAACGGTCCAGCAACATCAATGGCGATGCGCTCCCACGGGGCTCCAACGTTGTACAACTTCAGTTTTCCCCTGCTTCTTGTCTGCGGGCCTTTCACTGACGCACACGCAGTGCATCTGCGACACCAATCCTCGACGTCTTCTCGGCAGCGCAGCCAATAAAACCGCTGTCGCACCTTAACCAGGGTTTTCTTGACTCCTAGGTGCCCACCAGAAACACCATCATGAATGTGCCGTAGAAGAGAAACCACCTTACTACGCGGCACTATCACTTGCATGGTGATTTCCTTACCGTCGTTTGATTCCCATCTCCTATACAGCACTTCATCTACCAGAGCCAAACTGTCCCACTGAGCCCAATAACTCTTCGTAGTTGAGCTGTAGATAGACACATCGCTCCATTGGGGTCTGTTTCCGCTCTGTTTCCATTGCAGTATAGGTTGTAGGTCATTATCCTCCTCCTGCGCTTTCTTCATACTAGCTCCGGTCCATTCGTCGTCGATTCCATGTGTCCCTATGAGCTTGACCTCTTCCCGGACTTCATTCCTTAGGCAATGTTTGCAGTCTTCGGCACACGGTCTCCGTGACAAAGCGTCCGCATTACCGTGCCCTTTTCCACTGCGGTGTTCTATTACGAAGGAAAATTCCTGTAGTTGCTCGATCCATCGTGCTACTTGGCCCTCTGGGTTTTTAAATTGTAGTAACCATTGTAATGCAGCGTGATCCGTCCTTAGTGTAAACTCCCTTCCTATAAGATATTTGTTAAAATGTTGTAAGGTCTTCACCACAGCTAGCAATTCACGGCGAGTCACACAGTAATTTCTCTCTGGCTTGGAAAGGGATTTACTGAAGTACGCTATGACAACGTTGTGATCTCCCTGTAGTTGTGACAAAACACCACCTATTCCGGTGTTACTGGCGTCAGTATCCACGATGAATCTTCCTTCTCTCGTTGGGTAGCCTAATATTGGGGCCTCACACAATCGTTGTTTCAGCTCAATGAAAGCTTTCTCACATTCCAGGTCCCAAACGAAATCCCGTTTATCTTCCGTTAGCCGATGTAAAGGTTTCGCAATATCTGAAAAATTCTTGATAAATCGTCTGTAGTATGCACATAGTCCAAGGAACGCTCGTACTTCTGTTTTGTTCTTTGGAGAAGGCCATTCTTGAACAGATTTTATCTTCTCGGAGTCGGTCTTTACTCCATCGGTTGAGATAACGTGTCCAAGATAACTGACCTCCTTTTTAAACAGCGCACACTTCTTAGGACTAAGTTTTAGATTAGCCTCACGGATTCGAGTGAAAACTTTTTCCAAGTTCTTCAGATTTTCCTCGAAGCTGCGACCCATAACAATTACATCGTCAAGGTAAACCAGGCAAACGTCCCCGAGTAAACCCACCATTACTCTCTCCATAAGGCGTTCGAACGTGGCAGGAGCATTACATAAACCGAATGGCATAACGTTGAACTGCCACAATCCGTTCCCGATTCCTGTACTAAAAGCAGTCTTCTCCTTGTCCTCTGGGCTGAGCTCGACCTGCCAATAGCCACTTTTAAGATCGATGGTTGAGAACCACTTCATACCACTGAGCATGTCCAGCGTGTCGTCAATTCGAGGTAAGGGGTAACTGTCTTTCTTCGTGACATTATTCAGCATTCGGTAATCCACGCAGAACCTTGTACTGCCATCCTTCTTCTTAACCAGCACCACGGGTGAAGACCATGGACTCGTAGAAGGTTCAATTATTCCGTTATCAGCCATGTCATTAATCATCTCTGTCACTTCCTTTTCTCTTGCCCATGGTAATCTTCGAGGTCTTTGTTTAATAGGCCTGGCATCGCCTGTGTCGATCCGATGTTTGACGAGTCCTGTCTTTCCACAATCGTTTCCGGTTGCGAAAATGTCTCTGAATTCTAGCAACAGCTTCTTGGCCTGTTGTAGTTCCGATGCCGATAAATTTTCCTTAGAAGCTTCCAGAAGTTTCCAGATGTGATCCTCCGCAATCTGCGTACCTTCCTGTTTATCTGGAGCACTTAATTTTCTCAGGTACTGTACTTCCTCGCATTTTCCGACCACACTATTCTTCTTCAGCTGTACTTCTTTATTACTGAGGTTAAGGATTCTTACCCTAGTAATTCCGTTCGACATCAGAAGCGTCCTTGCTGTAATTAAGCTCGGGTGATTGCCAGCATCTTCAACAATAAGACATCTTCTGTTCTCAGTCTTTGCAGGAAATTTCACTCTGACCAAGGTTTCCGATTTCGGCTCTAAAGTGGTATCCCTCAAACAATAAAGAGTACACGGGCGCGATCCTTGTAAACAGACTTCCTGATCAGAAAACCTTAGTACTCCTTTTGCTACATCCAAAACACACTGTTGTTTCTTCAAGAAATCCAGTCCCAAAATGCAATCATCAGTAATATTAGCAATCAATACTGACTGGTGATAAACACGGTCGCCAATTCTTAACTTGACATCTGTTTCACCGAGGACGGAGACTGGCTGGCCAGTGGCTGTTTGCAGACGACATGACGGTGATCGCTTTTCCCACATTATGGTGCGTTTCAGTAGTTCCGGCCTCACAATTGTTCGCGATGCTCCAGTATCAACAGTTAAACTGCAAGTTTGGTTGTCTAAGGTGGCTTCGATGATCAGACTATTTCCATTGCAAACTTGAGTTATAGTGACTGTTGGGGCCTCAACTTGACCAGCCAGCGCCCGCCCCGCGGCCCTGGCGACATTTAGTTTAACGGGACATTTTGTTCTGCTTGGGTCTCGGACTCGTCCACGACCTTTCTCTTCTTTGAAGGACATTCTAGGCGAATATGTCCCTTACCACCACAGCCATAACAAGTTGGGATAAACCGAGGCTTCCTTTCTTCTTTTACAACCTCCTTAACCTCTCTGACCTTATTTAATTTAGAGTCCTGCCGAACAGCCTCCACTTCAAGAGCATGTGCCAGCGCGTTCTTCAAAGTTTGGTGGTGACCCAGCCGTACAAAGGTCCTAACTTCAGTTTCTCTTATGCCATTGATGAAAGCATCCAGCAGAGTCTTCTCAATCATTTCTGGTGCCGATAGGTAAGCACGACGTACCAGCCTTTCCACTTCCTGTGCCCACTGTTGGAGACTTTCATTAGACTTTTGTTTTCTTTCGTGGAGCTGCGCTCTATAAACATATTCCAGGTGTTTTTCACCGTAGCGTGTATCCAGTGCGTCCATCAGAGTCTCCAGCGTCCTTCCTTCAGGCGGCAAATTTTCCAAGACCATTAAGGCATCTCCGCGTAAGGCAAGCGCCAGGGCTGCAAAGGACTGCTCACTGCTCCAAGAATTTCCAATTGCAAGTATTTCAAACTGGTACTTGAAAGCTGTCCACGAAGAAGTCCCATCAAAGCGCGGGAGATCGAGCTTTGTGGCTGATGGTGAAGCTACTGAAATAGGTCCTTGAGTCTTCAGCCTTATCATTTCCTTATTTATTACCTCCAAACGGCTTTCGACGGTCTCATTCTGGGTTATCATATGGGTTACCTCCTTATTAAGCACATGCAGGCGGTCTTCCAGAGTTCCTGTCTTTTGATTAACCTCCTCGTTCAGCACCTGCATGCGGTCTTCTAATGTCTTCACTTTCTCACCAAGAATAGTGATTCCAGCGTCGATTTTACCCAAGACCGCTTCCTGATTGGCTTGCATCATTCGCTCGCTGGCCTCTTGATTGGCCTTGAGCATTTGCTGCATAGAGGCCATCAACGCTGCCAAGTTCAGTTCCGAAGAACTACCTGTTGATGCTGCCTCAGCTCCCGCCGAAACACCGGCATCAACTTGACGCTCTTCTTCTTCACGGCTACGTTGACGTGCGGCATCCATCTCGACTTGACGTCTGGTTCGTGGAGTACGCCCTTCTTCGTCTCGCGGTAGTAACGGCATTCCGCTTCTGACACCAATTGTTACGTACTAGGGGTAGGTACAAATAATGCCGACTACGTGTATAAAGGTTTAATTCGCTCTCCACAAACTTGACAAATACACAGTACTACACTAGTTCACTATCACTAGTTACATACAACAAACACTGTTCCGAATCACTTAACAGTCACACAGTATTCCAATATAATCGCCTAGGTCACTGGTATATCACTCTTCGTTCGCTTACTTAAGTTCCGTACACTGTCGCTTCCAAGAAGTAACTAACTCGCTGCCCGTCGTCAACACCTTATATACGGAATAAAAATGCGAGCTGGTATTTTCCTGAACATTCTCGGTAGGTATGTAGGTAATAATAATCCCAATCGAATGATCTCGAGACCCATTGTCGGCTTCCCTTTGTATTCGTTCGCGAGTAGGTATTTGCCGCCGCCGTCGCGCCGATCACGCGTTCACTTTATACCTACATACCTACAGTCTCGAACATTCAACTTTTAGAGATCCTTCGTAATTATTCGATGGGGTTCATCTAGAATAACAATGCGTTTTTGTATCAAGCTGATAAAATAAGGATCCTTCGAGGTATTTGACCAAATAGTTTCTAGGTCGCAACATTATTATATTATAAAGAATTTATTTATAAAATGAAATAATATTTTAATAAACCAAAGGAAAATAACAAAATTCACATCACTAATACTCTGTTATAGGTCTACTTTAAGCTATACATGAAAGTATAATCTTCAGGTAAAAGATTGTCTTAAACCGTTGCATTTCCTTAAAATTGAGAAATAATTCCTAGGTAATACATTCACAAAGGTGTTTACTTAACTAAAGTTGTTCCTAAGGTAGCTGCATGGTGCAAGTGGGTGTGGTTAACATCTTATTACTGTTACATACAGACAAACTGTGGTTTGTTTGTAATGTACAATGCTTGTACTATAATTTAACATATCACACTAATGAAGACCACATTAAATGAAATAGGTAGTACCTCTCTGGTTTGCAGTGATTCTTCTACTAGGTATTATGTACTTGATACTGACATAATTGGACCTAAATGTGGTAATGCCCTAATTATGAAATAAAAAACAAACAAATAAAAATTATCGCAGGAATGAAAAGGAAGTGAATAAAATTTACTATGTACCAAATAAGATTAGTATCAAAATTTAAAGTTTTGAATTATATGCTGATAATATATATATATATGACGGAAACGAATAAAATATTGTTTACTTAAGAAATGCCAGTAACTGGGTGCTATACCCTATAAGGAAGGCAAACAATGATGGAACTAAACAACAATATAAGTAGAGTTGTTGCAACCAGAGACAGATAATCCAAGTACAAATCAAAATACTCACCCTATTCATTCACCTGATCTGCATACAATAAACGATATCATTATAAAAATAGGAATAGTAAGTATCGAAGTGCTGTTGCTATGCTGACATTAGATTTTTTTATCACTTTATTCAAGGCCGTGCGCACACATAAACTCATACATTTGAATTCTAAAAATGAAATTTAATCGAAATCAACAAATCATGCGACGATTTAATGTAGAAATGAACCAATTTTTTGTAAAAAATATTCAAATGCCACAAAAAGAAGTAAGAAAATGAAACACTGTGCTTGAGAAGTTGAGCTGTCGGTCCGGCCAAGTGATGTGCAAAATCGATTTAAATTAGAAGTAAATGGATTATGTCATTAATGTCAATAACTTAATTGTAATCGATAAATTTTATTTAACATTACCGAAATAAATTGAATACTCAAAAGATAAGTATTTGAATGAGTATTAGTTTAGTTATTGCAGAATTCAGACTTAACACTAAACAGTACATTGTTACTGTCCTTTATTTAAACCGTTCATGTCACACAGCATAATGTACAAAGATCTTCCAATGTGAATAAAAACTCGTTTTTTAGTCGACTATATAACATATATTTTGTTAATTATAAGGACTACTATTATTCAAGCAATAAAGGGAAGAAATTAAAAGAGAATGGTAAATTTTTCTAAATATTGTTTTTATTTTAGTTCATTCGCTTAAACCTTTCCACAGAACAGTTGCAATAATAAAAATACAGTTATAAAACACAATTAATAACTAATCAATCGTCAAAGGAGGCTATTGGAGATTATCGATTATCAAAATTAATCATTGCATCACTAGACTAGGTACTTTTTGACTTTAGAATAGAAAATGTCACTTGATGAAACTTAACTTTTCGTTCAGAATCGTTCCAAAGAGGAAACAATACTACGATTCGTTCGTAAGTTCGTGTTACAGAAGGAACTAAGGAAGTTTTTCATTGGACCTTTCTTGGTAAATGGCCTCGGCCATGGTCGACCGGTTTGATGGCCAGTATGTAAGTATATTTTAGGTAGGGTGAAGCATGAGATGAGAGCTAAACCGTAGTGGTTATAGGTACATACTCTGAAGCTTGGCTTGACTCAATCCAAATTTTACGTGCTTGACTACCGTTTTGCTAAACTAAAATAAAAAAAACCTAAGGCATTGCATAAAGATATAGTAAAATTATGGTGCAGGTATTTTAATTACGAGTAATTTCATTTTTCGTTTGTCACTGATACAGACTTCTGAGATTTGCCGAAATAACTTGAAATAACTTTTCTCACACCGAAACGTTTGCTATGAGATGAGCACTCTCCTGGTTGATTCGGTGACTTGCTCCAGTGTTCGGCGGAACTTTGGCGCCTGAACACTTTCCCCAGAGATTGCCACTTTTGTTCTGGACTCATTTCTTTATCTTCAAAGTGTTCATTACTTTCAGATGGACCATCTCCCTAAAAATAAAAGCTTTATTACTTATGACTTTAGATGATTTAGGAAATGTAATGGAGATATTTTATATACTTAGTTAAATTATTTCTTGATTTATTCCGGTATATTACTAATTTGTTTATTTAAATTTGATTGAGATTGTCTGATTTAAACATAAAACAACGACTTACGTCATTAGATCTAGTGGATCTTAGTTGATTACGGAAGAAATTAGATATAGATTTCTTCCAGGTTTTAGGATTTTTGTATGAATTGAACTCCAAACTAGCAGTTCCCTCCGCCGGTACTTTTTTGCTCTTCTTCTTGCAAGAATCTTCCTCTTTAGGTGCATGTTCACTTTGCACCTGATGACCTTCAGGACACAACATTTTGATTAATTAAAATATCAAAATTCTTTTATATTTTTTACTAAACTATTCAAAATATTTTGTACTCTGTTACGTCATATCATTTGTTTTGAGTTGAGTATTTATGGCAAAACAATTTGAAAATGGAATAATTATTGCTCTTTTGTAGATTTGGTTACAAAATCTATGGATTAGGCATATAAATTCTCAAAATATTTTTTAACTATAAGAACTTTTTGGGAATTAGGACCTTTTATGTTCGTGGTATAATTATTATTTCGATGACTAAATGTCACGAAATCCTAAAAATATTAACAACGCTGAAGGCTAAATCCTGTACATTCTATTTTCCATGATTATTCCGTAGATTTATATCCTGTGGTGTTACAAAAAAGGCGCGAACTGTCAAATGCACGCATTCGCAAGTGGCGCGGCGGGAACTTTTAATTAAAGTTTTCAATTTAATTGAAAGCACAAACATACTTTTACAAATTTATTAAGTTTTAAATAAGAATAAAGAACGAAATCTTTTTTAAAATGTCTACATACGCAACATCACAGGTGAGTGCATAGTTTCAACTATTGTAATTAAGATTTATGTCTAGTAGATTTTAATGTTAAACACGATACATACTAAATAAATAATTATAGTCTGTAGCGGAGTGGGTGCGGCTATTTCCCCGACAAGTGACGGAAACCTACACGAGCTCTGTTACATTTATGAAGCAGCTGACGGTTGTCGCGGTCAGCACAATAACTTACCTGAAGAATGTGTTCCCGGAAGATAGTTATACTACTGAGAATTTTGCGGGAGTGAAGTTGAGAATATTGAAGAAGAAATGTAGAGATGAACTGGCCCAGTTTGTGAGCACGGCACTTACTCAAGCTTTCGAGGCGTTCGAGAAGAAATTTGTAAGTAATTACCTACCTACTACTAAGAAATACCCGTACTAAGTACCTATTTTATTCTAGCTAGTTTAGATGAAGGTTTAAGTAGTATTTGATAAAAATATATATAGAAATCTTTTTTGTAGACTGTAATTATATAAGTTTTTTAAGCTACTGTAAACCTGCCATACCTACGTTAATACAGAATAGCTGAAATTGATGCGAGTGAGCGTCCAAATATGTATTGGATCTTGCGCAAACGTGGCTAAGCGAATCGTTCGCCCGCGTTTTTCGTTGGAATGAAGCTCTGTTTTAACACAATTTCAGCTCCAAAAACTGGTGCTATGTTTCTACGACACCGATTGTGCAGTCGAGAATTTAATCGAGTACCACATATTTGAGTACGTGTACGCGCCCGAGGGCGTATCGCTGAGCGTGCAGTCCGCGCTGCGCGGCGGCCGCGCGCACTCCGCCAGGTACACGTTCGAGGACGTGAAGGAGAAGACGATCAACTTGATAAAGGCGTGCGTGGTGGTCCTGCAGGCGTGCCAGGCCGAGATGCCAGAGTCCTATGACATAAGCTTGCGCTTGTATTATAACGACGGTAAGAATCAATTTATATAATTCTAACTTGAAAATTTAAAAAGAACCCCGATGCGACGCCTTTTTAATATAAAAGAGCTGATAATTTCCAAACGGCTGAACCGATTTTCATGAAACAGCTATTACAGCTAAGAACACTATCAATCAGAATACCTTTCAAACAAAAAAAAAACAAAATCAAAATCGATTCATCCCCTTGGGTGCTACGATGCCACAGACAGACGATGTTAAACTTATAACACCCCCCTTTTTTCATCGGGGGTTAAAACTTATTAATGATTGACTAAACTGTTGTGACCGAGTGATGGTAGTATACTGTGACTTAGCTTACAGTGCAGTGGCGAGCAAATTCGTGTCATATTTTCTAGTTATACATATTGTTACGTACACGTACTAGGGGTAGGGACAATTAATGCCGTTAAACGTGTAAAAAGGGTTTTATTCGCTCTCCACAAACTTGACAAATACTCACTACTACAATAGTTCACTAATACTAGTAACACACAACAAGCACTGTTCCGAATCACTTAGCAGACTCACAGTATTCCAATATAATCGACTAGGTCACTGGTATATTACTCTTCGTTCGCTTACTTAAGTTCCGTACGCTGTCGCTTCCAAGAAGTAACTAACTCGCTGCCCGTCGTCGACTCCTTGTATATCGAATAGAGATGCGAGCTGGTGTTTTCCTGAACATTCTCGGTAGGTATGTAGGTATTAATAATCGCAATCGAACGATCCCGAGACCCATTGTCGGCTTTCCTTTGTATTCGCTCGCGAGTAGGTAGTCGCCGCGGACGCGCCGATAACGCAAGGGCGTTCACCTTATACCTACATACCTACAATCTCGAATATTCAATTTACGAGACCTTTCATAATTAATCGATGGAGTACATCTAGACTAACAATGCGTTTTTGTATCAAGCTGATAAAATAAGGATCCTTCGAGAGATTTGACCAAATAGTTTCTAGGTCGCAAAAATATATTCTGCTTTGCTTAGTAAATGCTGAGCGAATTTTGAAATATGTATAGGAAAATGCTGTTAAACCTACGTAACTATTGAAACCATTTTTGCTAACAGAAATTTAATATAGTAACTTGTCGATTGAAATTGAACACAGTCAAGTCCGGCTCTCCCACTCATCGTGCGACACGCAGCTATAATAACGACTTTACGCCGATCTTCTGTAAGCGGGTGGTACTACCCTGGTCGAGCCAGCCCTTATATATATGAGTTGTAGTCAATTGGTTACACCAACATATTATTATAAAAAACTTGAGAGGTGTCAAGGGACACCCGGATGGAACGAAGTTGCAATATCCAGAACTTGTGCAGAAACACTGTCAGGATTCATTATTGTTATTATTATTTATTATGTACAAAGAACCTGTATACACTCGACCGACCGACCGACCGACCGAACGACCGACCGACCGACCGACCGACCGATAAAAAGTGTCGCCAAAATGTAAAATGTGTCGGTACACACTTAATTTTTTCCGTCTAGCCCCCTTTCGCAACGCGCGATAAGGAACTTCGTTCCAATAGTACCTACAGTTTCGCAGTAGCGTAGAGAACGTACCCATACTGCGTGACCCATTCAGGGGGGAGGGAGGTCTTCAAACTACCACGCTTGGTCCAGGGGCGGGGGGGTGCTTAGGTTTTTTACACGTAGGAGTCAATATCCTCTAGGAAAATCTCTATTTGCAAAAAAAATATTGAAAACCGTATTTACTCGTATGAATTACTACGTGAAAACTAGAGGGGGACGGGGGGTCTTGGCATATACTACGGGTGGTCACCAAGGGGGATAAAAAAATGTAAAAAATAAGCCACGTAGTATGGGTATGGTACGTTCCGTTATTGTGGGAGTGTGGTTGTCATCGTCCCCGCATGGTCGGCAGCGGCGCCGGAGGGCTACCAGGCGCCGGGGTTCGTGGCGGGCGCCGAGTTCCAGGAGCACTTCGAGCCCACGCTGCGCGAGGCCGTGCGCGCCGGCTCCGTGCACACCCCCTTCCACTCGCTCACGCTGCGCACCTACATCCGGGAGGCCGCGCCCTCCAGCCACGAGGCCAACGTCAGTATACCTCGCCATTTACCGAGGGAGATAAAAGAAGGGAACATGAAAATGGTAATAATGTTGACAGTGGTTCGAGCGTAGGACGCTCGGCTCACTGCACATGGTGGTTGCGGGTTCGATTCCCGCCGTGGCAAATTTCGGAAATGGCCTTTTCGTATTTCGCCCTGGTCTGGGTGTCACCGGGATCGCCCCCGGTCCATTGTATGGTACTCATAGTACAAGCGCTGTTTAAATTGGGACCATACAGTTGGTGTGTCAGTCTGGCGATATTTATTTATTATTATTATTATTTATTTCAACGGAAAATTTCCGTGTCGTAAACGACACCTTTCATCCTTCTTCTTATTAATTTGTGAAAGTATGGAAGCTGTCATTTCCGACATCAGAAGATGCCCGTCAAATGTGAATACAGGGGGCAGGCTGTGGAGCGGCGCGATCAAAAGATACATGTAAGTTGTTTGAATTTACGGTATAGTCAATCCACTTTGTTTTCAGCCGTCACAAAATGCACCGGTGATGTCGTTAAACGAACAAGAAGATTTTGAGAGTAAGTAGATACCTATCTTTATCATAACATTATCTCATAACTCTTTAATACCTTTACTAGTAAGCGGATAATTTTATGGCCCTCTATAAATACCAACCATGCACTCTTTCGCCGCCATTTTAGATATCATATCGGATTACTTATCAGCATCTTTCAAAATGAGACCATGGCCGTGATGAATAACGATTATTATTTAATGAAATGCTGTGTCTTATGAATAATTCGAGCGATTCACTCGATCAATACATTAATAATTCATTAGCTTTTATCATAAAATGGTTAAACAATAACAATTTAAAGATCAACCTTAACAAAACTAACATAATGCATTTCAGTCAGAGAGAATCACCTATGTCTAATCCTAACGTATTCTACAGTGATAAACCTATTAATGTAGTTAGTACGGCTAGATTCCTTGGTATCACAATTGATAAAAAACTAAACTGGAAAGCACATATAGAAATTCTAACAAAAAAAAAATTTAACTCAGCATACGCCCTTTTCAAATTAGCTCCAGTGCTCAACACGGATGCGTTACTTAGTGCTTATCACGGTTTAATATCCTCGAACCTAAGATATGGAATAATATTCTGGGGTAACTCCACAGACAAAGAAAGAGTGTGCAAGGCTCAAAAGAGATGCATTAGGGCCATGTTTAGACTGGTTCAAACAGACAGCTGTCAACCATATTTTAAAAAATATAAATTATTAACTGTGCCCTCATTATATATCTTAGAAACTGCCATGTTTGTAAAATGTAATCCACGTCTATTTCCTCGCTTATCTGATGTGGCTAAGCGCAACAGGCGTGACAATAAGCTCTGCCTACATGACTCCAAGACTGCACTTGTGAGGAATAGTATCTTCTGTATGGCACCTATCATTTATAATAAGCTACCAAAGGACTGGAGAGAAATTAACGCTGTGCCATTCAAGACCAAATTAAAAAGCCTTTTGATTAACAAAGCATATTATAATATAACAGATTATTTAAAAGATAACATTTTATAAAACGTTTATTATTATTATAAGATCTCCTAATTGACATATAAGTTTATATAATATTATTATTATTAATTTAATATTTTACGATTTCATTTTCACAATTTCATTATTTTCAATATTTTTTTTTTATTTCAATAATTTGTACGCCATAAAGGCTAAACGTGAAGCACGTGTATAAAATTTTCCATCTTGCATACCTGTATGTAAACTCATGTTTTTACAAATAAATGTTATTCTATTCTATTCTATTCTATTCAAATACACAACAAACAATCCCGTCGATCAAATTAAATTATGATCTATTGATCTATTGATATTTGAGTACCAGTTTTTAATGACGACATCATTACATGAATGAGGGTAGTTTTAAAAAAGACACATTTCCGTTAGCGTTTCAACTCAAGTGGTTTTAAATGATTTCCCAATGCCATAAGTGAGGGTATTTGTTATCGAACAGCGTCGTCTGCGCAGAAGAGCGCGTCGGAGGACGAGCAGATAGTGTGTCCGTGCAACAAGCGCGACCACGACGACACGCACGGCCTTCTTATATGCCAGTGAGTACAGCGATACTATCATTCCTTATGCGGGATTTACACGGGTCGATTTCCACCGCATTAAATCGTGGATTCTATTCGATATTGTTTCGAGCCGTGAGGCGGAAATCAACCCGTGTGAATACCGCATTAGGAACGAGGTCGTGTAACTGTCGCAGCCAACTAGCTTAATTCGCCGTTCAATTACCAGCCTAGGCACTTTACTAAACAGCGCCGTTCAACTAACGGCCTAAATGATATTCAGCCGTATCGTCTGTTACAACATTTAATAAACTGGCTGGCTAATGCTTAGGCAACTGGTTGACATTTAAGTACTACAAAACTTTTTCAAAATACTACCCAAGCAGAACGACCTGGATGGGTTTAGGTTAGGGTTATTTTTTTATGACCCCACAGAAATCCAACCCGGCAAGTAGATTCGGTGGATCTAAAAAAAATCGTAAAATACCTAAGTACCTAATAAAATTATTCCATCAAAGTTGTTGTTTTCCGATGCCATATTGACCAAAGAGAATATAGAATATAGAAATATTGACAGTTTGGTGAGTTTCGGCGCTAGGTGGCAGAAAGTAGAACTAAATTGAAATGATCAGGCTAGGCAGGTAATTAAACGGCTAGGCTAGTAGTTAAACGTCATCGATCCAAGTCATTTGCCTAGCTGTTTGATCAAATGGCTGAATATCATTCAGGCCACTAGTTGAACGGCGCTGTTTAGTAAAGTGCCTAGGCTGTTAATTGAACGGCGAATTAAGCTAGTTGGCTGCGACAGATCGATGACGTTTAATTACTTGCCTAGCCGTTTAATTACTTGCCTAGCCTGTTCATTTCAATTTAATTCTACTTTCTGCCAACTAGCGCCGAACCTCACCAAACTGTCAATATCTCTATTAGGTATATTCTCTTTGGTCAATATGGCGTCGGCAAAAAACAACTTTCACGGAATAATTTTATTATGTATTCAGGGGTCGAAACTGATTGCCATGGTAAAAATACTGACTTTACTGACTTGAAGAGTCGAAAATACTGACCTTTTACTGACTTTCAAAGTCAAAAGGGGTTACAGACAATGTTAATAAGTAAAAAGTACACCGTTTTTAGAGGTTATTATTTTTTTAAAAGTAAAAGCAGACCTACTTTCTTGCATTTACCTAAGCTTAAACACTAGCTTTAACACACCCACAAGTTAGTCCGCGTTGATAAGATCCGCCACATTGTATTATTATCCTTTAATAGGCGGTCCTTTAATTATAAAATCTGGCTAAGTGCGTGTTGGACCACGCATACTATAGGTTTCCGTAGGCATTCCGCCTGTTTTCAATAATACAGTACCCTAATAATGAGCATGATGCTTCATTTTGATGTGAAACATGTAATGCGGCGCGTAATAATTTCACCATGTTTTACGTACGTTCAGTGGCATGTGGGTTCGAAACACAATCTAGTTTTTTTTTCAAATTGACGTCCACTTGGCTCTTGGCACTTGGCTTGGCTTGGATAGGTTTCCGTAGGCATTCCGCCTCTTTTCAATAATATCATAATAATTTAGCCCTTTTGACGTCCCACTCCTGGACACGGGCCTCCCCTCAACATGAGGGGATTCAGGCCATAATCCACCATGCTGGCCCAGTGCGGGTGGCAGATTTCACATGTGTTCCGAAAATTGGTTAGACCTTCTAAGACATGCTGGTTTCCTTCACCGTTAGCAAGTGATAATCAAGAAATTATTATTCGCACATAGATTTCGAAAAATCCAGAGGTTCGAGCCGGGGTTTGAACCCAAGACCTGGTGCCCGCAAGACGCGTGCTTAAAACAATCGGCTGTCACTCCTTTTTTTTTTAAGTGCCACCACGCCGCGCCGCGCCTTTCAAATACGGAACCCTAATAATGAGCATGATGCTTCATTTTGATGTGAAACATGTAATGCGGCGCGTAATAATATCGCCATATTTTTACGTACGTTCAGTGGCGTGTGGGTTCGAAACACAATCAAGTTTTTTTTTCAAATTGACGACCACTTGGCTCAGTGGCTTGAGCGTAAACTGCTCGGCTCACTGCACCGGGTGGCTGCGGGTTGGATTCCGATGGGGCATAGTCAAAAAGTCGGGCGATATTTATTTATTTATTTTTAAATCGCCAGACTGACACACCAAGTGTATGGTCCCAAACTAAGCAACGCTAGTACTATGGGTACCGTACAAAGGACTGGGGGCGATTCCAGTGACACCTAGACTAGGGAAAACTACGAAAAGGCCATTTCCGAAATTTGCCCCGGTGGGAATCAAACCCGCACCCACCACGACCCACGTGCAGTGAGCCAAGCAGCCTACGCTCAAACCACTGCGCCAAGCGGTCGGTATTTATAAAATATTATTATATAGGATATAGCTGAGCCCGCGACTTCGTCCGCGTGGAATTTAACTTAACAAAAAAGCCCGCTCCCGCGTTCTGAGCCCGCACGACAGAACCCATTTTTTCATTTTTTTAAATTTTGTTTATCTAAAATAAAAGTAGCCTAAGTTACTGCTTATAAAAAATCGGTCCACCCATTTCGGAGATACTCTTTGATTTCATGTGTTTTTATTTTTTTACGCGGAACACTAATTGTTTTTCAAAAATTAAAATAAGCCTAAGTTACTCCCTATTACAACAGCTATCTGCCAGTGAAAGTCCCGTCAAAATCGGTCCAGCCGTTTCGGAGATTACCCGGAACAAACACACAGACAGACAGACAGACAGACAGACAACGATTTTTTAAATCGCGTTTTTGCTATAGGTGTCGTATGTACTTTCATACGCATTCAGTGAAAAGGTGTTATTTTGATATTACAAACAGACACTCCAATTTTATTTATTTGTATAGATTAAATTTATAAAATGATTGAAATATTTTTTTATAAGGAATTATTTATTTCCTTTAATAAACCATATATGTATGTAATGTAGTTCAAAAGTTAGAGGATGAATCTTAAAACTCACGTAACAAAGGCCACTTTGAAGCTCAATAATTTTGTAAACGGGATATTAATTTTGAAAAACTGTCAAAGAAACCTCAAAATGATTCTTTAATACTTATCGAAAGATGGGGTATCTTACGAGGGGGTGAATAAACCATTTTTTTCACTCCTCTTCACATGTACAGGAGTGTACCTTCCCTAGAAAAAAATTGCTTTCAATATTTATATCAGTCTAGTAGCGGTACCGAAAATCTATTTTTGTTGCAATTTGTAGCCCTAATATTCTCTGGATAAAGTGACTGACGTCGGATGGACGGACATTACAAAACTATAAAGGTTTCTAGTTTGACTACGGAAATCCTAAAAAGCAGTGTCTGTACATTAAAGATAATCTAGAAAGAAACAGCCGGGATACTAGGACTTAAACGTGCCCCAAAAAAAGGTTTGTGCGCGCATTACGAAAAAATACTGAATTGATTTTGATGAGGCCTTCACCTTTTGGTAGCTTGGGGTCCAATTTGAAATCTAAGCCACATTTCATCTAATTCATAAAATAATCTAATTCCACATTTTCCGGTGGAATGAACTAAATATATAGCTTGACCTTTCGGAACTACTAGTATTACAAGCCACACAACACTTAGGAAGTCATTTTGCTGTTCATTATGGAGCATTGTTGAATGGGTATTTTAAAATTATTGTGGTTGGTTTGTCAGTTTTTCAAAATCATATCCAGTTTACGAAATATTCAGCTTCAAAGCAGTAGCCTTTTTACTTGAGTTGCGCAATTCACCCTCTAACTAGTGAACCACATTAAAAACAAATATTTAAAATGAACCATCACGTATATTATTATTGTAAAGCGGCGTTATGTCTACGGAATCCCATAGTATGCGTGGACCGAACGCACTTAGCCGTTTTTTTTGGGTTTATAATAGTATAGATTCTATAGATATCCTTAGTGAAAGTAGCGGTAGGTAGATTTGGTAAGTATCCAGAATACAAAAAAATACATTTCCTTGAAGTCTAAAATACTGACTTTACTGACAATTTTTCAGAAAAACTGACTTTTACTGACCAATGTTAAAAATACTGACTTTTACTGACTTTACTGACCAGTTTCGACCCCTGTGTATTTTACGAAATTGTTTAGATCCACCGAATCTACTTGCCGTGTGGGATTGCTGTGGGGTCATAAAAAAAGTAACCCTAACCTAAACCCATCCGGGTCGCTCTGCTTGGGTTGTATTTTGAAAAAGTTTTGTAGTACATAAATGTCAACCAGTTGCCTAAGCATTAGCCAGCCAGTTTATTAAATGTTGTAACAGACGATACGGCTGAATATCATTTAGGCCGCTAGTTGAACGGCGCTGTTTAATAAAGTGCCTAGGCTGTTAATTGAACGGCGAATTAAGCTAGTTGGCTGCGACATAACCATTTGCGACCTTTATTATTAATGGTACTTAATTACTTATGAGTATTTGCACAAAGCCGAAAGATCGCTGGTCTTCGCTTAGGTACAATTGCTTTTAAAATCAGCGTTTTCAGTATCCTATAAATTGATTAAAATTTTAGTATGCGTCGGAAGACGCATATAATATTTTTGTGTGCTCATGGGCCGGGAGATGTGCGACCCTTTACATTTTTTTTTGATAATAAGATACCTATTCAATGGCCTGAAAATTATTTACAGTAGATGAAGTTAGAAGTGTAGATAAGTTTGTAGTGGATGTTCGACGTATTATGACGATCCTTCCCCCCTTCCCGCCAGTTACTGCGGCACGGCGCAGCACGCGGCGTGCTACGGCGTGCGGCGCGCTAGTGCGGGGCGCGCGCGGCACTGCTGCGCCGCGTGCCACGACGCGCAGCGCACGCGCATCCCCACCGACAGCCGCCTCGCCGCGCTGCCCGCGCTCAAGCGGGAGGTACGTCACTATATACTGGCACTGCTGCGCCGCGTGCCACGACGCGCAGCGCACGCGCATCCCCACCGACAGCCGCCTCGCCGCGCTGCCCGCGCTCAAGCGGGAGGTACGTCACTATATACTGGCACTGCTGCGCCGCGTGCCACGACGCGCATCCCCACCGACAGCCGCCTCGCCGCGCTGCCCGCGCTCAAGCGGGAGGTACGTCACTATATACTGGCACTGCTGCGCCGCGTGCCACGACGCGCAGCGCACGCGCATCCCCACCGACAGCCGCCTCGCCGCGCTGCCCGCGCTCAAGCGGGAGGTACGTCACTATATACTGGCACTGCTGCGCCGCGTGCCACGACGCGCATCCCCACCGACAGCCGCCTCGCCGCGCTGCCCGCGCTCAAGCGGGAGGTACGTCACTATATACTGGCACTGCTGCGCCGCGTGCCACGACGCGCATCCCCACCGACAGCCGCCTCGCCGCGCTGCCCGCGCTCAAGCGGGAGGTACGTCACTATATACTGGCACTGCTGCGCCGCGTGCCACGACGCGCATCCCCACCGACAGCCGCCTCGCCGCGCTGCCCGCGCTCAAGCGGGAGGTACGTCACTATATACTGGCACTGCTGCGCCGCGTGCCACGACGCGCAGCCCCACCGACAGCCGCCTCGCCGCGCTGCCCGCGCTCAAGCGGGAGGTACGTCACTATATACTGGCACTGCTGCGCCGCGTGCCACGACGCGCAGCGCACGCGCATCCCCACCGACAGCCGCCTCGCCGCGCTGCCCGCGCTCAAGCGGGAGGTACGTCACTATATACTGGCACTGCTGCGCCGCGTGCCACGACGCGCAGCGCACGCGCATCCCCACCGACAGCCGCCTCGCCGCGCTGCCCGCGCTCAAGCGGGAGGTACGTCACTATATACTGGCACTGCTGCGCCGCGTGCCACGACGCGCATCCCCACCGACAGCCGCCTCGCCGCGCTGCCCGCGCTCAAGCGGGAGGTACGTCACTATATACTGGCACTGCTGCGCCGCGTGCCACGACGCGCATCCCCACCGACAGCCGCCTCGCCGCGCTGCCCGCGCTCAAGCGGGAGGTACGTCACTATATACTGGCACTGCTGCGCCGCGTGCCACGACGCGCATCCCCACCGACAGCCGCCTCGCCGCGCTGCCCGCGCTCAAGCGGGAGGTACGTCACTATATACTGGCACTGCTGCGCCGCGTGCCACGACGCGCAGCGCACGCGCATCCCCACCGACAGCCGCCTCGCCGCGCTGCCCGCGCTCAAGCGGGAGGTACGTCACTATATACTGGCACTGCTGCGCCGCGTGCCACGACGCGCATCCCCACCGACAGCCGCCTCGCCGCGCTGCCCGCGCTCAAGCGGGAGGTACGTCACTATATACTGGCACTGCTGCGCCGCGTGCCACGACGCGCAGCGCACGCGCATCCCCACCGACAGCCGCCTCGCCGCGCTGCCCGCGCTCAAGCGGGAGGTACGTCACTATATACTGGCACTGCTGCGCCGCGTGCCACGACGCGCATCCCCACCGACAGCCGCCTCGCCGCGCTGCCCGCGCTCAAGCGGGAGGTACGTCACTATATACTGGCACTGCTGCGCCGCGTGCCACGACGCGCATCCCCACCGACAGCCGCCTCGCCGCGCTGCCCGCGCTCAAGCGGGAGGTACGTCACTATATACTGGCACTGCTGCGCCGCGTGCCACGACGCGCAGCGCACGCGCATCCCCACCGACAGCCGCCTCGCCGCGCTGCCCGCGCTCAAGCGGGAGGTACGTCACTATATACTGGCACTGCTGCGCCGCGTGCCACGACGCGCATCCCCACCGACAGCCGCCTCGCCGCGCTGCCCGCGCTCAAGCGGGAGGTACGTCACTATATACTGGCACTGCTGCGCCGCGTGCCACGACGCGCAGCGCACGCGCATCCCCACCGACAGCCGCCTCGCCGCGCTGCCCGCGCTCAAGCGGGAGGTACGTCACTATATACTGGCACTGCTGCGCCGCGTGCCACGACGCGCATCCCCACCGACAGCCGCCTCGCCGCGCTGCCCGCGCTCAAGCGGGAGGTACGTCACTATATACTGGCACTGCTGCGCCGCGTGCCACGACGCGCATCCCCACCGACAGCCGCCTCGCCGCGCTGCCCGCGCTCAAGCGGGAGGTACGTCACTATATACTGGCACTGCTGCGCCGCGTGCCACGACGCGCATCCCCACCGACAGCCGCCTCGCCGCGCTGCCCGCGCTCAAGCGGGAGGTACGTCACTATATACTGGCACTGCTGCGCCGCGTGCCACGACGCGCAGCGCACGCGCATCCCCACCGACAGCCGCCTCGCCGCGCTGCCCGCGCTCAAGCGGGAGGTACGTCACTATATACTGGCACTGCTGCGCCGCGTGCCACGACGCGCATCCCCACCGACAGCCGCCTCGCCGCGCTGCCCGCGCTCAAGCGGGAGGTACGTCACTATATACTGGCACTGCTACAAAGAACACTATTTATCCCGGGGCTGGGAAAAGGGACCTCGAAAGATTCTAGGCCTGAATTGCGAATCTCCAAGCTCTGGCTCAAAGAAATAGACCTCGGTAAAATATCCATTTTCATTACTCATACTCTGAAAGTAGGTCTGAAGTCCCTGAGGAGCGGGTTGAAAGTAATACTTTTCCGGCCCGGGAGAATCGCTTTCAACTGACAGCTGTCAAATTATTAAAAAAAAAACTAGTTCCATTTTCACATTTCTATGGAACCATGTTCAAACTTTTTCTACAGTCACTCAATTACAGCACGATGTAAAATTGAAATAACATAAAGTTAAGTATTAATTAAATAATATATATTTTTAAATGACTTAATTATAATTAAGTTTCAAGAATTTCTTTAAAATAACATAGATTTGGGCAAAATATTTAAGGATGAAAATGAAAAATAATGGCTAAATAATGAAGTTGGCCGGCCAACGAAAAAAAAAAAATAGGCGGCAATCCGAACTTTTTTTTTTTTTCGAGTTGTAGAGTATTGTTTATACTTCCTTGTATTATTTATTTAGCCAATGCCTGTTTTTATTTTTACTTTCCTTGTATTCGTAATGAAAAGCACAGTGTTTACCTCGGGTGAAAGACTTATTTTTTCCCTCGAACTATTAGTCTTAGGACTAAATAAGTCACTTTCACCACTCGTGTAACAATGTACTATTAATTTGACAGATAAATAGTTTATTCGGACTAGAGCGGCCCACCCGGACGCCTACAGATTACAGGATACGACCTATACCACGGGCGACGAGAAGCGAACCATGAATTTGTAAAATGGCCACCCGAATGTCGCTGTGCCCGACGGTGACCGAAAGGAACTCGAATCTGATCACCAATTGGTACCGCTTCTCGTGGGGCGTGGTGGACTAGCGCAAGCAAGAATAGTGCGTGTAGCCATGCCTTGAAAAAAAAATGGACTGGCCCCGCCACACAGTCCCACCACTGTTACTCCTGTAAACCAGGATCGACAATGGTGACCAATAATGACATCGAAGTTTGACCCTCGACGAGTCCCGGGGAAAAGTTAAATTGTCTTGGAACCCGCACGAATTTAATCGAAAGAAATAATAGGAGTTGAAAGGAAAAAACTTCCACTGTGTTGCAGTGCAAGCGTTGCTTAGTTTGGGACCATACAGGTGGTGTGTTCGTCTGGCGATATGTATTTATTGACACGAGCAACTATGTCCACTGTGTTGCAGTGCCTGTGCATATTCCGGCGCACGCTGGAGTGGCTGGAGCCGCGGGCGGCGGTGCGCGCGCGCGAGCTGGTGCAGCAGTTCGCCATCTCCCCGGTCAACGCGTGCAAGCTCGTCAAGCTGCTGGAAGCGCACGACATCCTGCAGCACGGGCCCGACGCCGAGTGAGACACGGACTAGCATCTGTGGCCGGCCGGAGAGGGACAGGGCTAGCTGCTTCTGTAGCTCTGTCTCTCTCCGTGTACGCTGTGATTTCTTTACATAGGATCTAATCAGATATATTAAAGGCATATAGACACTAGGGACTTTGTTTTTAAAATTGTTAGTATAGACGAATTAGGGTCTGTTCAGACGAATCCAGCTACTAAATTGGAGGTTGACTAATATTTTGGTTATTTTTTATACTACAGTAACACGAGTTTCCTAAAAATAATTCATATCGCTCACATTAAGGCGTCAATAGCCTAGTGGTTAGAAGGGTCGCTCTCATAGCTGAGAGGTTACGGGTTCGATTCCCACTCTGGCCATTGAACTACTGACGTTAGCCCACTCCTAACACAAGCACCTCCAGCTAAGCTAATAATAGCTGGAGGTGCTAACGGGAATACTAGTAATGTGATAAACTCACATTGCTAGTAATATTTTTTAACAAAAAAGGAAAAACTTCGCGATGTTCTTAGCAGTAGTAAGTAGGTAGTGGGTAACTAAGTATACCTATTGCATTTCAGTCTAGAATCCCCGCGTGCGGTAATACGTGAAAACCTCGTGGAAGATATGAACAAATTCTTCCAAAACGATGAAAACATCGTTGATCGTATCATCGAAGAGACGCTATCGCAAGGAAGCCAGGCGGACCCCGTGGGCGATGTCCTGGGGCCCATGGAGAAGGTCAACTTACAGAACACAGCCACCGTGTGTAAGGTCGTAGAACCCTTGCAAAAACCGTTCACAGAAGACGCAACTTTAAAGCAATACAGGGAAGCTATACTATCGAATGAGGTTGTTGAGGACGGGTTGCCTTTAAGTGGAAGCCATAACCCTATTGATGTGGACAATAAAACGCCTGTGAAGAGGAAGGGGAAAGCTAGGAAGACGGGCGTTAAGTCTAAGAAGTCCAAAAATAAGTAGATTGCTTTGTTAAAAGTATTTGCATAAGTGATTTGGTACGAAAACATAATAATATAATTTAGAAACATTAGAAGTTAGATTCCAATTGCGGCATGTGCCTTAGACAATATTACTTATTTTGTCCTAATTTTAGTATAAATAACTTTTCAATAAATCTTATAAAAAAATAAAGGTTTTAAATAAAACATAGCTATTTTACAAAATTATTTAAGTAATAGAAAATTATTACACTTAGATAAGATATAAAAACCTAGTTTAATCAATAGGTATTAAAATAAAAAAAAATATCAACTCACGGTTTCTTATGCCTACCAAAGACTATTTGGCACAGTATTTGCAAGACGAAATTTTTTTTTTTTATTCCTTGGCAGGTATTTTCAGTTACGGACAATTTGAGTTTTAGAATACACTTTCATTTCAAAATACATCTTCAAAGACATATATTTATTAGGTACATAATAATAATCCGCGAAAGGTTGACATGACAAGATAGAAGCGACCTGTATAAAGCCCGCCGAACGAGATCAAATCTTAGTTCTTACCCAATCCCAGTCAAGTTGACACGGCAATTAACTATTATAATTTTATCCCACCCCACGGCCAACGAGAAGCGATACGAAATGGTAATAATGTTGAGTTCAATTTGGTCACCGTCGAGCTCGCAAATATTCGGGGCGGCCATTGTACAAATTTGTTATCCATTCTATATCGGAAAGCGTAATATAAATTAAAAATAAATAAATGCGAAAGTAAAATTAACTAATCTATTTATTTCGAATGGCTTCTCAATAGCCGGGGTATAGGTGAAAATATAAATAGACAATTGCCATGTCAAGTTGCCGCGGTGTATGGTTACTTAGCTATAGATTAACTAGTAAAACTAACGATCTATCACCATTTTTTAAAAAAATATTATTCAACAACAACTATATACCTCGATTGTAAAGTCATTGAATACATTTGCATGGGAAATGGCAGCCCCCATGGTGGTTAATGAATCCCCGAACACATATCACAAGCTACCCCGTGCACCCCGGGAGCTGGTGGGTTGGTGGGTAATCACCAAAGTTGGCGTAGGCGCGGCCCCAGAGCGCGGGGTCGCCGCGCGGGTCGAGCGGCCGGTTGCCGGGCGGCACGGCCGTGCGGTTCACCCGCTGCAGCTCTTCCAGCAGCGCCACGTACAATTTCGGCTCCCTAAGATACGGAACATTACATGATTACACACGCAAAAGTGTAGACAGGTGTAGGCAGAGACCCCCCCCCACCCACTCTCACAGGGTGTGCGTAAGCAGTCGATTAGAGTGCAAAACTATTTTTCCAATTTTAAAGTTGTAATATTAACATAGTACCTAAATAATTTCAGTATTAGTAATCGTAAGAATTATTCAATATACAGCCCCCTCAAGCCTCCATCCCCTAGTAAGTATAATAATTTAGCCCTTCTGACGTACTTCTTCGCACTTCTGGGCACGGATCTCCCCTCACTACGAGGGGGATTCAGGCTGTAATCCTCCACGCTGGCCCATTGCGGGTTGGCGGATTCCACAACCATGTCTTTCGAAAATTGGTTTGAATTTCTAAGTCATGCACGTTTAGTCAGGGTTTGAACCCAGGACCTGGTGCCTACAATACGCATGCTTAATCAATCGGCTATCACTGTTGGTGTAATGTCATACTAATATCACCATCTAATAGAACGGTGAATTATAACAATAGTTGTATAAAACCTCACAGTAGAGCCATGTTCCGGCGCTCGCAGGGGTCGTGCGCGATGTTGAAGAGGCAGGGCGCCTGCAGCGGCTCGCACGCCACCGCCAGGGGGCCGGCCTCGCACTTCACCGTCGCGGACTCTCTACGGACATAGTAGACAATAGTCATACCATCGCTACAAATCTAAATAATAAAGTTGTCAGATTCAACGTTACATTTCTGGATACGAGCCTCCTCTAAATACGTGTGGTATTCAAGGCATAATCCACCAGTGCGGGTTAGCAGATATATTTCAAAAACCCACAGGTGCAAGCTGGGGTTTGAACCCAGGACCTTGTGCCAGCAAGACGCGTGAAAAAATAATAATTTTAAATAGTGTACGAATTTTAAACTTTGTCTATCACTCTAGTAGGTATTCTGTTTACATCCTGCTGACCTGATGAAAGTGATCTGTTGTCTATCGGGCATCTTGGTGACCGCGCCGATGGCCGCGGCGGCGTCGCTCGCGAGCACCTGGCCCACGTCGTAGGCGCCCTCCCGCCCGCTCGGCCCGTACCACTGGTCCCACTTCCCCTCGTAATTACTACCTTTAAGAATCGTTCTGTTATCGTCAAACTTTATTGGGCGTCGACTCTAGCTATAGCCAATTGACTACCACATATACGGGTGTAGTACCACTCTCTCACAGAAGATCGGCGGCGTAAATTGGCTATTATAGTTGTGTTTCGTACGATGAGTACCCCCTCCCTCTTCAATCCCCTTCAGGTGGGCAACGTGCGAGCAATGCCTTTGGCAAGCATTTATATTCTACTGCCTGACATCAAGCAGATTTTACGCTTGTCTGTTAGTGTCTTATACAAAAAAAAACTTAAATTTGACACAATTAACATATTCCTGCCGCCTACACGTTACTACCATGAGACGGATAGCAATACTGTACGCACACCACGTCTATATATATAGCGATATTTCAGACCGTTGAAATTGACTGCGACAAGCGAAAATCACCCCTTTGCCATGGGGAAAAGAACTAATTAAAAAAATCACAAAAAACGTAAGATGGATCTCTTCATTTACATACTCTGTGTCTCTCATCAAATAAAATAAAAAAACTACATTCTGATTTGTGGTACCATACCTTTAATAATTTTCCACTCGCCCACAGCAATGGCGGCGTTGCCCCATATGTCGTCAATGTTGTGCACCATTGTGGTTCTCTTGGAGCACTGGTCTTCGGACAGCGCCTCCCACTGGTCCACGCCGTCGATGTTCTTAAACACACTGCAACAAAATTGACAGCTCGTAATGTCAATGTTCTGTGGATTTAAAACTTATTTCGTCCAAAGTGGATGGGATGGTCACATTTTTGTATTGTATTGTTATTAATTGTTTGTTATTGCTATTTGTTATTTGACACTGGCGAAATAAAACCTACTAACTTGGGTAGGCCTTATTTCCTTTTTAACCGACTTCCAAAAAGGAGGAGGTTCTATGTTCGTTTTGTTTTTTTTTCTATTTCTACTATTACTAATCATAAAGTGACATTAGCATCTGTCAGTTCACATAAAAAAAGGACTAAACACTATTTAAGCCATAGATTTTTTTTTCTTCAAAACCAGTGAAGTGAAATGAAGTGAGTTAAGTGTTAATAATATGTGATTGTGACTCGCCTCGTGTTGCCGCCTATCGCGCTGTACAAGGTGGGCAGCCAGTCCACGATGTGCAGCATCTGCGCGGCGGCGCGCGCGCGGCGCCGCAGCAGCGGGCTCCACACCAGCCCCGCCACGCGGATCCCGCCCTCGAACGGTGTGTTCTTTACCTAAAGTATTATGTATCGTTTAGACATAGAACTTAGTCATAGGCGTCTCGTCTAGCTTATGCATTACTGCATATGTACGACCGTACCCGACATATTGATTGGTTCAAGATCAGCCTTGCATTGAATAATAAAAATACACCGTCTACCCCGATACCAAAATGTTGACAAGTCATTTTATTAGTCGTATAAACTTGTGTGACCACATGAAATATGTACAGTGTTCTATGCTCTCGCTCTGACAATATTTCAAACGAGTGTTACCCCTCATAAAATTACTTACCTATTCTCTAGTGTAGCCCGATAAAGCCTACGGGAAAGCGATGTTTTTATAGAAGCACCAAGGCACTCTAAACTATCACAAAAAGGAGACACGAGCACGCGAAAGTTTAATAAAGTATGGATATTTACTTAATTCAAAAAATATCGATATCAAAAGTACCTACAGAGAATCGAATGAAAAGTATCCCAAAAGAACTAGTATCGATTCATCATAATCTGGTGCACTCAGCCACTCACCCCCCTCAGCGGGTAGTTGGAGGCGGCGTTGTTGTTGAACCCGGCCGCGGCGCCGCCGTTGTCGCTGGTGAACAGGATGATGGAGTTCCCCAGCAGCCCGCGCTGCTGCAGCGACTTCACCACCTTGCCGACCGACTCGTCCAGCTTCGTCAACATGGCTGGACAACAATAGGTTATTAAAGAAAAGCATGGTGAGGAAGGCCCCCCCCCGCCCGAGCGAAGATGATTTTCTATAAGCGTTTCTACAAATCGCTACGCTGAAATGTATGGCAATTACACTGCCCCTCTATTTATGGGGCTAAGCTCGCCCGCTTATTAAGTGGGAACCGAAAATTCGCTATTAACGATGCAGTTTGCGTTGCGGAGTTTTGGACGAGTACGTTTTAGAAGAAGTTCTAAAATCGTTGCAAAATCACTGTTTCTCAGAGATAATCCTAACAGAAAAATCTCAATTATTATAAAATAACTATTTTTGTTAATTCAAGTATAAACAGCTACTTTATACGCTAATTAACAACTTTATACTATATAACTAGGAAAACATTAACTTGCTGTTAATTCCCGTTATCGAGACAACAATAGATTAAAAGTAATTAAAGCGACCCACTGTTTATGCAGTGAACCATCGGCCCGTGACGGGTTAGTTTACGGAAGCTAGGCACTTTGCCTTGCTTTCGGTTATATTCAGAATCTACTGTAGGTATAGCAGTGCTACTCTATAACGTCAAACTAACATTTCATGTGTGAATCCGCTGGTGAACTCTACAGTCCGATTATTTGAGCAAAAACTCTGGAAATGATGTTATAATCACGAGAATTAAATTTCCCTCATTCCTTATAGTTGCCCAACGTCCGTTATGCGTATACAGGATATTGGACGGAAATGTGTACGCATTGGAGTGCATCTCATCAAGGAATTCAGGCTTGGTTAAAAATATCAATATTTTGTCATGAAATAATCAATGTATTTCGAGACGATTTTTTTTTAAATCTCGATACGAGAACTTCATGATAAATATCCTTTTTTTTTAATATATTTTTATGGAATTGTATTAAGGCTGTTTTTGCCATCGTTTTCATTTTGATATTTTGGGAATATGTACTTCTCGATAAATATCGATACAATATTAATATACACTTTTTATCACTTGCCCATCTCTAGAATAGGGTTGCCATGGTGGTGGTGAGTGTGTGTATAGGTACTGACCGGCGTACTTGCGCCGCTGCGTGTCGTTGATGTGCGCGAACTGGTCCACGAGGTGTTCCGGCGCCCGCAGCGGCTCGTACGGGTTGCCGCTGTGCATCGCCGAGTGCGCCACCATCAGGAACAACGGCTCGCTCGCATTGTGGGTCTCTATTATCTGTTTATAATAACAAATACACCTGTTGTAGTCGCTTAGACAAAGATATATCACACAGCACACAAAAAACATCACCTTATAAAGAAATTAGAATAGAAAGTACCTCAATGTGATTTCAAATCTTTGCTAATGTGTTTAGGTAATACTTAACATTCAACTACGTGCTATAAAGCTTTCATGGATAATAAGTTAAAGTAATGCTAAACACAAGAAACGGTCCTCACCCTGACTGCTTCGTTCGTGTAGACGTCCGTCGCGTACTTGCCGAAAAGATCATCGGCCATTTTGAAACCTTGAAAGCAAAAAATATTCAAGAAATGGAAATATTTATCAGATATTTTATACAGGTAGTCGATTGTTGTTCACTGTTTAGATATTATATAGAAATCACAAGGATTCCAAATTAGATTTTAGTGAATTAACATTATAATAAAAATGGAGCTCCGTTTTCCCTTTAAAATGCGACGTCGGCGAGGTTCCTGGGCCTGGCATGGCCTGGAGGCCTGGGGGCCTGGTCTCGTGCCCCTACTCCCATGAACAAGACGGCACTGGCCGTAAATCTACGTAAGGCTTCTTCTATAATCTCACCTCTTCTAAAATCGTGGCCCCATGAGCCCTGCTCCATAGTAGTGTGGTCGTACAAATCGATCTTGCCTGTCCAGAATCCGAGGTGACTGTCGAACCTATCAAAATAAAAAAATACTACTTATTTAAGTAAATAGGAGGTACATAAATCATGTGGTACAAGATCCCGTAGTGTTCCGAATCTGTTTAATTTTTGTTCACTCTTGAATTTTGTATGTAGGTAGCTATTTAAAATGTGCCTCGTCTACCGTCATCTGCCTACCCCCGATTAATGTGATATTTTGTGCTGTTGTCCTTTTACCCCCTTCATGACACTGTACTGACCTACTTCTGTGTGGCATAGACGTAGTCGCGCGTGCTCCTGTGCCTAAAATTGTTAATCGGGTGAAATCTACCTAATCTGCTGTGTATTTGTGTTGTGTGAACTCTAAACCCATTGGGAGCGCTCCAGTGTTGTGCTTGTGCTGAAGAACCTGAGGATCCAGCCATACCACCCGAGGAATGCGCCCGACTCCATCGTGCCGGTAATGTACACGCGTGACATTGACCTGACCCTTACAGTTCTGCCTCCCCCCTTATATTTGCCTTATTGGATTTAGCCCAGCCTAGCCGTACCTACCTAATTAGGACCCAGCACAATTCCCGCGACAATTTTTATTACAATTTCTGGTCTAAAGTTGGTTTTAAAGCTAACATATGAGGTCGCGGTTCTAGATGTCTTTTACATCTTTGTGTCGCAATGCACTTGCTATTTGTGCCCTGAACTTCACAAGTCTTATTAAAACGTGTCATCAATAATCCTTAACAAGTTGAAAATTTTGCACCTTATTTATCTCTATGTGCTAATGGGGTATTAAACTTATCACATGCCCAACAGACCCACATACCCTCTACTCAATGGCAAGTATTCCCTCTTGTAGCTGCCGAGATGCCACTTGCCGACGAGATGTGTCTTGTACCCCAGCTCCTTGAGATACTGCGGGAGAATCTTCTCCGAGAGGGGCAGCCCACGCGGCTCCGCGCCATATAACACATTGTGCTGCATACCTGAGAAACGCTGAGATGTCAATTTAAGGGCAATACAGATATACAAGGTGAAACAAAAAGGGTATACTATTTTTTTCAAAATTTCTCTTTGTAATTCTAAAACTATCAGCTTTGGAGGGAACTTGAAAATCAAAAGGTGTTATAGGAATACAGCTGTTGAGCAATTTCACAAGTCTACAAAACCTTTAGTACTTCAACTGTCCCACAAAGCCGATAGTTTGAGATTTACAAAGTTAAGTTTAAAAAAAAATAGTACCTATACCCTTTTTGTTTCACCTAGTATAGATTGGCATTAAGCAGCCATAATGCAGTTGTGTTTCGTACGATGAGTGAGAGAGCCGGAAGCTCGTCTTCCGAAAACTGTTTAGGTTTTTTCAGACATTGGTGTAGCATTGTGTTGAGTGTTTACTTCCTTCATGATACCCAATTATTTACCAGTATGTATCGGGTATTTACGAGTATGTATTGGGTATTTATAGTAGGTATGTATCAGGTATTTAACCAAGCAGTGATAGCCGATTGGTTAAGCACGCGTCTTGCGGGCTACCAGGTCTCGGGTTCAAACCCCGGCTCGAGCCTCTGGATTTTTCGAAATCTATGTGCGAATCATAATTTCTATATAATTATCTCTGGTGAAGGAAAAACATCGTGAGGAAACCTGCATGTCTTAGAAGATTTAACCAATTTTCGAAAGACATGTGAAATCCGCCAAACCGCACTGGGCCAGCGTGGTGGATTATAGCCTGAATCCCCCTCGTGTTGAGGGGAGGCCCGTGCCCAAGAGTGGGACGTCAAAAGGGCTAAAATTATTAATTATATCAGGTATTTGCCAGTATGTATCAGGTATTTGCCAGTATATATCGGGTATATACCAGTATGTATCGGGTATTTGCCGGTCATGAGCGCGGACCGAGAGGGCGTGCAGATAGGCGTCGCGTAGTAGTTGTTCAGCACGAGGCCGGAGTACGCCAGCGCGTCGATGTTCGGCGTCGGGATCTGGTTGGAGCCGTGGAAACCTACGTCATTGAAACCCTGGAACGTTATCATAGCGTAGGAATGAGTGATATGGTGTTAGCATTTCAATGGGTCAAAGAGGTGTCTGCACAATTTAGTAACATAATACTTAATTATCTTTATCGAGACATCACGCTGTGCTTATAACTTTTGGGATCCACAGGTTTATCAAAGTTGATTGTAAACATATACATATAAAAAATAAAAATAACATCACATATTGTATTACGTAAGTATTTACATTTTTGTTGCAAAGTATCTAAATGACTCGGTAACAATACGAATGGAAGTAGGTATGAAGGTACTTATTCCCAAGAGTCTACGGGTTGTTTTAAAATGTTTATATAATTAGTAATTGTTATTCAGCTTTGATATTAATGATTTCCGGATCTTAAATACATAGAAGTGGTGGTAGTGTACCTATCTAACTATTACAACAACATCGTAGAAATATACGTAAGTATGTAGTACCAAATGTAGTACCGAAATAAAAATCAATCACACTAATTTCAAATTTTAGCTGCAGGCTTTTATGGTTCGTAACTAATAGAATAGTCGTTGGCAGAAACTTGCCAGAGAAGAGAGGACATCCAAGAGATGTGGTGATGCCTCTGGTTCAATAGCGTGCGTGGGTCATGCCCTGGCAAGGGTATAGTCGCTGGCAATAATAACACTCATCTTCTGCCGTTTAACATTACTATCATAAAGATTCCTTTATATCGATATAATCTCATGGATACTCACAAACATTAATACATACTTCTAAATAACATTAAAAAAGACCTTATGCCTACACATTGAAACAGAAAGGGTACACTTTTTTAAATTATATTTAGTTCTTCTAAACCAGTTGGCTCGAAGAACAAAAGGTACTTACTGTGCAGATCTAGCAGTTCAAATGTATCATAAGTGTAGAACACCAATAAAATAATTATCCTACTAATATTATAAATGCGAAAGTTTGTGAGTGTGGATGTATGTTTGTTACTCCTTCACGCAAAAACTACTGAACGGATTTGGATGAAATTTGGAACACAGATAGATTATAACCGGGATTAGCATATAGGATACTTTTTAACCCAATAATCCAATACTACGCGGATGAAGTCGCGGGGCACAGCTAGTATAATATATACCCTTTCTGTTTCACCTGTATACAATATACTCACCAGGTCATCAGCGATTATGATGACGAGGTTGGGTCTCGTCGCGTGCGCAGCGGCCCACAGCGCGGTCACACACGCCAGGAGCAACATGTCTGGTCGCGGCGGTGTTTGCGGTGCGAGTGCACCGCGCCCGGGGCCCGGCCCGGGGCGGCGGCGGCGTGGTAACTAGGGTACTGCAGAGGAACGGTGTCGCTTGCGTACCGACCGACGTGAGACCCCAGTGTCGGGAAACAATTAACGTTCTTCGAACCCGGTTGTTTTTTACAGTTGATAATGATTAATATTAGATATGTACGCGTGGATGAGGTGTTTGTTTTCTCTGTGTGACTGTTATATATTTAATACTAGCTGTGCCCCGCGACTTCATCCGCGTAGTATTGGATTATTGGGTTAAAAAGTATCCTATATGTTAATCCCAGTTATAATCTATCTGTGTTCCAAATTTCATCCAAATCCGTTCAGTAGTTTTTGCGTGTAGGAGTAACAAACATACATACATACATCCACACTCACAAACTTTCGCATTTATAATATTAGTAGGATAATCTACTGCCAAAAAGACTAAACCTTGTTTGCTCTTAAAAACAGAAAAAACATATCAGACTAAATATTCCAGAAATCACAGAAGAATCACATGTAATGTGTGAACTTGACTTCTTAGATAGGTAGGTATTATTATGTACCTATATAAAATGCTAACATAATAATGTACACGATTTTAAAATCCACGCAGCATACTAATACTTGAACACACCGATGTCATCATCAAAAAATAATATATTTCTGAGGCATTAGTATGCTACACGAGTTAAAATCGTAAAGCGTACATTTTTCTGGCTTCGACTGGATGTAGTAAAATTCTGAACTGCCATCGTGCGGGGCAAATATCAGAAAAACCGCGGAACGGTCTCGAATAGGCTATACACATTTATTTACCCCCTTGGTACGCGTCAGCGCATTGCTTTCGACCGGCGAAACAATATACACCAATGAGACCTAATATTTAATTTAGTGTTTATTAAATTTCACGTGATACCCGGTGTATTAATTTACTAGGTATCAAGAAGTAGGTATCTTACAAATGCTAAAGTTTGGACTTTAGAACGGCTCAACCAATTTCAATGAAATGACAATGGGGTGCACTCTGAAGTCACTAAAATTATAAATAAAACGATAAGATATAAATAATTCAGTTTATTATTCATACAAATTGCAGTCTATTAACTTATCACACACAGTCGTAAGAACGGACAAAAACAAAATGCATTAATATAATATTGTTCATTATCTAGACCGACCCTATATGGATTTTAACCAGGTTAACTTATCGCTTTCAACGACGAAATTACACAATGCCTTGCCCTCGACCATTTGAGAATTTTATAAAACAAAGTGAATAATAAGGGTGAACAGTCAAATTGTGTCGGTCCTAAAACTAAACTCAATTATTATCGTTATATTATTGCATCTATTGCATTCGCGTATGGTCTCTCGAGTGATTAAATAACTTCTGATGTCATAAAAAGCATATTTGTTTAATACAAACAATGGTTTTCTGCTGTCCACTAATCTGCAAACACTCATTACTGATGACCAAATTTAGAAACACAATGATTCATTATTAATTGAATGGTGTGAATTATCAATTATATAAAGTGCTTACCTATATATAAGTAAATAACTTATTTCTCTCAACCACGACTGTGTCGCTGTAACGACAATCGTTAGGATAAATGACTGCTATTTATTGTTATGATTATTAACGATATCGCTGACAGCGATACGCATTCGTCATCTAGGGAGGTATCACGAATATTCTATATGACTTTCTCCCGCGCAATTAAGTTCTTTCAGACACACTCTTGCACCAGTGTGTCCCGGCATAGAATGTTATGACGTATCACATTTTTAACCTTTCTCAGAATGTCCGTTCCTAAGCGAGTAGTGAACACAGTGTCGTATCATCGCGCATTTACCAATATCAAGGGTTCAAATTATTGTCTCATAAGGTTAATGACTCTCGAACCAAACAGGTTATCTCGCACCTGATATATGTTTTAAAGTACACAAATGAATTTACAAATATTGTTATGCATATATTATCGAGTTTGCAAAAACAAAAATATTATTATTATATGCAAAGAAAGTCACATGTTAATTTATTATATGTATTACACCTAAAGTATATATTTTCTACGATACCATAGAAGTCTAAAGGGAGGCCCCTTAAAATATATATACGTTAAATATAGAAAAAAAATGTAAACGACTCGGCATTATTACCGATACGACACAGCAATAAAACTAGCTTTTTTACAATTATTTCACTTGCATATCTGTACATCGTCGCACGCCAACATTTTGGGTACACGCGGTCATTGACAGTATCGATAAGTTCGCTCCACTTTTTGTCCGTTAAGCTACAGTGCAAATACAAAGTATAGTCAGGCAAACTAATTGTTTTTGGTTTCATTAATAATTTAAATGAATACAAAAAGTAATGCATTCTTTGTTATCAATGTTTATTTCTGTATTATGAAATAAATATTAATTTATTTGTTTACACATATACTTCTAAGGTCAGACAGTAGTATCGTTTTAATACATTTTATAATGTTTTAGTGATCTTGAATGACACTTGAATATAAGGTCGAAAGCTGCCACTTGTGTAGGATCAATATTGGTATTATAAGGGCCTGTTTACTATAGACAAAATAGGTTCTGACACTTTTCCATGGAATATCTGTCAAAACATGAAATTGATTCGGGGAATAATATTTATCTGATGATTGTAAAACATCCACTAAGCAAACTTAAGGCTTGTTTATAATATACCAGTATTCATCGGAAAATAATCGGTACTCGGTCGAAAGTATCGAAGGATAATTGGTATGTATTGAAAATTATCGAGTTATTACTTGTATTTCCTCGTATCGGTGATAACTAGCGGAGTTACGATTTTTGCAATAGTTATTCATAACCATAAGGGAATGATTCCTATATTTGAACAGAGCTAATTGTGACAAGAATGAAAATAAAATTTAATATCTTACAACAGCTCTTTAACTAGGTATATATAATATATTTATTTTAGTACATTTGTTCTACCTTGGTCGCGAGTTAACAAATAACAAAACAAAGATTCTTTGGTAGTTGTACAAAGTATTTTGTTAGTAGAATAAAATAAAGAGTGCGGTTAGACCTGACCAGAAATACGTAATAACATATCATTACATACCCAAAACAGAGTAAATAAATGTATACTATTATTGATTCTGTGCCACACAAACTGATTAAACTCTGTATTGTCATCCTGCTCATGGCCGTAACGTGTGAGCAAGAAATGAATATTATCTTTATAACATATAATTTTTTACCACGACAATTTAAGTGGAATATGAGAGAAAAGATCCCCAAGTACAGGAGACCCTATGATTTCTAATTTCATACATTTCAATTCGATTGGAAAACAGTAGTCCATTAAATCCTTTGCGGTCGACATGTTCTTGGCCAGTGAACTGCCTTGTACTACGCGTTATTGGGGACTCTGATATAATGTTGGATTGATGATTATATATTTTTGGTCAGGTTCTTGCTCTATATGTCGTATGTGTGACAAGATAACACACGCAGTTGCCGCTATATCTGTAGATATATTATGTCGCGTGTATCACGGAAAACCATGTAGTTACTATAATTATATAATAAAATCGATCGTTAGTCCAAGTATCCATGTACAATGCATTTACATATATCTATATTATGAGAGTGGAATATAAACATTAGTTATGGTCATCTTGAAATGTATTAAGAAATTAAACATAGGAAATAGTGAACATACTTACGCTATCTTTCTATTTGGGTCCGTGAAGCCGCTTACTCACTGGGGGACAAATTCGAGAGACATGACACAGAGCGCAATCTACGGGACATAGGGACGATAAACTTTACCTAAAGATAAAACAGTTGGGAATGGGATAGGTACATTGGGTAATTTTTATCTTCCTCCGCGTATTTTGTTCAACCGACTCCAATTGATTGGTGCCAGACAGTTACGCGATGGTCAGGTTATTTGCTTAACAATAACCAGTTTGAGGTTTTTGTAACAACTAACTTTAGTTATGTGGTGTGGAACTTAATTTAAAATGGTTTGATTCGCTATAAGTGATATGTCTGTGGACTATATTACTATGTAGTTGTCCTTTAGTACCTTCAGTACTTCTATGCAATATACACAGATTTCGTGACTGGCGAGTGTCCCGACATATTTGTCCTCCAGTGAGTACGGAGCTTTAGGTTACCCATAGAACGTCTAATAAATAAATTATTCGACTAATTCAACCATGTTCAGACTAAAAGTGATAGAAATTATTTTAAAGGAGGCAGATATGTGCACTTTTGAATGCAATTGAACCATTCCCTGTACGTATAATCATGTAATGGGAACAAATCGCGATTAAACACAATCGGATAGCGAAACAAAACCGAAGCATACAAAATTATGTATATTAAGAAGGTCCTTCGGTACAAAGTCGTCTCTATCTATCCAGAAAACGATATGGCGCGTCGATTTACACGACAAAAAAGACACAATAGTATACTATTGTGTCTTTTTTGTCGTGTATATCGAACTGCATCAAAAGTGCACAAAGCATTCCCGACTGTCACTCGCTCGAAAGTAACACGCTACATACAAAGAATCGCTACTATATAACACACCGCTCGCACGCGCCGACACTGCATACACTGTACGTTACGATACAAATATACCTGCGCCGCTCACTCGCTGCCGCCTACTCCTTGCGCGGCTTCCGTTTCCTCTGCCCGTCGCCGGCGCCCTCTGTGTCCACCAGGGGTGTTGTCTGCAACAAACCATTCGGCTGTAGTCTCACCCACACAAACTCTTATCTTATAAAATATTTTTATTCATGTAGGTCAACAAGGCACTTGCGAATAGTCAGAATCTACTACCGGTTCGGAATGCTGCTTCCAATGAGAAAATCCGGCACGAAACTCAATGGTTACTTTATCACTAGAATGGAAGATGGTATACATTCTTAGGAAAAACAACACAATGTGAGCAGCCTCACCTTTGTGACTAAAAAGTACTAGAGAGTAATCCTACTAATATTATAAATGCGAAAGTTTGTGGGTGTGAATGTTTGTTACTCTTTCAGGCAAACACTGCTGAACGGAATTTGATAAATTTTGGAACACACATAGTTTATAACCGGGATTAACACATAGGATACTTTTAATCCCGATAATCCCGAAATTTTTGTTAAGTTAAATACTACGCGGACGAAGTCGGTGGGCACAGCTAGTACACTTATAATTCAGTATTACCAAGCTAATCACACACGGACCAACCACACTTCGGACTACGCACAAGGAATAACTTGTGTTAAAATAATACCGAAAACGAAAACAACGAATATACAAACGTTTTTCTTGATTTTCTGATGTTTTTTAATGAAAAAATCCTTGTTTTACTCGTGTTTTGCCACTGGTTGCCACATCTGTCCCATTAGGTTTCATCAAAAGTCTTTGTTAGTCTAATGATATAAGACATCAATTACGTCCAGTATTGTATGAGAAAGCAACAATCAAAAGTTGGTGGGGTACCGGGGAATACGGCGAATTTGATGATTGGACAGCTCATGGCTTGACCTTGGAAGGACCAATAAAAATTTTAGATGCCGTCACACATACGCAGTGGTAATGCACATAGCTTGTGTGTGAGCGTGCCGGCTTATTGGTATGTGGGTTTCATAAACTTACCATTCTAAGGGAATACTACAAATCTCAAATATATAAGGCCAACTGAGCTGCTTCTGACGTCTTCATATCTTATTAAAGCAACTTCGAATTTTTTGTTGCGTCCTATATTGAGTTATATTCGGCTTTTAATTGAGAATTTTCGACTCTATATTCTCTAATCTAAGTGCTACAATAGCGTGCGTGAGTACTAACCTCAGCAGGGGCGGCGGGTTCGTCCTCGTGCGGCTCGAGCTGCGCCTTGCTGGGCCGCTCCACCTCCACCTCCTCCCTCCTCTCCTCCTCGACTTCCCCCTCCCCTTCTCCCTCCGACACGTGCGGGTCGTCCTCCAATAACGCATCAGTCTTTTTCACGTCGGCATCCGAATCCTGTTCGTTAACATTTAGGTATTATGTTCAGTTCAGATTGTTTATACATGTCAATAGACCAGCTACTGCTATAATTTTGCTGCTGAAAACTTTCAGCCTCATGGGATGCTTAAAAAACCCTGCCTTTGTAGCTCATCTACGTCATATAAGAAGGTCCTGTGAAAAATTGCATGCTTCTAGACCCACCGGTTAAGACTGAGCGTCGACTGTCATCGAATCAGTAAGGGAATTAGAATTTTATTACCTATATTTATCATTTTATTTCAAACAACGAAACATGAAGTATATCACTTTCATGTCGAGCGTTCCACTGACCGACTTGGGCCCGCAGCACAGGTAGGCGCCGGTGCCGACGAGCAGGAAGGTGACGACGATGACGACGGCGTACACCCACGGGTTGTCGCTGGCGAACTGCAGCGCGCGCTCCAGCGCGGAGTCCTGCGGGGATTAGCGCCGCTACACACTAGCCACTACAACACTACCTCACCACACATACACACTGATTTTACTACTACATACTACTACTATTCCAGATGAATGGCTGAAGTTTTTTTAAAAAAAATGAGATTTTGCGAGTATAACGTATGAATGTGGACATGCTTTTTATCTTTATTTAAATTTCTTCATATTCCATTATTATTATTTTAGATTTTTGTTACTAATTCTGTTATTATATATTTTCATATTTCCTTAGTCAGAGTAATTAGTCACAGACTGTGCTAACTTACTATCATAATCAAAAGTAATTTATGAACACGTATATTTCAAAACCAGTAATCATTTCTTATTGATGCCTAACACTGGTAGCTAGAAGCGGGGAGCGTCGCATTTCGTGACCACTGAAAATTAGCAAAAAGGCCATGGAACACTTTACATTACAGTAACGACTCTAGCGAGTGCGGGAAGTCTGGAGGCGGCACCTCCTTGGCGTAGTGCAATAGACACTCAATGTAAACTGTGTGCGGTTTGTCTATTATGATTGCTAGCACGTTCCACCGGTATAGCCACTGTACAGGCACCTCGGTGGCGCGGCGCAGCAGGCACGCGACGTACGCGGCGACGGGCGCCGCCACGTACGCCGCGTACAGCGCCCACCAGCCCGGCGCGTGGTTGGTGGCGCGCAACACGCGCCCCCACCAAGTTTTCTACGCACGCGTGTATCACGTCAGCGAGGGCAAGGTTAGCATCAACCCGCCCTATTATTATTATTATTATGTAATTGTGCCCTATGCCGCTCGGGCGACACCCTGCTACTTCGACCTTTTCTGATCTTTTGTAGACATTTACCATCCGGGGTCCCCAGTATTTTATCCATTCGTCGCGCCTCGCTCTCATTCATATTGTTTAATTAGTTTTGTCAAGGCCAGCGATAGATGTAGTTAATATCGATATAGCGCGCGGTGTTAAGGTGATCGTTGCATTTCATATAGCCCTTGAGTTTTTGTTTTATGTGTGAAGCAATATACACCTATATCCAGTACCCTAGCTTTTATTGTGAAGCCTAGAGGTAGGACACCTGCACCGGTCGTGTACACATATCACTCTTAATACAATCCAGCCTGAAAATGAGTTATAATTATTCTCCTCCGGGTCCGGCACTATGGGGCGTGAAATGATGCATTATCTCATTATTATTTAATCACTGTATCTTACAAAAAAAGGTATAACTGTCACTAGTAAAGTAGCGCGGTGTGACGTAGCACTTACTGAGTCCCTGGAGATCTTGGCGCGCTTGAGGTGGAAGGTCTGGCGCGCCCAGTCCTCGGCGGCGGCCACGTCGTCCGCCACCAGCAGGTTGTCGAACAGCAGCAGCGGCGACATCGACCACAGCTCGAACCCCACGGCGTGCTGCGCCAGGACACCATTCACAACCATTACAGGTTGAAACAGAAAGGGTATACTTTTTTTTTCAAAACTTAACTTTGTAATTCTAAAACTATCAGCTTTGGAGGAAACTTAAAAAACAAAAGGGGTTACAGGGATACATCCGTTGACAGATTTTATAAGTCTACAACACCTTTAGCACTTCAACTGTCCCACAAAGCCGATAGTTTTAGATTTACAAAGTTAAGTTGCATAAAATAATGGTATACCCTTTCTGTTTCATCTAGTATAAGGAAACATTGGCGTGACTAACTAGCTGTTGCCCGCGTGGTTGTTCAACAAAATAAAAGTAGTTAAGCTTAGTTACTCCTTATAACATCAGCTATCTGCCATCGAAAGTCTTATCAAATAAGTTTTATTCTGTCATAAATTACCATACACTTTCACAAGCATTTTAAAAACTATGATTTTGATATTACAAAGAGACACTTCAATTTTATTTATTTGTATAGATTATAAAAAGGTCTTGTATCTTTATAGTTACAACCTGTGTGTGACCATCATCATAATTTTCTTGCTACATACAAAAGTGTAGCGCGTTAGCAAGTGGGTGTAGAAGGGTGTATGGTATGTGTGTGTACTCACGATGGGTGTCATCTTGTAGGGCAGCTCGTCGCGGAAGTAGTGCGGGTTGGGGATGCGGCGCGGCGCCCACTTGCCGCGGTAGTTGGGGTTCGACACCAGCGGCGCGCGCCAGATGCCCTGAACACACAACCGTTGGCTTTAAATTGATACTCAGAAATATTTATTTCGACAAAAAAAATTCGGAAAATAAAATCTCTTTATTACATTTTTAATTATATTTCCTTTAGTTTTTGCAATTTGTGTGGCAAATATTTAATATAAGAGCAATACTATAGACCTCTGTTACCAGAAAGTTATAATTTACCTTACAATTGCAATTATATTTCAACAGAATTCAGTCAACAATCGGGAAAGGAATCACTTCTAATATTTCCAGGATGTTGCGATCGATCCGTTCTACCACTTAAATCAAACTACAGCTCATAAACTGAGTACTAAGTGTGTCGGGTAACGGGTACCTTGTAGTGCGGGTTGGGCACGGCGGGCGCGCGCCAGCGGCCGCAGCCGGGCGCGGCGCCGCAGGCCGGGTTGTAACGGGTACCTTGTAGTGCGGGTTGGGCACGGCGGGCGCGGCGCCGCAGGCCGGGTTGTAACGGGTACCTTGTAGTGCGGGTTGGGCACGGCGGGCGCGCGCCAGCGGCCGCAGCCGGGCGCGGCGCCGCAGGCCGGGTTGTAACGGGTACCTTGTAGTGCGGGTTGGGCACGGCGGGCGCGGCGCCGCAGGCCGGGTTGTAACGGGTACCTTGTAGTGCGGGTTGGGCACGGCGGGCGCGGCGCCGCAGGCCGGGTTGTAACGGGTACCTTGCAGTGCGGGTTGGGCACGGCGGGCGCGGCGCCGCAGGCCGGGTTGTAACGGGTACCTTGTAGTGCGGGTTGGGCACGGCGGGCGCGGCGCCGCAGGCCGGGTTGTAACGGGTACCTTGTAGTGCGGGTTGGGCACGGCGGGCGCGGCGCCGCAGGCCGGGTTGTAACGGGTACCTTGTAGTGCGGGTTGGGCACGGCGGGCGCGGCGCCGCAGGCCGGGTTGTAACGGGTACCTTGTAGTGCGGGTTGGGCACGGCGGGCGCGGCGCCGCAGGCCGGGTTGTAACGGGTACCTTGTAGTGCGGGTTGGGCACGGCGGGCGCGGCGCCGCAGGCCGGGTTGTAACGGGTACCTTGTAGTGCGGGTTGGGCACGGCGGGCGCGGCGCCGCAGGCCGGGTTGTAACGGGTACCTTGTAGTGCGGGTTGGGCACGGCGGGCGCGGCGCCGCAGGCCGGGTTGTAACGGGTACCTTGTAGTGCGGGTTGGGCACGGCGGGCGCGGCGCCGCAGGCCGGGTTGTAACGGGTACCTTGTAGTGCGGGTTGGGCACGGCGGGCGCGGCGCCGCAGGCCGGGTTGTAACGGGTACCTTGCAGTGCGGGTTGGGCACGGCGGGCGCGGCGCCGCAGGCCGGGTTGTAACGGGTACCTTGTAGTGCGGGTTGGGCACGGCGGGCGCGGCGCCGCAGGCCGGGTTGTAACGGGTACCTTGTAGTGCGGGTTGGGCACGGCGGGCGCGGCGCCGCAGGCCGGGTTGTAACGGGTACCTTGTAGTGCGGGTTGGGCACGGCGGGCGCGGCGCCGCAGGCCGGGTTGTAACGGGTACCTTGTAGTGCGGGTTGGGCACGGCGGGCGCGGCGCCGCAGGCCGGGTTGTAACGGGTACCTTGTAGTGCGGGTTGGGCACGGCGGGCGCGGCGCCGCAGGCCGGGTTGTAACGGGTACCTTGTAGTGCGGGTTGGGCACGGCGGGCGCGGCGCCGCAGGCCGGGTTGTAACGGGTACCTTGTAGTGCGGGTTGGGCACGGCGGGCGCGGCGCCGCAGGCCGGGTTGTAACGGGTACCTTGTAGTGCGGGTTGGGCACGGCGGGCGCGGCGCCGCAGGCCGGGTTGTAACGGGTACCTTGTAGTGCGGGTTGGGCACGGCGGGCGCGCGCCAGGGGCCGCAGCCGGGCGCGGCGCCGCAGGCCGGGTTGTAACGGGTACCTTGTAGTGCGGGTTGGGCACGGCGGGCGCGGCGCCGCAGGCCGGGTTGTAACGGGTACCTTGTAGTGCGGGTTGGGCACGGCGGGCGCGGCGCCGCAGGCCGGGTTGTAACGGGTACCTTGTAGTGCGGGTTGGGCACGGCGGGCGCGCGCCAGGGGCCGCAGCCGGGCGCGGCGCCGCAGGCCGGGTTGTAACGGGTACCTTGTAGTGCGGGTTGGGCACGGCGGGCGCGGCGCCGCAGGCCGGGTTGTAACGGGTACCTTGTAGTGCGGGTTGGGCACGGCGGGCGCGGCGCCGCAGGCCGGGTTGTAACGGGTACCTTGTAGTGCGGGTTGGGCACGGCGGGCGCGCGCCAGGGGCCGCAGCCGGGCGCGGCGCCGCAGGCCGGGTTGTCCACCAGCGGCGCCTCCCACGACCCGTCCATGTCCTCGTCCCAGTCCGCAGGCTTCACCGCCTCGGGGTCTGCCACACACACACAACACATACTCCTCGATCACTCACTCCGATACATAAACCCTCAAATCAATTAGCTTGGAAGGAATTTGCTTGCATGCCTAAGTTATACCAGTTTTGTAAGCTTTTGAACATGGTAATTTGCTTAATTTATGGGTATAGGGACACGCGTTTTTAAAGATGTTCACACATACAGTGGTGGTCATATAATTAAGAACGCTGATATAATGGGAAGATTTTTTCTAACTAAGACGTATAACTAATTGCATGCATTTTTTTTATTTATCTCAGTATCATAAAACGTTTCCATAAAACCACTGAATTCATTGATACACATGATTAGCTAAAAATAAATAGGCAAACTTTTTTTACACTACTTCTAAACATAGTATTTCTATTTACTGGCTGGTCACGTAATTAAGAACGCTTTATAATTTATACATTTATTCAAATTTAAAAGAGAACATTCAGTCCATTTGCAGTTGTAGGTTACTGTTTGTGTAATTTTGGCGCCATTTAGTGATGTAAAAGATTAAAAGTGATTGCTTCTTATAAAAAAAACGATGGGAAAAAATAAAAGTTGTGTTAAATCTACAAGGGAAGTAATAATAGATCACGCCGGAAAAATTGGTCTTATAAAAAGATAGCCGACCATCTGCAATGTTCAAAAACAATGGTTTTCCACGCTGTAGAGCATTTTGCAACGTATCAAACTACTTCGAATGTTCCACGTGTGCCTAGACAGAGAAAAACAACTCCTCGAGATGACCGAAACATCGTTCGTATGGCAAAACAAAATCCTTTTAAAGGGTCAAACGAGCTGCGAAAATTATATTTTGGTGAAAATAACCCTTCAGCAATCTCAGCACGCACTATTCGAAGACTTTTGGTAGAAGAAAAATTGCACGGAAGGATAGCAAGGAAGGTTGAAACTTTCCCACAGGCAAGCCCGGCTTGCATTTGCGAGAAAGTATGAAAACTGGACTGTGCGGCAGTGGAAAAATTTACTTTTCATTACTCATACTCTGAAAGTAGGTCTGAAGTTGCCTGAGGAGCGGGTTGAAAGTAATACTTTTCCGGCCCGGGAGAATCGCTTTCAACTGACAGCTGTCAAATTATAAAAAAAAAACTAGCTCCATTTTCACATTTCTATGGAACCATGTTCAAACTTTTTCTACAGTCACAGAATTACAGCACGATGTAAAATTGAAATAACATAAAGTCAGTATTAATTAAAGAATAAATATTTTTAAATGACTTAATTATAATTTAATTTCAACAATTTCTTTAAAATAACATAGATTTGGGCAAAATATTTAAAGATGAAAATGAATAATAATGGCTAAATAATGAAGTTGGCCGGCCAACGAAAAAAAAAACAAAATAGGCGGCAATCCGATCTTTTTTTTTTCGAATTGTAGAGTATTGTTTATACTTCCTTGTATTATTTCTTTAGCCAATTCCTGTTTTTATTTTTACTTTCCTTGTATTCGTAATGAAAAGCACAGTGTTTACCTCGGGTGAAAGACTTATTTTGTCCCTCGAACTATTAGCGCCCTCGCTTCGCTCGGGCGCCAAACCCCGTCTCGGGACAAAATAAGTCACTTTCACCACTCGTGTAACAATGTACTATTTTTCTGAGGAGACGAAAATAAACAGAGTATGTTCTGATGGAAAACGATATGTACGACGTGCCCCGAATACAGCATTCGACCCTAAGTACACGAAAGTTACATTAAAGCACGGTGGTGGAAATATGAAAATTTGGGGTTTCTTTCCTGGACATACATGGTGTTGGACCTGTAAAGTTGATAGAAGGTAACATGGATCAATTCCAATACAACAAAAATATACTGGAAGAAACAGTGTTACCTTATGCTGAAGACGTTCTACCGGTTATTTGGACATTCCAACACGACAATGATCCAAAGCACACTGCACGCACCGTAAAGGAATTTCTTACAGCGCAATCAGTTTCTGTCTTGGACTGGCCAGCTAACAGCCCAGATCTAAACCCAATAAAGAATCTGTGGTTTGAAGTAAAGAAAAAGGTTTCAAATACTCAGTGTGGTAATTTAAGAGAGCTGTACGACGTTTTTTTAGAAGAATGGAACTCTATTTCTCTTGCGAAATGACAAAAATTAATAGAGTGAATGCCTCGTCGGTGTAAAGCAGTGATTAAAAGCCGTGGACATGCTATTAACTATTAATTTTAGTTAGAAATGTATTAAATTGCTTGTTAAATGTTTCGCGCTACATATTATTGTGATTTTTTAAGTGTAAATGTCATACAAAACAATTTCCGTTCAGTTTAACAAAATCGTTCTTAATTATTTGTCCAGCTTCAGTACTATTTGAATGTGTTACTTTGGTAAATAAATTAAATTTTAGAAAAAATAGTTGACCAATTTATTCGTTATTCCTAAGCCACGTTGCTCTATTAATGTGGCTATTTTATAACATGACTAGTTGCTTCTCAGAAGGTACACATCTCTGTGTATGACATTATTCAAATAAAAACTTCTAGAACTTCAAATCGTTCTTAATTATATGACCACAAGTGTACGTAACTTAATTAAACGTGTTTACCGCACCTCTTTCAAGAATTGGCACAAGACATCCGGAACAGAAAAGAGCGTTTAGTAATTATTTTTTTTATTTGACTATATGTTGTTGGCCAGAGTGGCCATAACAACTTCACCCGGACAGAGGGCGAGCGCAAGTGCGCTCCATGTTTAGTAATGAAATAGTTGAATACTCAAAGGAAAATCGGCACAAATACGTCAGAATCGGGAGGGAACGGTTGGCCCCGCGGCTTCCTATAATGGAAACCCAGTTTTAGGCCAATCGCCAACGTTGGCAGAATAATACTTCATAGCTAAGGTAATTATAAAATGCAAAGGTAACCTTACCCATAGCAATAAAACCGGTTTAATGTTTTGTTTGGCACATAAAAGGCGTTAACTTTCGTACACTAACCTGGAATCATTTCAGGTTCGTCGTCGAGCCAGCCGTCGGGTTTGACGGCGTTGGGGTCCACGATGGTGGCCGGAGCGTCCTCGTCCCAGTCCTCGGGCTTGGTGGCCGTCGGGTCCACGATCTAGTGCAATACAATATTTGCAAACGGGGCTTCTATCATTATACAGGTACTTTTAAATTTAACGTAGCCAAACTGTAGCGGTCCGACGCAAATCTTCTAAATTAAGCGCCTTGAAAATCGTCACAAATCGAGTATAGACAGGCTTGAATATAATACATTGATAGATAGATATCGCCAACACACAAACCTAAGCAACTGTACCCTTGGTACCCTTCAATGCATTCGTTAGGGTGTCAGGGTGAATTATGAAAGGTCGTAAATATGTATACCTATGTTTTACACACTAACGGTTTATGCACACCACGTTTTTTAAACGCGCCGTCGAAGCGCGCTTGTAGCGATACAGACGCGATACGCACGCGAGTCAGACGCAGCCTGTAGACCTTTGTAGGATAAAAGCGCGCCGTCGACGCGCGTTTTAGAAACGTGGTGTGCACAGGCCTAAGGTAAGTACATTTATTATACTCTAGCCAACGAGTAGCGATACAAAAAGGAATACATATATTATATTTAAATTACTTAATTTATAACGTTTCGCCTTTAATACTTTATCGTTTAATTAACCACGAATTTATAAACTAGCGGCCCGAATGTTGGCGAGTCTGGCGGTAACCGACTTGGACTTATTACGATTTCGTATAGCTTCTCGCTGGCCGTGGAAATAAACTGGGAGCTGTGGAGGACCGAAAGGGTTTGACAAGAAAAATGAGTAAGGAAGCAAGATCATACCTTTTCCCTCTCATCCCAGTCGTCTGGCTTCCTGTCCTCGGGGTCGTCGATCTCCTCGGGCGGGTTGACGGGCGGCGTGAAGTCCTCCAGCAGCGAGCCGCTGTTCACCTCCTTGCTGTCGATCAGCACGTTGAACGTGTTGTCCGGCCGCACGATCAGCGTGTACAGGTGCGGCTCTTTATCCTTGTAAATGTCGTCGAGACGTTGGCTGTGGAATGTAGTAGGTATTCAATGACCTTTGAATTACATGGACGAACGGTGTTCAGAATTATCGAACGCATTGTCAACACTTTTGTCGAAGATGCGAGATTGAGATTGGGATTTGGGATGTGTGTGGTTAATTTCTTTACACATACAGGGTTAAATGCGCTGAAAAAACAAAATACGTGCAGAAGGAATACTGACAGGAATGGAATTTATTGCAGGAGGCTCAAACCAAAATAGACCAAGGCTCAAACCTCTATATCAACCCACCTAGGCTTCTTGCTATGCTTCTCCTCAATAGTTCCATTCTTGGGGTTCATGTGCCTGAATATGAAGTGCAGTTTGTTGTCGTTGCCGCACTTGTCGGGCCCGAACATGATGGTGTAGGGGGTCTGGTCGTGGAACTTGCGGAGATCCGCCTTTGTGTTCGTGCCCTTGGAGAGCAGCTTGATGTATGCCCCACCGCAGTTTTGACCTTCCTGTTAAACAAACGTACTTCAATCATGGTGTAATGGTTTTTTTTTTTCGTAGATTTTTTGCAATTATATTAGGGTTAAGTTAAGTTGCAAAATGGTGATACAAAATGGGTATACAATTTTTTTCGCAACTTAACTTTGTAAATCTCAAACTATCGGCTTTGTGGGACAGTTGAAGTACTAAAGGTTTTGTAGACTTGTGAAATCGGTCAACAGCTGTATTCCTATAACACCTTTTGTTTTTCAAGTTCCCTCCAAAGCTGATGGTTTTAGAATTACAAAGTTAAGTATTGCAAAAAAAAGTATACCCATTATGTGTCACCTTGTATATATCTATATATATATATAACTCAAAGGTGACTGACTGACTGACTGACATAGTGATCTATCAACGCACAGCCCAAACCACTAGACGGATCGGGCTGAAATTTGGCATGCAGGTAAATGTTATGACGTAGGCATCAGCTAAGAAAGGATTTTGATTAATTCTACCCCCAAGGGGATAAAATAGGGGATGAGAGTTTGTATGAAACTTTGTCAATTAAATTCCACGCGGACGAAGTCGCGGGCACATTAAACAATATGTTCATAGTGTTTGTTCGCATTTGTTGAGGTGACAAATACGAGGCATAAGGACATTACCATCGCTCCTGCGAAGTAAGGTCTTAAAAGAGCAATCTTGCAACTCATTCTGGCTTGTATCCAACAGAGATCCAAAAATACGTGTAACGTTACTGTGCGTGCGCATATAAATATCTGCGATAGCGTCAATACATCCTTGTTTATGGGAGCAGTAACTCTCGTCCCACATACGTTATTTATTTACGTTATTGACTTCACTTTTGAATGTATCAATGTGTTTATCAGACTAGCTGAGCGCGCGACCCCGTCCGCATAGTTTCGTCTACATATACTGGTGAAACGGAAAGGCCATTTCCCATGATAAAAGGGCTTATGTCAAAGTAAAAACAGATTTCATTTGTGTTATTCTGAATTCATTCTTTTTCGTTTTTCGTGTCGTCCAAGTATGATGCAATGAACGCTACTGTATAAGTTATATATCGTCGGTTATAAGATTACGAAGAAATATTAACAAGCTCGGCTTAGCTGATAAGCCAATTAGTGAGCCAAGAAAACCTTAGGCCAAACTCACGGCAGTATTAAATCGATCTCTTGTTTTTTATATGTTAAGTAAAATTCTGACTAAAAGCCGACCCGAAAAGTTGTTGTTTATTGAACACACATACAAGAACTATGTGACTCGGCACATAGAATGTTGATAAATGTGAAAGCCCCTTAAACTCCTAACATTCCAAGCACCAAATCACTTAGCACTGCAAGCGGACTGGGCTGTCTGTAGGCAATTTCAGTGCAGAACCCGATTCAAACTGCAGCTTTACAGAGTGCTTGCAGTCTGAACAGGCCCCTATCCAAACTCATACATAACAAGAGGTAGACTAGTTTGGAAGCCGCAGGGTAGCAGTAGCGACAGACGGTAAAAATTGCGACGCGTGCGTTACGTTCGATGCGTGCTGATGACGTCATCCGCATTTCAACACAGACAGACGTATTGAGATATTACCTGCATAGTAACTTCATACTGCACCACAAGGGGTTTGCCATTGAACTCAAAAGGCCTGTCCAACAATGCCGAGATGGCGGCGTGTTTGGCCTCCGTCGTCAAAACTAGACCACTGTCTTCTTTGAAGATCTTCTTGACCGGTGTTTGTATCTGTAAGAGAATAATTACATCCACTCTTTGCCAATAAGATATAGGAATCAGCATGTGACAGGTGGTGAGCCCATCGCTCAAGCAAATTCCTATTAAATGGGGTTTATTATGGTTTAAATTTTAGTGGTCTAATAGTCCGTGAATGTGTTGGTGAACTCAGCCTTGAGTCTCCTAATGATTAAGAGAACTGAAAATGTTATAATATTATGAATTGTAACACTAATCAAGTGGGTCATGTTTTATCAAATGTTTGTTAAGCATAAAAAAAATAAATTTCAATACAGTCAGAATGTCTGGTGTAGGTAAATTACAACAATAAAAGTAGGCTCTCATAGATTAGATAGACATTAAAACTGATACCCCTTTTAGGTTATAGTCACAGATATATAATTATCTCAGTGTAAATATTTATGTGAATAAAAAGTAGGCTATATGTCATTCCAGAGGATAAATTACATTAATTCATTCTAATAAATTCAATCATTTGGCAAACATACAAACACACACTTTCAAATTTGATATATTAGTACCTACAATACCAGGATATTAATAAATACAAGAATTAATTGAATAAATTGCTATACTTACTTCCCATTTGCCGTCATACTTGGCAATGTTCTCATCAACTCCCTGTTTCTTGGCCTCTGACTTCACCCATTTCTTTTTGAACAAGTTCTCATCATCGAAGTGCTCAGCCAGGTACACATTCGCCGGACCTATTTGCGGGCTTCGGTACTGGTCTTCTACTTCTTCTTCAGTCTACATGTGCATAAAAGTCATAATTAAAGACTAGATTTTCCTTATACATTCAACAGTAAGTGATATACTTCATACACTTCCATTATTTATGCTTCTTATTTTTATATTATTATAGCCTCTGTTTTATGGATAACTAGTTTCTGCCCGCGACTTTGTCTGCGTAGACTAAAGTAAAGTATTCTATGTGTTAATCCAGGTTATAAACTATCTGTGTTCCAAATTTCATCCAAATCCGTTTAGTAGTTTATGTGTGAAAGAGTAACAAACATACATCCACACTCACAAACATTCGCATTTATAATATTAGTAGGATAGTAGGAAGTAGGATACAAAATTCAAACCATGTTTTGTGTTAATGTTGCATCCAGGGTAAATGTAAGGTTATATACACAATTGCAATTTGTATATTGCTATTAGCACAAAGGCCAGGCTTACCTATTTACTGTACATGTACATTATGTATTTCCTTAGGGTTTTTAATTAACTGGGTCACATCATCTGCCCATTGTTAAGGAATTATGAAGATACGAGTATATGCTTAGTTATCATTATTCAAGTAGGCCATGTAACCTAACTAACCTCTACGGTGACTTCGTCGTCGGCATCGTCGCTGCCGGCTCGCACCACGCCCGGAGCACCCACCAGTAACACCAACGAACACACTGTCAACAATTTGCGGCTCACGAAAGCCATCTGTGAAATTAAATCGATACGTTGGTTTCTTACAATAACGGTAACACGTATCTAACTAAACCACATTAAGCATTTCCCATAGAGGATCGATCGTAATTTAATTAATGAAAGTATACAAATATAAAATAGCCCGGCGCGGCCGGGTGCAAGTCACCGGATAACGGATATCCTCAATCATCAAATTCATCAATATAAAAGAATGAGTTCGGGCCATGCATGACAGTTACGTGAAAATAAAATAATGATAACTCATACCTTGATCCCCGACTCAATTTCTTTACGATTGAGAGCCTTTGGTGGACCACTGAAAATCAAACAGATCCTCCTCTCTCCTGAATGAATTTTATTTTCCTGAAAATTTTCAGCCAATCAAAAACAAACAGTTGTCAAGGCAGCGATCGAGAATTTTCCGATGCGTTCATAAATATTTTTCATAAAAATATATTTCTTCTAAAGGGCTCCAAACACGGTCAAACCGTTTGACACGCACGCACATTTGGTTTGAGTCAAACGTTCAAATGACCACTATTATTGTGAATCACCACTATTATTATTTTTGACGATCTTTCAAAGATCGCTCTCAGACTTGAGATCGATAAATTAATACGGGCCTTAGGAAACAGTTTTCCTATAAGAAAAAAGGGGTTTTAATACGAGTGTCTACATTTATTTGTCAGACTAGCTCTATACCGGGCATCAAATCAGTCCGTGTTAAGCGGTTAGTTAGTTAAGTTATAATCATTGATGTTATAATCTAGAGAAGTACAGATAGACCAAGACAAACTGTGTAATGTACGAACTACGTGCCAGGTAAAATGAAATCATGAAATCCATAGATAGATTTTTAATGATGAAATCACGGCAGCGTAGTATTATAATATTCTTGAATCCCGGCAAGTTGTCTTGTCAGTCATGTCATGCCATCTATCCATCAATTTCAATACGTAAAACCACGAAAATAAAGTTCTGTCAGTGTCAGACTGTCAGTGCGTTGCATTCGATAATTTTGCATTGGTTTGGTTTTGCTGAAATAAATTTGTAAATAAATAATATTTAATTTGTTATATTTTATACCAATGGATGAAAACATATTTTGCATAATAATTACTGTTTATTTGTAAAACTGTTGTGTACATAAACGTAAGTAATATAAATTATTTCGCAAACAAATAATTATCGCAGTAAGTGTTTATGTTTTATCGACGATGTATTACAAACGCCGCCGATGTGGAGTATCGTATGTAGATTTTAAAGTTAATTTTGAACCTATTATCAATATAGTTATCAGTCAATTATCAAAATTAGTACCATTCAATTTTATCGCTTTAGATATAGTTTAATATATACCTATTCTAAAATTAATGCTGTAACTTTTTAAATTACTTTATTAGGACGATGACTATTCTGCGGAGGCAAGTGCTACGGCTACTACGGCTACGGAATCTCTTGCTGCTTACTCTTATAGTAATCCTGATGTACATAGCTAAAATGTTGAGTAATTTGAATGCCACTGATCACTACACTAGTGAAGCACTAAAAGCTTTGAAATTATCTGGAGATGTATTACTTGACAACGGCGATTATTTTGTTCCAGCTAGTTTGAAGGTAAGAAACAAGTAATATTTTAATAATAATTCATATTTCTTATTTAATATTTTACAGAAAGTTAGAAATTATTTAATATTTTAAGTTAACTTGTTGCTGGAGTCTCCATCTACTTTGTACTTCTAAACAAAAATCAAATGTGTGAGGCGGAGCCATATGGAATAATTACTTTGCACTTTTTTATTTTCATAAATAGTTATCATTATCTTAAAACAACTCTTTTTGTTTCAGAAAATAGACTGGCATGACTACAAAATGATTGAATATGAGAGAACGCGTGTGGGTAAGTCTTATTGATATTATCTTCTAACAAACAACAGATAAACATTTAGGCCTCCTTTTAATTAAATTTAAATAATCTATACAAATAAATACAATTGGAGTGTCTGTTTGTAATATCAAAATAACACCTTTTCACTAAATGCATATGAAAGTACATACAACACCTGTAGCAAAAACGCGATTTAAAAAATTTTTGTCTGTCTGTCTGTGTGTATGTTCCGGGTAATCTCCGAAACGGCTGGACCGATTTTGACGGGACTTTCACTGGCAGATAGCTGATGTTATAGGAAGTAACTTAGGCTACTTTAATTTTAGAAAACAATTAGGGTTCCGCGTAAAAAAATAAAAAAACACATGAAATCAAAGAGTATCTCCAACACGGGTGGACCGATTTTGACGGGACTTTCACTGGTAGATAGCTGATGTTATAATCAGTAATTTAGGATACTTTTATTTTAGAACAACAAAATGAAAAAAGGGTCCTGTCGTGCGGGCTCAGAACGCGGGATCGGGCTTTTTTGTTAAGTTAAATTCCACGCGGACGAAGTCGCGGGCTCAGCTAGTTATGAATATAATTGTTGTTCCTTTTAATTTGTCTATCTCAAAAACACAAATTGTTTTGCTTATACTAATAGTTTTTATAGGTCTAAGTATTATAATCTCATTTTATAAGCATGAATATAACAAAAAGGAGTTTTTATGCTTTGAAAATATGCAGTCTGTATGCAAACAAACTACTATGACTTAACAAAGAGGGGAAAGGTCATTTGAACTCTGGGAACCAAAGTATGAATAGTATCTTTTACCATTGACTAAAATATAAATAAATAAAAAATATCACCATACTGACAAGCTATACTTGTATGGTGGGTACCGTACAAGTATAGACTTGACTAGGGACGATCCCAGTGACATTCAGACTAGGCCAGATTACGAAAAAGCATTTCCGAAATTTTGGCTGACGGGAATGGAACCCCTTATCACATGGTTCATTAAGCTGAGTGGCCTATGCTCAAACCACTACACTAAGCATTCGTTATACAAACTTAAACATAATTTTTGTCCTAGGAATTGGTGAACAAGGCCTCCCCGCACACTTGCCAAAAGAAGACAAAGCTTTAGAAGAGGAATTGTACTCGGTCAACGGTTTCAACGGAGCACTGAGTGATAAAATACCGTTGAATCGTTCTTTACCCGATATACGTCATAAAGGCTGCCAGAAAAAGTTGTACATTGAATCATTGCCAACAGTGAGTGTGGTGGTGCCGTTTCACAACGAGCATTGGAGCACACTGCTCAGGACAGCCTACAGTGTCCTGTATAGATCTCCAAAACACCTCATTAAAGAAGTGCTGCTGGTAGACGATGCCAGTACCAAAGGTAAGTTTTAAACATTTCATAAACAACTAGCTGTGCCCCGCGACTCCGTCCGCGTTCTGTTGAAATTTTTCCTGAATTTTCTTTGTTATAAACCTCACGGAGCCCGAGACCTTTCCAACGAATGCAAAACCGTGGAAATCGATTCGTGCGTTCTGGAGTTATAGCGTCAGGAAGGAAAACCCGACTTATTTTTATATAGTAGATTTTGAACTGCTTCACTGGGTTAGTAGTTGCCTTGCTATACGCGTGGGCTCCATTCCCGGTTTTTGCAACCTTTTATTGGAATATTCTGCAGCAGGCAGCACTTGCGACACCGCAGGGGAGATCTTATAAACATAAGGAAAGTTTAAAAAAAAATTTAAATATTAGTAAAATTTATGAGAAGTAATAGGAGAGCTTAAAACTAGTCGAATTTGCAATTTAACTTAGTTAAAGTTGTCAATTTACTTGTCTATTTAAAAATTTGACTCTTGATACAAAGGCTCGCAGCCATAGTGGCTTAAAAATCCTTTGAAACTATTGATAGTGACTTCACATGGCCAATTTGCATGCTTCACTGGTTTTCTATGAGTTTGCGATACTGTTGCCGCGCTGCTGTTATACCTATTATGTGCACGCAATTATCCACACTGTTATGTTTATGGTAATTATTTATGTCATTAATTACACACTTGCATGTCCTTACACTTTATCATTAAATCACCTTATAGAATAATAAATAACATTTATTTTACAAAAAAAATATAATATGTAAATCCTACTAATATTATAAATGCGAAAGTTTGTGAGTGTGGATGTATGTTTGTTACTCTTTCACGCAAAAACTACTGAAGGGATTTGGATGAAATTTGGAACACAGATAGTTGATAACCTGGATAAACACATAGAATACTTTCCTTAAGTCTACACCGACGAAGTCGCGGGCAGCAACTAGTTATATATATGTTTATAATGTTAAATTAATCCTGCAGAGAAATATAATATAACTTGTTTAAACAGTGAATAACTTATTGGAAAGGTAAATGTACGCGACAAAAAAACAAGTGTCAAGGTTGTAAAAGAAACATGTCTTTATTTACAAATGGGTCCTTTCACTTGGTGAATGTCAACCCGATCGGAACAAGGTTAATAAATAATTTAAAAGCATTGCTTACAGCTGTCTAAGTATAATTATAATCGGTTGATTCGGGTTGGAGAAATGTGGGAATGCAAACCTACTTATTATATATTACCTAGTATTATAAAACTGTAAATAGACAGGTTTAGTTGCACATTGATGTTATTTGGAGCTGTTAACTGAACCAGATTTATAAATTCACTAGCGGCCCGCCCCGGCTTCGCACGGGTACAGTGCTGATACTAAAGTGTTTATCTACTATATTATGCATGTATTATACATAATTATAAACATTCCTCTTGAATAGTGATAGAGTGCTATCTATTTAAAAAAAACGCATCAAAATCCGTTGCGTAGTTTTAAAGATACATAGGGACAGACAGCGGGAAGCGACTTTGTTTTATACTATGTAGTGATGTTTGCTTTAGAATGCCTGTCCAAAGCACCTACCTATGTGAATTTTAAACTATTTAAACAACGATAGACAAATGTTCTCGCTAGCTCTCTTTGAAATGAGATGTGAGCTATTAGCTACCCATTTGTCCCACACGCTGGCCTTTTAAAGTTTATCGAACTTCGCTTCGAATGTCTCTAGAAAACTGGTTAAGCCGGGCCATGTGGGTTCATAGTTACCTTGATAGTTCGCACGCGAAGTAGCTTAGGTCAAGGGTGCGATTTTATTTCCTGCAAGCCAAATTTGGCCACCTTGGATATGCCCTATGTCTCAAATCGACCACTCGCAACTGACTAGAATTCGATACTTATGAAACTACAAATACATCGGTGGCTACGCTTCGGTGGAACTACTAAATCTTAAAATCAATAAATGTGTAAATATTAACAAGAGTTACGCGAAAGCGAGCCCTTATTCATTTCTGTGAAATTAATGAGTCGTTTGCTACCGTATAAATGAAATTGATAGCAATTTTTTTTAGTAATTCTTCTTTCTTTAAATATATGGCCCACCCAAGTTAATAGGTATTTCGCCAGTGTCAAGTAACAAATGGCAATAACAAACACAATTAATAACAATACAATACAAAAATGTGACCGTCCACTTTGTAAAACCAAAATGGAGCCTTTAGAGTAATTATTAAATCTGTATTCATAGATGTCTTAAGGAAAGGTGATACAAATGCACAAAACAAACCTTAGAAACATTTTAATTCAATCAAAGTTTAAATATAAATTTTGTTTTCTTTAGTGACCTGATGTAAAGTTCTTATAAGATGTGTTTTATTAAAACCATTAACGTAAGTAAATCTAGTTGAAGGCAGGCAGCGCTGTGCGATTTGAATTGCTCTTTATTCGGTCGAAGCAAGAGTCGCTATTTATTTAATTGTCTTTTCGAGAAGAAATACCTGGGGACCAAGTCTGTTAACCGTTCCAATAACGCTCGAATTGCACTCAAGATGCAAGACGTCGGTGTTGACATACAATCGAGCCAAATATTTCGAAGTCCGTTAGCGACTGCTACTCGAGTCGATTGAGTCGAGTCGAGTTGAGAATCGGTCGGTACGGGTGGGCGAGTGGTTAGTGGAATACGGAAAACTGACGTAGTCGAGTGCAAGTAGAGCGTTATTGGAACTGTTAACCGACTTGTGCCCTGTTCGTTTGTAATCAGTGCCTCAACTGAGGTTCAATATTCACCTTTTTGTACTTATTCCTTTGGACGTCCCACTCCTGGGCGCGGGCCTCTCTTCACTATGAGGGGGATTCAGGCCGTAATCCACCACGCTGGTCCAGTGCGGTTTGGCGGATTTCACATGTTTTTCGAACACTGCTTAGATTTTCTAAGACATGCAGTTTTCCTTACGATGTTTTCTTCACCGTAAGCGAGTGTTAATCATATAGAAATTATGATTCGCACATAGATTTCAAAAAATCCAGAGGTGCGAGCGGGGGTTTGAACCCAGGACCTGGTGCAAGACGCGTGCATAACCAATCGGCTATCACTGCTATTTCAATAATAATCCTTAATTTTCAGATTTCCTGAAGGAGAAGCTGGACGAGTACCTTGCACGGAACATGCCGAAGGTGCGCGTGGTGCGCGTGCCGCGGCGCAGCGGGCTGATCACGGCGCGGCTGGCGGGCGCGCGGCTCGCTACCGGACAGGTGCTGCTGTTCCTGGACTCGCACACCGAGCCCAACGTCAACTGGCTGCCGCCGCTACTAGGTCTGTGTGTATGTATTCCTTATCTATACAAATAAATGCAATTGAAGTGTCTGTTTGTAATGTCAAAACAAGTAAAAACGTTTGAAAAACTGGAACCCGATTACGGAGCTACTATCACGTATTATATTAAGAAAAAAAACTCAAACTCAAAATTGTTTTTATTCATGTAAGCCAACAAAGCATTCATAAATAGTTATAACCTATCTCCGGCTCGGAATGCTGCTTCCACTGAGAAGATCCGGCAAGAAATTCAATGGTTACTCTTTTCAATAAAACATGGTGTACATTCTCTGGAACAGCAACAAAATGTGAGCAGGCAACGCTCTAGTAGTCTATAAATGTGGTATACAATTGTTTGTCTGTCGTTTGGTATAATTTATTTTGTACATGTCAAAAGCGTGCTTAAGTATCGGTCCCCCACAGAGCCCATAGCGCTGGACGACCGCACGGTGGTGTGTCCGTTCATCGACGTGGTCGCGTACGACACGTTCGAGTACCGCGCGCAGGACGAGGGCGCGCGCGGCGCCTTCGACTGGGAGTTCTTCTACAAGCGGCTGCCCGTGCTGCCGCGCGACGAGCAGAACATGCCCGAGCCCTTCGAGTGAGTCGCATGCACCAGAGCTCCTGCCTAACCGCTTATAAATCATCTTCTTCTATATATATAAATAAAAAAACGTGAGAGGTGTCAAGGGACACCCGGATGGAACGAAGTTGCAAAATCCGGGACTTGTGCAGAAACGGTGTCAGGATTCATTATTGTTAATATCCGGCCTCGTGTTTATCTACGACATGACAGACTCCAAGTACACCAACTTCGACTAGGAGCTCTCGCAGAAGATACTCACTATGCTCAAGGTCAGTAAGGCCATTTCCGAAATTTACCCCATCGGGAATCGAACCACCATGTGCAATGAGCGGAGCTGCCTACGCTCGAACCACTGCGCCAACCAGTCGTAAATACACTGGAAAAATGTAATACAATAAGAAATTCTCACGCCTTTTCAGGGCGGCAGCGTGCGTGGAATGCCATTGGTATTGCAAGCATCTATAGGCTATGGTAACTGCTTGACATCAGGCGAGTCGTACGCTTGTTTGCCGACTTTTTTGTATAAAAAAAAAGATTTATAAGGATTTGTGTATTTAACTAGAAGGTATAGGTACTCGGAATTTCTAAAAGAATTTGCTGTCGTAATTTTTTTTTCTCAGTGGGTAGTTCAACATTTCTTTGTTTGTAGGGGTGGTCATCTTGGTAAATGCCCTAACAACTAAAAACAAAAGAAATTTAATGACAAACATTCTATATCGTGTTTGTTTCTCTAGGTGGCGATGGGGGGGGGGGGAGCTACCCTTGCCCCCCCGCTTAGCAACTTAGTCCTTGTTTGCCGGTATCATTGTTTGTTTATACAACGGTATCTATAATGAACGCAGGAGTCCAGTGATGGCGGGCGGTCTGTTCGCGATCTCGCGGCGCTTCTTCTGGGAGCTGGGCGGGTACGACCCCGGCCTGGACATCTGGGGCGGCGAGCAGTACGAGCTCAGCTTCAAGGTCGGTGCCCACACATTAAAATTAAAAAATTATATTAAAAAAAAATGTATCCTGAGGTATTGACCCCCAAACTTGATGCCTATTATCTCGTATCCAAAATTATTAATAAATAAATATAAACATCACAAACTAAGCAACGGACTAATAGGTATTGTACAATGGACTGGGGGCGATCCCAGTGACACCCAGACTTGGGCAAATTACGAAAAGGCAATTTCCGAAATTTGCCCCGGCGTTAATCGAAATAGTCAAACATTATAATGAACCTTGGGTTGCTGCATATCGTTTGATTGGTCTTCCATCCGAGTGCCGACGCGAACGCAATCCACGATTTGTTATTAGCAAGCTTTATAGCAGACATTGGATCAGGATTGATTAATAATTTTGGGCGTGAGTCGACAAGGAAGTAGCTCTTTATAAGCATAATAAAAAAAAAAAATTGCAATAGCCTAGTGGTTAGAGGGGCCGTTTACGTAGCTGAGAGGTTCCGGGTTCAATCCCCACCCTGGCCATTAAACTATTGACGTGAGCCCACTCCTAGCACAAGCATTAGCTTAGTTGGAGGGGCTCAAGGGAATACTAGTAATATGACAAACACATATAGTTAGTAATCTTTAAAAATAAAAATTGAGTACGCGTCTGACATATCATTTTGTACTGGAATGACGTTAGGATGACATTACCAAGATCGCTCTCAGACTTGAGATCGATTTATTAATATATGCTGTATGTGTGCAGATCTGGCAGTGCGGCGGGCGCATGGTGGACGCGGCGTGCTCGCGCGTCGGACACATCTACCGCAAGTTCGCGCCCTTCCCCAACCCCGGACACGGGGACTTCGTCGGGAAGGTACACACACACACACAATAAATAAATATCGCTAGACTGACACACCAACAGTATGGTCCCAAACTAAGCAACGCTTGTACTATGGGACTGGGGGCGATCCCTGTGACACCCAGACCAGGGTAAAATTACGAAAAGGCCATTTCCGTAAATTTGCCCCGGCGGGAATCGGGCCCGCAACCACCTTGTGCAGTGAGCCGAGCGGCCAATGCTCGAACCACTGCGCCAAGCGGTCCTCAATCTTCTTCAGGTCAGCTCTTCTTATTATTTCTTTAAAAATGTGGGCCACCCAGCTTAATAGGTATTTCGTCAGTTTCAAGTAACACATAGTAATAACAAACACATTCTACTAATACTTACTTAATATCATAAATGCGAGAGTTTGTGAGTGTGGATGTATGTTTGTTACTCCTTCACGCAAAAACTACTGAACGGATTTGGATGAAATTTGGAACACAGATAGTTTATAACCGGGATTAACACATAGGATACTTTTTATACCGATTATCCCGAAATTTTTGTTAAGTTAGTATTTAACGCGGACGAAGTCGCGGGCATAAACTAGTTTAATATAAATACAATACAAAAATGTGATGTGTGTATATAATTGTCCAGAACTACCGGCGCGTGGCGGAGGTGTGGATGGACGAGTACGCGCAGCACCTGTACAAGCGGCGCCCGCACTACCTCAGCATCGACCCCGGAGACATCTCCGAGCAGAAGGCGCTGCGGGAGAAGCTCAACTGCAAGCCCTTCCACTGGTTCATGACACAGGTACACTACGCATACGTATTTTCGCCGAGATCTTTAAGGGTTAAAGCGGACTGAGCGTAGCGTACGCGCGAACAATTTTCGATTTGGGCGTATTATTAAATATTGTTGCGACCTTGAAACTGTTTAGTCTAATATCTCGAAGAATACTCCTCTAATCAGCTTGAAACAAAAACGCATTGTTAGTCTAGATGTACTCTATCGATTCGTAAAGAAAAGTCTGGAAAATTCGACAGAGGTTCAACCACTTTAAAGTGTAGGTATGTAGGTATAAGGTGAACGCCCTTGCGTTATCGGCGGGCCGTCTCGAACGAATACAAAGGAAAGCCGACCATGTCAAGCGTGTGGAGAGCGTAAATTAACCTATTTACACGCTAACGGCATTTAATAGTACCCCTTGTCCGTAACAATATTCTAAAATTTGGCAAATAAGTTTCATAATGCGGCCTGTTCTTGAAATGACTAATTCGTTTTCCGGTACATTTCCTAAATGGCAGATTCTATAAAAGGCACCTTTTTAAAATGGCCCACTATTAGTACTGAAAGGAATTAAGGAACAATAAAAAATATGATAACTGATAATGGTTTATTAATGAGTGAGAAAGACCAATGTTTATTTAATAAACCCCAAAATTCAAGCTTAGAGGGCGCGACGAAAGCAACTCCGGCGCCATCGTTCTTCTCTTTCTAATTCTACTGTGCTAGCTGAACGCGTCGGTCTGTAATTTAAATAAATACAAAGTATTTTAGAAATACAGAGATCTTTAATTAAATATTGATTAAACTTTATAAACAGCCGACAAAAGTTCTGATTTATCGACCGTAAGACCTATTGAAGACAACACTCGCAACAATAACAAAAAAACCGGACAAGTGCGAGTATAACTCGCGCCCTGAGGGTTCCGTCCAACATTTTATTATGGTTTTAGATAGTTTTTCCATTCCTGGATTCCAATATCGATACCGGCAAGATATTTTAATAATAAATAGCTTAAACTTCCCAATAATGCTTAAACAAATTCGGGAACCCAATACAAACTGCAACCAAACTGAATAAAAACTACAATACAAACTCTTATTTTACACACTTAGGGGTGGAATTTTACAAAACGCTGAAATTAATATTTTTTATTTGTTATAAGTAGCCTCAATACTTATTTTCATGTCTCTAGGTTCATTTATTTTTTTACCCTATACAAACTTTCACCCCCTATTTTATGCACTTAGGGGTGGAATTTTCCAAAATCCTTTCTTAGTGGATACTTGCGGTATATAAGGTACCTACTGTCAAAATGTCATGATTCTAACACCAGCGGTTTGGGCTGTGCGTTGATTCCTTTGTATTGATAAGTGAATTTGCGAAAAGTATCAAAATATGTGACATAAATCACCGAATCTTTTGATTGCGTTGACTTAGAAGCCTAATTTTTGTACACCTACAAGGGACCATAGCATTTGATATTTGGTATTAATTTCAACTTGATAACTCTACCCGTTTCTGAGAAAAAAGGTCTTGACAGACAGACAGACAGACAGACAGACAGACAGACAGACAGACAGACGGACAACAAAGTGATCCTATAAGGGTTCCGGTTTTTCCTTTTAAGGTCCGGAACCCTAAAAAACAAACACATTCTATTTAAAGTTCAATTACTAAGGTATTAATGTTCAAACTACAGCAGCAAGTTCGTATTATTGAAACTAATGTTGTATTTCAGATTGCGTTTGACTTGACAGGGAAGTATCCGCCCGTGGAACCAGAGCCTTTCGCTGAAGGACGCGTGAGTGGTTATATTATATTACCTAATTAAAAACGTGTTGTGGTGAACGGTGAAGGGATATCGTGAAGAAACTTGCACTTCTTTAAAAGTGTGAAGTTCTCCGCATTTCATAAATACAACAGCAGGAGGGTATAAGTAGGCATATAATTAATCAGCTAAATGTATTGGAGGCAGGAAGGGCCCAGTGGTGGCCGTTCAGATTCAGGGAGGCAGCTGCAACTTATAATCTTTATCTTTATTAGTAGTTATTAGCTACACTATCGAATTAACGAGTTCGCTTCCTACAAGTGCAATGATGCAGTTTTGGTTTTAATCAAAATTGGGCTCGACACTCCTTTGAGTATTTTCTCGCTATTCCTCATACGACGCGCCTACTTAATCACCGTGTCCTTAGCAAAGTCGGCAAACAAGCGGACGACCCGCCTGTTTGTTAAGCAGTTACCGGAGCTTATCGATGCTCGCAATACCCAGCGCATTGCTCGCACGTTGACGACGTGAAGAGGAGTAGGTTAGAGGGTGGGGAGAGGCGTAATGTCGGTGTGTCGGCGCAGGTGCGGCCGGCGCTGCGGCCGGCGCTGTGCGTGGACGCGCGGCGCGGGGAGCAGCTGGACCCGCTGCAGCTGCGGCCCTGCGCGGACTCGCCCGCCGCCGAGCAGAGCTTCACCTTCTCCTGGCACAAGGACATCAGGTCGGTCGCCATTACAATATAACCCAGAAATAAAGGTAGACCACGATGTAGGTAGCCGGGCGAATGGATTACTATTTCATTCCACACGATTTCAATAATACTTGCCTATAACGTAATAAAAAAAAAATATAAAAAAACAGTGCTGTCTAGGCACACCCGAAAGAAGCGAAGCTTTATAGCAAGCCGAAGGGTGTGGTGTTCAGGCGCTTTCGGGGGAGATTGCCGCCCGCACCACCTATAGTTTAGTGTTAGTTTTAATATAAATGTGTATGATAGTATATAAGGTAATTTATCTATGGGCCTGAGGTGCCTGATTACAAACAAATAAATTAAATGACAATAAATAGTATAAAGCGTAGGAACTAGGCGTTAAAAACAGCTGCGGCGCGCGCCACTCTGTATACCTATATATATCGTGTAACGCCACTGACGCTTAGCACGGATAGAGTGGCCGCGCGGCAAACGCCCCAAACGTACGTATAGAAGCTTCGCTTCAGAATTAAACCATATGAGTGTTGATTTGGAAGTCATAAAAGTGATATAATTTTTCTTCAGTGGGAACACTTTTTCAATATTGGTGCTCATTTTCGTCTATGATATGAATATCTGTGTGCGTTTTTAGTATAGATTTAAAAATAATGTTACGGCTTTGAGTTTGTTAGCATGACTGTCCGATCAATTATAAAGTATATCTGGTGCTGTGGTTCCAGGAGCAGCAGCAGGCACATGTGCTGGGACCTGCCCGAGTCGGCCCCACTGAGTCCCATCCACCTCTACTCCTGCCACCTGGGCGGCGGCAACCAGCTGTGGAGGTACCACCCGGTATGTTGACTCATGTTTCGCACTTTTCAAAGTAAATGAACCCGTACGGCGGGACTACTTCGTCCCGAATTGAAAACTATACCTATACTTAAATGTTACATCTGTATCGTAACCACTGTCTCATAATAAAGATATTTGATTTGATTGCTTTTGAGAATTATGACGGCACTCCATATGACTTTATACTTATAATAATGTCGCCATACTAACATAGTAACTAAATAATAAATCAAAGTCTAATACGACGTCTTTGACGACCGCTTGGCGCAGTGGTTCGAGCGTAGGCCGCTCGGCTGCGGGTGGTTGCGGGTTCGATTCCCGCCAGGGCAAATTTCGGAAATTGCCTGTTCGTAATTTCCCCCTGTCCGGATGTCACTGGGATCGCCTCCAGTCCATTGTACGGTACCCATAGTACAAGTGTTGCTTAGTTTGGGACCGTACAGTTGGTGTGTCAGTCTGGCGATATTTATTTATTTATTTAATAATAATGTAAATATTGCAGGAGACGAAGCAAATAACGCACGGCGAGTCGAACAAAGACTGCCTGGACTGGGAGCCGGCGACGCAGAAGCTGTTCATCAACAAGTGCTCGGGCGGGCGCCGCTCGCAGCAGTGGGCCGTGGAGAAGGTGAACGCAGACATGATGGCCAAGTGGGACTCCATGCGCTCCCGGGTCACCGGGCCCCTCCCCGATTACTAGTGGGGGAGTGGAGGGGGGGGGCTGGAGGTACGTTACGGGGCCGATGTGTAGTGAGATGGTGGTAAACGAAGTTGGACTTTAAAGCAAGTGTTAAAGTTCAAATTCACGTTTTTCAATGGGGATTATGACTATTTAGTTTGTGTTGTGATTACTACCAGTAAAATAATATTCCAAAGAACGTAAAATTATGCATAAATTCAGTTTCCAAAAAAAGTATTACCTAGTGAAGTGTGACTAACTGAGTAATAAACATTAAAACCAAATGTGTTTTTATTTATATATCGCATTATGTCAAGGAAAAATTGGTTCTTATGAGTTAATATAAAATAATACTAAACTAAATATTAGTCATAGTCTCCATTGGAAAAAAATACATTTCTTTTGGCTTTTGTGTAGGCGTAATGTAAAGTTGGGGTGGAGATAACAATTGAAATTGAACTTTAATGTACAAATCTTAATGTTGAGATTGATTTATCGACAGCAATTAACAGACGATTATCGTTTCACAATACGTAATATGCATATGATTGAATTTCGTATGACACTAGTGCCGCTGTTGAGACAACGGAAAGATTTGAATTTATATAATTTTCCACCATATTTTAATGCCTATAAGGTTGTGTTTAAATTGTTGCGTCACCACTGTCTATTGTTATGCCTAAAGAAGGCTGGCTTCCTAGTCGTTGTAGCCAATATTGTAATTTAATTAACCAGCACAGGCCTGAATCCCCCTCGCAATGAGGGGAGGCCTGCCAGTAGCAATTAAATAGGCGAATTCATTATTATATTTTATTAATTTAGTCTGCAGTATTTAGGGAATCAATGTATAAAAAATACCGACTGTATTCAAAGGTACTTAATTGGTGCAGTATTTGACAATTTATTTTTAAAGTCGTTTATGAATCTCTGACATTGATGAAGAGTACACAAAACTATAAACAACAGTGGAGAGAAGTTTATGAAAATTATCATTTATTTATTTGAAACAGATTTTAATTAAAAATACATTTATATGTGTTGTTACTATGTGATGTACTTGTTACTATTATGTTTTAATGACAACCATTTGAATTCTTCCATGATATGTAAATAATTTTATGTTAGTAGACATGTTTGACACGATTTGTATTATATTTGTACAACAATTTTATAGATTTACGTTTAATTTAGAGGCAGATTTATTTTAAGATGCTATATATTTATGGTTAGAAAATGTTTTAGATGTGTTTATAATGATAATTATATGCTTAGTGAGAGAATATTCGTGTAAAGGCGTCCTTAGGATTGTGTTATTAGGTATTATGAAATAATATTAATATGTACAATCAATGAAATTGAATCTTGCCCGTTCATAAGGCCAACTTTGCGAAGCAATTCTGATACCATACGATGGGATATTTATTAAATCTTGCTTTGGTAACAAAAATAATTAATTTAGAAGGAACAGTTTCAAACAGAATATCGTGTAGATGGGTCTCGCTTCAGTTTAGTCGGATGTACCTATTAAGCTTGGTTACACATACATTCACGTTGGTTATAAACGTACAAAATTAAACTTATAGAGGGTAACGTTACATTAATAGAGAAATTATATGAAGTGTGCAAAGAAGACGGTGATAAGAAATGTACCAATCACATTACTCCATTTTCTTATCGCGCGGTTTTGAAGAACTCAAACTCAACTCAAACTCAAAAAATTAAAAAATGTGTTTTTTAAAAAAATATCCACACTATTATATGCATTTAGTAAGAAGCTGTTATTTTGATATTACAAACAGACACTTCAATTGTATTTATTTGTATAGATGTATAGATTTCATACGTAAACTTTTCGTTTACGGGTCTGCCATATTGTAGGAAATTTAAAACGTAATATCTGTTGCATTATAATGATTTTTAAGCATGTCATGCTCTTCTCTAGCGTAACGTCTAGCGTAACGTAAAATATTGTTACAAACATTTGTCATAGAAATATTTGACGTAGGCGCTAGCGAGCGTATAAGCCATGTTTGAGCTATAAGTTGGATTAGTGTGACTATTGCATTTTTGGAGGAAATACATTTTTGTGTATTTATGTACTGTGACGAACATTTCTGCATGTCCATTTAAGCCGTGTTGGCACGGTGCGAGTACACTAGGAACATTTCTAGTGAATATTGGTATAAAAAGACATTTATATCCATTTAATTTTATACATAACGATGTATACTGTTAGTACCTTATATTGTTTTGTTTTTACGAGTCTATATTATTTCATTTTGAAACATATCACTAGTTTTAATATGAGGCATTTGTAGCAATTATTTGTATACTTAGTGAAAAAATAAATTATTTTTGTAAATTCATTGGTCGTTTCATTTTTATATAAAATAAAAAAGCTATAGTTAACTAGTGACATCTGTCTTGGAATAGCGGAATCATAACTCACTACATGCTTTGATTATACCCTTTCATACATAATGCGATCCTGGTACTTGGGAATCAAAGCTAGTAAAGAAAACTAAATTTAGCGCCATCTATTGTGCAGTAGCTTAAATAGTTTACAACCAAAATTTAACCTCTGATATTATGCTATCCTGGTACTTTTCAATCCAAGACTCGGAGTTGGTAACATAACTAATTAGCGACAACTATCGTGCGATAGCCGAAACAAGAATATTACTGATATAATTTTACCTCCTCGGATATTATGCGCTCCTGGTACTTAGGAATCAAAGAAAAATGGAATAGAAAAATGAAAACTAAATTTAGCGCCATCTATTGTGCAGTAGCTTAAACAGTTTACAACCAAACTTTAACCTCCTCGGATATTATGCGATCCTGGTACTTTTCAATCCAAGACTCGGAATTGGTAACATAACTAATTAGCGACAACTATCGTGCTATAGCCGAAACAAGAATAATATTGATATAATTATACCTCCTCGGATATTATGCGCTCCTGGTACTTAGGAATCAAAGAAAAATGGAATAGTAAAATGAAAACTAAATATAGAGCCATCTTATTGTACAGTCTTTACAAAAACGATTTAAACCTCCTCGGTTATTATGCGCTCCTAGTACTTTTGCAGTCCAAGACTGAGAATTGGTAACATAACTAATTAGCGACAACTATCGTTCAATAGCCAAACAAATATTACTGATATAATGATACCTCCTCGGATATTATGCGCTCCTGGTACTTCTAAAGTCTTGACTCAGAATTGGCAACAAAACTAATTAGCGACAAATGTCATGTTAGCCGAGACAAAAAGAGTACTTGTACCTCCTCGGATATTATGCGACCCTGGTACGCTCTCAGGGTACATCTGACAAGACTATGCCCGCGGCTATAAAAATATTGTTTCATAAGAATATAAACATACTAGGGTGTCAAATAAAAAGTTGCATATTTTAGTACTTTTTTTATTATACTTTCCATTAGAATACTTTCTAATATTACGCGGTACATGGCTGCGTCGCGACGCACACGCCCGGACTAACAGAGAGTATGACTGTCGACTATGTATACACATTCAGAGTATTTTAAATCAAGTCTATGGACATCGACGTAACTAGACGAATCGTAGAGTCTGCCTACACAATTTTGACAGCTTACGAAACTCTGTAGCACTACCGTGGGTTTTTCGTTCGCTAGTCGTTATCGTTTACGTAAAATTTGTATGGAAAACTGTACCTACCCGGTTACCCGGGGGACTAACAATTTGCCATAAATAGAGTTTAAGTAGACGGTAGAGTCTAGCGGTCGTATAAACTTAGGGTCTTACCATACCAATCAATCATCTATCGGTCGGGAAGTTCTACATAGAGGAAGGTTCATCGACAACGGTAGATCGATTGCTGTGGTAAAACCTTATGGTAGAGGTAATTGCCATACATTCATTAATAACTCCACATATTACCGCTAGGGGTGCTGCTAGTAAATATGATAAAAAACGTTCAGAAATGGTATATAATGTAGGTATGTTCATACTCGTTTTCGTAAACTGTTAAAATTCGTTCTAGAGCCCCAGTTATCAAACAAAATGCATAGAAAAACGTCCCCTTTTTTATGAACGGAATTATTGCTGATTGGAGAACATTTAAAGCAAACAGTGTCACTGCTTAAATAAATTCCACTATTTGCTCTAAATCATTATTAACAAAGAGATTATACAATGTAGGAAGGTTAGCTTCAGACAGTGAGAATTGTTATACTTAGGATAGGAATGTAAAATAATATTTTTTTTGTTGCATGCCTTTTTTAAGTCGTAGCTTATAATATGCACGAATTTTGGAGGTCATTGTAATTATATCATTTTTAAAGTAGTCCACGGAGAGAAATTATAACATGTTATTTGTTTTTTCTTTGTAGCATACCTACAGGTTTTGCTTTTCTACATCTAATAAGGGTTTCTAATGGCCTCCTCTCTATTATACTCTATAATCCCTCCAACTCTACCGTGTATAATCTCTGCGTTAAATTATAAGGACGTTTTTGTAGCTTATCTAGTGCATGTTCGTTTCATATATCATTTTGTTTATGGATCACAGCATAGACGATATCTACGTACGAATTAAATCTATTAATTCCCAGGTCTCGCGGATGGCGGACCTGTAGAGAACAAATTAAATGCATTACGCTGGAATCAGTTCTACGTATAAATGCTTCATGTGATCTTACATCGCAAGTTTTCTAAAATAAACTATTAGCTGTTTGTCTATGTGGCCGTACACAATCTATAGCGAGCCAAGAGGAAATGCTCTATTAATCTGTTGAATTCCTGATCAATAACTTATGATTTGTTCAATCTGAGAAATAAATGCGTGTTCGGCACTTTCAAGAAACATAATTCTACTACAGAGTAGGTAGAAAGCTGCGAATAGGCATGTAAGTATTCGGTGTGTTCTCTCCCTCCCTCTAGCGCTGTTGACGTCATAAATATGGGTGACGTTATTTTTTTCACCGAATAGAGTAGGTACTTATAATGAAGTAGGTATTCAGCAGATTAATCGATTATTCCATTAAGCTTGGCGCACCGATGTTATCAGTTTCCATTCATTTGATATATTACATTTCATTTTTATATATATATTATACTAAAATACTTATCATTAACGTTATAAATTATTCAAGCGTAAAGATATGTACAATATTTTTACAGGTTACATAATCAATTAAGTACCTATTTACAAATTAGAATTCTTTATACACCATGAAAAAGTTAACATATTGTTCTATATATCACCGTGAAATCAATAACTACTTACGTACACAAATAGATATAGTATTAATCATTTTAGAACGCAAAAAATACACCTTATAGTTAGAAATAAAGTGAGACGTATTACATTACATAGTATTGCTTTTTTCCAAAATATCACCAACACGTCGGGTCTCCGTCATTCGACCCGATACATTCCAATTTCGCTTTATATTCGCCGATTCTAATTTTTTTTTATGTAAAAAATATCATTTCCATCCTATCACCGACCACTCAGTCAACTAGGTATTATTAAAGTATCTCTAACACAGAATAGACACCACATTTTAAATGAGACACATTTATGGACATATACTATTAATAATATCTACTTTTTTTTCAAATTTACAAGTGCTTCTTGCTGACTTATCGACAGGAAACATTTGCGAATCACTATGTACACTCACTGCAGCCATAGTACAACAAGAACAGAAGAATATATTTATACAGGCGCACCAACTTTGCAGTCACACGTTCATGCGCACGATCGCGTTCGCGGTAGATCCTAAACAATCAAACAAACCGCAATACTTTAATTTGGTACGTACCTATCTTTAATTAATGTTTGTAATGACAATTACCGTAATTACACGTGCACAGAAAAAACTCGAGTTATATCGTTTTTTGTTTCGATTAGCTTTGTTTTCATATCCATAACACCCATGATGGATAACACTTTTGATTCAGACCAAATTGAATTTTGGTTTTGTTGGTCTTGCTAGCGATCAAAGCTACTTCCACACTGTTACCGTAAAATAAATCCTAATTCAATTATACTGTTCTTGTTTTACTATGTTCCTTTGCAGTTAAGAAGAAAATAAGAGTCAGTCTCTAGGGATTTGGTTAAGCCAGCAAGAAGTCAGCTCCTAACGGTTACGATAAGACCTACTGATCGATTGCACAACACATGCAGATACGTATTAACGTTCACTGTAAATGTAATTACTTTTATTACTAGGTCTATTTTTTAAGTTACCATGTTCGCTACTGTGGGGGTATGTATACTACTAAAACCTCTTTTGCTCGGAACCAATAAGGCTACTGTTACCGATAACGTATTTTTTTTAACTTTTTATTTTTATTACGTTTTTAATTTATATTGGCGATAGCGTCCACATAGGATGCCAACTGTCTCGTTAGTGGAAATAAAATTCTTTACCGTGTTTTAAAGTGAAAGCAGTCAGTCTTTCTTCGGTCAAGTCCGATTTCAAACGTTTCCAATGCAGTTTTCCGAGCATTTTGGCGATACTTGACTTCAAGATTATCGATTATTCTTTGAGTACCACATCTATATTTACAATGATTTCATAATCGTAGATGATTTATTATCACATTTGAAAACACAACTTTTTGAGAGAACTCCCAAGTGGGCGCCAAAATGTTCAGCATCTGAGCTCTACAAATTGAATGTGTTCATAATATCGCGATTGGAACCTTTCCTATAGAAAAGTACTTAACATTTAATTTGAAGGGTCAGATAAAAACGACGTAAAATTATAATTATTGCTCAATCAATATTCATTTCGCTGCAAAAATGACCTTAGGTCTAACGAATACAAAAGGAACCACTGAGGGATCAAATATGTTTATGTACAAATATCTAAATTTAGGGATAGAACGAAGTATTTGGCTAAAATATGATATAATATTTATGGGCAAAGAATTCAAAGAGTGATGTATAAATAAATCGTAGATAAATGTATAAAAATAATTATAACTAACATGACACATTTCATAAAAAAATATAAAATTATGATAAAAATTGTGATCGCTTGTTGAGTATTTTGACTTTCATTATATTTATTATTATAATAGGTATTATTATCATGTATTATGCCGCGTCTCTCGCATTAATTTTATTGTTTAAACGTGTTTATAGTTTATTATGATTCAGTACCCTGTTGTTTCGAGATTCACTTCAGTCTAAAGAAAGAGGGAGTACAAAATGCAAATAATTTGTTTCATTTCAAAATGATCTAAGTACGACATAAAAAAATAATATTATGAAAACCATCCGGTCTGCGCATCTTTTTCCAGTCAATCCTAACCTAACCGTAAGCTTATTACAAAATTTCATTCTCAACCCTTTCATTAATTTCATTTCATTATCGATCTCTTAACTCGATCCAGACAAATAAAACCTCCAGTCCTACTAAGAGTGAACTAAACCGAATATTCAAACATCAACATCCGCCATCTTGTTGACCGTTGAAGTTAAAATGGCGTCGCATTATGGCACGTTCAGGTTAAGAGCGATGTCGCGCTCGGCCGCTCTTTCTTCGTTTTCTCCTGTTGTCGCGCACGAAGACAATGTTGGCGGGGTCGTCGGCGAGCTGCGGGTATCTGTTGGGTATGGAAATCATTGAGGAAGTCGCTGTAGTCAACATTTTTTTTTATATTTTTCTCTATCTTGCCACGGCTGAGAATTTTCAGGGTTAATGATTTTCACTATAAGATTTGACCATATGAAATGACTTGGTTGAGAACGATAAAACCGGGATATGAATGTATTCCGATTTAATTGCAATGATTTTTAGCAGTCCCTGCCAATGCTGTCACCCGTTAATCGGTGACCGACGCATTAAACGACCACAGATCACCGCGTAGTTCGTTCTGTATGTGGTGCACTACTAAGTGAGTGGGTAATCTATCAGCATGAAATCAAATTTGTAATGATTTTTCACAATCCTGTGAAATGGGAGTATTCCTGGGCAATTACCTGGAGACGGAGTGTATGTCGCGCGCGGCCCAGCCGTCGACGACGCCGTGCGAGATGAGCTCCTCCTTCTCCTCCTCGGTCCAGACGCCGGCGCCCTCCCAGCCGGCCGCCACCAGCGCCTTCTCGCGCTCCCAGGCGCGCGCCGCCGCGCGCTTGTGCGCGTGCTTCAGCAGCTTCAGCCGCTCCTGCCCCGGCTCCACGCCGTACCGCAGCACGATCACGGCTTGCGCCGACCCTTTGCTCACTGCGTGCACTCGCACCTGCCATTAACATCAATAAGATGTAACATTCATAAAAATGCTACCTATTTTCAGCATTCAGGCAAAATGGGCACGTGATGAAACGGGATGACGGCAGGTGAACCGCAAAAAAATAGTACACATGTTGAATAAGAACACAAAACTGGAATTAATTCCAGCGTACATGCCATTCGTGGCATGAAAGAGGAAATCGAATTGAAAATTGGTAACAGAATATTACAAAAAGACGTTGATGCCAATCATCCGTGTAGGTAGGCAGGTACTTAAAACTTGAACATAGTAGAACAAATCTATAAATTTGGACTAGAACATAAGTTATCACATACATCACCAAGGCGATGAATTAAGAATTTTGAAACTTACCTCGAGCCCCTGGTCGTTGGTCTCGTCCTGCGAGACATTAAACTTGCCAGACAGCCGCCGCAGCTCTTCCATGTCATCCCTAATCTTCAGCGTGTTGTCCTTTACGAAGTAAAACACATCCTGGTCATGGATATTGAAGTGCACGTCTAAGAAGTAGGAGTTATTGAACACGGTTGTGATAACATCTTCCACGACATTGTTGGCGCCATCCACGATGCTTATCAGAGCTTTGCCGTCGACCCTCGATATAAGGACCCCTTCGCCGAAAACGCCGCGTTTGTACGACACTCGTGGCAGCAGGTTCTTGGTGATCGGTTCCATTTTCAATAGAGGAGTTGGGACGAAGTTCATATCAGTTAAGCCGTTGTTGATCTAAAAAATAAACAAGAGATAAGTAAAGATGTCAAAGACTTTGTGACTTTGTGATCTTGGTTATATTGTTTTGGAACTCACTTTTTCAATGATGCACTGAAGACCAGACAGCACTTCAAAATCTGGAGTAAGTCGAGGAGCAGTCAACTCCACCTTCGGTTTGAACACCATTTCAGAGATATACGTTGATCCCATCATCTTATTCAAATCGTATCCATATAATTGTAGCCAGCTGCTCAAATCCGTCATGTACTGGACATTCTGGTTTTGATTTATAGGGTCGTTGTTCTTGAACCGGTAAATGAAGATGTCCGTAGGCAGGTGAAGCTTGTTCGCTAAGTGCTCCCAGGTCGGTGTCATCCACTGACCAACAACAGGGTCGTACAATCGAGTGTCCAAGTACACTAAGTTGGTGTAATAATCGTATATACCTCCATGGAAGTCTACGGGTATGTAGAATTCAGGACTCGAGTCTTTGAGAACCTTTCCGAATGGACTGCGTTTGATCTCTTTCACGATTTCACCGTTCACGTCGAACACTACTAGAGGAGAACCATTCTGGTCGGTTGCTACGTAGAACCGCTGGTTATCTGTTTCTATGCAAGTCAAGAAGTCTCTCTGGTCGTATAGGTATCGTACTGTTTTTCCAGATTTCGGGTAGTGTATATGCGTTACTAAGTGAGGACTTTGAGGGTTCGCGTAGAAGAACTGAGTGACGTTGTTCTTGTCATCTTTCCAGGCGACCAGCCTGCTCCTATCGTCGTAGTAATACCATGTTTGGAACTTGTCTCTTTCAAATGCGTGAACGAATTGACCGCGAGAGTTGTATGTGTACTTCTGCTCCCCGCGTCTTATGACGAATCCTCGGCCGTCGTATGTACTGTACTCCATGTCTCCGTATTGGACAACCCTATCGCCAATATCGTAGCCAAGGTACTTTTTGTCTCCGCGTTCTATGACCCCATTGACATTGCCATTCTCGTCATAAATGTACTTCCAATCGTCTTCGGATCCGAGCACTTCCATTAAGTGTCCGTCGTAGTTGTAACTGATTCGTTCGTTCGACGAAGTGTCTCCGATCATAATCTTTTTCGATTTGATTCTGTTCCTCGAATCGTACTCCAATTCTAGGCGGAACACGTCAAACGCTTTGATGTTTATCAGGATGGTTTTCATTCTGCCGCGGTCGTCGTAGTCCGTGATCGTGAAGAACTGTTTGCTTGTATCTTGCATCACTGATCTGTTGAACGTGTTCCTGTAAATCCTCAGGTCGCTTAGAGCTTCCAGTATGCCGAGATTTTGGTTGTACTTCATTCGCAGTTGTGGCATTTCCTTGCTATTGATATTAACGTCTATGGTAGAAAGTCGGGCGTTTCCGTCGTACTGATATTTGAAGTGAGCGTTATTTAAACTGCTTTTAGGATTGAATTTCATTTTCTGATCTTTGAGAATGCCAGCATGGTATTTAAAGTCTTGTCTCAATTCGTATTCGGAGTCAGTAATTTCTACATTCTTTACTAGATGAGTGTTTTCATGGTACACATATCGAATGGCTGAAGCTCCTGCTAAAATAGACTCTAATTTCCGACTATTATCATACACGTACACAATTTTGCCAGATTGATGTGGGAAAATCTTCGTTAGAATATTGCCATTATCGTCGTACAGGATTTCGTAAGGATGACGGTTCATTGGTGAGAAGTACTGGTATTTATAGTAGCCTAATGAGGTCATCAGAGCGAAGGTGTGGATGTGGCCTCGTGGTGTGGTCAAATTCTGAAGAGCACCCGAGTCATCGTAGTCTAGGAGATAGTCGCTACCTCTAGGCGTTGTTACTTTCAATGGTAGAGACGTAAACATGTCTCTAAACGAGTAAGCCAATGATGACCCGTCTCCATATCGAATCTCGTTTAGTCTTCCAGCTCTATCGTAACCGTATGTTTCGTTCAAGTCTCCCCAGCTCCACTTGATGAGTCTGTTAAATCTATCATAGTCGAGTACCACTTGAGCGAAGATGCCACTGCTGGGTCCCCATCTGACTGGCCTTGCTGTCCTATCGTAAGACACGTTCAATAGTTCCACCTTATCATCCATAAACACGGTGATGGTTGATGTTTCTCTGTCGTACTCCAGTGTAAGCAAATTATCTCCATTGATCCTCAGTTTCCGGCCCACTTGAGATATAGACTTGCCATTTCTCGGTTTTTTCAGAAGCTTCCGGAAGAAGTATCGCCATTCGAATCTATTAGCTAGATCTCCACCGACTTCTGTCTTCTGCTTCGCTGGTATTGGGAAACTCTCGCCAAGAATTGGATCGACCTCGGCTAGAATAGTGTACGGAACTGTGTCCGTTGATATTATGTGGCCCCAAGGCATGTTTGAGGAAATACTTCCGTCTGAAGAAATAACCGTTCTTTTCTCAGCGTCACCGATTTTAGTATTCACAGATGATCCCTTAATCAAGATTGATATAGGTTTCTTGTTGTTTTCAGTGATGCGAACGGTCGCACCTTTGACGCTGAGATCAAAGTTCAAATTAATGATCCTTCCGGTGGGTGTTACCGCTGACGTCAGGCGTCCAAACTCGTCGTATTTATACACGTAACTCCTACCTGTACTGTCATACTTTGATTTCAGTAAACCACTGGGACCGTAGTAATCAAAAGTGATATTAAAATTGTCTGGTGTTCGAACTTCTTGAAGCATCTTTATCTTCGACATTTTCAGTCTACACTTTTGTCCCTTCGTGTTTTCAATGGAATTTACTGAAGCAGCGTAGTCTCTGAGCAAGAAAACTTTATTGCCGGCCGCGTCAGTCACAGTACTGAGTTTTCCATTACTCGTGTTAACTGTATAAGTGAACACATAGTTGTCTTCTCCAGTCAGTATGTTTTTGCTAGTCACGTGTTGTCCGAATCTATTGAACACGTAAATTTCTTGCGTATCTGGGGAGTATATCTCATATTCCCTCGCGCCGCTTGCGTCAGGAATGCTCGCTGTGACTGACCGGATCCTATAGTTCGCTTGATCAGCAATGTGAACATTGCCATCAGGACTTACTATGACATCTGATATTGTGTTAAATTTGGAATTGGAAGCTAAGTAGTGATCTGCTTCGAAGCAATCGCATCCTCTTTCTAAGCAATTGCATTTGGATTCGGCTCCAGCGTACAGAGTAATCTTTCCATCAGTCGTTATCAATCGAACTCTATTAATTCTCTGAGAGTCACTTTCCGCTACATACAAATCGCCCGCTGAGTCGAAAGCTATGCTCTGAGGCATCACCAGCGTAGCATACGTAGCTAGCTCTACATCATTTCCAGTTAAAGGTGATGGGCAGTGTAAAGGTCTTCCTGCAATCACTTTAACTCTACCGTCGGGAGCCATTTGTAAGATCATATGATCATCAATGATATGTAAGCTGTTGTCTATAGGATTGATTGCGAGTTCTGTCGGCCAGCGGAGGTGGACTTCTTCGATGCTCAGTGTACCTTCACAAGGGATAGGTTTCCAATGTGCTCTGTGCATATGATTACCGATGATAGTTGTAATGATTCCGTCTCTGTCGACCATTCGGATGTTTGTGCCGTCAGCGAAATAGAGGATGTTGTCAATAGATACAGCTACTCCTTTAGGGTAAGCTAATTTAGCGTCCCTCGCTAGAGCTCCATCACCGCAATGGGCTTCGTCACCCGGTAGGCATCTCTCGCCTGATCCAACGACGGTCTCCCAGTTGCGTTCTGGGTCGCTGAAGTCGTCAGTGTTACGGACTTTGATGATCTGATGGGATTCTGGGTCGGAGATGTAGAGGTTGCCGTCCATGGGAGACAGCGCCATGTGGTAGCGGTAGGAGACCCGAGTTGCACTGGAATAAAGGTTCTTTATGAGTATTGGTTAAGTGTATTATCTAACGCGAAAACTCAAAAATATACCATAATTCCGTTAATGAAATTGACTATTGCGGTAATAATTTTTTAGCAAGAACATCCAGAACGCTTTCTTCTTAGAAACTTGCAATTGCAATGAACCTACCCCTTAAATTGAAGTAACTTTCAAAGTATTTTTGCATGGTATCTATCACACTGCGGAAACGCCAAATTGTGATCACGCAGAACTCTCTCAAACTCATACGACATCAGCTATCACAAAAGAAAATCATCACTCACTTGAGTTTCACCAACGTCCTCACAAGCCCATCGGGAGTGATCTTCCTGACGAGGTTGAAGTCCCCTACATAGATGGCGCCGTCGGGCGCCGAGGCCAGCGCGACGGGCGCTAGCAGGCGCTGGCGGGCGGCCAGGCCGCTGCACTCCGCGCCGCACTCCAGCTCGCGCTGCCGCCCGTCGCCCATGCTCGTGATGATCACTCGAGGCTTGTGCTTCAGGTACACGTTCGTGCCGTCGCCTTTTTGGAGTATACCTGATGAAAACGATTTTATTAGCGAAGTGCTTTTGAAAAGGCTATTATGCGTTAACCTAGATTTTAAGAAGCATATACTCTAGTCTAGTGATGGAACATTTCACAGGTAGCGTGTGAAAAATCATATGATATAGGTTTTCATAAGTAGCACCTGCTACTGACATAGGTTGATACTGTTAAAAATCATTCCAATTAAATCGCATAGTGTTCGATACCCTCACGGTTTTATGATAAATCATCTACCAGTGACTCCATAGGATTACGGATTACGAACTGATTGCTAAAGATTATTTGATTAGATCATTCTCTAGCTTTAGTTTGTTTATTTAACAACTAAATTTTAATACCACTTTAGGATATTTGCTTTCTTTGACAGACTAGACATAACAATAAGTCAAAATGTCTGGGACGTCTGAGTTATGTCGGGGAATTTGGGATTTAAAGTTATGTTGAGTTTCGTATGATTCATCCTTGCTAGAGGTACAAATAATAAGACACAAGTAAAATTTATCAACTTACGTCCCTATATTATGAACACATAAGAAAGAGAGATATCTGTACGTTATTTTATAAGTTATATCAGAAATTTTACTCACCCTCATGGAAATTGTATCTATGATGAATATCGATATTCCATCCGCCCACATCCGAAATACTCATATCTTGTCCACTCAATTTCGTCGTTTGGACCGTCCAGATGACATCCTTACAATCGGTATACTGGTACCCAACCCTGACTAACGCAGTTGTCACCCCAAACACTCTCTGCTTGTAAATATTCAGCCTGTTCCATGGGTACGTGAATTTGATGACCGGATCAGCTTCGAAGGTCTTCTTGAAGAGTATTCCTTCGATGGTGATGCTCAGGTGTATGAGTGAGAGTGTTGGTGGGATCCTCTCAGGAGTTAGTTGCAGCTGGATGGTAGAGAGGTAGCCGGCGGCGCGGGAACTGTGGTAGATGAGGTGAAGACCTGTTCCGGGGATGTCCATGCTCTCTTGTATGACCTGAAAGTAGGAACGATTATATATTTTCTTCACTTCTTTTTTAAGATACACATGCTGATCAATTGCAATACCACAAAATTATGATGATCTAGTTAGTAGTTGGTAACCGTGTTTCCATACAGTTATTGCATTGTATATTGTTAGCATGGATGAGAGTAAATTCTCCCCTGTCATCAAATAATTATAAACCCACAGCCACTTGTCACTTTCATAAAATTAAAGAGGGCGTGTGTGCTTGTTAGGGCATCGGATCCGGTTAATTCCGGTTCTAAGGTTTGTAAAAAGAACCGGTTCCGATGCCCTAAGGTTGTGTGATGATTAGTGTCCTCACCTGTGACTCGGCCAGTATGGCGCTCTTGTCCGGGCAGGAGCCCTGGAAGCCGTGCTTCCATGTGGCGAGCACCACGGGCTTCATCACGTCGTAGTCGTGCGCCAAGCATGCCTGCGGAGGGCCCGACCCTAGCTTCTCGTCCATCATCGACATCACCACCGTGTCCACTATTACAACCTGGAATAGAGATGGTCGTAAGAACATGTAAGTCATTGGCGAGGCCTATGTCCATCAGGGTGCGACCGCCAGCTGATGGATTAATGGAAATTAATAATGAAGAAGTCATGACCAATTATGTGTGTCACTGTCTAATAGCTGTAGCCTAATAAGGCAGACGCTCGCTCAGTCAGTACACTGATATTGAGTCGTATGAATTGGTGAGGCATCTAAAAAGATGAGTCAGGAAAACGCTTTGTAAAACCACGGTTCATCAAAAAACTGACTTATCATTTTATGAGCAGAAATGTAGAAGCATGTTCGATAATACTTTAAGTACTGAATTACATTGGATAAAGCTATTTCTCATGTTAAAATTACGAAGGTGCTCACGTTTATTCGTAAATTATTCTTATCCAGATATAATAACCATGCCAAGTTATTATACGAAAGTATAATAAAATAACGTCAGGTATAATATAAGTTTTGAGAGAAATAATTGAGTCGTAAAAAACGTTATGCCTTAGGGCTTAATCGCTGGGTCGCATGTTTTGGATGTGCGAATAACTAAACTGCCACCATACGAAGTTTGGAAGCAGTTTGAATTTTTAACGACAATGTCAAGCGTGTCAGAAACAGCTCAAGTTTAATAGGTTTCTGTAAAGTTTGGTGTATAATAATATATATTAAAATGATACAATTTAACGGTTAGCGTCGCCTAGATAGGTGGGTATATTTTGTAACAAGAAAATCTCATATTGTTTTCTTATATTTACGCGAATACTACACATTGAAATAAAACTATTTTTACGGATTATATCGCGTTTATTTAATTTTATGTTCCCGACGTTGCTGTAAAGCAACCGAAACGTCGGGAACATAAAATTAAATAAACGCGATATAATCCGTAAAAATAGTTTTATTTCAAGAAAATCTCAATCAAGATCGATGAACATCGTTGAGGCTTAAAAATAAAGTACATAAATACTATAAATGTTATGTTAGACCTCAACTTTTAGCTTTAATAGCCAAAGATCTTTTAGTATATCTATGATTATAGCATTTTAATTTTCCCTATGCTGTGAGGGTAAAACCTCTGCACGGACAGAAGACGCTATTTTATATTGAACTATCTCATTGAAGCCATGAAAATTTAATTGATATTAAGTATATCTAAAACTTATGCATTAAAAGTAATAATATTAATAAGTATTTTTATGCCCACTAAATGCATCTATCTATATATATATAACTCAAAGGTGACTGACTGACTGACTGACATAGTGAAAAATCAACGGACAGCCCAAACCACTGGACGGATCGGGCTGAAATTTGGCATGCAGGTAGATGATATGACGTAGGCATCCGCTAAGAAAGGATTTTGATTAATTCCACCCCCAAGGGGATAAAATAGGGGATGAAAGTTTGTATGAAACTTTGTCAATTTTAAACCGAGCGGGCTGAGACTTTGCATGCTTAAAGCTACTATGACGTAGACATCCCCTAAGAAAGGATTTTGATTAATTCCACCCCCAAGGGGATAAAATAGGGGATGAAAGTTTGTATGAATCTTTGTCAATTTTAAACCGATCGGGCTGAGACTTTGCATGCATAAAGCTACTATGACGTAGACATCCCCTAAGAAAGGATCAAAATTCCACGCGGACAAAGTCGCGGGCTCAGCTAGTCTATCTATATATATCTAAGTGTGTCTATCCATATCTTATAAAAGAGAGCTTCAATAAATGATTCATAAACCTTATAGAGGAGAAGATCCTTTCTAAAGCAGAAATATAAATAAAACATTGCTTACCTCATTCCATGGCACGAACACGACTTTAGAGGTGCCTTTAAACGGCGCCCTTCCGAAGTTCAGTGTGATAGCGCCGCCCCCGTTCACCAAGAGGTCGAACCAGCCGTCCTCCCGCGTCAGCGTGAAACCCTCTATAGGGATCGCCGTGGACACCCTCACTCCCACCAGGCCGGTGCCGAGGGAGGTCACCACGCGACCTCTAACAACTGCTGCCCGGCTGCAAATCCCAAATCATTTGTGTAGATTTTGTTTAAAAAGAAAATTGTAAATCTTGTTTGGCTATTTTTGGTCGTACACATATTAAGGTTAATTTAAGTATGACACGTTACTTTAAATCATGACGAGGGTAGTTGGGACAATTATAAGTTAGTAAAATGATCAGTGATCTCTACAGGAGATACAATAGTTTAAATGATAATTCAACTACCTCCCAATATATTTATATCCGCACGTAATTCTAAATATCTATTCTACATCACTCTAAACCCCTTGCTATTATAATTACTCTACATAATAATATGTATATTTACGTAAATTGTACACCTTTTACATAATCTTGTATATTTATAGCCAGGGAAACCAATCCTTGATGACGTTATAAATAGATCTACTTAATAAAATACCCTCTAAATTTGATAAACATTTAAATAAAAAGCGTAACACAAGTTCACAGGACACAATGTTGGGTAACTACACACTACATAACACAACATGCACGTATACTTAAACATTATATCGCAATAAGTAAAAGCTTGTAGGAATGTAGCAAATATTTATAATACTGTACTCAAACACACACTCCTACTTCGATTTCACAATTCTTACCTCGAGTTGAAATGGTTCCAAAACATACTGCGCAGCATTAGAAAACCAAACAGAAATGACAGAATAAGTGTTAATTATACTAATATAAAAACATTAAGTAATTTAGAATATGGTGGACATTGGGACAATGTTAGGAAACTAGTAGAACTAAGTCAGTATTTTTGGCGAAAATTAAAGAGCACGCTTAAGTAATCCAATTCATCTACATCTCCAAACATAATATGACCGTTTGGCTCAATGCACTATACTGGTTCGATTCCTGTCAGTGCAACAGTCCGTAAGAGTCTTTTCGTAATTTGCCTTGATCTAGATGTTACAGGATCACTCCCAGTCCATTTTTCAGTAACTAAGGTACAAGCATTGTTTGGGAGCATACAACGGGAGTGTTTGTCTGGCGATATTAATTATTAGCGGGTCTTGACTCTGACAATATGTAAATAAGTAGAGGAAGAAATAAGGCGGAAACTGCCAGACGTTAGTGAATCATGCATGTGTAACCCTTGGTTTGCACTGCCGGAACATTCACACAAAAACTTATTGTTGTCTCTATTTTTTATCGTCATAAAAAAGAGATAACATGTTTCAGTATAATGTTTTTGTCGGTGCAAACCTAGGGTCATCTTAACTCCGATATTCTCAAAGAAATAAACAATTGTTAGTGTAGATAACAGAAACAGAAGCATCGTGTTACACTCTTATCAAATAAAACAATAGGTTCGACTGGGGCACAACATTGCGTATCTTATATTACTTAATAATAAATATGTATCGTCTGTTAGTTGGAAACGTCGGTTCGGCTTAACCTAACGAGTAACATCGAACACCGAGACACTCACCTCTCGTTGAACTTGTCTTGCTTGGCGTAGTTCTGGAGGCTGCCTTCGTCGATGATGAACTTCATCCTCTCGAAGAACGATGCTGTGATGGCCGGCGGTTGTTTCCTAAGGAGTATGTCTGTGGGTTTTGGCGAGGACACGCAGAGTTGGCTGCTCTTGCATACAGGGTTCTTGCAGCATTCCGGATCCTCGCAGTCGACGAGGCCATCTAAAGTGGAGTCAAATTATAAACTTGAAAGCTACACGGTTCATTTCAATTTAACTACTATTGGCTAATACGTACTCTTCGAAGTATTACCCTTTCCAATTTATTCCTTTGACAGAAAAAAATACTAATTTTGCTTGAATTCCTCCAATGCTTTATGGAATAAGGGTAAATGTAGAATAAATATACGTATTCTCACTCTATTTCAGAAGTTGATTAACTCAATACAGTTTTATGCAATGTGATGATTTTATTAAATTTTCTTCAGATATAAAGTGTTGGGTGAGTTATTGTGGATTCTTGTCACTACGCGGTTATAATTAGTTTAATTGTAGTATGTACCTTTATCATTATCCTTAGAATCATCGCACACTTGCTCCTTAGGCGTCGTACAATCCGGTCCGTCCCATCCATCGAAGCACTTGCACGCCCATTGCCCATCGTTCACCACTTTGCACTGGCCGTGGCCCGCGCACCCCCGGGGACACCCCTCGAGGGTGCAGTGCCGTCCGTTCCACCCGGAGACGCAGAGGCAGGTGCCGTTCTTGCACTGCCCGTGGTCGCTGCAGCGCGAGTCGCACAGGCGCGAGGTGCAGAACTCGCCGCTCCAGCCGGGGTCGCACACGCACGACTCGCCCACGCAGCGCCCGTGGGCGCCGCAGTTGAGGTCGCAGATTTCTATGAACGGAAGATTGGGTTAGTTCAATCTGTTATGCCATGTGTATACTATCATAAGATGAAAGAGCATTTAGCACCATGTGTTCTTATACATAGTGGTAACCAAAGTTTAAATTTCAAAACTTACTACTTAATTCATCGTGAACATCACTTATAGATGCATCGAATAATAAGGTAAAGTAAGCCCTGAATACACATTGTTTTAAGAGTAGAAAGTCCAAAAACTTTCGGGCTATAGAAATTCCAACCTATACATTTCTAAAAACGTAACAATGGTAGATAAGATGGAAGATGGCAAGCTTCATTAGCTACTGTGACAATTAGAAGGATAATATTTACCTTTAGAACAATCATCACCAGACCATCCATTATGGCAAGTGCAAGTCTGCGAATCAACATCAAACGAGCCGTGTCCAGAGCAATCCGGCAGACATTGCAGCGCATCCTTATCCATAGTCGCACAGTCCAAGCCCTTCCAACCCTTTTTGCAGACACAAGACCCGTCAATACAGAATCCATGTCCTGAACAAGTCGGATGTGGGCAATCCACGTCTCCGCAAAAACGGCCCTTATAACCTCGTACGCAAGAACATTTTCCGTTGATACAGTGGCCGTGGCCGTGGCAGTCGGGAACTTCACACTCGTCATGTCTCAGAGAGCATTCTTTGCCCTTCCAACCGGGGTTGCATTGACATTCGCCATTGATGTATTCGCCTCGTTGACTGCAAAGGACTGGACAAACGCCTGAAAATGAACAAATTATTTTCAGAATCATGCAAGGGTTAAATACATTTTGTAAACCATCACTGTACCAGTGCCATATCTTGTATGGGCTCTCAATCTTTTTACGTAGGTGAATCTATCTAAATCCATGAATTTGTTTTTGCCATCCATCTATTTAATTTATTTATTTATTTATTTTTGCTTACTTTTACTACAATCATCCCCACCGAAACCCGCTTGGCATTGACAGTGACCCATCAGACATTCGCCTTTCCCAGAACACCCATTGGGACAGTTGTGGGTCATTTCATCGGCCATCATCGCTATGAACGTGATCTCCTGCGGATCGCCGTCGTCGTTGTATAGCGATAGGAACCAGTGGCCTTGCTCCATGTAGTGCGTGACTTCTTTCTTGATTGATGGCTGCAGATTTGTAAATGTCAAATAAGATAATTATTAGCAATCATGACATTCTATTATTTTCTTTATATACTTTCTAATTCAACCGAACATTTATTAAAATATAATTTAATGTTACTTACATGTGACGTTCTAGTACTCCTAGCTTTAAAACCGCTAAGAACTTCTAGAATATGATATTGCGTATGGGTTGGCAGAGCGTTCCTTCTCGCGTAGACCCCTATCGACGCTCCTCTGGGGATCATGTAGTCGAATTGTACGTAGCTAGCTTGCGTCTGATAAAACTGCATGTTCCAATAGCTATATGGAGGGATTTCTTTTGATAATTTTTCACCAAGTGTGATTTGTTTGAACGTCGTCCCGTCTGGCGGGAACGATTTTGCGGGAAACGTTCTCGCACCTACAACATTGTATAGTGTTAGTGCAATGCAAACAGTTGTACATAATGATATTTAGATTTAGATTTACATGCCATGCGATGTGATGGAACACTAAGCTCTACATTTAAATCTACTTGCTTATACTACACTATGCAACCAATATTTTAATGTTAATTTTTTTAAAAGCACATGCAACTGATAAGTTTATGATAATAACCCTTGCTACCATTGTAATGAACATGCTAATTAGTTAGTTAGACACCGAAAGTTATGAAAGAATCCCTAAACAGATGGTTGTGGTGATCGTTAGTAAGTTATCATTTTATTTGATATCAATAACCTCACCTTCCAATATAAGAATAGGCGGAGGCTTTATTTTTGGACAAACGCATTTTGGTGATTCCGTCGTAGCTATAGTTACGGATTCCGTTTCGGTAGTTAGGTCTGTTGTAGAAACTACAATACCTGCTGTACTACTCGAATTATCATTAATTATTGTTTTTTCGGGATTTTTATCTACTGACATTTCTGTAGTCGTCTCTGTTGCTATTGAGAATACGGTAGTATCTGTCTGCGATACGAAAGACGTAATATCTATTTCTGGTACATTTGGAGTAGTTGAAATTTGATCACCCTCAGTGGTAGATTTATAGGACACTGTGGTAGCTCTATTTTCTTCATAGTAGTCGTAATCATCACTTGAATTGGTGCTGACACAAGCAGGGCATGAGCACTCGCAACTTCCTCCCCAATCAGTTTCAGAATCCGTAGTTTTGTTCACATTTGAGCCTTCTACAGTAACAGGGTTGTTAAATTTCGTTGGTTGAGTTGGATCAGTATCTATTGGAGTAATTTTGACAGTTGGCATCTCATTCGTATCCCCAACTGTGGGAACGGTAAATGTTAGAGAGTATAGCGGCTTGTATGATGAGCTAAGCGCATCATCCGCGGATATCGTCAGGTTAATCAACACGTGTTTTGGTTTAGTACCTTCTGGGAGTTTTGTTTCAGCGCTATTTACAGACGCTTCGACAACACTCTCTTTAGTTGCAGTGGTTACAGAGGCGACATTAATATTAGTAACACTCGGTGTTGGTGTTGTACTCACAACATGCTCGGTAGGTGAAGTCAAATCAATGGTGGTATATTGATTAGAAAGAAGAGTTTCTATTTGTGTACTTGTTACTGGTGCTTCATCCACCTGATTGGTTGTCGAATATGTTGCAGTAGTTGTTGTTGGTTGATAAGAACTTGTATTAATTTCAGTTTCAGTTGATATTTGTTTCGTTGAAGGAATATTTGTCAGAATTATAGGAGTCTTTGTAGTTAATGTACTTTTTGTGAGAGCAGTTTCACTATCATAATGCAATTTGTTAAGATTCTTATCATCTGTTTCAGCCGAAAAAATGTGCAATTCCTCTTTCACTTGGTTCAGTTGCGAAAGCGAATTTAATAACTGAAGCTTCTGAACACCGTACAAATAAATCGAGGGGAATGAATCACTTTGCATGTCTTTTGGCTCATAAGCTATATTGTCCTCATCTTTAGGAACTCGCAGTGGACCTTTTAGATTGAATTCAGGTGGTATTTCCCATTTCTTCTGCACGTTATTCTTAATTGCAGTACTAGGGGGAAAATCCAAATTTTTGTCATCTTTTGCAATGCGTGCTGGTGGAGTTTGGAAATCATTGTTCACGTTATTGTTAGTAGTAGTTATCACATTAAGGGGCACACTCATTTTATTCGTATTGGTTTTAGACTGATATTCCAAACTACCATTTATATTGTTCGGGTTAAGAGGTACACTCAACTCATCCGTAATAACATCAGGCGAATGTTCGGAACGATTGTTAGTTTCATGATTGGTTGTAATTACAGTAACAATTGAATCATTTGCACTGACTTCTGGCAAAGTTTCAACACTTTTTACATTATCATCAGCTTTATTGGTGTTGTTTTCTATTGTATCCTGAGTAGCAGTGGTAATGGCACTGGATGACGTGACAGTTGGCGTGACCCCAAGCGTGGTTGTTGTTAGATCACCAGTGTTAACCGAGTTATTAACATTGCTAGTGTCAGAAGCGTTAGCACCCTCGTTGTTTTCTTCATCCGGCTGAGTTGTAGCTTGGACCGCCACACCATGCGCTAAACTAATAGTGTTTATAGGCGTAGAAACATCATGCACGGTGGAAGAGTTCAAAGGTATAGCTGGTGGTACAGAAGAAGCATGCCCATCTACGATATCTACACTTCTACGGTGGCGGGAATGGTCCCCGTTACCTGTGCCGATGGAGGGCGGGCTCTGGTGTGGCCTCGCTAACGATTTGTTGGCGAACTCCAGGGTTGTCGCTTTAGACGACGGAAAGATGTCGGTTTGGCCGACAACTACCGCACATGATTTCGGATTCTGATACGTCCAGTTGACGAAATATGAGGCTGGAAATAAAAAGAAATTTATGAGCACTAATCTACTAGACAAGCAACGTTTGATATTTGCGTTAGAATATATAGGTATGGGTATATATAGGTATGGTGATACTCTGAAGTAAAATGTTGGAGTAAGCAATGCGTGGAGTAAAAAATATGTCGCAAATGCATTTCATATCTGGATTAGATGCGCCACTCGTCATTACTACAAAGTATTTTTGAACACTAAAAAAAAGTAATTGAAGGAATGACCAAGGACCATCTAGGTCTTGTCTTCCTTTGAGGATTATTGTCATGCCGAAACACTTGGGTGATAAGGAATGTTAAACAGAATCTCACCTGTTATATAGGACGATATTGCTAATAGAACGATAAACAGCACTATAAACACTATCGCAGTACATTTCCACGAACACCGAGAAGACAGTCCTTTCTGGAAGTGGAACCTGGAGCCGGCTGAGGGGAAATTGGAACCCCTCAGGTTGTTCCTGACTGGCAGCACCGGGACCGGGGTGCCGAAAGTGGGGTGTGGTCTGTCAGACCTCTCCATTCTGTCCAGGGAACTCTTGTCTGGTTTCCCGGGACTACTGCACGATGAGTTTGATTTGTAGTCCATAGACGGATTCTTTTGAATGTCCCCTGAAAGAAGAAATTATGTCATTTCGACACTATAACTCCCTTATTAAAAACATGGTTTAGCGGTTGTACAGTTACACCATGCTTTGTCCTCTTCCTTCGAATGTCAAATTGCTGATGACAGAAAGGGATAGTTTGGTGTGTTACTATTCGCCCGCTATTCCAGGTTTATTAATAAACGGATTAAAGTTTAGTTTCAGTTTTAATTTAGATAGAGGTTCGTTCTAAGGATGTTTAACTATTAAGCCTAAGCTGAGTTTAAGTTCTAAGCTCATATATTCCTGCGGTACCGGGGCGGTATACGCGCCAACGAGTTGCTACAGTTCGGAGATACCTCTAAGTTTTGAATATCCTTAGGGTGCCCGTCCACTTGGCTGGGCTATGAAACGGGCCCGCCCGCATCGACCAATAGGATCATTTCATTTCCTCAGCTTTACCGGCTTAGCTCAAGTTTACAGGAAATGAAGCTATCATATTGGTCAGAGCGAGCAAGCCCGCTTGAAAGCACAGCCAAGTGGACGGTCACCATAAGGCCATTACAGGGAAATATTTAGTGGAACTAGTAAAATATTCAAAAAGGTTCTAACATTCACCTGACGGCACGTAAAAATTGCCGGAGGGTGTTCGAACTAAACAGGAGGGCTCGAAGTCGCCAAGGTCGGCGGGGTTGCCGGTGATCCGGCCGTTCAGCCGCGGCATGGTCGGGTTCCGGGGCGGCACATCGGGCGGCAACCTTGTACCCTCTAGCAGACACCCTGGGGACAAGGGAGAATACCTTGTTAATAACGACTGCTTTGACCAGATCGTCAGGCCAATCTTCTAACAAGCCTGGTGAGTTCGAAATAAAAAATTCCGAATGTACTACCCGAAAAGATCTAAGGATTACATATTTTCTTCTAGTGTGTATAATTTTTGTTTGGAAGTGAACCGGTATATTTATATTAATAGGTATATATACCACCATATAGGCCAACATCAACTCTTTTACCTTATGCCTTTATACGAATTCTTATTAATATGGAAAAATGGCCTAGCACAGTATAGTTATCAAGTGAGAGCAGATATTTATGTGAAAAATATAATAATTATTTCTTAGTACAAGGTAAACAAAATCAACGCAGAATTACCAATCAACTGTTATCAAAAGCCGTTACTTGTAAAGTTAAAGGCTTTTACAAAATTAATCAGCATGTTCCGGCGGCCTGGAGCGGCATTAGCACGGGGAAAAATTTAATTAATTCCAGCCACGAAAATTTACAAGTTGAAATTCAATTAGGGGCGAATATTGCTCACCATAATGGCTCGTAAACAAATAACCATGCAAATGGATCAAAGATCGCGTGTTCCCGTTGTTCTTTATAAGAAAATATATCGGGAGCCGGCGGCCTACGCCGGGCGCGGCGGACTCTCCCATCGCTAATATAAGCTAATGGAAAATCGAAGTATTATCTGCGCCCCGCGCCTCCGCCGCCTCTTATCGTGCGCCATAACACTCCACTTTTGATCCTCGACAAATTTTGAGATTCCTTCGAGCGTTAATTAATTGATTGTACCGTCCGATGTAGCCGCAAGAAAACTCAATTAATTTTAAAAGGGTTTTTATGTTGTTTTTTTCGCGATCGATCTCCCCCCTCTTCCTCCACTCGGTCCGACCCCCGAATGCTCTGTAGTGAACTTCTCGACAATATCGACGGCGCTCTTTGTGGCTCTCGCCCTTTGTAACGAGTCTTTTCTTAGCAATTAGAGATTAATGAATTTTGCTACACTTTCTGTAAAAGCGCTTCGTTAATATGAACTATAACTTGTTATACGATAGCGCCTTGTATAGTTATAATATAAATGAGTGTAGCAGTAATCTAAATACGGTGATTTGTTATAAATAGTCGGTGGTGGGACAACAAATGCGGCGAGTCGAGCGCCCGGACCGGTCCATTCATCCCGGCTCGCCGCCGAGCCAATGAAAAAACTAAATCACCAAATCCCTTACCTAATTTAGAAGGACAAGCATAGTCATTAATACACACGTCAGTCGTCGTGCTACTACAAAATGTGGGCTATTTATATCCCGTCCCGGGGCTTGGGAATTATGGTAATCGGACGAGTCGCGTCCTTTGTCTGTAATGGTCGGTAATTACCGAGGCACCTCCGGGGGCACTCCGCGTGCTGAGGGCCCCGTCGGGCAGGAGAATTCGACACTCGTTACGCGAATCGTCTCAACTTTAAAAAGGGAACGCGATTTTGAATGCCGCCGTGGGATTTGTCGCCGCGCTCCGGAACAAACTCACTTTTTTTCTCCTTTTACTTCTGCCGAAATTGCCTCCCGTGCGGCGGCGGGTCACGATACGTACTTTTTGGGTTTGTTTACGTAAAGGGAATCGGTATTTTTTACAGCTTAACCAGACTTTTCGGCGCTCGCTTTTACTATCCCATATTATTTATTGAGACTACACTATGCATAAAACTGAATAACAATCAGATAGAGGCCACTATCCATATTCCGGTTCGTTTATTTTTATATTTTTCGAGCCATCTGGCATCCGATCTCCTGTTTTGCGTTTAGACTCTGTATTTTCCCGGGAAGAAAAGCAAAGCTCGCTTACTTATTGGAAGATAAAGGGGGTGTGTTTCGGCTCATTTGCGGCCGAGCTCGGGCCGAACAAACGTGATTTCTTATTGGAAACGGAAAAGAAACAGACCGACTCGTAACAGAGTGGCTGCGGTCAGTCCGCCCGTAAGCCACGCCGAACAAGGTTAATACTACGATCATTGTTCTACCAAGATTAATATCTGGCTCGAACATTGAATGTTTTTGCCTCTGCGCCGACGGGTGCAATTTGATGCGTAAAAGATGAACATTTGTGGCATTCGTTTCATCACGAATACCTCTTTCCAGGTAGTTTCATAATTCGCGACGTTGATGTATGAGACGTGGAGCACATTCACGTGTAACTCGCACACCGATGATAGAAACGAGATACATTTGGGCAATCTCAGAAGGCAGGAGACGGCGGCAACACGTGCTCACAATCTTAAACTCGTTACGTGAACATTCCCGAAGCAATTTAGAATTTACCCCTTAATCTTGATCTAAACTTGAATCGAGAACACCCATACCTTATTTACGTAGATTAATATCTGTGGAACGCATCGACAGACGCGGCATAACGCCGTGCGTTATGGGCGGCGCCGATTCCCAAATTTTGATTTTAAATTTAGCGCCGAAGTTGGGTCCGTACAATATTTATATGAGAGAGCGCCGCTGCAATTTATAGTTGGAAAACAATCGGGAACTTGGTCCGACGTCGTCGTGACTTCGTTTTAATTAGTACCCATTCATCGCGGAACAATCGAGTGCTTGAACAAATCCATTATCGGGAAGTTTTCGATAGTCGAAAGATATGTAGGTATTCAAAGTTTTACGATTCCAGAGGGATTGGGCACGAGGGCTTTTATGTGAAACTGAATTCTGACAGCATTGCATACCAAGTCGTCTCTATCTAGTCTATTTTAAATACTACCTACCTAGTCAAATAGATTTTGGAAAAGTGGATGTTGATAATCGGATTTTAACTTTTTTACACTGGTGGTAAAGTCTTGATAGCATTTTATAACGAGTTAAAAGTATTAGACTCTGATCAACTGTTTGGAACGTATTTATAAACTCGTACAAATAGGTCTGTAAGATCGAGTTGTCTCATAAATTCCTTCCTTTTTTCGCTTTTGAAAGGTATGGCGGGTATTATCGAACCTCGGTGGTATTAACGAGTGTCGGTAGGGGAAGGCTGCCGCTATCTCACGGCTAAAAGTGAAATGGGTTCGCGTAATGACATTACGCGTTCATTTTAATCGATGGCTTTCGGTTGACCGGATCTCAATGGTATGAACATGGCTTATCGCTCTCGGTACGTAGATGGATTCAGTCTATTGAAACTAAGTACATCAGGCTTCATGTTCCTGCTAATCTAATAAAACATTGAACAAATTTCGTCCAGAGGTAGGAATGACCCCTTCAGATCCGAGGTGTATCGCGTGTCACTTATTCAAGCGACAAATTTAAATGCAATTCGATTAAATCGTCGCAGCATATTCCCATGCCGGTTCCGTACAACAGTGCTGAATGTAAATGCTATAGCGCGGGTAATGTATCATGTCAAGACGCAGCGGTCGCCTGCCACGCTGATAAGATTACCAGACAAAGGAAGTCCACCCATATCACTACCACCAACACCGCTAAATGCGAACCTTCATTTACTACCCTTACGGCTTCCGACGCTAATCTCGGTCTTAAAACAAAAGCTTTAGAGTCGACATTGTCTCGTATCGTCTTTATTAGTGTCCCGACGTCAACGTCTGCCCCGTTAAAGGACACTCAGCTTTATTTATGTTGACATACTGGCAATGTTGCCTTATTTGTTGTCGACTACTGCTGCTCTGTCCTTTCAGATTTGAACCTTAAAGCTTCTTGCGTAGAGTCTGTAGAAGAATATCCGATTAGAATTTCAGCTGGCATTGTTAAGGAAATTTGAGCTTTTTTGCAGGATGTTTCTAAGGTTTATATTTGTTGTGTGAGTGAAGAGGTTAGCCGGGTGGTTTCCGGACGACGATAAGGAGACCATGTAGCTAAGTCAGGCCGTCACGCGACCTGTCCACTAATTTATGTTGCGCTGATTTTGTGATATAAGAACTCAGTAGACGGAATCCTTGCTAGAGGCTTTTTATGGGCAGTTATGTTAATGCATTGTCTAGGCAAACATCCGCGGGCCAGGAGTCGGCACGTAACATAAATTTACATTATACTCATTTCAATTCGACGTATAGTGCGTAGGTATTTGCCGGTGCTTATAAAATAACGTTATTTTTCCAAATAAAGTTTCCACTTTTAATGTAAACTTTTTACGAGGTTCGCTGGCGTCTGGGGAGATGTTTGCGTATAAAGTTAGCGATAAACATATGTGTAACATTGCTTGCTTAATACTAAACTGTGTTCACTGGTAATCTTTTACAAACTTGTGTTATCGACAAATACCTATGTTGCTTTTCAGTCTAGTCTCTATCGATTATTTATGAATGAAATTAACAGCAAGTCTGTTGCGAGTAATTTCAACTTTTCAAAAATATTTTAAAATATTTACTTGCTTACGGATTCTAATGTTTCCTGACCACGGGAGTCGTCCAATATTTCTTCTAGTATCTATTCAATAATTTATATTGTATCACACATATATTCTTGTGTACTGTCAATAATATCGCAGAGAATTATAGAAAAACAAGCAAATAAAACGTAATCCACAGGTCGTAAAGCCGTACATTGACACACGTTATACATTATATTTTAAATTCGAATCCTGCAGCGGTCGGTCAAAGGTCCTCGCGGCGCGGATGCTAGATTACAGGCCAGATAATAAACGGAAAGTGCAGCGTTAGAGCTCGTTAGAAGGCCGGGAGCCTTCATTAGTGTTTACAAGTAAATGGAAAAAATAAACCCACTGACGACTGCCCGGCTCGGGGCTCCCGTTTCAAGTGAACCGACCATTACTGGAATATTTCTAACTACTGGTTTTTCTGTAGATATCGGAAAACATTACATTAATGTAATTGGTAAATTAATACAATTTATATGCCGTTAAGAGAGATAATGGGTAGAGCTCCATTATTGTACACCCGCATATCGATGATGGTATTAGGTCCCAATAGAGAGGTCCATACATTTATACAGATTGTGTGCTGATATATTAAAAAATCACTTTGCTTGATCCGAGAATCGAACTTAGGATTGGAATGAGATTAATGTAGAGTCAGTATGATACATTTCTTTTTTAAGATGCAACACGTAAAAAGATAATTGTACGATACAAAGCCTCCTCATTTTCAGCTGTCGCCTTCTTTTCCTTTTCCTAACTTGTTCCGACATCTAATAGTCAAAACAATATGGAGCTGGGTCATTAATCTCACTATCTCATTGTGCATATTTCTTTGTCTAAATCCATTAAATTAATTACAGTCATTCGGGGAGCCGGCTCCGTATTTATTAGGCTCGTTATCATTCATTGAATCTTTCGATAGTACTCGGTAAATTGGTAGAAATGCCGAACGGTCGTGATAGATGCTCTACTTACACGTGAATGGGGGGGCCAAATTAGCTGTCTGACGAAGAATGCAGTTAGGTTGGTGAGTGATACGCGTCGATGGGCCGGGATCCGTGCGACTTAGATTCATAGGTGTCATTCGGCCCGTTTAGGGTGCAGAAATTGGGAAATTCCTCGCGATATTACGCGAGGTGAGAGTTCAGGGGGCACAACTAGTGAAGGTTATGAGACGCACGCCAATTGGTTTATTTTTAAAGCTCTGTTCCTTTTTTTCAGCGGTTTTTCCGTTTGTAGAAGCCAGTTAAAGGCCTTGCTAAATTAAACACAAACTTTATTTACACCTATACGCAGGGCGCATTTACTAAACAAAATCGTAAGAATGGCCAAAGCACTGCTGCGAAACAAACCACAGTTTGTTGCCAGGAAACTTAATCTTTATTGTAGTATATAGCCTAATTTAATTGTAATTGATTGTGTATTAAGTGCAGATAATTTGTGTTTTTTTCCGCGACAGTCGGGTATTGGAGACTTAAGGTGATTTGGCTACTGCTTTCAGCCACGCTACCATGGGTAGTGTTTGTGTGCCACAGTGGGTGTTCCTGCCCGCTTTTACCGAATTGAATATATATAGCCTCTTTTGCGCAGCAGTTACCGAGCCAAAGTGGTAGAACTAGTGTATTTCCTGTTTAAGTGACAAATACCTGCAAAGTATTACTTAATTGTAAAAATGTAGATGTAGTGTAGTGAACGGAACAGGTCAGGTGATAGCACTGTACTCTCGGTGGTATTGTTGCTTGGGCACTTTTAAGGCCATTTTCGCATGGCAATACTAAGTTCTTGCCACGTGTTGCCGGTGCATCTGTCTGTACTACAGATAGATGCTATAGCTTGCTGTGGCTACAGCTGAGTCTGTACCGATCAAATGATAGTTTGTTTTTGTAGTGGGCAAGAGATGACTTTTATAGTACATTAGAATCGAAGGTTTGTTCAGTCCCAATGGGCAATTTCAGCAACGGTTTTTGGTGATTGCTTTGTCAAAGAAAACTAAATGCTCTGGATGTTATTGGGTAGCGGGTTTGCTTTTAATTTAATTGTATTGTACTCATTGGACTGAACGATCTTACAAATCTACTATTTATTTTTACGGAAATGTACGTTTGCAGTTCCCAAGTTAATTAGATAGCATTCATTAATTCAACATACCTTACAGAAATTTGAATAATAAAATATGGTTATATGAGAAATATATTTGTGTTTTCCTCTCGTCTCAAGGGGAGACTATACAGGATCAGCTCAGAAATATATTTACACACAAACAATACAATCGTACCGACCGTTTTGATTCTAGTTGATCCAGTCAGATGGCTGATAACCGTCCGGGCCTTCATTAACCTTCACCCGTCCGCGGAGGCATTAATTACGCTTAATAGAAACAAACAAAACGAAGCTACGACAGATAAATGGGCCGAGATAGTTATTTAATTGTCTTATCTGTGGAGCGGGCGACGGGCCGTCTCGGGACGCCGGAATAACGCGAATTCATTTGCTGTTTGCGTCTCAAGTTTTGTCAAAAGTTACCATAGCCACCCTTCCTGGTAATGAATGATTCGCGAAGATTCCAGTTAATGGTTTGTGTTATTTGCTCGTGTGTATCGTTTTAACGGTGATTGATTTAGTTAAATAAATATTTCCAGAATAACACACCAATGGATTTGTCTAAAATTATTTCCCAAAGCAATGATTTTGACAACTATAAATTACGCTACGCTCGAACCACTGCGCCAAGCGATGTTCAAAATTGTTGTATTTATGGCAATGGATAATGATATTATTCAAGCGGTTAGTTAACTTAGGTAGTTGAATGTTACCGCGCCCCCGTGGTCCACCAACCAGCGGAGCGATGGAACACCGTCAGGGTTTTAGTTAGTAGGAGTGTCACATACCCACGATGGGTATTCCTGAGGTAAAAACAAAATTCAGTCGATGTAATACGATCGTCATGGCATGCCTCTGTATACAGAATCCTACTAATCCTACTAATATTATAAATGCGAAAGTTTGTGAGTGTGGATGTATGTATGTATGTATGTATGTATGTATGTATGTATGTATGTATGTATGTATGTATGTTTGTTACTCCTTCACGCAAAAACTACTTAACGGATTTGGATGAAATTTGGAACACAGTTAGATTATAACCGGGATTAACATATAGGATACTTTTTAACCCAATAAACCAATATTACGCGGATGAAGTCGCGGGGCACAGCTAGTAATATTATAAATGCGAAAGTTTGTGAGTGTGGATGTATGTATGTATGTATGTATGTATGTTTGTTACTCCTTCACGCAAAAACTACTGAACGGATTTGGATGAAATTTGGAACACAGATAGATTATAACCGGGATTAACATATAGGATACTTTTTAACCCAATAATCCAATACACCGCGGATGAAGTCGCGGGGCACAGCTAGTACTTTATAATTTGTTAATTTAAATTAATTTTACACAGTGAGCTTGGCTTAGCTATGTGGAGGATGTATTAAATTGTTATGATTAGAATGAATGGTATTGGTGCGTAGGTAATCCTATGGAAGAGGTTTAATATCTTAGAGATTTCATTAAAGCAGCGAGTTAACTTTTCATTATCAACCCTCCTTAAGTTGAAAATGAAAAAGTGTTTTAATAATCTGGCCTCTTGTATATATTTTTAACTAAATTCCAAAAAAGAAGATTCTATGTTCGTCTGTGTGTATGTTTTTTTTTATTACATCAAAAGTATTCGCTGCAAACTCATACTCATAATTTTCTGAAAAATTGCTTATGAAATAAACCTGTGAGTTTCATAATTTGGAAGTTGACGGTACGTAATATACAATACATGGTACACAATAACAATATTTTCAAATTAAATTATAAATTTATCGATCAACATATCAGCTTATTTTTCGTCATTTTGACCTGTGCATATTTAGGGAATCACAAATGTGACATAATGTCTATCTAGAACCGCAAATATTTTTCGTCACAGCTTTTTCAGTAGAGGAGGCGCGGGTACGCCGACGGCTATGCCCTGATAGAGATTGATGATCGTACTCGCCCCCGCCTCCCCCCGGGTCATTGCGCTCACCCGATTACGCGAGACCAGAGGGGATCCGCATATATCCAAATTACGCTACTGATGGACGTTCCTTACCCTGATAACTATCCCGTGATAATCCCCTCGGTGTAATCGACATGTAGAAGAATTAACTTCTACGGGTATCTTCCAGGAAAGTGGATACTCAAGTCGGTAGAAAATATATAACGAGCAGCTTTTATATAAACTTCCTAATATTCATAAAAGCGTTGTTTCATTACCTATATCACCACAGACAAGTTAATATCAAATAGGCATAAATATTTTACATGATTAATATTTTGAATTTGGACATAAAATGTTCGTCATAGGTTTTGGATATCCTACAAATTTAAATTATGGACTTAGTAAATATAAATTATATTAGAAAATGTATCGTGGTTAATTTAATACACTTGAAAAGCACTTTAAGTGGAGGCTACCCAGGGTTTTACGTTAAAAATAATAAGGTATTTTAATATGCACACTAAAATTGGAAAGCTTTCGGTTTTATAGCCGTTCCATTGTACGTGGAGCCGTTATTATAACTCTACTAAAGTTGCGCCTTTATAATGATATGATAAAATTGATATATACAAGAGAAAATATCGAAAAAGAGATTATTTTTGTTGAAAAAATACCTGCACAATCAGATAGCTGGTAGGTATTGTATAAATTCGACCTGATTTCATTGTATATTCACAAGCATGATTATTCGTTTTATGACCTACCTCCGAATTGCGAATATTGTTGTATTTTGCAATCTAGGGTAATAAATGGGCATTTTTGACAAAAGGCGGTGATTCAGATAGTACTTACACTAAAAGCCTCGTCTCTATCTTTTATAACAATTTGTACTAGTTACATTACCTACGTCAGTTGATCGCTAAAACCTCTACTGAAGTAGGTTGGCAATTCAGTATGATACCATTAACCATTATTAACCATTTTAGTTTAATGGATTTACACTATATTGCAGTCAATAAAAAAAAATATGAAAATACCATAATCAGCAAAAGAAGTGACAAGAACTCCTTAACCAAGGAAATACTGTGACGAAAAAACACAAAAAAGAAATTACTGGCTATTTGAAGCCGGTTTCGCAACTAACCCTCAGACATGAGTGGCAGGCTCGATTACGAACAGACTATCTCACCCTTTTGGGTGCAAAAAATAAATGATGGGCGCGTCGCTTGATGCGCATTTGTCACCGCGCGTTGCACCGCCGCCATCTTGAATCTGGAGTGGCAATCGACACTGGCTGAGTGGGCCATCCACGCACCGCGCCATAGACAAAGTGTCGCACAAGCGCAGACTATAAAAAGTGCGTTTTCTTTGCGTAATTGGCTGTGAAACCCTTTGGTTGGAAAGCGTGACAGTAGTTTATGCTAAAGTAGGCAACGTAGGTGCTTAGTAAGGCAGTACTCTGTACACTGTACATCAGTGTGTAACTAGATTTAAAAACGTGAAAGGTTGTGTTTCCTCAGAGAAAATTATACTTTTATACCAGTAGTCAGCGGTGACGGGCAGAAATCTTTAATTTTAATATTCTAATCTATCCCTCCGGCGAAATTGAATCCTATGAATTCTCATTGTAGTACTTCATGTTTTGTGGAAGACAGACAAATTTATATTATAAATATTTACTCGCGCATATTGCATAAAAAATAGGTCGCAGACCAAGGGCATAGTCTATTGCGATAGTGCAGGCGATTAGAATAAAGTACTTTTTCTAAAGCAAATAGTATTTATAAACGTGAAGAAATGGGCGCCCTCACTCGTCAGATGATGCAACAACATAATAGATGCCACAGTGGGGCTCTCAATTGCGGCGGAATCATATCGCGTATGAAATAAATCAGCTGTTCCGGGGTTGCGCGGGACGATCGCGTCACACCCCCATTTGCGGGTTATTTGCATGGCGATGTAAAATGGCGCCCATCGTGGGACTTGACGCCGAGTTGACAGGTGCGCGCTGTCAAGCCGAGCGGTTTGTTCCGAGCGGATCGCTCCGTTATCTGTTTGATTAATTACCGCAATTATGTTGTAATCTTGAAGGGAGTGTGCTATATTTTGTTTGCGTAGATTTTAAATGCTAATTTATTTATTTGAGATATTTTGAATGGGAGTATGAGACAAGCATTAGACAGTTATTCAGATGCGAGAGGGGGAATCTCAGAGTACTGGTTTAAAGCTCCCAATGCAATTAGCAGACATGAGAGGAAAAGGAAATAAATTATAGTAAAAGTATAGGAAAATAAATTGTACTAAGAGTTATGTAATGATTACTAGATTAAACATGTTGGATCTACTGATTTATTGTATGTATTGCTTGGATCAAAGCTAGCTATTGTTAGCATATTTTTTGTTTGCTGTATAACCCTTGAAGACAATGATAGGGCGCAACTACCTAGTATACCAGGTGAAAGAGAAAGGGTATACTATTTTTTTGCATAACTTTGTAATGCTAAAACTATCGGCTTTGTGGAACAGTTGAAGTACTAAAGGTTTTGTAGACTTATAAAATCCATCAACAGCTGTATTCCTGTAACACCTCTTGTTTTTCAAATTTCCTTCAAAGCTGATAGTTTTAGCATTACAAAGTTATGTTTTGAAAAAAAAAGAATACCCTTCCTGTTTCAACCTCTATAACATGTATGCATATTTCTTTTCAACAAATTAGATTGAAAAAAATACATTATCAAATGTTTATATTGGGTACATGTAAATTCCACGTCAGCATTACCCCTACAGCTTGAAAGGCTCGCAACTCGCTCCACATACAGAGGTCAAGCGTACTCAGCCCTTTGTACCCAAATAGATATGGCCCCATGTGCATTAGCGAGGGTCGGGTTCCTTGTACGCCTTCTTCACACAGACTCATACCCTTCTTCCGGCGGGCCGCGATTAAATGTGTGCCGATTTGATTTATGACTGCAATTATTTTATTATCGAAGCTACTATCGAAAACTTTGCACGATAGATATTCTTTGTCATTCACACAGTCATACAAAGGTGTAAAATATTGAATTCTCTGGTGAATATTGAATTCACATGTAAACATTTTCCTGTGGGATTTTTGTCGAAAACTTTACCTTTTCACACATGCCTGTTTACTGTCTATTTACTGTATGGTAAACATGGTGAACGGGAAGTTGATTTATTGTAAACTAGCTGTGCCCCGCGACTTCATGCGCGTAGTATTGGATTATTGGGTTAAAAAGTATCCTATATGTTAATCCCGGTTATAATCTATCTGTGTTCCAAATTTCATCCAAATCCGTTCAGTAGTTTTTGCGTGAAGGAGTAACAAACATACATACATACATACATACATCCACACTCACAAACTTTCGCATTTATAATATTAGTAGGATGTCATACACTGTTGATTGCGCTATTCTATACATTTATTACCGCATCCAATTGTTGCACTCAATAGACAAATGGTTTCGTTTTTAGTAATTCCGCATAATCCATGAAGTAATCATGCAAAATTAGGGGTGCGTCATAATTAATCGAATTTAATACGCGAGCAAATAATATTAATAATAAACTCGAGCGCGGTGCGGTTTAGCGCAAACATTTGCATAGCATCTAATTAATTAATTGCCATTGCGCCGCGTTTATGTAATTGCTCACATGCAAAACGTTCGGGGCCCACTATAGGTATGGGCAAAAAAGTCGACAGCCGATCGGGCACTCTGTTTTAAAACCCATTTACAAATGTAAACATTGGCGTTCATACACGCGCGGCCCACGGGCGGCCTCCAGCCGTACGGGCCCATCCATCTTGCAGGCCCGAACGTTGACGAACGATGGCCCCTCGATATAGGAGATGACACAATGCGATGACCCCGAATCCATTCGCAAGGCCCCGGTAATAGTTTTTCCCCCGCTATCCGTTACTCTCCATATTTTATCGGACCTTTTTATGAGGGTTATATGGAGAATGTGTCATGTTGCGATTCCTCCGGAGCCTCGCCCGCCCACTTAGCTATACATATTTGATGCAAATGCGTAAAGAATTGATGATCCTTATAAGATTTTTTCCCATAATCCTATTCGTTTTCGGATTTCGCAAAAATATTTGTTGGTAGGTATAATAGTCGGTATTGAAAGAGAGCTCTCAGAAGGATATAGTGTAATATTATTTATGAGATGTACCTCTCAGATAAAATTATGTTAGGATATACTTTAACTTATTTTTGGTGATAAGAGGTTCGTAGATAAGATTTAATTTGTGCCCTAAATGCATTGTCACAACCCTAATTGCGCCATTTTGTTTCGATCACGTGGAAGCATTAATGACGTCATCGATCACGTCAAGTTGACAGGCCGGCGCAGTTGCATCGGACGCGGATTTAGTGTTGCTATTGCGGAAAAAAACTCGACAACCGAATCCGTAAAACGATTAAATTCAACTCTTCACGTTTCGAAATGGGTTTTTGTTTTAGAACAATAACAAGTACAATTGAAATCGTTTCCTCGATTAAATCCTGCATAGTCGAGAGCAAAGTCAATCATCATGTAACATTGAGTGAAAACGTCACCGATTCGGCACTAAATTAAGGCCGAATTTGCCGTAGCATGCACTAATCCAGATTACTAATCACACGGTAAACCTATTACCATTTCAAGTGTGAAGTGTGAAATAGCTGTGCCGCCCGCCACCACCGCCCGCCCGCCCAGCGCAACCGCACCAGCGGTATTTTTAGGGAATAAATTCCATTACGAATTGCCTCATTTAGAGCGGAAGGAACGAAAATAATGGCGGACTTGTTAGTCGTAATCTAGTGACTAAATAAAGGCGTGAGTTACGACCCGCCGCCGTGTGGATTAAAACCGTCTTTTCCATACAAAAAATGGGCAATAACCGACCGCCCCGCTGGATGGGGACCGCGCCCGTGGTATTTCATTTGCAAAATTTCCTCTGACCGAAACGCCATTATGAACTTATACCGGGCGTATTATATACGTGTCCCAAATTGAATTTCTTGACATGAGAGCCGCCTAAATTAGCCCATAAAAATGAGATTCCGAAATTACGCCACGTAATTTTTTCGCATGAGAATGACGCGCGAATAATACGGCTCTCGCGCGAGATTAATCCTTTGGAAACGGAGACGAAAACGAATCAAGAAGACAGGGCTGGCGCGAGTGCCTACGTCGTGGCGTCGGGCCGGGCGTGCTCGTTTGCACCTCCGCATTTTTATGTTTTCATAAATTTCCGCTGAGATCAATATTTTATATTCGCACGGCACCGCGGTAAGTGGGGATTTTTTGCAAGTTCGCGCCGCGCCGCACCCCCGGCTTTATTTATTCGGATGTGGCCCTCTCGAGATTCGCCACTTGTACCGTTCGATACATTTTTCACACGAATAATGTTATCACGTTCCGTTGCTACGCGCCGTCTTTATCACTTATGCATACATCCTTTTGCGGCGGCTATATTACACATGGCCGATTTTTAAAACGGAACATCGATACTTTTTTTAAACTTCCGATCGAATTATTTCGAAACCACACTGCCTAGAGGGAGAATTATTAGACTCCTCATATTTTTAACCTCACTTAATGGCTTTAAGGATTTGCCGGTCACTCGAGGTTCGTCGTAGACAAATCCAATCGCCGCGGCGCTCGCACGCTAGTTGATTGGTCGCAACATTTTATTACCTCAGCCAGGAGTCGGTTTTACGTCGCCAAGGTTTACGTGATAAGTATTTTTATTTGTTCGAGAGCTCGGATAAACTGGACGGATTATTTTACCGTAACACAATCTCTAAGCTTTTAAGGGCGCCTGTCACGTCGCCATGTTTTTTTCTTTAATGACTGAAAATGACATTTTATGGATTCTACCAAGGTTCGGGGAGAATATTATGTTCGATGTACCGGTGGTAGATTTTAGGAAATAAAATCATAAAATGTCAATTTGTAAGTGCCCCCGTAGGCTCAAATAAAATTTACGACTTGAGTTTGGGTTTATTGCAAAAATACTAGGACAGAAACAGAAGAAATACATCTTTCCTGGATATTTGAAACAGTTCTAAAGCAAAGAGAACTCACTGTATCAAGCAATAAAACAAATCTACAAACAGAAAATCCAGCTATAAACGTAGGTCGCAGTTAGTACCGCACAGTGGGCCCGTCCGTACACATTAGTGGTCGGCTATAATTTATTTGCCAGAGTAAATAGGATTAGCAGCGGGCGGCGTGCACAGTGGGTCATTTTTTCCATCGCCCGGACAAAACGAATAGCGACGGGCGGCTGATGTACAATTTCAAAAATAGATCCAAGTTACGACATGCGAATAGGACATGTGTGCGGAGCGAGCGATCGATTTCTGTTGATACAGGAAATTGAGTAGATGGTCACACAATGCGGTCACAAATGCAACAATTTTGCGTCGACGCAACTCAGTCAGTGTTTGGAAGTTTGACGTACGAGTATAGCTTTATCTGACTGTCTAATAGCATTTTTAGTTCCTGAAGGAATATAAAATTTCCAATTGTTTTAATTGCAAATTTATAGGTATGTAAAAACTTCTTATTTCTGGATTAGTTTAACTCCATTTATAAAGAGTGACAATAACTTGAAAATGGCATGACAAAGCGCTTTTGATCCACAAATATTTTGTAAATAGATTTAAATATTGAACTACCTATATGTACATAACTAATATTTGGTAGATATTGTACTTTTGTCGAATAGGTATCTGCCGAGTAATAGCAGCCCACGCTGCTAGATAATTAATCGACAATTGTCAGTAAACACAGTATTTCTCATGTCAACAATGTTTGGAATCAATACACTCGCACAATAAATCCCAATTTGCTGCCTCTATCTGTATCCAAACGCGGCCTGTCAACATGTCCAATGTAAACCAACTGACGTTCGACTGATAAGCGTACTATTACCATATCTGTACAGGTGATAATTAATAGTAGGTGTACCTAGAATAATAAACTAAGTAGTAGATATGACACCCAACATTGCACTTTAATGTACCTAATACAATTAAAGGTCATGCTTTAAGTATTTGGTTCCAAGCAGTGGGCAGTGTTTAGATAGAGTAATGACAATAATAGTTGACACTGAGCGTAGAGTTGCCAGGCAGACTCGATTTTTTGGTCCGACCTGTCTATTTTTTTTAACTTTTAATCAATAAAGTATCCGAATTAAAGGTTTAGGTACCTCAGTCAATCCAGAGATACCTACGTTTTCGTGAGGGTCTAATATCAATTTTGAAATATTTTTTATTTGCTTTGTATTCAAAACACTTTGATATTAATATTATCAATAACGATATTATTACACATTCCTTATCCACGAATAATATGTTTCATGGAAGAGATTTTATTAGAAAAATTGTTTAATTCCAGAAACTATGAAATTCCAAACTGTGTCGCAGCGTAACTATAATTCTAAATTAGAAATTCCACGGCGCAGACGCGGCGCGCACAAAAAAGATAAATAATTTCGCGTCGTTTCAATAAAGCCACAATTTCACGCGCGCGTTGGCGCCAACTCGCGAGTGTTACAATTTAATAGAACTTCAAAAGGCCTGCTGATTCCACCACAATTCTATCAGCTTAGCACGAGATCCCCAGCATTATGCGTATAAAAAGCGGTTATCGCGAACTGCGCCACCCTCGGGCGCGGGGCCCGCGGCCCGCGCCGCCCGCCCCGGCAGCGGCAGGGGAATACAACAGATACCGGGCTGATACTATACCGACTCACACGGAACATAACTTTTGAGTAACTTTTTGGTTGTTTTAAGTACGTTGCTGTGTTGCTACTAAAAGTGCACGTTAGTTCGGTGAATTGCGCGCATTGTAACCGATGGATATGTTTCTACTCGCCTTTCCTATCGATATTAGTACCAGTCGAACACATGTGTCTTCATTTCGTGCGCCCAGAATCGGTGACGACACTCAGAACCGAAGTGAAATAAAACGCGTCGGAAGGCTATGAAATAATACAGAGAAACTCTAGAAATGTTTACTTTTATAGGATCGTACATTTCAGAAAGTGTAGTATAGAAAAAACAAATGAAAATAGGAGCGGAGGAAAATGTGGGGGAGGGGTTTATATTTATAGTTTCAATTAACGGACTTCGCACGCGCCGCCCGTTCGCTTGTGTTGCTCGTTATTAGAATTTAAAAAATACACAAGCCGACTTTCTAGAAAAAAACTTACCGCCGCTGCGCGCTCCATACCTCGAAAGTAAATCCAGCTGTAAATTAGCGCGGGGATAAAATTCATCGCGCGAACATTACGACAACGTAAAGGACGGTCATCAACGAAATTTAATTCGACGTTCGCAGCGAAATGCCCCATTTGAACGACAATAATCAACGCGTAAAAAGTTTAAAGCGATCACTAAAAAAAAACCACAACATACGCACCAATCGCGGAGCAATTAAAATCGTCAACGCGATGCGATTTAACGGCGACTATTTAGCTGCAATTACGTTACATCAACTGTCCATTGTCCTGCGTCCATTAAGCTGCTACTACAATAGTCCAATCCCGAGCTCTAACGAAGCGACTTCGGGTGTTTCCGCCCCACTTCGGGTCGCTCAAAGAAGCGTAATTTGCGGTTAGGAAAATTGTAGCTGCCACGAATTTTGACGATGCTCGCCAAAGTTTAGCGACTGCAGTCGTTTGAAAGTCGACCTTTCAACGGGTTAAGTCGAGTTGACAAAGTTCCGGGTTAATTCGGCCGGCCAGTTTAACCTCTATCGGCAGGAGTAGGTTAACTTGCCAAAATTAATAAGTAGCGAACGTTCGCTTTGGACAAATATTCTTATTGCTTTCACGCTGTTTGTTATATTGGGGCATGTGTGTGGTGAGGAGCGGCACTTGAAATATAATATTTATTCACGAAAATAAAGAAAATAAATAGGGTGGTTATTGAAATTACATTGTTATTTGCATTTAAGATATGATATGATTTAAATTCCTTCATAGTTTAAGAACGATTAATTAAGGGATTATGTCTAAGCTCGTGTGTCTATTACAATATATACTTACGTATTACGTTAAACCATTGAATAACTTTAGCCTTTATTCATATTCTGTTCCGTTTGTAAAGTGAGTGCAATTACAGTTCGCGAAGCTCAGCAACTGTGGCCTTTGTCAGACCAGCGCCAATAATGACGACGTAAACTTTACTAATTTCGCTTTGGTCCGCCACTGCGCACTGCGCATTTCAACGCTACCTATTCATATTATAGCTGATGGTTGTGCTAATGTTTAAAAAACGTTTAACATCGGAACGTAATATATATTGACGACCGCTTAGCGCAGAGGTTCGAGCGCAGGTAGCTCGGCTAACTGCACATGGTGGTTGCGGGTTCGATTCCCGCCGGGGCAAATTTCAGAAATGGCCTTTTCGTAATTTGCCCTGGTCGAGGTGTCACTAGGGTCGCCCCCAGTCCATTATACGGTATCCATAGTACAAACACTGCTTAGTGTGGGACCATACATGCAGTTGGTGTGTCAGTCTGGCGATATTTATTATTATTATTATATATTTTATTATAAGAATGTTTTCCTATCTTTACCACTACAATAATTATAGTAATAATAGGAACTCATAATCACGTACAAAATCTCAATTGAAACGGCACAGTAACAGGTTGCGCTATCCATATCTCCAGATGATGGCTTGCCCTTTGACAGCCGCCGCGGCGCTTGTTATCAGTTGCCTCGTTACACCGCGACAATGCCGGATCGAGTGCCGCTATAGTCTACAATTACCTTCTATGTCGGATTTACAAGCGATGCGTAGATTTTACCGTGTGTTTGCATTGGCGATACGAAAATAATATTATTGTATAAAAAAAAATCAAATGACAATCCCGCTGAATTTCTTGCCGGATCTTCTCAGTTGAGGTCGAGTTCCGATCCGGTTGTAGATATAAGAATAATATGTAAACATTACAATTTGTAAGTGCCCCCCCCCCTCCCCCCCGCAAAGACTTAAGAAAATAAACGCTACGACTTTGACTTTGACTATTGTATCTATTTTGTCTAATATAATACTATATTTTAAAAAAATATCGCTTCTGCATCGGCTAACCGTACATCGGCGAAACATGTCCAACACAAATCTCACACTAATCCAGCGATCGTTGCATTAGCGCGGGTATTTCCGAATGCTAATTTTGTAAGAAGATCTAGGTGTTAATTGCCCACTGATCCTATTACATGCAGCAATGTAACGACTGCCTTGTTTGCTGTTCGTCTGTCATTATTTATTTTTATGATTCTTATGATTTGATTGTACAAGATCTATTAGTCAAGTTAGTGCAGTTAGTGTTTAGTCCATTACAAGGTAAAAAACCGATGCATAAATTTTAATGTTCGAGGTAAATTGTATACTAAAAAGAACTAAATAATTTTGTATTAAATCTCCGGTGCCAACTTTGTTTTTGCGGTGTTAAAAATCGCGATAATCCCCAAAGTAAACACGTCTGTGTCGCGGCGCGCGCTTCGCGATTAGTGCTCGTACTGATATCGCCCCTCAGCACCCTCGGTACTCGGGTACTAGACTTCGCTCATAAGTTATTTAATCATGGAAAATGATGACGATCGAAATTCAATGTTTCCAAAAAAATATTCAAATACTTTTTTCCAAATAAAATAAGTATAGGGAATCACACTTTTATATTATGGTAATAGCATTTTAGACTTTTATATCTTTTGGTCAGTTGTAAAATAACTTTCAAATAGGATAATTTTATTATTAAGTAGAACAGTGTTGACTGAACTAAGCAGAACTCTTTTCACTTCCAAAACTATAGTTTTAATATCTCTATGTTTGATATAATAACATGTATATATAATAACTTCCTTGCATGTTATATCAAACAGAGATTTCCAAGTAAAAAATAACAAGTCTATGGTATCAAACGTTGAGTTGTGTGCTCCGTTCGGACCCAACAGTGAACTTACAGAAATAAAAATTATAAGGGGTTTGAAATTCCGTCGGGCAATTTCAATATTGTACAATTGTAGCATAAATGTTACAACAGAAAGTCAAAAGGCAACTCCGCAACAGCGCGACAATGATTATTAAGAGCTTAAATTTAGATCAGTTCCGTTGCATATTCTCAATTATTGTCGCCGGCGCCGCCAGCTTCGGGGCCGGCGGGACCCGGCGAGGCCCGAGCTCTTTAATTGCAACGAAGGAACCGCTCCGTAATATAAATTGAGACACCACAATTAAGGGAATTAAATTTTGGTAGTGTTGGACTAGATTTGATAATATAAATACATTAGCGTAAATTTTAAATACATTAGGTTATTGCCGTCGAATTAATAATTATTATGTTGAGTGCGTCTTAATGAAGTTTTTCTAAACTTTTTTCTTCTTCTTTTTTTTTCTTTCTAGTTTTTTATCTACTGCTAGTGTGTCTAGTGTCGATCGATGAAAAATATCGATTACAGGGGGAACAAGTGAGTTCACCAGATGGCGCTTGATTGGACTAGGGTGACGTTACACAGTGTCACCAAACATAAAACCGACAGTCTGAACCCTGAGCGCAGCGAAGGAAGTCAAGTCTCTGGTCTGAACCAACTGTAGCGTGGCAAAAAAATCGTGGATCTATCGATATAGTGCTTTAGTAATTATCCTTAGTAAGCGTAAAATTTAATCCTGATCGTATTTAATGGTTCCCGCTAAGAGCACTTACAATCTCTCCATCATCATCATGTAGTCTGTTTCCTAAAACCAATTTCCTTTGATATTAACAAAATGAACAACCCGAGTTCGCTCCGTAGGTAATTAAGAGTCGTGTTACGAACTTTGTCCGATTTTAAGTAAACAAACTCGGATGAACGATACTTAGTTCACAAAACGGGTACGGTTCTTAGAAAATACCGTTTGTAGAGTCAAAACTTTAGTTTCGTTGGTAATTTCGTATTTGGAGTTGAGGTACAAGAAGGTCGTAGCCTTGACAGTATGGGCTTTTACTTTACACGAGTTCTCGCTCGCTAGTTGTTATGTCTATGGTCTTCTTACTTCCTTTGGAAAACTAGTAGGTATAGACTCACTTAGGCCCGTTTTAATAAATCTATCTCAAGTATGAGAGCGATCTTGAGTACGCTTTTGACATGTCATTTTGTACTGAGATGACGTTAGGGCGACATTTAAAAATTCGGGCCGTAGACATGTAGGCTTGTAACCCTTTGCTGCTTTCTCTACCGTGCAGCAAGTGATAATCAATAGCTATGACCACACTTATCGAGCAACCGCGAGGCAATAGCTCTGTCTCGTTCCGGATAACGTCAAACTGATTGCTGGTGTTCCCTAGGCCCGTATTAATAAATCAATCTCAAGTTTGAGAGCGGTCTTGAGTATACTTTTGAAATAACATTGTGTACTGGAATGACATAAGAATGACATTTCTAAGATCGCTATTAGATTTGAAATCGATTTATTGAAAAGGCCCCACTCTGTCTTTCCTCACGATATGTCAACTTAAATCCCAGAGATCAGTCTCCTCGTTTTCAAGTCAAACATTCAAATAACATGGCCGATACTGTTTTCGTTTATATGACGGTAAGATAGCCGCTACAATTGCCATTATATAGGCAGTTTGGATTGGCACCGTTCCTCCGCAGAGTGCCGCACCCTCCATCGGCAAACGGACCACGTACTGGGAACCTCGCCAGCGCCGATTGTGAAAACAATTTGGGATCGAATAGGAAACGCGCCACGACTGGACTGCTCGGCCGGAAGTATTAGATTTAATTGACGGGTGAGGTTTTTATTAAACGGTAGAGTCTATTCATAGTTAATGTAGAATATTAGCAGTATAGTGCCAGGTTTTGACGATTGTAAATGATAAAGTTACAGTTGCTATGTGGTTGTAAAACCTTTTATATTTAGAGGAGTCATGGAGTGTGTGGTTGGCCAAATACCTCACCGTAAAGTTCATTTTAAGTTACTATTTAAATGTAATTGACCATTTTCGGCCTTCATGTAAAAAAAACATTGCTATTGAAACCATAACCTCATTTTGGCTGTGAAGCTGTCGTGCAAATGAAAGGCGAAGTATGCCAAACTACTCTGAGGTCACAAAGAACAACATAACTGTTTTATTCAATGCTTAAAAATCCATGTCAGTGTAACTACATCTTAAACCGTCGGCGGCCGCTTGCCAAATCCCAGGGGTCACGTGCGCTACATAACCCTGCAACGGCGGAGCTGTAATTTTAAGAAGTATTGGTTTAGTTTTTCATGGCACTGCAGATGCCAGCCCGAACGGAATTAACACTCGGCTGCTTTATGTGCCCGAGTGTGAGTTTTACCTAGTTTTCGAAGTGCAAAAAGTTTGCGGAGCTCGAGGCTGGGTTTCTTCTAGTAATGAAGTTAGAAATTTAATTTATTTTCGGAAAAACTGAAAAACATATTTTCAATTTAACGTTACTCAAAGAATGTTAGTTAACGTAATACTTAGTTGCCCAATACGATCTTCCATTACATTGTAAGTGTTAAGTTATAATAACTATTCCATGCCACCGACGCACCAGGTGGGTTCTTATAAATTGTCTCCAGGTACCAGGTACCACGCACCTCGCGCGTTTACCGCGATTTGTATGGAGGTATTGTTATGGATATCGTGAAAATTGTGGTGGCAAGGAAAGTGTTAAACAACCGTAGAATTTTCTGAAATTAGGATCCCTATTTTTAGCTTGTAAAAATCAAATGCCGCATTAAAATAAATATATTTTTGATTTGCTAAGCCTTCCTGGAAGGGAAGGATTCCAATTCTAACTCACTTAAAAAGGTGAAATCTACTAGAATCCTCTTACGAATTTACCTACGGCAGCCTAGAAACAAAGCTCCGCTGATTCGATTTAGTTCGCAGCAAACGGGATCTTCTTTGATGTGTCGAATGAAAGGCAGCGATCCAACTGTAATACACTTAGCCGGGCCATTTCAGCCACCCCGGCCCGGGCGGGCGGCCGCGCCACCCGATGCACTCGTAACCGGTTCAATAAGATTTTCATTAAGCGTTGAAAAGTTTTTAATGAGCACGGATTTGGTATTTCTACCCCTTTTTGAGTGCCTGCTCTATGTTGGGGTATTTTGAGAGCATGGTTGTATGTTTATTAGTTTTTATTGTAGTTTATATGATGTCTGTAGTGATAATTTAATATTACATTGTATGTTCAAGACAAAAATATTATACGTCAGTGAAAATTTATTTTTTAAAAATATAGTTGAAATCGAAATACATTATAATAGGTACTTTAAAAGATTAGCATAAAAATAGTATTACGGAAATATGTGAAAAAAGTTACCTTAATTTTTTCATTACACTGCCGTTAATCACCACAGTTCCCATGTAGGCATTTCAACACTATGTGTTCAAGGAAACAAATCGATTTGCGGAAATTACTCATAAGTAGGCGAGCAAATAGGTTCGGATCTGATAAGTGGCGGCCGGCGGTGGCTTTCTTCGTGCCACGCCATTTGATGGATGGCTTCATTGTGGCCAGGCCGCGATTACCTGCCAGGCCCGCCAGCCATTTTTATGCGCCACACTACCTTAGATTGGATTCCTTTTTTAGCATGTCAAAATATTAGCTCCATAGAAAAGGTAGAGCATCGCGTACTCACGATATACACAGATCTCAGTTGATTTAGACGTGACTATAGTTAATAGACCGGCCAGATTATGTTAACATCTAACACCCTTTGAGATGTCATCACGAAAATTATATTCGATTGTTAATATTCTCATGACTCACTCCATATTGAAACAGTAATAACTCGTGGTAAAATGGAAATGGTTTTCGAGTAATGATAACTCATAGACCCAGACCTGTTTCTGAGCTGTCGAGTCGAACCGTCGTTAGGTTGTGGAAAAACAAAAATGGTTATCAGTCGAATTGATTTGGCTGTTTTTCGAAAAGTTCTGATTCGACTAACTGGTTCGATATTGTTGATAAGTTGATTTCGACATCTGATTACTGACATCACTTTACTACTATTAGAAGATACGATTCCAAGTTAATATATACGTACTATCATGACCCAAATTAAAATCCCTTTCAGAAAAGCATGATATGATTAACTAATTTAATCATACACCCGCCGCAAACCCGCAATAAATAAAATTCTTAGAAATCAGATACACCGTTTTGCCGCGCGGTCGATTAAAAGGGGGGAGGGGGGTTGTGGGTGGAGGCCGGCACCCCCTCCTTTGGAAATACAACGTTCCTCGGTATAGGCCGGCTATTTCCTTCAAACGTGGCTATCAGACACGCTACCAGTCTTAGCTGCCAATATGAACCTTACGTAATAAGTATTAGATCTGTTTCGTGTTTGTTAACAAACACGTGAACGCCAATCGTGAAATCACTTGAAGGCATGCCTCATACTGACTTGTGTTTCAAGTAACTAGTAAGCGAAAACTAACTTACGATATTTTCAATTAGTTTTGGAGTTATGCAATTTAGAAGAAATAAAACAGTTCGGTACAGGTACTTGAAAGTTAGACCCGTATTAATAAATCGATCTCAAGCCTGAGAACGGGCTTAGAACTGCATTATAAATTCCTTGTGGAAATGTCATCCGTATTTCATTCCAGTACAAAATGACGTATCAAAAGCGTTCTCAAGATCGCTCTCAGATTTAAGATAGATTTTTTAATACGGGCTATAGATAGCCAAGTCCCCAAAGGGTTGCTGTCAATTCGTACCGAGGAAGAAGTTTCGACCAACTGAAAGTTGAGGAAAGAAAATCAAATTCATCAAACAAATTAATTAAAAAGCTCATAACTATTTTCACTGGGATATACTGACTAAAAATAACTAAAGGGCCTTTCTATGAATATTTGTATCAGAGAAAATGAGAATTTATCACAAATAATGGCGGATTGACATTTCATCTAAACCAATGGGATTAAATCCGCCATGTCCACCACTCTTATATTTAAATACGTAAAGTACGTGAATATAATTTCCTTATAATATAACCTACAATGTGGGTGGTAACAGATGGACCGACGACGACCGAATTCGTAACATTATTTGTGGATAAGACAGTGTAAGACACTCGTCTCAGTAATTCGTCGCTGCATGCAGTTTCCCGGCTCCCCTATTATTTTCCCGCTGACACGGCAGCGTCTAAATTCGCAACGTTTTAGCGCTGATGGTGATAATTTTCTGTTTATTTGGCGCTATAAATACTGGGATATTTTGGGATGAGTGCTGTCGGGGAAATTCGAGATGTTTGTAAAATTTAAAAGGACGATTCCAAATAGGTGAAAGTCAGTACAGAAAATATTTAATGCTACGAGATGTAGAGAATGCACTTTTATTGGGGTAGAATGATATTTCAAATTTCGAATTTCTAAAACATTAGGTGAGATCTGAATTTAGAATTTATAATTTCGAAATTGCCAGTCCTAATTATAACGTAACAATCTAAAATACTAATCAAAATTACTTGTAACCAATCAAAATTAACTTATAATTAATTTGATTTGAATTTTAAAGGAAATCATACTTACACATATATTTTAGTAAAAGAAGATGTTCTACTTTAAAATATTTACCCCGTTTTCCTCTAAGAAATATACAAAATACAAATAAGGATTTATTCAAACTAGTTTCCGGTTTCCAGGACCAGTTAAACAAGCGACCATTAAATCAGTTGTTTTTACCGGTTTGGTTTATTCCGGTCAATTAACTTTTACAAGCGCATCGTTTTATCCCCGCTACGCCGTAGCACCGTAGCAGCGTAGCACCGTAGCATCCTTGTTGGTTTTGTTTTTTTCTGTAAACTTGGACTAATGTATGGGTTTGACCATAGGACAGAAATTTGTTTGAAATCTTGCTTTGATTGCCAGATGGTTAAGCTTGTGATAATAATTAACGTAACACTTACGACATATACCTAATATGATGTTTTATCCCAATTTAACAAAAATCCGCGTCCAAAAGGCTACAAAAAAGGAATTACGAAATATAAGTAGTTAAAAAATAAAGTCCGTTAACACGGTACGCGACGACGCGAAATATAGTCGCGCCGCGGAGACAATAAAAAATACGAACAGGAAGTAACTACGCGCAGATGGCGCCACGGTGGCAAATATATTAAGTAAATTTAAAAAGCGAATTCCCGAACGCGGGCCAGCGCAATGGCGCGTGTGAAATTTAGTATTGCGCTCTTTGAGATCGGTTGCGGGCGCGGCGTGCGGGGAATCGTAATGTGTACCTGGAGCCTGGATGCAGGGCAGCTATTCTATCAGATATCGGAGGCCGCTGCTGCAAAAAGAAACAATGGCTTTATAAAGCACTTTTGTGCTGAAAATATTTTGTAAAGTTATTATAAATAAATATATTTTTTTTATTGATTTCCTTCTCTAATCGTATTGATTAAGATTGACATCTGAATTTACTGATGTGCAAATAATGTATAAAACCATTTTTCTTACCATTATTCCGTAGGTACTAATGCGTACTAATACCTTCCATCACTGGCAAGCAATTATCAATTGCATTTATTTTCTCATTAGACTGTTACAGTTGGCTATAACAAGCTTTGCCAATTTCCACGAAAATCAAAACCCAACATCGAAGTTATTTCTGTTGATTGATTTCGAGAATTGAATTCTCTATTTAAGCACCAATTAAGGCGTAGTCTGGACGGCATCAGATACCGAAACTCAACTCAATCGTAATTATTTCCTGCTTGGAAGAAAACTTGAGAGGGCGTTAATTGTGGGCTAGGCGAGGTTTTATACGAGACGACTGGGGTACGACACGATGTCGGAGCGATCGGTACTGATTAATCCTACTAATATTATAAATGCGAAAGTTTGTGAGTGTGGATGTATGTATGTATGTATGTTTGTTACTCCTTCACGCAAAAACTACTGAACGGATTTGGATGAAATTTGGAACACAGATAGATTATAACTGGGATTAACATATAGGATACTTTTTAACCCAATAATCCAATACTACGCGGATGAAGTCGCGGGGCACAGCTAGTATTGTTATATTTTAAATAACAAGATAATAGGCTAATAAGGGTCATAATTATAGTCACGTATAGTTGAAGTCTAAAAGGACTAATAGTCTTGGTTCAAACAGATTTTTGTGACAATCTCTATGACACGTTATTATGCATCATCTTTTTGAATAACAAATACCTTTGTGATAAATAGGATCTGTAACGGAATATATCACGCAACCGTATCATGTCCGAATGGAAATACAATTCACTGAACAGGTGGTCAGTGCCCGATAATAAATCTGCGCTGTTCCCAATTCCATTTTCAATTACAATACTGGGTTTATAAAAAAAAAATATTGTTCATTTGTTTTTCAATAGGTATCATAATCGAAACATGTTGATAAAAAATAATTTTGATTTATGAATTATTTTATTTCATTTGATTTTACTATGTTTTATCTCGAGTTTATTATTTTAATCATGTTTTTGTTTGTAGCTATCACCAAAGTTAGTTTAAGTCGTATTTCAGTTAATTAATTACCTATATTTACGTAGAGCGAATACTGTCTAACCACAGAACAAGTTAGATCACTTGCCACAATTATTAAAGCTTCCGGTAACCCCTACTTAGATTTTAGACGCCTTAGATTTTAGACGGACAACTCCGAAAGGAAAATTAATTATTAAATTAAATGTCGTTTCTTTAGATGTAAAGAGCCTTACCGTTGACAAGCTGAAGGTGTGACGTCATTAGCAATCCGGCGCGCCGCTGTGTGCTCCCGGCAAATTGGAGCAATTATAACATGCACTTTGTTTTGCCGCTTGACTTTCCTTCGAATTACGTCACTCACTATCGGGAAATGGTAAAAAAAAACTTTTGATCGATGATGTTTTTTTGTGTGAACATGGTCTTTATGAAAACATAGGTATGGGTAGTATTTTTTTTGGATATGATATTTATTAATACGACGAATTCTAGTTGCTTTGTATAGTTTATACTAGCTGAGCCCGCGACTTCATCCGCGTGGAATTTCATTTAACAAAAAAACCCGCTCCCGCGTTCTGAGCCCGCGCGACAGAACCCATTTTTTAATTTTGTTTTTCTAAAATAAAAGTAGCCTAAGTTACTAATTATAACATCAGCTATCGACCAGTGAAAGTCCCGTCAAAATCGGTCCAGCCGTTTCGGAAATACTCTTTGATTTCATGTGTTTTAATTTTTTTACGCGGAACCCTAATTGTTTTTCAAAAATTAAAGTAGCCTAAGTTACTCCCTATTACATCAGCTATCTGCCAGTGAAAGTCCCGTCAAAATCGGTCCAGCCGTTTCGGAGATTACCCGGAACAAACACACAGACAGACAAAAAATGTTTAAATCGCGTTTTTGCTATAGGTGTCGTATGTACTTTCATATGCATTTAGTGAAAAGGTGTTATTTTGATATTACAAACAGACACTCCAATTTTATTTATTTGTATAGATTAGATCTTCATTCATTATCTATCACCTAGACGCATCGATTGTCACTTGTTTTAAGCACTGCTTACTCGTGAGTTTGTACCAAACTTTCAACCAAAAGTACCAAAGAAATTGTAATAATGAATAATGCGTAAGTAATGATTTGTCAACGCGCCTCGTTGAAAACCTATTTTAATAAAGTTGTTTAAACCTAATACTTATCATAAGATAGTCTAAAAAGAAAAATAAATCTAGATCTAAGTATGAACTCTCAAAGTAGGCGAAGAGCCGGCAACTAGCGTGTTAATAAAACCGAGTTCCCAACTACTATAAGATCGGATAAGATATGGCGTCGGTAAATAGGAATATTCTCGGGATATGCCGATATCATCGGGCGCCGCCGTTCCTCGGACCACTTAATTAGTAGAAAACTTTGCTGTCGGCGACTATAGCTTTGGCAGGGGGTTTGAATGTACCTACTGAAGTCGAAACGATTTCAGGCAATCAGTAACTATAGTTATTTATTTATATTACTAGCTGTGCCCGCGACTTCGTCCGCGTGGAATTTAACTTAACAAAAAAGCCCGCTCCCGCGTTCTGAGCCCGCGCGACAGGACCCATTTTTTTTAATTTTGTTTTTCTAGAATAAAAGTAGCCTAAGTTACTCCTTAAAACATCAGCTATCTGCCAGTGAAAGTCCCGTCAAAATCGGTCCAGCCGTTTCGGAGATTACCCGGAACAAAAACACAGACAGACACAAAAAAAAATTAAATCGCGTTTTTGCTATAGGTGTCGTATGTACTTTCATATGCATTTAGTGAAAAGGTGTTATTTTGATATTACAAACAGACACTCAAATTTTATTTATTTGTATTGTATAGATAAGATGATCTAAGAACTTGTGGATATCATTGTGACGGATCGTATCGCCGTGTGGTGTCGAGTCCCGTACCTAGCCGAGCATGACAAAAGTGAATATCTAGATCATGTATCGACCTGTACATACTAGCGATCAAGCCACTATCAGTGAGGGTGTTTTCATCGGATCATTTATGTAAACAAGCTTTAAATTAATTTAGACACTCATTAAAATAATTCACCATTTTTTTAATTGATTAGAAAAATTTAATTAACTCATTTTTAATTAAATTAAATAATATCGGTTTCATCGAAAATAATAATAAATTGAAAATACTTAATATTTTTTTGAGACTGTCATCTACGGTTATGTAAGTAAGTAACCAATTATTGCTACACATGGCCGTACCAACCAGTGCCGCGATATATCAATAGATTAGTTTAAATTTAGTTAATAGCTAGCCCAGGCCTTTGCTGAGTCGAGGGACTAAAGGCTGGATACGACGAAAACTGGGCCTGATAAATGGTAATTTACAAACAGTGATTAGTTTAGTCCAGTCTAGCTTAAATTGTCACATGAGACTTACTGACATAGAACTATAGAAATAAGAGTTAGTTTCAAATATTGGCCTCGTTACAAACATGGTTAATGTACTACTTCCGTTTCCGGGGTCGTGCAAAGCGAAAGTTGGATTTTCTTAAGATTGTTATTTTATTGGTATTTTTTAAATTGTTTGATTTTCCTTTCATATCCATATGAGGTAGTTACATCAAAAAAATATGAATTTAGGTACCTAACCACTGTCTTAAATAACTCGAAATCACATTTCCCGAAGCTAACCATTAATTTCCCTTATCAAATAAATGTATATAATATGACAGGGTGTAATCACGGGAAGATTCCTCGTCAACTATTCGTTGAGACGTCAATTACTTAAGTTTCAAATTAAACCGCACCGCCGTCTGTCGGCCCCATTATGAAGGTTCAAAGTGGCTTCATCATTGAACCCGCTAACAAAGCAATACTTTAGTAATGCCATCTTCTATAGGCAGAATCAATAAAAAAATCTGTCTAAGAACATAAATTGTATGGGCAATTAAAAAAAAACTGACCTGTACTAGATTTTGACGACCGCTTGGCGCAGTGGTTCGAGCGTAGGCCGCTCGGCTCACTGCATCGGGTGGTTGCGGGTTCGATTCCCGTCAGGGTAAATTTCGGAAATGGCCTTTTCATAATTTTCCTCGCCTGGTCTGGGTGTCACTGGGATCGCCCCCAGTCCATTATACGGTACCCATAGTACAAGCGTTGCTTAGTTTGGGACCATACAATTTGTGTGTTCGTCTGGCGATATTTATTTACTTATTTTATTTAAAATTGGGAGATTCTTATTTATTTCATGATTTGAAATGGCTTGTCGTTTTAAATAACATTAAATATTCACGAATCTCATTACATAACAATTCTGTTGTAACATTGGGCTAGCTAAAGAAAAGGTAATTTTCTTTTTTCGTTTGAAAACACTCAACAAAACTTGACTGCACTCGAGCCTTTCGTTTAATGTAATAAAAACTTTTACTACTTTACCTCCAGTGAAGACTTTCAGGCGGAACAAGGACGGCTATATTGTTTATTTGAAGTTAGAAAGAGCACCGAAATGAGGGGCGATAAAAGCAAGCGGTAACATTGGAATTAGTTCTCTACATCATACTAAGTTGCATTTTTAAGAAGGCAGTGAAAATAAAAGTAGACTAATTATTAGGTACAGGCTACAGTATCCTAGCTACTATGTTTTTTACTTTGTCAACTTATATTAGCATGAATATAATCGTGAAAAGAGATAACATCGTATAAAGTTAAACCATGGTACATCTGATTCTCTACACTATAGTACCTACAGTAACGAAAATTCTAATTTTGAAATTAGAAATCAAACTTTTATCGCGGGGTGTATCGGCGCAGCCGAACAATCGGCCCCCGCGTTTAATTAAACGCAGATAATACTGGCAGATACCTATTTACAACGATACTAACTCAATGATAATATTATTTTATCGAAGTTCGGAACAAGTTAGCGCGTAACCCCGGGCGGCACAGTCGCAAGATAACTGGAATTTCTCATTCCGATACAATAAAGTTTTGCCAGTTCTCCTTTTTTTCTAGAGAGAATATTTCAAAATACTTTTCTATTTGCGCCGGGATTTTGTACGGAGTTTCACAAATTGTTTCGATGTGACTCTGGCCGAATCACAGCGGACGGATTGATCAGCGGAATGAAATTCGGATGAGTTTGGCGATTGGAAAGTTTAAAAAACACACTTTATTCGTCTACTATGCAAAGGACGGCATTGAAGTAAAATACCTATATATATTGGAACCATAAAAATAAATACCGTCGACGTTGTTTTTATAAGACTTGCATGTTTTGTGCATTTGGAACGAAACAAATTTGTAATAATACACAACAAATTTGTTTCCTTATTATCGCTTCAATTATTTAGGTGTATGCATTAATTTTCTCGCCACTGGTAGGAAATATGGTTTCTATTTTTTCACTTGCTACTCTACCTCTATAATAATATGATCCCAGACGAACAAACAAGTCATGTTTTTTCAATATTCCCTGCCACGAATAATATTAATAAAAAATACCCGGTCAGAAATCAAACATGTTTAACCGGATATAACCAGATCGGCCCGATACTTCGATCCCTCAGAGTATACCAGATACCAAACAGCCGCAAATTATAAGTGGGCGTACGGAAAACGACTCCTTGGGCGGTCATAATAATATCTTGGAGCGAAAAATGGTGCGGATTCGCGGGATCCCGTTGGGGGGGTGAGGGGGCGGTGGATGCTTCCCTGAATACGGCACAAGATACTGGCGATTTGTATACAAGTGTACAAATGTTGAAATTACCCTGTTTTCGGGGTAATTTATAGGTAACACTTTGATTTCGGTGTCGGATTATTTTTATGAAATGGTTTCGGTGTACTGACACTGCGGTGCTTTTATTAAATGGTTTCAGTGTATTTTTATTAATTTGCTTTCTGTCTCAAAATATTTTAATATATAATTACGGTGGTTGATTAACTGTCTAAACTTTTTCTTAAATTGTTTTGTTGCCAGTCCATATTTATGATTAAATTAAATAACAAATCACATAAGTTCTACTTGTTTTTGACAGTATATCTCAGTTATTCTTACATAATCCTCTAACTTGACCTATAATTTCGGTGGGTATAACCGTGGCACTAAATTGACTGGAGGCGAGCTCTTAAATCGCCGCCTCCACATTCTGCTGTAGTTTAATACGTTAATGTTTAACGTGATCTGTACCGAAGCCACTTGGGAATCAATTTATAGGAGCCCGACTGCAAAGGCCACATTTTGGTAAAACCCAGCCGTCATTCTTTTTGTCTTTTTTTTGTTAATTTGGGTAAATTTTCGATTATTTCAAAGAATTATAGAAACTTCACAGCAATAGGTATTTAATTTACTTTTTGTTTATTAAGTATCAACGAAATAATATTAATTTATAGTTTAATTTTAATTTATCAACTTATTTAGTAATAAATATCTTGGAATGGCTCGTGTGCAATAAAGTAATGCGCCTGCGGGTTCAAATGTAGAATCAGTAAATAACATACTTATTAAATGTAAATTTAAACTTTTAAAACTATTAATTAGCAAACATAGGCAAGTTTAAAAATTGCCCTTTCATCTTCTAGTTAGAATAAGGCTTATGTAAAACATGGGACGACTACTTCTATCTCGATGAAGTTGCGACACAGCTAAGCCGTTGATGTTAAAAGTCTTAATTAGTAAATTTGTGGTTGAATAGAAATTTGAACGAGAATTTAAGTCATGTATTCATTAAGCAACCTTAGTGTTGTGTAATGAGTCTGCATTGCGCAATATTGCGGAGCCAGATATTTTAATGTAATTGTGTTATTGGACTATTTTATGTTGATGATCACTCCAGTATGACCCATGGCATATTACATACTGATTGCCACCTTTTCTAATTCGTTTGACTGCTAATATTACCTTGGTCCGTGTTACTAGAATCGATACCCGTCCCAAGTAATGCTAAACTTGGGACCATACAGTTGGTGTTTGTCTGGCGATTACGTCATTATACAATCTTAAGTATCATATCCCATTATTTTTATGCGATTATTAATCGCATGCGATTAGTCACGATGCGAGCCATCTCCATGGCGATTCCATTCAAAACTCCTCAAGCACAACGGCAGTCAATTTAAATTTGCATACAAAACGCATAATGGCAGCTCTTAAAGTTGAACAACGCAAGATAGCCTTAATGAGAGTTATTTTAATAGTTAAAATTTCACATTATCGCTCGGGTTTATCTAATTAGCCTTATCAACGTTTTGGAACTATGCTAATGTTTTTGTTTTAATTTCGCGATTCACTAATATAGCTATCTTTGTGTGTGATACAGTTTGTTACTGAAATAAACTTTTCTATATTCTTATACAAAGCTGCCTAGTAAAATAATCTATTGTCTACCCATCTCACAGAATTCCATCATTCTCCTTTCAATTGTAGCCCTAAGACCTTTACAAATCCGGCTATTCGCTGAACGTTTTCCAAGGATTGCGCTGATTTAGCAATTTTTTACGTTATAAAATAAATTTACAGCGCTTTAGTTCAATAACAGGGTAATTTTTCATCGGCACATAAAAACGCTGTGAAACACCGTCGCTGCAAACGCGGACTCATCCTGGCATTGTCGCTGCCAACAATGGGATTGTGACGACGAGTATCACAGGTTCGAGCCCGTGCACACTACAGACGACGCTGACGTCAGACACTCCTGTACAAATATTTGTTGTATGTATAACGAAGATACTGCTTGTACTGTATAAAATTGCTGGGTATTCCTTTATTAGTTATCAAATCGCTTTCGAGAAATCATGCTCCCACTGTCATTCTTATTGATAAACTCCTAATGCGTAAATGATTGTGATGGAGACACTAACTCTTTATACCTATGCTTTCATCGTAGTAGACTTCCCTTGTTAGATACACTAACGAATACTAATATCTATGACATAGACCGAAAAGTGTGGCTGAGAATTCAGTATTAATAAATAATGATATTCAGTGTTCATTTCTCCAATATAGCTATGAGGCATGTTTGCACTAGCTCTACTAAAAATCTCCGCACCTCGTAGTATGCCAACAGCTTTAAAACGATAAAAAATAATGTAGATTCACCCGCTCCGTGATATAACGCCCGATCGTTTCAAAGATAACGGACTTTTTTCCATTTAATCGCCTCTTCCGTTAACGACAATACTCTTCGTTAAAGTGAGAAGTGAAGGTGGTCATTTGCTCTCGAGTGTCGCGACTCATTTGTGTAAGAATCTGGAGGGCGCACAAAGAGCTTTTATGGCAATAATTATTCTGTATAGAGAAGTTTTGTTAGATCTGATTGTCATCAGTCTTATCAAAAAGTGTTTAAAGGCAAGGCAAGTAGGATCTGTTAGCTGATAAAGAGACAGGTAGCTGCCTGTGTGTCATTTCTTTGTATGTAGATATGAATTGCCATGTTATTATGACGTCAAGAGTGTTCAAATTTGGCCTAAAGCTACTTTAAGTATCACACAATGAGTGATCTTAAATAGGTGTTTATAATAGTTATCAAATGTCGTGTACTGAATTACATGTGAATCACAAAATAAATACATAGGGTTTTTTTATAGAAAAAAGTAGGTATGCAAACACTGCCTGTTGTTAAGCAAGTACTGTAGCCTATAGATGCTTGTAATACCAAAGGTATTGAGCGCACGTTGCAAACTTGAAGGAGATTGGTGTCCCACTACCCCTAAAGGGATCGTTCGCTATAAGCTCAATCACATTAAATAAAGCGATGAATAAACAATAACCTATAAAAAAGTAAATCATAACTGCCACGAAGATAGTTTACATTACCAAAGTATTTGCCTACGTTAGAAACGCGAGCAAACGCCGAGTAGCTATGAATAGTCTCTATTTATTTAATAACACAGATGCCATTAATCTTGGCAAACATCGGAGGCTTTCAGCCCGCGGCTATTATTAGGGAAAATTATGAATACTTCGGAACTTATTGTGCTTCGATGGAGAAAAAATTAAGAGAGCGCCGCGCGTACAGCCCTTTCAGTATTACTTTCAGAAAAATTGAAACTTAGATAAGATTTATTGAGTTTAGTTATTGGGACAGCGCATGTGCTTATTTGACATGACTTAACAGTAGCCTATTAAATCCTTTGCTGCGAGTCATTCAGGCGTTTTAAATGTCATGGCACGAACCTGCAAACGTATTACTACAGTCCTTTACGTTTTCAATTTTATAAGTCTTTATAATGCAAAATTACGTTTGCGTGTGTTTTTAATTCTTCCTCTCCTAAACGTCTTGACTGATTTTAATGTTTTTTCCTACTCATGAAGCGACCTTGGTGGTTCTTGGCTATAGTTGGAGTAGGTGGGTGGTATTATCGACATCCGGAAGAGAAAAGCTACGCTAGCAGAGCTGCAGGAAAAAGCTAGTAGTTTATAATAATATTTATTTTGTGTTTTCGTGTTTAACTGGATAAGCTAAAAATATTTCAGAACCTATAATATATATATATAATTTAGCCCTTTGAACGTCCCACTCCTGGGCACGAGCCTTCCCTCAACACGAGGGGGATGCAGGCCATAATTCACCACGCTGGCCCAGTGCGGGTTGGCAGATTTCACATGTCTTTCGAAAATTGTTTGATGTTTTCCTTCGCCGTAAGCGAGTAATAATCATATAGAAATTGTGATTCGCACTTAGATTTCGAAAAGCCCAGAGGTGCGAGACGGGGTTTGAACTCAGGACCTGGTGCCCGCAAGACGCGTGCTTAACCAATCGGCTATCACTGCTTCATTTCAGAACCTATTAGTTGAAAATATTGCTTGTTTTCTAAAATGTAAGTATCTTGTTAATATATGATTTAATATATCTGTTAATATATAGATTAAGTAGATAAGTCCAATAAGTCCTCGAAGATAACGAGATGAACTAATCTAATCATCTTCGAACTTTGATGAGAACATAAAAATTGTCATAAACTACGCGATTTCCGCACGAGGACGCTGAGGAAATTATTTACTTTATAACAAGGAAATTAGAATTTTCATAAATTGAAATAAGTATAGATCTGAATATCTACTGAAAATCGTTCAATAACTGATATTTTTTTACGAAGAAGGTAAAATATAATAATTTCCTTAGCTCTCTTACTTTATAAGTCCCAAAATAGATTTATTTTAACCATATTTCATGAGTATCTTCAAATTCATCGACAGCGTCTTGCAATCCCACTTAACTTGTTTTTCTCGTAAGTTATTTAAGTATAAAGTCTATACCGTGCAAGTTTGAAACTAGTGCGAAGCTAGTTTCCATATTATATATCGCGTATCGGCAAATTACCGTCGACATTGGGACGAGTTACGAACGGGCTAACTTGTGAACGCGGAACTAGTTGGCACATCACTAGCTAACTGGTAAACAACCCTTCGAACGTCATGATGGTTATAATGCGCTCCAAGTTAGAGAATTCTTCGTTAGTTACCGATAGATGGCGGTACATCCAATTTCGATAGGGATGTCACGTATTAAAATGCAATGTGTCATAAATTCCAGTGCGTAACAAATGATTCAGATTCTGGTAAGTAGCCCTTTAATTCAGTGTTCATTAATATCTAAACATCCAAATAAGTATTCGAAGAAAATAAAAATAAAAGTATTGCTTTTCATATAATTCTTTAGTTTAAACCACATTTACCTGCATAACATACCTCCACTGTACAAAACTAATATTTTTTTTGTACCTATTAATTAAATTACTAGCGACACAACTCACAACACTAGAGTGAGTTAGATGCAGGTCTAAACTTGCTAAACGCCGAACTTGTTCTGGCGGTACTAGCTCAGTTTCTAATTGCTAAACAATAGCGTCGAACGCGATGCGACGCGACCATTGTGCCGTAATGAGTGGGTAGTTTCGGGATTATTGTTAACTTGTCGATAGATGGCGGTGTATGATGTTTCGATGTCTGCACATCTAGGGTTGTCACTGATTTTTATTGTTCACAGTAAGACTATTATTAATAGATTGACGTATTTACCAAACACAATTAACTTAAGAAAAGCAGGGCAGTAAATTATATGGAACTAAAAAGTAAAAGTCAAAGTATACAAAAGTCTTGAAAGCTCTTGTGCGTGGTATTGATATATGGCCCGAAACGCGCCCGAATTGTGCCTGCTATATTGAAAATGTGCATGTACACCTCTGCCTAACCTTACGGAGAAATCAGGTGTATCGGTGTATTTTTATTTATTGAATCTGTTATTTATATAGTTCGCTAAAGTAACTATTCAAAAGGCAAATTATTTTATACAAAAAACCCTTAAGATTTGAAACTGATAAATTATTCATGTTACTTATCATTGGCAACCCTATACCACAGAGGGACTGCGTCCGAATACCCGTGTAAAGTTTGACGAATTGGTGGAACAAGTTCTGAATATTTCGTACCATTTAGTGTTTGATGGTTCGTTAGAAATACATGCTTACATTATTTCTAAATATGTACAATGATAATATTTAAACTATGTTTGTACTTTGATTAGTACTGAGACGAAACAAATATATACATGAATATATGTCAATTAGTAGGTTATGTTAACTTTCAATTTTATAATTACATGCGATCCCTTTTGTAGCATAAACATGAAATTACAATAAGACCAAGCGTTGCGAAGTTACCTGTTTATAGTGATTTTGGATAATATAGATAGAGTATCACGTTTTAATGTGTTCCTAAGTTTAGACTATAAGGAACAATGTTAGTCTAACGAATACATAGACAGCCTTCTAAGTAACCTACATCCTCTACCTAGCAACTTGACAGCAGGAGTTTGTTCTTGTTCGATTACCTACTAACAAATAATTATTTTATTAAATACTAGCTGAGCCCGCGACTTCGTCCGCATGGAATTTAACATAACAAAAAAGCCCGCTCCCGCGTTCTGAGCCCGCGCGACAGGACCCATTTTTTTAATTTTGTTTTTCTAAAATAAAAGTAGCCTAAGTTACTCCTTAAAACATCAGCTATCTGCCGGTGAAAGTCCCGTCAAAATCGGTCCAGCCGTTTCGGAGATTACCCGGAACAAACACACAGACAGACAGACAGACACAAAAAATGTTAAATCGCGTTTTTGTTATAGGTGTCGTATGTACTTTCATATGCATTTAGTGAAAAGGTGTTCTTTTGATATTACAAACAGACACTCCAATTTTATTTATTTGTATAGATGTATAGATTAATGGTAAGTATTCTACTTACCATTTTGTTATCATGCAGTAAATGAGCTTCTCATACTATCTATTTGGCCATGTAATTAAATTTCACCCCGTATGATTATTGATAACAATTACGATAAATAGAGTAAAACTAAAACTATACTAACAACATCCGTTTTTGGAATGCTACTAAACACGATAGTTGTGTAACTTTTAGGTACGTTTTAGCACTCGACGGTAAAGTTTCGCGGTAAAAAGAGTGGGAGCTTGAGGGGCGTGGGGAAAGTTTGAGAAACATCGGGTTGTTGTCAGAGAAGGTTTCTTGTTAGTGCCTAGTTGTAAAGATAAATAAATTATTCATATTGGAAGTTACGTGGCAAGGTGCGAGCGGAGGTTTGTTATTACATGTATGTGAAAGTGGCAGCCCTAACTAATGCTGCCCGACTGAAACGTTAAAGACCACACGATTATTTTTATGCGGTGCTATTTTAAATAAGTAATAATATTGATTAAGGACTTACGTTCGTGATCTGGCCGTTCGAATGTTGATCTCAGCATTCCTGAAATAGAAAATAAATTATATTAATACATATATTTTGTTATTATAAATATTAAAGATTAATAAATTGAATTTAGAAAATTAAAAATATGAAATTTTATTTAATAGCGAAATAAAAACAATTAAATTACAATTACGAAGTACCCTATCAATTACGTAAATATGTAGATTATGCCTATACAACTCGATTCTAACGTCACAAAAGCGTCAACCAATTATGTTGTTTAACGTCGTGTGGCGTTGCCATGGCAACCGGTCCATGGCGGCACGCGTTAATTGGCCGGGTCAGCCGGCCCGTCTGAGGGGCATTTTGTACCATTTACTGTTACCGAGTACAATCGAACCGTAATCTAACAACGATACTGGCACAGATCAGCTCACGGGTGAAACAAAATAGTTCACAGATTACCGTCTATAACAAACAATTGAAACGAGAAAAAAAAACATTCAATAGACATATCAAACAATTCCAATGTTAACCCTCAAATGCTCGTGACCGTGCCCGTCCGCGACACCAATAAATATTACTGCGACAAAAAGTGACGACAAAGCGTGCGTCGTGACGCGCGCTCGTGATCCGTCGCACGTGCCCGGCCCGATCGGAAGCCGGCCCGATGACGATGCTGTCACGATTTTACAAAAATAGAACTTTCTACCAGCGACAATCGAAGGGTTATTATGCAATTACGATTGACTAGATGAGAAGTTTTAAAATTCGTACTTTTTTCTTACAAGAGTTATTTTTCACAAACGTTTGCAATTATTGTTCTAGTCAAAATAAAACATTTCCTATTTTGTAATAATCCTACTAATATTATAAATGCGAAAGTTTGTGAGTGTGGATGTATGTATGTATGTTTGTTACTCCTTCACGCAAAAACTACTGAACGGATTTGGATGAAATTTGGAACACAGATAGATTATAACCGGGATTTACATATAGGATTTACATATAGGACTTTTTAACCCAATAATCCAATACTACGCGGATGAAGTCGCGGGGCACAGCTAGTGTAAAATACTACACAATTACAGTAGTAGGCAGTGACTAAAGAATAATTGAAATAATAAAGGCGTAGGTACGTCCCTCGCGCTACTGATAAAATGTTAAAGTTCAGTATTACATCTATTTCTGAGCATATCTTATTGATTGACAAGAAGTAATAATTCATGCCAGCCAGCTACTTTTACTATAATAATCTATCTTTATGATAGTTGTCTGTACATATTAAAGTGTTGCCTAAAAGGCTATAGATCTGTTCAGAAACTCCATGTATGCTTTGCTCCACGATTATTTGCCGCTGTTGCCGAAAGAAAGAGTGCATATTGTTTAAATCTTAAAATACTTTTAGTGAGCAACGCGCAAATTAATGTTAATAAAGCTCTGAGGCATGGTTGATGACGATATCAGATAAAAAGCGAATATAATTAATGAAACAACAAATATTACCTCACAATATTTTTACACTCAAAGCCACCATGTTTATACCCAGTAGGTATAGCGGCTCGTAATGTGTATAAAAGTCGTCTCAATTATCAAGTCCTGTTTAGCAGCTGTATAAGGAGTGATCGTACCTATCTCCTTATACAACGGCGCAGTAAAACCTGTGATGGTTGGACCACACCCAAGTTAAGGCTGACCTGTTTGGCACAATAATATAGTAGGTAATATTTTGTAATATCAAGCGGAGGTCATATTATTATAGTTTGGGGTACTCAAATTGTTGCATTAGCATAAGCAGTATGTGTTTTGTATTAGGCCGGTACCTACTAATAAATCGATTTCAACTCTGAAAGCGATCTAGAGAGACTGACACTGATTCTAGATGACATTCTGTACTGGGCTGATATAAGAATTACTATTCCAAGATAATTCTTTGACAATTTCAAAGTTGAAATCCAGAACTTGCAATATAAAATTAATAATTTAATAAGTATATAGAAGTGTGCGCTATTAAATTCATAAGTTACCTAGGCATTTACGCACTCAAGTTACACATTAAACTATTCAAACAACAGCCAACTCAGATCAACAAGTACATACATTAGCGTGACTCTCTCCATGATTTATGACTGCGAGCGACTGACATCACCACGTCGAGTTTTTGTTCGCTCTATAAACTTTCCCAGAATAAGAGGCGCATGGAACATGGACGCCAAAAGGATATTACTTTCCTAGATTATGATCGCTCTTATATCCTGAGACGGACTGTTTTTATTATTCTAGCTGACTGAAAATACATATTTAACTGTTATTACGAGACTTACGACTTAGCGGCGTAAGAGATTGGAATTCGATTACGAGTATTCTTTAGAAAAAAGTACATGTAATATTTTCATATTACTTTAATTGGCATATATATCTCAATTTCTAAGAACTGCACTTACTATAAATATGACATACTTATTGCAATGCAAAAAAAGTCCTAACAACTGTTAAATTATGGTAACATTAGGCCCTAATACCCAACAACACTATATAAGTAAATAGAAAGCGTTGTAAATCCATTTCCAAGTTCCACATTCATTGTATCGTGTTACAAGCGCAGAATGCAACTCCCGTGCCATATAGGGGGACGCCAGACCGGCTGCCATATCGGGCTAGGCTTAAATGGCCGACGGTCTCCAAATACGCGCGGCTCGGGACAGCCCGCAGCGAACGGGTTAAGTGACACATGCGATTATGAAATTCGAACGAGAAAGTTTTTTGTGGCACTGACAATTACTTAAATGACTGCTGGTTGAACTTGACATGAACACTGTATAAAGACCTCCTTATGACCCACTTATATCATTTTTCCAAGGACAGAGAGGAAGTGATAGTTATCACAGCGAGATATACCTACGAATACATCTTCGCGCTAGTGCGAACGAGTTACATTTTTGTTCAATTGGCACCATTTTTTGGTGCTACACAAAATTAGTTTCAGTAGTTGTGGTCAATTATTTGCATATTATTTTTAAATATAACTAGCTGTGCCCCGCGACTCCGTCCACGTTCTGTTGAAATTTTTCCTGAATTTTCTTTGCTATAAACCTCACGGAGCCCGAGACCTTTCCAACGAATGCAAAACCGTGGAAATCGGTTCGTGCGTTCTGGAGTTATAGCGTCAGGAAGGAAAACCCGACTTATTTTTATATAGTAGATTATTAAACATAAAAAAATAAAGTATGTGTAATTATCGATATTTGATAATGTGGTCTGAAAGTCATAAAAAAATGGTTAGCTTTGCTTTAATTGGTATTTATGTGTACTGTTGCTGTCCCTTACATCCCTGACATCCTAGTTCCATGTTATGAGCTTCGGTAGGAATAAAATACCTAATAGCTAGCTATATTTTGATGTCTAGTATCCAATCTTGATCGTTGTCGAGGTTGGCGAGGTCCGACACGAATGTGGTCCGCGTAGGTCAGGGTAACCAAAGTTTTATTATTTATTTATGATCAGGTTTGATCTGTCATCTTATTTTGATTCGCCTCGATAGCGATACCTACAAATACCCAAGACGGCATATTTCGATTTCGTATCAACCCTAGAATTATTTATTTCGTCGCTCCACAGAATTATCTCGTTTTATATAGCCTCAGAAATTTAAAATTAATTTCCATAATAAAAAACCGACAGGCACCTGAAGTATTCCATTAGGGGATATCTGGGCGATTTTTTATTTTATCCCACCTTGCATTAGAATTCATAAGAGAGTTAGTTAACAAAGGACGGAGTTAGATTGGAAAAATTTTATAAGTTGCTGCAAGATTTGCGCAACTCAAGTGGCTAGGTATTTGCATTTTAATTGTAGCTAGTCGCGGCGTGCGAGTGCGAGCGGGCAGCGGTTCTGTTTACCGGTACTAAGATATTAGACAAAAACAGAACAAATAATCACAGATTTTGGATCTAGGAATTCTAGTTTTGAATTGATGAATATTTGAGTGTCTGCTAAAAGTAAGTACACAAAAGAATTTGTGTGTGTATCGAGTATCAAGTAATAAGTATAGGTGTCTATCACTTTTTTAATATCCAATTTAGTAAATAATAATTCTTTGTTTAGTAATTTTAAAAGGAAAAGACTTTATTATAATAGTTTTGTATTGTTTTATTAAAAAAATCCGTAAAATATGCTCTATCAGTGTAACCAAACCACATTTGAAATACGGGAGCAGCGATTAATTACGTTTGCTTATGCATAGTTATTCTTTCGCTCGGGGATGAAACATTATATTTTTAATTTTTATACAGACATTTCAAAATTGCAAAACATAAGATCATTAATATAAATCTGCCAATGTGTGCTAAATCTATGACAAACATCGAATTATAGGCTATAGATCCAATGTCTGACCTAATTATAAGCCCACATTAATCTTCCACATAATCAAGTACACAGCTAGAAACACCATTTATACGAGTTCTCTTCAACAGCTTGGCTTATGTAAGTAAAGCGCACAGTTCTAAGCTAACCACTAAGTGTGAGCCGAGCGAGCGAGTCATTTATCCACGTCACGGCGGTGTGACCTCGGCTTTACATTAGGCTTGTTGATAGCGCGGGGTTAAGTGAAACGTCTCGGCGTGATGGCGGAATTCGCGAACATGTAACGGCGAGATGTAAAATGGAAGTTTTTTAAATGAACGAACGAAATTGATGATGCTTTCGATGTTGATAAGATTTACGGGATTTCAGACATTATTTTTCGTTACAAACATTTGTGTTAGTATATACCTAATAGCATCTACAAGTTGTAGCTGACACTTCGTTCGCGTGACACATTGTGGTTTTTGACTATCACGTGTATCTAAACCTGTAGGAAGTTCCAAATAAAAAATATTTATAGACCAGCAAAATATTAAACGTAGAATTTTACCAGTAAACATTTACAAGCGACGCCATGGAGGGCGAGTTTCTAGTAAACAACAGAATTCTTAGAAACAATTTCCCAAGTTTTATTAAAATAAAACTTGCGAAAGGATTTTTATTATAGAGGGAAGGGTGATTAATTTTAATGTGGCCAGTAATTAACAAATCTTAAGACTCTTGAACGGCCAGTCCGGGTGGCTTAATCACGCCGGTTGCGGGTATGGGCCGAATTGCAGCGAGATAAAATTATAAACTATTTACTTGATAGATATACTGATGACTGCGATCTCAAAATAACCTCAATAACATTCAAAAGAACGAACATTTTTTTTGGATCGTACGTGCCTAGGAGCTACGGCCATTGAGGCAATCTATTGAGCCACGCTCTTTACTAATTCCAAGTATCCTACAGTTGAACCACAACTTTATCGTAAGAAAAGCGATGTTGGTTATTCTTAGATTTTTCGTAGTAGCTGGTGTAGGTAAAGAAAATTAGATATTTTAGCTTCGACTTAACGAGGAGTTATCAACGGGCTCTCCACTCACATCAGGGGAGTCGAGTGGGGCTCATTCAATATCGCGCAATTAGGCTTTATGGCCCGCTACTACCTGTGCCTGTAAAATGTTGCAATTATAAAAAATATAAGAGCTCCACAAGCCACTTGAATTTGGAACATTTATGAAAGAGAAAGACAAGATTTATGAAAGAAAGTGAAATATGTATTATTGATTGTATTAATTTTGTGACACCCTAGGTTTGCAAAATTATTTGTTTTAATTTACATAAGAATACGTGAAGTGTTTTGAAATTGCGTGCAAATGGTGTCGCAACGTACAGCCATAGCAATTCGAAACTATGTAACAGCAAGCCGCTAAAGTACACACCCACACACCGTCTAATATGTAAATAGAAAACAGAGTCCCCGCAAGAGAATTCAGACACATTAATTTCTGGATTTTCTCTTTATGCACAATATTTAGATATGTCTATACACCGGTGAGTGAGGGTGGGACCTGAACGCAATCAGCGTCTGATCACGTGTTCCTTTTGAAATCGGCTTATCTTTATCCCCGGCGATCAGCGGAATCATTCAAAACTCCACCTTGATCCATACGAGATAGAGGATATTTTTCACGAAACAGATAAACATTCACCCTGACCGCCCGGACGAAATTCGTCTTCAGCGTTACCTTTGAACAAGTAATTATGGCGGAATTCCTGAATTAATACTGAGATAAGTCGCTTCCTTGCTCCACCATTTTTCAAATAGCATAAAAATGAGGGCTCCAAACCATTATCACCGCGAATTTCATTGAGAATTCACGAGTTTCTTTAATCAACGGTATAGGCGATTTGCGTATTTTATAATAAGATTAATGTACTTTGAATCGTTACTTCGAATTCGATATTTTCTATTTCTTTTCCAATACTAAGCCGTAGGTTGAACGATTCAACTAGGATCCAGATGACTCAGGAGGAAAAAAATCTGACAGATTATGTTGAAATTAATCTGTCTGACATAGTGTTAAAAGAAAATGAGGGAAGGTAAATATCGATCAGACCTCCGTCGGCAGTAGCGAATAAATGTTGTTTGTTAAAAATTCACGAGGATCCGACGTCGCCGTCGCGTCGGGTGTTTGACATGGAAATGCGTGGAGCCCACTTTCGTTGCGATTTCCCGTGGCATGTATTCATACGCGGCGGCCCGCGCCCGCGCCACTGCGGGCGGCGGCGGCGGCGGCCGCACGCACCTGCGACGCGATTGATATGCACGTGTGTAAACAGTCGGGGTCGACGTGCGAAAATGACGGCTCCTCCAAGTCTTGTATAATTACATAGGTTTTAGGGTTCCGTAGTCCCGTGCCATAACTTTTATAGTGTTCGACATATATTGATGTTTTTTTACAGAGAATAGGTATCTTAATAATACATTTCAATTCCCAATATTATAGTTAAAAAAATGTTATAAATTACTTTTTTGAGTTACCTCCCTGTTCATGGAAAGTGGGTATTAAGAGTTTTTTGGCTTCCTATCGTGTAATGGGGTATCGTTGTTTGTAAATGTGTTTTCAATATTTTGTTATCAGCCTGTCATATGTGAGTTTTTTATCTGTAAAGGTTTTAAAACGGTCTATGTGGCGTTAAACGCTGTATGTTTCAAACATTCGATGTCAGTCTTAATTTTTTTAATTTAATCTAGAAATTTAGGCTAGTGTAATATTCCCCTGAATACTACAGAACCCTGGTACGATGCGTGGTCCGCCATGCACTTGACCGGTGATTATAAGCTTGTAAAGGTGTGCTAAGTGAGGGCTCATAAACCTCGGGTAATTATGTCAAATGAAACGACCCGCGATGGAACGATGGGAAAATTCAAAGTCCCCTATATGTGACGTCGTATATTAGAAGCATTTACTGAATGAAGATAATTCAATGAATATTTAATCGATAAACGATCTTATCTATAGCCATCGCGACATTAACGTGTCAATTCAAGATCCGTATCAAGCGGTGACTTGCGTATAGCGCAGCGTGTGCCCGCGAAGCCGCGCAGGGAAGAACTTAAATTAGGGGGCGTCGAAAGATAAATGGAAAAAACCTGTCAATATCTACTTTTCATTAATGGTACCAAAGTGTGTTTGCTTGGAATAAATGATGGTGATTCCGTACAGTCACCGTCTAATATGAAAGTAAAAAGTTGGCTGGTTCATTCTCCAATCATCATCGTACGTAACTTTTATACTTCCAAGATGTGGTTAAAAAGTTCGAGTTTCGCACGTTAAGGTATCTTTGGTGAAGTTTACACGAGCGAAGATTGGGTAAATTGTAGGTACGTAGGTATTTTAAGTACAAAATTAAAAATGGTATAAAAAGAACATTCAGATGATTGTATAGAATAGATATCATGAAATAATTAAATAAAAACTAGTCCAAAAATCGAAGTTGCAAAAATAATAGATAGAATAATAGAATGTTAGACTTCTTGTTTGTATAACCCAAGCGTGTCAGATTTGTAAATAAACTAAGCCCTAATAGCTTTAAAGTAAATCGATCGCGTGTTTTTATTTCCTTTCATAACACCCATAAATTATTTCACAAGAATTATGTTATTTTTCATATAAAAGTAAAACTAATAGCGGTTTCAGTGGGTCGTTAAAATTAAACGTCTCTCTCAGCGATTGTTTCAAGTAAATGTATTCATAAGGCTGTTGGAATCACGAACGCGGCCATGTTGTGCGGCGTTCCAGCCGTACACGTACGGAAATAGTTTTCGCACGTAGGAGTAACTGACGTAAGGCATTTAAAATAATGGAGATATAATCGGGTAACAGCCCCCTGTGGGGGGGGGGGGGGGGGATGTTACTAACTATTGTCGTGAGTCCACTCCTGCCCCCGTATCTATGGACAAGTAAAGTCTGTTTACAAATAAGTAAGAACATTACAAAAGTTAAATTTTTGTAGTCGTATCTAGTTGCTTCATGAACATCTATAGTAACACTAACATATAAAATTGTGAAGAAAAGAGGCCAACTTAACAGTTATTGTTACTTGCAGTTACGAAACTGGCCGTAAGCAATACTTTTGACACTTATTTTGCCAGTTTTTGCTTAACTAAACAAAGTTATTAAAACATACACATCATTATTAGACATGCCATCTTGTCCATTATACTTAATTAGCAAATCACCCGAGCATTAGATTTTGCTTGAAAGTTGTCTAATAATCTGGCGTGTAGGGTAAACATACCAATTACACGCAGAGTCAGCGCACCTAAATGAAATCCTGTAGGTATACCTCTTGATACCTCGTTTTAAATAACAAAAGGCTATTACTGGCGTTTGCGAGTGCCTGGCACAGGGTGCCTCACCCTCGCACCCTCGCGATCTAATAGGTTAGGTCGTTGATATCAATACAAAGTGAGGAGCGGGGTGAAAAGGTGGTTTTGGTTAGATAAGAGATTTTTAATCGCCTTTAAACCACTTTCCATGAAGAATGCGAGATATAACTATAGTGCTGCTTCTGCATCTTATATGTATAGGAGTTGTTTTACCTCAATGATGTGCATACTGCATACTATAGACATCTGTTTAGGCGAGTATAGATATGAAGCTATTTGTGGCGTTATGATTAAAATTAATCATTTTAATGATTTCAAAATAGAAATTATATAAAAGATAAAAAAGCAGGATCGTCATCGGCCGCTTAGTGGTTCGAGCGTAGGCTGCTCGGCTCACTGCACCGGGTTCGATTCCCGTCGAGGCAAGTTTCTGACATGGCTTTTTCTTTGCCCAGGTCTAGGTGATACTAGGATCGCCCCCAGTCCATTGTATGATAGACATGGTAGGTACAAGCGTTGCTTAGTTTGGTACCATACCTGGAGTAGGTGTTAGTCTGGCGAAATATGTAGCATAATATGAATAGTGCCAGAACGCGGTAACTGAAAAAGCATTTTTATAAAACTAGCTGTGTCCGCGACTTCGTCCCCGTGCAATTTAACTTAACAAAAATTTCGGGATTATTCATCCCCTATTTTATCCCCTTGGGGGTAGAATTAATCAAAATCCTTTCTTAGCGGATGCCTACGTCATAACATCTACCTGTATGCCTAATTTCAGCCCGATCCGTCCAGTGGTTTGGGCTGTGCGTTGATAGATCACTTTGTCAGTTAGTCAGTCAGTCAGTCACCTTTGAGTTATATATATTTAAATATGTCATACCGAATGCATACCCCCTTACTAAGCACGTAGTTGCGTTTGAACTGCGTGAACTATCAATCTAATATGCGGTTTCACAAAGCATTCCACAGCCGAGTGTTCCGGAGTACAACGATCAGCCTTAAGTGATTCATTATTGGTTACTGCGGTAGATATTCCCTTTAAAAAACTATGACAGTTTATCAAAATGAGTCGGATACTGTGGACTTTTAATGGTACATTACATTTTAAAATATAAACAAAAAAATAAGCCAAACTAGTTTCAATTACGATATTTATTTATTTATAAGTCAACAGACAAGCGTAGGATCTGCCAAATTTTAAGCAATTACGGCATCCTATAGATTCTTGCAATGCCAAAGCCATGTCTCCCACGTTGCCAACCTGAAGAGGAATAAGACAGAGTAAGAGGGGATCCGCGTAGGGTAGGGCTTTCAGCTCTCACACACATCATAACAAACACAGCTATAACAGCAAATTTACGCCAAACTTCTTTGAGCGGGTGGCACTACCCTGCTCGAGCCAACCCGTATATGAGCTGTAGCCAAATGGCTACAGCTTGGCTCTAGCACCGTTAAAATAATGAGATAATTAATTTACAGTGTAAATAGAACACACATACTCATTTGTGTATCCTACTAATCCTACTTAATATTATAAATGCGAAAGTTTGTGAGTGTGGATGTATGTATGTTTGTTACTCCTTCACGCAAAAACTACTGAACGGATTTGGATGAAATTTGGAACACATATAAATTATAACCGGGATTAACATATAGGATACTTTTTAACCCGATAATCCCGAAATTTTTGCTAAGTTAAAATACTACGCGGATGAAGTCGCGGGGCACAGCTAGTATAACCATAATTGTCATAAGGTATATGACCAGTGGACATGTTTTTAAGGTCTACCGACACAGTATACCCGAGTAACCCGATATGCGCAAGCAATTAGTAGTGGATCCATTGTTCAATTTGACTTATTAGTGCGGCCCATGCATCCCTAATTGGAATTATTGGGAACCGACTCGGGGCCGTCTCGTCCACTACAATGGACGTCTTGTAATCTGTATAATCTTGTCATTCCCATGATGCAGTGGACTGTGACAGGAATTTGGAAAGCCCACTCAACTCGATAACTTAGCACTAAAAGGCTTCTAGAACTTAATTAGTTGAGAATCGAGTTAAGTTCGAGAAAGGCTGCTCTCGTAACCGCAAGGATCCAGATTTGATCCCCCTCCTAGCAGAAACATTAAGCTTAGTTGGAGCGGCTAAAGGTATCATAGCTTCGTTTTGTGCGATGAATGTGAGAACTGGAAGCCCAGTCCCGTCCATTCCCCCTCCCTTTATCTCACTTCCTGTCAGGACGGCAATGTGCAAACAATACCATTGGTATTGCAAGCATCTATAGACTATGATAACTGCTTAACATCATGCGGATCGTACGCTTTTTTCCGACTTTATTTTAAATAATGTGACAACCTCACAATATCTCTCATATATAAAATTCTTGTGTCACAATGTTAGTTACCATACTCCTCCGAAACGGCTCAAGCGATTTTTATGAACTTTTATATGCATATTCAGTAGGTCTGAGAATCGGCGACAATCTATTTTTCATACGCCTAAAAAACAGGACAACGTCTGTCGGGTCAGCTAGTAATGATATAGTTTTAGAAAAATACTTCTTGTTATGGCAATTATTTCTAATGCACAGCTATAAGCTATAACTTCTATAAGTAAATAGCACCGCTTCTTATTCATGCCGGTGTATTTTTAAACACAGTGGACTTTCTATTAAAAAACTACAACTATGCTTCGATGGACTCAATACAACCATATGCATTAATTAATCCAATTCAAATTTTCCGGACTATTTGCAATATCACTCCGAATCGATCTCAAATCTGAGAACGAACTTCAGTCTACTAAGGAGTTGTAATTTTGTGCTCGAATTAAATTTATAAGTACACTCTCAGAGTTGAGAGCGATTTTTAAAATCGGCCTAGTTCATGTACATATTGTTTGGTATACACCAAGTGGACCTCAATGCTCACAGCATTCCATAAACGAATGCTAAACCGGAAATTCTATGAAAATGCATGCAGCATTCAATACACAATACATATCAAAACTCCAATAATACACTCGTACAGTCAATTCAATAACTCATAAACCGTAGCAACTACAGAATAGTGTTGGGGCCCGCAGTTTTGTAACTTATCGATCACTGATGCATTATTGAGCGGACAAACGGGTACCGGAGTCGATACGGTGGCCGGACAACTATTTACCTGGAGCCGTTCTATTTCTGTGCTCGAATGTTGTTTATGGTATCCATAATGCATTGCGGTGGTCGTATGATGTTACATAAAGAACAATCGGTATTTGAGCTGTAGCGAATATTGGATTGATTTTACCGGGAACTTTTGTTTGCGAGTATTGTGAATATTGTCGGACACGCAGGGTGTTATTGATTTTAAAGGGTTGACTGTACCTATTTAGTTATTTTCATAGCTAATATCCAGATCTGTTGCAAATAAAATTAATACTTTTATACTAATAATGGTATTGACTTTTGATGCTGACTGTAAAATCGACGTGCTTGGATACAATTATTGCCACTTGAAAGTTTAAAACCTTGCTCTCATACAATCGTGTTTCCGTATTAAGATTTCCCAAGCACATTATTCCAAATTCGTTGTGCTGTTGTATATACCAAAATATTGTTTGTGAATTTGCATATTTTCTACAAAATAAAGAGAGCAAAACAAATGGATTCATTCGTTTTACCTTCACACTCAGACTTAATTTAACTCCCCGGAGAATCCCGACCAATGTGATTTTCTTCAAAAAATTCATTCACAAAAAGTTGCCAACATCCATGCTTGTAAAAAAATCTTAAAATTACCCGCCTATTCAAAAAGGATACTTTTTTCGCAACACACAGAGTCTAATTTACAATACAAATAATCAGGGGCAATCGCTGAATCCGAGCTATTTACCTTTGAAATGTACGACAAAGGTGGCTTAACGAGTCTCGCTGAGAAACTGCTTCGAATTATAAAAGTTTCAGCGGAAAAACGGAAAGTGTTCGGAGGAGCAAGGGGCAGGGAGAGAGGGGCGGATATGCAGTCGACAGCCAGGTACTGTTCAAATAGATTGTGATTCACGCAAGGACGAGTTGAGATGCATCTTCTTACCGCACAGAGTTTTGAAAGAAGTTTTCCCGAATAATTTATCGATAAAGTTTATTGTTATTTTCATCATCACTTAGTATTTAGGTATATTTCGCAGTGAGACCCTTATTTATATTAATAAAGTCATTCTTCTAAAAAGTGTACTAAATTAAGAAGGGTTACATTATCGTTTATATGAATCTTTTCTTCTTTATCTAAGTAAAATTTTCATATAAATTAAAAATAGGGCGCTTAAGCGCTATCCCGCTGAAATATTTAAGGTCTAATCAAAGTTTCGGCAGCTGAAACTTGGTCTTCTTTGGGGCTCCTACAAACGTAGGTTCGGATGATTATTTATAGGTATCCTCATAAAACTTGTTCAAGACGGCAAAGTACATACCTACCTAATAGAATTAAAAAATACAACCGCACAATGTTTTATTATCATTTGTCTCACTCTTTCTTTGTTGGGCCACTTTATTAACCTAAACAATGTTTTTATGAATTAGTAATTGTTTAAATTGTGTTTGTCAATACTTGAAGGATCAACAAACAAATGGAACTCGATACATTTTTAAATTGTTTGAATACAGCCTTCAGTAGATACGATTAAAAGATTTTATAATTATACAAGCTGTCCTATTAACGTTGTCTGAGATCAAACAGAATAAAATCAGGAAAAACGCCATTAGTGTCTAAAAAAACCTTCCGCTGTCAGACAGAACACCCGTACATTCTCACCTCGTAGTTAGCACGACTGAATGACTAAACAGGGTGTCCATATTTAATCTGCGCGGCGCGGTCGTATCGGTTTAATGTGCGGTTGGGGCATGCATAATTCAGGCTCGCCGAGAAACTTGGCGGTGTGTTCCGCGGCGCATAATGCGATGTCTGAGTTGCGTCTTGACTCGGACATGGGCCAATGTTGGATAGACGACCGTTATGCCGTAGTGACCGAGCGGCCTGCGCTTGGATCACTGCGCCTAAGCGCCTAAGCGCAGTGATCCGAGCGTAGGCCGCTCGGGTCACTGCATAGAGTGGTTGCGGGTTCGATTCCCGCCGGGGTAAATTTTGGATATGGCCTTTCCGTAATTTGATCAGGTCTGGGTGTCACTGGGATCGCCCCCAGTCAATTGTACGGTATCCATAGTACAAGCGTTGCTTAGTTTGGGACTTTACAGTTGGTGTGTTCGTCTGGCGATATTTATTATTATTTATTAAATGTCTTTAGGATTTGTTGACTAAACATGGCCAGTGGTAACATGGGCTGATATTGTTTAATTACTTTTTAAATATCTTAGGATAACGTTGGTACCAATGTTGGTCCCAATAATTGCAAAGAGTTCTATATTTATTTCGGAGTATCTAATGAAAGGAATATAATGGCATTGGTTCGCGCCCAACATTGGGATCCAAATATCATCAGCGAAATGTGGTTGAACTGCAGTCCACCTCTACTTAAGGGTGTGTTGATGAATTTATACGCAACTCCAAAACCATGCAACCGAAACGCAATCTGCCAAGATACGCAGAGGTGTCTTTTTCTGTGAACTCGAGTGGGGCAATCGACTCGCGTCCCAGGGGCAACATAAATCGTGGTCGTAGTGTCCGTCGGGGTAGTCCGACCCCCATTCACCTGCAATCCACGTATTTAATCTAGGTGTATAAAAAAAAAATGCATGCTGTCCGTTGGGAGAGTTCCGTTTTTTAGGGGCATAAGTACAAGAAATTGTTAGGGGCACTTAAAAAAAGAAAATAAAAAACAACCTACCAACCTCATACCTTTTTGTAAATAGATATATTTTGAATACCATAACAATAATACACCTCATATGCCGCATTTGTCATGCCAACTTCTTTTCTATGTTCGGATAAATATAATGAACTATTTATATTCATTTGAAAGTTTTTCGTTGATGCAATAAACTGTGTTTGTTTACTTCATGCGCTAAAGTTTGTACAGAACCATCAAGCATGCACAATTTGTTTGTGTATCGTTATTTCAGAGTTAAGCCGCAGTGTAAACGTCTGGGGAAATCTTTTTGAAGTGTAAAATGATTTTAATACGAAATATTCAGAAAACTAATCGTAGTAATTATAAAGCTAATTAAAGTTTCAGGTCTAGAATTGATGAATATGAGTAGACTGCTGTAAGTCTTTTCTTCAGGGAATTACATTGTTGTATTTAATTTTATCCCTCATGAATATCGATTAATTCATTCCCACTGTTACCTCCATACATTAATTAAATCCTTACGTTAATTAACGCCTTTTATTACCAGGACAATGTTTTATTTCGTGCAAATTGATTTATCAAATTTCGAAAATCCGCAGTCATAACAATGTTGAATAATTATGTTGGAATCTATGAAAACATTAAGTGCACACGCGAGTTGACATTGTTTAACAAACCGCTAAAATTGATAAGTTTAGTTACCGGTGGCAACATTAAAATAATTGTCGCGCGCCCTCCAACAACGCCTCGTTATTTGTGTTTAATTTTGTACACATTAACGGAATGAACATCGTTGTTCGCAGTCCTAACTCAATTTATATAATGAATGCCATATATTACTCGGTTTCTGTTAACAATTCGCTATGAGCACTCCACTTGCGAAGTTTGTCTACGGTGTGTCAACAGCTAGGCGCCGGTGGGCGGGCGGCAGCCAGCCAGCATTCGTTGCTCAGACGCCAAGCGGCGCGGACGTCTGATATTTATTTTATTAATAAATATGTTAATACCGCGAGGTAAGTAGCGTCACGTGCATTATTCATCGGGAACGGCGGCTCAGTTGACACAGCAACGGATACTCATGCAAATTCAATCCGCCGAGATGCGGCCAAAAATTATCATAATTGTGGCGTTTTTGTTTCTGTACCTGCGGCGAGCGGGAAGTTTAATCTGAAGTTTGGCCGACACTTTTAGTTTTGTATAACGCTGTCATCACATCCCGATTTGCAATTCAGATGTTAGCAAAAGGCGGTCGCGGCCGGGGATCCGTTTCACTACAAGTTGGGCCGCGCCGTGGGGATTTGTTTGAAAAATACGCAGGCACGGCTGGCCGAACTCTTTTTCGTCTTTGTACATTGCTTTTGAGCGTAACGACAAATTGAATAATGTTGTAAGCGTAGCGCCGAGTTTTGGAAACTTTTGCTTTATTTATATGCCGCAGTGTGTTTTAGCTTTCTTAATTCTTTTTTACGCTATATTGAGTTTCATATTGGAGTTAAGGATTTGTGAATGACGTGAAATAATGTTTTTCATTACTCATACTCTGAAAGTAGGTCTGAAGTTGCCTGAGGAGCGGGTTGAAAGTAATACTTTTCCGGCCCGGGAGAATCGCTTTCAACTGACAGCTGTCAAATTATAAAAAAAAAACTGGTTCCATTTTCACATTTCTATGGAACCATGAACAAACTTTTTCTACAGTCACTCAATTACAGCACGATGTAAAATTGAAATAACATAAAGTTAAGTATTAATTAAAGAATATATCTTTTTAAATGACTTAATTATAATTAAGTTTCAACAATTTCATTAAAATAACATAGATTTGGACAAAATATTTAAATATGAAAATGAAAAATAATGGCTAAATAATGAAGTTGGCCGGCCAACGAAAAAAAAACTAAATAGGCGGCAATCCGATCTTTTTTTTTTCGAGTTAAGAGTATTGTTCATACTTCCTTGTATTATTTCTTTAGCCAATTCCTGTTTTTATTTTTACTTTCCTTGTATTGGTAATGAAAAGCACAGTGTTTACCTCGGGTGAAAGACTTATTTTGTCCCTCGAACTATTAGCGCCCTCGCTACGCTCGGGCGCCAAACACCGTCTCGGGACTAAATAAGTCACTTTCACCACTCGTGTAACAATGTACTATTTAGTGGTGGAAAGAAAAAAAAACGTAGATAAGCGCTTCCCACCAGAATAATTTCGATTCGAATTGGATATAACCGGGTTTATTGCCTCTAGATTGGAAGTCAAACGTTTATACATTATGTGATTTTTTATAGTTTCCAACGCCGCTGTAAATACCTAGTAGGGTGTTAAAGTGGCCCTTGAATCGTAAATGCGGGGTGTCAGATTGGCTTTAAGCCTACCGATCAGATTTTATGTGACAGTGAACTGTCGTTTTGGATTTATTGCGCAATGTGAAGTTGTTAAGTGGCCTGTAAAGTTTTACAACGGGGCCCTTATTATGCAACATTCCTCAATGGCACTGCAAAAGTACCGACCTGCAACCTACCGACTAAATATTTGCAGGCTCAGTTTAGAAAATGGATATTAAAATAATGGCGACATTATAAGATTTTTGGGACAGTATTTCTGTTTAACCTACATCCTGATGACCGCTTAGCGCAGTGGTTGCGGGTTCGATTCCCGCCAGGAAAAAATTCTGAAATGGCCTTTTCGTAATTTGTCCATGTCTGGGTGTCACTGCGATCTCCCCAGTCCATTGTAACTTGTAAGGTACCCATAGTACAAGCGTTGCTTAGTTTGGGACCATACATTTGGTGTGTCAATCTGGCGATATTATTATTATTATTGTCTTGTATCTTCCTGATAGGATTAAACATTAATTCTACATTAAAGCCATGTATCCATTTCACTTTAGAATTTACTCCAAGATTTAAAGTAGCCAACGGTGCTAATTCTATCTAAACTTGAACAAACTAACTATGTTCCCATCTTTCTGACGGTCGTTACGTTGGTACAGAGCAGAACTATTTTTATTCGTGTCAAATTTAGTTTATTCGTGTTGATGACAGCATAATGGATATCAAAATGTAGGTAACTAAAATATAAAGGCCAAGTGATTTCTATAAAATGTTAAAATCTCAAATAACGTTCTATTTTCGAAGTTACAGTTTGAGTTTAGAACGGCTCGGCTGCCAATCAGAGCGGAGGCCGTGCGGCTCGCTTATTTCCGTAACGGTAGCGTTCGTGATTTTTTTTTCGCGGTTCGACAAGGACAAACTTGCTTCATTCATCACCACGACACCGAGCAGAGTTAGGAATGTTTGGAATAGGCTACATTTTTTTCTTAACTTCTAGTTATTGTTATAAAGTTTGTTATATACTTACTTATAAGGTTTGTGCTATAATCATGTTAATAAATTGTACTAAATTGAAAAATTATGAATATAAACTTGTTACGACAGCGTAACACGACAATTAAAAGATGCTGAATATAGCTCAACAATATACTACAGCAAAAAAATCAAAAGTTTTCTTCGTATTATCTTTTCAATACACCCTAAATACATACTTTTATCTACGAAAAGAGGGTTTGCGCAACTAAATTGGTAGTTTCATACAACATTTTGTGTCCCCAGTCCGTGATTAGCAAGAGGCGGTTCTGTATATTAGTGTGTCTATATGTTGGGCCTATACAGGGGGATGTTTTAGCAAATGAGCGGCGGTTCGAAGCCAACGAGGCGCCAAACGGAGCACCCTATTCAACACTATGTATGTGTCTGTCTGTTGTAAGAAATTGGGCTGAATAAATAGTGCTAAGTATAAATTTAGGAATGCAATATTTTGCCTTCAAATTACACAATTTAAAGAATTATGCTCTAGAATAAATATTCATAAAGTTGTTATTGTATACAAAGATTTAAAAATTTCCAATAAAGAAATAAAATATAATATATGACAAAATTACCAAAACCAATAAGTGCGGATTATGATATTTCATTTATAATCACAGTGTTTTAATCACCAATCGCAAGGTGCGAAATAAAAAACATTTATTTTTTATGTCTCTGCTTTTAGTCTGTGTATCGTTAGTCAAAACGTGTTTCGAAGTGGGTTTACGTTTACTGAACCCAATCAAAACATTTGAAGTTCTTCCAATCAAAATCAAGTATTCATCGCAGCCTTTCATTACCTGATTAGGTAATTACAAAACCGTACATATAATGGCTGTAGAACGTTCTTAAGAGTATTCCAACCACGGTTGGCACCGGTTTACCGTCGTTTTTGAATAAACCAAGTTTTGATTGCGGTAATATTGCTTAGTAGCAGGTGAATTCGGATTTCCTCGATCGTAAAGAGCATGTAGGCTTTTTGAGTGAAATATACGGGTGGATGATGTGTCGAGCCATTTTGTGTGATGCGGTATTTTACTGCTATTACTGTATCAAACATCAATAAGTATGTCAAGTTATAATAATAGCAGTAAAACAAAACAAGGTAAATATTGTACTCCTTATGACGCCTTACAGCTTTTTTCGGCTTTTTTTCGGCTTCGACAAAACTTAAGAATACTGAACTACTATACATGAAGCGTTGTCACTATTTAATAAGTGTTAGACAGTGATAGCGCTTCATGCTAGAATTGCGTAACAATAATCCTCCTCTAGTAGTATGTAGTTGGTGGAAAGTGTTTTCATACTTTATCGTATATTATTCATGTCGTGTCCAGTGGTTAAATCGTCCCAGAATAATTTTAAGAAGCCTATAAAAATATATTTCTCGCTTCAGTCAAAACCTTTACCGAGAGAGATGGTAGAAGAGGCATTTATTTTCTCCTAGAACTCTAAAACGTTAACAAGTTAAACGAAACGCTCACCCATGTGTTTCCACGAAAATCTTCAAGGTAAAACAGTTTAACGAGATTACTTTCGTTTTGTGCAAATATCAAGGGGTCTGATTGAGTTGAAAACTTCTTAATTACGTCACTTGTAACATTGTTCTGATTGGCTCAGTCCCGCCGCTGCGTATGACAAGCCGAACGCGATTGGCTGAAATATTTTTAGAGCAGACGGACTTTTGTGATATGCGAATGGCTTTGGACGTCATGTTTTCAATTGTACGAATGGACAACTTGGCGTTTTATTTTTAAACGTTTTTGCAGTTAGAATTTTATGGAAACTGTTGAATGGATTTATCGTGTATTTGGCTGGAATGGTGATAGAATTCCAACAATTATTATTGTATTGTAACTTAATGAATATTTACTTCGATACGAGTCATGCGCATCACTAATTAATATGACACTTAAAACAAGTCTAGCCTTGATTATCTACATTGAATTTCATTACAAATTGCAATCTTTAGACCTAAGTATGAATTCTAAACTATCACAAAATCTTGAATGAATAATTATAATGATTTTTCCCTTATAATATTATGTTACTAAAGAATTATCGATATTTAATGTAGCCCTCGTTCGGCTCAGGGAAAAGAAATCGTATTATTCGTCGTGAAATACAAATAAGTGTGATACTAGCGGGGGTTCCTCCATTACACCTTGCTTGCTCAAGGGAAACATATGTACGAATAAATACTGGTGTTATTTGGAGGTTTAGTTTCCTTCTATGACTTGGCTCGGTTACATTCAATCGTTCTAGTATAATCATTTGGCTAGGGGTGGGCAACGAAGTAATGTAACATATTATATTATTACTAATAAATTATACAATATTGCCATAATGTTACAGTATTTTAGGGAAACACCTCTACTTACAATTGCGTTATTATTATAATAATGAGGATGATAACTACATAACATTGAATTTACATTATTACACATAAATTAAAAGATATTCCCTATAAAAGTGGGCTAAAACTACTAGTTATGACATATTTCACTAGCTAGAACTGTTTTGCAAACTTAAAACGTCTGTATTTCTGCGGTGCTTATTTTTAAAGTTATTTTAAACATTATTTCACTAGTAAAATACTCATTGTATAAAAAAACAATATATATCAAATCCCTATTCTGTAGGTAGGTACTTACCAGTATCGTTGCTAGGTGATACAATACAAAAATTCTTACCTGAAACAAAAATAAGTTAAGATTAATAAATTATATAGGTATCTAAATTATTATCCAGCACATACTTTCTAAGATAAAATATAAAGTTTTACAGAACTGAATCTTTCCAGCGGGGCATAGCGGCCGCCCCGCCAGACATAACACCCGCCTGGCTGGAAGATCTTCCCTTTTCCGCTAAACACCTAAATAGGCACGCGGCGCTACATATAATATTATGTATTTTCTTTGCATCGTGTTAAGTCCACAGTACACAGTGTTTACACGCCAATGTAGATGTTTTTAGAGACGAAACGCATTCACGTGTGTTTATATTCGATCACTCGCGTGCGACGCGACTCGGGAATCGATTCGGCTATCGAGTGTAAGCTCTACCATGGGTTGTACGCGTTTCACACTCGCAAGTCATACAATATTTGAATGGCCGATCGTACGGCGCTCTTATCGGTCACTCGAGGAACTGACAAATGACTATACTTACGAATATTATACGCAGACGCTAGCGACTAGCGACTCCTAGACAATGTACAGAGTATAGCTATAGAACTCGAATACTCTCATTGTATACAGGTATCACTGATGTGTCTAAACTGAAAATATTATTTAGTACTTTTAAACTAAAATCGTCAAAATCTACAAGTATTATTTACAGAGTAGCTCTGGGTAACATGCACAACGTATAATGCACCGATTATAAAACAAACATTAAGGCAACAATTAAAGTACTCAATGAATTATTAAATATCGAATTACAAAGCAACAAATCGGAATTCGTAATAAAAGTAATTTATAAGTAATGGTAATTAATAAATACGAGCAACTAATTTCGTTTTAATCAAGCAATAAATTAATTATTTAATAAAAATGTATCGGTAAGAACCATTGACGGGAGTGTTATCCTGCCGTGCCTGTTGTAAAATGGCCACGAGTGCCCGTTAATTTTGTTAATTATCGTATACTTGTTATAAATTCAACAGATTAAGCCGTTCCGTACCGATCGGCTATTGTGCGTGGGCCTTTAAATTTAACTGAATAACGATGATATAGTGAACAAAAGGTAAGTATATTATGGAACTGTGTATATTGATACGATATATCGTACGAGTATGTTACCAACATAAAGAGCTTTGTTTCAATATAAATAAACCAATATCATGCCTTTGTCTCAGATCCATTGTTTCGTAGTAGGGACAATGATTGAGTCTAGCTTTGACTTCTGTATCCAAGTTAAGAAAACTAATAAGATTTCTCATTTCAACAAAAAATATTATTTGTATCATTCACTAGTCCCATAAAATAATTTACTTGATTAAAACTTTTTGTTATTTTGTAGAGCGTCGTAATCAATTCAATTATTCTGGCAACGTCGTTCAATGGCCAAAAAAAACAAGAAAAAAGGAGTATGACATCTATGTGATACCATAAAAAAAATTAGATGTCATTCGCTCCGTGCAATCGACGTAATGCAATCGTCCCGAACGATAAAATAAAACGTCAAAGCTTACGTTTAAATAAAAAGGGAATAACATAAATTCTTACAGGCCGTGTATAAACAAAGGCAGGCGCCTCACATGAGGAGTGTTTGCAAAATTTCGATAGACTTTCCTCCCCCCGCCTCCTCCCTCGACCCCCCATCGCACGTCGCGTACAATCATAAGTGTTTTCTTTGTGGATAGCGAAGCCAACAGTACCCTTTAACGTGTTTATCCTTTTCGGCCGAGCTTCCCCTTTGCCAGAGTATATTTTGACGTTTTTATTTTTTTTCGTAACGGTGTTTACGTAAGTAAAATGATTAGGATGTTTACAAATATAATGTTGGTACGAAAAAAACAATATTGAATTGAAACACAGCTTATCCAATAATGTTAATTTATAAAACTTTGAAACCGTCATAAGAATATTTACAATAATTTTAGAATATTTAGATTCAACTCAATTGATATCTGCTTACAGAGCTGTCACGCGCATTTGAATTGCTAAGGGGATTTTACTCAACATAGACACCCTTAGCTTCAGCTTCAAAAATAACATTTTTACAATAAATAGGACAAATTTAGTCCTGATATTATTACCATACATCCCTATACCGTTTATCCAGGAATCGTGTATCACAAGTAAATTGAACCTATTATTTAAATATTTTTATTTGAAAAATGTTGAGAACTGAAATTTGCCGGTATCTAATAAAGCAAGACATCACTAATTTCGTAATAGAATTCTGGCTTGTTAGCGCACCACGCGCGGCGAATACGTTTCGCGTACGTGGCCTGTGGCCGGCAGGGCTTGGCTACACTTGCAGCGGGCTCCAAAATAAACTTATGCACTAGATAACATAAAGGTATGGCGTTATTGCAGTTCAAAAAATTACAGATCATGAATACAATGCACTAGGTATTATAACATAAATTGCATTTTGTTCACGTTTGAAGTGCACTAGCATGATGAACGCGTTCTATTTTTTAATTCATATTAAATTAATACCAACGCCGTTGTATGAATTTTAGTAGTGTATAACTTTTTAATTGACTCTTTGATTGTTCTGAAGATTTATTATTATTTGTATACCTATCTATATTCCCCAACACAAATTGTTTACCTCGTTTAATGTTAGGGGTCTATATTTAATTTCAGTGAATTGTGGCCGTTTTAATATGATATACTAGGTGAAACACGAGACCCATCCTACTAATATTATACTGGGTGATACAAAATGGGTATACTATTTTTTTTGCAACTTAACTTTGTAAATCTCAAACTATCGGCTTTGTGGGATAATTGAAGTACTAAAGGTTTTGTAGACTTATGAAAACTGTCAACAGCTGTATTCCTATAACACCTTTTGTTTTTCAAGTTTTCTCCAAAGCTGATACTTTTTTAAATACAAAGTTATGTTTTGAAAAAAAAAGTATACCCTTTATGTTTCACCTTGTATAACTGACTTCCATCCGGCTGAAGCCAAAGCGATCGCTGTATGTGGAACCACAACTTTCGCAGTGCACATATAGCACCCGGGGCGCGCGTCCGCGGCTTAAACGGATTATAGGCGCGGAGATACGGTTATTTTTCTCCCCATATTTACCTACGTACTAGTGACACGTCGACATGAAGGTTAAGTTACACAAATTTATGTTATTAAGTACCTACAAGCTGTTGCCCGCCTAAGTTAGTAGCATCAGCTATTTGCCAGCAAAAATTAGGTATGTATGACTAAAATCTCTAACTGTTTGCGTCAACTTAAATACTCCGTTCCTTATAGTAACGTTTTAGTATTACCCGTTCCATATTATATTTAAACGTGACTCTTCTACGCTAGGTACTACTTGTCATTTAAAAAAAACTTTTTGCACTTATCTACGAAAATAAATCATTTTTATTTGCACAGGGGCGTACTAAAGTAATATTACACATGAATTATGGTTACTTTGCTATATCCCGTTAAAACGGTCAAGGGTGGTCATTCTATCATGCCTTGCTTTATCGCGGCACAGCACGCTACGTCTTGCAAGTACGTTTTATATAAACCAGTAAAAGTTTTATGAACTATAAAAATACTTGTAATAGTTACCTAAGCTTCCATATTGTACTTTGAGACTTGAGGGTCGATTAATATTTTGGACGATAATCGTGCTTGACTGTAGGTAAACCATATCGCCTGCAGTTCCCTATAGGGTAGGCAGAGATGAACAGCAGTATTCCCATATTTATAACTGCAGTTATCGTAGCCTATAGATGCTTGCAATACCAAACTCATTGCTCGTTGCCAACTTGAATAGGAGTGAGACAGAGGGACATAAGGGGGGAGGGTTGGGATTCTGACTCTCCTACTTATCGTACGAAACACAGCTACAATAGCTACTTTATGCCGATATACTGTGAGATTTCTGGATTTCGGCTGGTCCACTTCGCCGCGCTGGTTTAGTGCGGGTTGGCGAACTTCACATGTCTTTCCAAGGACGTACATTTTCTCACGATGTTTACTTTCACCGTTCAGCAATTGATCGAAATGAGATTCGCACATACAAATAATGTTCTAGTAAATGAAGAAGTTTAATTAGGACATTTACATCAAGTAGGTATATACTTCACAGTCGCTCGTTCAAAAAGATTAATTGCCGTTAAAACATTTTCCATGCTTTAACATTTTTAAGGATCTTTACGGAATCCGGACTAATCCGGATCATTATATATTCATAGCCGGCTGACTACGAAAGGTGGCATCAGGATCCTGGAGTCGTTCAAAAGAGCCCGCACCTCAGAGAATTACCGCAGCGTGATAATATAATGGTGCCGACTGCAAATGTTTTGGAACAAGACTGGGTTTTGACGGTGCGTTCAAAGAGACTTGTGTTGAAAAATACCAGTGTCATAGTGTCCCGTGTTGAAATAATAATAATAACAAATATCACCAGACTGACATACCAACTGCATGGTCCCGAATTAAGCAACGCTTACACTACAGGTATTGTAAAATGGACTGGGGGCGATCCCAGTGACACCCAGACCTGGCCAAATTACGAAAAGGCCATTTCCGAAATTTTCCCCGACCGGCATCGAACCTGCAACCACCCGGTGCAGTGAGCCTAGCGGCCTGCGCTCAAACCACTTCGCCAAGCGGTCGTCAAAAAGAAGTGTCGTGTCGACGTGCCTTAAATATTTCCACTTTCCAGCAATGGTGTTTGATAGTCTCGACATTGGAGTCAAATTTGGTGTTTTAGTCTGTTTTTTATTATTATTACAAGCAAAATTAATCTAAAACACGTAGATAAACGCTGTATAGGCAACTGAATAAGCGAATAATACAGCGAAAGCATCATAACCTGCTTCCCGTGACCCTCTATTACCGAACATTTTACTCCGCGCGGATAAATTACACAGTTATGAATAAATTTCACATAAAACTCTGCACTGCACCTTAACAGAGACGGCACTATGTGCATATAGGCAAGTGGGAACGAGACGAACGACGCGGTAAGTCGTAATACGAAAATTTCATTAAGAAGTCAAGCTATCCTGAACAGTTTGGCTGATATCTAGAATATTCGGGCGTCATTGAGGCACCGGGCGGAATGTCTTACACTTCTTGATTTTAATTTAGTTACACTTCTTCAAATGTAATTAAGACCTCGAAAGTAAAGAGATTTCATTCCTGTTAGTACGTACTAGGATTATCCGCCACATCCAATGAGTAGCGATACGAAAATGAATAAATCCTATTAATATTATAAATGCGAAAGTTTGTGAGTGTGGATGTTTGTTACTCTTTCAGGCAAAAACTACTGAACGGATTTGGATGAAATTTGGAACACAGATAGTTTATAACCGGGATTAACACATAGAATACTTTTTATCCCGATAATCCCGAAATTTTTGTTTAGTTAAATACTAGGCGGACGAAGTCGCGGGCACAGCTAGTTATATTATATAGTTAGGTATTTTAACGTTTCGCCTTAATATATTTTGAAATAACATCACCGTTTTTGATGCAGTATTATTCAACACTTTTAGGAGATGGCTACCTGAATGTTTGCGATCCCAGCGGTCACCGACATGAACTCAAACATTATTACCAATTCGCATCGTTTCTCTTTGGACGTTGTATATTTAATATTTGCCGAATAATTTGACTCGCCGCGAATGATTCAGGGCGGGATCTTTCCATTCGTTAGTTCGCCATTGCTCGCATATTGGCTGTAGAACCACCATTTGCCTCCCCCTGCCCATGAGGGATCATTAGTGACCTCCAAAACGTACCAAAGTCCACTTCCAAACGAATTTTATTCGATTTACAATTAAAACGAGGGCCGTGTTTATTTTTTCGGTACGTCGGCTCCTAATTCGGTCGATGAATTCTGATGGCCTGTTTGTTTTACTTGCTTGTGTTTCTGTTTGTGGACCTTGTATTTGAATTTTGTTTTCCGGGACGTGGTGGAGTCCATCCCTGTGTTATTTGAGTGCGGTAGCTGTCGACAATTCCGATGATCGATAATTCAGAAAAAAGTTAAGTTGAATATACAGGGTTAGTTTAAATAATTAATGCCATCTTAGGGGTAAACAGTAACTATTCACATCATAACCAACAACATAAGCATCCTACTAATATTATTAATGCGAAAGTTTGTGTGGATGTTTGTTACTCTTTCAGGCAAAAACTACTGAACGGATTTGAATGAAATTTGGAACACAGATAGTTTATAACCTGGATTAACACATGGAATACTTGACTTAAACGCGGACGAAGTCGCGGGCAGAAACTAGTAATCAAATAATATCGTCAGAAGACCTAGGTGTCTGACACTTAAGGCCTATATATTTACAAAACAGCCCCGCCCTCGTGTTTTGAACAACAATGTTTGTTTATCCCTTTCTTTCAGGGCCGCGTAGAGTTACTTATTTGCTGTTTAGGGTAACAACCTAATTTAGAATGATAAAATGATAATTTATTAATAAAATATTGAGTCATGGGACCATTATTACCTTAAAGTGGTATTTTTAAATTAACGTTGTATATAGCAACCCTATTTGTATCCAAATAGAGATGCATTATTTAACATTATATAAAAATATATTTTTATAAGTGCAATGTGGGCGCACCATTATGAACCAATCTTTATTGACAACCTAACACCAAAATGAAGCTTAAATATGCCCACACACGATCGCACATTGAATTATCATATCAAACGCTAACCAAACCATTCGCCATGGAATAAAAAAACATTCGTTCAAAAACCTTTCATCCTCTTATTAGAGAGAAAGGGTTAGTATTTGCCGACAAACACGATTACATCCGTTTATACGATTGTAGACCGTAATGCGTGGTAATAATGAAGTTGATAGGTGCAACGGTAGTGGCAATGGTGTAACAAGCTTAACTCGCATATCGCAATCAAAGGTTCGCCCATTTAAATAAATCTAGATTGAAATTCGGAATGGAAATTTGAGTGAGTAACGTTCTTTATGTTGGAGGGTGCTTTACGAAAAGGAAATTACGAAACGTGTTTCCTTTCTGTATTTAAAAAAGTAGAATTATTATATACTTGCTCCGTATTATTTTGTTCGAACTGCCTCGCGCCTGTGCTGGGTAATAGTCTCCCACTGCTGGGCAAATATCTCCTCTACAAACTCTACATGCTTCATTTCTTATTTATTCCCCATTATTTTGGGTTTGCAATTTTTAATTTATATGACGCGACTTAGTTCACTCGAAGAGGTGATAGCTTATTGGTATAATGCCTCGTAGATCGGCGCATGTTGACTGTACCGTCGAATCTGCTTTGTATTTCAGAGAGGTCATTGGTAGTATTTTATTCTAAAATCTTTGTAGTTCACAGCATGCAGGTAGAAGCTTGAAAAATATCGGAAAATGGCTTTGTTGCGTCTCTGGCTAGTAATAATAAATCAATCTTAAGTCTGAGGGCAAATATCGAAATGTCATTTTTTGTCTCTAAGGTGAGAACGCTTTTTTAGTACCATACTCGGACCTCAGAGGATAGATGCCAATACCAGTAATGAGTCCATGTAAATGCCAGTAATGAGCCAATTTGCCAGAAAACCAACCCCAATACAAATAGCAATGAGAAAAATAAATTACTTATTAGTCCAGTCCACACTGTCGGCAATAAATAACAATGTTACCAATAAAACCGGGTTATCTAATGTTTAATGAAGTGCTGAACTTTCATCTCATGCGCCATGCGGAGGCTGGGCGGTAATTGCCTCTGATATACTGGACCGACGGCCCACGATAATGGCACCCCCTCTATAGTTTTAATCTTCTTTATGGGTGACCCTTTCTGTGAGTTTCACAGCTCTAGCTTTATGGTATGTTTGAGCTCATGTGGGGTTTTCATTTAATTGAAAATTGTACAATTCAATTAATTTTATTGAAGACTGTTTATAACGGTGACTTAGTTTGTAGAATCTTATATTATTTCCACTCACGATATAAGCTATCTCTGTGCAATGTTTCTTTATAATGATTCTTGTATATTATTGTCTTGGTCTGTGGTTTCATCACATACATTTTTTGTGTGTTCAGCTCTGGCCAGATGACGTGGACACTTTTGTTGGAAAGACAAGGCTGGAAATTGCCCTGGACGGAGTGGTGCGGATGAGAAAAGGAGAGAGCTTTGCTAAGGAGCGAGACAGCAAAATAAAGTTTTAGTATAAAGAGTTGGTGAAGAGTGCCTGTAGCTAGACTGAAAAAAGAACTGGAAAGGGTTTTGTTGAAGATTTATTTTTCTATCGGAAAAACATAATTTTGTATCATGTAAATGCCATACTTTTAGCAATGTATTTATTCTTCTTGCCAAATGCCACTTAAACTTCGCTTATAACGTAGCTTATATCCAAAGTGATGTAGTCAATTAATCAGAAGTGGGAAGTTAGATAAAGACGGTAGTTTGGAAGTCGTAAATCTCACTGCGCAACGCAATGAGGGATGATTTTTCAAAGCAAATCGTAGGGTGTGTCGGCGACATAAGAGCAATTAATTTAACAGCGATCTCACTGCTGGTGATGGGGTTGCGATCTAAGTTATGGGAGGCGAGTGGACTTGCAACTTAGATTGTAAGCATACTATTCTCGCTACCCTTAAGTACCAATACTTATATTTAAGTACTATAAGTATCTGTACAAGTAGTTCTACTTATTGAATCAATAGGCATTTTTCTGTGTAGTTATTGCGAATTTGTCAAATGACAATTGTAAATTAATTATAGTTTTTTTGTAATTCCTCGTCTGTTACCGACGAAGGGTCTCATCAAATTCAGTTGTTGCCTATATCATAGATCAAAAACGTTGGAAGCCATAGTTTTTATATTATAAAGTGATTCCCAATTATTCAAAACCGCTGCTGCGTCCAACATCAGCGCACCCGAGCAATCCGTTGGACGTCTGAACCGGAAGACATAACGGGGGCGCGGCAGCTCAGTACATATGGACACCGCAGTTTTTTCATAACATAACGTTTAACATTATTGATTATTGTTTTTGTATTACAGTAAAATGAGTTTAGTTTTCAGTGCATTTCAACTACAAGCATGTACAACTGTTCAGAACAATGCCGAGAAAGTTACTTATCTCGAATGTCAAAACTTTTTACCATTATGTTTTTTAACACTATATTTAAAGTTATCTAAGTATTTCCATATCGTCAATGATACTCTGCAATTAAATCGCTCAATCCTCTACCTTGTTGGTGTAAGAGTAAAGTGGGGCAAAATGTTAAGACATTAATCTTTAGCTCACGCGAAAAGTACTGCAACATTAAGAAGTAGGAGAGAGGGCGGTGGGGATGTTTACTCCGGTTTCACTCTAAAAATAACACGTAATAAATGGATAGATTATTGGATTCGATTCCCCGTTCTGTTAAGCAAATCCAATAGTAGTAATATCTTCAAGTGTGTCCGGAATATGATTAAAAGCTCGCTTCTTATCCTCTTGAACTTAACTTCTTAGCGACATGTCGGTTTACACAGTGCACCTTTGCATAACCATTCAGAGAATAGAGGTATGGCAGGTTTTTCTATCATATTTTTTTATGGGTACCTGTTATATTGACTAGCTGTTGCCCGCGTGGTACTTAGTTGAAATAAAATAACTTAAGTTACAAACATAATTTATCTTGTCCCGTTTTGAAAGCAATAAGCATAACCTACACTTACTAGCCTCTATAAATATTGAACACTATTATTAAAATACCCGCACAAAACTATTCATAATATAGAGTTTCCTAAACTGCGTTCAGAAGTGTAAACAAACAAGCTCACAGTAACATATTATTCTGAAACTACCAATTTTGCGATTAAAAACAGGTCGACTGGCAACACTGCTATTTCTCATTTAGCTGGCAACACGCGGGTGCGTCTGACATCGCGGCTCCGTAATATCCTGTCGCTACATTGACCTATTCTCAAACACACACACAAAACTGTGTACTGATTAGGCCGCGGTAATAGTGCAACGCGGAGCGGAGCGTAACGTTTCGTAGCGCTACGCCGTAGCGGATTGTTTGTTTTATTTCAACGTCTATTAAGTGATTATGTACTTTGAACCCCTATTATACCTACATTCGTTTTGTAAATAAAATTTTGGATTACAATTTCAAATCACGCGAATTTCAAAAACCCACGACTTTTAATTTACTCTACATTTTCAGTAGAAATGCTATATCAGATGTTATATATATTGCTAATCAAAAATAAACTAATTTGCAACTGTATCTATGTAACGCTCGTAAACGTAGAGTTAAAGGCGCTTAGTTTTTAATTTGTGCCACGTTACGTTACGCTACAGTGAAGACATAACCTAACCAATAGTCAGCGTTCCCTCAAATACCGCAAATTAACACAGAACGCCACAGTGTTGGCAGCTGAAAGACTTACCCTCTAATATTACTTAAATCTTTATTACAAAAGCAATAAAGACTATATTTAACGTTGTCAAAGGTTTTCCTCCAAATTAAAGCCGTGAAATGAAAGTTCGGTTGTCTCCAGTGTACTTGGCGGTTTTATTTGATCAAACTGTACCTATCTTACTTGGTTTTATAAGACTTCTTTTGATGCTGGGAGCAAGTACGTACTTATTATATTTAGATCAGAACAGAAAATTTAATAAAAAAAAATCCCTATTTTTCAAAATTCATGGTTGTTACTTCCCTAATATATTATTGGTTATGATATCCATATCACAGTCGTCTAAAGTTATTAGTAATCACGGCGTCACTGTCACTCTCATTTATGAAGTCCGTTCTCTGATCGAGACGAAACACGCTAACGTTAATGTAACGCTTTATAAAAATACTTATAAGCAGCTTATGGTGTAAGTGCCACCCATTATGTCTTAAAATATGATTTTGCCAACCCACTATTATTTAATCTAGCTAAAAACACAGTAACATCCGCACCTGTTCCATTCTTCCTGCAAATATTACTAGGTAGTATTTTATATTTATCGGGGTGCAGCCAAATTAACTACCCCTGAGTAAATGGGGGCAGTTCCGTCCCTTCTCGTCGTTTGATTTCAGGTTAATATCTGGCTGGTATCTGGGTCAGCTTGTCTGGAATATTTATTTTGTGTATTTGCTTAGACACGTTTGTAAGGTTTCCTACCTGTTTTTGTAAGGTTTTCATTATTAGCTGACTTTTGGTAGGTCTCGTGGGAAATTCAAGTAGATATTGTAGTAAGTATAATATAATATTATGAATGTAGTGTATATTATGAATAATATAATATTATGAATGTAGTAGTGATGTGCCGCTTCCAGGAATATTAGGAAAGCCATAATTCTCTGAGAGGGTGGTACTACCCCAGTAGAGCTAGACCGAATCTCAGCTGGAGTCAATTAGCTTGGCTCTATCGCCGTGGAAAGCAACAGCGTATTTAAGACAGTAATACTTAAGTGTGCTGAAGTCCACATCCACGGGTGTAATACAACTATCTCATAATCTCATAGCATCCTACATTTGGTCAAACTTCGGAAAAATTACAATCGTCATGTATTAAAAGCTTAAGGGTACCTATAAAGCCAAGAGGTCAGACCGCCCAATCGACCGCACTCGTAAAGAAAGCATCGGCGAAATTGGTAGCTAATCGCTATTGTAGACGGGCGACAAAGAGCGATCAGAATATATATTGCAATTTTATCATTTAAGTATTGAATGGTTGAGTATATAAAACTTAGAAAGCGGTCATTTATGAATATACACACAAATAATATGTGTTCTCTTTTATAATTATAACTTATTTTAATTCTGAGTCTAATTTGCCACACATCAGGACTTATTGATGTTACTATTATAAGCGTGAACTTACTCTTTAACTTAATCTTTTAGAGAACTAGCCGCTGAATACTTCCTCGAACATAGCTCAGGTTTGAGAGCTAAAGCAGAAAATAACAAATAAAGCCTTTTAAACAACTGAGTGAGTCACAATTTCTGTATTCTTGATAGGGATTCAGTGCAATTAATAGTCGCAAGTCTACTCAGATGGTTTCGGTAGGAATTTTTGGCGGGTCATTCGCGTGACCGGTTCGCATTAGTGCAATGAATGAAATTGAATAAGGCCGCGGTCACATCCGCGATTGGAGGAAACGCCCGTCGCTTTGCTAATAAATAATAGTTGTTAGCTAGTGCTGTGGCTGCTGGCTCGTGCTAATGGGCGTCTTAGGCGCGGCGCTGTTTAGATTAATCGATTAGAACACAAGCTTTTTGGCGGAAATTAATTGGAGAGCGATGGCGGAATAACTCCGCCCTGAATTAATTGGCAACTTACTGAAGGCAATCTGGTTAATACGATGGGGCTGCTATTTGGACTAATTAAATAATCTTTATTGATATATTTTTTTAATATTCTTTATTAATCAAATACAAAAATAACAAATTGAGATTTTTGTCTATTGGTTGGCGTTTGCGACTGATTCATTTCCACACATTCCATCTTTGAAACAAAATCAGCAATTGTTTTGGAACAGAGTCGCTACTTTATTACAGCATTTTATATAGTTAGAAATGAAAGAGTCTAATAGAGGCATGCTCTTTAATAACTATGTAAGTATTTTGAGAATCATAGGATATGCTGATAAACCAATATTCTATATAGAATCGATAGAGTTTCAGTCAATAGAATTTAAGTAGGTACAACCAATTTCCATTAAGATTTGTATGTAATTAATCAACGTCAGTCCTCGAAGTGGACATCCCTATGGGTCACTTACGACACATGCAAATCAAGTAACATTCTTTCAGACCTCGGGGGTGCGTTAAACATGCAGAGTAAATTAACCGGCGATAAATTAGCCACCCCCGCTTTTAGGGGCCTCAGGTGGTTTGGGCAACGTATAAATCGTGATCTTTGGGGCCCATTTCAATTGTTGATCAAGTTACTGGATAAGAAATCCGTTGGGCGATCCTCTGTGGTCAATCAGGGTAGGTACTTAGATGTTTGGACATAAATACTCACTTATATGAATACAAGCTAAAGTAAGAACACCTAAATATCGCCGACTGAAACACCAACTGTGTGGTCCCAAACTAAGAAATGCTTGCACGATGTAAAATTAATCCACCCGATGTGCCCAGACCCGTTCTCTCACATGAAGGTGAATCATGATAAGAATAAATTCGAAAAAATAATTACTGCTGAATTTTTTGAACTTCCAAAAAAGGTGATTTGGGCTGTACAATCGTTTTGCGACCGCGCAAATAAATTATTTACGCTCATCTCCACATACCCCGAGACAGAAGGGTGTTGCGCAGACCGGGACGTCTTGCGGCGCTCGCCCACTTGATTTATCCGACCACAGCCAGCCGCAAACTAGGCGCCTGCCGTATTTATTGCCACTATAACCCTATTAATTCTCTCTAAGAGCGACTTTGAACTTCGAGCGCGACGGAGCCCTAATCCTCGCACAGCAGGGTCGTTACAACCGCCGTAATGACACGAGCGGGGAAAGTGTTGGGCGAAATTCCGAATGAAATGTGCGTCACTAAACCAGTGGAGGGTTAGATCTGCGGTTGTAAGTTTAAACTGTAGCACTAGAGTTTGCGATTATTACATTTATTGTCCTTGAGGACTTTTGAGCTTTAAATAGTGCAGACAAAGGTATGACTCGAATCGATTAAAACTAAATAATATTATAATTTTATTAAATATTTATATTTAAACTGCTTTACCATAAATTTTGCACTAGCTGTTTGTTAGTGTGTACGTAAAATAAAATATAGAAATTTGTCTTATAGTAAAAAAAATCCTTCTACAAATATTTCACGTAGACTCTAGCGACTCTAGCGAACGTATAATCTCACGATATAATAATAGAATAATTTAGCCCTTTTGACGTCCCACTCCTGGGCACGGGCCTCCTCTCACTACGAGGGGGATTCATGCCGTAATCCACAGTGGGGGTTGGCGGATTTCACATGCCTTTCGAAAATTGGTTTGATTTTCTAAGACATGCAGGTTTCCTCGCGATGTTTTCCTTCACCATAAGCAAGTGATAATCATATAGAAATTATGATTCGCACATAGATTTTGAAAAACCCAGAGGTGCGATCCAGAATTCGATCCCAGGACCTGGTGCCCGCAAGACGCGTGCTTAACCAATCGGCTATCACTGCGTATATAAACAGTAAACGGTACTTGCTGAATACAATATAATACACATTCAATTCACATGTTACCAACTAAACGGCTGCCAATCAACTGCAAAACAATACAACAAAATTTAGACACGAAGTTAATTCGTTACGAAATTATTTGATATGGAGAGAGTGCCGCAAAACCTTTCGGAGCCGTCAAATTCCAAATTATCTCGGGCCCCAAAAATTTGAGGTTCGTTCATTATAACTTTACCTCTAACGTGTCCGGCAAAACTGTGCACTTCAATTAAAAGTGGCCAATATTAGATAGCTTAAACGTTGTTGTTGGTCAGTAATTATTAAGCAAAATGGATTCAGTAACGGTTAAACAAAGTGTGTGCACGCGATGGCTGGTTGCTTGAAATAGAATAATTTCTGTGTTCATGCTGTATTAAATTGTATTTAAACTGAAACTGATTAAAGCGAGCAAATAGGTCATTGTTTTAACTGTGAATGTGTTTTAACATTTAATAGTATTTTTATCGATAAAAGAGTGTATGGTAATGAGGAGAATCACGGAGGGGTGTATTTTTTTACTGTGTTTATGTAGTTTGCAAAGTGGAACCAACGTACATGCACTTGAATTGGGGTTGGTATTGGTTTTCAGGAATACGTGGTGGTTGGTTCCAGTTTCCAAAACTAAGTAGTGTTGTAAATTCACAGTATAATAGATCCATCGTCTTCGTACTCATAGCAACGGTTTTTAAAACATTTGAGACCAGAACCTGCAGATAACTTCTAGTTCATACCCACAAACATAGAATCTGTACACACATCCTCCTCACTTCAAAGGGAACTTGAGGAATCCTGTTTTTTTTCCTAAATAAAAAGAAAGTTAAACATTAGGAAAGAGACAATTTGACGCACGCGCCAGATAAAACCAATAAAGGACTGGAGTGAATTGTTTACAACAACCAGTTCGGTGTTTTGCCCTTTTTGATGAGAAATTCTTCAGAGCCCGAGTTCGTAGCAGAAAACTTTGGCAAACAGTGCGGACTTCGATTCAAAGGGGATGAAACAAATGAAAAGTCTCAGCGAATGTTACAGCTGTATAAACTGTTCGCATCTATAGGTCTACCAGAATCTCATGGCAAATGGGGAAATAAAAATTTGTTGTGTGCAATACTGGGGAAATTGGATTAAACGATCTTGATACTGTTTAATTTTTATTTATATATTTAGTCATTAATTAACATAAAGTATACTAGGTATGTGTATGAAATTGTTGTTATGCATCGGGTTCTTAACATAGGAAAATATGACAAAAAAAATAAATCCAATCATATATTACTTTATGTACTAATTTATTATAATGTTACGTACACGTACAGGGGTAGGTACAATTAATGCCGTTAAACGTGTAAAAAGGGTTTATTTCGCTCTCCACAAACTCGACAAATACACAGTACTAGTTCACTACTAGTACACTAGTTCACTAAGACTAGTTACACACAACAAGCACCGTTCCGAATCACTTAGCAGACTCGCAGTATTCCAATATTATCGCTCAGGTCACTGGTATAATTGCTTTTCGTTCGCTTACTTGAGTTCCGTACACAAAATGATCAAAATGATCCTTTTTGATTGGCATTTAAAATATTCAAAACCTGTCTCCTTAAGTATAAGTCTGTAAAAAATAATAAAATTTATCATGTTACTGAAACGATAGCTTAGTCAATCATCAACATCAACATCAGTCTAAATACTCGTACGTCCCACTGCAGGGCACAGGCCTCGTCTTACGAGTGAGAAGGATTATTACTTAATATTTTTCTTACCTCAGAGATTCTCTCCCTCCGTTGAAATCAATTTCTTGTCGAAGAATTTTTAACAGTTTTATTTCTGTTGGAATTTCCTTCCGAACTGTATAAAATTCATTTACTTTATTCCTTATCAACTGTAAATCGAAACTGTCCAAGTTGATTTTCTTCTTCCCCGCTCTCCTCTTTTTACCAGGCGTGGAAAATACACCATCGTTCGATGTGCACTCACCTATGATTCGCCGTATAGTAGTACTGAAAACCCCTATAAAGAAGCTATAATTAAGTAAGATAAATATAAAATAAACTAAAAGTATCAAAACAACTCAGTCCAACTTACCGGTCAACTCTACGACGCGCTTTAAAATCAAAGATTGAGTTTGATTTACGCCTTCTTCTTCCCTTATTTTACGATACACATTGAAAACAATATTTCTCGCTTGAGATCGAAGTGGCTTTTTCGACATTTTCACAAAAACAATAAATTGCCAAGAAGATATCACAAAATCTCAACAGCGGTTGACAAACCTTGTACTTTGATTTGGCAGGTGACAATTGACATTGCCATATGAAAATCACATTTTTTTATATTTTTTTAATGCCATGAGATTCTGGTAGACCTATAGTAGCTATTGTCTTGTCGAATGTTAGCCGTATTGACCGATGTTCTGCTAGATATCGATATTAAGTTGATATATTTAGCGTTAGAAATAAAACATTAGAAATGTAGGATTAAGTAATCTCTAGTAGTCATGCTTTTATTTATTTCAGCATTTATCTGTACAATTCCAACTTTTCTAGACTTTAGATTGGAATAGTTTTGTAAGTGACTAAAATCCAAATAAAATGGCGAATCAATCTTCGCTTCGGTATCCTACTAATCTCACCTAAGATTCCGCAAATTCTTTGCAAAAATATAACTCATGATTGGATTCTTGAAACTAATAATATATATAGGATAGCAACATTCACACTGACAAAGGGATTCTTTTTACGATTCTGAGGTCAATTGAAGCGTCGTCTGGTGTGTAATATTCCTTATTGTCTTTTTCTTGGTTTATTTCATTACTTACAAAATTCTATATTTATATCTTTTGTCCCGTCAGATTATTATACTTAGGTGAGAAAATCTAAATGTGTACAGTAAGTTTGCACATTATCTTTTTTGTTTATTGGAAAAATACTTATTTATTAAGGACATACTTAACTATAATTAACACTCAGGTTGAGTGTTAATTATAAATTATAGTCAGGAAATATGACGGACAAACCAACGTTTTGAGTCGGCACTCTAGGATAATCAGTTACGAAATACATAGGCTTAATAAGATGTGTAAAATCACAATTTATTATTATTTTCGATAGACCAATCACAATGCGTTACCTCCGCCCCGACTAATAATTATGGCGTTGGGCTCCCGGCCCGCAAATTTTATAGGAATTGTTTTAATGCAAGTTATTCCTAGTGCAGAGTCCAAAGGGTGGTTGGTCCGTGGGTCTTATAATATCATAAGGGTGGCCGTCCACTTAGCTGTGCTATGTAGCTAGCCTGCCCGCTACGTCTAATACAATTGCTTCATGCCCTCAGCCTCACTGAGCTTAGCTCAAGTTGATAGGAAATTAAGCGATCCTATATTGCTCGAAGAGGGCGAGCCCGTTTCATAGCACAGCCAACTGAACGGCCATCCTTTACCTAGATATAAGGTAGGTTAATTGAAGAATTTTACCAACAAAATTTCACAACAAAAGTTCTTTCTGTAATTTTTACGTAAATCCCAAAACTTTAAACTTTTTTTTCAAGCATTCGTTTTATCTTGGGTCGCACGTAAGGTCCTGACCTTGCGTGAGCAAAGTCGAAAAAGGTGAAATTCTCCGATCTTAGATAGTTTAAACTGTTTCACCTTCGCGCGCATATTTGAAGCCAATTCAACGAAATATAACTATATACACTAACTTTGAATGAGATAACTACGTTTTGCGATATGTTCGCAATATAGATTTAATAACATGTAGAGCGATCAATCACTGTACCCATTTCAATTTCATGAACTTACTTGGTAGTTTGTTTGTTATTTTTATTAATTTAGACATTTAGGTACTTATTTTACATAAACCCTATGTAATCTTGCATAGTGTTTTCGTACCAGGCTAACATACAGATTGATTAATCAATTGGTTTGGTTAGAAGATTGATAACAGAAAAGGAAATCCTCAATAAGCAGCTTCAGCATACTTGTATGACAAGGGAACAAAATACTTCGTATTGAAATGAATTTGAGACATGTGGCGGTTGGCTTGCTAGACCCTAGAGTAGGAGTAGAGACTCTGAGTAGAAAATCAAATCATAAACAGCCTACTCTATCATGTGATAGAGTTTGAGACGAAACTTTTTACGGCCAACAACTAATTCTACCTAAAAGTGGTCACCCCACACCCGCTTCTTTGTTTGTTCTCTAAGATTCCGTCTGTCTATGAGCCATTTTTCCCTTTAAAAGGAACAAGTAAAGTTTGAGAAACTCCTTTAATACCATGGCAATGTGTTTTGTCGCGGGGGCCGGCCATTGTTGCTCACAAACTTTTTCTTTTTTTCTTTAATTTTGTTCCGACCTCAGCGCTATCTACCCTTGGGACTTACACTGTACGACTACAATCGTAGGCTGTTTATATTCGTAACTCAACGAGCTCAAACGTGATGATATCATGCAATTAATAATGGATACCGTGCCTGAATGTAGGTTTATTTATTTTTAAGTGGATATAACTACACACCGAATGTAATATAGTCGCAAATCACAGTACAATAATAATGTTACTCAGATACTTTTCCTTCGTTGGCCTAAGACTACGTCACGATCATCGTTGTCATTGATTGGCATCTTCAATAAGGTTCATTATTATCTAATAACGTAATCTTAAGTTTGATCAGTGGCCTAGCTGCCACAGAAAGAGTACCTGCTTTTGTCGTACTATGGTCGTAAACTCTACAACGGTTGTAAATAATATGAATGCAATGCAATGTATCAAGGATTTTGACGACCGCTTGACACTGCGTTTGAGTGAGACCGCTCGGGTCAGTGCACCGGGTGGTTGCGGGTTCGATTCCCGCCGGGGCTAATTTCTGAAACGGCCTTTTCGTAAATTGCCCAGGTCTATTGTACAGCACCATAGTACAAGTGTTGCTTAGTTTGAGACCATACAGTTGGTGTGTTTGTCTGGCGATATGTCTTATTTATTTATGGGTGCCATGCAATGCATTGAAGATTTTTTACTACGTAAACTCTAGCATGCAATGGACTGAAGCTGATCCAAGTAAAACACCAGACAGAGCAATTACGAAAATGTTATTTCCGAAATTTGACCGAGGGGTCTACACTGAAATCACTAAACCAGGGCCCTAACCACGCTAGCTACTAAAATCGTAATAGAAAAGCAAACGCTCGCAATTGCGTTTCAAACGCTCCGCTTTTGACGTTTTGCTGACACGAGCTTCACGATTTCTACTGACATTGATATGGTATGGTGTCAGCACAACGTCAAAAGCGGAGCGTTTGAAACGTAATCGCGAGCGTTTGCTTTTCTATTACGATTTGAGTAGCTAGCGAGGTTAGGGCCCTGGTGTCAAATTTAACATTTTCAGTTTAAAGTATACGTTAAATCGTATCGTAAACTCTGCATTCGTAATCGTATCGCCCTGCGAAACTCGGGCGGTAAGTCTCACTTTTGAAAATGAATTAGGCCCGCTGATTTCGTTATTTTTATTCAGTACCAAACTTTCTATTGCTTTTGTTTGGTGCCCAAGTTAGTCTTTTGACTTAAGTTACCCCGCATTCGAGATAATGTTCATTGAATGACCACCTTTTTTAAAGATTGCTATCTAACAGATTCATTTGAATTCTTTTTATCGGCGAAGGTTATGATAAGAAGATAAATGTTTACGAAAACAAACTTTTATTGCTTTTGTAAATAATGTTTTGTGATAAAGGCGATCTGTTGGAGGAAATTAAGTTTTGAAAGATTATTAAGATTAGGTCTGTATGCTTGTGACAGTTTACAATGCCAGATAAGTTTAATTACCATTACCATTCGATAAATCGATTTAAATGTTTAAATAAGTTTAGAATTTAGTTAGGGTCTTTTTGCGGCAAGTGGAAAAAGTGAAGTAGTAATTTGTATTATAATTTCCAAAATATGTGTTTCTTTTAATTAAAATGTATAATATGATAGTGTGGGTGTGTGGGAGTTTGAAATAAATGTGGTGGATCATTACTTTTCGGGTTCCTCATTAAGTCTGGTGTGTCTCACTTTACTGAGAAGTTTTAAAGGGGCAGGAGCAAGATGTTTATTATGTCTACTAGACACTGGTATTAGTACTGGACACTGACTAATATGCAAGAGCCAAAACCAAAAAACCCAAAACCAAAGATGCTATTTATTTGTTAATTAAATAATCTTGATTATAGCTACTGATCCCTTAAATTCTATACAAATTTTAATTCTGTCACATTATAATAAGCACTACCAAACCTAACCTAATGTTAAAAACCTGCCAAACGCAATCAGTCTACAATTTGCACAACAAATCGCAAGTAAATCTTTAGCACGATTTAAAAAACTCCAGTTGAAGGCATCGAGCTTGTCGTTAGACGAATGGTCTGAGACCGTGTGTTGAATACAGGATCCCCCTCCCACCTCCTGGAGGATCCTTTCACCCCTTGACCCCTCTCAAGTCTGTCGAACGCACTTGCCTTCGTTATAATCACGATAAGGGATACGTTGGATTTTAAGGAGGATCTTCGGAATTCCGTGTCTTTGATTTTATTATAGAATTGGATTTGTTATGGAATTTTTTGAAAAAAATATGGCTGTATCAATCTACCATGGGTTATGTTAGCGAGGAGTAGCTAGTCGCCAGCGTCTACGTAACATATTCATATGAAAAGTTCTTCGTCAATTCCTCGAAAATTCAATGGGTTTTTAGAGATCGTTATGCCGTTGTAAATAATGGCCGTATGAACTAGTGGCCATCTCCGGTGTTCTCTGGAGTTTTTATCACGCCCAGAGGCCTATGACGTGGTTTATTCTGTAATAAAAAAGACCAACGGCTTACTGTGCCCTCTGAAGTACGTTTTAGTAATTATTTTGAATTGGCACCATCGCTGCAATCGCTGGCTAACATATTTCGTTTTGCCTAAAAAAGTTTGGAGGCGTTTCTTAAGAAAAATAAATAATAATTGGTCGCAAGCCCTAAGTTCATTAGTAAACGTTTTCCGTATATGAAAAGATGTATACTTGTTAACAAAGTTTGGTTTACATTCCTACGAGATATTACAGCCGCAATCGATTCGCGGCCAAACATCGCTTGATAGGCAAACAATCGCGCATCCAATCCCCGCTTTATCTGATTGCATATTCAATCCTTATTTTATCCCAAACATCATTATACAGATTCAAATTTTCTTTGTAACCCTCACAGACTGTAGCGATAGGGAGACCATAGCTTTTTGTACTAAACTACATTTTATCAGGAAATCAATTTACAATAGCTACGCAACCGAAATAGAGATAACCACATGTTTGAAGTGCGTATAATTACTTACATAATTAATATTATTTTTGGTAATGTGATCCCTGTCTACTCATCCGATAGCCATTCGATCACATACTATATCAATCAATAGTACAATTAACAAAGTCGTGAATAAATGCGTTCAATGATTTTATTTCGTTAAGTTATAACGAACGAGTTTCCATTGAAATCGCTAATATATATAAATTATACTAATAGATTAAATGTAAATATATAACCGAAACCAATTTAATACACATCTTACATAAAAACAAAACATTCCACGCACTATGAGAAATTGGCAACCCTACACACATCGAACGGAGACATTCCGTATATTTATTCCAGTCAATAATCAGGGGACTCGCAGTAATAGCTCCAGGGCTGTCACCGGCATACGAGTCAATAGAAATCCTCATATACCGGCCAACTTTCGATTCTGTGACGAAACAAAATGAGGGAAGTTGTAACGTAAAAGAAATTGGATTTTCGTATTGAATTGACAGAGGGTCGGGGCGAGCGGGGGGCGGTGAGCGAGACACTGGCGCGGGGGAAGGGAAACACAGGTGAATGAAGCTTCTATGAACAGCATTCATCAATAGGTACGTTTGCATACTTCAAGATGGGACATTGATTAAGAAAAACTATTTGTTTTGGTCGTTACAACTGATCTTTGCTCGCAGTTTATGAAAAAAGATTACAAAATCTCTGGGTGAATAAATGTGTGTGCTTTTAATAGTCGGGCTTACAGCATACAATTTTTATTAAAATAGTTGTTTATTTTATAGTCTCGCAAGAAAACATTGAAACCGTAATGTGTTTTTGAAATACATAGAATGGAATATTGTTTGTGTTGACGACCTCTTGGCGTAGTTTTTCGAGCGTAGGCCGGTAGGCTCACTGCACCGGGTGATTGCAGGTTCGATTCGACTAGGGGATAATTTTTAAAATGACCTTTTCGTCATTTGTCCTGGTCCCGGTATCATTGGATCACCCCAAGTTCATTAAAAGGTGCTCCATAGTACAAGCGTTGCTCAGTTTGGAACCATACAGTAGTAAAATAAAAAATAATGCGGTCCCAAATAATGCGGGAATCGAAAAATCTCCAATGAAGGTTTTTTGGGACCCGTGAAATTTTGGAGATTACACAGTCAACACATACCACGGACCTTATATGTCCTCAACAATAAATAATGCAACGCCGCGCCCAACTTTAACTAACGCACAAGAAATACTCCCTCCGCCGTCGTTGCGAACAAAATTTACATATAAATTCGCAAGACAATTCGTTCCAGTCCGGAATCGAACCGACTCCATCTCGGAATGAGTTCCGAGAACTTCGCGAGCGCTACAAGTAGTTAATTATTAATTAAAATTTTGAAATGAGTTTTAATTACAAGATGTTTATAATTTGGAATCAACCGGAAATTAAGCAAAATTTATATGTAATGGTGCTAAAGAGTTTCAAAGGATTGCTTATTAAAACTACTAGTATTCCTGTTGTAATGGTCGAAATTCGACCATAATTCATTTAAGGTTGAAGCGTCGGTCGGGTTTATTGCAGTTTCTCTCAAGATGACGCTGTAGTCAACAGATTCTACTTATTTATTTTTTACGCAAAATTTGAGCATTTCTAAGATATAATACTATTGTTTGCGATTAAGACTTATTATACTGCATTGACATACGCAATAATATCAACCTAAAATAATTCATAATCTAAGCGTTTTCCGATGAAAAACTTCTGTCACTTTTTATTGTAATACATACACGCACACATTGACAAAAGGTGTATTTTAGCCACTAGCCACTAGAGGGCGTACTTTTATATTTATTGCGGCCTTTTTATTTTATAATAAATAGCGAATATATTATATTTTTGCTATTGTAAAATTCATTATTGTATGCGTATTCATCATTCTAAAAAAACGATAAAAAATATACATCTGTTATAGAATAATTTTATTGTCTGACTAGCTGTGCCCGCAACTTAGTCCGCGTGTAATTTAACTTAACAAAAAATTCGGGATTATTCATCCCCTCTTTTATCCCTTTGGGGTAAAATTAATCAAAATCCTTTCTTAGCGGATGCCTACGTCATAACATCTGCATGCCAAATTTCAGCCCGATCCGTCCAGAGGTTTGGGCTGTGCGTTGATAGATCAGTATGTCAGTCAGTCAGTCAGTCACCTTTGAGTAATATATTTAGATGTTACTAAATATAGTGAAAATATAACTGTAATACACTTGTTGGTGTATTTTCTAACATATGAGATACATTACTGAGAAATAGATGTGGTTTTCCATGTGAACATATTTTTATTTATAACAACAACAATAATTACAAGAAATCAACATAAAAATCGTGTCTCTATCAAAATTAAAGGACCTAGAGTCCTATACAGAGTAGCGTTAGTAGTGTTTCCTACATTGAGACACTACATGGCCTACTTTTTTGCAATATGTACACGACACCTTAGGCACACTATTTACACTAGACGACGAAAAGGCACTAGGTGTAGCAGAGGCATCTCGGCGTTCTTCCTTCAGCAGGATCGATGCAACCGAGTCTGTAGATATCGAGGTGCCGGAATGCTCTATTGCCATCACCATTGGCTGTAGCTGTCCTTAAGTCCTGCCAGCATAATCACACCAACAAGTTCATCTTCCAGACCAGCTTGATTGGCAATCAGTTGTTGTTGCACGCATGTCATTCACATAGGCTTCTATGTTCGAGTACAATACAAGTTTAGTACCAAGCTATTTCTTCATAAGTTGTAAGCGTCGAGCAAGCCCGCTGTCAGCGTAGGCTTCCCGAAGTCGCTTCCATGTTTCCTTCGAAGTTTCAGCTGTCATGACGATGAGATATAGATGTTCGCTTAGACTCAAGCAAATCTTGGATCTTTGGCATCTTTGCGTTGAAAGTCGTCAACTTCCTCCGCAGGCTTCATGACGCAGTCCCATAGTTCGCTGTCGATCAAGTACATCTTCATGGCGAAGCTCCAAGCCGCGTAGTTGACGCTTCCCTTTAATTTTGCGAAGCTCAACGTTGTGTTGGCACCCACTGCTGTTGAAGAGCTACTAAAGACAGTTTGCTGTGGTTGTACCTTTGACGACGACTGTTCTGAGTAGCAGATTAAATAAAAACATATACGGAGGCCAGACAAGATATTTAATGTACAGCGTATTTTGACAGACAGAATAGAATTCTATGCAAAGAGAATACATTCTATGTAAAAACAAATGTCAATATAAATTACACGGAATTTAAAAACTAATTATTAACAGGCCAGTTCTTTGATGATTTCCACTACGTAGGTTGCAACAAAGATAATCTACTATATAAAAATAAGTCGGGTTTTCCTTCCTGACGCTATAACTCCAGAACGCACGAACCGATTTCCACGGTTTTGCATTCGTTGGAAAGGTCTCGGGCTCCGTGAGGTTTATAGCAAAGAAAATTCAGGAAAAATTTCAGCAGAACGCGGACGGAATCGCGGGGCACAGCTAGTAATAACTATATTAATTTAGCCCTTTTGACGTCCCACTCCTGGGCACGGGCCTCCCCTCAACATGAGGATTCAGGCCATAATCCACCACGCTGGCCCAGTGTGGGTTGGCGGATTTCACATGTCTTACGAAAATTGGTTAGATCTTCTAAGACATACAGGTTTCCTCACGATGTTTTCCTTCACCGTAAGCTAGTGATAATCATATAGAAATTATGAGTCACACATAGATTTCGAAAAATCCAGATGTGCGAGCCGGGGTTTGAACCCAATACCTGGTGCCCGCAAGACGCGTGCTTTAAGCAATCGGCTATCACAGCTTCAGCTCAATCAAAATAATACTAATAAATAAACAAATATCGCCAGACAAACATACCAACTGTATGGTCCCAAACTAAGCAAGGCTTGGACAATGGATACCGTACAATGGACTGGGGGCGATGCCAGTGACACCAAGACCAGGGCAAATTACGGAAAGGCCAATTCCGAAATTTACCGTGAAGGGAATCAAACCCGCCACCACCCGGTGTAGTGAGCCGAGCGGCCTACGCTCAAACCACTGCACCAAGCGGTCGTCAATCGTCGGTGGTAGTAAAAGTAAAAGTAAAAGTAAAAGTAAAAGCAAAAGTAAAAGTAAAGGTAAAGGTAAAGGTAAAGGTAAAGGTAAAGGTAAAAGGAAAAGGAAAAGGAAAAGTTAGTCGCGACACCACACTGTTCAATGCGAAATAGAAAGACGATACGAAAAAAATAATAACTGGCTTGCTTTCTATAAGGGAGAGAGAGAGACATACAGAGAAACACGCGCACGCCGCACATATAGCGAAAAAAGTGTCGTTACACATTTTTTGGTCTTAATTTTTTCCGTCTAGCCCCCTTCCGCAACGCGCGATAAGGAACTTCATTCCAATATTTATTACATACTAGCTGTGCCCCGCGACTTCATCCGCGTAGTATTGGATTATTGGGTTAAAAAGTATCCTATATGTTAATCCCGGTTATAATCTATCTGTGTTCCAAATTTCATCTAAATCCGTTCAGTAGTTTTTGCGTGAAAGAGTAACAAACATACATACATACATACATACATACATACATCCACACTCACAAACTTTCGCATTTATAATATTAGTAGGACTTACCTAGTACATGTGTACATATATAATACTAGCTGAGCCCGCGACTTCGTCCGCGTGGAATTTAACTAAAGCCCGCTCCCGCGTTCTGAGCCCGCGCGACAAGACTCATTTTTTTAAATTTCGTTTTTCTAAAATAAAAGTAGCCTAAGTTACTGCTTATAACATCAGCTATCTACCAGTGAAAGTCCCGTCAAAATCGGTCCACCCGTTTCGGAGATACTCTTTGATTTCATGTGTTTTTTTTTTTTACGCGGAACCCTAATTGTTTTTCCGAAATTAAAGTAGCCTAAATTACTCCTTTTATCATCAGCTATCTGCCAGTGAAAGTCCCGTCAAAATCGGTCCAGCCATTTCGGAGATTACCCGGAACAAACACACAGACAGACAGACAAAAAAATTTTTAATCGCGTTTTTGCTATAGGTGTCGTATGTACTTTGATATGCACTTAGTGAAAAGGTGTTATTTTGATATTACAAACAGACACTCCAATTTTATTTATTTGTATAGATAGTACAGTAGTATCTATGGTTTGTATATACCAGGTTCGGTATTTATTTGGCAAATACAGTAAATTTTCATTTTTATGTACCTATACGGTAATCCTAAGCCAGCGGCAACACTATCCTACCCACATATATGGATTTACATAGATAACGCAAATGTATGTACTTAGCGTGTCGGAAAACCCCGACCAAGCGTCAAGGTTGGTCGCCTATAACTTACAGTCCTTCACGACTACAGATATAAAAATATGAGTATGAGCGAGATAATCACTCGAGAGAATCGTAGCGGGCGGAGGGGCATCAGCGGCATCGGTGTCTTTGAATCGGTTTGGATTTCCCACCATCTATGACGTCACAGTAAGTGTTAAAAATTTGGCACGCTTGGTTTCAATACAAATCGTGATACTTGCGTTATCTATGTAAATCTATATCTGTGATCCTACCTATAATACACTAAACGAAAAAAATATTTCCGACAACAAACGCTTTTATAATAGACATCCGACGTTGTCAAGTCGCCGCTCTCTACCAATTGACAACGTCGCGTCTGCAACAACGTAGTACCTCGTGTGGCGAATTGACGACCGCTTGGCGCTGTAGTTTGAGCGTTGGCCGCTCGGCTCACAACATCGGATGGTTGCGGGTTCGATTCCCGACAAAGGAAATTTTCTGAAACGGCCTTTTCGTAATTTGCCCAGGTCTGGGTGTCACTGGGATCGCCACCAGTTTAATGTATGGTAGCCATAGTACAAGCGTTGCTTAGTTTGGCACCATATAGTTGATGAGTAAGTCTGGCGATATTTATTTATTTATCTGATACCTATCATGTCAGCGATACATTAATTTATTTATTAGAAACTTAGTATTGTATTATGTCCGGAAAATATTAAAAATACTTAGCTCGTTACTTCATTTTTTTATTGAATGTTATTATTATGATAATAAAAGATGAAAACCCGGCTTCGCTCGGGTGAAATGTGACTCATTTCAATTTTCGGCATGATGTGTTTACATCCAAACAAAGTTAATAGAAATACAAATACATCCGACAGAGAACCAAAGTTATCGACATAGCTCAAAGAATTAGCAAGCTGAAGTGGCAGTGGGCTGGCTATATCTCGCAAAGAACCGACAACCGCTGGGTTAAACGTGTTCTTGAGTGGAGACCTCGACTCGGCAAGCGTAGTGTAGGACGCCCTCCGATCAGGTGGGATGACGATTTGCGAAAGACTGCAGGCAGATGCTGGATGCGGCAAGCTGAAGACAGGGCGCTATGGCGCTCATTAGGGGAGGCCTATGTCCAGCAGTGGACAAGCATAGGCTGATGATGATGATGATGAAAGTTAATCACTATGCAAAGCAAAACTAAATGAAATGAATACTCGTACGGAAACATCATGAACATAGAACACTGAATTTGTTTGTTCTGACAGCTCAATAAATAAATGCACTTCTTCTTCTTTCTTTAAAAATATGGCCCACCAACTAAGAACACTGGCACTGTCATCACTGACACTGACTGACATGCGTCCATAGAAAATATGGCGGTACTGTGCCGAATATTATAATTATAACATTGTTTATCACGACAATCCGAATTTTGCGGATATATGTTGTCGACTCAAAATCATTATTTTTTTAAGTTTTATTATTCTGGTAACGTTTCAATCGAGTCTACCGTACCCTTTGACGGAATTATTAATATAGATGGCGCAATATAGGGATATACATATTTGCAATAAAAATTTGGTCACCACCATCTGTCATTTCAACTAGTACACTATTAGCACGCAGTTTACTCAAAGTACAAATTTTATGTTAATAATGGCCTAATTTAGTCAGATGGCGCTGACAAATTCACACACACAGGCGTAAAATTTAACAAATTTTACGATCGATTTTGATTATGTTAATCTATTTTTAAATGCCTGAAATCATTAGATGCGAATACAATAATTTATTTAGAAGTGATAAAATCCATTGTTTTAAGGAAAAACTTTGTGTGTCTCGTATAAATTCGGAATGAAATATGTATGGAGAACACGACCGCCCCCATCACCTTAAATGTTAATTTTAAAGGTTTTATTGTCAAAGACTATTTGATACTGGCACGCAGTATGCACTATAGAAGTCCCGCCCTCCAAAAACTGTCACCGTTTGTCAGTCAGACAGGTAGTCGGTGTGAAGGTTACAAATGTGTGTGTGTCAATTCATGGTAGTGTGTGTAATGTTTTATTTATTAATTTTAATGTCTTTCTACGTGTTTGAGACACAAAAATGTAACTTACTAAACGCACTTTAAAAAAATATTATTATTATTATGTTATCTATGGTAGCACTCTCTCTCTGCTTCCGTTCACCTAGCAATATTAACGTGTGTGTCTTTTTAAAATTATAATTAATTAATAAAATAACTGTGAACTACACACAACGTTTTTTATTACAAGCACTACGTATTATTTCATAAAAATAGTAGTATTCTGCACTCCTACTCTATATAAACTACAAGTGTGCCTAATTTCATACTCCTCCGTCCGCGCAATTTTCGTATTAAGCGTTTGAAAGTTTTTACGTCACGTATTAATATACAGATTTGGGTAGTATCTAACCTTTCTGCAGCTTAGGCATTTTGCAACTTACTTTTTCTGCAACCTAGTCATTGTGAAAACTACTCATTACGCAATCTAGTCATTTTGCAACCAATTCTTTCCGCAAGTCTGATATTTTTAAGGTTCCGTATTTATTGTTAGGCTAAGTTGCTACGTAGAAAGCTACATAGTCATGAATAGAGCCCAAAATTAGTACTTACTAGCTTTTCCATAGACCTAATATGCAATAAGGTTCAATTCCGTGCAATTCCGCCCCGACCGACCTTTCGTATTATCCCTAAATCCGAAGGGACAAAGCACTTCCGGTCGGGGCTCAGACGGTGTGCTTCCGAAGTCGACACTATCGCCCTCTATCGGCGGCTCTTATCACGAACTAGGAATCTTTTGTATGTCGGGTTATCTCGTTTGGTATGACGATCTATTCATTTTGATAAAATCAGCCCTTTGTATAGGATTATTTTTGCACATACGAAATAGATGAGATATTGGATCTTTCTAAGAAGCTACAATATTATTTTTCTGATAACCTTATAAATGTATACCCACATTTATTAGGCCAAGATTCTTTGTAACTTGAGTGGAATGATTTTTAATAAAATTGAATAGAAACCTAAGATCTTTGTACACAATAATTCAATGTACTCTATAGATTACTAGTAATTGAATCAATAAATATATAAAAATATCTTTTCAAAAGACTTTAATAGTTAGTCCTAGAACTACCCGAAAGTCTGTGAGATACTCAGGCAAGGGTAGTTATACAAAAAATACTACATTTATATATTATAATTACTGGAATAACATGAATATTTTGTTGTTGACTAATTTTCAAAGAGTTATGAATAAATGAACACAGTATTAAGGAAAATCACCGATATAATTGTTCAGGTAAATAAAAAAGGATTGCACGATGCCCGCAGTCTCGCGCAGTACACTAACGATGCCCCCTTACTCTTGCGTTAACCAATTTACACCCCCGATTTGAACTCCGGCGGGACCCATAAATTTCACGTAACCGACGAACCACTTCCGGTCCATACCTGCTTTTAAAACGCAGGGGTTGTAACAGTGTTGCCCCCGGAAAATATAGCTCTATCATGATTTTTCTTGATTAGCGGTTGAATTTTAAATGTGGGGCCGAGAATGTTGTGTATTTTGACCCGATGTTGATGGAAATAGATAGCTTGCGTGCGTATACCAAGGCATCTGGAACTCTACTATCAGTTTTACGATAACCAGTCGCTTGCGTGTGCTTTAAATATTTGCATGACAAATTGTACAGCGTGTTCGTCAACTGAGTAACTATCAAATTGACATATAAATATGTAACGTAGACACAAACGAATGTAGCGAACGTGAAAATCGTGGTAGAGTTTGGGAGGTCAATTTTGAAGCGCCAATAGTGTATTGGTCAATAAATAGTGTTCAATTATTGTGGCAGCACCGGTACCGTTAGTTACATTATTAGGCGCGTCCACAAACCCGAGGATTGCTCGGGTACGCCGCTCATTTCCGCACCTATCAAAATGTTTGCTGCGACTTTAGTTTGACGAATATAATAGATTTTCTCTATGTTTTCCCAAAATCGCTTTTGAATCTTTCAATACCCAAAGAACTTTGACAACCGATTGATCTTGCTCGAGCGTAGGCCACAGGCTCAGGAACTGGGTGGTTGCGGGTTCGATTACCTGGTTAGGTTGTTATTGAGAGCGCTTCACCAATTTTTTGTAGGGTATCCTTTGAACAAGCGCTGCTTACTTTGAGATCATATAGCGGATGTGAGATTAGATATATTTATTTATTTATTACTTAGAATCATCAAAACTGAAAAAATCTGTATAATTTTATGATTATGCAAGATATTTTTCCTGTCAATAAAATCTACAAAGTAATAGTCTACAAAATGATCAATAACTTCGGTCTAAAAATAGACAGCCTGCCGTGGTTTCACATGCCATTCGAGAATGTTTTCTCAAGATATTACATTATTCACACATTTTCATACCTGTCGTTTGATTAAGGGGAACCCTAAATAGAATGGTGGTAAAATATATTCATTGTGACTATCCCCTTACACGAGAAATAATATAAGTATTCGCCATGTACCTAAATATTGCGATCACCAACTAGGTACCCTTCGGGGTCCGCACTAGGAATAACTTGCATTAAAATAATTTCGAATATTACTATGAGATGCAGATATGAATGCAAAGTGCGTCAAACTTTGAATAGTGTTGATCCCTTACACAAATAGTGTTTATGAATACGGATGTAAGTGTAATCAAGTTTATTTATAACATTTCGGTTAATGATTTAAAGAGGATATTACGTAATTAGATTATAGGGCTTAGTTTAGTTTGTGCTGCTTTTGAATTACATAAATAAAATATAAACTTGAATGAAAACTTACCTCACTTATAACAGTTTAAAACAATAATAAAATGGTGGCCCTTACCTGTAACAAAATAAAGTTTATAAATTAATGGACACAGAATTTATATAGGTATAGGTAGATAGATAAACCTTGTAATACAATACTTAATATTCCACTGATAAGGTCAATGACCGATTCGTAATTTCAACCCTCAAAAACCTCCCCTATTTTGATTAACGATGTGGTTGATTGAATCCCACATACTAAGAAATTGATCCCCGTTTATTTTGAGGGTAGAATATTGGTTACAAAGAATCAAAGCTTCGCTAATCATAATTTGTTATCATAATGGAGTGAATAATCGAATAGAATTTGATATCTTTAGGGTAACCTGTTGTTTGGTATCTGATTTTAGATATGAGTAGGTATCCTAAATAATATAATAAATACATGATTTGGTAAGCAATTAAAAATAACGGTTAATACACCGATAAAAATGCTAACAAATGGTTTTTGAAGTACCTAGCATACCTTATGGTATTTTTTACAAAATCTTTTGTTATTGTATATTTTGTTACATAAAAAAACTATCACCGGATTGGACGGAACGCCCTCCGGATAGGACTGCAATATAAACTTGGTTTGCAGTCCAATCCTTGCCTGGGTATTGTCTGTGGTATGCATTGACATGAAACCTCACTCATTCGATATTTCAATCAGTTGATTCGGTGTTCCCGAACTATTTACACATACAATGAAATCAGTAGCAGACACATACGAGCTTAAAACAAATTTATTGAAACGCGAAGTGTAGTACCTTCATTAACGCCAGCCAATCGTTGATCCAACACAATTCCAATTGTGAATACAAACATCGAGCGAACAGTTTGATGCGCAAACGCTACCGTCGTGTAGTGATGGGCGTGTCTGTATGGATATGTATCCAAGTATTTTTGATATTCACCCAGAATGTATGTTGATGAGGATGAAAACTCTGAATCGCACAGTCATTTTAGTCCCGCTTTTGTGATTATATAACAGTGTTATTTTGTGAATCTAATAATATTCGAAGTTTTCATCAGATGATGCCTGTCTGCTTTTGTATTCATTTTATAGCCAAAATTTACAAGTACCTACGACACAAATTGCGACTCTAGCGATCTTAAGATCGCCCTTAGTGTTGTTATAAATGTATTAATATAGGTCCTATACTACTAGAACTGCATTCTCGCATATAACTAAAATTTTGATCCGGATTCAGATCTCTGAAAACCGCACACGTCTCCATCTCTAGTGTCATGCAATTATCTAATTACGTCGCCTCCCGTCAAACATGGCTGCGACGCCCCGACACAGGATTACGTTGTTTGCCGGAGTTCAACTAAGATTCGTCTTGTTTGCTCACATACATAAGTGGGTGACACAACAGAATTATCATGCAAATTCCCGTTTGTATTAGGTTTTAAGGAGTTCCAGAGGCAAAAGTTCGGAATTATGTTCGAGAGTTTCAATACTTTTAATGCTTGAGTTACGGCCTATTTCCGAATTGAAACATTACAAGATAAGTGTTCCTCAAGCGGAATTTTTTTACACATTTGTATCGGGATTTTATATTTAGATTCAGAATAACACAGGAATGTTGAAAATATAAAATTTTCAGCGCGTCTGTCTGTTCATCTAATTTAATATCGCGTAGAGTTGTTGGTGCTAAGTTGATGAATGTTGATGGATCGCGAGCTGTAGACGGTATTGTTCTACCTAGACATTCATTTACGAGGAATTACATAAGAATTATTAGATTTCGTAGGTATTCATAGAATAATTTAAGACAATTTAGCGGTTGGTAGAGAAGCATTCGGTTTGTGTGATGTATCAAAAACAAGACATATTTTTTATAAATAATTCTATAAAATGATTTATCTTTGAGATTATTATATTTTCTTATTTTATATTTAAAATAGTGTAAATGTTATTATTTCGTGAAAATATTTATAGAGACAAAATACTAAAATTCCGTACGAATTGAAAATGCAATTGAATTGAATTGCACTCTACATTTCATCAAAATCGGATGAGTAGTTCAGGCGCTACGGTGGAACATAAAAATGATATATATAGACATAGACTGCTAAAATCATAACCCTTCCTTTTGAATTTGCCGTAGTCGGGTAGAAAGATCTATACTTGACACTCACTTCACAAAAGAAATGACAACATAATTCACAAATTGGCGAAGGCTTTTTAAAATACAACCCTCTATACACAGATATAGGGTTACTTTTGCGTTTCTATTCTGTCCATAGTTCCCAGCGTTATCAGTCACACTTCACTGTTGCTTTGACTTTCACTGAAGACCTCCAGGCTATTTTCGAGAACGCGAAAAGTTTAGTACCTTCGTCTTATCGTGAAAATTTTCAGCTATGTTCTTGTTTTACGCACCGTATTGTTCTATCTCTAGTTACTTTCCACTGTACTTGATGTAGGGCATTTTTATCATTAATTTAAGTGTTAGGCTTGTTCTCGTGTAAGGCTTCTTTCACATGGCAAAGAAACGCACGGTTTTCAAAGAACGCTGTCTTTTGCACAAAAGATTAAACACCAAAATTTTACATATACGAGTATTAATTGTGTGATATAAGTACTATGGTATTAAATAAAATTTGGTTTGTCATTTGTCAGTACTTCCAAGAATTTAATCTTCAAAAGCGACACTATCACCTGGTATGTTTTTTTTCTAAATTAACCGGTTCCCGGCTAGGGTATTTTTTAATACATCCCATTATATGTCCAACAGCTGGGCAAAAGTCTGGTTAAACGTGGCTACAACACGTCCAAGATAGGGATGTACCTGTAGAGATGGAGAGGGGAGGGATGTTTTAATCACAATCTTACCCCGCAGCAAAACTCTTCATCCATATCGTTCAACGATTAAAACATTCCACCATCATCATCTTTCCTCAAGCACAGGTGTGAAACGCGCCAAGTTGTTCGTTACGTCACGAATTGGGGGAAACTCGGCTTGTACTTAGACGGATATTCGTACCTTACCCCGTGGGGAGGAGCGGGTAATTGCATAATATTAACATTTATAACTCCTACCGTATACGTATATCGTTGGGCTTTATTGCTCAGAAGGAATTAATGATTTGGTACGCATCGGGGAATTGTTAGGCATCCAAGTTGCGTGGTATAGAAAGGTTGTAGCGTTCGAGGTACGTTAGAAATTCGAGTTGTTGGAGGTACCAATTAGTTACAAAACTGTTACAAAGAATCCAATCAACAATTTTTATTGGACTAGATAATACATATCACATTGACACCTGACATCAGACGCGATACAATTATACAAACGAAGATGCGGGAGAAGACCATTCAAAGAAATAAATGAAAATATGCAAAATTTTTGGTAAATGCTTTTTACATTAATAAATATCTACTGTTGGACTTAACCTAATAAGCGAATGCAAGTAGACACTCTCTAAACTACTTCTTCTTCTTTCTTTATAAATATGGCCCACCCAGTTTAATAGGTATTTCGCCAGTGTCAAGTAACAAATAGCAATAACAAACAAATTTAATAACAATACAATACAAAAATGTGACCGAACACTTTGGAAAACCAAAATGGAGGCCCCAACACGACTTAATTTTAAGAAAAGAGTTCTTTAAACTGTGACATTACGATGTCTTCTGGCATGATTGAGGTATACATTTTCATAAGCGGGCAATAAAACAATTTATAGTCGCGGCATCCATTACCGGGGATCGTGGCGGTTCAGCTGATGCACCGAGAGTGATCCTACTCAAATTGCAGGTTCATCACGACGCGGGGTCACGACCGACCAGCGGTGCTGTTAGTGCGGCGCTCGGAACATTTTGTCAATAGGCTAGAGCTTATCAAGTTTACTGGTGAAAAAATTCTCAGTGAAAAACGTTTAGACAAATGTGAGAGAAAGAAATCAGGAAACCTCTAGTATGACGCACCGGTTCTATAATAGATTCTAGGACTGGAAGATAAGGAAGTCCTCCTCAAACTTCGGCTTTTTCGTTGGGAATCAGTCGGTTCTATCTTACAAGAGTGACAGTGGTGGGAATGTGTGAAGAGCCTAGTACCATTAATAAAGGGAATACAATTATGCAAAACTACTAAATCCTGTTAAGACGAGGGCTTATGTACCGGACAGTCGTTTCACTATCACCGTTTTCTAATACCAAATAACGTACAACTCTGCACATTTAGTGGTGTAACTTTGTTGGATCGAGAGCGGAGGTTGCTGATCGCTGTCGAGATTGCCGGGGTACAAGTTCACCCCTCATTGTGTGAGACAATGCCGCGGCCCGATGTTATTGTCCCGGCCCGCTTTTGTGTGTGAATCGAATTATAACGAAGCATTTCAGCCGGTCGCGGTCGATTTTACGATACAGTATGTATGTAAGTACTTAAATAATCAGAAGGTCCTAATTCAACTGTATGTTGGCACTGTTCATTTCTGATTATAGGCATAAAACATATATTTTATGTCTTCAAATATTGCCCTATTAACAATAACTGTACATTCACAAAATTAAGCAACGCTTGCACTTGGTACCGTACAATGGACTGGGGCGATGTTATCGAGACCCAGACCATCCACCTTGATGGGAATTGAACACGTAACATCTCGGTGCAGTGAGCCCAGCGGCCTACGCACGAAACCTCTGCACCAAGAGATCCTCACACCAATTGGTAGTCAAATATACCAGGTTACTGTGTATCTCTGTATTGTTAACCCAAGGAAGATCATCCTATAGTTAACCATGCCATAGCTGTCATTTGGAGGAAATGACATGGAAATACAAATTAATTAAACGTCCACACAGCTTGTTTCATATATTTAAACAAATATGTGTAACGTAGTGGTTTCTGCTACTGTATAGATGTGCGGACCGAGTATAATATTTCATTGATAGTTTTATATAATAACGGTAATTATTGCGTAATATTTGGTAGTAACACAACTATTTTACTTATAAATCACTGCCAATAGAATAACCTTGTATCTCAGATAGCTAAAGTAAAGTTACAAAAGATATTACCCATTTCGGGCTTGTATTGGAAACGAAACCTTAGCTAACGCCACGAGGCAGAAAAGAATTAATTGTGTAGCGAGGAGCGGATCCCATTTTCCAAAAGATCTCATCCCATTAACGGGAGATTGGGTGTCCTTAAGGTTCACCTTGCAAGTTATAAAGGACTTAGGATAAGGCCACATAAGCCCCATTACGGTATTTGACGGCAATAATAAATTATTGGGCATGATCCTCCCAATTCTGACTTCGTTTGACTTTTTACATTATTAACGAATAGTCTAAAAGCATATCATCTAGGACTTTATTTATTGCAAGTGGGTAGGTACTATTAACGAAAATATGAATTATTTTCCAATCGAAAACACAAAAAAATCTTTATAATTTTGATTATAAGTTGTATATAATTTAAGGTGTCAATAGCCTAGTGGTTAGAGGGGCCGCTCTCGTAGCTGAGAGGTTCCGGGCTCAATTCCCATCCTGGCTATTAAACTATTGACGTGAGCCCAGTCCTAACACAAGCATTAGTTTAGCTGGAGGGGCTAACGGGAATACTAGTTATGTGATTAAATCACATTGCTAGTAATCTTTAAAAACAAAATTAGGGCCAAGCAGAAAATCCTACTTCCTACTAATATTATAAATGCGAAAGTTTGTGAGTGTGGATGTATGTATGTATGAATGTATGTATGTATGTATGTATGTATGTATGTATGTTTGTTACTCCTTCACGCAAAAACTACTGAACGGATTTGGATGAAATTTGGAACACAGATAGATTATAACCGGGATTAACATATAGGATACTTTTTAACCCAATAATCCAATACTACGCGGATGAAGTCGCGGGGCACAGCTAGTATATTATAATTGCGAAAGTTTGTGAGTGTGGATGTATGTATGTTTGTTACTCCTTCACGCAAAAACTACTGAACGGATTTGGATGAAATTTGGAACACAGATAGATTATAACCGGGATTAACATATAGGATACTTTTTAACCCAATAATCCAATACTACGCGGATGAAGTCGCGGGGCACAGCTAGTCCTTTATAATATCTTTGCTTAATAATAGTAGATATTGGAATTGGGGTAAAACGAAAAGATAATAATTCCCCCCAACTAATTCCAAGTTAATCTGCAACCAATACTAAATTAATACTGCCTGTCTGTCTCACAGTCTAATATGTCCTCACCCTTACCCGCTACAGTTAAAGCGGCTAAACAGCAGACGGTCCCACGGGGCGCGCTATGTTATCTTACAAGAGTAGTTAGATTGGCTTTCATTTCTACAGCTTATTATTGGTTGTATTGGGAATAGGACCTTTTGTTTGGTCGACTATATGGCGGGATACAATTATTATTTTATACATTTCATAACCCATCAGTTAAAGAAGAACTTTCGAGGATCTAACAGACTGATTAGTTCAGTAGGCACTCCGGAGTAAGGATAGAATCATCCACGGTCCTGGGCAGATACTCGTATATTCAAAAGTTACAAACTTCATACTGCTCAGAACATTATCTACAGTATAATGCATATTTTAATTAAAGATGGATATCTATTCATCGTAAATGATATCACGAGAACTCTATACAAACACTTTCAAAAGTATCTTACCGTAGCAACACGAATAAATTTCCCCGAATTAGCACCATCAAATATTGAACATTTAGATTCCACCCACATTTCGAGGAGAACGCAAAATAAACAGTTTTCGATCTCTGAGTATTAACAAAGGCTCCCCTATTCGATTAAGGGGAAGGAAATAAAAAATCCCCCATCTCTATTTCATAATTTGCATCGTAGACGCAAATAAATTTAAAATATTGCCTTGAGAAGCCTTAATTTTCCCTTTCTGATGTTCCAATCAATCTTCCGCGGAGTTGGGGGAAACTTAGAATGTATTTTTTTATAAAGCGATATGGGTAAGTTTCGTATTTTAGTTTGGAAGGATTAAACATTTGTGGTACAACTTATTTTAGAATACTTATTACATAAGACCTTAAATTATTGGTTGTACTTATAAGTAACTGTCGGTTAGTCTCTCAGACTTGTGAATGAATAAGTAAAAAATATGAAATTGCAGTTTGTCTAAAAATAATGTATTCGTTATTGGATTATTATACTGTTAGTATGCACTTGGTATGTATAGAAAATATCATATTTTTTGACTTGCAATCACATAGAAAATATTTCCATATTACGTTTGATGCCGCTGCCTATCGCCACCGCGTATCGCGCAGGGGTGTCATAAAATTAAAATAAGATATCAAACAAAATTGCGAATGCCAACCGCGTACTGCACACCGAGCGCGGCCTTCACAGCTAGGGCTGTCACTTAAGAGTTCTAGTAAGCAGAAATTAAAATACATTAACATGTACCTTTTTGTAAAAAAAATATAGGAACATAATAAAAATATGATATATTTGACCAATACAGTGAGTTTTAAGTGATTGTAAAACTGTCAGTGTCGATCGACCTTATGCTACATTCGGTACATCTCAACCCTAACTCACGGCGCAACGCTGTGACACGTTTGAATTACAAATAAGTGTCTATGGTTTTTATGACACCGGGAATCCCCTCCCTCCCTCCTGCCTTTGATAAAGGCCACACGGTGACTGCAGACGGAATTATAAATTAGATACTGTAGCATTATCTATGAGCTATTCGGCGGGGATTTAAAATGACGAATTAAAAATAAAGCCGGTCCTTTATTTTATTAAAAAGAGATACCAAAAAGTTTTTGTTGCATTTTAGAGCCAGTTAATCCCGAAAAAAATCTACTTACTACCATTAACACTTCGCATGCGTTAGTCAAACACACATCACACTATTAGCACGTGCATAAGCCAATAGTGCATCGCGAAAATAAATGATTGTTTTTGGTTGTTCGTCCGCAAGTGATAGTTTACACATTTTATCGCAATTCGAAGTTAAGCAGTAGGTACTCAAATGTACGTAGGTATCTTGAATATCATCGCAAACACAGCTGATTCAGCATAATAAAACATATTTGCATTCAAAGTAATTTGAACTTTGATACCTATCCACCCAACTCTCGCTATCCGACAATTCTATCTAAAACCGCTGATCTGGCTATTGAGTCACCGCTAAATTATTTAAAAAGATTCCACTTATTTCAGCACTTTCAGGAAATTTTCTTTGTAAAACGTTCTTCGGTCGCAATTTCCGTTCAGTCAAAGGAGACTGTAAATGTTTATCTATGATCCTCTTTTTGCGGGACCCTAGCAGTACATATTTGATTGGCAGTAATTTTAATTTTTAAAATAAAATTAATATTAATACGCTTGTTAGGTCGATCGGCAACTATTTACCCCTTGGGCGAACACAGGCAAGATGATGATGTGTTACAGCAGTTTTATTCAAATTTTCCATAAAGAAAGCAGCAGAGCTGTTATTATTGCAATTTAATTTCGCAACACAAAGAGATCACACCACTATTATGTTAAGCTGCTCGGTAATGTAAGTCGTGATCATATCTCGCCGCTGCCACCGTTGGCTACTGACGGACGCACCGCCTACTGATGTTTAGAACACTGAGTGGAATGGAGTAGTTGGGAACGATGTTCGAACTAAATAAGTTTAAGTCTACGTTAGCGCTATATTTTTGGAGTATTTAGCGTAAATATATACTAGATAATAGTATTGAGCTTTCTTGACTAATTACAAGCAGATGTTATGTAAAGACAATTTTTTTTTTGTGAGGAGTATCATGAAAAATAATTCATGATAGAAAACTAATTTAAAAAAACAACTATATTGAAAAAATCTTTAAAAACAACCGTGCTCTACGAATACATAACTGTGTCCCATAATTTCACCTTCGCCCACGTCACCCGTCAAGTGTTAATCTTCCAAGAAACCCATCGCAATCTCCACGGCAATGGTAGCACGATGGTACCTTGCCCGCAAGCTGGCCAATCAATATAGTGGCTGCAATTATGTTAATGCACTGCCGTAGGCCGCGGCGCGAGCCAGACGCAATTGAAAATGTAAACGACCGTAGTAGAACCTCTGCGGGGTCATGATAGCCTGGTACTCAGGGCTGATGTAGCCGTTTAGTTTTAGAAGGTTATAAACAGCGGGTAAATGGTCGTTGGATTCCAATTTACTTTGAGTTGAATGGTGAATTTATTGGGTCTGTACGGGGTTGGGCGGAAACATGTGAGTAGAGGAGTACAAAGTGGTAATTAATCGTTACTTATCCCGTTTCATGTGATACGATATCAGCGGTGTATATCGATATAACTAAATTGCTAAGCCGAAATCACGAAGGCTAAAAACCCGCCAAGTTTTTTCTAGTAAGTCGCAGTGCCTGATTTAATACTCCACTTGGAGAAGACACTGCCACGCCTCTAAATTACTTAGTCAGGTTTTTTTTTTGTTTAGTAGCCTTTTTATGTTCCACTGCTGGGCAAAGGCCTCCCCTTTTTGTCGCCACAGGTCCCTATTTTGGGCTTGTTTTAGCCAGGTTCGATTGCGCTTGGTAATATTTGTAAGTCATCTACGAAACTATCTTGTTTTTGCAACAAATGCTTGAAGTATTTGATAGAATACGCTAATTAACTTGTCATCATCGGGACGTTTTCTAATAAGCATTTGAGCTAATAAGCTGTCAGTTGCCGATCTAAGTTCCGGGAAAAAATCTAATAACAGCGTGAAATTAAAAGCGGTCATTCCGACTGCTGGCTCCGCTGGGTGTCAGACGAAGCACAGTAATTAAATCTTAGTTGAAGCACCGTACATATACACGAGGAAACGCCTATAAGTGCCTATATTGTTAAGTTTATTTTTATACGAGATTCTGCCCGCAGCTTCACTTGCGTAGATCTTATTATCTGGATGTCGTTGACAGAGGCCTACCAGTTTCAACTACAGCTGAAAACCATCCAGTTGAACCCCATAACCAGAAAAACATCATCAAAATCGGTGAAGCCGTATAGGAGGAGAAGAATTACGAACACGTACACCGGAATTATACGTACAAAGAAGAAATATCATAGATATATTAGAACAAAAGTCGGTAAACAAGCGTTCGACACGCCTGATATTAAGCAGTTATTATATATATACCTATAGAAGTTAACATAATTATGTTTGTAGGTGTAGCGAACATTAATACGTGATCAGTATGAATAGGTATGGAGATATATCTGGGTGTAGCTCGGATCGCTCTCAGTCTATTTACGGCACCTATATTAGGTACCTACCCGGTGCTCATTTTTAGACCTTACCGCCAGGTAGGTTGTTGTTAAACGAATCAATAAAGCGTTCTGAAAATATAGTAATAATTAGTCAATGTTATTACATATGATTATTTTAATAAAATGCTAACATTATCGATATATAACAAGTGATTAACGTTTACTAATGGATCCAATATGAATTCTAATAATCAAAAGCCATCATCAATCGCAATTACAAATGATTTATGAATTGTATCAATTAATTCGCGTTTATTATAAGCGATGAACCGAGTGCCTACATGATGCTGATTTTTAATTAATTAACATCAATTATTCTTGTTAATTTATTCACTATATTCATTTAGAAGCAGTGATATCCGATTGGTGAAGCACGCGTCTTGCGTGCACAAGTTCCTGGGTTCAAACCCCCGCATGCACCTCTGGGTTTTTCGAAATCTATGTGTAAATCATAATTTCAATAATAATATGTTTATCACTTGCCTACGGGGAAGGAAAACATCGTGAGGAACATTGCAAGTCTTATAGATAATCTAACCACTTTTCGAAAGGCATGTGAAAACCGCCAATCAACACGAGGCCAGCGTGGTGGATTCTGGCCTTAATCCCCTTACAATAAGGGGAAGGCAAGTAGCCAGGATTGAGACATTAAGGTCCATATTAATAAATTGTTCTCAATTCTGAGACTGATCCTGGAAATGTAATTCTTATGTCATATCAGTACAAAATGACTTGTCGAAAGCGTACTTAAGATCTATCTCTGACTTGAGATCGATTTATTAATACAGGCCTAAAAGGGATTATAAGTATCTAGGTATATTATTTACTACCTGTGCCCCGCGACTTCATCCGCGTAGTATTGGATTATTGGGTTAAAAAATCCTATATGTTAATCCCGGTTATAATCTATCTGTGTTCCAAATTTCATCCAAATACGTTCAGTAGTTTTTGCGTGAAGGAGTAACAAACATACATACATACATACATCCACACTCACAAACTTTCGCATTTATAATATTAGTAGGATTCATTTGTTCGGTTTACAAATAAAATCATTATTTATTCAAAATTACCTTTTTGTCGTTACTGTCACTACAAGGTTATAATTATAACGAAAAGGAATATTCCAGATTTGAGGTATTTAGTCTAATAGGACATGCCCATAGACACTCCCGCTTCTCTGGTAAGCTCTGATTTACGGTGTTACCTATTTGACGAAGACGCCAAGTTTTACCTACGTGGTTCACTGGACAATCAACGTAAGTAGTAGGTACTTACTTGTTTATATTTAAGTACGAAAGCGAATTGAACAACGTCTTCAGTTACTGCGAAAACGGGTTAAGGACGATTTCGCACGGTTTTGAGGAGAACAGGTTACACTGCTCTTCACTGGAACGGGTCTCGATTGATTAATGGCAGTATTGTTAAATTTTTATCCTCGTTTCTTGGAATCCCATCTCTGATTACTATTTATTATGTGCTTATTTCATATTATGGTGTTTAATACTTATTACCGACATGAAGCAATAAGTAACGGCGCATCCAGGATATTTTTGTCACCAAGGCGGTTCATATATTCTCTTTCCCCCACGATAATAAGTATTGACAGAAGTGAAGTGACGGATAACGTCTATAAATTCTGATGCTGATGTTTGCAATAACCCTGCTCGACAGCCCTATCACTGCTTTTTAAGCTATACAGAGTTATTGGTAAAACACTAACAACCACTCAGGAATATATTACTAATATTTGTTCTATGACTTTTTATAATTCATCAGAGTTTTACACAAAAATAAATGTATTTTTATTCAACGCCTTAAATGTTACGTGTTTTATCAATGATCCTGTACTTATATACCTATATAAGAAAAGCTAATCTATGTTTTAATCCATCACGTAGATCCTGTCCTGATATCAGTGAGTTCCGGCCAAAGTTGCCAGCTATCTGGCGTCGCAGCGCCCCCGGGCCGATACAGCATGTTGTCAGTGTTTGTGCAACTAACAGGATTGCAGACCGCTCATTTATTCACGCTTTGGGCGCTCGCGCCGCGCCGCGCGCCGGCCGCTGGCCCACTTACATGCAAGCGCTGGCCCCAACTTTGGACACCAACATTTCACAGTTTTGATTGGATTATGATTATACCGTGGGCGTATTTAAAATTGGAAGGGGGCAAATGGACTGGCGGTGTAGTCATAGATTATAAAGAAACTAATATTAACAATTAGGATATTACAATATTAATTGTAAGGGACCACAAGTCTAAAATAAAACTTAGGAGTTTATTTATTATCTATAATTATTTGTGTGTATATTAGAGTCGGTAAACAAGCGGACAACCGGCCTGATGTTCACCCTTATAGATGCATGCACGACACCAACCTTAAGGAGAGTAGGATAGAGGGGGGAACAAGAAACTACATTTCATTAAAAATAATAAAACTCACTCCCCAGAATGCCCGTATATATGCGTATCTACCCGAATACCATTCATGAACATGTAAATCAGCCAGTCTAAGAAACTTACATTATTAAAAAACCCTCAAAGCAATTCATAAGCAAATATTAAAATATTATTCGCGGGTACGTAAACGCTTGAATAAAACATACTACAAGACACAATCGCGCTACGAAAATTACACCGACTACAGCCTTTCCGAGGCGATTACGAAAAGCTATAAAAACAAAAACATAACCCCTGCACGCAGACGGTCTCGCACCAAAATGAGCTCTACCACACAAAAATACGAAACAATATACATTAACCTGTGTTACTAATAGCTCAGTCCACAGGTGATCCGGCCAGATGCTCGGTTATTCCGCGAAAATATAAAGTTGCCCCAATAAATAATGCAACGTTGCTTTGAAAACGAGAGGTATGGAAATAAACAACTTGCGAAATAAAATAATATTAGTTTATGGGGGAAGGGATAAAAAGGGGAGTCTGGAACTGACATGTCAAGCTCACTTGCCCTACAAAGCTAGCTGAAACTAGCTGCTCGCTTTGAAGGAGAGGGCTCCAAATAATATTTTCAATGGCACCAGAAAACACAGCAGTAAAGCTACTTCAAGAGATCTTCGTACAATAATGAGCAATAAGGTTTAACAATAACGCACTGCAAACGACGCCTGCAATTTTTTTTTGCAAAAATTGACACACTTTCAGTAGTAGTAAAACGAAGAGCACTATTTTGTACATATACAACATGACGTCAGTATATAAAATATTGGATAACACATCGAAAAATATCTGGCAGCTCTTCATTAAAAAATACAAAGAGAAAACTTCCACCATTGCTGCGAACGTTCAACAATCGATACCTACTCTGAACCTCGTAAAAGTTTCAGTATGAAGAATATTCAAGAAACTCGGGCCCGCACAAACAAAGTAATATAAGATACTTACCGTCTACTCGAAGGATTATCCTCTTGACTTAGATATTTTGATGTTTTACCAACGAAATTGGTTTTTCCCGACAGCAAAGGAAAACCATTATCGCCGAGAAGGGAGCATAGAAAACAGAATAATATAGAATTGCATTCGTTATTTTTTTCCAAAACCAGCATGGCCTGTTTTACACGTTACTAAGAATGAACACACTGTAGTTTTCTCTCTTTATTTTCTGAGCGCAATAATAGCATAGCATTGTATGTATCTTGATTATTTTCGAACGCAGCGTCGCTGTTCTTAGTATAAATGACGAATGAAGTTGCCTGATCAAAATATTAAAAAGTACGCCATATTTCCGCTGTACACCTTACGCTGTACGACGTAGTACATGCCCTTTCCAGTATTTCTATATTCTGTGCTCCCTGAGGTGGGAGCCTCCTCGTTACCGCGTATCTAATTTGGGATGATCCAGATTTTTCGTTCGTACCTCGAGGTGTGAGATTGACAGGTATGTAAGTAGGGATTTGTGCAGTACAATAGTTAGTTTAAGGGCGTGTTGACGCGTGATAAAGGGCCTGCTGTTGTGGGGATTACGGCTGACGACGGGGAGTTGGAGTAGGATGATGATTACAACTTATTCGTATTAACATTTCACTGTTAAAGAAAAACTTTTCGAAGATATAACTATGCACCCATGCATACCGATTCCATGCAAATATAACTATAAACTATTGTGCTAATATAAGCTATCAAACAACTGAAACTATATTCAACAGACAGACAAGAAGTAGAAATTGATAACAGCCCTCTTATCATCATTGAAATCGGTTCAATCCTTTCGAAGCTACGACGCCAAAGAAAGACTTACAGATACAGTTCAATCGTATAACATCCCTCGTGGCATATCGTGGGTAAAAAACTACCAAAGCTTTCACAAGCATATCGGTAAAAGTTTGCAAATTAATGACAAGCATCACTCATCGCGGCGTTGCAACAAATGTTTTGTCGCGAGCACGCACACCCCGACACACAGCGGCACACCCCGACACACAGCAACACTCCCTGACATACACACACGCGGCATGGGGGTGTATTGTGTCTGGCAGCTGTAATGATGCATTTTGGCGGTGCATCCGCCGCGCCGCCGGTGGTGAGCAGGGTTGACACCGTAAAGATATATTTATAGTTGGTATTTTTAAATTTATGTCCTTGGTCCATTCTTGTACGAATATTGGGTAATTGGCTACATCTAGTCATAATATGATGTACTGGTAAAGGTAAATGTTTTTTTATAGTTTTTTAATAATCATAATAGATTTTATTTGTGTTATGTAATCAATCTTAAAAAGTGTAGCTTTATTGTTAATATTTTATGGTCTACTGTTATATAATAAACATACATTTTCAAAAAAATACTGCACTAGGGCCCTTCTGCCGGCTACATACTTAATATACGTATCTAACCCACCCTCTTTTAATTAAATTACCTATTTTGTTTGGTCGGCAACCCTAACAAGGGCCGTCTTTGTGACGACGTGTTGGGTTCGCGTTTTTGGGGAGACGCAGCTTTCTGGATGGCAATAATGGGTTAGACGTTTAGGTAAATGGGGACATAAATATTTGTTGCTAGGCATCTCGCATCTAAAAGGATTGCTGTAAAATAACACTAGCCATATACACATAATATGTACAAAGGTAAAGATTTACTTACATAAAACCTTTAGTATAAGTAGGTTAAGCGTCACGGGTAATATAAAATGAAACAGTAATTAAATAGGTACATATAACAATACAAGAGTTAAGTCACCCCAATCCTGTGCTTAAACCTCTATGTCACACAGTCAAACATTATCTCGCCTGTATCCTCGGACTTCCTTGGGCTTCAGAACATCTAGCTAGACTATGGGCTGCATGAAAGCAACAAAAATATAAATATTAATAAAACCCAAGAACAAAACCCAAAATCTCATGATCAGGAGATCCTCATTATACGACCCCTAAAACTCAAATAATGTCCCTAACCTAATTTCCTTTTTACGTATTTTCCATCGTACTTTTGTGCGCGAAAAGTTTTGTAAGATTAACTCAATTTTTGGGCGGCGAGAGTTCTTTTGCGATGTTATAAAAAGTAGAAATAAACTGTGCCCGGTCGCTGTTGTGTTTTAATGGATTTTCAGCGGGTGATGTACGCAAATCGGTTTTATTGTTCCCATGAATTATGTATATTATGCCTTACAATGTGGTTGCATGGAGATAAATTGAAATTTCAATTTTTTGATGGCTATATTTGTCAGCATAAATCTGTCCACCGCTGGGCACCGGTTTGCCCTTACTTCCACACGAAGAACCATGTGGATCTCATGGTCATGCTAGAAAGCATGACCCAGTACTTCACGTAAAAGTCCAGCTCGTACCTGCATAGAACGAAAATGCAAAATATTTTTTTTGCAATTTTTGTAGATGTAAGGATCGACCCGACGCCTAGTATTGATACATTAATCTAAATTTATATAACTCAAAGGTGACTGACTGACTGACTGACTGACATAGTGATCTATCAACGCACAGCCCAAACCACTGAACGGATCGGGCTAAAATTTGGCATGCAGGTAGATCTTATGACGTAGGCATCCGCTAAGAAAGGATTTTGATTAATTCTACCCCCAAGGGGATAAAATAGGGGATGAAAGTTTGTATGAAACTTTGTCAATTAAATTCCACGCGGACGAAGTCGCGGGCACGGCTAGTACCAGTATAAAGATCGTACTGTAATCTTGGGCTTCAGAACATCTAGCTAGACTGGGCTGCATGAAAGCAACAAAAATATAAATATTAATAAAACCCAAGAACAGAACCCAAAATCTCATGATCAGGAGGTCCTCATTATACGACCCCTAAAACTCAAATAATGTCCCTAACCTAATTTCCTTTTTACGTATTTTCCATCGTACTTTTGTGCGCGAAAAGTTTTGTAAGATTAACTCAATTTTTGGGCGGTGAGAGTTCTTTTGCGATGTTATAAAAAGTAGAAATAAACTGTGCCCGGTCGCTGTTGTGTTTTAATGGATTTTCGGCGAGCGATGTACGCAAATCGGTTTTATTGTTCCCATGAATTATGTATATTATGCCTTACAATGTGGTTGCGTGGAGATAAATTGAAATTTCAATTTTTTTATGGCTATATTTGTCAGCATAAATCTGTCCACCGCTGGGCACCGGTTTGCCCTTACTTCCACACGAAGAACCATGTGGATGTCATGGTCATGCTAGAAAGCATGACCCAGTACTTCACGTAAAACTCCAGCTCGTACCTGCATAGAACGAAAATGCAAAAATTTTTTTTTGCAATTTTTGTAGATGAAAGGATCGACCCGACGCCTAGTATTGATACATTAATCTAAATATATATAACTCAAAGGTGACTGACTGACTGACTGACTGACTGACATAGTGATCTATCAACGCACAGCCCAAACCACTGGACGGATCGGGCTGAAATTTGGCATGCAGGTAGATGTTATAACGTAAGCATCCGCTAAGAAAGGATTTTGATTAATTCTACCCCCAAGGGGATAAAATAGCGGATGAAAGTTTGTATGAAACTTTGTCAATTAAATTACACGCGGACGAAGTCGCGGGCACAGCTAGTTACGTTATAAAACTACTTACTTTATTGTAAACATCATCTATTGGAGATCGTTAGGCATCTAAAACAGGTTGGAAAATAGGAGGATCTTGTCATAAGCGACGGCGATTAATTCGTGGGTATGTTTAATATGTTACTATGATGAAAATATTATTTCCACAAAATGCAATATTTGAACATTTATTTATTCAACATAGATATTTATTTACAGGAATGAATGGATTAGGTTCATTGTGGTTCACGTGTTGTGGTTATTCAATTTGGTCAAATATTAAAAATAGCATACACAACATGCATAGAGGACAAGTTTATGGCTTAAGTTACCCATTGCCTAGGTTGTGTAAAGTTTGACAAGTGCATACAGGATATGCACCTACAGGTTGAAAAAGAAAGGGTTTTTTTTTTCTAATCTTAACTTTGTAATTCTAAAACTATCAGCTTTGGAGGAAACTTGAAAAACAAAAGGTGTTATAGGAATACAGCTGTTGACAGACTTCATAAGTCTACAAAACCTTCAGTAGGTACTTCAACTGTCCCATAAAGCCGATAGTTTTAGATTTACAAAGTTAAGTTGCAAAAAAATAGTCTACCCTTTCTGTTTCACCTAGTAGGTATACTGTTGACGTCTTCTTCTAAAAAGATTTTTATAAACTACAAAAACGAAAGTAAGTGAAACTTCGTTTAATTTTATAAAAAATGTATTTATTTTATTTTGTTTAATCATGTGCATAGTGTTTTTTTGTTTGAATAAAAGCGTGTTATAAATAATCATCGTGATATTTTACACTCTAATATTTAATCGCTCCCGCTTACATTACAAGCTTTCATGGTGTGCTTCTAGAGCAAGCGCTTACCACGGATCCCAGCGCCTTATCGGAGGCGCGCAGGCATTGCGGGCCTCACCGTATTTTTGTTATAGGTCTACCAGAATCTCATGGCATTAAAAAAATATAAAAAAATGTGATTTTCATATGGCAATGTCAATTGTCACCTGCCAAATCAAAGTACAAGGTTTGTCAACCGCTGTTGAGATTTTGTGATATCTTCTTGGCAATTTATTGTTTTTGTGAAAATGTCGAAAAAGCCACTTCGATCTCAAGCGAGAAATATTGTTTTCAATGTGTATCGTAAAATAAGGGAAGAAGAAGGCGTAAATCAAACTCAATCTTTGATTTTAAAGCGCGTCGTAGAGTTGACCGGTAAGTTGGACTGAGTTGTTTTGATACTTTTAGTTTATTTTATATTTATCTTACTTAATTATAGCTTCTTTATAGGGGTTTTCAGTACTACTATACGGCGAATCATAGGTGAGTGCACATCGAACGATGGTGTATTTTCCACGCCTGGTAAAAAGAGGAGAGCGGGGAAGAAGAAAATCAACTTGGACAGTTTCGATTTACAGTTGATAAGGAATAAAGTAAATGAATTTTATACAGTTCGGAAGGAAATTCCAACAGAAATAAAACTGTTAAAAATTCTTCGACAAGAAATTGATTTCAACGGAGGGAGAGAATCTCTGAGGTAAGAAAAATATTAAGTAATAATCCTTCTCACTCGTAAGACGAGGCCTGTGCCCTGCAGTGGGACGTACGAGTATTTAGACTGATGTTGATGTTGATGATTGACTAAGCTATCGTTTCAGTAACATGATAAATTTTATTATTTTTTACAGACTTATACTTAAGGAGACAGGTTTTGAATATTTTAAATGCCAATCAAAAAGGATCATTTTGATCATTTTGTGTACGGAACTCAAGTAAGCGAACGAAAAGCAATTATACCAGTGACCTGAGCGATAATATTGGAATACTGCGAGTCTGCTAAGTGATTCGGAACGGTGCTTGTTGTGTGTAACTAGTCTTAGTGAACTAGTGTACTAGTAGTGAACTAGTACTGTGTATTTGTCGAGTTTGTGGAGAGCGAAATAAACCCTTTTTACACGTTTAACGGCATTAATTGTACCTACCCCTGTACGTGTACGTAACATTATAATAAATTAGTACATAAAGTAATATATGATTGGATTTATTTTTTTTGTCATATTTTCCTATGTTAAGAACCCGATGCATAACAACAATTTCATACACATACCTAGTATACTTTATGTTAATTAATGACTAAATATATAAATAAAAATTAAACAGTATCAAGATCGTTTAATCCAATTTCCCCAGTATTGCACACAACAAATTTTTATTTCCCCATTTGCCATGAGATTCTGGTAGACCTATAACAACTTCTTTTCAGCGATTCCCACCCGCCGTCGTACATTGTACCGATCGAATTTGATTCTGCTATTATCGCTTTTAAGTATTGCTTTCTATTTTGATGAAAAGACCGGGGTATTTTGTAAGCGAAATTCGTTTAAAATTTTTACAACAATTTTAGAGGGATCCCATTTCTACCTCCCTATGAGCTTGCTAATGCCCCTTATCGAAATAGGCTGACTAAGGAAAGTAAAGTATTATTTACTTAATATATTCAGATGCATACCACATCCTCAAATGCAGTATTTTATCCGAAATAGTTTAGGTATCTAAATTAATTAATAAAGATCATTTTTGTCGTCGTATGGAATCGTATGAAACTTCAAAATAAATGCTTTTATCCGACTACGGCAAAGCCAATACGTTTAATATATAATACAATAGCCTTTGTATAATTTTTATGCTCCACCGCAGCGCCTAAAGCTCTCATCCGATTTAAATGAATGAGGTGATATTATAAAAATAAATTGTATAAAAATAATAATATTATAAAAACAAATTGACGAGAATCCGACCTTTAGCAAGCATATTGCAGCTACATCATCCCGGATCAGAAAACTAATACATATGATGAAAATACTGCGCGATGTAGCCCCAATAAACCTTCTAAAAACGATTTACCTCACCTTATGTCAGTCCATTCTATCATACTGTATTCTCGCGTGGGGTGGTGCGGCTTCCACCCATCTCATCGGACTGGAAAGAGCCCAACGTGCTGTACTGAAGACCATGCTACATAAGCCTTTCCGTTACCCTACTACTCATCTTTTTTCTGAGGTTCAATTTCTTAGTGTGCGATGAATATTTATCCTAAAGCTTATCATTGTAACCCACAAAACGGTAATCAACTTAGATAATTACGAGGATCTGGTCAATAAACGTATCTTTAGTTTGCCGCTTGTCGCGGTTAAGACCGCTTTCGCTAGGCGATTTACATTATTTATGAAACCTTTCATTTACAACAAAATTTACAAAATATGTAACCTGAACTATTTATCGGTTGGTGAAGTCAAACTTAAAATACACAGAGAATTAATTGCATGGTCTTATGAAAAACAGAACAATTCCTAAAGAGTCTATTTTAACGTTACCAAATTTAAATTTAAATTCGACGTTTATATATTTTTTATTATTTAAATTTAATTGACTATGTTTTTATTATTTCAAAGGTACCATCATTTCTTACTTCATTTCACTTCATCATCATCTTTTTACTATGTATCCACTTATTTTATAATCGCCAATAATATTTTTAAGACATTCTGCGATACAGGCTCAGCCTAGTCAATTTATCCTCCTGCACATGTCTTCCACAATAGGTATCTTCATATAGGCAACCATCTAATTTTTACATAGAAAACGATATAAAACTGTTTTTAACCCCAGAAACTCTTTTAGCACCCGAAAAAGGGCAATATTTTGCACGTCGCCGGATACTTGAAAATGCATCTTATGTCGTTCCAATAAAGGTGCTTGAGACAGTAATTACAGTGTGTCGGTAGAAATGAGGAGGATTCACGAGGCGCCAAAATTGCCACTTCCGTACACATTCGCCTGTTTGGCCTTTGTGCCCTTATCAGTGCACTTACTATTACCGCTACAATCTTATGTACAGTGTTATCGACTATACTTACTGCTTATTTACGCAAGACAGGTGCGTAACCAATCGGCTATCAATGCTTATACTGCATGACATGTGCCCATGTGCCCATGTGCATAGGCACATGGGCACATGTCATGGGACATGTAACCCTATGGTTAGATAATTTATTTTTAAAAGACAATACTATAAACATAGACAATGCACGTCAGTCGTAATTGTCTGGCGGCGACGTCTCACGGATGAGAACTATCGCCGGAGACCCGGGCTGGTCCCGTAGCGTTTCTGTCGCAAGCAATATTTTCATTTAACTTTGGAAATTGCCAGCGCTCGCTACTCGCAAATTGTCCTGGAATAGGGATCGATAATAGGATTGTAGGTGCGATTTTCTTTTCCCGAGATGAATGTAGGGCTGCCACTGTCTCTTTTACATTTAATGATATACATCTTTAAAAATAAAACGAAGGAGTAAGTACCTGGAATTCATTACATATTATATAGATTCGGCTGATCAAAATACTGATGACTTAGCTCTAGGTAATAACAGCACCTGGCAAGGAAATCTTTGACGCTGCGTCGCTCATATGACGGATTTTATAACTAAGAGTGTCAGTGAAACCGTGCTTTCTCTTTTCTTAGAATATTGCGTTTCAGGGGCTTGTCCTTACTTAAGATTGTGTTTCAAGTATTCAGTAGATTGTTTTCAATCATCAACTAAATATAATATACTAGTTGCTGCCCGCGACTTCGTCCGCGTAGACTTTAGTAAAGTATTCTATGTGTTAATCCACGCTATAAACTATCTGTTGTCCAAATTTCATTCAAATCCGTTCAGTAGTTTTTGCGTGAAAGAGTAACAAACATACATCCACACTCACAAACTTTCGCATTTATAATATTAGTAGGATAGAAGGATCTGACGCAGTGGTTCGAGCGTAGGCCGCTCAGCTCACTGCACAAGGTGGTTGCGGGTTCGATTCCCGTCGAGGTAAATTTCGGAAATGGCCTTTTCGTAATTTTCCCAGGTCTGGGTGTCACTGGGATCGCCCCCAGACGATTTTACGGTACCCATATTACAAGCGTTGCTTAATGTGGGACCATACAGATAGTGTTTTCGTCTGGCGATAAATTATTAAGTATATTGTTTCTAATTTATATTCAGTTTGAATCTTTTATTTACCTTTCGTTACTAGACCAGTATGTTCTTATATAATCCAATGGCAACCCTACCAGAGTGTAAATCTTTGTGATAGAAAAATTTCGGAAATTGTCTCCACGATTTATCGCCGCGACGACGCCGCCGCGTGCGCTCCGGAAAATTGTCTCCTGATATTGCTCTGACATTGCGTCTAGTGGAGATGATACTTACATATGGGTCTATCATAGCCTTGTGATTAACTTGAATTATTTATTTTTTCACCTGAAGTTATTTCGTATAACTCTTATAGTTGTTGCTCGATATTGAGTATCTAACAGACCAATTGAACGCACAAAGTGAAGTATGAATACCATAAAACTCTCATAAAAATACTTCGCAAACAAAAAAATGTATTAAACGTACTAGTACTTGGAATCATAAATCTATATGTACATAGGTACATATAGATATCCATAGGGATAGGGTTCTCGGTACTATAATTACGATTCCTATATCACTAGCGTTCAAGTTATACCGCTCTATTTTATAAAACTTCTTGTCATGTAAGTACATACTAAGCCTCAAAAAAGACGAACCTATTGAATTACAAAAGGAAAGCCTTTGAATTACTAAAATAATTTCAAGAACACGACCATAAAATGACACAAGTATGAACGCTTAAAAAACTGTAACCCGACTCGGAATTACACAAAAATGATATTCAGAACTGCCGATAGATGGCGCTAGTAGTATTCATAAACGCTTTGCGTACTGTACTTTATGTATATTTATCAATTCAGATAGTCTTCTTCTTTTGTTGGACATTACATCCTTCACATTGATTTTGTTAGTATAAATTATAACCTGTGTCATAGGACCATAATAACGAATCAATTGTCATTTCATTCAGCACAACGGCATGGGTAGTTTAGGCGCTACGGTGGAACATAAAAATGATACTAACATACATACATGCATAGACTGCTAAAAACATAACCGTTCCTTTTAGCTTTAACATAGTCGGGTAAAAATATGAACGTAAGTATATATATTCAGAATATAACTTCACCAAATCTTTCAAACTCAAGATTAATACGCTCCCATTTTCGAGCCTTTGAGCCTTCAGAGGGGAAAAAAGATTTACATAAAAAGAAACTTCCAGTCTCCTAAATTATGATTCAATTAGTATTAAAGGATTGGTTTCTCAAAGGACTCGCTACTTTTTCGGGTCTGCCGACTCCGTGGCGAGATCCTTTGTGCTTTCGACCAAACTAAGAAGGTTGTAGCTTTGTACCATGGCCTCTCTTGAGGCACTGGTACAAATCACAAGCGGATTTGCTCATGTGCAATTGTTTTGTGTTTGAAGAAAAATACAAGATGTAAGTAGTAAATAAATAGATTTTTCTCACTGGCTGCCCATAGGGAGCGAGCTTGTAGCCTATGTTATTCGATATTATCTCTGTACGCTTAATCTCCTGCCTGGGTCACATGAACATAGTAAGAGGCTTCAGTTCATTACGCATTACGGTATTCCTTCCTCCGCCTCGCTTTTCAGGAGAATTTTTACGCTCAATGTACTGTGAAAATCTACTCTATTGTCGTCCCTTTGGTACGAACGTCCTTTGTAATACACTTTTAATCATTTATTTTTCTGAGACAGCGATATTGGGTAAAAGATAAACTTCTTTGAACTCAGATAACATCTATTATATGTCAAATTACAATAATTTTCTGGATTATAGAAATAAATGTCAAAGATTGGTTTATTTATCTAGAACTAATCTTTTTATTATATTACATTTAAAATAAGTACATCTCTGTACAAATATTGGTACATACTGATGAACTTAGAAGGTACTCGCTATCTCTTAAAAAATAAGGTGACTACAAAACAATTTCTTAGAGAATTAGGAATGGTGAAACTTATCTTGATAAATGTTACGTTCATCATATTGTTATCAAAACGAACAGAGAATTTAAAGACCATTCATTTCTACCGAGTCCACGTCCAACTTCTCTTCGGTTTTTGCTCTTTTTACACCACAAATATCATGACAGACGCACGCCTGTTTTTATACGACAAAAACCGAGCGGCCTGTCACTGGTAATACTAGATATTTGTTTCACTAACCCCTAGAGATGGTCGGATTAAGTGACGAATTATATAATTTTTTTTTCAGCTCGTCACAACCTCGCGATTATTCCTCTCCGTCCGTGAGTTTGAGATATTCGTCTTGAGGATTAAGGGGTGTCCTGAGTGAGCGAAATTTCACAGTACCCCTGATGGATGGATACGGAAACATTAATTCAGCAATTCAGAGTGTAAAATAGTGAAAGACGAGATAAACGCGGGGCTTTGAACCGAATGATGTCACACTCCAGATTTTCTTTGGATATTTTTAGGTGTTCGTTTTATAAGTTTCTGTTTAATTTGAATCACTCATAAAAACCGAATAGCAGAGTGTTTATTAATAGATATTCAGTGTGTTTCATTTGTTCAACTATAATTTAAATACTAGGTTATCATAAATGCATGGACATTTAATGTATCATCAGGAACTATAATTATATTACCAGCGTGACTTGGATATCCACTAATAGATTGATCATCTTCCGTAACATTAATTATACATTTGTTTTGTCTAGTCCGCTCCACGTCGCGATCATTAAAACAGGACGGCACCATATGGAAATTTAAAAAGGCATTCATTCATTAAACAAACACACATAAAATTTAACGAACCGCTGCCATATTCGTTAACGAATTTCCGGCTTTCATTATGATAATCCCACGGTTATAGACCAACAGGCGTCTCGTTCTGATGCAGTCGGATAGATTGAGGAGTGAAGGGGATGAATATCGGTTTCTTATTCGGATAAAGGCACCGGGTATCCATCTATCGCTCGGCGATCCGTCACAAGTATGCGTTTAATGGCTGCAATTAAGCGGCACTCGCGGGCCTACCGAAATATCGCGGCATAAAAACGTCATTGTTACCGCGTATCAAATTGTCTAACACATTTGCCGGGCGAGATCACATTTACGACTTGTCGCCTGTTTATGACGGCCATTCGAACGATTTGTGACGTTTTCGTTTTTGAACATGCATCTATCGTTTGATTGCTCCGTGCTATATTTGAAAGTAAAGGAAATTCTTGAGTGAATAGTTTCGGCTTAGCGTGTTACTGTTAAAAGGGGGCATTGGCTGCAATCAAGGCGAGTTAATATACAGTATCAAGTAGCTTTTTTATCACCATCCAACAGTCAGTCTCTCAATCGAGGTCGCGTTCCGACCCGGTTGATGACTTAAGGATAAAATAATACAGTGTGCACGTGCTCCATTAGGCACGATTTGAATTTGAGTTTTTCTCCGGCCCTCGTATACAAGTAATCCGCATAATTTCCTAAATTTTCAGTAAAAAAACTATCACTTAAATATATTCTGTGCTATTATTGGAAGCCTCATATTTATGATTCGTCACAGAGCACGCACGAGGGAGTTTTCTATTACTCCTAATTTATATAACAAGTTAATAATCCCGATTCTAAATGTCCTCTAGAGTGGAAATCTCTATATTTGGATTTCCTGCTACAGTAATCTCGTAACTAACGAAGCACCTACCTTTAAATGAAACGGTACCAATAAATATCCAAATGTTAATGTATGTACATACTTTATACAGAAAAACCTTACACGGGATCGCATCACTTAGTTTAATTAACGAGTGGAAATGAACTCTAGTGACACAGGACGACCCAAATTAAAGATGAAACGTTACTTTCATTACGGCCAAATTATACGGACCTCTGGTAAAAACACAACACTGTATATATATTCGGCACCGCAAACAAAGGTCCCTGGGCCAGACCACGGCACGACAAATGTTGTATTAAACGACAAATAAAAGCAGCGATAGTTTGAATTAAATTGGGAACCCAAAAACTGTATGAAAACAAACATGGACCCTAAATTCAGCGGAAAGTTTGAAAGGACGAAAGTGAAACATTTGTAACAAGCGGCGGGATCGGAAACGTTCGTTTGTTATGTAGAACAAGTTATAACTAACGTTATCACGGCTATCACGTAAACAGTTAACCCAGTGTCGTTAAATATTGGATATATTTAACTGGAACAGTTTAGGGAAATGTTTTATCAAAATTGATCGTTGAATGTTAGGGATTTGTAAATAAGTTTTGGTAAACGATTTATGGGACTGTTTTACAGCAGGTTGGGACTGTACAGCTCAAATATCTACAGTCAATAATAATGTCAAAGCGTAGCGTGCCTGGTCCTGTCTGGCCCTACTAGTTTGAATTACTTTATTTGATTTACTTGAAGCTACTGGAGCTACTCTATTTACTATAATACCTAAGTACTCATTGTAAATATTAATTATAAGGAACTGGCGCATAAAAAAATAAATAGCAAGCCCACTGAGTTTCTTGCCGGATCAGGCCGGATCTTCTCAGTCGAGGTCGCGTTTTGATCCGGTGGGAGACTTAAGAAAAATATTTAAAAATGTCAATTTGTAATTGCCCCCATAGGCCTTAACAAAATAAGCAATTTGAATTTGAATTTCAACTGAATGGGTACGAAGAACTGTTTTTCTTTTGACAAGACAATCTTGAGATAGTTAAGTTTAACTCAATGAATATATTATAATTATTCAAATCAGCGAACAAACGGCCACTTACACACACCGCATCGAGAATTATATCAAACGGCATCTACCGACAAATGCATTCTATTAAATGACACTAGAGGAATTCCAATTAACTTGCATTGCAGGCAAATCTAGAACGATTATAGAATCCAATGGTTGGCAAATTAAAACCGGAACTCGGTGGGATTTCCTGTTCAATTTCCATGAAGCACACCACGATAAAAATCCATTAGGGAAGCTCCGCGAGGGGCCTGTGTCACAGTGCCCGTTAAATGAATTTAAAGGAGAGCTGGAAGCGGTATTAACGAAAATTCAATCCTTTGTATCATTTCCAGTGCAGTGTCATATTCACAAGGGATCAACAGGCCGGCTTCAACCTTGATAAGTGCTGCGCAACTACTTACTGTTACTGTCCTCAAAATTATTTTTGATATTCGACCTTGTAAATTTTGATGTATACAATTTCGGTTTGCGTGTGTCGTAATTCTCTCCTCCGAAACGGCTTCACCTGCATAATTCTTAGCTAAAGTTGGGACAAGTAGGTGGCGCTGTTGTCGACGAGAAAATAAAATCTACGCTAGCCAAGCTGTGGGCTAAGTTAGTACTACCTATTTATAAAATTTTAATAGTTTAGTGCCTTTAGTAGTTCCTAAAGGACGAAAGCATTATTTTTTCATAGGATTTTCTTATACGTAGTAGTGCCAAGCTGTAGCCAATTCACTGCAGCTCATATACTGGCTGACTGGACCGGGGTAGTACCACCCTCTCATAGAAGATCGGCGTAAAGTAGCAATTATAGCTGCGTTTTGTACGATGAGTGGGAGAGCCGGAAGCCCAACCCACTCCCTTCCGCTCTCTCTATCCCACCCCCCTTCAGGTAGGCAACGTACAAGTAATGCCTTTGGTATTGCAAGCATATATAGGCTACAGTAGTAACTGTAGCCTATATATGAAAGGGAAGCAGTAGCTTAAGGCGGGTCGTACGCTTGTTTGACGTTTAACCCAACATAAGCGGATTAAATTGGAGATGAAAGTTTATTTATTTATTTTTCAGTTTTGGGAAGACTAGCAGCTATATATACTTAAAATACATAAATAATATAGAAAACATAAAGCTCTTAAAAATCTCCACTAATAGATATAGTATAGATAAGACAGAACAAGCAATAACATTATACAATAATAAACCATACAGAAATAAAAAAGAAGAAAAGAATACAAAGAAATTAGAACATTAGAGCGTTTTCACATTATCCGATCCGATATCGGTGTCGGACGCCGATCCGATATCGGGGTAAGTAAAATGTATGAAATATGTACCTGTCTTTCATATTGTCCGGCCCGATATCGGATATAGACAGGTACATATTTCATACATTTTACTTACCCCGATATCGGATCGGCGTCCGACACCGATATCGGATCGGATAATGTGAAAACGCTCTTAGGAACACAACAATACAAAGAATATAAGAGCAGTGCCGAACAGAGGCCAACAGTAAAAAATATACCAAGTTTGTATGTAAATCCTAGATGGACATCTCAATGAGCTGGTACCCAATGGCATGTCCAGTGCTTTGATTTTGCATTATAGTACTAGCAGGGTTGCTAGTACCACAACACAAAATCAAAGCACTATCTCCCATCATACGAAAACTGTCTATTCCAGTGGCACAGGCGTATCCGGGGCTGTGTCATAATGCGATTCCGTAGCAATCACATGCTTCATTTTGCATTCTAGCAAACACTTTTACCGCGGGATCGCTCGCAGCCTCTATGAGCCTAACCGGAACTAGTTTCAGCTTACCTTTTACTGTTGAAACATTGAATGTTAGATGAGGTTTTGAGTGGATTTTCAATTGGATAATGCCCTCTAGCTGCAACCATAGATTAAGAAGAGCATACGAGAATGATTCCTATAGTTCGACATTTTCATGAAGTTTGATAGAAACATACAAGATGGGATATATCCCATCTTGAAATTTCCATGAGTTATGGATATGTGGTCTTGTAGTAGTAGATTTCTTTATAATAACGTTTTAAATCAACTGTAAAAGTCTATTATCAAATTGGAAGCCTTTTTAACGTTATGTTATGTCTCACATTTTACCGGCAAAGTGTCTCGCCAGACTCTGCTGATCCCAAAATCATCGAGTAAATACGACGGGCGCCGCGGGTTTTTGTCTATTTCTTATTTTTTGTACGAGGAGCAGCATGGATCAGGTACCTCCTTTAATTCAGTTGGAAACCAAAAATTACTAGAAGCAATTTCCCTCTGCCCTACGAGCACAAAGAACTACCGGTAGATTTTTTCAGGAGTCTCATCTTTAATTACTGTCATAGATGTTGAATCTCTACCGGAACGGAGGGCTTACCCGTGCCCTCCAAAGTGCGGAGGAGGTCAGACGTTATAAATAAATAAACAACTTTCCAGATATTACGGGTAGGAATAATTAATTTCCTGTGAGGATAATGAGTTTCATTATTATGTTACGTTTATCTAACATCCAAAATTAAAGAAAAATAATTTGAAGACATGAAAATCGGACATTTGGTTGCTGATATTCAAATTTACTTTCATCTAAAAAAATTCGCCAATTTTATAATTTCAAATAATGTCTGCGCCACGAGAGCAAATCGTCGAAAGATGTAAAGTATATTCTCAATGAGGATAATTTTCAGCTCAACAGACATCGCTTAGTTACGAGAGAGAGAGAGAGAGAGAGAGAGAGAGAGACTGTCTGAACTGTCGATGTCACCCCACTGCACGTGGCAATAAAAATCCTGGTCGCGTCCATGAGCTAGATAGTGACGTCACTCACCGCTATGTACGAGCAGCGTGGATTCCCTCGCTATCGGAATCTCTGTGTCGGTGAGCGTCGCGTCCGACACGTTGTCCGACACCGACGTCGGCGTCGCGGGCGCAGTCGGCGAGTCAGAGAGGCCACGGCCGCGCGCGCGCCGCCGCCCGCTGCCGCTGCTTGAACCGCTGCCCGAGGCGTATGGGTGCAGTCGACCCAAGCCTGAAACAAGGGCATATAACTTCATGACCGAACTCCCCGAAGGGTAAATAGGGACATCCTAAACTGTTGAATAGATTTGGATCCACTTGAATATAACCTACATATTGGAGAAGTATGGTGGTATCAACACGAGTATGGAGGCAGTTCGTGAGATAAACTTGGATTATAAAGCCTAGAACATAGTGTTATTTTGATCTTGCAATGCAAATCACAAAATAATAGCCGTTAACAAGACAGAAATATTGAGATGACAAATTTGGTAAAAAAAATCTGCGTAGGTATTTTTTTATAAATGCCACATAAAAAAACAAACATTCTTTCTCCAAATTTAATTGAAATGATGTCTCCTGAGTCCTTGGATAGATATATTTCTCCACACATTAATAATACGGAATGAAACCAAACAGATAACAAAAGGGAATGAAACCCAGAGAGTGGGAACAGGAGAGCGAGAATAATTAGGAGTTATAAGGATTCGGAACATGACAAAGAGATGTTAAAGGAAATTCGAATAAGGAAATCTGCGGTTCATTATCAAGCTTCGGCTCGCGGATTTGCTCATGTGATAACATATAACAAAGGTAATAATAAACATGCTTCTTGAACTTTAATATCTCAGGCTTGCATTCAGCGCCATCTGTCGTCGGCAAGGTGAATGTTATAAAGTCCATCATTTCTAGCGAAGAAAATGTAACAAAATTTTCTAAAAATGTTTTACAACTTGTTCCTTGATATTAGCGAGGAATTATTCAATCATTGCTCAGCTCAATTACTACCATGTTTCCAAACACGCCAATACAAATCGTCAACATAATTGCAAACTCAATCCCAATAATACAAAAGTACTACCTACAAAATAAAACTTCCACAAAACAAGTCGAATGAATCGAAAAATATTTACTCGGGAAATGTTCCGCTCCTACAATTCAGTTGAAACTTAATCGTGTGGGATAATTAAGGGAGAAGTATTGAAATCGAATAAACGGACCGCAGAGCACTGAAATCTGAAGAAAGTTTTTAATTTAACGAAAACATCCGACTGAGGTCCCGCTCAAAGGAACCTAAGAAAATAAATTTAGTTTCGTTGCCCTCATTACCGGTTTGTGAGTTGGGAAAAATTCAGCTCAGCTGGTGCTTGGTGGCTGTTTGTGGCTTAGCTTAATGAGCACTAGCAATTTATGATGAAGAAAATATAAACATTTCAGTAGCCAAGCTGAAGTGTTTAAAGTGCTTCCAGTGTGAAGCAAAGTGTACAGTAGTCTTCTCGGAGAGTAATAAAGTGAATTTGTATCGTCTTAAAATATAAGCGGAGTTCCATAAGATTAAATAAATAATAAAATATCACTCGGCGGACACACCAACTGTATGGTCCCAAACTAAGCAACGCTTGTACTATGGGTACCGTAAAATGGACTGGGGGCGATCCCAGGGACACCCAGACCAAATGAGCAAATTACGAAAAGGCCATTTCCGAAATTTACCCTGGCGGGAATTGAACCCACAACCACCATGTGTAGTGAGCCGAGCGGCCTATGCTCGAACCACTGCGCCAAGCAGTTTCATAACATAAAAACACCAATCCACACATATTACTGATGAATTATTTAATAATCAAATATTGTAATTGATAGTTTTATGAAATGAACGTCGATTTTAACTGATAAATTGACAGCTTATTGAAGTTTTATCAAACTCTGCTTACTGAGCCAAATTGAATCCTCATGTCTCTTAAAAAGTCAAACAGGTCAACTGGATTTAAGTTCGCAGACTTTATTTATCCTTCCAAAAGTTATTCGAACCTTTGTCTATAACCTTTGAACTAAGTGTCCTAAAGATTGAACTGAGACACATTGGATTTCCACATAAACATTAAATTTATTCTGAGAATCTGAAATTTCATGATTTAATTCAAAATCACGGGGAGCAGACTTCAAAATAATCCAAATATATTGTACGAGTATAATGTAATACAAATATGATCCAAAATGTAATCCAAATATAATGTCATAATATGTTCAAATAATGATATATATATAAAAAGCAGCAACTCAAAATACGGCTAATCAAATTCATTCCGATCTCCAGTCCTCTAATTAAAGAACACAGAAACCCCTTGCAAAGGATGTCCAAATAAAAAAAAAACAATGATCTCGTTAGATGTCCTCGAGACCACCCTTCATTGGTACAACCCAGAAACAAGACGGGGAATGCTAATTGTAAGCGAATTACCAGCTGTTGACGATGCATTCTTCTTTGGAGGCGAAATTCTTAAAACGAGACATAAAAAAGATGAGACCGAACGTTTAATAGACTTTTGAAAATTTATATCGCCAATGTTCTCATTGTGAGTGGCATCTCTTTGGAACAATATAAATGCTAGGCCAGGTATTTTCTTGCACGATCGCCTAAGACTACGTCACTATCATTATTGTCAATGATTGGCATCTTAAATACCAATATACATTAACCAATGACGTAGACTTGGGCCTTATCACATGACCTAGTCGACATAAGATGGGAATATTTGGTTTTATTGTACCATGGACACGTAAATCGTACTTCCTACTAATATTATAAATGCGAAAGTTTGTGAGTGTGGATGAACGTTTGTTACTCTTTCACGTAAAAACTATTGAAAGGATTTGGAAGAAATTTGGAACACATATAGTTTATAACCTGGATTAACACATATAATACTTTCCTTAAGTCTACGTGGACGAAGTCGCGGGCAGCAACTAGTACTAATATAGTTCGGTAAAAAACAAAATACTAAATAGATCTGCTTAATTATAATTAAGTCATTATATATCACATTATTAATTGCACGATTGCCAATTGATAGTAACTGCTCGTTATGTACTAACGAATAATTGAATATCCGATATTTGATATTGCCTATTCACTCATTGTATTGAAGAGGTCATAATGTGTGAGGTCATGGGTCAAATTAATCTATGAGATTCAGCTGTCAAGAGGTGAAACATAGCGTATATTGAAATCAATAAAAAACGACATCTTTTTTTGATTTTATAATAATAAGCAATGGCTCACTAAGTTTCTTCTCCATTAATTTTATTTAATTTCATTTCTTAATATTTTTACATCTTGTTAGGTTTTTTTTTGGAACAGTTATAATAAGTTTTATTCCGACCTTAACCTTTATTTAAATCCGGATTTTATACACTTATATAGACATTCCTAGAAACGAGCGATATCATATCGTTCCATTAATTTAATGGTATCCAAACAAAGGTAACAAAAACAGAACAATTACTTAATTAACGAATTAAAATCAAAAGATTATAGATAAGTACTTACAATAAAAATGTTATAATCCTGTAAAACGGTCGGTATCACCACTTGCACACAAAATTAACTGAATCTAAATTTAGTGGTATTTTATAATAACTTGCGAGTTTTTGAGTGCACCAAACAGAACGTTTGTCCTTCAGATAAAACCTCGCGAAACTAATTCGCGGAGTGAAATCACGGATATTCTAGACTCCAGTGGTGCGTAGGCCGCAGGGGACTAACATAAATAAAAATATTGTCTGTTTCCTCCCGGTGTGATAAGGAGAGGAGATAATGCAGCCGCCAGGATGTCCGCGGTGATAACACATGACCGGCCAGCCGTAATGAAGCGAATATTGTTTTAATGTAGCGTAGCAATCTAATTAAAACTGTGAATCACTTTTAAGAGGAAATTTTTAAATTTAATAGGGAATGTTAAAAAATATCGTTTTATAAATAAGATGGTTATATATACAGTTAGTACTAATTTTTTTTTATGTAAAAAATCAGCAACCCAACGACCTGCTTGATTGTAAGCTGTTACCGTGGCCTATAGATGCTAGTAATACCAAAGGCGTTGCTTGCCGTTCCTGACCTGTAGGGGAGTGTGACAATGAGAGGGGAAGGGAGACAGGGGTGAGGCATTCTCTCACTCATCCTACTAAACGCAGCTATAATAAGAATACTATGTATAGACGACCCTTTGGCGCAGTGGTTCGAGGATAGGTCGCTCGGCTCAACGCACCGTGTGGTTGCGGAATCAATTCCCGGCAGGGTAAATTTATAAAATGGCAATTTCGTAATTTCTCCGGATCGCTTCCAGTCCATTGCAAGATACCCACAGTACATCATACTCTACGAATGATTATGTACAAATATGTTTTGATGATAATCTAGCCATAATGTTTAATAGCATAGAGAATATCCTGTTACGTATTCATAACTGAAGCCATGTCACCTAGATTCCACATATTTAGGGCTTGACGTGGGAGGTATACCTAATGGGCTAAAGACAAAACCAGATTAAATTTGGTGGTACATTTATATTATGTGCTTCGCGAATAACCTCGGTTTATTCATAATTTGATTATGAATACCCTTTACGCATATAGGGTCAGATAAAATGGCTTGAAGATTTATATTATCAATTGATTTACTTTTTTCATCCTAGATATTATTAGTATTTCGGATTTCGGTTGTACCCTTTAGACTTTTCACCCTAACAATGGCTAAACAAAATAGAAAATAGATATTTACATATTTTGGGTTGATTTTGTTGCGTGAATTTCAATTTGACGCGAACAAGGCCCCCGCAGAGTAAACTTTGCAAATTCAAATTACAATATATCTTCTATACATCGAAATAGTGAACTCATAAATATACAATTGGCGGATTGCTTACGTACCGAAATCACGTCTGTTCGTACCCCCAGCGGTACACGCCAAAAAATACTCTGAATAATACGCAAAATACGCTTTCCGCACGTATTGTTACTGGTTCGTTACTAGCACGAAAAGAAAACTACGATTTGAATCCAACAAAGTCGCATAAACGAACCGACAAATCGCTACCCCTAGGGGACAGCTGTCACCATTGCGATATAAAAAATAGTGCGAGCTTATCATTGCACTTTTTTAGTCTCAAATTGTACAAATAAATCATTGAAATGTTCATTGAAATAGAAAATATTTGTCTTGAACTACGACTTTTTATGTCTTCTGTCAAAGTTAAAACCCTGCATCTTACAGCGTGTGCACTTTCCTAGCAATAAATACATTTTTGCGTCGCTTATAATTTATTTCGCTCGCACAATTCACACACTGTTTTGTTTCTTTATGTAAATCAATATGACTTCCCAAAATCCCCAACTCGAGATATAATATTCTAAACACGGTGGACCGCGTTAAGGCAAACGTAGAAATTTGTCACATGAGCGATGGTTCACCTACGTGTTTCGCCGTCCAAATCCCAAATATAATCCGTCGCAGTGCAAATAAAATACACCTTTATTACTTTAAAGAGAAAAGCTTAAATCCAGCGCGGCAGTCTTCGGGGATTTCATATTTCATGCGAACGGGGACCGGGATTATCGTGCGAATTTATGTCTTAACGTTGTAATCAAAAAGTACGCTTTTTATCGAGCTCCCGGGCCGCCTCCGTCCGCTGTTGTAGTAACGCAAAGTGAGACTGTATGATTTCATGCCAGCAAAAGTAAAGAAGGTTGACAAATAGGTCGGGCGTGCCGATGTTCAGTTTTATTAAAATTAAAACGTTCTATCCTGACATTAATAATATGAGGTAAGGTTTAGAATCGCTCGCATGTTGAAATTTACAACGAGAGCACGAGGATACGGCAAACATTTTTATTATCATCGCTCTAGTTTATTGCGTCTCGAGCATTAGAAATAATCTTTAATATGGGGTATGTTTGAACGTTTCAATGTGACGCCACTCGGGTAAGAGAAATCTGAGAAACATCTGAACCGATCCGAGAGTGTTTCGAGGAAGAATAAATATAAATCGGAATAGGCGTTTCCGATATGGAGGGAAAACATTTGCGGAGGCGAAAATTTCTAAAAACAAAACGAACCATAAATCTGTCGGGACGGAGCCACACGGCGGAGTCGAAGGGCCCGTCCACAGCAGTAACTCACTCCACGTACAATTTTACAGACAATTTATTCGACATGAACTGTACTTGTCAAGCGCTGACGTTTGCGTATTGAAGGCATAAATGGTAGACGTAAAAGAGAGGAGACAACTAGTGCTCTTGCATTGTGGTCACGTAGGACATGCGAGACGACGGAGGCGCAATCTTCGAGGAAAGAATTACATTTATCAGAGACACGAGGAAATCTCGCGTAATTCAATGCATACACGCGATGGAGGATGTAGCGAGGGTATTGAAAAGTGTGATGAGGAAGTGAACCTATTCATATTTTGTTGGATTACTGAAATGTTTTCGCGCGACTGTACATAGCCTTGTCATTCGTGTTTTACTACAATTTCGCCAGTAATAAAACATCGATATAATCTTCGATTTGAGCTCTGAGACCGAACTTGAGTATGCTCGAGTGATAACATGACATTGGAATAACGATTTACGAATACCAACCTAGATCGATACTGACTCGATTCGAATTTCAAAATTTGTCGACCCATGCCATCACTAGATTAGAATAATAATAAAATCCAAACGCACACATTTTTCAAAGCATAAAATATAGTTGTCAGTTGATTTATGAATTGTTGTGTCACGAAACTACACAATTCCCGACAACAGGTTGCCAAATAAATTTTTAGGAATGAAAAATTTGCGAAGTGCCTAGCTTTTACAAATGTGGCGACGAATTTTAGTTAAAACGATTGACGGCTTTATTAACAAACCTTTTAATTTATAGATGTATCCTCAACACAGGAGTGAGTGGAGAAATTTATGAATATCACGATTATAATGATAATAGGACTCGCATGTTTAGCATTTTTATTTTGTTTGTTGGTTTCTGAATTAATTATGATAGCTATATATTATTGATTGTATATGTATATTTTTAACCCTCCCTTTTTTCTATGGTTTATTGAACGATGAAATTCGCTGACAGCTCATTGGCTCCCCGATTCCCTGACGTACAATCGAACAGCAAATCACACAAGATGATTACGTCATCCAAAACTTAGTGCCGAATATCCCAACATCGAGTGTTTGTTTTTGATTTTTGTGTAACGAGACAATGGGGAAATGATGAGCACTGTGCCGTACGTCGCCTTTGGGACTTCACCCCACACCCCCTGTTGGTGTTCCGATCAAGTTTGAACTTTATTTCGTGGTGGGTAACATTTGAAATGATTTGCGACAGTTATATAGTTAGGATTTTGCTGTGTTGTGGACTCCACATATGGCGTCGAACGGGTCTCGTGAAGTGACGGCATGCCACTCTGGGGAGCCGGATTGGCCTCTGTGCTCCATGGGACATACACTGTGTTGTCGGACGGCTATATTATGACCGGATTTAAAAGGCGGGTGCGCGTGCTGTGTAAGTTTACCAGCAGTATTGTATTATAGATATTTTATAACAATAATTTTGCTTGATATAACGAGATAATTCACCGAAAATTTATTTATGCTGTTATAATTTTTGCTGCTTCATTAATCAAAATATCTATCAATAATATAAAAATTAATCTCTATTTCCTTGGTCATCGTATCACGCGTGAACGGATGAAACGATTTCACTAATTCTTTTTTTGTTGTGTTAATTATTGTCAGGAGAATGTTCTTATGAAATAAAAATATAAAAAAGTTGAGCGAACAATTCAAATTCAATATTCAAAGTTAAGACAGGACAACGTCTGTCGGGTCAGCTAGTTATTAATAAATGGAATTGTTAGTGACAAAATAAAAACTAATATTAAATAGGTACATTTATAATATCAGGTGTACTTACTAAGTTGCAAAGCTCAAATAAACGAGCACATAAGTCAACGATAACACTGACAACAACATGATGAACGTACACAATTAGAGAGACGATCAATGAGCCAGTAAATTAATAGAGCACCCGTCACTGAATTAGCGGATTAGTCAGTGCTAACCGAAAACCGATGAGATACGCTTATGTACCGCAAATTAGACGCTTCTTGTTTACCTTTATAATGATCTGACATCAAAGAGGAAGCTGGATCCACCGTGCAGTAGGATCGTTGCCAGTGAAATGGAGAACCAGTAGTATCATTCAGAATATTAAATGGAAATGCTCAAGCAACATTAATATATTTTTAGCGTAGCGGAATTACTTGTTTGCAGTGACGAAACATTCACACCGATTTATGTAGCCATCACGACATAAATTTTGTGAATGTCGAGAGCATAAATAGGGATGAATGTACAGAAAAAATAGAGACAGCAACATAGACTGGCGTGAATGAGCAGCACCTGAGTGGATCGCCGAAATTATAGCATTTGACCTCTTTTGTGTCTCGATGAGTATGTTAATAAGTTTGTGTTGTTGCATTGTTGTTGCTTCATAAATATTACCATTCAGGTTTTTTCTCGCCATTGTAATTCTGAGAGTCAGACTTTTTGACCCGTAATGCGACGTATATTTTTAATCACCTCTTGGTGTAGTGGTTTGTCATTTTGGAAATGGCCTGTGCGTAATTTGTCCAGGTCTAGGTGTCACTGGGATCGCCCCCAGTCGATTGTACGGTATCTTAGGTGGGGACTATACAGTTGATGTGCTGGTGTCGCGATATTAATATATTTATTTGGGTATATATACACCCGGATGTACACCGAACCATTGTTCATTTCTCGGGTTTTGCTTATGATCGCACGTTAAATGGGAAATATGAATAAATATTCAAGATTTCATCGTCTCTAACGTATTTTGTATCATAGATTTCAACTTGTTCTACTGCAAACTCACTTTACAATCGCTGTTCCATCGTATCGCGAACTCAAAGTTAGTGATTTATTTACGCTGTCGGTGTATTGATCGACGGTATGAAGGTACAATTTGGGGAGAAACGGGGTCAAGTGTGTATGTTCCATGTCATTTTGTTTGTTTTACTCGAGCAAATAATCTCGGGACATACGGATTTGATTAAGTTTTATCTTGAAGGGAGATCGGATGTTTATACGAATGAATACAGTACACTTGTGTCTTATTTCATTTCATATACCTATACAGAGGTATCTGTGTTGGACGATATTTGGTGGAAAGTTTGCCTATACTTATTCCATATTATCTTTTTTTTCTAAGTGTCTATTCCCGCTACACGCTCCCACCACTGTTACTCCTGTAAGCCAGGATCGACAATGGTGTCCAATGATGACGTCGAGGACTTGGACTGGGGTTTGGACCCATGACGAGTCCTGGGAAAAAACTAAATAATCTTAGAACCCGCAAGAATTTAATCAAAAGAAAGAATTTGAAGAAAAATATCCACATCCCTCCGTTGCAAAGCAGGCGAAAAAAATTAATGTATAGGCCGAATGCCCCCGAAGCAAGACCGTTAGAGCTGATTGAAGACCAGTTGTTAGGCACCACGGAGCGTAATTAGACTAATTGGGTTTAAACTCGTGAGCTGATAACTCCAGAATAGCCTAGTGGTTAGATGACCGCTCTCGTATGATATTCAGAGTTCGATATTATAAGCTGAGATCACAAGTAATCTTGTTAAAAAATATTAGGTTAGTCTAGGTAGGTAAGTACTTTAATTTTCTTTCTTTTTCAAAGCTTGCTTCGTCTTTAAAGGTAAGTATCTTTGTTTTAGAGATGAAAAGGGACGATGATGTCATTACGCAACCTGCTTTTAGAGTAATACTTTTAAGTTGCAATTAGTTTCAATTCCTTTACTTAAAGTGTTCCGAAGTGAACACACAAGTAATGTGAGTACTTATATTTATTAAATAATTCAGTCTAAATATATTTAAAAATATATTTATATAATATAATAATATTAAAAATAATTTAGCCTTTTCATCGTCCCACTCCTGGGCACGGGCCTCCCCTCAATGCGAGGGGGATTTAGGCCATAGTCGACCATGCTGGTCCAGTGCGCATTGGCGGATTTCACTTCGATTTTAAAAATAAAGGCTCAGTTCAATGTATCTGACAAATGTTCATTTAATTAAGTACCAATATTAATAAATGGATAATCAACAAAAGAGATATATAAAAACTCACGTCAAACATTCATAAAATAAGTGTAAAATTAAATTGCGAACGCTTCGAAACAAAAAAACAGCCAACCATGGTTGCGCGGCGGCCTGTTAAGCTGAATGCATTATCGGTTTCAATGGCTTTTAATAAATCCTTTTAGCGTCAGTACTTACAAGCATGTTGTTATTACAAAATGCTATAACAATCGTAAATGAAAATTTACTTATGAGTACCTACCTAATTAATGGGTGCGGCTTTTTATTTCTACATAAATACTAGCTTTTCCCCGCAGTTTCGCCAACGTGGATTTTTTTCGGATGTTGACCACAGTGCCATCTACCTGGTCAAACTATAGCTAAGAACTATCCAGGTGACCCAATAGGTACAAAAAATCATCAAAATCGGTCCAGCCATTTAGGAGGAGAACAATTACGAACGCACGCACACCGGAATTTTATAAGTAGGTATACCTATACAAAGATTTATAGATATGTGAAGTTATCTAGTAGTCCCGTTAGCCTCGCGAGTTATCTCAGGTCAATAGTTAATGGCTAGGATGGGAATCGAACCCGGAACTACTCGGTTCGAGGGGTTGTTTTAACCACTAGACTATAGATATTATTAAGGTTGAATAGAATAAAGGAATTATGAGAAGGTATAATGCCTAAGAACAATAACAGATATTTTATCTACCTCAAACACATACCGCAACTGACATTGTTGCTAAAATACAACAAAACAAGCAATATACTATCTGCTTTCTAATCAACTGGGTGGTCCAGGCCGTGTTCGTATTAATTGACATTAATTAAAGACAATCAATCGATAATCGTCTATAAAATAGAATTTAGCATCGAATATCCCACCAACAATGGACCGGAGGTAAATAGTTGAAGTAATTATTGGGTCAGGATGGGTCAATTAATCATTGGATGCGGACCGAAGCCGCATTATCAATTTAAACGCGTGGACCATTGGCGTGGACCGAAATACATGGGTCCGTTCAAAGTGTGCAAACACTACATTGTTTAGCTGTTCCAAATTCGAATTTGACACTGATTGTCAACTGTTTGAACGATTTTTTGCCGGGCAGTGGAAACGTAATGTGTCATTCTTATTTTAATTTTATAATGGGTATTTGGACTATCAACCATTGTTAAGGCTAAAGCGCCCATCAAGCCCGCGAAGTTCAAATTTTTTGAGGTTTTTTAGATTTTTTTCAAAATCTGACAATAATAAAACGCACCTTTTGTTATTCGCGAAAAATACCGTGTGCAGTGCATTTATTAATATATCCAACTTACTCTAAAACATTTCAAGAACGACAGCTATCCAGATAATCTGGCAATTTTTGTATATTTAGTGATTTACTAGTATCATATCCACCGTGATAATATTTAGAGTAAAATAAATGTATTAATAAACGCACTGCATACTGTGTTTGTCGCAAATCACAAAATGTTATCTTAAATGTTTTCAGGTTTTGGATAAACTATAAAAATACTCGAATATTTTAAATTTCGCGGGCTAGACAGGCGCCTTCACCTTAATGCGTTGTTACTTAATTTTCCAGGTTCCCCATGAAGTCTGGTAATTTGTGAGTAAAGTGACCGTTACATTACTGATGAGCTTTGGTGAGGTACTTACCTATCTATATTAGGCCTACCCAAAGGTCTTACCTTGCTTGATGCATAAAAAACTTGAAAATAAAATTAAATAATGTTCTACTTGACACTGCCTAAACTGAAAAAACTAATTCAATAAGGAATAGATGACGTCGTCACAAGATGAGTTGTTTGTTTTGTATAGACAATCATTTATACGAAATGGAACCTTTGAAGTTGGCAAATCTTAGACCCTTCTTATTATATACTTACTTAAATTCCTAAACATTGATAAAACTAAAAAGAAATTGTATAACGCGAAGGGTGCTGTATACCTATACCTATACCTTGTATACCTTGTATACCTATATATATCGTGTATAACTTCATCGTGTAATGCTACTGACGCTTAGCACGGATAGAGTGGCCGCGCGGCTAGCGCCCCGAACGTCCGTATAGAAGCTTGGCTTCAAAAGGCAAAAAATATTAGGTATCTAAAAGAACTTAAGCAACTTGGGCTCACTACTAGAAATAATAAATAAATATCGCCAGACTGACACACCAACTGTACGGTCCCAAACTAAGCAACGCTTGTAGTATGGGTACCATACAATGGACTGGGGGCAATCCCAGTGACACCCAGACTAGGGCAAATTACGAAAAGGCCATTTCCGAAATTTACCCCAGCGGGAATCGAACCCGCAACCACCATGTGCAGTGAGCCGTGCAGCCTACGCTCAAACCACTGCGCCAAGCGGTCGTCATGTGGCGCTTAAGACATACATAATGTAATTCTGTTAAAATTACTGCAGTAAAAGTGAAATCTTTCATCAAGATACAATCAACAGCTAAAACAGTCGCCTTATACTAGGTGAAACAAAAAGGTAATACATTTTTTTTGCAACTTTACGTTGTAAATTTAAAACTATCGGCTTTGTGGGACAGTTGGAGTACTAAAAGTTTTGTAGACTTGTGAAATCTGTCAACAGCTGTATTCCTGTAACACCTTTTGTTTTCAAAGTTGCCTCCAAAGCTGACAGTTATAGAATAACAAAATTAAGTTTTGAAAAAAAAAGTAAACCCTTTATGATTCATCCTGTATAGAACAATAAAGTAGGTACCGCACCGCTAATCGCTTTACTAATCATTGAAGCACCTGTTCATAATTGTTCTGTATCCTGAACTTTGAACATCTGGTTCTGTTTAGAAATTCTCACAACTGATTGTACTTGTATAAGTACGGTTAGTTACGTTGTTTTGTCAGCCGGCTATACTATGGGTATTTACGGGTGCAAAATACTATTTTGTCCCATCTATACAAATAAATAAAATTGGAGTGTCTGTTTGTAATATCAAAATAACACCTTTTCACTAAATGCATATGAAAGTACATACGACACCTATAACAAAAACTCGATTTAAAAAAAAATTGACTGTCTGTCTGTCTGTCTGTCTGTGTTTGTTCCGGGTAATCTCCGAAACGGCTGGACCGATTTTGACGGGACTTTCACTGGCAGATAGCTAATGTTTTAAGGGGTAACTTAGGCTACTTTAACTTTAGAAAAACAATTAGGGTTCCGCGTAAAAAAATAAAAACAAATGAAATCAAAGAGCATCTCCGAAACGGCTGGACCGATTTTGACGGGACTTTCACTGGTAGATAGCTGTCATAAGCAGTAACTTAGGGTACTTTTATTTGAGAAAAACAAAATTTAAAAAATGGGTCGTGTCGCGCGGGCTCAGCACGCGGGAGCGGGCTTTTTTGTTAAGTTAAATTCCAAGCGGACGAAGTCGCGGGCTCAGCTAGTGTTTAATAATTATGTATTTAAGTAATTTACTTCAATTCCTAATTTTCAATGTTCTTCAGAACATAAATAGTTCTTTATCGTTTCATCAGTCTAATACTCAAGCCTCGCAATCTAAAACGTTGGTAAATCATGCCTCGTACGAACTTGGGTTGGTTCTAGTTCGCAAAACCATCCGACCTATCGGGATTTTTCCTAAAAATAATCTTAAATAGGGACCACAACCGGGAAGAATGGGTTCCAATGGCGGATTGATCATCATCTTGTGGTTCGAGCGTAGTCCGCTCGGCTCACTGCACATGGTGGTTGCGGGTTCGATTCCCGCTGGGGTAAATTTCGGAAATGGCCTTTTCGTCATTTGCCCTGGTCTGGGTGTCACTGGGATCGCCCCCAGTCCATTGTCCGGTACCCATAGTACAAGCGTTGCTTAGTTTGGGACCATACAGTTGGTGGGTTCGTTTGGCGATATTTATTTAATATCAAAAGCGTTACAGGATGCCAACGAGTGTGACGGCTACGGACTCTAATGAGTCGTATCGGAGGAGGCCAATGTCTAGCAGCGGACAAGTTATAGCTGATAGATAGATAATTTCAATGCAAAGAAAAAAGAACCCTAATCTCTATTTTATACGATATGTAAAGTGATTTAACGCCTCGCCACATCCGCCCCAATTCCCATAAAAAGCGATAAGTAGCGGACCACCATAAAGCCATGCCCGTCCCACGGGACATGGCACTTTGGCGTCGATATCATAACGCCGAGACGCATTGTCGATGATCTGCGTTGGTGGGTACATAATATCCTCATTGGTATCGACCACCCTCGCTTACTTGCTGTTACACAAATAAAATGACGTAAGTATTCCTGACATAATAATATATTTTTAGGGTTCCGGACCTTAAAAGGAAAAACGGAACCACTATAGGTTCACTTTGTTGTCCGTCTGGTCGTCCGTCTGTCAAGACCCTTTTTTCAGAAACGGATAGAGCTAGCAAGTTAAAATTAATATAAACTTAAGTGTATTAAATAGGGGGGTGAAAGTTATAATGGATAAAAAAAATCTCAACTTAGAGACATGAAAATTAGTATTAAGGTTACTCATTACAAATGAAAAATATAATTTTCAGCGTTTTATAATATTCTACCCCTAAGTATGTCAAATAAGAGCAAACAGTTTGTATTGGGGTCCCGAATTTGTTTAAGCTGAAAACGTGGCTTTAGGTAGATCTTGCTGTAAAAACTTAAAACACTGTGCAGAAAATCTAGAAAAAATTACACGAAATTGCAATTCTCTTCAACTGTCGCTTTTTCTACATGTATGACAACATATTACTTTGTTGCCCTCAAAAACAACATAAGCAATTTAATTATCTGCGCAAAAATAACAATGCCATAAAGCTTTTTTATTTTACTTTTTAAGTCCTTCGTTATTTATGGTATAGACCGTTCTTGATTCAAATTTTTGGCCAATTACTGTACTTTCCTGACTCTTAACGTTTGAACGTAAAAATAGAACATAAATGTCGACCAATATTACGTGACCCGTGGCGATCAATGGGAAAAGCTATGAGGGTTATAGTGGCAGAGGCCTACTTAACTTTGATGGCTTATCGCGTTGGTGGCCTAATGCATTTAGAATGGAATTGGATTAAAACGTTAAGTATTTTAGGAAAAGGTATGTTACTTGTACTTACATACACTATTATACATTTTAGACAAGGTGTAGATAAGTAAGTAGTCGGTCTTGGTTCTTTTGTAACTTTTAATCTATGCAAATAAATAAAATTGGAGTGTCTGTTTGTAATATCAAAATAACACCTTTTCACTAAGTGCATATCAAAGTACATACGACATCTATAGCAAAAACGCGATTAATAATTTTTTTGTCTGTCTGTCTGTCTGTCTGTCTGTGTGTTTGTTCCGGGTAATCTCCGAAACGGCTGGACCGATTTTGACGGGACTTTCACTGGCAGATAGCTGATGATAAAAGGAGTAACTTAGGCTACTTTAATTTTGGAAAAACAAAATTAAAAAAATGAGTCCGGTCGCGCGGGCTCAGAACGCGGGTTCCACGCGGACGAAGTCGCGGGCTCAGCTAGTATGTTTACTAAATTCTTCGAGTTAATAACGCAAGTATACTAAAACCAATCCAAAATTAGGTAATTATAATGAGTAATTATTTTTGGTTCTGTTAGGAAGTGATTACTATGTATTTATTTACTACTGGGAACAACAAAAAATATACATACGTGATAATAACGCATGCAACAGAACACAATAGGTGGAATGCAGAGTCAAGATTGTACATTCTTTTCGAAATTCAAAAACAGTCACAGGTCAGAAACAACAGCCCAAGAAAAAAAGTAACCTTCCAAATTCAAATGCTCCGAAAAGCTCATAAATATTAAATCATCGCCGAGTGCAGCACGCTACTCCTAACAGCGCACTAAAAAAGCTTTGTCTCGTAGCAAACAATAAAATATCCTAGAGACGAGACGTTTGAACGCAGTAAACTTTATCTTAATGTCTCTATTGAGTTTAAAAATACTCTGTCCATATGTGCGTTGTACATTCGACGGTACAACGTCCGCTCTGTCACTGCTGTATTGATGGTTGTACTTTTACGCTTTTTAACTCTCTCATTTTTGTTTGTGAGTGACATAAAGCAGTTGTTTTTTGACGGATAAAATATTTCAAGTCATGCGCTCTTTTCAACAGATAGCACGTTGTTTACGGCAGTTACGTCGTTTTTAAACAGAGTGGTTGTAGTGTTTTGATTGCTGGTTTGGTTTCCAGTACGAGGTAGCGTAGCCGTTACTGGTTTGTGGTATTTGCGCTCGGGATGTTTTCGTTATGGCTACTGGTTGGCCACTGGAGCTACGTCTGTTGGTTTTCTGACTGTACAAAGGTTATGTTGGCATTAGAGGTAAATATAATCTTCCTACAAAGCCCTTTTTTCTCTTTTATATAATGCTAAAATTTATTACTAAGATTTTTGAAACTTCTAAAGTTCAATACGTATCTATCCGTCACAAAATGTCACTCATACATTTTTTTTAATGTTATACAAAATATGTTAACTCTAACTAACAAGAGTCTCAATGGCGTACTAAAGCCCCTATTTAGAGGTAAGCTTCCGTCTCCGTTCGCACCCTACAAAATACATATTTTGTTTCTTTTATTGTACTAAGCCTAGTTATCATATAAAGCGATTGCATCTCCGCGGTATAAGTGCACAATATAAAAATGTAACGCACAATTTCGTCCCTTATCAGAATGGCGGGAACGCGATGGTTTCTGAAATGTCGCGCCACGCCACCGGTAACTGCTGACTGGGGACCTATTCAGCCAGTATTACCTTATACTTCACGTTACAAATTCAAAAATGGAACGTCTGTAATGGTGACAGATTTACCACATGAACCAAAGATATTTTTTTTTCACGATACGAAAAGACGTAACAGGTTATAATAATGTGGATTTAATTAACACCCCTATTTGCGTTGCATCGGTTAAAAATGGAAATAATAAATGCAATTGATTACAAAAAGCGTGCACAAATGAACCACTGAATCGAAATGTCGCAACGAATGCAAATGGGTAAATCCTTGCACCTTGTCGGGATAAAACGTGGTAGTTAAATCCCACAATACTCAGCAAAGAAAGCGCCAATAACTTTATTTGCACGTTTGCGCGGGCTTTAATGAATATGGAAAATAATGGTCGTAAAATAAATATGTCGTTCGGATAATTCAAATAAGGTTTCAATTTATTAAATGCAGAGAAGAATGATTATGTTAAACAGCCTTTTCTGACACGCCGATAAGGAACCTGCTTGGCATATTTTTGGTATCTAATAAGTACTTATAGGCTTTCATGGCTGAACATATTATTTCTAATAATATAATAATACTAGCTGAGCCCGCGACTTCGTCCGCGTGGAATTTATCTTAACAAAAAAGCCCGCTCCCGCGTTCTGAGCCCGCGCGACGGGACCCATTTTGTTTTTCTAAAATAAAAGTAGCCTAAGTTACTGCTTATAACAACAGCTATCTGCCAGTGAAAGTCCCGTCAAAATCGGTCCAGCCGTTTCGGAGATTACCCGGAACAAACACACAGACAGACAGACAGACAAAAAAATTTAAATCGCGTTTTTGTTATAGGTGTCGTATGTACTTTCATATGCATTTAGTGAAAAGGTGTTATTTTGATATTACAAACAGACACTCCAATTTTATTTATTTGTATAGATATAGATGTTAGTCTTAGTTTCCTCCTGAAATAACATGTGAGCTACTTTTCAACCCCGACGAAAAAAAAGGGGTGTTATAAGTTTAACATGTGTATCTATGTATCTGTATGTCTGTCTGTGGCATCGTAGCGCCCAAGCGGATAAACAGATTTTAATTTAGATTTTTTTGGTAAAAAGGTATTCTGATCGAGAGTGTTCTTAGTCATGTTTCATGAAAATCGGTCCAGCCGTTTGAAACTTATCAGCTCTTTTGTAGTTTAAAAAGTCGTGGTATCGGGGTTTTTTTTAATTTTCAATGTAAAGTTATTACTTTAATTAAAGCGACGAGGGCGGAGCCGCGGATAATGCTAGTACCTAACACATGTTTTCTTGCCTTCATTTTCCTTTCAAACCTGAATCCAAAGGCTTGCTTTGTCAGCAAAATATATTATCGTTAATAAAAAGAAAACATTGAAAACCGTCAAAGCCCAGCGTTTTGGCCCAATGTGCCTGCGACGTCGGCCGCTGTAAAATATTTTCAATACCGAAGAAAATTGGTCAAAAATGACTCCCCCAACAAGATTATCTCAACTTCGACAGGGCGCAGGCGGAACTCTGACTTACGACGTCCAATTTCAAAGTTCATTTTCCTTTGAAGCCGTTTAAGTATTTCAGTGTACTGTTTCAGTTATGTAAGTTACTTCAGGGACCCGAGGAGGAGTAATTTGTTGGGAGCTTATTTAATGTTTTCGTTGAGAAACAAAGTCTATTTATTACGGGGTATATATTATGTGTTTGATAATTGATTGCATTGGATAGAAAGTAAAAATTGAGGAAATTATTAAACATGTAGGTACCTGTTATTAAATATATCTACGTAGCTAATATATCAGTTACATATACTCGTATTAGATAGCATCGCATTCCCAATTGGCACTTCGCATTAGAACAACGCGTCGCCCGGTGGGACGCACTAAGGACAGGATACCCAACTTTTTCCATCTAAAACTTGTACTATAAATCGTCACGGACCAACGGACGGGAACTATCGAAAACTAACCCCCCGCCCGTGCGCCGGTTTTATTGACAATTTATGGCAGATTTGCATTACTGCTGAGTAAATTACTGGACGAATTGGAAGTTTTGCCAGTTGGAATGGGACTGATATATTGGGTAAGTATAGTTTGAGATACTCGTATAGGAGGTATCTTCACGAATATCAGTAAATATTCGTTGTGAACCATCCGCTTATGGATTTGAGAATAAACAGAGATGAAGCGTTGTGTGTATTAGTTTGAGTATTTTAACGAATATTTTTCAACACTCACGAATGGGAAAACTGGTATTGGATTTAGATTCACTGACTTGGCGCAATTTGTCGATGATGAATGAATGTCTAATTATTGTTTAAACCATCCAGTAATCCTATCCAAACGGAACATCCTAAGTATCCATGTAACTTAGGTTAGGGTATTTTTTTGGTGAACCAAATATCCAATCCGGTCATCATAACCTCGTGATTTTTTTAACCAAACAGATTCATTACTATAAACTTTGTTTCAGTTCCCCGTTAATAATTTTAATTTATATTTTATACAATTTTGAAAACAGGTTTCACAAATTCCATACGATTTTGAAAAAACATTATACTTTGTTTGATAACAGCACAGAAACACTTAATAAAGTATTTAATGAGGCAGTTGTCAAGTTTTCCTTTGATTAAAGAGGCGGCGAAGATTCCTTGATTAAAATGTCTTGGTGGTGTTTCTGCGGTTGTCGGTGGCGCTGCTTGCTTTGAATTCTCCAATTCGTCTTTGAAATTTGAAAACTTGATAATTCAGCGTTGCCTGTAGGATCACGTTATTTGGTGTAAAATCATGACAAAGCCTGGTAGATCGCACAGTTGATTGCAAGATGATCCATCCCGCGATGCTTAGAATAGAAAATAATTTAGAATATAGACACCATCTTCTCCGAAGCAAGTTTGGACGCTTCTAAGGCATAGCATTCATTAGGCGCATCCAACTATTAAATTTCGCTTATCCAAGCTTATTACGAAACTGCATCTATTAGCGACGAGATGCTGTGCCGAGGCAATGAGAAACTAGCACGAAGACCCAAGAAAATAATGTGTCGTGAAAACCCTTGGCACGTAGGGCTGCCCCGCTCCACCAAAACCATAACACATAAATACAATTCCGGTTCGTATCATATCCATATTTCTTGGCTCACTGATTAGATATGAAGAATAATATTTTGTCGGGGAAAAATAATATCCTGATTTATTCTTACGGGCGAGATAACGGGCCGAAAGATGTGGCCTGTAATGGTCGTCAAAGGGCCGAAATTGTCCGAAATGGGCCGAAACGAGCCGACAGTGGCCTGGCCTACTACGTATTTTTACATATTATTTTCAGGGGAAGCATTAAATTATAGGGGATTTTTTTCGGGGAGTTATGAAAGACCATATTTTGCGGAGGTGTGCGGAATGGAAACGACTCCTGCCCTCGAGAGGCGGGAGAGAAAATATAATTATATGTTTTATGTGCTTTTATTATTTATTGGGGTAAGGGTTTTTATCCCAAATTGTGGTGGAAAGCAGGTATTATGGCAATTGTTCAACGCTGTATATAGATGCTTGACTATTGCCAATAGTCTAGTGGTTAAAGTGGTCTGTTCGTAACCGAGAAGTTCCGGGTTCGATCCCCACCCTGGCCGTAAAACTATTGACGTAAATCGAGAGGCAAACGAGACTACTGCAATGTGATAGTCTAACATTGCTAGTATTAAAAAATCTGTAAAAAGACCTTAGTACAAACTTTTTAGGGTTCCGTATTACTCTAGATTCCTGTTATCACATGCTTCCTGAAATCCAAAGCATATATTATGTACTATTGTGATACAGACCAAAATACAACTACAATATAAAACAGTACCTACATCTGAACTCAGCCAAAATACATAGGAATATAATCTACGTGCTCCAGTGGATCTTTGTTAAAGCAGTGTAGTAGTGAGGGTTACGATCAGTAGGTACCTTGGATCAGATCATCTTCTTGGATCAAGGATACACAACTGAAATAGAAAAAGAAAGATACAGACATGGGTAAGAAAAGCACCACAGCATTTCTGTGGAAGTCCTAAAAAGTATAGCCAAGTCCAGTAGATCATCAACTCTGCCGTGTTAGCCTCACCACATACCACGTTTTATTCAAGATAATATTGCATGAAAAATTATAAGCCATAAGATGTTGATGTTGATGAGGTTATTCTCCAATGATATTTTATTATTATAGATTGGTTACTGGCGTTCAAAATATGGTAGCTTCAACACATGTCAAAAGTTTCATTTTGGGTTCATGAATGACATTAACCTATAAATTTCTTAAGATATCAAGTATATCGCATTAATAGTATCTGGTACCATCAGCCGCTTAGACTTAGCTAAATGCAAGCTAGGATGGGTATAATAAAATCAATAAATATCGCCAGACAAACACACCAACTGTATGGTCCTAAACCAAGCAACGCTTGTGGTATGTATACTGTATGTATATGTGGACTGGGGGCGATCCCAGTGACACCCAGATCAGGGAAAATTACGGAAAGGCCATTTCCAAAATTTACCCTGACAGGAATCGAACCCGCAACCACTAGGTGCAGTGAGCCGAGCGGCCTACGCTCGAACCACTGCGCCAAGATGTCGTCAAACCCGGAACCTCTCAACTACGAGGGTTGCCCTCCTAATCACTACGCTATTGACCCATCATCAAATTGTGTGCACATAAATTATTGGGAGAATAATCTATTTCATCCAAAACATTTGTAGGTATTCGTTCGTTGTAGCAATGACGTTCTTTAGCTGTAAACATCTATAAAATCAGTTCTCTGCAAACTAAGCCATCCAAACGGGATGAGGCAACAATAAGTTCGCTGATAGAGAGGGACAGGAGATATGCGGACAGCCGGACACGTGTATTGAATCACAAATGCAGTGGATGCAGTGACAGACCTCGTTTCCATTAGATTTGTTTTTAGTGTAGGTTGCTTTGAATATTTTACTACGCTCTCTATGGTAGCGGGAATTAGTAAGTACTTTTAAAAAGAAAATAGTTCTTCCCGAATACTCAAACTCTAATTTAATTAAATGTGTTAATCCTACATTTAGTTTTGAATTGTATTTTTTATTGCGCGCCAAATTAAACAGTTCTCAAATTTGTGTAACGCTCAAGTATTCGGCACTTTGAAAGACGCAAATAGCTAATAGATTACTTTGAGACGTTGTTATCTAGCTTCGAAGCAACAAAAGAATTTCAACGAAGCGATGAACAAAACAGAAATAATTTGCAAAGTTACAATTCAATTAAATTCAAGTATTTAGAAGGACCAGGGAATCTTAAAAAGATGTCAAGTCGGAAACGAATACAAACTAACGACAATAATGAAGTTAGAGTCGAAGGAACTTGTTGAAAATTTTCAATAGTTTTGTTTTTACGCCAGCTCGTAGGTAATTAAACTAAGAAATTTTCACGATTCCACAATTTACAGGGAATATTTTCAAAAGTGAAGTGGAGATTTGCATTGAAATCTTATTATTATGGACTAAGTTATCCTACAGGATGATTTCAAGTAGATTTAAGTTTGGTGAAAGTTATTACCATGCGGAAGATAAAAGGTTGTAAGTGAGAATGTTATCCTAGGTTGTAACAAATGAGTAAATCATTTATATTCGAAAATGTAGCAACTTTATTTGTTTAATACGATATTTTTTTTTTTTACATATTAAGTTCGTACTTGTTATGCAATAGGTGTGGTGAGTAAGACGGTGATATTTTATTTTTTTGTAAAATAAATAATAAAATGTATGTTGTCTACTCACTTATATAACTATAACTGCAATCATCTCCATCTTGTTGCGACTCACCTGTGGAAAAAAAGAAATATTAAAATATAAGGAAAATAAATGTAGCTAGGTACTACGGAACCCTGTTTGGGTACGTAACAGTATGTTTTCATTCAAAAATACTGCTGTAAATTATTATTTACAATAGAAAAGTTTGAAACCGCGAACATTTTTAACGTTTAAAAGTTTGTTGAAATTCACGAACAAAATTCATTAATATTATATTCAGTAGGTGCGCTCTGAAATCGCCGACAAGAATGAAGCATGTTTTTGAGCGTCTAAATTATCATGAGTAGTGATATGTCCTTTAAGGGCACTTTAATTCACAAAGACGTCAGCCAATCAAATATACTTCTTATCCTACCAATATAACGACGAATATCAGGATACAATGAAAATCGTTAAGTCGCAAACAGCATGACAGCACGTCATCGTTTTCAATCAAATTTTATTTGTATTACACGTTGTATAAGGTCGTAAATTGATTTGGTAGTGGCAAGCGTTATATTGTCGCGTCACGCGACATTAGATATGAATCTGGAACTCCTTAAAATGTCGTAATGACGTCTTCCGTGTGTGCTTTGTTTGAGCATTATTTTATATGGAGCCGGCGGAGTGTCGCGATGGCGGTCAGATAATGGTTTGCAGCTGAATACAGACTTCAGAAAAGTTTTTGGAGTGTTATTGGGAATCAAAGGCAACATAAGTGGTTTTGTTTGAAATGTAACAGTCGAAGGATACAGAAAATTGCAGCTGATATACTTAATTGAACAATCTAGGCAAAATTCCCTTAAAGAAATATTGAAGTCTTTAATAAAACTAGATTATTTTCAGATACTTACTGTCCATTTTAATTTAATATTTAGGAAAAAAGAAAACTTATTTCAATCATATCTTATTACAAAAGAAAATACGCAATCTTTTTTTGGCATATAATACTTTTTCTACAAAAAGGCTAGCAGTTACGCTTTTTGCCCAAAATCGGCAAACGTCTCTCTTAACGTATAATGACGTAACTCTATACTTTATGGGCCGCTGGGAATTTAATTTTACCTCTTTATATTTTTGACCACGCTGTCCCTACGGGTCTAGTGGGGGAAAAGAGGTAAGTGGGAAGGGGGCTTGAGTTCTTTATCGTGGCCATTGCGGGCGCTCTCACGTACGCATATTAGGAGAAATGTCCTTCTAAAAGTCGTAAAAAGGTCAACTGAGGTCAGTACGCGTTTATGATGTGTCTTGACCTTTTCTTATTTATATCGATTGATAGTGAATTATTGAAATAACGTTGAATGCCATTAGCAATCTACATATTTCTTATTCCAATCGCTTAAATCCCGGGATTAATCCCTTAAAGGACGAGCACTGAAACGCTACTCAGTTCCATTAAGACATTAATATCTGCAAATATTCAAATCTGTAAAAAATCAAATTGGACTTGTTTGAGTGTCTAAGAAATTATCATTTCTTCGTACCTATCATATTTAAGTTTTGCTTAGTTTAAGACCATATTATTACGTGTTGCTTAGTTTAACTTTTAAGACCATACGATTATTGATCTGTTTATTTGATGATATTTTATTAAGTACCTACTCTATTCTGTGTTTACATATTTTCATAGCAAGAGTATGGCGTGACTGTTGATACAACATAAAAAAATAAAACTATAACTAAACGTTAAAACTTCTTGATAGGTCATTCCCCGACTGCTAGTACACTTGAAACATCAAAATCGTCTACCAGTATAAAATTAAACTTCTAATGAAATATTGTTGCACGCGAAGGGTTCGGGACTTACCACGTTTATTCGACTGAAAATATCGTAAATCAAACATGTTACATTCAGATAATTATGACTTTAGTAAAATAAAACGATATTTTTAAAATAATAACACCTTCAAATATAATATTACCGCTGGTTCATCATAGTTTGTGGATGTATTGAAAAGCCACTGCTCATTGAAATCTTACTAACATATATACACAGATATGACATAAAAAACTGCATTGGTTAATACTAATCCTTAACATTAGCGACACATTGACAAGGTTTTTAATATCGCTTGAAATTATGCATTGAGATACTTTTTTTTAGCACTGACATTTTAGTGACTAGACTATTCAAATGTGGAAGTTCTTAAAACAATTCTGCGTCAGTATTAAATTTTATATTAAGAATACATAGTAATTTAGCTGGTTTGCGGAAACGGCGCGAAGGGTAGGAGCGGCGACGCTGCTTCCGGCCTCGACAGTGGCGCCTTCCCAGAGTTTTCCTAATGACGCGAATATTTCCCGCCTGACGTTTAATTAACTATCAAAAGCGGGGGGGGGGGGGGGGGGGGGGGGAAAGGCCTTGCTGAATAGCCTCTCTTAATACGGCGCTGCCAACCGTCATGTTGAGTTAGTATTTTTAAGAACTTTTAGTTGCAATTCGTTTGGAATGCCTACACTTGAGCTTGAAGTGACAAGTTTACATTGATTCATAAACTGTTTTGTCGCAGCATTGCGAACCGGTGGTAGATTCTGAATTTTCATAAGTGCTTTATTGGTCTACATGAAAAGAAATATGATAACTTAAAAAAATGTGAGCAATTTGGTAAAAAGAAAGTAAAGTTACTCACAGGTAAGTATTATGAGTTACTTTCTCATCCCCATTGACAATACAATCATTGAATAAACCGCGAAATTCGTTCACAGAGCTGGGACAGGCTGATTGGCCAGTGGGTGCTGCCCGATGCCCACGCGATCGTGCGTGAAGAACCACAAAATGACGGTGACTCTATTTGATGCGGATCACTGGTGTTCACGTTTTATATCATTCCATCAATCAACTTATAGATTAGTTTCACGGTGCAGAATGCTCTCAAAAGCTGTTCACGTTGAAGGCCATCACGGAAACAGTTGAGCGAAAATAAAAACACATTTTACTACGTAATATTAGAACGTGATGTTATCGCCGCAGATATGTAGGCAGCGTACTTAAGGGCAATAAGATAACTAATCGTTAATAATGGTACGGAAATAATAGAAGAGGTGACATGAATCTAAAATAGATAGAATTATTTTAAAATGATAGTTACTCAATAATTTTAAAATCAAAATGTTGTGAGTAAAACTTTTCAAGAACACGCAATCACGCATTTAAATCGTTCGTACCAATGGTCTTCAAAGTTATTGCCTATAGAACTGGCGTAAAAGCACCTAAATAAGATACCAATGAAATTATTAACTTTGCAAATATTGCCAAAAATCCACAATATTTTTCGTACCCATAAAATAAGTTACCAACAAAGGGCCAATCTAGATTAAGTTTTCCACCGATTCATCTTTTTAAGTCCATTATTCGACAACATTTTCATTTTATAGAGAAAATCGGGTATTAACCTTGAATTTTACGGCTAATAATAATAAATTGCAAGTCCTAAACTAACTGAACAGTTGGAGCACAGAGTAAGGTCTAAAGAAAATAAATCAGATCAAAATCCAGTGAAAGCTTTTCTGACGAAGCATTTGCGTAATGGTGGCTCAAACAATGTCTAATGATTCACTGACAAAGGGCTGAATTTTGATATTGATGACTGAAAAATGATATTTTTTTAAGGTATAATTAATTTTGATAAACGTGCAGTCAGAAACTTAGAAAGTCTGATGACTGGTCCCTTTTGGTTGGGTCTTGGACAGATAACACCCAGTAAATAGTTTAAGTGAAAGTTAAGACGATCAGAATCAAATTGAGAAAGAATTCAGGAAAGTATAAGAAAGATGAACTCATAGTGTCGTTGAGAACAGACTATACTATCCGCATTTACTACGTTTTTAATTACGAGATGTCCTCTTATCAATATCAACATTTATACAATTTATAACATTTGTATTTCGAATGAGCCTCTATCGCCCACGCAAAACTCAACTCGTGTTTGGTGTAAGATAATGAGTATAACGTTGCAAATTTCAGAACGAAAAAACATTGGGAAAAAGTGCATCAGTCTGTAATTAAACATCAGTTTTAAATAAGGCGGTAAGTACACACCGCGTCAAAATAAAGAGACCCATTCACACAACTACGTTCGCACGACTGGAACACTGCGAACCCGACGCTACTTTTTCACACCGTCGCAATACGGTCTACAATTCTTTGAAATATTGCCTCGACGCGTGCAAATTTTGCTCGGGTACTTTTTCACAGACATCCTACGTACTTTACAACAAAAGATTTAGGGTTTATATTCGCGTGCGCAAGCCGCAAATGAGGAGTGGCGTCGAATGTAAGTTACATACGGTTGCCTACACAAAAATAACGAACTGCGCCGCCGAGACGGCTGTGGTAATCACGACGTGAATGGCCAACCATGGACTATATTATGTAAAGGATCTTTTGAGCTTTTCAAAGGGATCCTGAAGCGTTTCAGGCCGGTTAATTACACGATACGGAGGCCGTAAGCCTGAACTTTGTCTTCAGCACTGAAATTCGTAGCTATAAAGCGATTTTATGCTTCTTTGGATGGAGTTTCTTGGCGGTTCGCGGTTTGTTTTTTCTTAGCAACGGTTACAATATTTTAGCTGGGTTATGGTTGTTTCTTATTATGGGTATTGATTTAAAATAATAAAAGAAATAATGGAGAATTGGTCTTTAAATATTTAAAAGGAAATTTTGTAATCTTCTGTACCTTATACATTCAATAACACGATTGGTATATTTCTTATTTTGGCTTACCGTTTATAATCTCGTTCGATTTTGTAACATTAAGTTACTGTAGTAGGATCAAAGGCGAGAGCAGAATAGGCCTCAAAATAGAGATAGTAGATACGTATTGGAACTTTTTTTGCAAAAGTGTATGACCGAGATGGCTCAACTCAACCCATGAGCATGTGCTAGTGAAACATTGCACCTCCGAGCCGACACAGTTCCTCTGCATTGCAGTTTCCTATTGCGACAAAGAGCCATTCTGATACATCAGAGCGACAAGCCACTGCAGGGACGAACTGTATGGCCACGAAACTAACTACTATCCTAATTGAACCGCCAAACGGAATAACTTATATTTGAGTTCTTCTTCATTTTAATGTCCCATATATGAAAAGCAAGATAATGGTGTCTAGTTAAATCGTTAAGTAGCGATCGAGTACTCGCCGGGCCTACAGTTTTCATTCGAAATTGTACAGTCAATACCAAAAGTGTCTTGATAAATATATAAAATGTCCAAAGTGATCACACTGTTAAAGACAGACGTCAGAATAGTATGACACCAGAAGACAAAACATTTCTATATTGATTGTATACTTTGGACATTTCAGATAAAAGCTATTATTGATATTGACCGTACGTTTATTTTTCAGTAATAATAACAAAAAAAAATGTTATTTGTTTAGAAACAACTGCATAGTAACTATATTTTTGAATGCATTATTTTAATTGAATAAAAATATGTAATCCATCAATACGAATTATTATTAGTCACATTAAAATATACAACTGATTTTGTTTTTATCTCCCTCGACGGTAAATTACTAATGGAGAAAATATTCAAGTTTTTGAATTGCAAAACAAACCATTTACGTATTAATCATTATCTTTATATGATTTATTTGCCCCTGTAAAAATGAGAACACTAATTACTAATTAAACCATAACTAATACTACATTTTTAATTGGAATTCGCCCGTTTCGAAGTCACAACGCAAACGTGTGAAACTGACAACGCTGGTTCGGGATGCTGTATCACAAATGCTCATTTCTATTAGTCTGGTGCTCGCGTCCAGTCGGCTCGGCCCCAGAACTGGGACAATTTATTGAATAGTATCGTGCACCCATACATTGCATAGATGCTGGCACAAGCCTTTAACTCAGCTGGAAAGGCCAAGGGGGACTATCTACTTGGCCTGCCGTTTCGACCAATAGGTTCGCTTCTTTTCCTTTCAACTTGAGCTAAGCCGGGCTGAAGCTGAGGAAATGAAGAGATCCTATTGATCAAAGCGGATGGCCAAGCTAAGTGGACGGTCATCTTTACAGAAATACTAATATTGTGATAACCTCACATTGCTTGATAGCAAAGAAATTTTAAAATATTTTTTTTTTGTCTTGTACCTATGTAAAAGTAAATTTCAGTTATATATTATGAAGTATACCTAGATACCTACATACATTCTTAAAGAAGGTATAATATTTATTCGTGCATTGAACTGTCGCGAATCTGTACATTATGAGTTACGCTTATATTAGTATAAAATATCTACCACTTTTATCACTCTAATAAATTTTCCTAGAGATGGACGATCCCAAATATTTTTGCGAAAATAAAATAAATTGCATATCTATAAAAAGCTACTTAGTAAATGCATTTCAAGCACTCAAAGGTTGTTGTTGAAATATGCTAGCATATTGAACTGAACTGAACTGTGCTATCTATATATATTGCTAAGCTACGCATTTCGCTCGTAGCCACTTGAACTATGATTCTACTACGGCGTATTCACTTAGAATTATATAAAAATAAAAATATTAATAATATTTTTATAGGTGAATAATAAAAATCGCATGCCCGTATTATTCACACTAAAACATTAATAATAAAAAGATATATCTAACGCCATTGTTTTTAAGCCATCCATTAAAACCTTACCAAAGTATTTTACGGCTAACAAATGCGTCGTTCCACGCAGAAATCTCATTGATATGAATACTTAACATTAATAGCTAGGCCCGAACGCTTGTCCCTAACAAATTGTTCGCTTAATCATCGCTCGCATGAGCGATGGCGATCATCAGTCCGGCGTACGCGTTTTTTGGCCCGCGACCCCGTTGTTTTGCTAATCGGCGATATTACGACTTCTGACGCCTCGCCTCAGGCTTATGTATGCCTGGTACTGTCGCAGTCGGAACCCAATTAGATAACAGTTCTCTGCTTGACGGAGGTATAATGGAGGAGCTGTTGCGTATAATGTTATTATACACGGCGAGTTTACGTCAAAATTGCCAAAATTGTTTGGCGATTGAAGTGTTTTCATTCGTATTATCATAGAGAAATTATTGTACTCATGCTTGTTGTATACTCGCCGAATAATGACCCACATAACAAAATAATTTGAAGATGATTTCGCAATAGTGTTAATTAAACAATAAATTCATTGTTTAACAGTCGAATCTGGCCGAGTGCTCGAACAACAAAAGGGTGTTTCCAACCAATCGATCTCCTTATCTATGGGTCGCAGTGAGTGTTTTAATTGGTTTATAAATAACTCGCCTAACCCTTTGCGGCCCTAGTCCGAATATGAGAAATTATGACCCCAGGGCGAGCGGCATTATGCTGTACGGAATAATAAACGTGCCGAAATCCTTAAAACAATGCGCCGGATTGTGGGTTTAGGCTACTTTGAATAGAATAGGCTGTAATTAAAATTTTGTATCAACTTTTTTGGAAGGTTAATTTCGGAAGAAATTAATTACTTTGAAAGTTATTTAAAGAAGTTGTAGACTATTATGGTCCATTACTTTATCAACTATTGTTACCACTGTTTTAAATTATAAGATAAGTTTTTTATGACGGTGAACTTTGTACGCTTTCCATCGTATATTCACTGTAACTTTGTATACATTTGAAGATAAACTAAATACACTGGAATGCAATTCATATAAAGAAGGACCAAAAATACTTTAAAAAAACGATATATTACTTATCTTATATAATAACATTGTATGAATGGTTATGGGAGAACAATGAAGGTTAGACTAATAAGTTCAAATGGTTAGAAAGTTACACAACCTCATCGTACACATTCAAGATTATTTTTCGAAATTTCCTATTTAAGATTTTTTTTTCTGTAATCTGTAACTCATAAACAAAACGTATATTCGTATCACATAGAGCGTCGGATATCACTAACTGGCGTGATGTAAATAAGATTTCTGAAATCTTTGACAAAAATTAAACTACAGTTACCAAAGCAAAATAAAGAAACCCAAAAAAATCTAATTTTCAAATGAATAAAAATACAAACAAATATTTTTGTAATCCAATTCAATTTAACACATGTTTTTATTTAACAAAAACAAATTGATAATAATATCTACATCTGTGTTTTATGATCCGAAACTTGCAACAAAAACTAAAATATGAGGGATAGCAGTTATTTGTTCGGACTGAATAGGGGCCGCCGAAAACAGCGCACACTATGTTGTGACAGTAAGTACCTACCTAATATTCAGCGGTTTTCAAATATTCTACCGTACATCAATTGAGAAATACTACATAGTTTAAAAAAAAATATTGAAGACAATTCGAAATTCAAACTCAATCCAAAATATTTAATTACATCATACTTAATTTATGGTATTCCGGTATGGAGCCACTTTCATCATAAAAGAGTACTTAAACTATTCCAAACTCAAGTGCACTTTACATAAATATTTTAATAAATAATACGGGCTTCTGAAAATTGCCGTAGAAGCCGTAAATTTTATACAGTTTATTTTAAATAAATTGTAATAACAACGATCAAAATTTCCAATATTTGATAAAAATACCTCAGGAGGGTTTGGACTTATTTCTTTTGCAAAAGAGACAATCAGTTTGGAAACCATTGTTCTATACAATAAATTCAGTCCGCACAGACAAGCTATTGCTTTGCATCTTTCGCCACCCCATTCAATGGCTTTCGACGTTTGATTAATGATATTGAATTGGGGGACAGAACAATTTCACATATTCTTGACGACACCCTTATATACCTACTCCAGTCAGTTCAACGAACATGTTTTTTCCCTCGAGTACCCTTTGTTAGAAGAAATACTTAATATATTTTGTATTCGTTAATTATTTTTTTGAAATATAGTTACGATTGGAGAGTGTATACCGGGTGATTTATTAAAATTGATGACCGACAAAATATACTGTGAGATTTAAAATTCAATTAAGTTGATGTGATTGATGTTAAATAGGGTAATTTTTGAGTACAATACTTGATTCTGAATGTACAATATAAAAGTAAGGAATAAAATATTCAAGTCACTTATTAAAATATTATGAATATAAAACAAGTTTGTTAACCTTTGTTTTATTGGTCACTCAAGCTATACCCAGGGCACTGAATGAATTCCGATATTCCGCAACAAATTGTTATAGTTTATCAACCGTCTTGACCAAAGCAAAGGCCACTCAACAACGCCGAGGGAATCGTATTCGACCATCGATAGAATTTCACTCGTGCGCTCGAATTCGGACGAATAAAATTTTAGCCGAAATTGAATCGGCCGGTCGGCGGCAGTAGACCGTAAAATTGGTCGGCAGTCTGTACGGTCAGCGTATCCACGGTATCTTCTTCGGGCCGCCGAATTATGTGTGTATGTTGGGTGTCGCTTTCAGCCTCCTGAATTATACATGGGCCGAGGTGACCTGTGATTTAGTGCGTCGACTTCCGCCGGGGACTCGGACGGTTAAGAGGTATTCGTTTTCACATTTTGTTGATATTGTCCGTGTGAATTTTCTTTGACTTATATTTTTTTGGCGCTGATATTTTTATTTATGAAGGCAAGTTTTATATCGTGGAAATTTTAAGAATAAATGATTCTTAAAAAATATTCGTACAAGTACTTACTTAGTTCACAGTTTTTCAATTCTTACTTTTAGGAATATCTACTATATAAAAATAAGTCGGGTTTTCCTTCCTGACGCTATAACTCCAGAACGCACGAACCGATTTCCACGGTTTTGCATTCGTTGGAAAGGTCTCGGGCTCCGTGAGGTTTATAGCAAAGAAAATTCAGGAAAAAATTCAACAGAACGCGGACGGAGTCGCGGGGCACAGCTAGTCGAAATATAAAATATCACCCTGTATGTTGAACTAAAAATTTGATCAAAATCAGAGTGCAGCGAACTTCCTAATCCTTTCACACCAGGCGATAGCTAGTCGAGCTTTTGGGATAAAATGATTAGCGCTCAACTTCCACCGTTGAGTGACGCTTAACTGAAACTCACACTGCACCTGAGATTATCTATATTATCAATGTCAGCGGAGGTAAAGGGAAAGTAGCGCCAATAAGTTACAAAATAAGGATCAAAATGAAAAGTAAATTTTCCCAGGACCAGGTCGAAGTTTGACCTTCCACAAGTCTTCGCTGGATACTCCATATGACTGTAGAACCTTTCTTACAATAGTAACTCTGTAAATATGTGGCAGGCCTTGCACCTATGTCACACACTATAATATGGTTGTAGAAAGAAAAACCCTGGCAAGGTACGAATGCACCAAAACTTTCCACGAGTATGAGCAGCTCGTAACGGCAATTAACCTAACCCAACGAGCGAATATAAGCACACACAATAGGCAATCTATTGTTTAATACATGCACAGGTAAGCACACTGGGAGACAATCCACCTAGTGGTGACCGTCACCCAGGAAATCTGCAAGTTAAGGGGGGGCAGACGCATTGCCGGCTTTTAAGGGCATTTTTTGTAGACTCGCCATTTTAAAAACGCTCTGCTGTATTGCAATGAAAATACTTCACGAGGGAGATCCTGGCACAACTTGGACGTGATTGGAAAGATGGTTTACGACACACCTACCTACTTAATAGGATACGAGGCATCCAAAAGGTGTGGATGTAATCTCTCCCAATAATGCTTTTAACGACACAATGGAGGAAATTCCCCGTATCTATAAGCTGTTACGGTGAATAGTCAGTTATGGTTCTAACTACATGGGAATCATACACCATTAGTCTTGGAAAACAAAAGCAAGCAGCCACGGCAACAATAAGTAAAGGAGCATCCGTAGAACAAGCAGTGTCGACCCCTGTAATTTCCCACTAAGAGGGGAACTCGGGGAGGTAGGGGCACAATAACAAATAGTTTTTGTCGGAAGCGAGAGCTAATAGATAAAGACTCGAGCAAAATAAATTGTCTCGCGGCTTCCCGTGATAGGAACGGGTGTGGTTGAAATGTTTTTTTATGATTTAAACTTAGATTTTGATGAGTTTCCTATTATTTTTGCATTTTCGGGAGTTGGGACAGTAACACTGGCGGTCAGAGGATATAGTACCTATATAATATTGCATGTCACAAAACTCATTAAAAATAAAAATTTTGTAGGTTCATAAACTAATTATAAACATTTCCACGTTCGACGTGAAAAATATGAAATAAAATATTTCTATTTAACCCGTGCGCTGCTTTTAGATAAATGAAATGTGTCGGGCCCGGCCAGTGGGTAGGAAATTGATATTTCACTCGAATCGTCGTGTCGGGGGAGCCGACGTCTGAAATCCATCCGACGGATAGATAAACGTGGAACTTTACACCATAGACATTGAATTCATAAAAAAAACCGTTACATAATTCCTCTATGAGGTCTATACTATACAGCCTGGCGCTACCATGGCGACTTTAATTTAACACACAGGTAGGGCTAGTGGTCTATAATCATAATAGTAATAAAAAAAAAAAGTCCGTAAATATAAAAAAAATTTTTTCGAACAAAATGGATACTAAATAAAGTAATGAAATTGGCATCAACCTTGAAATCCGATTCATTCAGCTACTCTTACGCTCTTACCTACTACTTGGAGCGGGGCGAGCTAATAGTATTATTACTATTTCTAATAGTATTTCTTTTACGTTTTAATTTCATTGCAGAAATGTTATTATCCGTGACCTCGGCAGGTGACCTCTGCGCTAGAGTTATTTACGTACAGGCTGCTCCAAAATGGTATTTCAGAAAATTTTGAATAATTCAATGAATAATAATGTTTAATAAAATTTAAATATCTCGAAAATCAGACTCGCATTGTCTGATTTTAGAGATATAGCCTAATACGTGTGTTAATTTACGGTCGCCATGGTAGCGCCAGGCTGTATATAAAACGTGGATAGTGTAAAATTTATTGACACTTACTTTGATTTGTCTGCAGTTAAAATATAGGTAATCGCTAACGTCATTTAAAAACGTGTCTGTAGCGTTGTGGACGAAATCCACATGCAATTTATAGCGGTTGAAAACCATTAGCCTTGAGTATTATGCTTAGTACGGTTTATTAGACTGGTCATGCGGAACTTTGTTCGAGTGTACCCGTGTCTGATGAACGATTGTACAGAATCCGTAATTTATTACGATCGTCGACCAAAAACTTCAAAGTTTGCTCTTTTATTGGCGAGGGATCGAAAAATAAGTTATAATTAATCAAAAAATTCTCATAATAACACCGAGTTGCTTATTCAATACAGCGACGATTATTGGAAAATTCTTTCACTGGAGCCCCAGGGCTGTTCAAAAGTACTTCTATAAAAAATTATGGGCAAGCAAATGAAAGGATGGAATAAATAAATGGACCGTTTTTTGGAGTTTTACGCAAAGAGTTTTAATGAGACCTTATATAACTTAAGAAGGTTATCAAAGTTAATAGGAAATTCTGAGTTACGTGATTGTAAAACTCGGAAAAATTATAGTGACAAAATTTTGCTTTCGCTAGGGATATCAGCTACCATTTATTTGTTTATTAATTTGCTCAATAATTGTTTTATACTTTTGAATAAAGTAAGAAAAAAAGTGTATAAAGTAAGTGAACATTAAAACTATTTTTCGGATTTTATCGCGTTTATTAACTTTATGTTCCCGACGTTTCGGTTGCTTTACAGCAGCCATGGTCACGGGGGGACTGAGGTGTTAGACGTCCTGATGTTATAGTTAGTAACTGGGTACCCTCATATTTAGTTGTTGTTTGCGGTCCGATCCACGCAGAAAGTGATACGTGATAAGTGATAGAACGCGATAAAATCCGAAAAATAGTTTTATTTCAATGTGTAGTATTCGCGTAAATATAAGAAAACAATAAGTGAACATTATTTAAAAAAAACATCCCCCTATAAATTAGATATTCAAGTTTTTATGGAAGTTAGTCATCCCATCGGGTACACGGTTCATCTATTTATATAACTCAAGACCATAGAGAGTGAATACACATGAATTTACCTAAAGCCCAACGACACATGACATCGAACTTTACTGCCGTTAAGTTGGCTGAGCCATAAACTGTGTGATTGCTTTACGATGCTGTAAAACTGGTGGCTTTACAATTGCCGAGCTCCCTACGGCGAGCGCGGGCTAGAACCGGGAGCCCTCGAACTAAATCTTTTATGCTTTGTACACATTTAGCGGGAAGTGAGACCAAATCCGATCAAGTGAGGGGCTGGGGTTCGATTTCCACTTGGGGCTAGCTTGGATGTTTTTAGCGTTTGCTCTGGAATTTCTTACAACCCATAGTAGCTAGAATACGAATACCTAGGACTAGTTATTTAATTAATTGTAATTCTTTTTTCATTTAGTTCCACTTTTAAATTCTATAAAATGGTACACTGGTTTGAGTGTAGCCGTTCGGCTCACAGCACCTAGGGATCGTTAAGTCGACTCCCGCCGGGGCAAAATTCGGAAATGGCCTTGTCGTAATCTGCCCTGGTCTGAGTTGATAACTGATTAAATTAATTATAGCTTTAAGATTTTGAATGATCAGTTCATATTCCTGATATTTTATTATTATCCCCCAGTTCGGACATTTAATGTGTTGTTTTGTGTGTTTGTTTACATAACGCGGTCCACCTATCAGCCCTGTCCACGAACGTTTAATTTATTACTTGTTTACCCACTATACGCCATATTAACAACATAAAACCCTAAGTTTAACCATAAACAGCCCTATAAATTATTACGTTGATATCTGACCTCGATTGGCTTATTTTAGTTCCCAAATTGTACTGTAATGTAAGTTATAAAAATGTTTTATTTTTCATAACATTATTAATGGGAACAAAGTGAATGTACTGTAATGTACTGAAATACAATAATTATGTAATTAAGGAACTAATTACCCACTTTTTGAACTGAACTAGCATTTAAAGATCGATACAGCGCGAGGTAAGGCCGTCGGACTTTCTAGGGTAGTAATTATTATTTAACTGAGTAATTAACTATATTTCAAGCAACTGTTTGTCCGAACATAAAAACAAAAAAAAACTATAATATTACGACACTAGGACCACTAGGGATTACTGCTACAAATATGTATATTTCAATCTTGAGAGCAACATTGTTCTAAGGTGCCTTCCTTACATGTAATTTGGGATTGAAAAAAAATTGTTACCTACTACCCGGAGTGTGGTATAGTTCAATAGGTAATTGAAAATTATTAAGAGTTGAAGTAATTTTGTGCTCTGAATTGGCTTTAGGTTGATGTCTGAAATGGTTATAGACGTCTCAGACATTGTAGCGAGTGTAGAGTGTAGATTGTAGATAGTGTAGAGTTGCAATACAACTCTACGCTTAGCCAATTTTTTGATAGGTTGGTTGAGATAGGTTTTGTAGGTAGGTAATATAGAAATCCCTTCGCCCATCCAACATTAGCTGGAAGATAACTAAGTGGAAGTGAATTTGTATCCACCATTCAAAACTATGATGAAAAGAGGAAAATAAAAGGCCAACGACGCAAATCAAAGCACACTTATTCAGACACGACACGAATTGGCGAAACTAAAAAAAAAATATGGAAACGATTTCGCGAAAATGGGCGATTTAACTTTTTCAATTAAGTGAGTATGGGTCGCGCGGGTATATTCTGACCCAGATCCCGACAAGGCTGGTTTCAACCGGTACGCGCCGGTGCGTTCCCGAAATGAAAAGGCTTTTCATTGTGTTTTGTGGCCCTACTCGCGCGGAATAATAAAGAAAAAACAAAAAGTCTACTTCGAAAGTGATTCGATTAACGTGTCACTGAAGTTCCATTTTAGAAAGTTTATAGTGGCTGTTCATTGGACTTTATTTTTGGGAATATTTTCAACCAATGAAATAACGAAAATAATAGCATATCCTTAGTGTAAATTGACGTATTATCTAGCCTTTACTAAATACAACATTAATTATACGATAAGGCAAGCAGGTAAGACCGCCATCGTGTTGCTAAACTTACTTTGGTCCCATATTTTTTATATTCCAAGACCGCGCGAATTTCCTTGCTCAAATAAAAAGACATTCTGTTTGTTTTCTTCACACCTTTAAATAAAACCCCTGTATACACAGCCGCGTCAACAAAACTCACTTTTTACGCGCCACCTACAAGTTTTCCCTCCTTCAATAAAGAAAAGGTCACGAGCGAACGTCTATTCCGTTCGAAACCTTTAAATCGAATCGTTGACAAAACGATCCTTGGTACAAACGGGACACAATATATTTGCATGAGGTAACGCACCAATCTTCTTATATTTGAGCTTATCAAGGCTCAATTCTTCGTCATTCAGTCCTAAATTACGTTTGAAGGTAGCTGAGGGTCTGCACCGAGGTCGTGGAGGTAGCTTTGTGTGCTGACGTATGAACCTGACATATGACGTACATGAATAGTGTTATTTAAGAGACGATGGTGAACGGTGAATCAGAAGCTGAGGATCCTCTTTTTAACCTCATTGAAATGCAAAGAAGGGTATTTATTATAAATGTGTATGTTTGTTTGTGATATCGTAAGTTGCAACGGATAAGCTGATTTCAATGCGGTTTGTTTTTTCTTTACTGGTACCTATTAGCGAGATGAAAATTGATTCTTTGTATTTCAGATATATATACCATCCACACTAACCGAAAGCTTGGTGTTATAGCAATTAATTTTCTCATTTCGTAAGAGATTGTGAATACTGTCATCATAATTCATTGGAGAAAAGTTATAAAGGCAACCATCCTAATAACTGATGCATTTTCATGTGAGATACATCAACAACATAGATAAATCAAGATACGTATCTAGCCAATTCCGTAACTCCGGCCAGTGTAGCTATAAATTCAACGTCTATTTGGCGAAACTGTACAGAAATCTACTGAATACAATTCACAGATGTGTATCGTTACCCAGAAACCCATGAGTTAACCGACAGATTCTGAACACACCTATTAATTGATTCAAACCGTATTCGGTAACCTTGCCCGAATTGAACTTCCAATCAACTTCGTCCCAATAAAGTTGAGTCGTCAACTGACCAAATAGACGGCCTGTGTTGCTGCACTAAGTATGACGACCCTCAAGTAAAGCCGAAGTCAGTCGAAACTTGCCGAGGGACTCCGAAGTGGGACCGAGCATTCGCGATCAATACCCCACTGGCACCCGTGGCTCGCGTCAATTCCGGGGCAAAAGTCACGCTTTCGGGAACGTCGATTTTGGACGGTCACAGCCTGATTGAGGACGTGTGCCGTCCGGTGCACGGAACGGGTTAACGAGTGGCGCGCATGCACAATTTTGAATTCCAAATTGGAACGTCTTGGTAATTTCTTTTAAAATTCAAATTCGTGTTCAAAATTCTTCGTACTTAGATTTAGGGTGAACTTCTTGCGGGTCGGTACCTACTGTTTAAAACACTTACAAGAAAATATAAGTGCTTCACAGTTTATTAAAATAAATATACTTATTATTTCATTCGTCCATTTCAATGATTACTTAGTTGAATTCAACAAACATTTTACAAGTAACTACCTATTTTCTAGTGACATAAAATGTTCGTATCTTTGATAAAATAGGTCACGAAAGCAATGCCAAGTTACGCTGTGGCATTCCGACGACAGTCACTACGTTCCTATAAAGTTGGAGATGTATGGTGACTTGTGAAGAAAGAAAAAAATAAAGGATATCTTAGCAAAAAAACGTTATAAAACAATGATAATCTAATAATAGGTAATTTTGCTTGGGATCGATAACCACCCGTGTATTTCTGGATCAGGACGCCAGTTGTTACATGCTACTGTACTTGAAACATAATAAAAACTTAGCCGAAGACGGATAAAACAACTTACGGAATCGATAAAAGTTACAATTTATTTACATAACAATCGATTATAACGTCACCCGATTCTCGAAGTTTACCATAAGTAGGTCACGGTCGAAATGTTTCGAATGGAGGGAAAAAAACACGATTCTCAGCCCATCTCCCCCACACTGTGCGGGACATTGCGAAATTAAAACGTCGCCGTAGGCAAAACTAGGGCTTTCGCAGAATAAGGATGTCATTATCCCGGTATACGAAAGCGGAGAAAAAAAATGTTTTCGGCGTGTTGTCGCCGTTGAAAAATTGGACATTTCTCGCAGGACGCGGTCCTAATTGTGGGAGGGGAATTAATATGGAAAATATTTGGCATTCTTTTGCAGAGCAGAATATTATTTTTATGGTCATTTTTGGAAATGTATACATACTTTATTTTATGGTATTAAAAGTACTTTATCAATGTCTATATTTTATATGTATAATAATATGTTTTTATTTTAATTTAGAAATTGATTACTTAGGTACCCATAGTATTGCAGAACGGAACCAACCCACCAGTTTAGGTCTGCAGGCTAAAACCGACCCTAGTGCAAGTGGTTGTAGGTTGCTTTCATTCTGCAAAACTACATCCGAAAATTCCTGTAAAATTAAAAACTGTTATTTAATTCCCAACTGACACTGAGAATGCAAGACCGTCGAAAGATTGACGCCCTGGAAATGTGGTGTTGGAGACGCATGCTCCGAATCCCATGGACCGCGTACCGCACTAACGTTTCAATCCTAAAAGAACTCAACATCAAAGAGAGATTATCGTCGACTGTGCAAATACGAATCCTCAAGTTCTTTGGGCACATCACCCGCAACAAAAACTCAATGGAACGATTGGTGGTGCAAGGGAAAGTTGAAGGCAGGATACCACGTGGGCGCTATCCAACACGGTGGACATACCTCATAAAATCCGTGACACACTCAACCGTGAACGACTGCTCTCACTTAGCCAAACATAGACCCACATGGCGACATATCGTACGAACAGCGGTGGCACAAGAACCGACCGAAACATGACCACGACCGCTCTGACAAGAGTGCTACGACTTAGAAGAGAGAGATTTAATTCCCAAAGGTTTGAGTTTATTTTAGTAGTGAAATAATACATACGTAGAACACAATTTATTATTAATGTACACATGAGAACCAAGAGCTAACTTTGTGTGTAAACATTATTGTTTATGAAACTGAAAAAGTTTATAAGCTTTGTATACTTACCCAAGGATTATTTAAGACGAGAACGTACAAAAACATTCACTCGCTTTTGGGTTAATATTTAAAGTAGATAACCTTTTTTAGAGCTAGAAGTAAAAACATCAATATACTTAAGTATGTCTAGATTTTCACCTAATTTTATTTGCTATCACTTGCTTAGGTTTACTATCTACCCGCCCTGACTTCGCTCAGTTATTCAGACAGACAGACAAATGCGGAGTGCGATTCGTTTTATAGGTACTATTTAGGGACTAAGTACACCACTGAACGCTTGCGAATCACTGGCAGTTTGCCAATACCTACTTTAAATATTTCTTACTTAGAAATATTTTCATATATTTTCAAAATACCTCCTTTACATCAACCTGGATTTAACCCTCCACTCTCTAACGTACTAAATTTAAGCGTCCACACCCAACCCTACCATCTGCATCGGTAAAGATCGCTGCGCCAAATCCAAACCACGCTACGGACTAACAAAATTCTCACGGCGCATGCATCGTAAATATAGAGCGCACCGGAGGGTTAGCTGTGTACTTTACTGCGGTAAGCTTTTACGATACAGCTTAAGTAATAAGCTCGGCTCGGCTTAGCGCGAGTGGCGTTCAACGGGTTGATGACGCTTGTTTTTGGAGTAAACGCGCGGCCGATCGGCAATCATGTTTTATGTTCCGATGAGCGGTTGTGAATTTATAATCATATGGAGTTATCAATATAATGATTTTATTTCGAAGAAATTTATTATTAATAATGTCTTAATCTATACAAATAAATAAAATTGGAGTGTCTGTTTGTAATATCAAAATAACACCTTTTCACTAAATGCATATGACAGTACGTACGACACCTATAGCAAAAACGCGATTTAAAAAATGTTTGTCTGCCTGTCTGTCTGTCTGTCTGTCTGTGTGTTTGTTCCGAGTAATCTCCGAAACGGCTGGACCGATTTTGACGGGACTTTCACTGGTAGATAGCTGATGTTATAAGCAGTACCTTAGGCTACTTTTATTTTAGAAAAACAAAATTAAAAAAATGGGTTCAGCCGCGCGGGCTCAGAACGCGGGAGCGGGCTTTTTTTCTTAAATTAAATTCCACGCGGACGAAGTCGCGGGCTCAGCTAGTCATATTTATAATCATATTTAACGAGTAAAACGTCGGACTTTCACTGAAAACCTTTGAATATTGCGAAACATGTTTGAATATTCGCTGCCATAAGTATCTCGTACCCTCGATATTAGTAGGGGATAGATGGGGTTTTGTGGCGTACATTGGAAGATTCCTATATTCTGCAGTGGACTAATAAAAGTTGATGATGAAGTACATTGTTGCCTACATAATCTAATCTAAATTCGGTGCCAAGGAACAAAATAACAATTCTCATTACAATATTAGTTAAACTGTTTGAGACATTTGATTTTGTTTGAATAGTCGTAAAGTCGATTATCGCCTGTATCTCCTGATATGACCCATACTGCACAACTCACTGGTCGGGGAGGCTGTTGTTTCCTGTGGTATCGCTATTTCAGAACGGAATTTTTGGTTTCATATTACAATTGGGCAAAGGTAAGTTCATTCGCGATTTTCGCACGTTTATGAATTCTATAACATGTTACAACGATGTTCTCTGAAACTGAAAGTAGTGTTTCGTAGGGATTCCATAAAGGTTGATGTGAGGCAAAATGTGATTTACCTCACATAACGCAAAAGATAATTTAAGTGTTAATTTTAAAATCTAGCGTTTACTATATACTAGGTGATACAAAATGGGTATACTATTTTTTTTGCAACTTAACTTTGTAATTCTAAAACCATCAGCTTTGGAGGGAACTTGAAAAACAAAAGGTGTTATAGGAATACAGCTGTTGACCGATTTCACAAGTCTACAAAACCTTTAGTACTTCAACTGTCCCACAAAGCCGATAGTTTGAGATTTACAAAGTTAAGTTGCAAAAAAAATAGTATACCCATTTTGTATCACCTAGTAGACCAAAAGCAGATTAACTATAGTGAAAAGAAGAAACTGATTTTGAGTTGTTATTTAGTGAATATTCGTTGTTTTGCTCAAGTATTCTCTTTCCGTGAGAGCTAGGTCACTTGATGGTCCTTATGCTGCATCCATAAGGACCATCCTTATTTGTACCTTTTGACAATATCAATCAATGTCAAAATTTATCGTGACGTAGTCTTGGGCCATCGTGGGAACAGAATACCAGGCGTGGTATATTTACTATACCATGGTTTTGCTCAGACCGGCTACCGCCATAAATAATCGAGCTAGTTTGTCGTCAGGGAAATTATTTCACTTTGACGAATGTATCTTTTTGTACATTGTGGTAAACAATAGTTGAATTGAAACAAGTAATGAGTAAAACATTGTATAACATTGTTGATCCTAAAAACCTCTCAGTTCTATACAGCATGTTTAAGTTTAGAGTACGCTTTAGCGACCATCCGTAGCCCCGAGTGCACTCGCTTACTTGTAACTTGATATTGAGCGGTGTCCTCACACGAGCACTCAGCGGCCAGCCGAGTGGTAAAATCGCGGAGAATTTGCTCCATTGCAATTTGGGATTTTGAAATTGATAGTATCAAAATAAAGGATTAGAAGGGATCACAGTACAGTTTGTTCCTTCGCGTAATGATTACTCGAATAACTTATAGGGTTGGGATTGGGAATAGTTTTTGACCGCTGATACCGCAACGCAAAGATTTTTGTATTTTGATTATTTGTTAAAGATACTATCGAATCATAAGAACGCTGCTGATTTCCAACTCTATTTTATAATTTAATATATAAATAAATATATATATATACTATTTTTTTAATCAATATTAACGTTAAAAAATGATTTAAAAATGTAACGAAGTAGATAGCCGCCACTTTAGTACTGATTGCTGCCGCAGCGCGCGCTGATGTCAACCGAATGTCAGCTTCCATTTACCCTACATAACACACAGTATATGTATATGTATTAATGACGAAACCAATATGTGCGATTCCATAAAACCTTAGACAATGTTGATTGTAATTAATTCTTCACGCGGCTACTACACGCTTAATTAAACACAACAATGCGATCCGAACGCCTGATTAAAATTAGGAATATTCCCGTTTTAATTAGAAACCATTGGAGGCAGCCCTGAATATTTCGATAGATCGTATTACGCATTGTTTCCCGGTTGATGTGGAATATATTAATGAAATTAATACCGCTCGCGTATAAACAACAATTCGCGCGATTCACTCGGGCTTTTCTGTTGCTTTCATTGACTGGATTTTATGCCCAACATTTTTTTTTTTACTTGCATCGATGACAACCACATTCATGACAATCACCTGAATGACGATATTATAACAAATTAGTGCTGATTATATTGCTCAAAAACTAAACGAAACTAAACTTAGGGTGACAGTCCATTTAGTTGTGCTATAGGTCTGCTATGCCGAGTGAAGTTGAGGAAATGAAGTGAATGTATTGGTCGAAGCGGCGGGACCGCTTTATAGCGCAGCCAGATGGACAGGCACCCTTACTGTATTATCCTCCTACCTATAGTCATAATATATGATCAAGATAAATAAGTACTTTTAGCGTTTTGAAATGCATGTTTTGCAACCATCTATAAGCTACGACTTTGTAATAAAAATACAAAAAAACTGTTTTCCTTTCAAATCCTTGTAATCCTCAAATGAAAAATTCAGAATTTTATTGAAAATATTACAGAAGTGGGTCAGTAAAACGCCCGTAAGCGATGCTCTAACAAGCGAACTGACCTTCAGTATTGTTTTCAATAAACAGTATATTTTTAAACTGAGCGCTCATACAAGAATGATGCAGGATTTTCGGAACAGTTAATAACATCCTAAATACCTATAATATATTAAGTGTTTAGGTAAGGACCGCCCGCCGCAAGGTGGAATGATGACCTCACACGCGACAAGTAAGCCGACAAAGGCCTACCGTGAAGTGTGGAAGTCCTTGGGAGTTCACTAGTGGACATCTTGCGGTTGAGGGATGGATTGATGGTCTATTTCATAGACAGAAGAATTTTTGGCGGAAGTATTGACTTATCTATTAAAAGTTTTATAATAATTTGTCAACATTTTGAATTAATAATTTAAACAATGGTGCTAATTCTGTTGACTCCTTTAAGATTTAACTCAATAAATATGACACAATATTACTGTGTTGCTCATATTTTATAATTATAATAAATACGTTTAGTTTGTGTACCAACAAAAGTAGCACCAATGAGAATGTACCTAAAGTCATGAATAGGAATTACAAACAAAAATATCTCCACAGAAATTAGACATACCACACCACTTCCACGTTTTTAAACGACGTTGACAACTGCTTACAAGAACCGCTTAATCCTCCCTGAAATATTGACTGGAAACCCTTACACCCAGACGGCCGGAATTAGGCCGATTATAAATAATTCATTGGGAAAGATGTGGAAACAGAAATATCTCGCCGACTGCTTCATTAGATACCGTTTGTTTGATTCATAAATTGTTTTGTATGTGGCACTTCCCTGTTGGATTTAAGGTGATTCCTTTTATTATTTACTAGCGGCCCGCCCCGGCTTCACACGGGTACATTACGGTTACATTATTGGAGTTTTAGTAAGGTTCCCTAATTTCTTAAAAAATATAATATAGCCTATGTCACCCGGGGATAGTGTAGCTTCCCAACAGTAAAAGATTTTTTCAAATCGGTTCAGTAGTTTTGGAGCCTATTCATTACAATCAAACAAACAAAGTTTTTCTCTTTATAATATTAGTATGACAATACAAACAAAATTGTCGCTACCAACTAACTACTAATAATTGTCGCTACTAATAAAAGTTTGCTAAAAGTAGTTTTCTAAACTTTTAATATTTTTGCCAGTTTTAAAGTTATTTGGTTAATATTGTAGTAGTTGTAATCTTAAGACATTATGTACTTTATATAATTATTCAATAAAATGTTAGTCACCCTCATTGCCTTTTATTTTACTATTATATCTTCAGACGCCACACTCTAGCTCAGCGGAATATATTTTCCATATTCCAAATTATAAAACGGCGTACACTGCTGACGAAAAATACGCAAATAGCTAACTTAATTTTATATAAAATACTGACATAATTTTGTACGAGCGCTTCGAGCAAGATTTCATTTAATTCGGACAACCAACTGTCCAGCGTTATCGCTTAAAGTGCGGGAAAAAATAATAATACAAATGTTCCGAGTTTCGAATACAAAAATAAGAGAACATTTTAGACAAGTTGTAACGCCTCGGGTATTTTGAAACAATCTGCGTATTCAGCTAAATTTATGAATTAACTATAATTTATGAATGAACATTAAACAGTTAATTGGTGTTTAATTACCAAATAAAACCTAGGTTAATAATATCTATTAAGGTACAAATAAGTGTGTTGCAAACTAGTCTGTAGTAGGTACATCACTTTTTAATAACTAGAGGTGAAATATGTAGTTCGAGTTGCGAGGACTAAGCGCAATGTATACTTGTAAGGCGTTAAGAGATAGGTAATTTAAAGATGTGTGACGCTTAAGCATCAATTTAGACAAGATCAAGATTCTCAGCTCAGTGTTCGATCAAAAGTGTTATTGCGTCAAGTGTAATAAATACAACGTTTATGATTTCTAATATTACAAGAAAGCGCAACCACGACCACTCTGACAAGAGTGCCCGACTAAGAAGAAGATTACAAGAAAATTACGGTGGTAGATAAAATGGTACTGATAATGTTTGTACGCAAACTTAACTAACTGTAACGCAGTCACTCATGATTCAAGTTTACTATTAGCATTAGCAATAGTAAATGTTCTGTTAAAATAAGTTTATTTTATATTTTATAGAAAACAGATTAGAACCCAAAGTTTCGATTGGTCAAATAGTTAATCAAAATAGAGCTGTAAAATTCGTGTCCTGCTTTCAAGAATAACATTTAACTTGTCTATCAAACAAAGAATCGAATACGATTGACGCAAAAGTTTATTGTAAACAGAGCTCGTTCAAGTCTTGAGTTATTATTTAAACCATTCAATCTGTCGCTGCGGGCCATTACTCTTGATCAGGGTGTGACAATAGTTCCGATTTAGACCGTCTTGTGTTGCGGAGCGTGGGGCCCATTCATTTCGGTAACGCGCTTAGTTGTTCCGTGAAATAGACTGTTTCAAAGTGGGGTATGTTATAGGTATCACGAGCAAATGTTAAAACCAATAAGGTTTGACTAGAGCCATCCTTACCCTATGAAACATGTAGTTGTTTCTATTTTATGACAACAAAAGAAAGAGACTACGACATGTTTCGACCAGTGCAAATGTAGGGTTAGTGTGTATGCCTAAACGTCTTTGACATGGCGTGCTTAATGACATTTCATTTAACATTGACATTAACATTTTAAGCAACCGTCTTGCGGGCACTTAGTCGTGCGTCCAAACTTGCTCGCACCTCTGTGTTTCGAATTTGGTTTGAATCATTTCAATATAATAATCAGTTGCTTACGGTGGAAACCTGTATATATAAGAAAATCCAAGCAATTTCCTTTCTTCCAATATATTATGTAACAATATAAACGTCATTACATTATCGACTCTGCAACAATCGTGCTAGTATACTGTTAAGAGCCTCATCTGAACAACTCTCGGACATTTGTAACTGTCACCAGGATTGGTCATCATATATTTTTTCCTCGTCGGGTTTGTGTCAATGCTTTATAAGGATGATGGCCACTCGAACTTTACATAACTCATCAGCTTATACGGCACGGGCATGTCGTACAATTAAAGTTTCGAGTTTTTTACGTAATGTATGAAAGACCCTTGGTGTGCGACTTAAAAAAAATACAATGAATCATAGACCCTAATATTGGTTCTACTTTGTTTATAGTTGTGTCTAATTTAGTTTAGTACTTATTTGTAGCCAACTGAATTAGCGCCATTGCGTAAATTTATTAGTTTTTTTGACCCGCTCGATGTTAAGTAGTTACCGTAGTATTTAGCTGCTTGCAACATCAAAGGCATTGCTCGCACGTTGCTGACCTGAAGGGGAGTGAGACAGATGGAGAGGAAGGGGGCGAGGGGGGATTGGGCTACCCGCTCCTTCTCTAGGGATTACTAGTCATTTGAGGTTATAGCATAACTAGGTGGTCCCTTTAGCCCCTAAGCTGGTTGCTTGTACTCAAGTTCAAATGGCTAGGTTGGGGATCGAACCCGGAAACGTTCACTTACGAGGGTAGCCCATCTCTGTTGAGGCTATTCAATGAATCACGCCTCGCATTGAGGACTGAATTTGAAGATTTCGTATAAAAATTTTATCCAACATGTGTTGACTCAACCATTTATTCCCATAGAATATAGGTCAGTTCGCCACATACTGTTGTTTTCGTCAGTCACCGTGATGAGCTCTCTATACAGACAGGCCGACGTTGCTTCGTTTCTACACCCTACAGAGGTACCAAAGGGTCGTCTTGAGAGATTAGTGGAAGCTGCACTGCCAATCAATGTCGCTGTCTAAACGCCGCCTATATAATCACGGATGCTGGATGAGAGAACAGACGTCAGTTATATTCATGCATCAACATAATTGCAAACATTATAATAGAGGTCTCTGACAAAGAAGTCATAAATAAATAAAATATAATTTAATACCCCATATTAAAAATGGAACAGAGATACTTAGAAATGCCTTAGCCCAGGAGCAGGACCGTGGAAGTAGGATGCCATGAAAACATTATATTGCGGTCACCCTTGAGGAACAGAAACGATATAGAACTACGATTTCCCAACACAGAATCAAATATCGATTTTACACACACTTACCTAATTCTAGTTATTATTATGCAAATAACCACCACTTAAACTAATTTTGTTTGGCTCCAAAAAATTGGTAGCAATTCAACATGGGCTTATGCGTCTATCTCGTTTTCGTACCTGTCAAATTGTTCACAGCATCTCTAGCTTGATCGACTCTATGACATTTAGCGGTCATGAAAAAAATAAAAAACTATTGGGAAATAAATTGAAAGAATACCCTTATTCTCAAAATTTTTATATAATTCATTAGCAAGTGTTATATGATTTATATTTCCTGTTGAACATAATGTAAGTAGGTCAAATCGCCGCATCTGTTGCCGCGTGTATTAATTATATCGGCCACCACTTTGCGCAATATTCATCGCTATCAGTACATAAAATAATGTAACTGCTCACTTATTTAGATTGGTGACTCAATAGTGTATATTTTCTAGTAATATTGTATTAAAGATATGTTCCAGATACTATTTTCAGGGAAATTTAAATAAAGTTTGCTTACAACATTGATCTTGCAACACTTTTTAAATAGTGACGCATCGTATATATACAACTGGGTATGTATAGTACAATTGATTTATCTATTGTGCCTATTTATGGGTAGGTAAAATAGGTACTACCTAGCTAAAGATCGTGTCCCTATTTCACTCTTAAGACATTTTTTCTAACCCTAATTTTCGAGAAAAAATAAGTTACAAGTCGTAAAGGAATGTATGTGGGAAAAAACTCATAATCGAGCAGAGCGAAATGCTTATCGATGGATTAATTATAATAAACATTTGACGTCACCAAAGAGGCAAACCAAAATCTAAAAAGAATGTGTATTGGTTTTAAGTAAGTTCAAGTTAAGTTTGAAGTCAAACTACGAAACAAAACAACGACTATAATTATTTACTTTCTTTATCTTACTATAATTTTTCATTAAATATTTATGAGCCATTATCTCCTTCGAAATATTCACAGAACACTGTTTGCAACAGACTGTTCAGTGTCAATGTAAATCCAAACTTTAAATCCCTAAATATAAATATACCTGTTGGTCTTTCGATTAAGCAATACATATATGTCTCCACATATTAAGCCTTCACGAACCGTGCATAGGTGTTTTTGACCACTGTGTTTTTTATACCATCGCTTTTATTATCTACCGTTGGTAGGGCCTCCACACAGAGCAACTTGAACCGCCAATCAATGTCCGTCTTCGCCGCCGGGTGATCACACACAGTCTAAGTCGGCCGAGGCCGGACAGAATAGCCGTCAGTTGTGTGCCGACTGCCTAGTTCCAAACGTATTCCCTTTACTCATGTTCTCCTGGTAGACGGTTACATGCTCCATAGTTCACTCAGTGTCATGTCACCTTCTTGTAACTTCTGGTATACTGGCACCTACTGCTAAGCGATGAAATACGTTTGTTTGTTAAACAGGTATTTATATATAACTCTAAATTGAAAATTTAAAAACCCCCGATGCGACGACCTTTTCATCAAATGTATACTTTACCTAGTAGTTCTTTCAAATAAATAAGTGAGCGAGATTTGCGTAGCTCCCGTAGCTCAGTATTCATAGCTCGCAAATTCATTTGGTACAACTAGTTTCGATGCCAGATTATGAAAGCGCCATTTACATCAGTCGTTTTGGCTTCCTCATTTACAATCTAAGATAACTAATGCAATGTACAATAGTCAACAGAAAATCTGTGCAAAAGTATGAGACATTATCTTGTTATGACATTATAATCATTGACATTAGAATAGACAACGAATCTAAATATTGATGCCACGGAGGTTTAATTCCTAGTAAGAGATTATCAATTATGATTGCATTTGATGTAATAACTCTGGTTGAGGTGGACGGGAGCAGCCCAGGGGAAGAATTTTCAATAACGCTTAAATTATTTTAAGGCTGAAGCGCCCATCTAGCCCGCGAAGTTCAAATTTTTTGAGTTCTTTTAGAATTTTTTCAAAATCTGACAATAATAAAAGACAAATTTTGTAATTCGCGAAAAAGACCGTGTGCAGTGCATTTATTAATACATTTATTTTACTCTAAATATTATCACGGTGGATATGATACTAGTAAATCACTAAATATACAAAAATTGCCAGATTATCTGGATAGCTGTCGTTCTTGAAATGTTTTAGAGTAAAATAAATGTATTATTAAATGCACTGCACACGGTCTTTTTCGCGAATTACAAAATTTGTCTTTTATTATTGTCAGATTTTGAAAAATTTCTAAAAGAACTCAAAAAATTTGAACTTCGCGGGCTAGACAGGCGCCTTCACCTTAAATTAGATTTGCTTTCTGTATTTTTTCTCAATGGTGGAGCAGCGCCCTCTAGAATTATTATTGCGTAATATTCCATGACCATTAACAAAACAAACTAAATTTAACGCATGCGCGTATCCATCATTTGAAACGTGACTTATGGAACGTCTTTAGTTCATACACAAATCTCATATAAAAATTGATAAAATATCATTTTTTTCCAGAATCCGGGAAACTTTTCAAATTTATAATATTGTAAAAAGCCAGTTCAGACTATTACGATCATTTAAAAATATAATAAAGCGAAATCGTTTCAGCCGTTCTCAAGTGATGCAAAGATATTATTCCAATGAGCCCAAATTTCGAACGGATTCGAGCCGTGGAAGTTCGTTTTGGCCGCGAATGTGGCTTTTTTACCTACAAAAGAGCTGATGATCTTCAAACGGCTGAACTGATTTTTATGAAACATAGCTAAGAACACTCTCGATCAGAATACCTATCAAACAAATGAATCAAAATTGAAATCGGTTCGTCAGCTTGGGCGCTAGGTTGCCAAAGACAGACACACAGATACACAGATACACAGATCCACAGATACACAGATACACAGATACACAGACACACAGGTACACAGATACACATGTTAAACTTATAACACCCCTCTTTTTTCGTCGGGGGTTAAAAATAATCAGAAAAAGTGAAAAAAGACATGTCATAATGTTGAACAAACAGTTGCTTGAACCTATCTGGGTAGCACGCCTGCTTAGCATCAATTTAAAATGTAATTTACAGTTATTCAAGGTTATTAATTGCAAATCATATATAACTATAACCAAGGAATTCTAAATTGAGTGTAGTAGTTTTAGTTGGCAGTCTGTAAATAGCAATTCAGTATTCTGTAGCGCCGGTTCATTCGTGTAAACACGTCGGAACTACCGAACTAACCAATTTTCATTAAGAATACACAGAAACGACTACGATTACTATTGCTGTTACATTTATCGGTGACTCAATATATAAGGGACTAATGTTGGCCAACAAGTTGAGCAACATATCGTATATTGCTCTTAGTCGAGTTACATAGAAAATTGTATTTTTGTCAATAGATGGCGCTACGAGTTTTAGAACATTGCGAATGAGCCTAACTTTATTTAACAAGCTAAATAAGTATACATATTACTATACCTTTGGTTATTATTTTGTTTTATAATTGAAATTATTTTGTAATTTTTACATAGGAAGCCCAAATATTTTTTAAATATTATAGCCTTATTCATTTGTATTTTTTTCAAGTTTTATTGTTTATTGCTATTGGAATAAAAATAATTATAAATCCATTTTTAAATCGAATAAAGTGAAGGACGATCTTCATAGGTCCATAATACACATGCAGTCATCAAGGTTCATTCATATCACTTTTTGTTTATTACCCAACTTCAGTCTTACACCCGAGGATAATCGTCAAAGAAACCGTCGGGGCATCGAACTAAAACCGTTAGTTGCGCTTCAAAAAAGTCGTTTATCGCTGCATTATCGCGTTTTGATGCGTTTATTATTGTTGTGGAGAATTATTAATTTATTTTGTGGGCGAGTGAAGGTGAAAATCGATTATAATTGTGTTATATGAGCCTTTATGCGTTTATTGTTATTGCATGTGTAGCATGGCCCTTAGATGCGTTTGTGTGCAAAGATAACTATCCAATTTTGTACGTTACCACTATAACTACTTTATTAAATAATTCTTATTTATAAATGTTAAACGTACTCAATGAAACTTAAATTCGAGTGTTACATAATTTTAACCCGCTATACAAAGAAGCAAGATAAACAAATTAAGAATTAAATATTTGAGTACCTTCTGATACGATAGTTTATTTTTTGGGTGACGTAAATTTTCCAACACAGGCAAAGTCGGTGGAAATACTTAGCGTAACCGAATTCGGGGAGTGGTTGGTATGCTAATGACCTTTATCCATTCAACGCGTGTATTGTCCCGGAAAATTGAAAAATAGAGGGCGCGATATGCATTCATATATTCATAGAAACACGTGTTCGTCGCCGAGGTGTGTGAATGAGATGTCTTATTTTCACCGCGGTCTACATAGCCGGCATAATGTGAGTATGAAAATGGGGAATTAACGAGAAAGCAGTAATAGTAAATGTTTAGTGAGTAAGGTACCGATTGCAATCAGTTACGTATTACTTACTATCGATGAGCTTAAATAGTGTGATAAAGTTTAATAAATTCTCCTAAGAGTGTTAGAGTAAGTTAAGAATTTAAAACCTCACAAATTTTAAATTTAATAAATATGTAATTATATCAAATGTGTTACTAAGTTTGTATGATAGTGTTTTGTAACTCCTCCAAATCAAGAAACCTCATGCGTGAAAATATAGTAATGAATGAAATTTATATGAATATTAATTAATAATAATTGGCTATATAACTAAGAGTGAGGTATTAAATTTTGCTGAAACGGATTAAAATTTCAATCGCTTTAGAAATAATTCATTAGTGGAATAATTTTCGGCGGCTAATTAGTAATTGACACAAATTCTACTTTCGTTAGGGATTAAAATGAAGTTAGAAACCACACTAAAGAGCACAAACGGGACTTAAGATAAAGATCAAGTTCATTATGATGGAGTAAATGACATATTTATTAGACAATTTCAATGTCATACTAATATATTTTGAACACTTTAAAGATCGCGATCGTCGTTATCTTTTCAATCTTCAAAGTACTTGAGATGATAATTTTAAACTTGATCTAGCGTGGATGTAAAGCACCATCACCACCAAGTCTGTACTCCTGGAAAGAGTAGGCAGAGGTGCACTGAAGTACACCCTCGTTTCACTGATGGTATATTTTAACCCCAATGTAACTGTGGGCGAGCCTATTGCCATCATAACTGCTGGATTCCCCTTAATGCGAGGGGGATTCAGGCCATAGTACACAACACCCGCCCAGTGTGGATTTCAGTACTTCACACGTCTTTCGAAAGACGTGCAGGTTTCTACGCGCTGTGTTAATTCACCGTTCAGAAAGTAATAATCTCATCTGGAAATTAGATTAACACACGAAATCTAAATATCGCAAAATTTGAACTTTCACACCTAGTGTTCCAAAGCATGCATCCGACCACTGAGCTAATCACTGCTGATTTAAAGAATTTAATTAAATTTAAAACTACTGAAGACACCCTAGGTATAATAAGAAAGAAGCGATAGTTAGCTCCAATAAGCTTTTGACAAAAATGTTTCTATTCAATAAACATCCAATTAGTTTCAGGCTGAATTTATTAATTCTATTAACAAATTAACAGATATCGACATAAAAGGTTTCTTTTCAACAATACCTATCTGAATTTTCCAACCGTTTCGAGAATTGGAAAACAAATTGGCCGATAGCTATACTATCATTCAGAATTTCATTGAAAAATAATTTTATTTCAATAATCAGATAGCGTTCATTATTTTATTCAAAGGAACCTTGATATTCATAAAAGATGATTTCTTTTCATACGTAGATGATATAGAAGCGACTACCAAATCTAACCTTACCTGAGCGTGCACTGTGTATTCCAGCGGACGTGACTGAATGAATATTAAGGATGTCATAAAAAAGAAAGGTGTTACTACCGAAGTGGAGATCATGATAAAATAAAGTGTGGCAAACTAATACTATTCTGAGGGGTAGTAGGTACTAATCTTTGCGATTATCAACTCTCTTTACTAATACCTGAAGAGGACCAAGATAAGGCACAAAAATATTGCTATGTAAGAAAGGTGATAATTAAAAAATTGCCATAAAACCAGGAGGTCCCTTGAAACCAATTTGGTCAAAGTTTACGACCGCGGTTTAAGCATCAAACAATGAGCCAAAGTATTGTTTTTACAGCGTTTTAACATCGAACGTTTACTTAACCATAACTCTTTTATTGGCAGCCGTAAACATTTTTGTATCTTTTTATTTCAGCTTATTTCCGAGTTCAAACACATCGGAGGGCAATAAAGTCGTATCAAGCGCCATTTTGTTTACAGTTCTCTTAGCTTCATGTGTCAGTGAGTTCTCTCAATCTGCACTGAGTAGCGTATTTTTTGCACAATTCGTAGTTCCTGCATTTGAACTAGCAAGTATTGCACAAGCTGTTTTAATAAGCCAGTACTTAATAGTCGAACTTAACGCTATTCAATACTTTGACACATCGATATCTATATCTAATAACTTTTATTATGTCTCATCAAAATTAAGAAGCTATCAAATTGTATTAATTCCTTTATTCCGCGGTAGGTGTAGCAAGCGATACGTATATTTTCCATACTTTTGTCAGTCATGTCAACCCTTCTCATTGCAATTACTGAACCGTATAGTACAATCATAATACTGTCTATAATAACATACTACAGACTATCATTACACATGCATCTAATAACGCGCTACTGATCTTTAATACGACGTTAAGTGTAACTATCCGAAGAAAAGTTTGTCTGCTAATAGCGCCCAATTAGGGTGTACTGTTTTCGTTTCTGATGACATTGTGTTTTCTGGGAAGCGTGTTGTTTGAACAGCATACGTGGGAGTCCCTGTGTTGTCTTTAGTTCTATGCATGTGCCGCGCCGACCCGTGTTAAATTAACCGGAAACATAAGGGGAAATAGTTGAGATTCGGCTCAGGTATTCAACTGTCACAGAAAGTTAAATACGGCCGTAAATGTTTATTTTGAATTGAAATGTGGGATTTTGGAGTCGTACGGACTGTGAGGGTAAGAGATAAAATGAAAAAAGAAAGATAAGGATTAAGGTTTACTTTGGCAAGCGAAAGAGACTAAGGATTTGGATTTTCCACTTTACGACAAATATATGTTGAGCGAAATCTTGTAAATATCATATAAAAGGTCGGAATTCAAATATAATTAGGAAGGTTTTAATCTCCAGTACAGGGGTTTCCCAATTTCCGACATTAAGTTGTACCAAAATGCGAATTAAAGTAATAAACAAAGAAATTAAACTTTCACATAAAGTAAATCTTGAACTAAAAGATAAAACGTTTGGTTATTACACATTCAAATGCATGACGCACAATAAAACAGCTAAAAACAAATCTGTATTTCCAGTAGCGGACAATGTAATCGATAGAGACGCATCCAATTTAAAACAGGACGGAGCACAAAGGACGGATGATAATGCAGTTTACACGCGACACATTCAAGGGAACCTGTTCACCACTGGGATCACACAACGAAAACAGAATAAGAATAGAAGAGATGTAAATTGCGTAAAAACTGAATATAAACGGGCGGGTCCAACTATCTTTTGATAGTATAATGTGGACGTCCGTGCTTCGGACGAAGTTGGTCGGATCTCCCGGGTGGTCCGCACCGCGGTTGGACTATTTAAATATCACTTTTTTACTATTTGCCAGCACTATTCGGTGATTTATGTGTGTTTAACACGAAGGTGTTTGGGTAACATGAGTGTGATTTGTTTGCTTTTTATTGCCTATCGATTTCGGTGACCGAAAAACATGTTAATAAAATATTTGTTCATTTCTCTTGATTCTATATAAGTTATCTTTGAAAATGTTTTTGTTCCATACATCAATTATCTGGAATTGAAAAATTATGATAACCAGATTCCATGAATGATGATTGCTAAGTGTTTCGTCTTTGCGTTGAACTTTGATACTACTTTCATTTTTTTGGATGTGTTTTTGTGCAGATGTACCTGAAGCTATTAGATGAGACGAGTTAATATTTGTTATACCAGTCTCTAATACTAGTAAACATTAATTCAGTACACAGCCATTTATCGCCGATGAAATGTTTACAAGCATCGTTAGGTAAATTGATAACAAACTATTGCTCAGGAAAACCGAGATCTTTTAGTCAAATTATTAAGGACTAGCTGTGCCCCGCGACTTCATCCGCGTAGTATTGGATTATTGGGTTTAAAAGTATCCTATATGTTAATCCCGGTTATAATCTATCTGTGTTCCAAATTTCATCCAAATCCGTTCAGTAGTTTTTGCGTGAAGGAGTAACAAACATACATACATACATACATACATACATACATACATACATACATACATACATACATCCACACTCACAAACTTTCGCATTTATAATATTAGTAGGATTTGTGGACTTATATTTGCCGGTCGGTGATAATTAGGTACCTTATCTTTTTGATATTCTTGAAAATTTTGTTTGTAGCTATTAAGTTTGTGCTGTGTTAAGTGTGTAATTGTAGCATAAATAAATAATAACAAACAAAAGTCTAATTATTCGTGTTCGTCTCTTGTGTAACTTAAAACTTCATTTTCATTATCCTCAATTAATTTGAGATTTGTTTTTTAAATGCCAAGCGTTGATTGAATTGAATCAATTGACGGTACTTGAAATTAAATAGGTCGATTCCTATCCCTCAAATCATTTCCAATGACTCCACAACTCCTCTCGATGTGTCATCTCTCGCTTGCCCTATCGCTTTAATTGAACAAATCGTTACCAATATGTGAACAGTTAGTGATGTGTTGACTTATCTTAAAGAAATAAGACTCAAGCCATTAGCGGCTGCTTTATCATAAAGTTAGAATGTTGAAGGGAATGCTGAACCATGCGTTATTTCATAAGCTCGCGCAATTCATTGGAGGTTTTGAATTGTTTGCGTTTATAGATTTTCAGTAAGTTCTGCAATTATTTTACCCTTTATTGCATATAGGTATTCGTTTCTTGATATAAGATTTAAGAGGCTATAGTTTGTTTAGTAAGTTAGAACATTGTCTGTTGCTTCTTTGGAATCATGTGACCGTGGATTAAGATTTCGTATTTGTTATGAGATGCACTCACCTATTATTTTATTACGTTATTGAGACAGTTTTCGCCAGAACATGCTAACGAATGGAATTCATCCTGTTAAATTCAATGATGATTCAAATAAAGTTTACATACTATCGTGTTCATGAAGTCGACCTATTCTAATTAGAACATCTGTATTCTAACTAACTAATAGGTATCTTATCAGAAAATTTATGTCAACAATTTAAGCGTTACCCCCATAATATTTGGTATACTTGAATAATTACGTGACCAAAGTTACCCGCATAGCGGCTCAAAACGCTGAAACGCCGCAACGCACGTACTATTACACGAGAATAAAGCCACCGCTAACCGCAGCCCGAACGAGGCAATTTACGAATTTCCGCACAATGCAGCATTAACAAAAACCCCAAACATAACGATACACAAACTTACGTTGATCGAAGAAGCAGCGGTCCAAACCATTCATAACGTTGTTAATAACCTCATAGTGCACTGAACACACAATTTATTACGTTTACGGTCAGAACTTGCACTGTGACGTCACACTCAAAACAAATCACAACGTACTCGTTCCCACTACGGTTAGCACAGTCGGGGGCGGGTTCTGTTTCACTGCGACTCGACAGACGTGTAGCCGATGCGGTAGTCGGCGCGCGACTGGCGTGCGCGCGGCGAAGAAGGGAGGGGTGCGGGGTGGGGGTGGTGTAGCGGGAGGGGGTGCGTGCGTTTGGAATTCGCTTCCCACGTGCTAGCCAGCCGTCCTTTTCTTGCGGGACGGGTTAGCTTTTTAAGGCTAAAGCGCCCATGTAGCCCGCGAAGTTCAATTTTTTTGAGTTCTTTTAGAAATTTTTCAATTTCTGACAATAATAAAAGACAAATTTTGTAATTCGCGAAAAAGACCATGTGCAGTGCATTTATTAATATATCCAACTTACTCTAAAACATTTCAAGAACGACAGCTATCCAGATAATCTGGCAATTTTTGTATATTTAGTGATTTACTAGTATCATATCCACCGTGATAATATTTAGAGTAAAATAAATGTATTAATAAATGCACTGCACACGGTCTTTTTCGCGAATTACAAAATTTGTCTTTTATTATTGTCAGATTTTGAATAATTTCTAAAAGAACTCAAAAAATTTGAACTTCGCGGGCTAGACAGGCGCCTTCACCTTAAAAGCAGAAAAGCAGGGACGGACGCATCGATACGGCCGGAGGCGAAGCGACGCGCCGCGCGTTTAGCTGTAACATTGTTTATACATGCACTGCAGCTAATAATAACGAGCACAACACTTGAAGTGAGCGTTTGTTGTTATTTTTTATACGCTAAGTAACATTGTGCGTTGAGTGGCCAGTCGAGTTTGTTTATACGTATTTCCGATACCCTTGTTCCGTTTCCTGTTGAGTGTTCAACCGGATTAATGTATTTGTGATGCTTTTTATTTAGCGAAGTGCAATCATGCAACGGGTCAGAATTGTTTTCATTAAAATTTATGTAGGGATCACTGTCGCGACGAATTCATGGAAGGATTTTTAATATTGAACATAAAGATAACGATGGTAGTAAAAATATGTAGAGCAGTCATTAAGATTAGAGTAGTCCCAAGAAATTCCAGATATTTGGGAAATAAAAGGAGCGCGTGTAAATCTCTATTAACGAAGGTTCAGTACATATTTTATTAGTACCTACCTTTGTACCTACGTACTTATTTAGTACAAACATTAACAGCAGCAAGGTAATTTAAAAACCTTTAACATTAATAATAATTAATGAGTCTATACATGAGTGATGATCAAGCTTATCGAACATATTGAAAGTAAACAAGCACTTTCACTTGTCTAGAAGCTTTAAAGCGAATGCAAATGATTTATTTAGTTGCAAACACAGCGATTTAGTCTTAGTTATTATTTATTAAGGACCTAGTTGGTTTATTTAGTAGTAGGTAGTGGATTTATAGAACACGCTTCATCCTTCATTTACCGCGCCGTTTGTCTAATGGAACCCTAAATTGTATAATGCGTTCTCCGAGTTATTCTGGTGGGCCGGTCGACAACTTGCCTTATCGGCTTGTCACTCAACACTGTGCTTTTATTTTTTACTGTTCTGTTCAGACGTAGACTTAGTGCGTCGCGATGAAATGTATGACATTGACTTTAGTGTCTTGAGTGATAGTTTGAGTTTTGATTGATTGCACCCTGCAAGTTAATTTTTCAAATGTATTATCCATTATTGCTGAGTGCTACGTCATTGTGTAGAAGGCTTTATTGTTCCTGTCGAATGAGAACTCTTGTAAAAAGCGTTCTAAATTTAAAATCATATTGTCATTATTTTTTTTAACGGAATTTTTAATTTATTTTTTGCTTGGATTTTTCAGAATTGTATTCTTTAATTATTTTACTTACTTATATTAACCCTGTTTTTTAATGTAGGTTCAAACAACACGACGTGTAACTTTAAAATTCCTGAAAAAAATTATTCCAGGTAACAATAACACAGGTACTTTTATCAGTAATAAACCCTACAATTTTAATCAATGAACAGGTACTAGCCTAGTACTACACAGCAATTAAACCCACAACACTGCAAAGCACAACATCTCAGATTTCAATTTGAGCAAAGCAGAGATGCCAAAAGCTTCCTTTGCCGCCTGTTAATTTTTGCCTTCGTATTTGTACAATGATTAAGCAACAAGCATCGAACGCGACATCCTAATGTGTTCTGTTCCCTTGGTACATTTATGTACAAACTTGCTGTTTTAATTGGATTGTGTTCGCGGAAATCTAGAGGCAAATAAAATGTACATAAAGGTATCTATAGAGACTGGCTTTTGCGCTGAAGTATACAGAGTAGGCTGAAACTGAATTTGTGGTGAGAACAAAATAAGCGTAGCGAAAATGTTTACATTCATTCTAAATTTTACAAGAAATATTGTTACTGCTGCAAGAAAATCTTGTCTCAAATGTATACACGTGTAATATTACAGGAATTAGTTACTGTGACCATAAAAAGTATCAATCTCATGATATGACGCGTGATCGCACGCGTTTCTTTCATGTCCCTGTTAACTGTATAAAAGTTTCAATTCATCAACTTCGCTCGAATGATTTTCACAAATACAAATTACGGGTCCCCCAACTATCGCGGGCCACAATACGGATGATACGTCATATACGGCGCGGTACACACTGTATAGATATTTATCACAATTTGTGAGCCAATGTACCGTGGCGCCGTGGGCCCGTGGCGAAGGGCCCGTGCACACTAGACCGTGGCGGTGCGATCGATAGCGATTGCGAGCGAGACGACCAGTTAAATTCAGCGTTCGATTTTTGAAATTCGTTGTTGTTCCTTATTTGTCATTTAATTTTTAATTTAAGGCTAAAGCGCCCATCTAGACCGCGAAGTTCAAATTTTTTGAGTTCTTTTAGAATTTTTTCAAAATCTGACAATAATAAAAGACAAATTTTGTAATTCGCGAAAAAGACCGTGTGCAGTGCATTTATTAATATATCCAACTTACTCTAAAACATTTCAAGAACGACAGCTATCCAGATAATCTGGCAATTTTTGTATATTTAGTGATTTACTAGGATCATATCCACCGTGATAATATTTAGAGTAAAATAAATTTATTAATAAACGCACTGCATACTGTGTTTTTCGCAAATCACAAAATGTTGTCTTAAATGTTTTCAGATTTTGGATAAACTATAAAAATACTCGAAAATTTTGAATTTCGCGGGCTAGACAGGCGCCTTCACCTTAAATGCAAAAATAGTGTGATACCTGCTTTGTCGGTGTTTTAAAATTAAAACCATGATATTTGAGTGCTTTTTATGGACTGAAATTCAGCACCAACAAATTAATACCTATTGCTATTGGAATTAAATGGTTTAGAAAAAGATAACAAGAACAACTTCACAAAGCTGTTTCTATTTGTATTACCATACAAATTATTAGATAGTGACGTAATTCACCAATTTACACACGTGTGTAAATAGGCCTAGGTAGGTAATTGCGCCGGCGTCTTAAAATAGTCGCAACTCCAGCCCTGGTATGAATAAAAAGATAGTGATATATTCAACTCAACAATCTACAAAAGCCTCTTCACACTGTAAATTAATCGCCACATATATTCTAAACGTTCGAGCAACGCGCCATCACACACCGCCGGCTCTAACCCCACACATTAGTGCAATAAACTTGACAATAACTTAATTCTGAGCAATGAAGGGCGACTCCCCTGAGCCCCCCTACGTCTCAGCAAGGGCTGACAATAGTTCGCAGTCGAATTTAATTAGAATTATCGATCGGGGACATCCTAAACTAACAATCAGGTAACGTCTTAATTTCTTAGCCAGTTCGGTGGGCCTCTTTAGAATGTATTGATTGATTGAGGTCTTTAAGAGGCGTTAGAAGATAGAATAAATTATTTCTTAGTTACAGACTAAGCCTCAGGCCGGGCTACACAGGAAAGCGATTGCGATGTGACAGAGTTTTTGTTAAAAAAAACCTTATAAACATAATATGGCATAGGCGTTGCATCGCAACCGCCTTGCAGGTGTGGCCCCGGACTTATACACATAATATCAGTAGCTTGCATACTGGAATGATGTAAGCTTGTATGTAATGTAAAAAGTCAAAACGCTGAGATTAATCTCAAGCGGATCAGAGTTAGGACCCAAATTTAGAAAAAATATAGAATGTCTAGTTGACATAGGTATAACGATGCTTACCCAGCTCCAAATATTCTAAAATGTAAGCACAAAATCAAACAGGTGTATATTTAATCTTAATACATCAATGTCAAACCTGAATTCATCTTTTATATCATTCATCCGGTAAATAAACTATTTGGAAAGGTTTTGTGGTAGAAGATGAAATATAAAGTATAAAATATTTCAGGTCTGGTAAATTCTTTACCTACAGACCCCTAGGCACAAAATATTCACCGTAGCGCCTTGTCTATTAGACAGTAGGGTGGAGTGTTTTTTATTTTTTTCTTATTTCGTTTTGGGCCACTGCGGGATGGATGCTCTATGTAAATACGATATTAAGTCAATATGACAGAATCAATATATTATGAGTGGAAATACTGCCCCAAGGGACTTGAAGTGTGGAAAAAATGCCAAGAATTGACTTTAGTTCGTCAAGGTATAACAGTACTTTCATTAAATAAAAACGGCCGTGTTATTATTTTAAATACATATTCTAATACACAAACAAGTAATTAAAAAGAAAATAATATAAAATAATCGACAACAAAGAGCTTTCTCGAAGAACATTCTAATGAACGATAAGGAAATTTTGTAATCTTTGATTCTAATATGGGAATTATTCGGCATGACTCCAATTTCTTTGTTACTAGTTTCTACCCGCGACTTTGTTCGCGTAGACTTACGTAAAGTATTATATGTGTTAATCCAGGTTATAAACTATCTGTGTTCCAAATTTCATCAAAATCTGTTCAGTAGTTTTTGCGTGAATGAGTAACAAACCTACATCCACACTCACAAACTTTCGCATTTATAATATTAGTAGGATACATCCTTCACGTCGTTCTGGGCGACAGACAGCAGAACATGATTCCGTTATCAACTTTATGCATCTTTCTGTAGCTTGCGTGTGACAAGTGATCCACTACCTTCTTTAAGTTTTCAGGCAGATAACGAGTCAGCTTAAAACGTTCTATAATAAGTGTTGAGCTCCATTAATACAGTAAGGTCGGGTCTTTTCTGAGGGCGATGAAGTAGAAACATACACCCTTAGAATCCTTTTGGCTGTTGTCAACCAGCATAAGTGACAGATTTTCCCAGGATCGCGTTTGGCTAAGCCTGTGTTGCAATGACCGTTGTTGATCGCTCGACAAATCTATAGCAAATGACAAATCTCTAGCAAATATGGTCGGTGGTAAGGTCTTCTCGAGATTACATTATATTTGGTAACATGCATTCGATTGCATTAAAAGTTGTGACCGGGAGTAATTCGCAGTTGTTCGGACTCCGTCCCACCTTGCCGCTAAAACTTTTTGGTCCTGTTGTAGTTCTATCTAGATGCTCAAAGAGATGCCTCAAAGTGATTCGTTGTCATGAAATTGACATACGAGCCATTGAAGTGGATGTTGTAGCTTGCCTTCAAGTCAACATCATCCGGATAATACCTGGTTTATAGCTGGTATTCACAGCAGTTCCATCACAGCTGATTGCCATGATTTTCTTTAAAACAAGTTATTTTGCTATGAAATAGACAAACATCTTATGTGCGATTATTTTAGCATCACTTGACTGGGTTGGAATGTGGCCCAAGTATTTCGATCCAGGTTCTATGAGAACACAGATGTGTTCTTCTGTCATGAGATAGTTTTTGACGAATAGTTTGTAATTTAATTACTAGCAGCAAGCGTAGCGATTCTTGCTTTAGTACGCGCTCGACGAATTTTGCTGCGATCTACAACATTTGAAATGTTTTTTTGCGTCACTAGTCCAATATCTTGTAACTTAGCTGAGACGATGGCAGCTCCTGCTCTATCTGATATTCCAAAGCGATCTAAGGTTCTGGCAAAAGCTGAGTACTCCTTTTGTGGGTTCGTAATGGTCCGGCCTTTTGGCCGGGGAAACTTACGAAAATGGGCTCGCTCAAGTATTATATTTTGGCGCGCTATTTACTATATCTTATAATTTTTGGATATTATCATATTGAATTTGTCCTTGACTCTTGTTTTAAATCAATTGAAGTTGATAATTTATATGTTGTATGATTAAAAAGTGAGACGTAAATATCCTCTTTTTTCGTAGTTTCTGAAATTTTCAAAGGCTCGGGGGCAGTATTTATAAAACTATAACCCCAGTTCATATTTTATATTATTAATCAGTAGGCCTTAGAGCATCCATTCCGCACTGGCCCGAATGGAAATTTGAAAAAAAAAATGTTTTCATACAACCGCGCTCCACCCTATTAGACAGTACCCATATAACGAGCATTTCTTAGTTTGGGATCATATTATTATACGGTTGTTGCAGTATTGGTCTGGTGATATTGTACTTAAATTATTATTATTATTAATTTGTCCTACAAAATACGTTCTAACACGAATGCAGATGACAGAATACGAGTAGTTAAATGTGCGATGATAAGTATAAGCAAAACTAAATAAATAAATATCGCCAGACTGACACACCAACTGTAAGTTCCCAAACTTAGCAACACTTAAGCAACACCTATGGTCACCGCACAACGGACTGGAGGCGATCCCAGTGACACCCAAACCAGGGAAAATTACGGAACGGCTATACTTACTTATCCGAAATTTATCCCAGCGGGAATCGAACCCGCAACCACTCGGTGCAGTGAGCCGAGCGGCCTACGCTCGAACCACTTCGCCAAGCGGTCGTCAAAAGCAAGGACAGTGTTCATTCATGAATACGTTTGGCGCTAGTCCAGATTGCAATGAATGAATTTAGACATGTTGTCACCGATGTAATTGTAAGATAATAAGATTAACGACTTCTCTCGGGATTAAAAATTATTATAGTCATAGATTAAAAAAAAAAAATATTTTTTTTTATAGTCATAGATTAGTCGTAATATTGCGCATCAGACAGCAATAATAATATAGAAATGAAAATACTACTATTGCAATAAATGCACCTCACATTCAATTAGTAAGTAGGTAGGATATCTACTTATAATTACTTATCTTAAATCAGGTACCTATTGCATTAGACAGAATAAGTTTTCGAGCAAAAAAATGTATGTATTTAGGTAATCTCCTACATTAGCATGTTATTTCTTTCGTTGATACAAATTCATTCAGCATCATAAAAATGTAAACAATATATTTTATTTATAAACAGTGACAAAACTACCGCCGCCGTGCCATACATTAAAATGTTTAATATCAACTCGGAGACAAGCTAAACTTCATGCCGCGATTTAGTAAAGAGAATTAAATTAAATTTCTTTTATTTTTTGTGCATGGCAACTACTTAGTTTTTTCTCATTTTCGCTCCTCGCGACGCCGCACCTAGCTGACGTCACGCGCAAATGTTACCAACGTGAAAAATTTTGTAACGAAATGCAACATCAAATTTCATTTCCTTCAACTGATTTTATGCGTTCCCGACGTGTTTGTGACGCGTCGCTGATTGTATTGCCACCTGAAAAATATGAACTACCAACCTGTGCTACTAACATTATGTTATTCTTTAATCTAGAAAGGAATTTCGATTTACCTACTTATGTACTAACAGATTTAAACTTCAATATTATAATTTCTAAATAAAAAAATAGGGTATAGGTACTTACCTAGCACTTATGAAATCGTGTATTTATGCTTATGTGCTTCACGAACTTCACTTACCTGTAAATTAAAAACAACTAAGTTAGATCTAAAATACCACAAATTAAATTTATTAACAGTTTTCAACTAAAATACAATAGATATGAACACATATCATAACGCTTAAGAAAGAAAAACCAATTGGAATGGAATCAATGTTCACAAGGGAAAATAAGATTATAATTAACTTTTTATTATAAAACAAGTCACGGGGCATCCTGCAGCATAATATATAGGTCTATACTGACAATAAAACTTAAAATGCAAAGCAAAACTTGTAAAACAACAGTCTGCGAGAACAAATTTCTCGAGTTCGTAATAGAAACTTCGGGCCGAGTGTATTGTTAAATGAATCGTTTGTTTATCTTGAGATTTGTAACTTCAGAAACAACATTTCAGTATCAACGAATTCATTGCGTTATTATACCGTTCCGTTATCTGTATTATACCACCCTATATGCCACCCAGTGAGGCCACCCAGTACAGACAAGCCTTTAGTTAAGTTTAGTTTGAAGACCTAAATGTGAGTGACATTAGGCCTAAAATACCATCGCCAAAATATGCATGTCCTGCATCACACATGTGCCTGACCCCTTTTAAGAATAAAGGCGTGATAGTATACAAAATTTTAGAAAAAGGGAGTACTATTCTGAACTTTATGGTCAAGTAAAATTAGAATGTTCCAACGCTACATTTTAAAGACGAAGTAATAAAATTATTTCTAAAAAGAACATACGTAATAAACTTCTTGAGAAAACTAACAAACTAGAGTCATTAAAATTATCGCAAACTCCACTCAGAAGCAGCCGAGACTCCAGTTTCAAACAAGGTGATTCAAGGCTCTTATTATCGCACCAATCTTTCGGATGACCTCTTTACAAAAACAAGCATTAAGCTCAAAGAGAAATGAAAATTTGTCGGGATTTCTTTAATTTTGATATTATCTGCAGTGACAACCAAACATGCTATTACCAAAGAAGATATAAAGAGGTTTTGCTATGCGGTTTATAAAAGCAATGATGGCTGGCTTTTGAAGTCGAGAGGCAGTAGGCTACAAATGCTAGTCTTTAATCTAGATATAAATATCTGGGTTACGGTATAATTTGAGCGAATTTCTTAATTTGTCTTAATTTGGAAGAATTCATGGCGTTATTCACATTCCAAAAAATGCATGGAAATGTACAGAAAAATACTGTTTGTCAAATTGTTGATTCGTTAAGGTCTTTTATAAATGAGTTTGCCATGTAAATAAAGCCTCCGATCTTTGATAAAACAAAGCCTCCGATAATAAAAATAGTTTTACAAACAGATGACGTTCTCCGGAAAGACAAATAAATAGTGTCTCTTGCTACGACGCAATAAAGTGCAATTCACCTCGCACAGCGCTGCATCCGTATAATTGTATGCACCGACAAAGGTCTCTATATCGCGTAAACAATCCACCATGGTGAAGCCTCTGATGTATTTTCACTTCGTACCTAAAGTTCGGAGTGCGCCAGGCCTGATGTCGCTCCGAGTTCATCCTCGAGACAATGAGGGACCTGGGTACTAGCATGAGCTCAATCTTGTGTTAGACTTTGAATAGTGAAGTGCGGAAGGAACCATTTCATAAAAATAAACCGGAAGCAAAATAAGTAATGAACAACTTGTGTTTAAAACTTCTTGCTTAGTATCTCGAGAAAAATTCCTGCTGCGCTAGACATAAAGAAAGGTAATCCTTTAGTATTATACGACCCACTTCAGAATAGTGAGTACCTACTTAAACGCTCATAAAATAATCAAAAAGAGACCGCTACTGGTACTTTATGGTTCTTTCGTTTTAAAATGTAGCTGCTGCTATAGAGATTTATTAAAAGCGGCAATATTGTCGTTAAAACCTATCTTCTGATTGGATTGTAGTTTTGCGAAAACTGTGGCGAACATCCCTACGCGATATTCAGTAAACAAGTCGTACAGGAAACAAATATTGATCAATAAATTGCAACATTCAATTGTTTCGAACAGATTCTAAGAAAAGTACTAGTTAGTTGAGTAAAGAAATATGGTTATATGTTTGATTGAAATATTTTCCTGATACACAATTTTATTAAGCATCTTATATGTCATTCCACGAACTGTCTCAGTGGACTGATTACTTGTCGCAGAACCAATAAGCAGTATTCAAAAGATAGGTGCCATAAACTACCAAAGCTACCTTTTCTAAAATAAACAAGTCAGCAAACAGGCTCTCGACACCGTAGCCTATTAATGCTTGCAATACCAAAGGCAGTGTTCGCACATTACTTACCTAGAAGGTTGGGCATAGGGAGGGATCGGAGGGGGGGCTTGCAGCTCTCTCACTCATCGTGCGAAACGCATCTATAACGGCTACCTAATGCCGATCTTCTGTCAGGGAGTGGTACAACCCCGATCGAGCTAGCCCGTATACGAGTTGCAGTCAATTGAATTTATCTTCTGTATATCAACCTAGACACAGATACAATGGAAATAACTAGAAATAGTGGCCTTATTAGGCTGAATTTTGGCTACTAGAAGAACACTCAAGCAATTAACTGGATGACTCAAGCGCTCATATTTTTTCCAACGTATCGCCTCCATTTCATACAGATACATTACCGAACATTAAAAGGTAAGTGCGTCCAGTCACACATAACACGAGTATAACGATGTAATCGCATTCGATGGCTGGAGGTGATCGCGCTTTGAACCGCGCGGCGCGTTTGATGTAGCCAGAGAGGCAGAGGAAGCGCTCTTCATCTGGCCGACTGTTACACAGCACAGTAACGTGTGTGAAAATGGTCAAAGGATTCTGAGTTTACGCCTTGGAAACAATGGGGTTCAGATTAGAGCGCCGGTTTGCACCATTGTTATTTTAAAGATTACCTATCACTTGTTAAATCAAAGATAGCTAGGAAATCTTCAAGTGTTCCTAAAGTCGTGTGAAGTTCGCAACCCGAACTGAGCCAGCGTGGTGGACGAAATGTGCCAGGTATGATGACAATACGCACGCCTTTTAGGCTCGCAAATTGAAGATAGCTAAGAAACTACCCTAAATAACACCTATCATAAGAAAAAAAACGCATTGAAATTAAGTTCATCTATTAGAGAACTACGATGGTAAAGGTAGTTAAAAGATCAAGGAGTCAACCTTATAACAATTCCTTAGTTTGCGTCGTTAAAGTAAAGATGGTGGTGTTGATATTGATACAAAGATATATCTAATAATGAGTATCTGTAATCTGAACTATTGGAAGTTCGCAAGCCTTGCGTTATGTTCGGCACGGTGGTCAATCCCCCTTCTATTTTTATACCGTCGGTTTGAATGGGCCCCGGGCTGCTCCGGCTAGTACTCGCGGTGTCTCTACTTCGCTTTTTTAATTAAAGCCTCGAGATTTCCGACACCGCTGTCAAGTTTTGCGATTTTAAAAGGTTAGTTGGCCATTAATTGAGTTTTTGTTCTTATTGTTAACCGTGTATAGTTATGAAACGTGAATCCACAAGTACCTACTTAAAAAGATGATTATGAATGATTCTTTATTCAACCACCAATCCGATCCGTGATAGCTAAGATTCGTTTTGAATCTCAACGGAGAATTAAACTCAACTCAAGGCTGTTGTAACGACTAACTCCTGATTGACCTTTTGAACATAAGAACATCGAAATCATAATACTTAACTGTGTTATTATTAAGAGGTCTATGTACTCGTATAAGACGTACTGTCAGCTACCTGTATTTAATGATACCTGTGTCCTTAGTTAAACCATCATAGAACCATTTTGTTAACTAATAAGCTATTGCTGGCAGAATAATATAATGCTAGTATTTACCCGCGGCTCCGTCCGCAATACTTCGAGAAATAGCCTATGTTACTAAAGAGTTGATAATAAAATTCATATCAGTGAAATAATTAACAGGATCGACCCAGTAGTTCCAGACATAACTGCCTGCAAACATACTACATACTTACAAACGAACAATTTTCTTTATAATATTAGCATACAAAACAATACCTAGGTACCTAGAATCGTCTCTAAATCATCATAGTAGTTACGTCAAAAAGTAATATTGATATACACATCGCACAGGACAAAGCGTGGTTGCCAATTAGTCACCCAACCTTGCATTGTGACATGAGCTATGGCTATAGCAACATTTTATGGAGGTCACGTAACAGCTTAAGGCTATCCAGGAGGACGGACTCACGGATTTGATATTCAATATCAGAAATCCTAAATAACATTTTAGGTAAGTACTTAGTTATCTATATATATATAACTCAAAGGTGACTGACTGACATAGTGATCTATCAACGCACAGCCCAAACCACTGGACGGATTGGGCTGAAATTTGGCATGCAGGTAGATGTTATGACGTAGGCATCCGCTAAGAACGGATTTTGATTAATTCTACCCCCAAGGGGATAAAATAGGGGATGAAAGTTTGTATGAAACTTTGTCAATTAAATTCCACGCGGACGAAGTCGCGGGCACAGCTAGTTGTATTATATGGAGGTAGAGCCAAACTGGAGGCAATTGATTACATCTCATAAATCGGCTGGCTTGATCAGGGTAGTACCATCCTCTCACAGAAGATCGGCGTAAAGCAGCTATTATAGCTGTGTTTCGTACGGTGAGTGAGAGAGCTGTAAGCTCAAACCTGCCATCCCCTCCTTCTATCCTACTCCCTTTCAGGTCAGCAACGTGCGAGCAATGCCTTTGGTATTGCAAGCATCTATGGGCTACGGTACTACTTAACATCATAAACAATGGATAATAATAATAATTTAGCCCTTTTGACGTCCCACTGCTGGGCACGGGCCTCCCCTCAACATGAGGGGGATTCAGGCCGTAATCCACCACGTTGGCCCAGTGCGGGTTGGCGGTTTTCACATGACTTTCGAAAATTGGTTAGATCTTCTAAGACATGCAGGTTTCCTCACGATGTTTTCCTTCACCGTAAGCAAGTGATAATCATATAGAAATAATGATTCGCACATAGATTTCGAAAAATCCAGGGGTGCGAGCCGGGATTTGAACCCAAGACCTGATGCCCGCAAGACGCGTGCTTTAACCATCGGCTATCACTGCTATGGATAAACAATGGATAGCTGATACTACTCGTATATTTCCTCAGTGCAACAAATCCATTCACCCCTCGTCTTCACCTATTTGTGATGTTGTCTTCACTCTGTGCTGATAATAAAGAGACCATAATTATAAGCCGGGTTAAGGCCCGTATTAATAAATCGATCTCAAGTCTAAGAGCCATCTTGAGTACGCGTTTTGAAATGTCATTTTGTACTGATATGGCATAAGAATGACATTTCCATGATCGCTCTGAGACTTTAGATTGATTTATTAAAACAGTGGTTCAATATTTCGCCGGTGCAAACCCACGGTTAGGAGGACGAAACCAACATACATTTTATTTTTCGATGTACGCTGTTTCATGGCGAAGCAATGGCCATAGTTCACCAACACAGTAGCGGACCGTTAGTGCAGTAACCGATTGTTACCAGAAAACAATTGTTAAGAGCTCTAACGGTCCGTCAATGTGATAGTAAGCTTGACCCTTAGTGCACCCAATTAATACATTATGGTACCTTGCCAGTGCCCAAGGCGATATTAAGGCCTACTTTTATATTAACTCTGTCTTATTAAAGTATCCACTAATTAAGTTGTTAGAGACAATAAAAATTACTCTGAAGATTCGATCGCAATAAACAAAAGAAAGAAAGAACTACAGACAGACAATGAGAAATGATTATTAGTAAATTGTAAGCATATCTATACGCCTGCAAACTTAATTTCATTGATACATAAATAAAAGTCTGGGACGAGTAGACCTTAATGAGTTGGAATTAAGGCTATATTCGTGCGGCATGTAATTTGGGAGCAAGAATCATTATATTAGGAGTTATTAATGAATAGAATCTGGGAACAATTTGGGCGTATCCAGACGGACTTAGCTAGTAATATTAATATGATGTAGGAAAATGCTTAGTGACAATAGTATATCCTCATTATCAATAACTACGGACTACTTAGCTACAACGTTTTTCTTTTTTTTGCAATCCCTTTTTATAAAGACATGCAGTTAATAAAAATACGCTTGACGACAATTTATCTTCACAAATACCTCGCTAAAAAATAATAACATACATATTAATAAAAAAATCGGGATTGAATTAAGATCCTCCGCCTGTTTTAAATCGGTTATAACTACTAGGTATATATCTGATGATACGTAGTACTTACCTAGATGGGCATCGATCAAGCTAATAGATTGGAAATTTTTCATTCTAACATTAAAACATTACTTAGATACTTCATTCGATTAATTTAATTATTCATTCATTTAGCGGTTTCATTTCATTGATTACTAAATCTTTATGAAACATAAAAATTTCTAAATTTTCTCAATTCTTGATATAAGCCAAAACATACAAGGACTAAACTAAAGTACTAAGCTACTCTACATTCTGTGTAGCTGTGTTGTTCTGAACACGCCTTTACGTCGTGTGCGAAGGAGCCCACACACTTGTAGCCGATAGAGAATAAATGGACGCACCTATTTTAGTTTAAGTCGATCCCTCATTTTGATTAATCGATGTTACCGACAGTGTTACCAATTTATTTCACGAAACATACAGGACACGAAAAAACAAATAAAATAAACAAAAATCATATTAAACTTAATTATTCAATGGAATACTTAAGTACCTCAGTATAATTCAACATAAATCATAGTTATGCAAAAAACATAGGTGCCAAAGAATAAAAAAATATATGTTTTTAAAAATTGTAATATTATACTTATTTTCACATAAGCATGTATTTAATAAAACAACAACAAATTGATATACGTAACTTAACTGTACCTATGATTTTTTTTTTTTTTTTTTTTTTTATACCTATTATTATTATTTACTAGCTGTGCCCCGCGACTTCATCCGCGTAGTATTGGATTATTGGGTTAAAAAGTATCCTATATGTTAATCCCGGTTATAATATATCTGTGTTCCAAATTTCATCCAAATCCGTTCAGTAGTTTTTGCGTGAAGGAGTAACAAACATACATACATACATACATACATACATCCACACTCACAAACTTTCGCATTTTTAATATTAGTAGGATGTATATTTTGATATTGTATTCGGAAGTAGAATGTCCCGTTTGAAGCAATCAATAAAAAACCAGACAGTCCCAACTAAAACATGGCGACATTAGTTTCTGAGCGCAGTATTGTTGTTCTTTATCTTGTTCTGATTTAGTTGTAATGTCGTTTTAAAGTGAAGCTTAATGTTATTTTGTTGCGCGTTAGTTAGTATTGGACGAGCGATAAGTATTTCGATTTATTTCACTTTTTAAGCTAAGCTTACAATCCACGTGATGTTAAGCAGTTACCATAGGCTACATGCTTGCAATACTATAGGAAGTTACCATAGGCAGTACATGCTTGCAACACTAAAAAGATTGCCGATCCAAAAGGGAGTGGAACAGAGGACGGGCAAGGAGGGGGTCTGGTTTCCTGCTCTCTGACACATCGTACCAAACGCAGCAGTAATAACTGCTTTACACCGAACTTCTGTGAGAAGGGTTTGTACCACCCTGATCAAGCCAGCCCGTATTTGAGCTCATGTCAACTGGCTACACAGTTATGTTATGACGTCAGAAGTGGTTGCTGGGGCGCGCTGCACGGTAAAAGTGGACGCGCCTATTGCTGGACACGTAAACTAGGTACGCACATTCATCTGACCCAGATTCGTGTGCATCACCAATTATCAGACAACACCAGGAATTGTCACAATCATTATGCCAATTCGCATCAATTTACACCCGCCTGAAGCAAAAGCTCTTATGCGTCACACGCCGTTATTACCATAGGTACCTACTCAATTTAGTATCGGAACTAAACTGGCCAGTCACCGCTTCACGAAGACGCCTAAATTGCTGCCGTTTAGCACATTCCGACAACTTCGGCCCCGTTTTGAAATGTGAAAGAAACAAAATAGAATTTTGAATCAGCAATTCACGGTGCTCTAATGAGTTTCCAATGTAATTAGAAGGCGGAGCATTTTAACGAAATTCCGTTAAATATATGTGAACCAAAGAAAAAGGCGCCCCGAGAACTGAAACGCATTTGGTTTGTGTTTGATATTATGCGATTGTGTTTTTGCGCCATGCTGAAAAGTTCTAATGGTATGATATCGATATTTCTTGAATCTGTTGAAGACAATGCTGAAATTTAGAAAATTGATTTACTTTAATAACAATTACGCTTGGTCCAAAAAATCTATATATACTTATAACTAATGTGAGCTACTACTTAGGAATTTTTAATATTAGTGTTGTTAACATTACTTAACATACAAAAAAAATCTGGACAGAAAGTCATGACAAATCACCCAAGCATTTCCTGCGGCCTGTTAAACGCTTCGCTAGCCATTAAGTTGAGTATAGCTTATCACTTCTTATCTATTTTTTACCAAACATTCCAAACGCTTTCTGATTATTTGAGAAGACACTCTCTCGCAAAAGATTGACGTAAAGTAGCTATTGTAACGGCGTTTCGTATGACGAGGAAAACAGCCGGAAGCCCAAACTTCCCTGCCCTTTTGCTATCCCACCCCGCTTCAAGTCGGCAACCTGCGAGCATTTTATCTGGTAATGCAAGTATTTATAGGCTGCGGTAACTGCTTGACATCGGTCTGGTCATGCGCCCGTTTCCGATATTATTTTATAAAATACTTAGCCCTTTTAACGTCCCACTCCTGGGCACAGGCCTCCCCTCAATGTGAGGGGAATTCGGCCATAAAAAGTAAAACGTGCTATACTCAAAGACACTACTGTATTCCCTGCGTCCGCAGTACTCTCCATCAGTAGGTACGTTTAAATAATAACAAGTGCGCATTGACCTAGAAGCGATGCGTTTACCATTGAATGGGCATTTCACGACTTGTTAGAACAAAAGAATTACAAATCGTTGCGCCCGCGCATTCTTCAACAATGCTTGGTGTTACCTGAAATGGAATCGATTTAGTTTAGTAAAGAATTGTGTAAATTGAGTTAAAACATGGGTTTTAATTGGTGGAGATGACACAGAAAGTAAAAATGAGAGTAGTAACTTACCGAAAAGTGGTAACTTGTGAAAACAGAATAATTAGTTTTAATTAGAAGTAAGTATGGACACAGTAAATCTTAACTATGTAAATTTTCATAAATGTTTTTGGTGTCTTTTCTCAAGATAACTACTAAGAAGAATAAATTCACAATGGATAGGTATACAGTTTTTTTTCTATTCATAAAATAAGTATTTTATTTTTAAAATGTAATGTTATTTAAAACCTTTTTTTGAAGTTGGCAAATAGCTCGTTGGCAAATCTTTTACTGATTTTCTTAACATTCCAGCGTATTTTTAAATAAATTTAGTTTTTTAAATTGGAAAATGATTAGTTTCAATAGTTTTACAACTTTAGCAAATCACTCGGGACAAACTAATTATTTAAAGTTTCAAACTTTTTGATACTGAATTAAGCTTCCATTTTAATATTGAACGGGTGTTAGGATGTGTATTGTACATTGGAGTTAGGGCCTTAATTAGAAATGTTGTTAGTTAAGCCAGCGTGGGCGTATAATCGGAGCCACAGGGTATACTCCGTATTAAGGAGAAGGTGTATGCAAGTTCTACACGCCAGTTTCCAAAAAATATTTTGTTGTATTTATTATGTTTGTATTAAATGGGACAATAATTATTATACGGTAAAATTAACAAGTTTATAATCATGTTTCATTTATTAGGTACGTCACTGATTTTAGTGTGTGAGTATTTGTCTCATGTCCATTGGGTATCTTATTTATTAAATTTTTCTATATATTTTTTGTAATTTGATTTGTATGTAAGTAGGTATCTACAAAAAATATATTATTTTTGTCAATTCCTTTTCAATTTCGGTTGGTATTGACACGACATCGACTTTCGATTGAATTTGATTAACAACCCTTGTTATTAATGTAAGTGCGGTAGAACGCGCAGGCAAGTGTTTACAGTGAGCAGCGCACTTTCTCTATGAAATGACATTTGATATGTCTCTGCCAAATTGTCACATTGTGTGACATTAACTTATGGAATTAAGTTTCAAAGATAAATATATACTTAGGTATTATTCCATGTTTCTGGAAATAACACAATTGCATCATAATAATGAGAATAAAGAACAAAGAACACCAACAAATATGAGCTTTTTTTTTACTAAAACGTGGTTAAACTTCAAACTCTAAGAAACGAACGGCACGACTTGCCCTTAAGTTTTTCTTTAGTAATTAAACGCATTAAACTATTGAACATATTTTTATATAAAATGCACAGATCTTGTATGTTATTATTTTTAATTAACGAGTATATCTTTTAGTATTAATTATATTCTTTGTTACTTTGTTAAACTATGCATTTTACTAGCGCTGTTTCATATGTTTCGATGGCATTTACAAATATTATATTTAAGTATTATTAGTATTATAAGTAAGTATTATTTTCTTCTAGCAGACGATATTACACCGATTTGAGCGGTGGATCGTAATATGTAAGCATGTATGCGTGTTAGTACGGGATGCCCATGTCCATACAGTGGCTGTCGTCCAGCGGATTGGTGGATGTAATTCTCCTAAATTAATAGATTGGTCGGCCTACCGACTGCTTCAGTATTCATCGGTGCTTTATTGGTCTACATGAATAAAAAAACTGATTTGATTTGTATCTCATTACATCAGTGATGGTGAACCAATATACAATCAGTAGATACGATCGAACGTGAACCGCGTAACCTCGACGTTAGGACGACAGTCACACCGACGTGTAATTTTAAGAACACAATATTTTAAATTAAATAATTAAATGCTACAATGCTACAATTCAAAGTATAAAAATAAACAATGCATTTTACTGAATTTTAAACCGTGCATCAGAATTAATATTGTAGTCCGAAAGGGTCCTATTTATAATTTCTAACAAATGTTGTGAAGAAAAATTGTAGTGATAAAGTGAGATAAAATAAACAACAGTACTGAAATAACATAATTATTTTAAACCTCTTTCTAATGCTATGAAATAATAGACCCAGATGGGCCATTATTCGTGTTTACGTCCAACTCGTAATCTTGTCCGTATTACGCAATTCCAAAACCCGTTGTTACGCTTTCATGTCAACGGAAACCCTGGTTTACTAACGAAACGGTACCTAACGAACCCGTCTAATGGCCCCTAATTGTTCGGGCCGGTATCGAACACAGAATCGACGCACCGATGGGTACCGAGTATACCGATGTTGAGATAACCTCTGTACCGATGCTACAAAAATCGTTTCATATTCCGAATAGCATTCTTTTGTTCACCATCTCGCCTGTCTCCCCCAAAGGGGTTGACAGAGACGCACAGCAGTGTATCCATATTTCGTAGCATTTTGGTCCCAATATAAATAGGAGCCGGATTATTGCCGTTGCCATGGACACGTTCCCATAAACCACCCACATGGTCCCAAATTATGGATACCGAGGACTGGGACTGAGAATCCCAGTAACACCAAACCCAGGGAAATTACGAAAAGGCCTTTTCCAAAATCAGAAATTCAAAATATGAGCTGGATTCAAATCGAGTTTTGTCAAAATATCTCTGTGATTTTTGTGTGATTCACAAACTTAATAGGTATTATTATGATTGACCTAAATTAATTCTGTAGCACACAGTCTCAAAACATAAGTCGTATCTTAGGACCTTGCCAAATCGACCCACAAATAAGCATTTTCGTACCATGTTCTGAATCATTCCATTCAAAAACATAACCCTTCCCTTTGTTTTTGCTACAGTCGGTTAAAGAGAAGCCTTGGGCGTTTCACAACACGGTGTGAGTTATAAGCAATGCGTGCCCCGGATAGAGAAGCTGTTTATAAAGCCTATCTGTTTTCAATTTGTAGGTTCAATAACAGTCGTAATAATAATCACATAAACTGGTGTCACCCTGTTTATCGAAAATGCAAACGTCATTCGAAATGACATAAACGTCGAATAGGGCGACAAGCAAATCAAATTAAACGAAACGTCCGTTCTCGCAACACGTATAAATTGTGTAGTAATTACACCTATTAAGGGGTCCGTTGTCCACCGTTTCACGGGGAGTGGTTACCCTGTAATTAGCTTGTCTGTCCGTCTGTAATCACGAGTTGTATTTTTTATGTATTTATTTTAAATGTTTATGTTTCAATGGCTGATACGGAAACATGTGACGGAAACGAGTGCAAAAGTGAACATGGAAGGGTATAAATTAATTGTTTTTTATAGATTACTAGCTGACCCGACAGAAGTTGTCCTGTCTTAACTTTAAATATTGAAATTAGTACAATTCGGGCCATAGACCACGCTGCTTCTATATTCACATAACAACAAATACCTTGTAAGAATTCAACAGATATTCCTGTCAATACAGATTTCCTTGTGATTTCCTTCAAGGTGTTTTATTTGTTTAAGTTTTAATAAAGACTGGCTAATTCACCGCAACTTGAAACTGAGATGCCTTATTTTGCCGACGGAACTTAATCATTTGAGTACCGTTTCAGTATTTTATCTAATATTTTTACCGTAGAAGAGCATTTCTTTAATAAATGTCTCTGTTCCCACACTAGTTCAAGTTATAACGTAGGTAATGCTATCTAAATATAGAACACTATTCCTATTATATAACACCGGTCCATAATAAACTAAAATAGACACAATAAATTCAACACGGCGTTTCACACAATAATTTACATTAGTACATACATAATAACAACAACATGTATTTAGACGATAAACAAACACGTGTTTATTGACACACTGTACAGACTAAACGAACAAATTAAACATACTAGACATTTCATGGATTTTATTATTTATCACCTGGTTTCACCGAATTTTCATTTTTAAGTCATGACGACTATATAGTGAGGTATATTTTGTTTACAAAGAAAATTTTGTAATCGTCCGATACGAAGACTTAATTGTGACGTCATACTAAAATGATTTAAAAAGATCCCATTAGTGAAATTTGTCCTCGCTTACACAATTTTGATGGACACAGTCTAGAACAACGCATACGCTTAATATGTTCAAATGACACCCCATATAATGACCTCGTTACTGCAGCGTGTGTTGTGTACAACAAATTAGTACATAATGTCACGGTAATATGAATAAAAGGGCAACAATTTAGGTTGAACCGTGAAAATACCGCAATATCACATGGAATTTTGATTATTAGTCGGGTTATCGATTCATGGCGCATGTTAATATGGAAAACTATTATATACCAAAATGTTCTTTTAGTAAACGGTATAGCGGTATCTAAGCTAGTTGGCTAACTCACTTGCGTACTTAGAAGAACCAATTGCCCCAATTGTCTCTTCACTTGAATAAACGTTTATGTGCGTATACCACGCGCCCTAAGCAGAGGGGTTCGTCAGACAACTGGGCGCTTTCGTTCGTGCTTTTGAAGACACGCTAAATTATCAGCACCGGGTAGCATCGTTAAGCCATGTTGGAGGACTTCGGAAGCATTCTGAACCGTTTTAGTAGATTCCGACTATTCCTAGGTGCTTCGTTGGTCATACACGAACGAATAATAATAATAAGTCATATTTCTTTGCAATACCTAGCCCAATCCCCAGTCCATCCAAACTCCATAAATATAACCTTTTTTCTTTTTCCATATTTGCAATAGTGCCTGCACCTGAGCCTCCTCTCAGTTCGGGGGCGATACAGGCCATTTTCTAAGACATGCAGGTTTCTCGCGATGTTTTTCTTCACCGTAAGAAAGTGATAATTGTATATGTTAAAAATCATTTTTTCTTACATTTTTCTTCATCAGCCACAAAATCAGCTTGAAACGTTTCACCCACTGTTGATTACTTAGCAATTTACTATTACATTACCGACTATACTCGATTAATGCATTAGTGTTTGCAGAGAGCTGATGCGTGTCCCGCAGCCGGCCGTTGCGCCGGCGGCGGCCATTTTGACATGAAGCACAACATCATTTAATTTAGCCCTAATTACCGGGACAGAACGCCTATCGATAATTACATGTAGGGTTGTGCGAGAAGAGGTTACAGGATTTAAATATTAAAGTAGCATATTTTAAAAAATGCTAGCGATGCAGTGCAGTTCCAGACACACTCTGAAGATGGTATTTTAGTCGTATTGCAAGTGGGGGGCAAAGAAAACAAAAGAAGTTCAATTGAAAAAAAATACAATCACAACAAAAAAGCTTTCAACAAAATAGTTAAGCTAGCATTTTACCTAGTACAATCAAAATGCGAAGAACGATTCGGGCCATAGAATGGTCACACTGGCCCAGTACGGATTGGTGAGCTTTTCACATAATAATATGTTCTATTAGACGTCCAGCTTTCTTCACTCGCACGAAGATTCACACGAAGATTCGCTTGCGTAGATTCTATTTTCTGTATTCAACAACACTACGTGTCGGGTCCAACTATAGCTAAGAACCATCCTGTTGAACTAATAAGTACACAAAAATCTTTGAAATCGGTCTAGCCGTTGAAGAAGATATTTACGAACACATTCACCCCGGAATCTTTTAATATATATAACTCAAAGTGACTGACTGACTGACATAGTGATCTATCAACGCACAGCCCAAACCACTGGACGGATCGGGCTGAAATTTGGCATGCAGGTAGATGTTATGACGTAGGCATCCGCTAAGAAAGGATTTTGAATAATTCTACCCCCAAGGGGATAAAATTGGGGATGATTGTTAAGTTAAATTCCACGCGGACGAAGTCGCGGGCACAGCTAGTTATATATAAACGAGATTCGATAGGTATCAACGTTTTTTTTCAATGTCAACATAATTTAAAACCTAAGTCATTGATATACTATTTCTTTGATCCCAAATAAACTTTTTATTATTATATCGCAAAAAATATATTACTTGGTAGCATTTTCTTTTAAAGTTTTTAAAAACTGCTTTTGAAACTAATGAATCGAGAATATCGATAAACTCTAATCATATCACATTTCAGACAAAGCCAGAGAGATAATGAGCCCGAGACATAGCTTAATCTCTTTAATCTCAGATCAAAGGTACATCTAGTTTATTCTCGTGGTTGCATATTTAAGCTTGATGCCCTCTCATTAATATCTTAGTTACAAATTAACGTAATTCTCAAAGGCCACAATTTTATAATACGATTTATATTTTATAACGTGAACATGGGCTAATAATGTTATTCTTGTTTTGAGGAGTTAAAATATTTAATTCTAAAATCGTTGGACTTGATTTTATATTTAGCAGACTACACAATAATATGCTTAGTGTTTAAACTTAGTAACATCGTGACTAATTTGGTCTCATTTAATTTACTAAAATCACAAAATTACTTTAAATCACACTGAGTTTCGTTTGTAGTATTTTAGTCATTACGAAAGAATCCAATCTGTAAATAGTACCTTAACGCTACGGTCATAAACGTTAATAAACCTTTGGAACATAATAATATAACAACAGCATTAAAAACCGCAACAAAGGCAGCTGTCAGAGAGAGATGCAATCACAACAAGAGAACCGCATAACACTTTTATAAAAATGACGCTATCACCGGCCGCCCCTGCAAGGTGTCAGGGGCGCGAATAATTTATTGCCTTCAAGCCACAGACAACATAAGCTCCGAGAAAATAAGCAAACTACCTCTTAAGGCGAAGTGGATCCATACATGAAGCGATTCATTACCTACTACATTTTTAACCACCTGTATAGTGCCCAAGGTGAGCGTCGCTCCGTTAAAATAACTAGAATATCCTCAGTAACATCCAGATTGGAGTAATTAAAGAAAAGGGACCTGTAACCACTCAATGCAGAGAGCCGAGCAACCTACGTTACCTATAACGCCTTATTAAATAGAGAAATTAAGAATTTCCGAAGGTATTTTTTATTTAGAATCACATTAGAAAGAAATCCATTCACTACAATGATGACATAGACTTTCATGGCACCTAGTCCTTTAAATACATGTTACCTATGTGCCTCCCAAGCGGTATAACTTTAATTGGATATTAATTATTTTATTCAATAAATAAACATCATCGCCTTAAACGACGCATCGGTTGTTCCTGAACCCATCCAACGAAATAAGACCTTGCGCGCACGGACGAAATTCAAAAATCAACCCTTACCGTGCGGCCATCGGTCTTAACAGCACCGCTATAGTTTTGTACCAAGGGTTATAAATATCACGTCGAGGCGGGGAGCGAAGCCGTCGGCTTAATTTAATTTTACACTAAATTGTAATAATTGCATTAGTGCGCGAGAATTTTGCGTTGCAAAGTATTCTGACGGTTTTTTCATTTGTTCTGCATTTTGGGTGATCATTTATTTTATTTTTGTTGAATATAAATCAGTTATTTATTCGTCGCAAATTAAATAATGCTGGGATTGCATTAAATACTGAAACAAATGTTATATAATTTACCTATTTTGTCTGGATTAAATGAAAATATATTTGTGCACATATTAGAAAAAGATAACAAGTGGCTTTTTTATTTTAACCACACAACAACACAATTTGGTAATATGTAGGTATATATAGTAACAATAGAACTAGTGAGCATAATATTAGGTATAGTTAATAAATAAAAATACTTGCCACCATTTTTGCAGTAAACGAGATCAATTTGCTAATAAATAACGACAGTTATCTTCCGTCGAGCCACTTCCTAACTTTTAATGAAATTAACACTAAACTAAGCAGCTTCTGACCGTATAATTACGTCCATATATCTCTCCTAGACGCACAACAGACGAGCATTACTCAACCCCAAACTGTATCGGCCCAAAGTACTCCGAAATTATGAAGATTCGATTAACGAAGCTAGATTAAAGGAACCCTGATTACGAGACGTACATGGAAAAACAATTACGGGGAATGCTAAAACAATGACATACTATAAAGTCGGCTTTTGTTTTCTGTATCTTGGTTCGGCTTGCGGTAGGCGGGTCGCCACGGCCGAGGGTTTCGGCGGGGGTATGCACGGCATTTGAGGGTTGAGCATTTAAAGTCGTTACAGTTAGATTTATAAGGTTTAGATAAAGTGTTAGATAAGAGCAGATGGATGTAGTTGTTTTACCGGGGTAGTTAGTGTGGGGAGAAAGTAATTTTAATAATACGAGGTCTCGTAAAATCTTCATTCCGATTCGTTTATTATTTATTCGAAAATTTGGAAGTGAATTTAATTGGACGTTAACCAGTGTTACGAATTGTCTAATCTACCAAGCGGCAGTTAAAATCTTCTAGTTTCAAAATTTTCAGTGACTTTACAAGACAAAAGTTCAATTTCACTAATTTTGAAATGTACTATGTGTTTAAACTTATTTCAGACTAGCTGAGCCCGCGACTTCGTCCGCGTGGAATTTAACTTAACAAAAAAGCCTGCTCCCGCGTTCTGAGGCCGCAAAACAGGAACCATTTTTTCATTTTTTAAAATTTTGTTTTTCTAAAATAAAAGTAGCCTTAGTTACTTCCTATAACATCAGCTACCTGCCAGTGAAAGTCCCGTGAAAATCGGTCCAGCCGTTTCGGAGATTACCCGGAACAAACACACAGACAGACAGACAGACAAAAATGTTTTAAATCGCGTTTTTGCTATAGGTGTCGTATGTACTTACATATGCATTTAGTGAAAAGGTGTTATTTTGATATTACAAACAGACACTCCAATTTTATTTATTTGTATGTATGTATGTATATGTATGTATAGATTAAAACAATATAAGTAGGTAATAAGAATTAACATACAGAAAGACCGATACGCCTAAGGGGTGGGTATGCATAGTTATCCTTAATCAGGTACATTAATTATCCAGCGACGTGAGTCGTATCACAGCCTTGTCGACAGCTGCATTATAAAGCTATCGAAAATATGACTAACTGTGCTCTAAATCAAAATACTCGTAGAGACGTAAAATTTACTCTAAGGTACAACAATGTTTTCGTTAAGACCATAACGCCCCGGGAGGAGATAAATATACATGATAAAAAGTTATGTATAACAAGACAGACATAAAATAGAACAGACATCTCTGAACGATAGCACAATATTGTTTACTAGTAATACATTACATTTTTGTAGTAATAAAAAAAATATATATTAGATGTTCCAAAAAAAAAATTTTTATACTCGTGCGAGTTCTGGGACAATTTAAGATTTTCCCCAGGAATCGTTGAACTAAGCAACGCTTTTATTATGGGTACGTTCAATGGACTGGGGGCGATCCCAGTGACACCCAGACCTGGGCAAATTCCGGAATTTGCCCCGGCGGGAATTGAACCCACAACCACCATGTGCAGTGACCCGAGCGGCCAACGCTAGAAACACTGCGCCAAGCGGCCGTCAAAAAATATTTCTATACACCGCTAACCAAGTAACCGAATCACTTGCAAGTAAAAACGAGTATACTCCAGAGTTCAATAACTGTCCGTCGCGTCCGTTACTCCGTGAGGAATCGCCGAGGATCGTGCATCAGCTGAATTATGCCTCGCATACTAATACAACTGTTACGTGGATATGATTGAACAAGATGTGGCAAGCATCGAAATGTTAGGTTATGAATCCTTTTAACCGGTTCTCCGAGGTCTGTGATGGTGATTTGACCCAGTAAAATAGCGGGTCTCTGTCATTATAGGACACTTAAAATTTTGTGAATAGTGGATTTATAAAGTTCGTTTGGTTATAGACGACATATAGCTTTGCCCGTCCACTTGATCCATGAGGGACATCTAGCCCAGCCAGCGTCGTCATAAGATGTCATTCACACGAGGAAGACGACATCGTTCTGTCTTTACAATATTGATAGATAATGGCCGTAAGTATCTGGTATCTGATGGATATATAAAAATGAAACTGAAATTACGGTGGCCTGCTAAGAATGACCGCTCAGCTGTTTTATTAGTTCAAACGCATAAAAAGAAGACAATTTCTTACGAGACTACCAAACTGCGATCGGAAGAGTTTTATCGTTACAAACAACAGTATGTCTTATTATCATCAATCAATCATTAAACGTTTAAATTTAGTCTCTTCTAGAATTAAAGTACCTACCTACCTTGCGTTTATCCAAAGAATTCTCTATCTTGAGATTGTATATTCCGACTATTGTTCTTGTAACTCGATAATCAATTTATCGGAAAAATATCTCCGTCTGTGGGTGTTTGTATTCGATACTTCGTATCGATAGTATCGATAAGTATCGATTGTGCTGTGTCGGGTTCTTTGACTAGAGTGAAATCGAAATTGTTACCTTTTAAGGATTGCTTGATGTGCAAAGAGTTATATCGCGTATTGAGAACTTAATGATTCATTAGTTGAACAATAATAATAGGCAATGGGCGAGGTACAATTATTAATTTCTAGAATATAACTATATCTAAGTTCATGTATTGTGCATAGATAACAGAGTTCCGTAAACAATTTACATTTAAGTTCAAATGAAGTGAGTTAAATTTTGGAATAGATATCTAAAGTAGAGGTCATTGGACTTTTTGCAGATATTGGAGAATCTATTGACCATAGATTTTTATTTTACAAATGTGAGAAGTATGAAGATTATGATAAGAAACAGACTACCTAAACCAAGTAACAGATCAAACCTCAAACCGTTCCCGTGGTTTATCACTTAAGGTTTAATTTACAAAGTCTTGTTAACGATATCTATTGCCCACTTTACCAAGTTCCGCACTAACTCAGTTGGGAAACTTTGTTCTATAACAATAGTTTTAAAGTTTGAAATTAATAGAGGCGATATTAGGAATGGCGGAGCGCATGGTGCCAATATCGATTCAAACATAATTCACATAGGTACCCACGTATTACGTAACGTAAATTATACCTCATAAATGTGCAGAGTATCTACACATATACAACTTTATTACTTTCTTGTTGCAAGATCTAAACAGGGTACCCACATAAGAAGGCTGAAATAATAGTTTATTATGTATCGACATTGTTATAAATGGCTAAAACAATTAATAAAATTGCCTTAGGTTGTTACACATAAAAAAGTTTTTTTGGAATAATAGTAAAAACATCATATAGTTCAAACTAAAAACATAATGAAAGTCCTTTTTAAACGACTAAAACTAAGAACCTGAAGAAGCTTAAGGAAATTCATCTTTTACCCTTCCATGAACACATAAACTTCTCCAAAGTATACTTCATTTGCGCCAATTAATATTCGTTGCAAGGGCTGAGTAACAACTGCCCTGAAGGTTTGAGAAACAAGCAGGAATTGCTTATACTTTGCATTTTAATCGTGCATTTATATTCACAGTTTATTCTGTTAGATGGAGTGCGTAAGGAGATGAGGAAAACTAATGTGGAAGGGGATTGTTTATTATCTGTGACCTGGAGCTTTCTAAGCATTAGATAGAATAAGAATGCGAATAGAACCGTCACGTTGCATACACCCGAGAAGGATAGCAACTACCTACTGTACACTGCACTGAGATTTATATTTATATATATCGCCAGGCTGACACACCAACTGTATGGTCCCAAACTAGGCAACGCTTGTACTATGGGTACCATACAATGGACTGGGGGCGATTCCAGTGACACCCGGACCTGGCCAAATTACGAAAAGGCCATTTCAGAAATTTGCCCCGGCGGGAATCGAACACGCAACCACCATGTCTAGTGAGCCGAGCGGCCTACGCTCGAACCACTGCGCCAAGCGGTCGTTGATGAAATTTTAAATGATTTTACTACCACAAAAACCTCACTCGCTGCAACTTATTTTGTCTAGCACCAATCAGTTGGTGTCGGTGGACTAAAAATGGATACAGAGAACTCGCTAACGAGTTTTGGCTATCGATGGGCAAGACAAAAAATACTCGACGTATCTCATTGACTCTTGTTGGTTTTGCTGATGAAACGATAGCTTCTTTCTTCCGTGTCTTGCTCGGATCGATTGACGTGGTAAGGGCTGGCTTCAATAATTATTTTATTTAACGTTTAAAACAAGTATATTTCTTATTAAAAATTAACAAATTTGTGTTAGGCGAGTCTTGCTTGGACAGGGGTCGGTCCGACGGGTCCGGCGCCTTATATAGTTTCTCCGGACCGCTTGTTTCCGGTGCTCGCCGCTAGGTGGCGTGGGAGGCGTCGTGAACATGCCGCCCGCCTTGAAAGCTTCAGCTTTCAACGTAAAAGTGCTCAGCCATCTGTGCTCAGCCATCTGTGATATTGATGTCCTCTGATGATGAGGGCAGCGGGCAGATCTTCGAAAAGGCCCGCTGAATCGTTCCCGTGGCCGTGCTGATGTTGGCCACACGGGAAACGCCATCTTTTCCTGTGAAAATACTTAAAATCCTGCCCATCCGCCATTTTAACGGAGGCAGGTTATCATCCTTTACCAGCACAAGTGTGTGTAATGCCAGATCATCGTGGTTTGTCTTCCACTTGGTCCGCGTCTGTAGCTCAGCTATGTACTCTCGGGACCAGCGCTGCCAGAAGTGTTGCCGCATTTGCTCGACACGCTGGTAGCGTGACAGCTGATGTGCAGCTTTCTTGGTGACGTCATCGCAGCCGGGAGAAGTCAGAGGCCGGCCAATCAGTAGCCCGATTCACGTAATCAAAACCGTAGCGATGTCGCTGCGACTTAGTCGTTGAAACCGTTTTCGTATTCACATCTGTCAATCGGAACGATTTAGAAGTCGTCCTATTGAAAAATCGTTGAACCGTATTCACATACGATCATTGGGTGAGAATCGTTCCAAAACGTCGGCTAAACGATATTCACATAACAAAACGATTTTCCGATAGGTAGGCCGCCAACGACTTAATGTCAAATTTCACAATTCAAGTATCGTTGAGCAAACGTTACAAAATTGCGACGCTTTTGAGAACATTTCGGTGCTTTTTTCTATGACGGGAGTGTTTAGACTGTTTGTGTGGTGATTGAAAGTTCGAAATAAGTCTCGGGCTTGCATATTTGTTAGATGCAGCCAAAGAATTTGTAATAATGATGCAGCCGAGAGAGAAGATCGTCGAAGGGAGCGGATAAGGATAATATATTGAAGTGTGCACGGTGGGACGCTTTTAAAATGCTAGAAAGGGACTTCATAAAGACTATTTGACTCTCTGAAGTGCTTGCACAGAGTCTCCTTGACGATATCTTTGCCATCGGCATTACTGCCTGGTACCAATGAAGAAGAGTTTCAGAGATGAAACAATGAATGTTGTATCTGCTAGGGGTACTCAAGGACGCAATATAGAGTTGCAGCAAGACAGACTGGCCCAGCAAGCACTCATTTAAAGGCTGTGGACCACTGACAAACCCATCAAAAGGTAGGAACTTACATATTTAATAATCAAATAGGGAAAGGTATTTTTTTTTATTGAATATACTAAACATGACAAGTGGACTAACATTACTATAATAATAATAATTTAGCCCTTTTAACGGCACGGGCCTCCCCTCACTACGAGGGGGATTCAGGCTGTAATCCACCACGCTGGCCCATTGTGGGTTGGCGGCTTTCACATATCTTTCGAGTATTGGTTAGATTTTCTAAGTTATGCAGGTTTCCTCACAATGTTTTCCTTCACCGTAAGCAAGTGATAACCATATATAAATTATGATTTGCATTATAGATTTCGAGAACCCAGAGGTGCGAGCCAGGGTTTGAACCTAGGAACTGGTGCCCGCAAGACGCGTGCTTAATCAATCGGCTATCACTGCTATAAACATAATTAACTAAAGTAATAAAAATTGCATTTTTGTCGTTTTGAGGTATTTAATAATATTATACTTTATAATATAACATAAACAACTTAGACTCATAACAACAATGTAAATAACAGACAAAAACATTCTAGCATTGTAGCCTTTTAAATTATATAATCGAGATCACACAGCGAAGTATAGCATCAGTCTTTAGTGTGTTAACAACTTCTTGTTTTGTTTCAGTTTTCCGGACACTGTGGCTGAATCGCCTTGCTCGCCGCACAAACTAATCCTCATCACTGCTGCTGGGAATTTGTGCATACTTTCATTTCTGTAACAATAATGTAATAAATACAGTAAATAAATTTTAATATAAAGATAAAATATTGATAATTTACTGCTTCTGTTTAACTACTAATAACCTTATAACTTGCATTGATTAGATTTTTTTATAATATTATACTAGCGACCCGCCCCGGCTTCGCACTGGTGCAATAAATAATCAGTGTTTCTCTACTACATTATGCATGTATTATACATATAAACCTTCCTCATGAATCACTCTATCTATTAAAAAAAAACAGCATCAAGATCCGTTGTGTAGTTTTAAAGATCTAAGCATACATACGGACAGACAGCGGGAGGCGACTTTGTTTTATACTATGTAGTGAATTTCAGATTACTTACTTTGTTAACTCTTCTTTCGGTTTTAACAAGTCAACTAGGGCCCAAACTGACTTATTTTTATGAGGCTAGGTCCCTGTACCTGCCCATGAACTCCACCAGCAACTCTTGTTGCCGAAAGAAAAACTGTTTCTTCTTCTTGCGTTAAAAATATGGTCCATCCAGTTTAATAGGTATTTCGCGTGTCAACAAATAGCAATTACATTAAAAATAACAATACAATACAAATTTTCAATTTGTTTACCATTGACTGACACTAGAGTTGTGTAGCTCGCGAGCTAATGACAAAAAAGATATATATCGGTACCAAAGAGCTAATCTCTTTAGCTCACATGATTTCGAATTATATCTCTATATCTTTACGGATATGGTTTCAATTTGAGTTACTGAACTAAGTGATTGACATGTAGTAGACAACTAGACAGGTGAAATAGCTCACTAGCTCTTTGGCTCAGATGAGATAGAAAGCACACGACGTAAAAAGAAAATCGCCCTTTAAGTCAAATGAATAGAGTACAAATTATGAGACTTTATTTTTTAGTCGTGCGGGCTCCGAACGCGGGAGCGGGCTTTTTTGTTAAGTTAAATTCAATGAATACATACTGTCATCCTACACGACCCTACCTAACCTACCCCTTCCACGCACGCAGCTGGATTAACCCCGCCATGCGAGGCGCACTCGCCATTAGATTGCCTCCAAGTTAAGACCCATTTACCAAATTTACAATAAATAATAAATTGGTCGAAAAATCTAGTGTGTTTGAGTCGCCTTTTTTTTCCTTGTGTTCCCGTACCGAACAGCTTGTATTATTTCAAACCGTTTTGATTTAGTTACTTTACTTACGGATTACGCCTAGTTATGACTGAACTGAGTAATAGTAATTTTGTTTTGGTATGTAGTGTATCGGATTGTCATATATTTTGTGTAGATAAATACTGTTAGTAATATATACGTGATCTGTTGCTGCGTAAAAGAAAGGCAAACCAATAAACACGCTTTCGCGTTTTATTAAACATATTACTAGCATAGACAGTATTGGTTTTTACCTACAAGTAGTATTCTGAGCTATAGCGTTGTAAAAAACACATCGCTAGTTCGCTCAGTCTTCAAACAAACTTGATATCCCTAGTGAGCTTCTGATATACAAGAGTGATATATATCACTGAGTTGAAAAGATATATATATATCGGTTCAGCTCAGTGATACTGTTTGCGCATCTCTAACTGACACTTCATTTGACAGTTCTCAAAGACAGTTCTCTTTTTTTTCATATTTTTTTTGCCTTGGACACAGTATATTTTGCCGTGTATGAAAAAAAACATAATTTCTATTGATATTTGCGTGATAATGGCTATTTATATGTTTATAATCAAATTAACTTGAGTTATAAGACCCATATCACTGCAATTTCAGTAAAAAAAGTGTTTTGATAACTTGGTAGAATACATAAATATGATAATGGCAATGAAGTCGTTCAAGTCGTTGAGAAATCGTTCAGCTCCGATCCTATTGAGTTGTCGTCCTATTGATCGACGATCAAGGAAGACGTGAATAGCTAACTTGGATAGGACGATAACCGAACGACTTCTGAACGCCAACGATTTTTAGATAGTGTGTATTTACGTGAATCGGGCTACAGGAAGTGTGAAGGTGTCAGCGGATTAAAGTCGTTAGGGTCTGTGGACATTGGACACATGGGACGGGAGTTCAGGACGGCTTCGATTTGTACCAATACCGTGCTGAACTCCTCGTAAGTTAAGTTGGCGTTACCGACTACGCGTTTTATGTGATATTTACACGACTTTACCCCTGCCTCCCATAGACCACCAAAGTGAGGTGCATACGGTGGAATAAATCTGAAAATAATATTATTGTTAGACATACAGTCAATAATATTCCGAGATTCTTTGTTCAAAAAATCTGCAAATTCCTTTTGGGCCCCTACAAAATTTCTTCCGTGATCGGAAAAAATCTGGTAAGGTTTTCCTCTGCGACCTATAAACCTTTTTAAGGCCAACAGATACCCTTCCGAAGAGAGACTAGTAACTAGCTCCAAATGCAATGCGCGTGTTGAAAAGCAAATAAAAATACAGAGATAACATTTCTCTAATCTAGACCCGCGGCCCTTTTTATTTAATATAAACATAGGCCCAGCATAGTCAACCCCAACGTTTGTGAAAGGAAAACCTATCTGTAATCTTTCCCTTGGTAAATTACCCATTATAGGTTGTACCGTTTTTCCTCTCACTCGGCTGCAGGTGACACACTGATGCACAACCCTTCTTGACAAGTTTCTACCGCTTAGTGGCCACCAGTTATCTTTGATGTGTGACAGAAGTAACTGAGGTCCAGCGTGTAGCAACTGCCTATGTTCATATCTGAAAAGTAGTACAGTAAAATAATGTTTACTACACAGTAGAATAGGGTGTTTCTTACAGTATGAAAAATCTGTCGAATTTTGTATTCTCCCACCTACTCGAATAGTACTACATTCATCCATAAACAAGTTCAGACCGGAGACATTACGATTACCTTTTATTGGTTTCCTGTTTATTAATGCGCGAATTTCTGTCGAAAATGATTGGCGTTGTACTATGTTTACAAGCCATGTTAGTGCTTTATTTAATTCTTCCACTGTTAATGGACATGAAAGACGGTTAGCCTTTGTTTTGGGATGAATATTGTATACAAATCTAAACATATATGCACAGGCACGGTGCATTCTATTAAACTGTGAAAACCTGCTAAATGGAAATAGTTGTGATTCTACAGTTTTACTTTGTGCATTCTGGTTTGTCAAAACAACACTGTGCGCTGTGCTAACTATATGTGTATGTGCTTTTAGTTCTGGCAAATCAGTGTTCGTGATGTTATGATTATTTTGCGACCAATTATTTACCTTATCATGTAAAAATCTGGGTCCTGTCCACCATAACGAGGATGAACGGAGCTCATCTAGGTACATACCACGCGAAACTAAATCTGCGGGATTATCCTTAGTGCTCACATGTAACCACAATGATTCACTTGTTATATCGTTTATTTCCACCACTCGATTCTGAACAAATGTCTTTAGTAAATGAGGAGACATTTTAAGCCATCCTAATACAATAGTGGAATCCGTCCAAAATACGATATTATGGAATCGCAAACGAAGTGATTTTATTATTTTCTCGTATAACCTAGCACCCGTTAATGCGCCACACAACTCAAGCCGCGGAATACTAACCGGTTTTAACGGCGATACTCTGCTCTTGGCACAAAGTAGCTTCACTGTGATATTGTTATTTTTTATTGTTTTTATGTATGCGCACGCACCGAAACCTTTCTGACATGCGTCCGTAAATATGTGAAGTTCTATTAAGTGAGGATTAACACATGTAACATGCCTAGGTACGCGAATTTCGTGCAAATTTTTTAATGAGGTAATGAAAAGTTCCCATTTTTGTTTTATATCTTGGGGCACTATATCATCCCATCCTATTTTACATAACCATAAACTTTGTAATAATATCTTGGCTATAATAACAATAGGAGCTAACAGACCCAGGGGGTCATAGATTTGTGAGACCGTGGATAAAATAAACCGTTTAGTTAGCTTGGATGCATTCGTATTTACCTTTGAGGTAAAGTTAAACTCATCACTACCATTTAACCAACCAAGCCCTAGCGTTTTGCTTTGACAGTTATCGCCTAGTGATAGATGTTTTGACGTGCTATTACCCTTCACCACAGAATGTAGAACATTTTGTGAATTTGATATCCACTTGTGTAAGGGAAAACAGGCTGACAAACATTCATCCGATAACCTTTTACAAATGTGTGATAAGTGTACTTCATCATCATTTCCAAAAATCAAGTCGTCCATGTATATGTCTTCTAACATCGTTCGCGAAACTTGTTTATCGTTACATTCCAACCCTAACTGTCGGATACAACGTATGCTTAAATATGGTGCAGAAACAGTACCGTAGGTTACGGTATTAAGCTGGTACATATCGATTGGCCCTGTATTATTTTCGCGCCATAGAATTAACTGTAAATTTCTTTGATGTGGTTGTATGAGTATTTGCCTGAACATTTTCTCAATGTCAGCGCATACGACATACCGATATTGCCTAAATCGTAATAAAATTGAAAATAAATCGTTTAAAAGTACTGGACCGGGCGACTGAATATCATTCAAAGATTTTCCTGACGATGTTTTCTCACTAGCGTTAAATACTATGCGTAATTTTGTGGTGGTGCTTTCCTCACGAAAGACTCCATGGTGTGGAAGAAAATAATGAGGACTTGTGTAATCTTCTATGCGCGTCATGTGCCCTAAGGCTAAATATTCGCGCATGAAACTACTGTACATTTCTTTATACTGTGGTGATTTGTCTAATCTACGTTCAAGTGACAAGAACCTGTTTTTTGCTACTTTATAACTATCGCCGAGCGCCTCGGCCGACTCAGTCAATGGAATCCTAACGGAGAAACGATTTCCATCTACCCGCTCTGTTGTGTTTATAAAAAGTTCCTCACAGGCTTGCTCGTCAGCTGATAAATATGGTTTATGTTGCGTGATTTCTTCGATCTCCCAAAACTTTCTTAACTGTGTGTCTAATGATTGTGTAAAATTACAACGAGTCTGACTGTTAGACTGCAACTTATTAGAGTAGATAGGACCGGATATTATCCAACCTAGTTGTGTATTGTATAGATAAGGTCCACTAGCTAAATGAATCCTATCACGTTTCAACAAGTCCCAGAACAGATCAGCCCCTATCAGTATATCTATCTGAGTAGATATAAAATATTCTGGGTCTGCAAGAACTATATTCCCCGGTAAATTAATATTGTGTGGTTTTATATTTAAAGAGGGTAAGTTCGTACATATGTTAGGTAGAACTAAACAATTAATACGTGCGGAATAATCGCTCGCTAGCGATTTAAGATTGATAACACATGAGTGCGTAGTCTGTGTGACTGACTTACCTACACCTATGACTTGATAAGTGGACTGTAAGCTTTTTGTGTTTAATTTATTACATAATGATTGTGTTATAAATGAATGCTGGCTACCATTGTCGAGTAGTGCACGAGCCGTGTGATATTTGTTGTCACTATCTGCAATTTCTACCAATGCTGTGGATAACAAAACCTGATCATTTAATGATTGTGTGCTTGTGTGGCTCGCTATCTCACCGCTGTGTATAGTAGGGTTGCATGTCGTGGCGTGTAGTGAGGTTGAGAAGTTAGCGTGGACGTCGAGCTTCTCGGTCGGAATCGAACCTTGAACCGTGGGCTCATTTTTGCCGTTCACTTCATACTCGTTCTCTTTGCATAGAAGGCTATTGTGTTTTTGATTGCATCGTTTACACGGTCCTGAATAACAATCATTATCCGTGTGCCCTGCGCGTAAACAATTACTACAAACGTTTTTAGATTGCACTAAGCTGGCCCTATCTTCTTTAGTTAAACTAAGAAACTGGGGACAAGCATACAGTGGATGATGATTTTTACACAAAGTGCATGTGTAGGTACGCTTTGCTTTCGAAGGTACCTTTTTTGCTTGAGTAGCAACACAACTCCGAGTTGTTATACTGGTTTCATTTTGTGTGGGTTTCTGACTAGGATGACTAACTTTTATCATTTCTAGCGTATCTGCCCTGTCCCTCAAGAATTTTATCAATTCACTCAATTGCAGTTTCCATTCTGGTTTATTGGAAATGAGGGTATTTTTATGTGTTTCCCACTCTTTCTCAATAGCTGCATCTAACTTGGAGACAATTAAATAAATGATGAACGTATCCCATTGCTCTGTGGGCTCGCCTAATAACTGTAACGTTCGTAAGTTTTTCAAGACTGTGTCGATTAACTTCCTAATCGTACTTGGAGTCTCTTTACCTATTGATGGCATGGAAAATAATGATTTAACATGATTATGCACTAGTAATTTGTTATTATTGTATCTATTTTGTAATAATTCCCATGCCACTTCGTAATTATCGTAAGAAAACTCGAGAGATTTAATCACTTGTGAAGCACTTCCTTTAAGTGACGAACGCAGATAGTGGAATTTTTGTATATTATCCAGTTCTTTTGACCCATGAATAACCGAAGAATAAATATCCCTAAATTCTAGCCACTGATCATAAGAACCGTCAAATGTGGGTAGTGTGATAGTGGGCAATTTTACGTACGATTTTGAAGCATTGCATTTGGATCCGTTCTCTAATTCATTCTCATTTACCAAACAATCAGCTGTAGCCATGACTTTAAAATACAAATCTTCGAATGATTCACGAGCAGCCAGATGTTGCTCGAATTCGCTTTCTGATGCAGATGTTTCCATCGCAGTTTGAATTTCGTTAAATTCTACTAGTAATGTCATGGCTGCCTGCTTACGTATTTTTAATTCCGATTTACGTGGATCTGACAAAGCTGTTTTCCCAAGAGAATTTACAAACTTTGAGAACAAAGTCAGTCTACCCTTGACTGTTCCTCTTTTTCTGACTAACTCACGAGCTAAACCGGTAGATTTTTCGGATAAACATTCACTAAATTCACTTTCGGTAGTCATTATGGCAGTCTATGTGAAACAAGGGTACTCACAATTTTTCCGTGCGTGGGTGGACGCTCGGGCTCGCGTGCCGGCCGGCGCTATAATTGAGAACGGTATTAGTACAAATGCAAATACAAGGATAGGATAAAAATGAACGATTGATTGGCCAAACCCTCTGATGCCACGTTGATTTAATGCTGATTCTTGATTTGGCTTCGATGGTCCAAATGTTGGTTTTGCTGATGAAACGATAGCTTCTTTCTTCCGTGTCTTGCTCGGATCGATTGACGTGGTAAGGGCTGGCTTCAATAATTATTTTATTTAACGTTTAAAACAAGTATATTTCTTATTAAAAATTAACAAATTTGTGTTAGGCGAGTCTTGCTTGGACAGGGGTCGGTCCGACGGGTCCGGCGCCTTATATAGTTTCTCCGGACCGCTTGTTTCCGGTGCTCGCCGCTAGGTGGCGTGGGAGGCGTCGTGAACAACTCTAATGCAAATGCTTTCGCAGCTGTCATAAGTAATAGTTTTTTTTAATAAAGATTACTAGCAATGCGAGTTTATCACATTACTAGCATTCTCGTTAGCCCATCCAGCTAAGCCAATTGCTTGTGTTAGGTAGCCTCACGTCAATAATTTAATGGCCAGGATGGGATCGAACCCGGAACCTCTCAGCTACGAGGGCGGTTCCTCTAACCACTAGGGTACGCCTTAACTGTAGTTACGACTCTGATATAATATTATTTTTATGCTTCTTCTCAACATACTTTAGATGATAGATCACACGTAATGCAAAATAACGCTTATAACAGAGGAAATAAGAAAAAATAGGATCTTGGAATGGTTAAGACATGTGATTTCCATCACAGCACAGAGATGCATGTAAAAATACATATCAATGAAAGAAAACTTATAAGTAAGGAGTGGAAGTAGAGGGATCTACTTCCACTCCTCTCCAATACGGAAACGTGCGAGCAATGCCTTTGGTATTCCAATTATCTATTGGTTACGGTAACTGCTTAACATCAGGCGGGTTGTACGCTTGTTTGTCAACTTTATTGAATGAAACAAAAACTACTCAGACACGATGACGATTTTTTGCATGCGGATATCAAAGTCAGCCTTACGAGTATGTTGAGTGACCACAAACATTTATTTTACTTGAGTCATCCAAGCACACATTTACCAGAACCTCATGTATTTTGCGGTTTCACAGTCACATCACAATTTGTATTCATGTTATTCTTTCTCTTAACTGTTTATTATTTCATTCGGGTATGTTCTGAGAACGTTTGCAACGAAATTGAGATTGTACCATTCAATGCAAATCGTCTCGCCGATGACACACCGACGCAGACATTCGATATCTTACTTGAGATTTTATACGATCGTTTTGATTGACTGAATTCGGTTATGACTTTCGAATAAATAAGACAATTCTTATTTAGGTGCGCATTGCAAGTTTATATATCTCATAATATTGAATTTTGGGTATCTTGAAAGCTTTTGCCCGCCCAATTAGTGATGGCTAAGTGCATGTTGTGAATTCTCTTAACGTAAGTTGGTATAATATGAATATAGAAGACCGCTTGACGTAGTGGAACGAGGGTAGGCCGCTCGGCTCTCTGTACCGAATGGGTTCGATTCCCGTCTGAGTTTCTAAATTTCTGAAATTACCCTTTTGTAATTTGCCCAGGTCTGTGTGTCACTGGGAACGCCACTAGTCTTACGAAAGCTTATATTGAAACTAGATCTTTAGAACAGCTTTGGAAAAGTTTTGCATAGACACAGGAAGCAATAGAACAATCTTATGTTTAATTCACATCAATGTATTATGAGTAAGTTATACCCAAAGTACAAGCGTTGCTTAGTTTGGAACCATGTTGGTGTATTCATTTCCTTCAATAGCCGGTCACATTTGCCTCAATCCTAATGACCAAGGGGTTAAATTATGACCAATTCGGTCCCAGGCATCTCGGGAGGCTCAGAAGTCATGCCAGGTGATGGGCATGTACATGAGAAACCAGGCCACCATATAGGAATGTACTGGGAAGAGAATGAAGGATAGGAGGCCATTGCCCAATAGTGGAGTGATAACAAAACTTTATGATAAAACATGGTTAAGTACTTATACTTTTCAATGTAGGAAACATTCTGCAACAAAAGGTTTGAAGACTTGACTGAGTCAAAATATACTAGGTGATACAAAATGGGTATACTATTTTTTTTGCAACCTAACTTTGTAAATCTCAAACTATCGGCTTTGTGGGACAGTTGAAGTACTAAAGGTTTTGTAGACTTGTGATATCGGTCAACAGCTGTATTACTATAACACCTTTTGTTTTTCAAGTTCCCTCCAAAGCTGATGGTTTTAGAATTACAAAGTTAAGTTTTGAAAAAAAAAGTATACCCATTATGTGTCACCTTGTATAAGGATACAGTTTGTAGGCGAGAGGCTTACTCTTTATACTAGAGACATTAAGAATAAGGTTAAATAAATTGTAGTAATTGTATTGGGTAAGTATACTGTTTAATTCAACCCAAAAAAAATTACGCAGCGATAAAACAATTTGCCAAATCATAATTTCCTTGTCCGCTCTGTCATAACAAATATTGTTCATCTAAATGTTTGACGACATAAACTTCTGTACAAACAAAGCATTATCCTACGATAATGCCCATTACACGTGGTCATTGTTACATTGAGGATATCGGGAACAAATAATAGAGGGGTATTAATCATTTCAACATATCCCACAAACTAATATCAACATTACCATTTGTAAATAGGGTTGAAATTTAAATGTGGGTGTGTTATCGTTATTGAAATGAACTATGAAGTTGTAAAATGGTACGGAGTGGAGATCTATAACAATGCGTGTTGTGATAGCATGTCGCGTTTACGTGGGATGTAACATACAATTCGATAATAGTTTCTTTTTTGTGTTGCCGGGGAAGTTTGAAGATGGACAATATAAGGGAAAACCAGATCTTTGGGATTATTATCGACCATTTCATTGATGCGTGGGCTTTCCTTGTCTATAATTTTATCCCGTGAGAACTTTTTTATCGTAGATAAAAAAACGTTTCTAGTTAATGTAGAATGTTTATCACAATTCAATGAAGATATAAAACACCTACAATATTTATTTATTCTTGTATTACGTACTTGCTTACATATTGTGGATAATTATTATTTTTAGGTATTTAATATTGTTAGATACTCTGCCCCTATGTAATATGTCTTATTATAATATTTACGATTATCAATTTCAAGTGAGTGTCTCTTTTTGTTGCGTATACTTACCTATAGGTAGTCACTTGACAACGCCCGGGGTGTTGTGTATTCACAATTAAAAATAAATCGAATCTAAAACTTGACAATAAAAGTCTAAACCGAGACCCATGTAACTCAACACGCAATAAAAATCTAAACCGAGTTTTTATTGCCGAAGCGAAATCCTTATATATTCCTGGACATTTGATGATAAGTCCGATTGCCGGTTATGTCGGCGGCACCGGCTATCGGATGGCTGGCAACACCGAAGTGTCCGGTGTCGGATGAATGTTGCTTTTGTTTGTTTTTACGTCTGTACGTTTGTTATGTGGGACGAATGTCTTGTGTGATGCGGGCCAAGTCACAAGTTGTATTAGTATTATTAGTTTTACTGCCTCATAGGTTAATACTAAGTACTACAGTTACTCTGACGGTTCTGAGTACGCATTTCACGTGTCATTTCGAACTGGTATTAATAAGAATAATATTTCCAAGATCGCTCTGAGACTTGAAATCGATTTAATAATACAGCCTTAGGTACTAACTTTCTCTGGTTTCCTCACTCATTGGTTGAGGACAACAGGGCAGCTCTTCCTATTATTTATGGTAATGCAGGTGCAGTGTGCGTTGAGTATCTCCCTTCAGGTGAAGCCCTCCAAAAAGTATGTAATTATTAAATCTGTAAATTTTAACGAATAAAATTTAAACCTATTTACTTACTTCGATTTGAGTAATTCATGTGTATTCGTATTTATTTCTTGTAGGGATGTGGGATATACGTGGTTTATTCAAAACCATTTTCTGATGATTCCGCTTGTAGTTTGTCACTTGCACCACAGATCGAAAGCAATAGGAACGGACTACGAAATTAAATTGTTTAACGTCACGCACGTTTTGTACAAACGGTACTCAAGCATTGTATTTTGTATCCGTACTATTCTCATAAAATTTTAAACACAAATGTTCTCCCAAATATTCCTTAGTTTCAACACCAGATTTCCAAGTAACCGCTCTATCCATTCATGTTGCCTTGACAGGACATGTATAATGAACCTAATTAAACTTCGACGACATCATCTCAAGATAAATTGGCATGTTGCGGCGCCGAGCTTTGATCAATGCCACTTTGATTCTCTCGTCTGTCTTCGGCAGAAAATTATATTGGAAGTTTGAAATTATGAGAAATTTTCATGGAAACTTCGTCAAGCTGTAAGTCATTAATGTACAGGAGTGGTTGAGCTACGTTCTGCTATTTAGATGGAATATTATTTGTTGATAATAGATCCGTTGAGATCACTATCACTTAAATAAGATTTTTTGTAAAGAGACGTGGCTACCACATTGCTGATCTAGGAAGAAGTGGTGGGGATGACCCTGAATTATCTACTTGATTGTGATTTGTGTAGGCAAGCAGAGGCGATTTTTCAAGGCAATAGGGTAATCCCTACTCCTCCGCTCTAAATCGAGCTAAGCCTCAAATATAAAAGATTTCGTGATAACAGACTCTTCTCTCGTGACTGCCGAATCTGAGGCAAATTAACTCATTCAAGGTGCACCTAATCCATTTCACTATATTTAAGGCACTGACTCGAGTCTATAGTTTTGTCGTCAGACTGGAGCTCTATCTGCAGCCAACAGCATTGTTTTTATATCTAGAACATGAGACATGATCACTTTTGTGTGGTTCAACAGTGTCACTGGTATACACGAATGATAATACGAGTATATTATAAAAAAAGGAAAAAAGAAAATAATATTTATTTGACACAAAACCTGACCTTCTCTTTACCTCATATAAAGGCACCCATCTATAACTGCACGCCTTCATTCTCCAAAGATGTAGGTAGAGGTGCATTGCAGTAGGTATACCCACATATCACGCCAATGGTATTTGGCTCCAGTGAAGTAGAAAGCAATCCCTTACCAGTTATACCCCCCCCCCCCCCCCAGTTAGAAACACCCTCAGTTCAAACTTTGCATTGATGGGGATTCGGACTATTGACCAAGTGCGAGTTAGCGAACTTACCATATCATTCGTTACTCATTAGGATTATCTTTACCTAATATAATATATTTCAATTCCTACCACCCAATACCACATTGTTCTAAATTTGGCCCCATTGAGCCAAGTTGGCAACCTTGAAAACTAATTCCCGCTGAAGTTGACCCGAGGGCATCGAGACACAGGAAACTCTAAACTGCCAACTTGTGCTACGCTTGCTTAGAGAGCCGTTGTAGTTTGCTCACAGTACTATTACAGGGCCCAGTGTAGATGATTGTTACAATCATTAAATAAATATCGCCAGACGAACACACCAACAGTATGGTCCAAAACTAAGCAACGCTTGTACTATGGGTACCGTATAATGGACTGGGGGCGATCCCAGTGACACCCAGACCAGGGCAAATTACAAAAAGGCCATTTCCGAAATTTATCCTGACGGGAATCGAACACGCAACCACCCGGTGCAGTAAATGGTGGTGTAGTAAAGCGGTCGTCAATTGTTCCCCCACATGGGTTATACCTTAGGAAGGCTTTGAAGCATATACATAAGGCCCCTTAAGATAAGTCGACCACTGCTGGAGTCATTCGCTGAGTCACAAAAATCAAATGTACCAATAGATGCAGGGAGTAATTGCAAATACGTAAAATGAGCAAAATTGGATCTTTTGTAATGCAGATAGGATGGACTAGGGGATTCAATTTAGTTATTATTGTGAAGTACCATCAAGATCACGTTGCAAGCAAGTTTTTTAATTAAACTCTACGTTGTATGGGAAGCCCGTTAGAGCTATTTGTCACGCGAAAGTGATCTTAAAATCCAGGCAGTAATGTCCCTAATAATACTTAAATTCAAAGAAACTCTCAAGTTTCTTTGTTATGCTTCTCAACTCATTGAGAAGCATAACAATCAAAAGCTCTCCATCTTTAGTTCAAAATGTTATCACTTGCTCTAATGTCGATATTGTAAGCACTATTTGATTCACGATGCCGAACAATGGACTGTTTCCTACGCGATCCTATTGTTTGCTTAAAACAAAAGTAACTTACAATGATATCGAATACGATGTCGAAAGCATACAAGCTTGTGCTTTTAATACTTTATGAAATTTAGTTATGCCGCGGTTTATCACATCGCTTCAAAAGATGGCGCTGAACCTAAATGCTTGAAGAGATTTGAAATTTTCTATACAATTCTGAATTGCGGTATCAAAAATCCCGTAAGTTTTCAATATGTTTAAGTTTAAAAAACTACCTTTTTCTAAAAACCAGCAAAACTATCAACATACTTTTGCATTTTTATAGATGTGAATGTAAAACTAGCTCATGTTACAACTCTATCAAGATACTAGAAGGTCATTGTCTAGTTTATCTGTCCCTTATAGAGACACCGTCAAACGGTAGTTGCCCAGTGAAGTTACATCAGTTCGAGTTACTAAACAGGTATGGTCGGTTAAGAATCAGTATTACAGTTCTCCTTAGTGCTTACCTATATAGAACTGTAAACCAAAGGAAAATTAGATTCTAATTTATCTTGGCAAACTTGTTCAGTAATATTAGGGCTCCTACAAACACATATAATATTAGCGTCACAATGATAAATCTAAAATGGCCAGTAATGGATGACTTTCAAATGACAATACATTTGATGTTCATTTAATGTGCCCGAGGACAGTGTGATTCAAGGCCACATTAGCGGGATCCCATTTGTGATTTTATATGACACACAGAGTGAAAGGATGGCGAAACAAATTGAGACCCATTCTTTCAAGCTTGGAAGAACGTCACATCGCTAACGTCACAAGGATCTGATAGTTGCGAATAGCAAGACAGTTTAGTACAAGGCTATATAGGTATTTGAGGTCAATGAGGTACCCAGTAGTAAATATCTTCTGACTGATGGACTAAAAAAATAACTCATAAACTTTGGTTTCGGACGGAACCAAGTAGGTTAGAAAGGCGATATCAGGTACAATATGCAGGTAGGAGGGTGGTCTACAGTCACCAACTTTCCGTTTAGGAAACTTGGTAACTGTTGGAAAATATTATAGACATATATTGACTCCACTCAAGGAGTATTTTTTTGCACAAATTCACAGGTCCATACATAATAATATGATATCCCAGTTCTTCTATAAAACATGTAAAAAGCACCGAGAATTTCATATATATCTGACAATGAACCATGCTCTATATCCTTAGAGTCTGTATTCCCATTACAGTGAATCAGCAAAACCGAGAGTGGGTAATATCAGCGGGCCGTGGGGCGCTGAACAATGGAAAATTTCACATTATCAAAGTTTCACGTTCTCTTCGTTATACTCTGTATGACGCTCGTTCCGCTGGTGGGTGAGCAGTATTGTACGTCCGGAAGGAGGGAGTTAATAGTAGAAAGGAATACGATGTAATATCTGATTATTATTGCGATGATGGTGCCGAATTAACATTTGAGTTTGAATGCATTTACAATAGTATAGCACTAGAAATACCTCCGTCTGAATATAGATAGTCAACCAAATCGGTAGCCTTATTAATCGATATCAATTTGAATTTGGAAAGAGCAAGTAGAATATCAAAATGCAAAGCGGAAACATCTTCCGTGTATCAGGGGTGTCGATCTTATTCAGGAAAATATTATTTTTATTATCTGTCGGTAGCAAACAAACGGTCACATTGTTTCTATTTTTAAACTCGCCGTTATTAAATTTGAGAGCTGCAACAGCCCTTGAGATTAGAGGGGCGAGCTTTTATTAGGGGCGACTAACGAGGGCCGATAAGGAGGTATAATGCCCCTCGACAACACATTTGGGTCAAGGTGCAAGAGCGAGCGATTATTGCAGACATACGCTCACAGGATGTCTCTCTAACGCCATGAGAAGTAGATAAAGAATAGGTACGAAACTAATTTAGCTATTATAACTGCGTTTTGTCCGACGAGGATAAAGGGTAGTTATTTACTGCTACTCTACTGCTACCTACTATTTGCTAGAAACACTTTATTATTCATCCATAATATACTATAACTAGTGGAGCATCAGTCTTACGTGATATGTAATAAAAATTGTGATGTTGCACGAAAGACTTTGTAGTATTTTTAATTAAGTAATTGCTATTAAATTGATATACTTTAGCTTGGATAAGTACCAATTTATAATGAGCTATCAATGCTCTGTCCACCAACTGTTTAGTGCTTTTCCGTTCGATCATAAAACGCTTTATTTTCTCCCTTGCACCCTCTACAGGGGGCAAAACCATCCTCTGTTTAATCTCCAGTTCAATCTTGACTTAAATGAACACCTAGACGGTGCCCTTGTATCGGCTGTCGGGTAGTGTTAAGCCACTGGTTTTGCTAATAAATTGATTCGCTACGGCGCTTTTACCGATTGATATTGGGATTCGCAAGTACTTAGTATTCATTGAAATTAATTATACAGCAGTCTGTTTTGGAGAAAGCTGTGTGTCAACGTGTTTCTTGGATTGAAATGGAAACGTCATATACAGATGCATAACTTGGTAACCTCCAAATCTTCGGATTGGAGTCGATATTAATTAGTCTGAACTTAACTCTGACTGCGAATTTGGAAATATTTGCTATGCAAGATGACATCTCAAGAGCGTATTAAAGTATGCTCGCTCACAGAGTTGACATAGATTTATTTATTTTGCAATATTCATACTGATTTTGCGTTCTATAAAGTTTTATAGCATTATTCTTTAGGTATGTAATTTATTATCGGTGTTAGAGCAAAACTGTAGCCAATGACGACCGCTTGGCGCAGTGGTTCGAGCGTAGGCCGCTCGGCCCACTGCACATGGTGGTTGCGGGTTCGATTCCCGCCAGGGCAAATTTCGGAAATGGCCTTTTCGTAATTTTCCCAGGTCTGGGTGTCACTGGGATCGCCCCCAGTCCATTGTACGGTACCCATAGTACAAGCTTTGCTTAGTTTGGGACCTTACAGTTGGTGTGTCTGTCTGGCGATATTTATTTATTATTATTAATTGACTTCTAGGGTAGTACCACCATAGAAGTTCAGTGTGTAGCAGCTATTACAGGCTGCGTTTCGTACGACGACAAGAAGCCGGAAGACTAAGCTCCCTCCCTCCCCCCCCCCTCTGTCACACTCACCTTAAGATCAGTAACCTGCGAGCAAGGCTTTTAGTATGGAAAGCATCTATTAGACTGCAGGCAGGGCGTACTTTTGGTTGCCGAATTTGTTATAACAAAGAAAACTTAACAAAAATTTTGCTTGCTTCTTTATTAATGAAACTACCTACTATATGATAATGATCATGAACCTTTCAGTCGTCATGTATCACGCGTATCGGTACCCATATCACAAAAGTATTGACGGTGTCTTGGGAAAATGTATTGTTCGCAATAGATTGTGATACCATCACCATGGTATCTGGCATAACGGGAATGACCCATTGCATTTGTTATGTTCATATACATTCCTTCTTTATAAACTCCTGAATCAATAACAAAGACGGTACAAACTGTTTATGCCATGCAACAGAAAAGGTTGACATCCTTATAAATCCATTGTTATCAAGACGGCGATACCCATTTGAGGATTTATTTTTTTAGCAAGGGAAGGACAATGCATTTGCCGTGTTTTCTATCCTTAAATACTGGGTTCGGGAGTATAAAGATGATAAGAAGCTATTACGGATAAGGAACGGGGTTCAATATAAGGGTTTAATGTCGCACTGCCATAAACCATGGGGATGTGAATGCGCATCGAACATGCGATGGGAATATCGATGACTGATCGATATGGAACCCTTAAGAGGTCATTCACAGCCAGTTCCAAATTCTATACATTTTACTGAACCCAGAAGTCAAATACGGCTATTATCTATCAAAAATGTATTGACACATAACTGTTTCCAACTTATTTACCTAGTTCTTGCGTGTTACTGAAGGATTATTGCTGGTCAATCTACACGTGTTACAAAATTCCGAAGTAATAATTGAGGTTAATTTACGGTGCAAGGTACTTACCGTAGACTGATATGAGGACACAACTTGTGCGGAAGGCAACTGAGATAATAACCCAGTTCATTAGGTACCTCCCTTAGGGCCCAAAGGCGTTAAAATTAGGACTCCTATAAATAAATTACTCGGACTATTATTTAACTTTTTTAATTTCAACTTGACAACTAATCAAAAGTTTTCAATGATTAACCTGATGTCCATAAATATTCAAAACCATTTTTTACAATTATAATAGTTAAGGTTTCTTAGAATCGCTAATATTTCGGTGATTGAAGTATTTTTGGAATTTTATTTTCTGTCTCCAATTTTCTCATTGTATTTTTTAAATATATTATTTTAAAATAACTTGAGTTTAAGATGTGATGAATTCGTCTGTGATCTATCACAATGTTTTCCAAGCAACAAGTAAGTAAGTAGTTGCAGAAAATTGACTAAACCAACTGTAGTTTCATTATTTTTATTATAGAATAATAAGTAGCTTTATTTTGAAATTTTTTGACAAATTAAATTTATTCGTGATTTGACCCTACAGTTTGCCAACGTTTTGTTGTAAGTATTTTGATGGGTTTTGATTGGTAAATTCACATCATAGGTACCTTATATGACGAGTACCCACGAACCCTTTGAAGGGAACTATTTCCTGTCAATGTCGCCCTCCACACGAACCAAACGGCTCCCAACCCTGCCGCATGAACTCCGCGGCAGTAAAATTGCGGGTGGTCATAAAATAAAAAGTGTTTACTTGCCCCGAAGATAACCGGGCACAAAGTTCCTTGATAAGTTTTTATTTCCTCTGGGATGCAGGTAATATATCCGACTGTATAATCTTGCCAACTTCGAGAGGTTTTTTTTAATTTCATTGCTTGCAACTTTGAGGTTTTTTTTAAGAATTGCAATATTATAGAAGAACACGGTTTAAATATTTGAAATTGAGGACCGAGAAATGAATTTCAAGTTTGAAAACAAAACTCCGGAATGTATCCATCTTATATCGAATGAAATGCGTCTATATTTTAATAAATAACAAGTAAAATCGATATGGAGACTTATGATTTAATCTTCTTTTTATTAATTTGTCCATTTGAAATGAGACGTATCAAATACGCCATGATATTGAGACAATTTTGGACCCTACTTTATGAAAACTCAGCAAAATAAAAGGACCATACTTCACGCTTATTAAGCCGTAAGGACGTGAACAATGCCAGATAATTCGTACCTGAGGAGATGAATCATGTTTAGTATCCCGGCCGGGACGCCGCCGCGACCGACCGCAAAACTTCCTACAATGGCCAATAAACACGCCATAAAGTATGGCGGGACACACTAAAAATGCCATTATTATTTGCTAAATGTCCACCTTTTGTTAAATGAACCTGTCAAACATTTCTGATGTGCAGTAGCTGGTAATAAATATGATACAGTTTGGATTTACCACCTTGTCTCTAAAAATACTGACAGTTGCTGATTCTGTTGACACGACCTAAACTTGACGAAAGTAAATAAATTTACATTGTTCTTATAGAAATTTGTGTTCAAAATTTGAATATTTTTAGGTGCGCCACTTTTAGTATAGTCATTAGACAACATGAAATTGGAATCTTTGACAAAAAATGACCAAAAGTGCCAACTTACTAAAAAAGCTTTCAAACTGCGCTGCGAGATGGTTAGTCAAGATATCTGTATAACATGATCCGCCCTAAAAAATAATTTAGGTAGTTTGCTTGTGACGCATACTATGGACATGTGTAGAGATCAAGCGAATAATGAATACTAGTAGACCGATTTGTTGCTCGACTGATCATAAGTTGTATCTATCAATGCAGGGTCACACAAAACACATCTCCAATCATTGTTTCCAGCTTCCAATTTAAGATAAAAGTTGTTAATTGTTTATTACATATTTTTTATCCACACCGTGCCATATTTATGACCACGCAACGTAATATAGGGACGTACGACTCGTTAGAGCGATATTTCTTTTATGACGCAGTAAAAAATCGATGTTGAAAAACCGTGTAATGAACGTTCACGGGACATAAACTTTGTGACATGTTAATTGTGTCGTTTGACTTATCGTGTAATGGCTGTGTGCTGTCAAAGCACTGAGGAATGTGCTATTTATCGGTAAATTTCGTCCAATAAGATCAGTGCAAAATAACGTCATAGGAAACAATCTCATTCGAAGATTTTTCCCTCGCAGTAACGATGCATCTAATATTATACTTACACATGGAGACAGGAAAAAAATCGGTCAAGAATCAAGATAGACCCGCCGCGAACATTGGGATAGCTGCGGAATTATTATGGGGATTAGAGTATCTTATGTCTTGATCGGGAAACGGTTTTCAGTTCATCCGGCACAATTTTTTTATTATTTGTAAAAGTATTATATATATTGTGTAAGTAATACTACTTTAGTTTGATTAGGTTTCATTTACTAGCTCTGCGCTCTCCATGTAAATTATTTTTTCGTCTAAGTTGCATGCGTATTTGGGGTTAAGCCTCATATTTTCAGAGATATCGTGTTGAGCAACTTGGAAGATCTCACTTGTACGCTTTACACTTCCACCTCCCCCCTCAAACCAACTGGCCTCGTAATTTATTCGCAAAGGAATCAGCCCGCGAATTAATCGCAATATCGAACCTGGCCAACCGTTATTAGTACCTACTAGAGTTGCCAAGGTGTTCCACCCTCCTATAAATCTTGTCTAATTTGTGTGTAATTACAGAGAGGCACAGTTCTCCTTGTAACGAGGACTGCGTACCAGCGGGGAGCTACCAGGCACGTGCTTACGCGTGCTCGGCTCGAAAATAACCCAAAACGACGTAAAACACATTCAAAATACAATTCAAACAGAACTCTATCTGGTAGACAAGAGGACACAGTTTTCATAACTGATGATAATCAAATATGGTTTCAAGTAGTTCTCCATAGAGTTTGAACTAATTTCAATGTTATACCAAAGGTGGAAGGTGGGTATTTGGACAGCAAAATTAAAGCCCACGATGATAGAGGCTCCAATTTTGATCACTATTAAATATCGTCGCGAAGTGCGCGTGGAAAGGTTGATGTTAAAACGTAGTAATGTGTTCTTTGACCCCTCGATAGGTCGAATTTAATATGTAAAGTATGGGGGTCATAGTTTTGGGGCGAATTCGAGTTTAGTTATTTTTAAGCCCTGTAATCGCAGCAGGAAGCCGGTTTAATACAGTTGTTATAAGTATGCAATAGGGGTTGATAGTTGCATTTAAATAAGCATACCAGCAGCAAGGCGTTATTTTAATACTGCACGATATTTTGTAAGGCGCCTGTAAGTAAGCCAGCCAAAGATGATGTAACCTGGCACAAAAAAAATATCGTATAGTGTAAAGTAACTCTGTAAATCTACAATTCTAAATAGTTTAAAGGGAAAATATGCCAAGCGGATATCACAACAGAGTATTTTCATAATAAAGACCTATAACTAGCGCAATTCGACAAGATCCTCCGACTGTATTTTGAAACTATTTATGTATAATTCTTTATTAACTAATGATCAAGAAGCCAAGACAATGACAATCGTGACTGTAGTAACCACTGAGGGTAACTATATTGGTAGGTCCAGGGCGTAAACCCTAGTAATGATTGCCAGATGGCAAATATTACTAGGATTGCTCTTTATTAGTATTTCATCCCTTCATAATTAGCGCAGTATACTCGGTACAGGCGTATAAATCACCTACAATTGTCATTACAATACTACAAATAAATCTGCGTCGCGTACTGCGCTCGCCACCAAAATGTGTACGTTTGCAAATTGTAACCGCAAACGAATATCAACCGTAAAAGTAATAACAATAACGTTGGTTTTGGCAAAATAAGTTGGTTGAATCAACCCCAAAAAATATCGCTTCGAGTGTCGATCCGAAACTGTACACCATTTAGGAGCTTGATTGAAATTTCGCAATCAACAAGGGTAGCTATGATGAAATTATTTGAGTATATTTTTGCCCTCACACCCGCCAAAGTTGTTCTATTATAATGGGACTCTGGAATAGAAATTTTACTGGGGATTTAAGATCGTAATCACGGGCCTCTCGGTGTTCAAAGTGATTACTGAGGAGATAAGGGCCCGCGGCGGAGCGGTTCGTCCCACGCGAGGTGCAAGTATACCATCTCCTATACGTTCTGTTTATTGCTTTTATTGGATGTGTTTTTTATAGAGATAGCTGTGACAAATTCTTGAACCAATTAGTATTTTTAGGGTTAAACAAATATAATAACTTTTCTTTTTTAAATAGCATCTCCGGTCTTTCTTTAATACAAATAAGGTTAATTTATCCGATGTCGTAGTCTTGGGCCTAATCACGTGACCTAAGTACATGTTACGCTAATTTAAAATGTGATTTACTATCAATTTTATGTTTACCAGTCTTATTGTACAAGTTTAGGTAAAACACAGAATTAACGATATGCCATGTACAATATTTTACGTAGCCGCTTACGACTTCACCGACTCTACCAACTCTACCGACTCTACACTTATGGTGAAGCTAGTGTTGTATCTATCTCTCTTAAGAAATTGAGTTGCACTTATGTGAATCTATACAAATAAATAAAATTGGAGTGTCTGTTTGTAATATCAAAATAACACCATTTCACTAAATGCATATGAAAGTACATACGACACCTATAACAAAAACGCGATTAAAATTTTTTTGTCTGTCTGTCTGTCTGTCTGTCTGTCTGTGTGTTTGTTCCGGGTAATCGCAAACTTCGGTGGCAGTGTTGTTGAACAATCTGACATGCATGACCGCTCGTAAGCCCTTTGTATTTGTGACCCACTTGCGATCCAAGTATGAGCATTACATATGAATATAAAAGTTTTGTTGAATTTGAAACAGTTGTTCCTCTAAAGTAGATACAACACTTCACTAATGTGATTACAGATAGGTGAAATAATAATAATAATTTAGCCCTTTTGACGTCCCACTCCTGGGCACGGGCCTCCCCTCAACATGAGGGGGATTCAGGCCATAATCCACCACGCTGGCCCAGTGCGGGTTAGGGGATTTCACATGTCTTTCGAAAATTGGTAAGATCTTCTAAGACATGCAGATTTCCTCACGATGTTTTCCTTCACCGTAAGCAAGTGATAATCATAAATATAAATTATGATTCGCACATAGATTTCGAAAAATCCAGAGGTGCGAGCCGGGGTTTGAACCCAAGACCTGGTGCCCGCAAGACGCGTACTTTAACCAATCGGCTATCACTGCTATATATATTAAGCTACAGATAGGTAGGATATTGTTATTATTTGTAAATTAGGTTTAATAACGTCGTATATCTCTGTATGTATACTAAATAAATATCGCCAGACGAACACACTAACTGTATGGTCCGAAACTAAGCAACGCTTGCACTATGGGTACCGTAAAATGGACTGAGGGCGATCCCAGTGACACCCAGACCTGGGTAAATTATGTGAAGGCCATTTTCCAAATTTGCCCCGGCGGTAATCAAACCCGCAACCACCATGTGCAGTGAGCCGAGCGTCAATGTATGTGGTGATACAATTAATATCGCTGAAATTTCTTTCACCAATTACTATTTAATATGGAGCCATTGATTTCAAACTCAACTCTCTTACACTATATTATAATTTTTTTCAAATATTTCACAACGCAGTACAATTCTACAACATAATATGAGTATGATGGTTTTAAAAATGGATTTTTGAAATTTAGCTTGCCTTTAATGCTATTGCACAGCAACTAACTGTAAAAGTTGTGAGCCAACAGTTGACAATTATTTATTCACAAAACACATTTTTCCCATCACCTCGATCCAATATTTAACAGGAACGTTATTATAAAGCCAGATATATTGTAATTTGTTCGTCACAACGCAGCTCCTTTCATTATGCGCTCATGCCCCATAAAATATGCAACTAAAATGAGAAAAATATGTCGCACACCGGCAACACCAATAAACTAGCGTAAAACAAAAGTAACAAGCCAATGCAATTTATATTTTATGGTTCAAAACGTAAAGTGCAAAATTCAGAGCGCTTTCACACATATTGCAACGTTTCACACATTATTTGCTAAGAAATCATAATGTCGACTCTACTGCATAGTCCACACATGCGAGTATCGTTTGTTCGTGTTAGTTTTAGAAAGGAATAGAAAATATTATGTTTTCTAGGAAAATAAAAAGTTTAACATTTTTGCGCAAGCTCACTTATTTTTATAAGCTCTACTAGACTATAGCTCTACCATGTAGAGCCATATGATTCCACCATTATGTAGAGCCGTATAATAACAATGGCTCTAGGGGAACTACTAGTTCCTATAATCTGACATTTCTATAGTTATCTCATCTTTATAATAAAAACTAGCTGTGCCCCCGACTTCGTCCGCGTGGAATTTAATTGACAAAGTTTCATACAAACTTGCATCCCCTATTGTATCCCCTTGGGGGTAGAATTAATCAAAATCCTTTCTTAGCGAATGCCTACGTCATAACATCTACCTGCATGCCAAATTTCAGCCCGATCCGTCCAGTGGTTTGGGCTGTGCGTTGATAGATCACTATGTCAGTCAGTCAGTCAGTCACCTTTGAGTTATATATATTTAGATATTTCAAATCGCCGCTAGGAGGGGTATGCTAAGTTTTACAATCGCTGTCCGTCTGTGACGTCAATATTCCTAAATGAACCGATTTCAACGCCAATGACAGTAGTTTTCATGTTTTAACATAGATCCAGCAGACAAAACCATAGGAAAAGCAAGCGTATTCATAAGTGGTTCACCTAACCACTTAATCTAACCATTTATTATACTTTAAACACATAAATTGGTTTGTAAATAACACCATTATCACATAAGCTGCTCCAAATACAACTGAAGATCAAATGTACGTTAAATATATGAGATTAATCGTAATAAATTCGGATAAGCGGTGCGTGTACCGGGAGTACCGTAACTGTGGTTTCTGTAAATCAAGTCAGATTAGTTATCTTGTCTTTTTGTTTCGTTAGGTAGGTTGGGGTTTACGTTCGAAGGTGCTATCAAACTATGATCTAACTTCGCCTCAACGCCAAGGCGATACTTCACTAATTTTCGAAACGTTTTCGAAAGACGTAGCTACAGGTTTCTTCGCGACATTTTCCTTCACCGTTTAGCGATTTAATAAGTAAAATATCCGAAGCCAAGGTACATGCTAGTTTACCATGAATTACGCAATTACCATCAATGCGTAGCCATTGTTGGACAAAGTCCACATAATAACAACTGTATTACCCGACGGAGGAGAGAGAGGTGTACTGTAATGCATACAAATTTCGCCAATAGAATTCAGGTTATTCCTTTTCTTCATTATATTTATGCTTCTATTTACTTCTAAGCCTGTCGCGATGTTTGACTTTTACCCATTGATAAAATACATGGTACATTTTGGCGGTTGTAGAGCGAAGCTGTTGCCAACTGACTGCCGTTTATAAACGGGCTGGCGTGACTAGGGTAATACCAGTCTCTCACAGAATATCAGCGTAAAATAGCTTTTGTAGTTGCGTTTCGTACGACAAGTGAGAGCCGGAAGCCAATCGCCCGTCCCTTCCCCGCCCTCGGCCCCATTCCCCTTAAGGTCGCCAACGCGCGAGTAATGGCTTTGGTATTGCAAGTATCTGTAGGCTACGATAACCGCTTAACATTGTACGCTTGCTTGCCAACTTTGTTGTATAAAAAAACGCATGGTGTTAACGCATGGTGATGATAATGACTTTGGAACTGTGACAACAGATTTACATACAAACTAAATTCTGATTTCAAATCGGTTCCTGAAACAATTATTACGTGAAAGGATTCCCCACTCTGAGTGTCATGCAAACAACATGAGACGAGGTTGACAAATATCATGTTGTTTCATTTGCGCGAATCAATTACGATTCAATTTAATTATTTTAGAATGATGTAGTGCCAGTTTAGAACAGCGCCATTCCAATTTGTCAACGCCTAAATAAATAAACATTATAACTGCAGGTTGCAGCAGGTTTGGCTTTTGTTAAACGTGTCCCAAATCGGTCAGTATGGGATCCCTCTGAACAACCTCCGGGTATAAAAGTCGTGATATTATATGTAACATTCTTCCATAAAACTACCGTTAATACTCCACAAATATGAATAAGTGGTTCAACGATTTAAATGTTAATAAGCGTTTAGCTGCTCGCGCGTGGCGATAAATAATAAGTTTATCCTTTAAAAGCTGCGCGGTAATGAGATTCCGACGCATTATTGTAATGGCCGCGATGATTTTAGTACGCCTCGGGGTCACCATCTCATTTAACTGGTCAGAGTATTATTTGAGAAATCGAATGTTGGCTTCCGGTGGTGAAAGTGGGGAGTAATTATGAATTCCAAATATCATTGCGCGATACAAAACTAGCACCTTACTTAAACTATCTAATGTGGATCTCGGCTTACGGAAGTAACAATAGTTATTTGTGATTGGCCAGGATTGTACTTGGATATCGCTGGTACCAACATGCAGCGATCGCATCGCGATCATATAAACGTACTATTATACAAATTCACGTGTGCCTTATTAAAATTCACGTGTATAAAGTTCCTCTAAGAGTATTTTAATCACGCGATTAATTGGCATGGCATGTTCGTGCGAGCGATTATTAATTATAACAACGCCTATTGCAGCACATGCGGCGCGTTTATGTGTGTGTCAAAGTAGTCTAAAATTATTCACAATAAGTCGATACAAAAGGGACGAGGGAAAATAATTCCTTAAATTGATAATTACAAGTACCCAATTCAAAAAACGAAATCAGGTAACAACTGTAGATTAAATCAAAAGCGATAATCGAAGTTTACCATCATTTGTTTCACACCAATCATTAATTCATTTCACCATACGATTATTCAGCTGAACGCTAACAAAACGAGTCATAAATAATAAATCGCGTGTCTGTATATGCGCTGTTTGTTTTTAATTAGTGGCCGCGGCGCCGGCCGGTACATCTGTTCAACGTGTCGCCAGATTAGTGATATATCGCCGCTTTTGTGACTGTTAATTAAAAAATGTACGGCGGTAATGTGGCGATGGAATTCGCATATTGAAGTTTGTAAAACTTTATTATGATTTTTGTTTTTTTTTGTGTTTCTTTCTTGCGCGGCTACAGCGCGAATCAAAACAAGAGTTCGGTATGCCATGAATTATGTTGCCCCTATAATCACTCTCTCTTTGAAATAGTGGGACAAAATTCATTTATTTCACATTGTGTCTTGTAACAGCCTGTATTAGCCTGATTAGTTAATTTTAGTTTGTATACCAACGGAATTAGCACTATTGAAAATCAACAAGCTGAATGTTGAGTCAGTTCTGATCCTCTTATGTTCATTAGCAAATCGTTTTATAGTATAAAACAGTATGTTTAGCGGTATATAATATCGGTTGATAATATCATCAATGTTTGTACCGCTATCAACGCAGATAATGATCAGATTATTAATAAAATATTGATTAACATGTAACAAAACATGTGCTTAATTGATTCCCGTTTAACAGCCGGTAGAAATTATGGTTTAACTGGAGCTATTAACCTATAAACCTTTATTGATTTTTGACAACTGATTGAACAAGGGCGCAAATATGACACACTCTGTTCGTAAACATACTACGCTTTTGTCAGGTGCTCCCGTAGCAAAAGTGTCGTAGTATATGGATAGATTGTCAGCTGGACGGGTACTTAACTAGCTGGATTAAGTGGCTGGATTCTCAAATTCGCAACCGAAACCACACGATAACGCGACTGTCGTAAGTTTGCGTGAATTCTTTGTATTGTTAACCATGTTAGATTGCGCGATTGAAATTCGTTAGTAATCGCGTTCTATTATAACGATACCAGGTACCTACGTGATGTGTGCTCCAGTCCAGTGCGTTAGGGTCACATCACATCTTTCTTCATGCTTAGGTATTGTTAAATATATATGTACCTATTTAATATTATAGGTAATCCTCATCGGCCAGTAATCGGTACACGACTGTTCAGCCCAGTTTGTTATTTACCCCGAGTTTAATGGGTGTGTATAAATTGAAACAAATTATTTATTCTGGGGCTACAAATACTCATAGTCCTCATAAATTGGATCTAAATTCGCAATTATCTGAAGTCTATACCGAAATCACGGACAGCCATTACCGCCAGTGAATTTCTCACGGGGAAACTAGCTGCTCCAGCCAAGCCTGGCTTCACTTAAGGAGACGTTATTCAGATATGGCATATTTATGCACCTAACGAACGATCTCAGAATATTGACCTATCAAAAATTAATAAGGATCCTTCAATTCCTTCAGTAGGTAGATTTTCAATAATAATAATATATTTATCACAATTTTTAAAACAAAAATATTAAGTACTTACTTATACAAAAACTGTATCGTTTCTAATTGGTTAAAAATCTTCGGATCGGGTATACCTATTGAATATTATGTTATCTGGCCAAGGCGAGCCGAATACAATTCATGATATTTTTATCAGTCTCCAAATTTAAAGCTTTTAATAACGGAGAAAAATATTGCCTCCTCCAAATTACAGTTTCATGCTGACGCGATCGTAAGCAGTAAATTCTAGCCTGAGGGCCGCAGAAAAAGTATATTTAACCCTCTGGAGGCGCGCGATCCAACAATTTACCGCCGACCTCGGTACTATCGGCTCGCCATTTCAGATACGGTTCATTTCATTTCATTTTAGAATTACAGATATCATATTTAACTGGTCGGCATTTGAAGTGAAGCGATTGCGGCAAGGCACTGAGCTAAGAGTTGTGAGTTTTCGTTTTGGCTACAGAACCATTTTCTTTCAGCTTCAGAATTTTGTATTTTGTTTACCTATAGATTTTGTTCCAGTAAGTAATATTTGAAAGTAATATAAATATACTTAGGTAGTTTCTAAAGAAAGAAAAGGTTCCTATACAAAATATAACATTACGGACGTGTGGATGAGTAGAGTTGGGGTTGAGACGAAATTCACCATGAGACAGACGGGTTAAGGAAAGTGACCGGTCACATTCAGTCCTGCCCACGGGCCCAACAGTTAACCGCTGGCATCTCGCTTGACTCGCAATATGTCAAAACTGAAGTATTTGGATACGCGATACGTCAGTTTTGACATATAGAAATAAAAAAAGAAGAAGAAGAAGACATATAGAAAAAAAAATCATGCGAAACGACCAACTGTATGGTCTCAAACTAAGCAACGCTTGTTACGGGTACCGTACAATGGACTGGGGGCGATCCCAATGACACCCAGACCAGGGAAAATTACGAAAAGGCCATTTCTGAAATTTGCATCGGCGGGAATCGAACCCGCAACCACCATTTGCAGTGAGCCGAGCGAGCTACGCTCGAACCACTGCGCCAAGCGGTCGTCAATATGGTAGATACCTACCAATAAGTAGCGCGGCATGTATCATAATATGAGCATGTAGTCACGTAGTTTAGTGTAAGAACCAAGAACCACACATTATTTAAGTTGATGTCACTACCATAGTGTACCTAACTACCTACTTGTTATGATAAATCGACATTGACAATAACAACGTTTATTTCATAGGAAAATAGGTACACCGTTATAAATACCCATTTATAGTGGTAGGTTACCTACCTAGATAAACTAACTACGTTTTACGAAATAATTCATATTTAATTCGGAATTAAGTAGTAATGCGTTGTTCTATTCATATTTAATTCAAGGACTACTAAAGTTCTTAACTAATAGTTTAGTAGTGATTTTTTTGTGTATTTTAGTTATTTTTATTTTAAATATCACCTAGTGAAAATAATATTACTTACCTACTTAGTCTGGTTACGAACTAACTGCTTACCTGTGAAAAGACAAAAAAATATTAATGAAATTATTTAAGATGTAAACACTAAAGGCAATGCCTGAGCTGAACCACAGGCAAAACGAGGAATATTGACTGAACAATATTTGAAATCTGCCGTAAGGCAGGTACAGTCAGCCACAAAAATCTCGAACAAAAAAGAGAACGTCACAAATACAATACAATAGAAAATTAACAAGAATCTTCGTCTGAAAACTTACGCTGTGTTCCAAAATCAAATAATGAACATTCACACAAAATGAGCTAAAGACAAACAGGGACCGTTATTGTGTATCGCACAATGGTCCGGTTGAACAATTCTTGACCCTTTTTACTAAGTACGACCGACAATGGCCGCTTAGAGCGATTACACATTCTGATGCAAATATATCACGGGCCGCAAGCGAGAATTAATTGAAAAGACCCCGCGTGACTTTGATTTATGGGAGGCGGTTGGACCGTGGATCCTATGCTCGGCAGTGTCTTGCGTCATCAGTACGTTCCACGTACGGATTGATTGCTTGTAATCGGTGTTTGGACTTAAGTTAATTAGGTTAGGTAACATCGTTTGACAATACTTATTATAATGTATATTCCTTTTATCCGTTTATGATAATATAACCTGTTGGCCGCGTGGTAGGTACTTCGATAAAATAAAAGTAGCCTAAGTTACTCGTTATAACATTAGCTATCTGCCAGTGAGTGTATCGTCAAAATCGGTCAAGCCGTTTCGGAGATTAGCCGAAACAAACACAGACAGAAATACAGATATCAAAGGTGAAAATAGTTTTTCTCGTTATTAACTTTCATATGCATTTAGTAAAATACTGTCAATTTGACGTTATAAACAGACACATTAATTATATTTATTTGTGTAGATAATGTAATAATGTATGATTTATGTGAAATAGGGAATCAATAATATAGTTACAATTGAGTATTTAATTCTTAGCTGTTCTAATCGGCCACGCTTGTGACCACTACACTAGGGCATCCATTAACATTTTCGCGTAATATAATATTCAAAGTTTACTTAATTAATGTACCACAAATTGCCCATTTCAGTTTGTGGGGATCGTCTATTCTCAGTACATTAATATTCATTTGTCTCCCCGAAAATATCCAAAGGCATAAAAGGGTTTTTTACTCACATTACATATTATGTAGACTGTACTAAAAGGTTCTCTTAAGCTCACAAACCTAATGAAATATTTACACGGTTGAAATATTTATTCGCAACTTTTCATTTTTTTTGTTATAGATATTGTTGGTGAAAGAGTTTTACGTGGCGAGACTATAAAAGTTATCCCATCACTTTTAAAAGCTGTAAATTAAATAGTACTTTTTACATCTTGTCAAATATTCCCCTATCTATTATAGATTAGATTGGTTAAGCATGCGTCTTGCGGGCACAGGCCCTGGGTTCAAACCCCGGCTCGCACTTCTAGGTTTTTCGAAATCTATGTGCGAATCATAATTTCTATAATAATTATGATTGTCACTCGCTTACGGTGAAGGAGAACATCGTGAGGAACACTGCATGTTTTAGAAAATCTCATCAATTTACGAAAGGTGGATTACGGCCTGAATCCCTCTCGTAGTGAGGGGGGCCCGTGCCCAGGAGTGGGACATCAAACGGCCTAAATTATTATTATTTAGATTCAGGCCACCTATCTCATTTTTATAACTCAAGAAGAAAACGTGATGATGATGATGATGATGATGATTATGATGTGATCCGACCGATTTCGGTCATGGCGACAACTTCAACTCAACTCTTTGATACTCGGAGTCCAAATTCGGAAGCTGTCATCTGCACAGGAACATTTTTAGTGCACAAGTGGACGCGCAACCACAGATGCCCTCTCTCGTCCAAACCCCCCGTGATCCAGTGGAACGGAGATCACTACAACTGGAGGAGAGTTTGGATGCAATAACTGCTCATGTGCAGGGTTTCATTTCGAGATTCCCTTCTCTTTGTACAAGAAAAGGGACGGGAAAGGGATGAGGTAAAAAGAAAAATAAGGGTAGAGGTAAAAGAAGGGTAGATAGGATAGGTACTACAGCCACGGATAATAGAGGAATGTGACGGTAGCAGCTCGAGCAGTCCGGGGTCGCGTACCCGTAGCGGTTCTAGCCAGCTATTGGAGAGATATCTAGTAGATCCACCCTCTGAACTGTATGTCAAGAAGAAAATGTATGTATTAATCGAACAGTCGTAACTTATATAATAAAGTAATTAAGAAGCCAAGATTACAAAGTCAAATGTTTCTCGTATAGTCTAATTAGACCAACTTATGTGCTTTTGTTATTACAATAATCTGAGCGTTGCGCGCGAATACAACGACATAAACGTTACATTTACAGTTATCTTTGCATTGAAATCCTAATTCAACATAATTAGTTTTATCCTTTAATTGGCGTTTGCTTTCATAGCCATGTATATTATACACTTCTGTAGGCACGGCTGTAGCTCTACCAAGTCAAACTAAAAGGCGCTGTTGTACCACTCTTTCGAAGCGATTTGGTGATCGTTTGCTGTGATAAGATTGTAACACGTAATATTTAACGGTTAACTTAGTACCGTGCAGAATTAACAAGATGTTTGCACTGCCGTTCATAAGCCTCGTTGCCCGGCTAACTAACAAGTAGGAACATAACTAATTTTCAACTTATCCGACATTTACACGCCTCCGTAGATGTTAACACATGAACTCCGTATAAGTACCCTTTGGGTTCCAAGTACCAGTTTTATTAAACTATAAACTATGGTACAGCGTTGCGGCCTACCGAAACTGTCACGGTCACTGACCAATTAATTCCAAGATATTCAACATATAAATTGGTAGAACCAATTTGCTAGTTATAAATTCAAAATGCATCCACCCGGAAAATTGTATTGAGACCCCGAGTTTACCCGGGCAAGTTAGAGAGGTGGGGGAGCCGGTGAGATCCTTATCTGGTCATGTGATATTGTACATGGTAGTTTTATATGAGCCAAACTGGGTATTTGTCCGGCTGGATGGCCAGGCACCGGCCGCATGAATTTTGGTCAATTTAATTTATAGCGTATCTGTAATAAGATGACTTCGACTGATGAACGATGGGTTTGAAGCTATGTTTTTGAGAACCGTGGTCAGTAATTACTCTTCAACAATTTATTTTTGTAAATACTGTACAAAGCACTTCTAGAATGAGAGTAAATTAATCTTTGTGAGTGAGTTCCATAGTATTTTCCGTCATTCTAGTTTAAATTGAGATTTTAAACTATATCAAAAATACTACAGAAATTCAGGTTTTACAGCGCAATGCACAGCTCATTAACTCGTAATACCTGGGCGATGTTTTTAATCAAGAGCCCATAACGTCACCGAAAACGCACCCTGACGGGTCCCATAAAAACTAAGCGCTGCGTACAGCCACAGCATAAAATCTGAATTTCTAACATCTCATGAGTGTAGTACCGACATGTAAATACTGGGGATAAGTTAATTTTTGAGGATACTCTGTTTCTGGATGAGGTTATTTTTATATTACAAAGTTTTCAAAAAAGCTTACGATGAGCCGTCTGGTGTTAAGCAGTTACCGTAGCCTTTTCATGCTTGCAATACGAATGGCATTACTCGCACGTTGCCAACCTGAAGAAGAGTGGGGATTGGAATAGTAGTAGAACATTTTTGAAAAGATAATGACCGATTTGACGTTACAGTATAATGAGCAGAAATTATCGGTGTTAGGTTACTCGTGTGAATGACCGCATTCTGCATGAGGTTCTTAATTAACGATAGCCACGATACTGTTGGAATGACTGTTATTGTCAGTCCTGACTTCCAAAATGTGTAACTAACTAACTACTACCGGTACAGTACTATAGATACCGATGTACCTATCTGAATACTTAGCCTGGGTTTATATGCTCTATTTCTCTTAAACACTCGGTTTTTGTAGGTATCATCAACCCATTCTATGTTCCATCTACAGAAGTTAAGATCGTCGCACACGTAACCCGTTAAAGGCCTGAAATGTTTAATTTTGCCCCCACCTACCCCTGGGGGTGGTTACCCAACCACGAGCGCCCCCGAGTCCTCCGCCCCGACCACTTGCCATGTAATATATGATAGGTATAGTGCACCTTAATCACTTATATAATTGCAACATTTATTTTGTTGATTAAAATACTTGTTTCCGCTGTACAGTTAGTAAAAAAAGTTATATTATTTAAATTAGATAGCGTATTAAAGGCCGAGGCTGCACCGATGAGGCGATTGCATTTCGATGGCGATTCAGCCACCGCCATACTATGTTTATAGGGGTTTGTTATAACGACATCGGTGGCGCATCGCAATCGCGTTACCGGTGCGAACCCGGCCTAAGTCTGCAAAACTAGTAAGTGTAAAGGGAGAAAAAATAAATGTGTAGGTAATCACAAGTCTTCCATACTGGAAAAAAGAGGTTTGAGCTTGGTTGTGTGTATTAGAAGGTATAAGAATCGATATCATTGCCGCCAGAATTTGGCTGTTCACTGGGCGGCCGCCATCAAGGGAAACGATTATGATCTCTATCGTCAGTAACAATACTTATATAACCAAGCCATTATCCCATGTTCACAAGACTATTTTGCTGCCACTACAAACCGTACCAAGAATGTACTGCGAGCTTAACGTCGACAATTTGAACGCTCTCACTCTTCACCAACTCGCAAGTTTATCGTGCTCGTAACTAGGAGCCCAATGCGCCGTTTTAACCTGACCTCTAGCTTCTACAACAGTAAGAGAGCAGGTTTCCATTTAGGGGGTCCCGTTTTCCTGGTGGGGCGAAGTAAGGAATTCCAGATATTAAGCACTTGGGCATTCATTCGTGTGTTCTTGTTAGAACTCGTTGTTAATAGAGGGTTAAGAGCGTTTTAGAGCCAATGCCCTGGAATTTTATTTAAAAAACATGCTTTTAAAGCTTCAATTTCGTAATTTTAATGAAACTTCTGTCTAAGAAAGAGTATTCCATCAACTAATAACTATTCTATTCAGTCTATTTTGTTCAGTGATGAACTGTATTGAACTATGCAATAGTGAAAATAGGAAACACTGATTGCTTATATTCATTGGTTTTACGGGAGAGTTTAGGACACCCGGTTACCAATGATACTCAAGATACTTTTATGAGTAAGATTTAGCTCTACGCTTCCATACAAATTTCGACAAACAGGCGTACGACCTGCCTAATGTTAAGCAGTTACGATAGCCTATAGATGCTTGCAATGTCAAAGCTTGCACGTTGCCGACGTAAAGGGGATTGGGATAGAGGGGGGATTGAGCTTCCGGCTCCCCCACTCATGCTAGGAAACACAGCTAAAATAGCTACTTTACGCCAATCTTCTGTGAGAGAGTGGTACTACCTCTGTGGCAATCCGTATATGAGCTGTAATTGCATAACAGCTTGTCTCTATCACCGAAAAGTTTTTAATTTAGAATTCGGTTTAGGTTTTTGTTACTCCGTTATGAGCGTAAACATTCAAGCTTCTCAAACCGCCAATTTCGCGCCAGTTCTAGTAACATTCAGGGCACAGTTATAATAATACAAATAGTAGGGTGTCCTAAGCCCGGCTTCGGTCTGGGTTCCCTTATAAAATCACTTAGTTAAACCGATGCTGTCACGTTCCTGTCCGACCCAAAGACGATTAGGACAACAAAAACAATTGCTTGGACACAGTACCATTAAAACAACTAAATTTAAGCTCTATCCTTAGAATTCTAAGATCTATTTTCGTACAAAAGCAAGTTTAAAATTAATTTCAAAGATGTAAACGTTAAAAACGTGAGATTAAGGTTTAATTTTGAATGCGGAAGTGTGGCGCAATATTGAGAATTGAACACCATTAAGAGTGACCGTTGCTAATTTGGAAGGGTGTTGGCGCAGAGGTAATGTGCAATAGCGATTGTGGGGTGAATAAAGGAATGACTTCTTACAGCCCACTGCTGGGCATAAGTTACCCTATTAAATAAATAAATTTATCGACCGATTTACTCTCTAATAGTATAACTAAACCAAGCCAAATAAATTGTAATAATAAGATTATTATAACAATTTGAAATTTTTATAATACTCTTTTATATTTTTATTACGTTATAATACTCTTATAGTATCTCGAACCCTTGTACACGTATGTTTATTTATACATATATATAGAAGATTATAGTAATGCGAGGTTATTATTATTTATTTTATATACAAAGTGTGCTAAACTCTATTTTCTTGTTTAAAATATCTACAAAAAATCAAGAAACAAGTGATTCCTAAACATTGATTGACTGCAGCTTAACTTAGCATAAGTCTAACATGTGTGTCATTCACGTCAGACCACCCCCGGCGTTTACAAGACACGATGTTTTTTCAACTAATTTCACCCTAACATGTGTTCGCAGATAAGATAGCTGATTTTATATGTAACGACACGACCACGAGACGACATGTCGAATTATTTTTGAATGAGTATGTAAAATGTTACTGGTATGTTGGCTGGTATGAAGACAAGTAAATTATTTAATAATTTCTCTCTCAAAATGTCTGAAGATCTAGCAGACAATTATTCCCTATAAGTGCTTTTCTGAATACAATTTTGACGACCGCTTGGCGCAGTGGTTCGAGCGTAGGCCGCTCGGCTCACTGCACATGGTGGTTGCGGGTTCGATTCCCGACAGGGCAAATTTCGGAAATGGCCTTTTCGTAATTTGCCCAGGTCTGGGTGTCACTGGGATCGCCCCCAGTCCATTGTACGGTACCCATAGTACAAGCTTTGCTTAGTTTGGGAGTGGGACCGTACAGTTGGTGTATCGGTCTGGCGATATTATATTTAATAGGATTTATTCAATATTTTTTTAGCAACAATACTTATTTCAGTAGTTACAGGTCATTTAAAGAAAATTTCACAAACTAAATCCCATTTCACATTTTGGTGGGATTTGTGCCTAATATGGTAACTGGCTTTTGTTAATTTATAGGTAAAGTAATATTGCTAGAGTTCATTTTTATACAATATTGTGTAAAAAACAAACTGTTATATTTTAAAAAATCGTGAAGAGTAAAAGATTCTTGTGAAACGGAATAGAGTTTTAACAAGTCCTGATTTATGGCCTCTATGTTATGGTGTCGTGGGACAAGTAGGCCCACTCTGGGCCAACCGTACACGTGACGTATAGATACGTGACGTCTGAATGCCGGTTCTAAAACGTACCTTAGCTATTTCAAGTGTTTAAAAAATTGCGAAACGCGAAACCGAGCGACGGTGTGGTCCTACTTATCTTATGAATAAAAAAATAACGTCACAAAAACGGATACGAAAATTTATAAGATATTTGTAGAGATAGGTTACTGTCTGTAAATTGTTTGTTATTATTATTATATTTTAAATACAATTCCGATAAACTACGATAAAGAATAGAATAGGACCAGCGTCATCGCCTATTGTCGCCCTGAAAAAAGAATATTGAAAATTGATAATTTAAAAATACATAACCAATTGTCAGATAAATAAATTAGTCAAATAACTTAATTTGTTAGGTAGTTAAGTATTCGACATTTCATCTGAAGAACAAAATCGGCGCCTAGTTAGATAATTAAAATATATTTAAGTTATGTATACATTAACCCTCGCTTGCGCTGATGAACCATTTACACCGATTAAAAATACTGTCCCTATTTTAGATAATTAAAAACTAGTTTTTTACAATGGTAGAGCCAAGCTATAGCCACTTGTCTACAGCTCATATACGGGGTGGCTCAACCAGGCTAGTACCACCCGCTTACAGAAAACCGGCGTAAAATATTTATTCAAAACGTTTACTTTGTTTAGGCCTACGAGGACACTTACAAATTGTCAAAAAAATTGCAATGGTGTTGCCTGCTCATATTTTTTTTTATGCTGTTCTTGAGAATGTACACCATCTTTCATTCATTGAAAAGAGTAACCATTGAGTTTCTTGCCGGCTCTTCTCAGTGGAAGCAGCATTCCGAACCGGTGGTAGATTCTGACTATTCATAAATGCTTTGTTGGCTTACATGAATAAAAACAATTTTGAATTTGAATTTTGTCAATTTTAATTTTTTTCTTATATCTACAGCCGGATCGGAACGCAACCTCGACTGAGAAGATTCGGCAAGATACTCAGAGGGCTTGTCTTTTTAAATTTTGTTATATCGCCAAATAACGTTATTATTAACTATATTAGCAACTATTGTTTTCTTATTTTTACGCGAGTACTACACATTGAAATAAAACTATTTTACGGATTTTATCGCGTTTATTTAGTACTAGCTGTGCCCCGCGACTTCATCCGCGTAGTATTGGATTATTGGGTTAAAAAGTATCCTATATGTTAATCCCGGTTATAATCTATCTGTGTTCCAAATTTCATCCAAATCCGTTCAGTAGTTTTTGCGTGAAGGAGTAACAAACATACATACATACGTACATACATACATACATACATACATCCACACTCACAAACTTTCGCATTTATAATATTAGTAGGATGTTATTTTCCCGACGTTTCGGCCGCTTTACAGCAACCTTCTTACATAGGGCAAACTAAAAGATCAATAAAAACCCGCGTAAAAGAACACATAGCTGACGTGAAAGACCGGCGCTCCACGAAGTCTGCAATCTGTGAACATGTACAGGACCGCACCCGCCATTATATCAGATTTGTTAAACCACATATCCTCGCAAAAGAACACCGATTCCGACCAAAGATGATAGTGAGGCCATTTAAATTAAAAAACATCGTAATTTCAATAGGGAAGATGGCTGGGTGCTACCACCCACTTGGGATCCAGTAATTAATATAATTAAATCCAAAACCAAGTGTAGGTACCATTGCAAGACCTCGAGACACCGTGAGCACTTTCTGCATGGATCGGACCGCAAACAACAACTAAATATGAGGGTACCCAGTTATTAACTATGACATCAGGACGTCTAACACCTCAGTCCCCCCGTGACCATGGTTGCTGTAAAGTGGCCGAAACGTCGGGAAAATAACATAGTACTAAATAAATGCGATAAAATCCGTAAAATAGTTTTATTTCAATATATTAGCAACTGCTAATATAGTTAATAATAACAAAGGGTAGTTGATATTAATATAAATATTATAGCTCCAGTGTGTTGCATTTTGAGATTACCAAGTAATTCATAAGCAATTCAGAATATTATTAAAATATTTACGATTATTTACCGACTTTGTTACATAAATATAAAAAAAAACAACCAAATAAATCTGCGTAAATGTTTCCTCAGTGCAAACTCACGGTAATATTAACTCCAAGATATCCCAATAGCGAAAAGGACATACCAAATCCGTTGCTCGGTCGAATCATAACTAGACACACAGAGACGCGAGTGATAAATCTCCGCGGGCCATCCAATTGTCCACAACTGGGTCATCTGATTGTCCTCCACCTATTTACCGGCTGTCTCTATGTTTGAGTTCCCCTGTTTCAATTTTCTTTTGTGCCGATTGTATTAAGATGTTTTCTGTCTGCTCCTGTGCGAATAAACAGTTTCTTTGTGGCGGAGTAAATAAGTTCTTGGTCTGTGGTCAGTGCGGGCTTATTCTATCTTTTTTATGAAGTCTATGAAAAATGTCTAATGGTGGAACCACACCAATCGATTGACTGTTGATCAATGCTAACTCTTCTCATTCTACCATCGATAAATGGTTCGATCGACTAACGACGATTGGTGTGGGATTACCCTAAGTAAGCTCTAGCCTACTTGAAAAATACTTTCTAAACACCTATGTCAGTTCTCACAAGTTTTCTTTTATAAAACTAACTTATAGAAAAGCGAAAATGATTGGTTGTTATAATTAATTATTGAGACGCAGATAAGTTAGTAGGTACATCTTCAAATGTTTATAATGCAGAAAACTAAGCTATTAAAATTGTATATTTTTTTAAAACACAATATTATTACATCTAATCGCTGAATTCGAATGTAATCTGGTAAAATAGAAATAAACACGAACAATATAGGCAACAATGTATACAGTCTAATTAAGACAAAGTACTAGTTACCATATTTAACAACTCAGCAAACGACGACTAAAACTTTAACGGATATAAGTTATATCTACCTACGAGTATGTATAGCACACAGATCTGTTTGCAAATGTGGGTCTCATGCATCATCCGAGACCGATCAATCATTTACAGGCGAATGACAAGCTGGCAGATGGAATGGCAGAGGTTTTAGTGAAGCTAGTTTTGTTTTATTTGTTAATCGTATTACAGTTTTATTTTAAGTCAGCCCATTTACAAATAATAATGTAAATGTATTTCTATTTCTTCATAGACAAGATTGATTAGAATATTTAAGTGAGAGGTACAAAATATAGTATAATAAAACACCATCGGTGTCATTGCAACAACGTTAAACTCGAGATAAACACTAGTATTGCCATAAGTTGTGTTTATCACGAGTTTAACTTTTATGTAACGACTAGGCATACATCTAGAAAAAAATACACCTGTTTATTCAAATACACACTTAGCTAATTAAAACGTTCCTAATTATTGGAAGATTTCTTTAGAGTAATAAAAAAAAACTGACTTTAAAATATTAATTAATGAAAAAGAATTAGCGACGAATATTCTCAGTTAATTTCCAAACCTCATTCCAAAATACAGCGGTCACCCAACCTCACAATAATTTGCTCAGCTATAATTCCAATCGGATTGCGTAACAGCAAATACCCTTCAGTGGTTCACGGCGACCTAATCCCCTAAACAAGGGCCAAATGAGGCAGGTATTTAGTACCAGCGAGAAATACAAACGACACGCCCGCTCGATCCGGGACAGGTTAGAGTTATGACGACGGGAGACTAGCTGATGTGCTGGATATGGTGCAAGATGTAAGAGATTACTGTTCGAAAATTAGGTATTTTCAACTTTAGACTTTTAAAAGTTTCAAGGTCAGTTTGGGATTGGAAATGTAAATACTAGTGGGTACAAACTGAGGATAGAATCCGCAAATTGACTAGTAGCGACATTGGAATTCTTAGTTATCCTAAATTTTTAAGTAACAAAGAAGAGGAAAATATTATAATCGGTATTTTTGACATGATTATAAAAAAACAATAGCGTTCATACCTACGTAAGCTATGTAAAAAACTACGAAGTTGTAGCATGACCTTAAAGATACTTGGGATTATTTTGAGTGCAGTCATTTAAATTAAAGACATGTTTCTCTTTTCAAAGGAGTCTATATTTACAGAAGTAGAATTGATAGGCTATAAGCTTATCTAACGGTGACTGTGTAGAAAGACGCGTTGAAGCTGATAAGAGTCGGTCGCTTGTCTCTTACAATTTGGGATGTAAACAGGAGTAAATCGAGGGTCTAGTATTCGGACCCATTTCATTCGGCATTAGCCGTGATGGCGAGGATTTCTTGCCTTGAAATTTTCTTGTCAAACGTAATTAATAGGGTGGCGCCCATTAGTATGCCCCATTGAATGCACTGACCTGATGAAAGGGAGTCTGTCCATAGAATAGCCATCTGTCTATAGAATTTGTGATGAATATAGTAATTATTGTTCGACTTTTTATGCTAATGCGTTTAATTAGCTATGTTTATAACTTTGATAAAGAATTTAAACGTTTTTTATTTCATTCACAAACAATTGAAAAGGTTACAAGATTTGCCTTAATGTAAGATCATGTCAAAGTATCACGCCAGATCGATTGCAAAGTTAGCAGAGAGGAATGCTGGTCAAAGGTTGGTGTTTCCTCGTTTTAACAAATTTCTGGACCAAGACATCACAAATCTCTGATTATTAGTGAAATTAAATATTACAGCAAAGGTTAATTTATGGTAACGTTAGATTCAGACAAATTTATAAAATTAATTTAGCATACAACTAAAGTATTTGAATTTGCAATATTTTTATGTTTCAAGCATCAGAGTTAAAATCTTTATGAGATCTAATTCCAAACATACATTAATTTAAAGATTGCGGTTAAAAGAAAACAGATAGCAAGCCTGCAATTTTTTGCCCTCCCTAAAATTTTAGGGATTTTCAAGGTACGTTGATCCCTAAAACGGTAATACAGATCGTACGTGAGATGTTTTGGGTCATAATACTGTAAGTTATTACTGAATTTTAAACTGGGGCCCCCACCCCAGCTCTCCCATTGACCGCGATAGGGCAGGTCAAAGGAACCTCTCATAAAACTGGTTTTAAGTGCACCCACAGGGCAAATTTATAGAGCTAAGATTTTTTTTGGATCTGTGTAGCATATGACTTGTAGCTATGGATTATTTCCAGTTGAGTAATGATGATAATTATATCTATATAATCTGATTAGTTGAAAATTGGGGCATCTGTTATTCTGTTTCGAAGTATGAAGGGTATCAATAGGTCTGCAATTTTCAGGGCATACATAGCAACATCGCCTTGCTTTTAAGATAAATTTTAAAAATAAAACACGTTTATACTGTAAGTATAAAATGTTGAAAAACCTTCAAAACTTAATAATATGCCTTCAGACGTAACGCGACATGGAACCTTAATTAAATTTGGCACAAATTCGGAGATTCAATTAGGGTCTAATATTGACATTAGATTTGGAGACCCGTCGCGCTGGTGCCGAAGGATCAACACCTAACATTAGCATAGTTGATTAAAACGCCTCCCCAGGACTGCTGTTAACTCGTAAATGTCATACATACAACATCATAAATCATCTTAAGATTATGGTTCGCTTGCTATATTTTGTTAAATAGTGGTCCGAGCGTAATACCCTGCGGCACACCTCGGAAATTCGACCTTATACCTTTAATGATAAAGTAATATTTTGTGAAGATTCCTCGTGGTATTTACGTCGTTTGTATGGTGCAGGTAAATTTGCAAGTATACGAAAGCCACCAAGTACTGAATCAGCATCTAGGTGCTTCCAGTGTAATGAAGTTGCAAAGTGGATATGATTTATAGTTCAATTATGAACTCATCGATTATTGCTGATAATATGAATTAATTAATTGTAAGCTCATTGTATTCGAATGAGTTTACGCAAAGTCGAACAATGATACATTTTGAAAGTGTACACAGCATACAGGGTGACTTATAATTCAACGTATTCCTTGCGGGTTATAATTAAGGAGCTAAATTGCAATAAAAATGACACCTGTACGTTTTTTTGATATTAAGTAGTTGGTATTCGAGATATCTCCACATTTGTGACTTTTAAAAGACAAAAAATGAAAATTAATTTACTTATTGAAAGAGTTTTAAACCAGTACTTAACTTATTGTTGAACCACTACATGTTACTGAAGGGCATTATTACCTCGAGTTTGTACTGGCGAAACTTTTACACTGATATATGATTATATCTCTATTTAAAAACAGTGTCCATGAATATTCAGCGTAAACGAGTAAAAATAATTTATTTTTCTAAATACTATCTTAGTAACATTTACAGAATATAAGTACTACACATTTGTGATTCTCATGCTTTAACCGTGGGCTGAGAACACATCTCATTAGAGAGAAAAGCTTAGGGGAACTGTAAGCGTCGGAGGAGGCAAATGGCTCAATACAGACGCGGAAGGGTCAGGATTACAACCTGTGGCTTATGCCCTATGCCATTTAAAGAACACTATTGCCCTTTAGGGTACAACTGAAGATGTAAATGAGGAACTTATGGTCGGAAATTCGTTAGGTATAGTAGGGAGTAACCTGACTATTTTATTGGTAGGATGAAGGATGAAAATTTGGAAGAGAGTGGGTGAGATGGTATTGTTTATTTGTGCAACTGTACCAATGTACGAGCTTCAAAATTGAATCATGGATTACCGAAATACCATAATAAAATTTCGCTACAAACTGTCACTGATTATAAAGTATTAATAATACGTGTCTACATTATTACAATGTAAGAGAAATTCGACGTGTAAGAATAGCTACGAAAAATTTGTCTTATGTTGATGCACACTCCAGTTCATTGAATGTACGTATTACATAGCTTCTTCCAATAGGTCAAGTAAAAGCCGAATAAAAGAAATAATTACCAAATTCTATATTTCTCCAGTGTAGGACGCCCTCCGACCAGGTGGGATGACGATCTGCGAATGACTGCAGGCAGATGCTGGATGCGGCAAGCTGAAGACAGGGCGCTCATTAGGGGAGGCCTATGTCCAGCAGTGGACCGATATTAGCTGATGATGATGATGTGATATTTCTCCAAACGGGAATCAAACTCATAACCATGAGCTTTATGGCTTGATACTCAAACCATCCATTGAAACTATTAACATACCTAGTAATTCTACGGATGTTTTTTATATTTTTGAATCCATTTTTGTTTACGCATACATCGATGCCATTACAACATCGATGCCACAATAAAGAGATATTATCGCAAAGGTCGCAAAGGTCCCGCTTATCTGTGGCACACAGACGACTCGTGGAAGGGCATAATATTTTCATTTAGATTCCACGACCAATACAAGCGCTTTATCTATGGTTTTTAGAGAAGGTGTGTTTTTACGTAGTAAAAAATCTTCTATATCTTGGAATAAGAATGTCAATAGAAGTGCAATGATGCGTAAGGGACAGCACCAATACACAGAAATACGAATGAAAGCAAAGCTTACCATTTTTGAGTGACTTTTACTGTACATTATCAAATATCGACGCTAAACACAGTTCGTTATTTATTACTACCTCAAATACCAAAGCTAAAATTCAACTACAGACGAGTGCTAAGTACCGAGATGAACAATTGAAATGCAACCCTTTAAATTAAAAGACTGCGAATCCCCCCCTCCATTCATTTTGACAGCAGTTAAAAGACAATCTGTTCCTTATTCTCCTTAAATCAACGAGCTACTGATAATTATTCTTGTACGGTGGGGTCTGCTTTGTTTTAACTGAGCCCTTGATTTTTCCCCTCCACTTCTGACGGCCCACTCGATTCGATGACTTTTTCGAAGGGGTAGTTAATTGAGCGTCCAATCGTATAGTTTGGGCTTATACATGTATCAGGAACGGTACAGGAAATTGCTGTATATTAAGATATTTTTTATCTTATTATTTTTTACCTAATTGATTTATTAGGGTACAATTAAAACTAACTGTCACTCTCCTATTAGATTACTAAAATACCGTTATGTGACATTTTGCGCAATTCCAATTATATTTACTACGTGAAAGTGCTACTTTAACTCAATAGGCTAGTCTGGGCCATACCTATTTTCCTATATCCTAAAGTTATTTAGTCTAACAAAAGAAATCTTTATGTCTTTGCAATTTCTAGAGGCATTGTTCCCGTGTTTTTCGTTATACTTCAAAGATAGGTTTAGTAATCAGGCGGCAGTATTAAACAAGTTCAATGGTAATATCTGTTATAATGAATATTATTGGGCTTCGTTTATATAAATTAGGAACACTCAATATTATTATAATTCATGATCAAAAACTCATTAAAATCTCATAAAAAATGCTTCAAATAATAAAATATCTCTAAAACATTAATTTGTGTGCCAATAAAATTACATTGTTGAGCCCATATCGTTTTCCTGGATTCCTGGAAACAATCATAGTGTTATGGCAAATTTCGTTGGAATAAATATCAAAATAATCCTTTTTATAGCCGGCCCGTCACATAAAGTTATTAAGTTTATTCGACAGTTAGTTTTTAGTGTGGACCTTAATGGGTTGGTGTCTGAAGAAACCCGACAGAAGGAAACGTTGCCACTTTAGATATTATAAAAATATGAAATTTTGTTTGTGCGTCTCATCATGTGCATTAGTTAGTTTGGTTATGTGAGACTCAATACTGCCGTTTGATTATTAAAAGGCTGTAAAGTTAGAAAGTAAAACTTTTTTCAACAGAAATTGTGAAATCATGCAGATGTTTTTGTCCGACTAACTAAAAATTATAGAAAAATATGACCCAGATTGTGAAAAGATGCGCTTTCACGTAGGTGGTTAGTAAATAAATTCTAATCTGGCAAAACATACTGAAGCAAAAGGAATGTTCCTTTTTCTCGAGTATGTTTTTTGTTGTTCAATTATTTTAGAATTTACTTATTTTGCAAAATATTTTTCATTTGGAATAAGATGTCGATTCAACCTGGTGATTCTTGGAAGAATAACTTAGATACTATTCTATAACAGAAACAGAATAATTCCAGCCAAGCAAAACCACGGCAAATAACCTATATTGCATACCTACCTAATATTTTCCAAGAACTGATCAGATGCTTCACGAGTGACGCAATTTGCTCCCAAGTGCTAATGTTTGTGTGTATAGTAGAAAAATAAATTAACATAGACTGTGTTTATTTCAGATACTGAGTCATGGAGATGTTTTAAAACTTAGTCATCAACATCTGAACGATATGTGGACGTCGTGGGAGATCTATAGGGGTACAATCGTACGACCAAATACTTGAGGATTCCTATATTAGTGCCTATGCGTGATTTCTCTAAGGGTACCTCCTATTATCTATCTTACGTGCAGTGAAACCAACATTCCGAACCGATTGTAAAATACCTGAGAATATGGGCATTCATAAGTCTTTACTTGGCTTCTAGGAATAAAGCAATAAGATAAGTAATTGATTGTATGAATCACGAGTAATTTTTGCGCGTTGGCGTGGTTTTCGCATTATTTTTTTCAATCCCAGAATATTGAAGTACAATTAGGCAAAATATATTCAGAAAAAAAGAACTGTACTGTCGCTAAAACACTTGAAAAGCTGCCAAAACAATGGTCTCATGTCTATGTATTGAAGTAGGTACTTACTTACCTACATGAAATATATAAAATAATGAAGTATCTACTAAATACTTGTACCTTGTATCCTTCGCGTATCTTAGCGAATTTATCCGCTAGTGGTTCCATTGTTCGAATAAATGAGTGTTATTCTTTTATTGTCGACACAAAGACGGCACTTAGCCTCAAAGCGAGGCGCCAATATTTATACAACCTTCGCCCGGCCCTCCTTCAAATGACACCGCGAGGACACGCTCATGAGAGATAGCGAAGAGAGTTAGGTCTTCTTTCACACAATGATGACGACACAATAACTGAAAATTTTAACTTCAAAAAAGGAGTAAGTTCTCAATGCGAACCATATCTATGTTTTTGTTCTATGTAAGTTTGTTACCGCATTACTCCGGTATTTGTAAACCAATTGCATTTCTTTTGGCCAATTGAAGCATGCTGAGACTCAGGTAGATACCTACTTAATGAAAGATGATGGATTGGCACTGACCCTAAATAATAAATAATACACCATCTCGCCTATATTCCCCGAAGAGGTGGTGAGAGGTGGTAATAGGGATTTTGAAGTCGGTTTTTGTTTTTTAAACAAAATTTGACATTTACTGCTTAGGGTACAAAGTATTAACAAATACAAGTTTAGAGCTGACAATCAAGATCTTCAGCCTTTTTCCAATCCGCTACCGCTTATTTATACAGCATACAAGCAACCTTACCTTCAACATTTCAGAAGCGGCTCTTGATTACATAAGAAAACGTTCGATGCTCCGTTGTTAGATAAGGGTTGCAAGTTGTTTCAAGTGGTGGAGGGTTGTCTTCCCAGGCACTGGAGGCTATGTATTATTATACGAAATATGGAACACTTTATAGTTATTGTAATATAACAGTGTTAGTGTAAGTAGGTACCTCTAGCGAATTAGGGGGTTATTTGAGTTCAAAAATTGTGTTCCGTCTTTTTTGGAAGTTTTTAAAGTATTATTAGTACCTATTTATCACATTTTAAGGATTCATTTTTGAAAAGCTTTTTGGTATATTTGTTCAGATTAGTTTTGAAAACAAATAATTAATGACAATTAAAAAGAAACGTCTCCTGGGACAGGTAAATCTTGGTAGATTGGGTAGGTAAGTAGGTAGACAAGATATGGGTAACTCTACGTTACATCAGCATAGATTATTAGAGTATAATTTCGTGTGTTTAAATTATTATTGAGACTGTTAAGGTTAATCATACATAGTATACCCATTTGCTATCACCCCCTACTGATTACCAATTAGTTATCATAACAATCGCAATTTGTAAACGATAAAATCGTCACCTTTACAAACGTAAACAGAAATGTTTTAATGGCGTGCCATTTGCGCTTTGACATTTTAATCAAATGAGGGTGGAAATTGTAGAATGAATAGACACTTAGAACAATATGGGGAAGGTAATGTCCCGTGGGCTTACTATTACTGTTATGTACTGTGGAATATTGGTCGCGGTTCGGTGCCAACTAGGTACCTTCTAATATCACGAACAATAATGCAAGTAGGTATTTTTATGATGAGTAGCTGTGTATTTTCGTTATCGTATTACTAGCAGTCTCGTTAGCTCCTCCAACTCAGCTAAATATTTAAGATGGGCTCATGTCAATAGTTAAATTACCAGGATAGGGATCCAACCTGGAGCCTTTTAGTTGCAAAGGCGACCACTCTGTCTTCAAACTGCTTGGCGCAGTGGTTCGAGTGTAGGCCGCTCGGCTCACTGCACACGGTGGTTGCTGGTTCGTTTCCTGCCAGGGCAAATTTCGGAAATGGCCTTTTCGTGATTTGCCCAGGTCTGGGTGTCACTGGGATCGCCCCCAGTCCATTGTACGATACCCATAGTACAATTGTTGCTTAGATTGGGACCATACAGTTGGCGTGTCAGTCTGGCGATATTTATTTATTTAAATAGTATGTAAGACTATAAACTATCGTATGGCGCCTGGGGGTAAAGACACAATCGGGAATCAAAACTGCTACCAGTCAACAGACTGCCGTCCTCAATAAAATTACCTTCCCCAGCTGAAACCATAAATTTAAGTGAACAATTTCACAATCCTCGACGATGGTTGAAATATCAATATTTTTTGATCCGGTGATAAAAAGTTGCTAGAATACTTAGTGATGGTTATAAATTAAAATAAAAACCTTTTTTTTCTAATTTATTTTTAGTGCCCTAATTTTGTCTCGCAGCAAGTGTAATTTGATAATATTATATAAATAAATATAATATGTTCCATTTATATTAAGCAACTGTAATGAATATGTATTTTAGTATCTTTATGTAGATTAAAATATCTTTAATTCAGATACTTTCTAACAACGTGCAATTCATAATTTCAACCCTCAACGCGTAAGTAATCAGGTGTTAAACGAAAAATAAAACGGGGTAAAATCACTGACGGTAGACGGTGGGGCGCGAAAGGGCTTCCGAGTGCACTGACCTCTAAGGGCTGCTCCGGTCAGGGTTGGGCTCGCTGGACACAATGGATACCAATATTATGGGGTTTATGCTCGCGATTGGCTATTTCCGAATCAAATAAACTAATCAGACACGCTTTTATGGGGGGTTATTAAGAAAATATATCGGTATTGCAAGACATTTTATATGTGATAGGTAAGCTTAGTATACCTTTCAATTTCTCGGGATTGAAAATATTATTGCATGTTTGGTAGACAACAACAACTTCGTTTAATCGGTAAAAAGGTAGACTGGATTATAGCAATCCTAATCAAATACAAATTAATGCTAATATAATAATAAAAAGTTGCAAGAAACTATTTCATTATGTTTGTAACTCTTCACCATAGTTCCCACTAGCGAAATCGTCTCTATTGAAGTAAAAAAACAATATCTATATAGGTTACTAGAGCGCTCCAGTAATCTGACCGGCTCCCGACTCGCCTGCCATCTGGCCCAACTTGAATTTTTCACTTTTCCGTACAAAAAACACGGAATTTCCGAAAGTGGGTCGCTCACTAAAATGAATGCACAACGAGATTTACAGCCACCAGCCACCATCTCACCGAGCCTCAGTATTTTTGGCAAATTTCACAAAATTTTCCGCTCAGAATGTCTTATTTTGCTGTTATCTTTCGAGGGTCTGCGTGACGGATTAATTCTAATTAACCTCAGACTTTGTTTACTTTAGATAAATAAATAAATACCGCCAGACTGACAAACCAACTGTATGGTCCCAAACTAAGCAAAGCTTGTATTATGGGTACCGTACAATGGACTGGGGGCGATCCCAGTGACACCCAGACCTGTGTAAATGACGAAAAGGCCATTACCGAAATTTACCTCGACGGGAATCGAACCCGCAACCACCCGTTGTAGTGAGACGAGCGGCCTACGCTCAAACCACTGCGCCAAGCGCTCATTATAGATGGATAGATATCATGTTTATTACACATACAACATAGGTAAATTACGAAGGCAGTACGAGTATGTTACAACCGCAGAAACAGCATCTGACCACTCCACCCGGCCGCAGGGCGCTGGACACTACGTTACTAAACACGTTTATACTACGGTTATGTCCTAGGCACGGTCTCCAGCGGTTAATAGTTCTTTGCAAAATGTGATCAGCCCACTGCTATTTCAAATTACAATCAGACGATCGTCCTCTATTTCGTTTGTACTAATAAAAATAAGAGAAACTTACGAGGAGATTGGTTTATGAGTGGTCCCCATTTTAATGGGAATAAGCGTGATTTATAAAAAAAATCGTCCTCTCAGTAGCATAGCAACCATTGGAGATTTACCTTAACATAATGTTTGAAGCGAGCAAGCTTTGCATATGTATAAGAGGCTGATTGAAATTTTACGCTTACAGGATTTTTTACGCATATTTAAGGCCGGTCTCGCAATTTCACACCAGGCCCTAATAAAGACGTTTGCGAAAGGGGAAATTTTCGCGAATACATTTTCGCATTTCCGAGTATTAAGAGATGTGTCTACGTATTTTCGGGGAATTAGAGCCATTTCCCAAGTTCGCATTACGTTTAATCAAATTTTCTCGATGCAGCAAGTATACGCACAATTCATTTCAAGAAATGCTTCGCTATTTCAATGGAATACGGAATGAATATAAAAGATTTTTCTGCATGCCACGCAATTCAATAAAGGTAGTGATTCCGTGGGTACACAAACATAGCTTGAATATGCTTAATGTATTTTCCTGAGAGTGTTAGAATGAACAAGAAACCAGCGATACTTTGGTTGAGTTAAAGTTAGTTCATCTTAAAAGTAAATCCCATAACCAAATGAAATTTTACACATAGGTATTAAAAGCTGTCTATCCTGCTCATATGTTACGACCTCGTAAAGAATTAAAATACAGTTAGTTATATCAAGTTTAGTTTATCTACCAACAGAATTAACACCATTATCCACTTAATATCAATTTATGTCTTCACTCTCTGACTACGAAACTAAAACAGAATTGAGGAAATTCTAATTTTAAAAGTAGAGGATTCGAGACAGACATTAACATTCTTATTGTTTGGCCCCCGGCAAGTTATATTAAACCGTTGAGGGACATTAGAACTTATAACACTTGAGCGTAACTTGCTTATATTACAAACTTGCGTTATACACATCAACAAACAACACATTACCGTATTGCGATAACTCTACAGTTGAAATTTGAATTTAATGTCTCTTCTCAATGTAAATGTAAGAATGTTTTTGCGTAAAGAAAGCATCCATTCATATACAGGGGATGCGCCCTTGTTTCATCCCCCGCTTCGGCTGTCGGCGTAATTTTTTTAATCATGTTTTATACTCGTATTAATTTACTTAACGACCGTCTTAGTTGGGAGTTTTTGAATGCGTCGTCGCGTTTTCGATGAATAACTAATGAGTTTTGCATAGGTGGAAGTTGGTTCGTAATTTTTAGAGATAAATTGAAGGACCTAAAAGTTTATTGGACTATAAGGCTCGTTTTCCCATGTTAATAATGAATCTGTTGCTAGAGCTTCGGTAGATGGTCAATTAGTATGTACAGCAAGATACGAAATTCGTTTGAACGATACAGGTATACGGGGATGCGGTAATACTGAGCGCCACAACTAAGTATTGCCATTCTAAAATGACTTCAAAGATGTCCAGGCAGCAATAGTCGTAGGTACCAATCTCAAGAATACTTAGAAAAATATTTTTTGAAATTGTTAAAACTAAGCCCTTATATTTAGGTATCTATTCCAGACATTTTCACATTCCCGCTCGCAAAGAGAAAACAAAGAACGTTCTAATGTAATTTCTTACAATCGCGTCTGAATCACTAAAGATGGAAATAAAATTTACAAATTTGAACCATAAAACCTGAAACTTAGGTCGTGGAGGAGAAATTGTATTTATGGAAGCATGCACGCTAACATTTATTGTTATTCCAGTCATCTGCGTCGGGGAGCAAGGAGGGGGGAACTAATGTGATTTTTATTCAATTCAAAGGTGCTCCTGTGTTAATTCGAGTTACCGAGAGTGGGAGTAGTATGGGGGATGAGCGGACAGCGGTGAGGAAGAATTGCGTTGTAAATGAGGAAATGAGTAAAAATGGGAATCGACTTTGCTCTGATGTTTAAGCGTAGGCCGCTTGGAACTCTGCACCCTGTGGTTCCGAGTTCGATTCCTACCGTGGAAATTTCTGATATCGCCTTTTCATATGATTAGTCCGCATGTTACTGGGATCTTTTTCAGCTCATTATATTGTACTTATTATACAAGTGGTGCTTAGTTTGGTTCGATTGGTTGAGTTATCTGGCGATATTTAAATTCAGAGCAGCTGATATCAGAAATCGAACTCGCTACCGTCCAGTAACTCGGACCGCACGCTCCTCAGAATACGGGCAGCAGAATTCTTGAGGTGTTGTTTACCCTAAAGGCGATTTACTCCAAGTGTCTGTTAAGGCGATAATTACGAAAGTTTTTTAATTACTTAGTTGAAATTTTGTTTGTGAGCCGGCGGAGATTTTTAAAGCTTAAGTATTAGAATAATTTAATGTAGGTAAAAGAGGCTGAAAATGCTGAATATTTTTCAAAATTTTTACAGTCGATCGCTTTAATTAAGACATCTCAGGAATTGAATTGAAATCGATTTCCTCATACTGTCTTTAGTAACCCGCGTTGTGGTCACAAATTTGAGCTAAACCACGAATTAATAAACACTAACTAAAATTATCTAAAAATGAAGGAAAAAGTTAACATATTCAAGGTTCTGCTTGTTCTCATGTCGTTCACCGCTATATCAAACAGGACACGTCAAGCCACGTTCGAAAATCTCTCGTAAAGTTTGTGAGGAGCTCCGGGTAAAAAGGTACTATATTAGAAAGATCACGCACGAGCAGGCACTAACGCAGCGTGACATTAGCGACAAGTTTTAAATTTAATTAAAGACAACTTTGGGGCCGCGTGCTGCAACTGTGAACAGATTATAGTTGCAGACGAGCGTTTTCAACTTTACTTAACAAGTGTTGATAAGGACAACATCAGTTTATAGCAACTTTGTTCTAAGATAATTGTTAAGCATTACTTTAAAAATAAAAATACAAACTTTCTTATGATTACTTAAATTAAAAGGGACACACTAAATTTTAAAACAAGATTTAAATACATAGAGATAAAAGTAATTAAAATATTTTTCATTACTCATACTCTGAAAGTAGGTCTGAAGTTGCCTGAGGAGCGGGTTGAAAGTAATACTTTTCCGGCCCGGGAGAATCGCTTTCAACTGACAGCTGTCAAATTATAAAAAAAAACTAGTTCCAATTTCACATTTCTATGGAACCATGTTCAAACTTTTTCTACAGTCACTCAATTACAGCACGATGTAAAATTGAAATAACATAAAATTAAAGAATATATATTTTTAAATAACTTAATAACAATTTAGTTTCAACAATTTCTTTAAAATAACATAGATTTGGGCAAAATATTTAAAGATGAAATTGAAAAATAATGGCTAAATAATGAAGTTGGCCGGCCAACGAAAAAAAAACAAAATAGGCGGCAATCCGATCTTTATTTTTTTTTCGAGTTGTAGAGTATTGTTCATACTTCCTGGTATTATTTCTTTAGCAAATTCCTGTTTTTATTTTTACTTTCCTTGTATTCGTAATGAAAAGCACAGTGTTTACCTCGGGTGAAAGACTTATTTTGTCCCTCGAACTATTAGCGCCCTCGCTACGCTCGGGCGCCAAACCCCGTCTCGGGACTAAATAAGTCACTTTCACCACTCGTGTAACAATGTACTATTGTATAAGAGTGGGATGTAACAGGCCCTAACAAAATACTGGAAAAAATGGATAATGAAAAATGTAAAGTTGATTTAATATGAGTTACTGAGTTGAGAAATAAATTATTTAAAGCGTTATAACCGCCCGTGTGCACTACTTAGATCGCGCCATGTGTTACCACATTACGGATGCATTTCTCAAAACAACACACGCACGCCCCGCACAATGCAGTTTTGCATAAAAATAATATAAAAGTGAAACGTTGTCTGTTTGTCCCTTCCCGTCTCAGAGACTAAAGCAATTTAAAATCAATTTATTACAATACTTATATTAATCTATTAAATTAAAGCTAAGTAAGTATATTAATTATTTTACATAGGTATAGCAAAAAAACTGTGGCAAACATGTTTTTGGTTAAAATAACATATAAATCGAATTAAATATACTCAAAAAAGTTGGTTTTTCCAAAATATCTTAGCCACTTTTATATCAAAAGTCTTGGCGATGTTCAAATAGGATTTGCCTTAATTTAGTTATTTCCTGTCACACTAAACAAGCAAGCCTGTTACAGTTTACGAGGAAGATTAAATCCTTGGAGCCAATTATGTTAACGAAAACAAAATTTAGAAGAGTGACCCATTTCGAGAGCAGTTTGAAGTATCTAGGCGTATTTTTATTAATTTCTTGTGAGTTTATTTGTTTTCATACTTAGCAATCCGGTAAACTAGTACCACAATAATTTAATTAATTTTAAATAATAATAATAATTATACATTTTGGCTAGAATACGGAACATAGTTTAACGAGGAAAAACCAGAGTATCTTTGGGGTTGAAAACAGAATATATTATGTACTAAAACAGGGTAAAATCCGGAAAACCTCACTTTTTGAAAGAATAAAAATACTTATAGGTAATTTTTTTAAGTCATCCTTTCTCATTATAAATACGGAAGTGTGTTTCTCAGTTTGTGTGTTTGACGGAACGTCACGCGAAAAAGGCTCATGGGATGTTATTGAAATTTAGTATACAGGTCAGATATATTCAAGTATAACATAAGGCCCATTCTATTCTATTCTATCCTCGATCAACGCGGGCGAGTTCGCGAAGATATATTAGATATTAATGTCCGGAACATTTTCGTCTACGACTATTGTCCTAGGTCTTTTTATTTGTGATAGAACATAGCTACGCCGAACTCAGAAACCCAAAAATTATTGGAACCATAACAAAATATGACCGATTCAGGGTACCCCTATAAATCGGTTTACATCTGCCATAAAGTAATGAGATTTAACCCTCCCATTCGCGTTTACGACATTCCCAAACCGTCCAAATAGATCAAAACATTTTTGTGTATGCTAAAGTTTTTTTTTGTGTCCTGCGAAAATACAATGCTGTTTTGAAGCGTCAACTTGAAATATATAGAAGAGAATAATTAATTAGTTAGGAGTAATTTATGCCTAACCAGTGAAACTTATAACAAGCTTGTTAGCAATATCTTGTGTTACTTAGGTATATCTAGAAACATCGTCACCGTACTAGTAAGATAAATGATACATATGTTGGTACTTACAATTTAACGAATCTTTTAAGAGTAAGGGTTAGTGTGAATAGAGTCGACTTGTGCTCAGAATATCAAGGGTTCAAATCATGGTAGCGAACGTGCACCAACACCCTCCTAAAACAGAAGCACTCGATACGGTAAATGGCTAGTGACATTTGTAACTGTACGCTACCATTCGTACTTCGGAGGCTACATGTTAAGCGATCGGTCCTGGCTATCACACATATTAAGTTATGTCGGAGGCCTTCAGGCTATCTGAAATCTCCTACCCCAGAGTAGTCAAGTTATAAGATAAGAATGAATACTTTTTTTAAATTAGACAATATCCTGTCCTATCAGAACACCGATTACTAAGACATGCGCAAATGAATCGTTCGTATTTTCATTACTTATCTCCCTATAGTCCAACAAAAGTAGATTGACGTGAGAGGGAATTCCTTTATGGAGAATTTGTTTAGATCTCTCAATGGCGGAGAGAAATATTAAGAAATGCCTCCGTATTGATGGCCGATTTTTATTTGCGTCATCATGGGTTAAGGTGTAGCGCAAATTTGCGATTACATTTTTTATCTGACAAAAATTGGTGCGTCATTCTACTCTCAAGTAATTACGACGAAACTAAAACTGATACAGCAAGAAATAGTGCTGTATTTCTCACAAATAATGTCCATGACAGTGGCAATACTCTCAGTTTAGTTAAGTTTAGTAAATGTAATAACAAAAATGGTACCATGAGTTCTTAAATTTACCTATGGAACACTGCAATACAAAGCCACTATAAATAGCTTTAAATTTAACACATAAGTACCTATTTATATTTTTATTATTTATTCATCTTCTAATTTCAACTTAATTCTTTCTTTAATTCTGATTCGGTAATAATATTATTCAGTGACATGAAAGCTATATACAATTTGATATTTCAAATTTGAAATAATACGTGTTTAACTTTTATGTAATATTTTTTTCACACATACTGTGTTTATAACAAGTTTTTTTACTCTTGCGACACAAATTATTGATATTTTTAACATTAATCATGAGTTAATTGATTTATACTATAAAGTGGCGACTTGCCTTCTGATTTTACCTGATCCGAAAGGAAAATAATCGGTTAATGTGCGCTTGGAGGAGCGTATGATAGCGGTCTATTTGGATTATTAAACCACGATGGATCCTTAGAATTTCTGTTAATATATTACTTATTAGATAGATTAATGAATTGAATGGACAGGCAGCGATTTGTGTAAGAAAATAATTCCATATTCTTTGTGTATTGTGTTTTCATAAACAACTTTTTTCTATATGTAACAAAATCTGCAAACAAGCGTACCACCAGCCTGATGTTAAGTAATTACCGTAGCCTAAAGATGCTTGTATACCAAAGGCATCGCTTGCACTTGGCCAACCTGAGGGCGAGTAGGATAAAAGGAGTGGAAGGGAGAGTTCGAGCTTCAGGCTCTCCCACTCATTGTGTGAAACGCAGCTATAATAGCTACATTACGCTGATCTTTTATGAGTGGATGGTACTACACCGGTTGAGCTAGCCCAAGTATGAGCTGTAGTCTCTTGGCTACAGCTACAGCAGTGGTAACATTAGCCGCCCTCGGCGTTGAGAGGTTCTGGGTTCGATCCCTATCCTAGCCATTAAAGTATTAACGTGAGCCCACTCCTAACACAAGCATTAGATTAGCTGGAGGAGCTAGAGGGCGTTCTGTCGTGATGTGATTGACTCACACAGATTAATTGACTCACACAATAATTAGTTATGACACGCTATATACAAGTCATGCATAGGATAACAATCAAAGCAAGTAGGTACCTAGGTAACACGTTGCCCCTTTACCATCTGGAAACTCTGAAAATATATATTTGTTTGATATGAAAGGGATTCTACGTGGAACCTACAGGGTATAGGGCACAGACATCGATACGTAAAGGGTACCTACTTACCTAATTCTCTAAATTCCATGATGAATTCTGGAAATGAAAGAAAAAATATCATATAACATCTGAATTCTCCGCGAAACATATTTCGGACGAAAGTAAGTATTTTAACGGTGGGAGAGTCATGGAAGGAGAGCTACCCCTTCCATTTTCTCCTTCTGTCTCCCCATTAGGTCGGAAACGTGCGAGGCATGCCTTTGGTACTGCAAGCACATACACGCGTCGTTATTTATCGCACGTCGTTATCTTGTGTAACTGACCTTAGTAACAAAAACAATGATTATGCTGTGATCATAATTCAATAATTTATATCGAACACTTCACATCAATCCAATAACTCGTACATGATTGAAGGTGAGCGCTAAAATGACGCTGTGTTACTTCGCAAGAGTTACCGCAAGAGTTGTATAACCGTTTGGGCGCAGCAGTGAAACAAAAATGCCTCATAATAATGGATAAATGCAGCCTAGTGGTTAGAACGCCTTCATAACCGAGTGATTCCGGGTTCGATCCCCGTTAGCCCTCTCTTTGCACTAGCTTTTAGCTTAATTTGTGAAGCTAACGGAACTGTCATAAACGCACATTTTTAGCACATTTTAAAAAGATAACGCACATGTTTATCCAACAATGTATGTAACCAACTTTAAAAATGAAGTCCTGTTTATGTACACCATACATAATTATTTTTATATTAGAGTCGAATATACGTGCATTCTTGAATTATGATAAGTATATTTGCTGAAATCATTAGTTTCCCTGTTATGTACGGGTTGGCTATACCAAAATAACCAATTGACAAAATTGCCAATTTAAGCCATAACACATCGCATAAATTTTGAAAAATTTACTCCTATAACTTGGAATGTAACTGATAGAAATAATAAGACCATAAAATAAGGGATGTCAAACTTCTTGTAATTTATGTTGGTTAAAATAACGATCGAAGAAGTCTGTGCTGTCCAAAGTCTGAGCGAAGTCGTTGAGCGCCATTTTAGGTGGCCAGTGCGCGGGCGCCTCGTATTATTTCTATCTCAATCTCTTTTATTGCATCGTAAATAAATGTAGTGACAGTTTTTATTGCCGACGGAGTTCCGGAGTTAGCGGGGGCGAGATTAACATGCGAGTGCGACTGCAGAATAACTATGAGAGGATTGTCGGTTTTGGGGACTTAAGTCTATTGTAGTCCGACTATAGTCAGATTTATACCGCGGCCAACGAGAAGTGATTCGAAATGGTTATAATGTTCGAGTTGAATTCGGTCACCGCCTTGCTCAGTTATTTTATAAATTCTGTGTCGGAAACCGTAATGCTAATTAATGAAGGTGAAACGTTAAAAATAATTAGTTTTCGTATCGCTTCTCGTTAGACGTGGTATTAGGCAGATGTAAAGTTAAATGAATGCACTCATAAATACACTCAATACGTGTGTTTTATGTAGGCAGAGAAGACGTCAAGTTCATCCATCCATTTGAGCCGTGCGGGCTTGTCGAGCTAGCTTTCGACCAATAGCCTTAATTGATCAGCAACCAAATCTTAACATATTTCATACAAAGTTGCATGAATTTATTAAAAACTAGCTGAGCCCGCGACTTCGTCCGCGTGTAATTGAACTTAACAAAAAAGCCCGCTCCCGCGGGCTCCTTCTTTTAATTTTGGTTTTCTAAAATTAAAGTAGTCTAAGTTACTGCTTATAATATCAGCTATCTACCAGTAAAAGTCCCGTCAAAATCTGTCCAGCCGTTTCGGAGATTACCCGGAACAAACACACAGACATACAGACAGACAAAAATTTTATAAATCGCGTTTTTGTTATAGGTGTCGTATTTACTTTCATATGCATTTACTGAAAATGTGTTATTTTGATATTACAAACAGACACTCCAATTTTATTTATTTGTATAGATGTATGAGCTTCTTGAGCAAGCAGTAGTATTTAATTCTACTCCTGTAATTTAGCTTGTTGTGCGTCTTGGCTACGCTGTAAGCACAACAAGCATTACGAAAAGGCCATTTCCGAAATTTACCCTGACGGGAATTGAACCCGCAACCATCCGATGAAGTTAGCCGAGCGGCCTACGTTCGAACCACTGCGCCAAGCGGTCGTGAATTAAAATGAAGCTCGAAACCAAACCCAGCCAGTCCACCCGGCTCAAATGGAAGGTCACCTTTAGAGTCGTTAGTAACAATTGTCATCGTTAAATATTCGTATGTAATAAGCCTAGCCAAAATCGTCCTAGGTAATAGCAAATTGTTAGTCACAGACAATTGGGCTTATTTGTCTGTATGTCTTGCTATAGATTATCATGCTTGCTTGTCTGTGTGTTGTGCGGCTCATTTGGTCTTAAAGAATCGTCTGACGTCTGTAACTGACTCTACTAAATATAGGGTCTTTGATTGCGGTTATGAAACCGATACACCTTATTGCTATATCACCTGATGTTTCCGCAGATAGAGTTACTATTATGTTGGGTGTAATAATGATATTGGTGGAAAAATTGGTCAAACAAACGTACAAGCCGCTTGATGTTAAACAGTTACCGCGGTCTAAAGATGCTTGTAATACCAAAGGCGTTGCTCGCTCTTTGCCGACTTGAAGGGATGTTGGACAGAGGGAGGGAAAGGTGGCGGAGTTTGGGCTTCCGGCTCTGTCACTCATCGCATAAAATGCGACTTTAATAGTTGCTTTACACCGGTCTTCTGTGTGAGGGTAGTGCTACCTTGGTCTAGCCAGCCAGTTTAGAGCTTGTAGCTTGGCTTCTGCTTGGCTAACGCTAATGATATACAGGTTGAAACAGAAAGGGTATACTATTTTTTTCAAAACTTAACTTTGTAATTCTAAAACTATCAGCTTTGGAGGAATCTTGAAAAACAAAAGGTGTTATACGGATACAGCGGTTGACAGATTTCAAAAGTCTACAAAACCTTCAGTACTGCAACTGCCCCACAAAGCCGATAGGTTTAGATTTACAAAGTTAAGTTGCAAAAAAAATTGGATACCCTTTCTGTTTCACCTGGTAGAAATAAAACAATCCTTCTTTATATTTGCCTTCCAGATGTACAACGGATAGTACATCTCAAAATGACAGCTTATGGAAATGAAGCCATCACGTTAAAGTCGATCGTTAAACAGGATATAGGAGTAGTCTGAACGGGCCAACAAATCACGAAGCCGATGGCCACACAATGCAGGGCACAGTGTCAACAAGCGAGGACTGAATCACTAGTGCTGAGCTGCCTTTGTACTCAGATTTTTGGAGTAGGCAAGTAGAGATATTTAGTAAGTTTCTAATTGGATATTAGTAGATATTTGCCACTTAAATTTCTTCGCTAATGACAATAGGAAAGAACCTCTCACAAGAAATTAACTATATAGATGCGTTTCGCATGATGAGCCAGAGATCCGGAAGCCCAACCCCCCCACTACCCTTCAGGGCAACGAGCAAGTAATTAATGCTTTGCTTATTGCATTCATCTATAGGCTACGGTAACGATTTAATACCAACCGGGTAACAACTTACGACCCACCTGTTTTTGCCGCTTGTATGCCGACTTTGTTGATAACTTGACTTAGCACTGTACTAACATGCTACTAAACGCGGCACGAGTCATGTCACCTGTTCGGTCAATCGGATGACTCGGCGGAACGCATTCACTTGTTCAAGTCATTCTACCTGCTTGTTACTGTCTCGGTGTGTTAATAGGAGATTCGGTTCGGATTAGTACATACTGGCTTTAAGGGTGGTGCACAATTTATTTTTGAAGGTAGGTTTAATGTTAAATTTGATGGTAATAGAACAATCAATATTTTATGATTCTTGAAAACAGATTTTGTTCCATGTATATTACATTTCTGCCAAAGTACTTTATATTTTTAAGTTAGAGCTTGTCCATGTGGATAACATTTGTAAAAAGTTTGAAAATAGTTGTAGGTAGTCTGACTCCAAACATAAGAATTTATCTAACATAGATAAGAGTTTTCACTATTTAACATAAGCCTTTTAAAAGTCACAAATCTTTGATAATAAGACCCCACTTACTACTACATCGTATAAAGTAAAAAAATGTTATTTTACATTCCCATTGTACCGTCAGTCTTAAATGCCGCAATAGAACCTCCGCCAATCACTAAATAAAATTAAACGGAAAATCCTTATAATTCCAAACGAGCTCCTGACGAACGCCTCAGCAACTAACAAAGAGAAACAGTAGCCTTATTCGCAGCACTATAAATAAAGCAAGCAAACACATGAGAAATTGTGGGTACACCCTTAGGAGCCCTCATTATTTTAATAGTCTTAACCTCAGTTAGTTAAACTAAAATTGACTTTTCACAGGCCACATAAAGTCTCAATTCCTTTGGCTATTCGTTTCGCCTCAGAAATCCTGGAGTGTAGCGTCGTTGGATAATCAACTTTGAGAGTTTATAGTTAAGATTAGTTTTCGTGTGGTTTTGACTTGATGGCTTGGTGGTTGACCGGCAAGGACCGCACACGGTGTCTTGACGCCTACACCCTGATCGAATACACCTACAAATAGGGAGAGAGGAATAATTAACATGTTTCAAAGTTAGTTGGCAACTTTGGAAAGTAATGAAATATTTGGTACCTAGAGAGACTTGTGAAATTTTGCGAGTTATTTTCGGTAAGTGACAAACTTGGGAAGTCGGGTCTTATTCTTTAGCTATATTCAATTATTCTGGTGGAAATCTTTAGCGTCCACTTTTGTCTAATATGTTTGACCTGTCTCCGATTTGTTCTAGAAGCCTTCGTGACTTTGCGCACTTGCCTTTCTCTCATATATCCCGCTTGATAAGTACAATACACTAATAGCGCGTCATGCTAGGACATGTAACAATTAACAGTGCAACAGTGTTGGCGATCGCTTGGCGCAGTGGTTCAAGCGTAGGCCTCTCGGCTCACTGCACATGGTGGTTGCGGATTCAATTCCCGCCAGGGTAAATTTCGGAAATGACCTTTTCGTAATTTTTCCTGCTCTGGGTGTCACTGGAATCGCCCTCAGTACATTGTACGGTACTCATAGTACATGCGTTGCTTAGTTTGGGACCATACATTTGGTGTGTCAGTCTGGCGTTATTTATTATTTAACAAATGTATCTACCCGCAAAAGTTGGATAAACGTGTTGTCATACTTTATCGAGTACATCTCGCGTCCAGCGGTTAAATCGTCCTAGACCAACATAGATCACGGTTCTACACCCGTCCGTCAAACTTATGAAATCACCATCACAATATATCGCGTCTACAGCATCTGCATCATTGTGTGGAGTCTGTTTGTTGACGCGCGTCGGCGTTAACCATCAAACAGAGGTAATTACACCTAATGATGTTTAGTTTGGTTCTAAATGAATCCGGAAGTTTTACTCGGGAGGAACCAACTAACCAAATATGGGTTTCAATCAATCAATATGGAATTAGTTATCATTTTATTGAGTAACTTGTTAAAATTACGAAAGTAAGGTATTTTATACGGGGCTAGTCTCGCCATAAACTTCCGTCACTGTTACTCATGTAAACCAAGATCGACAACAATGTCCAATGATGACGTCGAGGCTTGACGAGTCCTAGGATAATCTAAATTATCTTGGATACCGCACGAATTGAATAAAAATAAAGAATAGGTGCAGTTGGAAGAAAATGACCCACTTCCACCTACTGCAAAACGGTATACAAAAGTAACTGTATGGGCTGATTGCCACAGAACCAAGACTGTTACAGCTGATTGTAGACCAGTCATAAGGCACAAAGACTGGTAATAAAGGTACTTATATATTTAGAAAAGTTTGAATTAAGTTCCCACACTGCCAAGCTTCTCTTTACACCAAGAAAGAAACGCAACAATATCCAAGCCGTTAGCAATAGTGCTCGCAATATTTACTGCGCCACAATACAGATGGCGGTGTTCAGGGAAATTCTAATAAATTCATAGGTACGGTGTGCCACATTCACGGGCGCGTAAGTCACCAGTTATTGCGGTGTGCCAACCGCCTTATTCTTGGAGTACCGTTGACAGAAATCTGACCTTAAAATAATCTCAATAAAATGCTAAATACTTTCTTACATACACTCTGACTCAATGTCCATACGTTTATCGCGCATCCGTTGCTGTCCAAATGATAATTTCAGTTTCAGTTTTAGTATCAAACTTTTCCTTCATAGCCTTTCCCGAGTTGTATTGAGGCTAGCTTTAAGTCTACCCTGATTGATTATTTCCGACCCCAAAGTAAAGAGTCAAACCACTTGCTAATGTTTTGGCACCTATTAACGTAACAGGTAGCTAACAAATATCATAAACAGATTTAAGGATGTCACAATTGGCATCCATAAATCTATTTGAATTTTTAATTTTAAACATCATTAAGGTTCTAATGTCAAAGACTATTGATACTGGCACGCAGAATACACTATGGAAGTCCGAAAAAAAAACTGTCACCGTTTGTCAGTCAGACACCGTTTATTTCTTGATTTTAATGTATTTCTAAGTATTATCATATAAAATATTAGCATTCTGCACTCCTTCTCTATATAAACTACTAGCGGCCCGCCCCGGCTTCGCACGGGTACATTGCGGTTACATTATTCGAGTTTTAGTAAGGATCCCATATATTATTGAAAATTTATTATAGCCTATGTCACCCGGGGATAGTGTAGCTTCCCAACAGTGAAAGAATTTTTCAAATCGATTCAGTAATCTCGGAGCCTATTCATTACAATCAAACAAACAAAGTTTTCCTCTTTATAATATTAGTATGATGATAAGTGTGCCAAATGTCATACTCGTCCGTCCGCGGAATTTTTGTATTAAGCGGTTGAAAGTTTTTGCTTTATGTTTTAACATATAGATAGTATTTTTTTAATCTGTCATTTGGTTTTTTTTGTCATCAGTACCATGTTTGGCTTATATCGCGTATATCGGCAGGATCTAGTGCGCAATTCGAACGACTCGAGCCAACGATTAAAGTTATTGGTTCCGTATATAACGTCTTGAAAATAATCAGTTGGTAACCACTTTGAATACAACTCTTTTTGTAGAGTTATAGTGCCCATTGTTGTAAGCAGTCTTTTGTAGTTGAACGGATAGCTGAAATTCATTTCAGTGATATTAAATTAGCATCATTGCTAACTAAAAAGTACCTAATTTAAGTATAAATTACAGCGTTCATTTAAGGGTAAATTACGGAATTTGAGTGAGCCTTTTTTAAATCAAGTCAGTAGCTGATTCTGTTGGTAAACAATCAAAATTTAACTAAACTGAAGACAGTAAGTTTAGTTAATTTTTGTTTGTGTCCCGACAGGATCCTTATAGGCACAATTGACTACAGCTCATACCTATATCGCCTGGCTCAACCCGGGTAGTACCACCTTCTCACAGAAGATCAGCGTAAAGCAGCTATAATTGCTGCGTCTCGTACCATGAGCAAACTACCAAAATGCGTACTATCAAAAATGACCAATCGATTAGTCCCAACGATTGTTGTAGGCTTATGTTATAATTCGTAATGGACTACAGAGCGTGACTGGCGGCCCACGGAAATCCTCGCTTCCTGTGGCCTCTGCAAGTCACTGAAGGGTTCGAACTATTACTATTACCACCAATTAGTAGTCTTTTGTAGTATTAATGCGGTTAAATTTATTTTGTGGGGTGTACGTTTGTGTTAATTCGTTATGGGTTATAAGTAGTTACACCTGCAACAACTGTAGCTACTAAACTAACAACTGGTCACTTATTGTTTTCTGTTGCTAAAGATTGAATAAGGTCTAATAATAATAGTGCATCAATTATTTCTCGAGGTTAATTGATGAGTTGATTCAATTATGTCCACCGTGAGTTTGCACTGGCGGATATTAAACCGATTTATATTATTGTCTCTATCTTTGTCCGCATAAACGAGGGGTAATGATAAAGTCACAAAAAAATCATTGCTGTATCAAATCAGTAAAAATATGATGTTACAAATAAAAATAAATATTATGGGAAAATACGCTTTTCTTTTTAGACTTTATACTTGTCGTCATACTTATAAAAGTTATATAATTATTTACCTAATGCGAATGAGATATAAAAATATAGAAGCATAATTTCACCCTTTTTTTTTTTTTTTTTTTTTTTTTTTTTTTTTTTTTTTTTTTTTTGAATTGACTATATGTTGTTGGCCAGAGTGGCCATAACAACTTCACCCGATCAGAGGGCGAGCGCAAGTGCGCTCCAGCCAGAGGGGCAGGGGGGCAGCTAGCTCAAGGGCGCCACAAGGGACACGACCTCGGCTTGGGCCGCTGCCAGGAGAGGTGGCGAGGGTAAATCTACCACCGGATCGGAACGCGACCTCGACTGAGAAGATCCGGCAAGAAACTCAGCGGGCTTGTCGGGTGCCAAGGTGCGTCTAGGTAAGTAGACGCACCTTCTAGCGGAAGCGGGGGTTCGTCGACCTCGCCGGCGAGGTCGGTGTCTGGTGGGGAGTGTGCGTGTGTCGTTCTCCTCGACATCTGAGTCTAGGAGAGCGGTGAGTGGGTCGGGGGGGTCCAGCAACACATGCCGCGGCCTGCGGCGGCATGCAACTGGCGCGTGTGTAGGTGCATAATCGGCGGCGGCGACGATTAAGGCATTGGTGTGTTCAGAAGCCTTCTTGAAATAGCGTTCGGACGCTATTTTGAAGTGCTTCTGGATAGAATCGAGGCGTAAGTCAGAATGAAGGTCTACGTTCCTTACGAACCACGGGGCTCCGACGGCTTGGCGAAGGAAGCGGGACTGAATGGCCTGGAGGCGACTAATGTGCGAGTTGGCCGCGTGAGCGAACACAACGCTCGCATAAGACATGATAGGGCGTATGCAAGCTTTGTATAGTGTCACCTTATTTCTAAGGGACATTTTACTCCGCTTGCATAAGAGATAATGAAGGCGACCGAGCACAAAGGCGGCTCGATTGCGGACGTTTCTAATGTGAGGACCGAAGGTCATGGAGCCATCAAGAGTGACCCCGAGATATTTAACTGATTTGGACCAAGGGATAGGCTGCTTGTACAAAGAGACAGTACCTAAGTTGGAGCGAGTGTGGCGTTTGGAGGGGCGTCGAGAGGTGGTCCTGGCAAAAAGCACGGCTGCGCTTTTGTCCGGGTTCACCTCTATTCGCCATTTCCTAAACCACTCTCCGAGAGAATTGACAGCGCGTTGGAGAACGCGTGTGATTTGAGCCTTGTTACGATGGGAGAAATAAAGCGCGGTATCATCCGCGTAAAGGGCGAGTTGCACATTGTTCGTGCGGGGAATGTCATTGGTGTACAGACTGTACAAGAGGGGGGAGAGCACGGAGCCCTGCGGGACTCCTGCCCTGATGGGGTGGGGTGAGGAGAGCGTGCCCTCGACTCGATATCGAAAGGTACGGTTTGACAAGAAGTCTCGTAAGATGAGCACGAGACTGTCCGGCACGCCTAAGAGGTACAGCTTGTAAATCAAGCCGTTGTGCCAGACTTTGTCAAACGCCTTAGCGACGTCAAAGAAGAGAGCTCCCGTGGATAGGGGGCGACCGGGGGAGGAGTTGAGACCTTTGAGAACGTACTCCGTGATGCGGTGTACTTGGTGGACACAAGAGTGGCCAGCCCGAAAGCCGAACTGCTCGTCTATGAGAAGATGATTTGAAAAGATATACTCTTTGAGTCTTGCTAATAGCAGGCGCTCATAGAGTTTGGCAATGGCCTTGAGGAGGCTAATGGGACGGTAGCTCGCAGGGACGTTGCGGGGCTTACCGGGTTTATGAATGCCGATGACTATTGCCTCCTTCCACGCATTGGGAAAGATGCAATTCGTCATAGCGGCATTGAAAATAGCTACTAGGAGACAGATAAGTTGGGCGGGTAAGAGTTTGAGAACTCTGTTGCTAATGCCGTCAGAGCCCGGGGCCTTTTTGGGATAATTTCACCCCTACTATAACGGTATACATAGGACACTAGTGACGATGTTGATATATGTAAATAAATAAATAAACCTATTTAAAAATACTTACATTAACGTCTATTCTGGTAAATTCCGAGCAAATGTTTACTAACCAAACTCAACGTTAAATTGGTGCTATATCGATTTTTTTCTCGATTCTCGCCGTCACTAATCGGGATGGGCAGTCGACTAATTACCCGACTAATCCCGCAGCGCGCTGAACAATTAAATGAACTTGCAGTCGGGCTCGCAACTCGATTACGACCGTCCCGACGCACGTTAGAAAGTAATCCGAGTGGACCTACGCCGCTGACTAACGAAGTTAGCGCTTGATAACGTATTTTGAATGTTATCCTTTTGCATGGGGAAAGCATCTCAGGAAAATCTTATATTTGAAATGAAAAAAAAACCTAATCTACATATATTATTTATCGAAAATTTCAACATAAATTTTATGTACTCGTAATTTGTAATAATATATATTGACCCCTAGATTGACGTTTTGTAATGGAGCGGAGTTCCAAATTAAGTCACATGTAACTATTCCGAGTCTGGTTTTAGAATGCCTCTATTGTTGCTTCTCAATATGACACATTGAACCCGCTGGCTGGCGGCATAATGGCTCGATAAATCGGTCCTTTCTATTTCCTCGTCGCTATTTTTGTTTTTATATTGTTTGTGCTCGTGTTTGTTGGTCGGGAATGTGAATTTATGAATCCAAGGAAGTTTGTGAGAGTATCAGATCTTAAAATAGGCACTGTTATTCCTGTGGTATTGGAAAAAAACCGATGTTTAATTTTTATTTTGGATTAGGCTTCACACTTCCACCAATGATAATAATATCGAACGCCAAGATTTTTCCGGGTAAAGCTAAATTAAGAGTTGAAACTAAATCGAAATAAATAATAGGAGATGGAAAAAAAATCTCCTCCCGTATATTGCAATGCGGGAGACAGGCTGATTGAAACAGAAACAAGACTCTTACAATGACACGAGGCCTAGATGTTAGTAATTATTCAATTAACTATCAGCTTTTTAAGGTTTATCTAGAATTAACAAGTCTCTTCTTAAACTCTTTGACTATTTATCGCACCTTAAACCGCATTTCAATAATAATAATCCTGTACACTAAATTGGAATGTCCCCTCAAGTGCACAACGAGGCAGATTCTATAAATATATCTGCGATGTCCAACATTTTAAATCAACTTTTCTATATTTGGTCGCATTATACTCAACCAGTCGACAATACTAAGTAACTTAATCCTTAGAGATAACCTTCCAAACGATTTTGAATTCTTGTCTCCTGTGTTTATGTATGCATTTTAAATGGGACATATTGTCGTCGACGCCTACGCTTGGAAGAATGTTGGATGAGTATTTTTAGAGCCGAGTGGAGTTTTATTTGATTGCTTAAGATGCACTGAACCAAATTATGTGTTTTGATTTAAAAATGGATTTTAATACGAAATTTTTTATGTCCTTATTTCAATAATTTTAAATATTTCGTAATTAAGTACACCCAACAACTACTTAAGTAAAAACAATTGACGTAAGATGTAGATATAAGCAAATCCAGAGAAAAATATAGTTTTAAAAAGTCATAATATTATACAAGCTTAGGACTTTTTGTAAACTATATTTTTTACGAACAGTAGACTTAATTCCGTTGAAATAAATGGTAAATATATTACCTATGTGTGTTGTAAACATTTTCGGGGGTGTTAAATTTGCATTTTAATGGAGATTCACGCGTAGGTAACAAGTTTAACTAATGGCCGTGAAATGAGGGGGGGCGGGTGTCGGCCCGTTTCTTGAGAATGGAAAAAATGTCGTAAACCCAAAATAGTCTGTACATTGTTTTTGTTCATCGGATAAGCTAGCTTGGATGATCCAGCTCATCTTACATCAATATGCACAGAGTTTTAGCCCTATGGTTATGGATTTTTCTTAATTGACAAATAAGCAGTGCAACATCTAGGTATAATAGTTACAAAATAAGCCATAAATAGAAGTATGTTCTCCTTTTATTAGTTTATTTTAATTTATATTTAGTACTGTGTGGCACCCTTATGTTACAGGTAAGGTTCCAGTTGAAAACCAGCGTCAGGTGTTAGACGTCTGGACACATGCTGAACTGAACACCTTTTGGTGCAAGCGTTAGACACAATATAGACATTTCTTTTTTTCTTTCTTCTTTTCTTTTTTAGGGTTCCCTAGCCGAACTGGGAACCCTTATACTTTCGCCATGTCCGTCTGTCCGTCGTCCAGCTGTACAAACTTATGTTATGCCTGTTCCTTCTGTGTTTTTAGTCTTGTTCGTCACCACATAAATCTGCCTCAGCGTTATCTTGGCATGTTGTGTGCCGTGCGCCCGCATATTATGATAAGTGCATAACCCAACGCTGGGACACGTTCTACGTGAGGACAACTCGCCTTGAAATAGGAATTTCTGGTAAATACAACCGTGTTTCTTTCTTTTTAGGACGTGTGTTAGGTAGTACTTTGTGCACAAATCGATAAAGTATTTTGTTATTCTAATTTAGAATAGCATAGTAAAACAATCGGTCCGAATTGAAAATCTCCTTTTTGAAGTCGGTTTTAAAATAATAGTATGAATCACCGCTATATGGGTAGATTGGTGCTTTATTTTTAAACACCCACATTTTCCCCCCTGATATTAAAACTAAAAAGGGGTTGAGCTGTACTGCTGTGTGTAGTTTCTGACCACATTGAGGCAGTGGAATTTTCACAATGATTAAGGCTACCTAAAACCTTTTTATAAATGTGTAAGTCACTTGGGGAACTGAAAATGCCCTTACACAATTGTTTTACAAGCACACCAACGACTATCGACTCCCAGAAAAATGTAAGTTCATCGTCGAGCTACAGATGATTCAATTCAAATTAAACAAAACAAAGAGTTAATCAAAGATAATAGTAATAAATAATGATTAAAAACAAACAAAACGCATCGTAAGTTAACTGACCCGCGCACACAAGCTAATTGCGCTTGCGCACTGAAGGCATTCGCAAATAAATAAGTGTTACGCCCACTCGGAGTTTGTGTGTGGCCGGAATGAGAATGGACGAGACCGAGAGTGATCCTGTACGCCACCACATCGGAAGCGATAATATATTATTATGAATACTATACATTTTATTGTTTATTTAAACAAATTACGGCAAATCATAATGATTCTTCTCAGCAGTAAAATGGCCGTCTGAATTCCTATTAATATTGAGTTGATGTAAAATACAGGAATTGAGAAAAAAGTTTGCATTGAAAGGTCAAACGCAGACCACAAAGTTGGTACAACGAACGCAGTTGCAGATTTTAACAGGTATTTTGTATTTTTATTGTGCAAATTAATTTTTAAAGCCATGTCGCAAAGTAAACATAGTCGTGAAGAAGCCTGAATGTATTTTGAAAGACGTGTGAAGTTCACCAACCCACACTGCGCCATATTTCTTTAAGTGGACTACGAGAATCCCTCTGGCAATTAAGACCGCATTTGCTCAGTAAGTATAACGGCAATAGGCACGGTCCAAAAAATCGTCTTACTTACTATTAAGTTACTATTGACTATTGTTATCATTAAATATTGTTATCATTGAAGAGTAAATAAATAAATTCAAATCTGGTTTAACAAAAATACCGAAAGAAATAAAAATATAGCGCATCGCTTTAGATGGAATATAATAATAAACTTCCCGCAATTTATTGTGTACGCAATTTCAAGATGGCGGGCAAAAATTGCAATGATTCGCGCGACAAAAGCCTGTCAACGGATAGGGCGCATACGCATCGCACGAAGACATATTTATGTTACTTTCATTCCACTTAATTGCTACATTAATCCGCAAGTGTGCACTTCTAAAAGGAACGTATTTTAAACTCAAATCTACATTATGTAGGCCTGAGTTTGTGGTTTTGTGTGAAACCAATGGTTTTGGCTTGCTGTAAATATATTATAGCTTCATAAATTTGGAGTCATTTAGGTTTCAGGTATTTTATTTAGTGATATACAAGGTTAATCATAAAGGGTGTATTTTTTGTAGACTTAAGAAATCCTTGAACAGCTTTACCTCTAGAACCTTTCGTTCTTCAACTTTCTCAAGTCATAGAGGAAAAAGGTCAAGTAAAAAAAAAGAAAACTTAGTTAAATACCTACATAATTTTTGATTGTTTTATTTTAATTCTTTGTTTCACTACCAGTTCACAGATCTGTGATTTTGTAACTATTACAAATACATTGCATTTTCAGTCTTCCTATGATAAATAAATCGATTATTATATTTATAGCCATGTGGTCCGGAACCCCGCAAGTTTAACAAAACAAATATAAAACTGAACTGTTTGTTTACTGAACCCCGTTTGGTAACCCGTAACCACATGTTAGAGGACTAGTCTAAGAGCTAGAAGCATTATCACAAAAAAATAGAGTGAAGTCTCGAACCGACATGCGCGGACAATTCGCGCCGGCAATCAGCAGTGGCGTCTTTGCTGAAGTAAAAATAAACTTTTCATTACTCATACTCTGAAAGTAGGTCTGAAGTTGCCTGAGAAGCGGGTTGAAAGTAATACTTTTCCGGCCCGGGAGAATTGCTTTCAACTGACAGCTGTCAAATTATTAAAAAAAAACTAGTTATATTTTCACATTTCTATGGAACCATGTTCAAACTTTTTCTACAGTCACTCAATTACAGCACGATGTAAAATTGAAATAACATAAAGTTAAGTATTAATTAAAGAATATATCTTTTTAAATGACTTAATTATAATTTAGTTTCAAGAATTTCTTTAAAAATAACATAGATTTGCGCAAAATATTTAAAGATGAAAATGAAAAATAATGGCTAAATAATGAAGTTGGCCGGCCAACGAAAAAAAAAAAATAGGTGGCAATCCGATCTTTTTTTTTTTTGAGTTGTAGAGTATTGTTTATACTTCCTTGTATTATTTCTTTAGCCAATTCCTGTTTTTATTTTTACTTTCCTTGTATTCGTAATGAAAAGCACAGTGTTTACCTCGGGTGAAAGCCTTATTTTGTCCCTCGAACTATTAGCGCCCTCGCTACGCTCGGGCGCCAAACCCCGTCTCGGGACTAAATAAGTCACTTTCACCAATCGTGTAACAATGTACTATTATTTACTCCTGTACTGGGCACATTTCCTTAAAAATACGCAAGAATGTCCAACCCACGTGCGTATCTTTTACGAAACGTGCCACCGGCCCCTGTACTATGAGGTTCCCTACTGACTCACACTTGCTCAAGGTTACGAGATCGATTGATGATTAACAGATACAAAGTTATATGAATTACATACTTAACCTAATTCAGTTATGCATAAAGTTGATTTTTTATCGGCAGTACTCGTACAGATACATTTTAATCAGCTGTATAAAAAAGTTCTAAATTAGTAAAGTTGTCTCTTATTGTTTTATTATATTTACGCGAATACTACACATTGAAATAAAACTATTTTTCGGATTTTATCGTGTTTATTAACTTTATGTTCCCGACGTTTCGGTTGCTTTACAGCAGCCATGGTCACGGGGGGACTGAGGTGTTAGACGTCCTGATGTCATAGTTAGTAACTGGGTACCCTCATATTTAGTTGTTGTTTGCGGTCCGATCCACGCAGAAAGTGCTCACAGTGTCACAGATTGCAGACTTCGTAGAGCGCCGGTGTTTCACGTCAGCTATATGTTCTTTTACGCGGGTTTTTACTGATCTTTTAGTTTGCCCTATGTAGGAGGGCATACCTCCTACATAGGGCAAACTCAACGTCGGGAACATAAAGTTAATAAACGCGATAAAATCCGAAAAATTGTTTTATTTCAATAGTTGTCTCTTTTAATATTTTATCATACTAATATTATAAAGAGGAAAACTTTGTTTGTTTGATTGTAATGAATAGGCTCCGAAACTACTGAACCGATTTAAAATAATCTTTCACTGTTGGGAAGCTACACTATCCCCGGGTGACGTAGGCTATATTATATTTTTTTTTAAATTAGGGATCCTTACTAAAACTCCAATTATGTAACCGTAATGTACCCGTGCGAAGCCGGGGCGGGCCGCTAGTAAGTAATAAGTTAAACTCGTGGTACCTACTTATTGCAAAAATCTACTCTCATTATGACAAAGATGAAGAAACCAACAAATGGACACCAAGGTAATTCCATATTTATTTCGTATTTTATTACGGTGCAAATATCTAAGCAAGACAATGCACCTAATCTAATTATTTTGCAGAATGCCCCTATAAATTAAGATTTCAAAGCGTTTACAAAAAATACGAATATCTTATAACAGTACAGTCAGCTTCAAATATTTACGGCATGTTAAAATACCCAGACGTATCGATTTCACTGTTAATTGTATTTCGGAACAAAAAAATGATTTGATGTGCACCAGTGGTCCCGAACGACGACGCGGCGACGGGTCCGTTGTTACATAGAATCAGTTCTGACACTGTTTGTGGTCGCACGTGGATTTGTTTACTTGACTGTACACAGCGCGAGAAATTGGTGAACGTGTCTTTAAAATGTATTAATTTGAAACTTGTTTTTTGGATAAGTATTTTGATACAGAGTAGGTACACAGGTGCTACATTCACACGGGTAGTGAAGGGGGAATCTTACTCATCGTACGATACGCAGCTTTAATAGTTATTCTACGCTGACCATCTGTGAGAAGGTGGCACTACTCTGGTCGAGTCAGTCCGTATATGGGCTATAGTTAACTAATAGTACAAATAGTTTCTAATAATTAATTATAATTGAGCCCTTTTGACGTCCCACTCCTGGGCACACGCCTCCCCTCACTACGAGGGGGATTCGGGCAGTAATCCACCAAGCTGGCAAAGTGCGGGTTGGCGAATGTCACATGTGTTTTCGAAAATTGTTTAGATTTTCTAGGTTGAAAGATAATTGTTTAGATTCATGCAGCTTTCTTCACAATGTTTCTTTCACCGTAAGTAAGCAAGTGATTATATAGAAATTTTGATTCACACATAGATTTCGTTAAACCCAGAGGTGCGAGCCGGGGTTTGAACCCATCGGCTATCACGGCTTAATAGTTTAATAAAATCCATAAATAAGAGAGGACGTCTCAATCCGCAACATTTCAAAATTAGCGGGCAATACTGTCGTGGAACATGGCGGACGGCCGCGCCGCACATAAACCCGGATTTATGTATGCTGTAAACTTTATTATGCTTATCCATTCATGAATTGGATACATTTTGTTGTGATTGGTAACATTGGCTGAACATACATATATGACTGAACTTCATTGTTCTGTAAATAGTTTTGGTGGAGGTGACGTCATTAGTCACACAGTAGATATAGCTATAGATACATATTAGAGATTTATATGTACGACTCTACATTAAAGATATTGTTCACAGAGTGCAGGGTTAAACCTAGTTTATACTTAAAATTTAAAATCATGCTCTACTTACCGATGACAATATCTTAACATTACGTATATTTTCTATGAAATGTTACCAGCTCTATGTAGGTAGATCTTACAAAATGTATCCTAAAGCACGCTCTATATCTACGAATAATAAAAAATAGTTACATAGACAATGCAGCATTGTTATACTATAAGTTCCGAGCAGTAAACTAAGTTGATTCATCCATATTGAAAAACGTTAGAGCTAATATTTAGAGTTCTATTCTCGCAGATCGACAGTTTAAACCAAACGTCCGGCGGCAGCGTGTGAAAACAGAAGTTTGGGCCGGGGTTTGGGCCACTTTCGGGCCGGGTGCGGCCCGCCTGAAATTATTTGGGTGCGGTGAACGGCGCGCGAGTTGGTGAAGTATTCTGGGTGCAATGCGGATGTGGATTTACAACTGTACAGTCGCAAACTTGCGTTGTGTTGCACCTGATGCTGAGAGTAATGTATTGTTTTCGTGATTCGATGTGTGTGCATGATTGTACATATTCAATGAAAAATTTGTTTCATCAGATAATTATAGTACATTGTTACACTAGGGGTGAATGTAACATGAAAAACAATGGCTAAATAATGAAGTTGGCCGGCCAACGAAAAAAAAACCAAATTGACGGAAATCCGATCTTCATTTGTTTTTCGTAGAGTATTGTTCATACTTCCTTGTATTATTTCTTTAGCTAATTCCTGTTTTTATTTTTACTTTCCTTGTATTCGTAATGAAAAGCACAGTGTTTACCTCGGATGAAAGACTTATTTTGTCCCTCCAACTATTAGCGCCCTCGCTACGCTTAGGCGCCAACTACAGTATTTTTTTAGACAATGATATAAATGTGTTATTTCCATAGACAAAGAAAAAAGACAATAAGTTTTTTAAATTTAATCTTAACAATTATTTTGATGTATTTTAATTTACTCCTTCCTAACTAGTAAGACAACATTCAGGCACAAATAGATATAAATTTTGTTAGAGACAAGTTTAGAACTGATCATGGGTGGCTTTACAAGAATTGCAATTTGCTTGAAGTTGCAAAAAGTAGGTTTTCCATATAAAAGTTGGGTGCGGTGCCGCGATATTTATAAACCCAAGTTTCTCTGGAACAAGTGTGAAGTTCAGCCGACTTACAAAAGAGTAATATTGTACTTTAAACTACATTACAGTTAACGACATCCGGGCCCGTGTCGGGAGCACATAACGCTTTTATTTGAACCCATAACTTACGTCCTATGGCGTCGCTTGAAATTCTATTTCATTGCTGCACCGCTTCTGCGATTGTCTTTGCTATAGGCCAACGAGAAGCGATACAACAATGAGTAAATTATTATATTTAACTAGTATTTTTACCGGTTCGCCTTAATAATTTAAATTAACGTTACAATATCGGCTACAGAATGTAAGTAGGTACATTTTTTTGAATTGCCACCCAAATGTTGGCGAGCCCGGCGGTGACCGACATCAACTCGAACATAATTACCATAACGTATCTTTCTCGGTAGCCATGGTATAAACTTTAATAATGTATGAGATTAGAGCTTTGAATCCTGTCGAGAAAACTAGCAATCAGAGCAAGTGGTAAAATTAGGTTCCGCCTGGGGTTTGAATCTATACAACAGTTTCCAAAACTTGTGTAGCTATACATTATCCTACTAATATTATAAATGCGAAAGTTTGTGAGTGTGGATGTATGTATGTATGTATGTATGTATGTATGTATGTATGTATGTATGTTTGTTACTCCTTCACGCAAAAACTACTGAACGGATTTGGATGAAATTTGGAATACAGATAGATTATAACCGGGATTAACATATAGGATACTTTTTAACCCAATAATCCAATACTACGCGGATGAAGTCGCGGGGCACAGCTAGTGTTACATAAATACAGATAATAACTACATGTTAATAAAGTTGATTCTCATCCCAGAAGCATCATGATCAAGACTGATTATACTACAAATCTAATCAAAAAATTGCTCTTTTTAGCAGAGACGATAATTAATATTTATCGTTAACGCAAGCAAACTATTTATTTAGGCAGCACGGCATCTCTCTCTAATGCTGACGATGGAGAAGGACAGAGTACGCTTAACTAATGGGATGTCATACCTAATTAGTGTCACAGTGGCTGAGTTAAGGGGAAGTGTTAACTTATTACAAAAGGAAATCTTAAAATGTAAATGTTTTGGAACATTTCGTTGTCGTGTAGACTATTAGTATGTAAGTCCGTCACAAAGTTTTGCAAAGTCTATCACATTACCTAATATTGACAAATGACAGGCTAATATGACGAATTACATACATTTTGCTGTAATTACAAATAGATTACTTAGTAAAAAAAACCCTAAAACTATTACTGGGAACTACAAACATCATTTGATGTCAACATTACTTTTATTTCTCACTACACAATAAGCCCACATTGGGATACCTGTCGAAGTTATTGTAGCTATCTGCGATTATTAATTCCTATTAATATGTAGATCTTACTCAATTTATTAGTAAATCTAAATATTACTGCTTCTATTATTTTGATAGATCGACATTTTGATTGTTCATAATTATTATTATTCAGTGCAATAAAAATAATAAATTTTGTAACATACAAAATTCGTTCAAATCAAATTTTTAAATTATTTCACAGTTAAGTCAGGCTTACCCTTAACTTAAAACGTTTCACACGGGTGAAATGAAGCTGGGGGACGCGCGTAGTTAAAATCGGCCACAAGTTATTTTTTTTGTCTGGAAATAAGCTTTAATTGAGTTCACGTGTTTTATTGTGATCTACTTAATCTGGTATTTCCTTACTCTGTGGCGTTTTTGGGATCACTGTGTCCTAATCCAGAAAGAAAGATAGAAACAGGTGCTTATGAGCATTACCTTAGCTTAGTAAATAAAATCTACTTAGGAATGCTTGGTCCAGCTTGTTCAAGCGTGGGTCAAGTTAGTCACTGCCAGGCTAGCTGACTTTCAGGCGGCCATTTTATAAAGTCATGGTTCATTCCATGTCTGGTAAAAGCAATGTTTATTTAATAATTTGTATAGGTACTGTAATAATTTCTAACACGTTACTCATGCAAACCCACAAGAATTATTACAATCTTTTGAAACACCCTGAATAAAGAGGAAAGGCGTTCCGGTACCTTCTCCAGTTATACTTAATCGTTAAGTTAAGAAACTCATGTACCTATGACCGTGGTGAAACATCAATGACTTTATCACGTCAATCGGTGAAATTTACTTAATTTGACAGAACGGCGTTCTAATAAAACACGACGGGCACGACACGCGCCCGATAATTACCAACAACCCTATAAAAAATGGTTTAAAGAGATTTTATCGCGCTGTCCACTCAAACATTTGTCACTGAACAACTAAAAATCAAACGAAAATTACAGTTAGCACCTACACATTAAGATCGTTAAGACATTTTGTTGACAGCGTTGTTATCGTGGTATTTCACCCACACGACAATTTACGGGGATCAGACGAGTCACAGATAATTAAATAACAAAAAGAATCTGAAAGTGGAAAAAGAGTTGATTTATTTGGCGTTCGCATTTGGTAGCACTGAGCTTTTATTTTATGAGTCCAATTTGGTTCATGAATTCGAAGCTAGCCAGTTTAATTTCCAGCAAGTGTAAAATCTAAAACGAAATTCTTTAAATCTATTTTGAGTGTTTTCTCGTGGTGAGTATAGTATTTTGAAAAGTGTTTCTTACATTGAAGATTGACTAACTGGAAATACTTAAGACTGCTTAATCCTAAAAATGGTTGCTTGCTAACACGCTTTATTAGCCCGATAAATCAGTCAACACGGATTGGCCGTTTTGGTGGAATATTTCTCGAATCCCTCTCCCATTGGCCCTCCTTGGTTCCTAGGTTTAATGGCTCAGCATATTTAGGACCAATAATTATAAAAATGCGGATGCACTACAACACTGTAGTGCAGTAGTGTGTAGAGGTACACACCTCTGCCCACCTATTGGGGGAATATAGGCGTAACGGTATATATACAGATTTATTTGTAAGATGACGTATTCCTTTCAGGGTGTGATCTAGGAGCTGAAATAGTATACATCGAAGAAATTGTAATAATAATTATTACAATCTATTTTATTTAAATAAATAAATAAACATCGCCAGACTAACACACCAACCTGCACTGTCCCATACTAAGTAACGCTTGTACTTTGTACCTTTTACATTTCATCCATACATTAGTCGTCATGAATATAATTCCGTCAGTAAAAATGACCCATCCTCTCGTCGTGCTTTTAGTCCGGGTCACGTTCCGTCCTATTTCCCGGGAACATTCGAAGACTAATGCCGGTCGTACGGACTAATGGGACTCCGTTTAGAGGCCAGTTACTGTTCCATACCCTTGGATATTCCACTAACAGATTTTTGGAATAGGTGTTTGTTGTTTTAGTATGTGGGGTTTTAAGTGTGAAGCGGTTTTGAAGGATATTACTACAGTGGTAATATTCTTGTTAAGTATTTCATGCCATATTACTTTCATTTTGATGAATAATACGATTAAGTGATGAATTATAATAGATTGATTGTGTGAGAATCTAATTTCTCATAACCAGTTGCGAAATTATCATGATTGGAGGGGTGACAGAGAAAATGGAAATGTTACCACTGTGGTGACAGACTTGAGCCGAACCAAGCATAAATACAAGTGTATTCACTGAAAAACATTTATGAATGAGATAATTTATTGACTCAGTCGTTACTTTGTGGAAATCCATGGTACAATTATTTGGGAGAAGCCCAGCTAACCTGAGGATGTCTTGCTTAGAGGCATAACATGTGTCGAATTATACTTTTACTCCCTGGCATTCATGACAGACAGAATCTTGTCAGAGTTCAGTTTTGTTGGCTTTTGTTGGCCTATCGATCAACTTATTTGGTTAAAAATGTTGGAGGTTTACAATCCTAGGATAATTGGAGTCTCAAAAATCATCTCTAAATCAGAAAATCTTTTTATAATTAGTTTTTCTGTTCGCTCTGGCGCTCATGTCTGTGTCATGTCTGTCACCGCCATGGTATACATTAAGAAAAAACATATTTAATTTACTAAATCAATATTTTATTAGGTTTCGAAATTCTTAACTCAAAAAAGATTAGAAGAAACGCAAATGTCAGTCTGACCACAAATAATAAATAAAAGTAATGGGTATCGGTAAAAGTCGGAAATAAACTTGTTAATAAATGTGTTTAACTAGTGATTTTATTAATTCTCGTGTGTAAGCAAGGTATAAATCTCAGATTCATAGTACAATGACGTGCGTAACTGTTACTGGTTATAATAAAAATCAAGATTTTTCAGATGACTGTGTTTATACTTCTGCAAATATATCTTCTGTGATTTTCCTTCGGCAAAGTATTAGGTTTTACAAGTAACTAACGAGTTTATAATTTGCATTTACTAATCAATCAATAAAATTGCGTTTTATGTCTAAACTGAAATGTTATATATAAAATTCTCATGTCACAATGTTGGTTACCATACTCTTCCGAAACCGATTCTCATGAAATTTTGTGTGCATATCGGGTAGGTCTGAGAATCTACTACTATCTATTTTTCACCCTTACTACTATCTATTACCTGACTACTACTATCTATTTTTCACCCTTAACATCCCTAAATGTTAAGGGTGGTCCACATTCTACGCGGACGGAGTCGCGGGGCACAGCTAGTATTATATAATATTTTAGGTTGGACCAGCGATTTCGTGTTCATACAAAAATAGAGACAGCAAGGACTTACTTTTTTAGAAATACTTATCCCGTAAATTACCGAAATAATTGACTCCTATTTCCTAAAAGGCATACTCGTATTTCCTAAAAGTAGATAGTTAATCAAATTTGTGAAATAAAAGTTAGAAAATTCATGGAACTGAATACTTCAAGTACACGCCTGTACATTTACCAATTTACAACTCATTGTGTAATGAATACTACAGAACGGATTCGAACCGAGACCTCACCTAATAAGGCACAACCCTTTAATGTGGCCAGACTATCAAATTAATTGACGTTCCACAAATGTTATTGGTACGCCAGTTTTATGTATTTTCCCCGCCCTGTCTAAATAAAATAGAGACATTAGTTTATAGTTGTAGATTTGAATAATCTGATTTTGTTAAAATATCAAATTACCGTATTACCTACGAACTATTTTATCACTGTAACTTCGTGCCTGGTACATTAAAATAAAGTAATTTAGGACCTTTACGGAGATCGAGTTTAAAATTATAAGTGTTAAAAATCACAATGAACCAACCTTTACAAAGAATCCACTAATTAAACTAAAACAAAATGTATACTTCATTACGCTACCTCGAGGCTATATCCGAGATTTTTTTAATTTTACGCAAAAAAAGAACTGTCAAATAGGTGAAGCTTAATGAATCTGTCATAAAAAGCTATGGGCCGCGTCTAATGAGGGTAGGCTATTAAAAGCGTAATCAATTTGGCGACGGCGACCGAGGTCTCAGCCAAGCTATGAGATTTTAAATCGCTTATTAAAAAATGTAACTTGGAAGCTGAATATCATCGTCGCTTGCGATATTAGGGACGTAAAATATAGAAGGCTATATAAAATATCAAGATTGAACGAACCTTAGCACTTATCGAGATTTTTTGGTTAGGTATCAAATAATTTGAACGTAATCATGTTGATGATAACTGCTTACCTAAGATAACCTATCCAGATTAAAAAATACGTGTGTATTTACCGGCCATAGTCGTCGACTATGGCCCGATTAATCCCCCCGAATTGAGGGATATGTGCCAAGTTAATGGCTTGGTAACTGTTCACCTCTGCCAACACCTTAGGGATATATCAACGTAAGTTTTAATTTGGATATTAAGCTTGGACTATCAGTCAACGAAATACATAATATACGTTCAAATTTAGATAATTAATAATAATAAAAATATTTATTGACATAAATTTGGGTTTTAACAATACTCTTATTCTATGTACTTACATCTGTTTTTATAATTATTGTTAATATTATACTGCATTGAGCACTAGCATCCAATCTAGGCCGAGCCTGTATCTAGGACACTAAACTCTTCCGATGACATAAATTATGAGCATTGAAAAATTATTATAAATTGAGCCTCGTCAAGAAGCGCGCGAACTTAGTGTGTCATAAAGTTACGCGTTCAGACTCGCCGCAAATTCCTTATGTACCTGTCCGTATACCTACAAAGGTAATGGCTGCGCGTAACAAAATCGGAAGCCCACTCTGGTCTAAACGAGTCTTTATTCACGTCTCTACTTTTGTCTGCCTTCCAAAAAACCTATAGAAACTCAAAACAGCAGACTAGTATAACAAGCCTAAAATCATCGATTTTATTGACGCTGAATGGCGTATCTCGAGAACGAGCATAGCCTGGTCCGTCCAGGCGGTTCGGTCCAGGCGTTATTGTTCGATCGAACAATGACTGCGCCGGGGCGGTGGAATCTGCTTTTAGTATCTCGAGCTTATTGTGTAATGGCAGACTGGTGAGGGCCACGAAGGCAGCGAATGTGGTACAATAATACTGGCCAGTTTTATAACGATCTTTAGTTTTATTTCGATAATTGGATTAATGTAAATATGCCATGTATTGTTGCCAACTGCCTTCGGAGAGCCAACTACTAAGCTTATTGGCAGCTTAAGGGTGTGATATCCGAACCGCCAGCTTAGCGTGAACATTGAGGAGGTTAGGTGTTATAATTCAGTCCGAACGAACTAAACGTGACTTATGGCGACGATCTATAGGGATTTTAATGACTAGGCTACAAACTCCTCACAAATCACAGCAAAAATATTTTTGGTAAAAATAAATGGAATATCACCTAAATATATTCGCTTATTCCATGGCCTCGTTGAGAACTACGTGGAAAGTTAGAGGGCATTCTCTTATACAGCTCTGAATCGAGGATTTTTGAAGAGAAGTCAGTCCCGCCGTGTCTAATTGGAGTCTATGACATTTGAAGAGTGAGAACAAGGAATGTCTTCTTAATTTATTACGTGCATTTTATGAGAATTATTTGTTTTTTATTATGATACTATATAAGTGTTTTACTTACAGAGTGGTCAATTTAAAAATTAAAAACTATTGTCAAATAATAAAACGTATGATAAGTATGGCTATTAACATTCATAAAATAAATTCCTTAACGACATTAACTGAAGAAAATAAATTAGAACCAAAAATTACTTTATTCCTAAAAATAACAATCTAAATATGGTCTATATTATGCAATATACGAGCAATATTACGTCAAGCTAAAAATTTTCCAATTAACGTAACTACAAATTTTGGCGAGCGGCTAAGGGCGGTCTCTCGTTAGGAGCGTTTATTTTTATTACATTGAAGGCTTTCATTACGATGTAGGTGAATTAGGGGCCGACGAGATTGCTGTAACAAGGGCTCAAAATATTTTGGAGTAAAGTCAGCAGAAGAAGTTGCAATGACATCATTTTAGACAAACATGAGCTTACATGGAGCGCAGAAGACTGGCCACCGATAACGGAAGTAAAACTCAAATTTGGTAATGTGCCATGCCAGAAATTACTACGAATTACTAGAATCTACCACGTATAAACGTATTCGCTACAACTGACAGCTAAGTAACTTATCGAGGAAAAAAAAAATATTTTTTTTAGTTCCCCAGGTAGGTCCCTCTCAAAGGACAAGTAGAATTATCCACAAAAAATATATAGGTAAGGTCAGCAGATAAAAATGAATAAATTCAGATTTGCAGTAATATTTTAGTAGGAGAAAACCGCAGCCTAAACAAAACTGAGTGTAATCGGATTTGTCTGCTGACTTTACATAAGTAATTCAACTTATACGCACATAAATACCAAAAGAGATGGCTTATTTCTAAGAAAAGGTCATCGTAATTGGGTGCAGGTGGCAGCAAAGTTAGGCTATATTATTTGACTGGTTTTTATTCTTGAACGAGTGACCCATATTTTAGAAATTGACCTCAAATCGACCTGTGCGTTGGTGGCATAGGACCGTATTAATAAATTGATCTCAAGTCTGAGGGCGATATTGGTAATGTTATTCAAGTTATCTGACTTTAACTGTCATAACCTCATCCTTATTGTTTATAAATGATCTTTTTGTCATTCAGAAAATGTAAAATTAAAAACAATGTGTGCTGAAAATAGTTTCCATTTCCATAAAACATGTGGCGGACTCTTTTCGGTGATCAGGTGCATTTTTCAACCCGAAGCATTCATTCAGATAGAACATGCATCTCGTCTGGTGTTTCTAAACCAACCCCACCACAAGAGCGTTTTAGTTTGCAGAAGTATAATGTGTAGGTTGGATTTATTCTGCAAAACAGTATCGACAATCAAATCCTACTAATATTATAAATGCGAAAGTTTGTGAGTGTGGATGTATGTATGTATGTATGTTTGTTACTCCTTCACGCAAAAACTACTGAACGGATTTGGATGAAATTTGGAACACAGATAGATTATAACCGGGATTAACATATAGGATACTTTTTAACCCAATAATTCAATACTACGCGGATGAAGTCGCGGGGCACAGCTAGTACAATATAATAATAGATATACATCAATTAATATATTCTGGAAATACAAATGTCACAGAATAAACCAGGAAAATAGGACAAACTATACCTTGGCATTGCGTGGAGACTCAAAATTCTGATAAAAAATGTCAGAAAACATGTCCATTCTTAACGCCTTGAGTTTCCCACGCATATCAAATGATCAAACGTCTCCAAGGAAAGATTATAACACCTCCTCACCCTTTACATCTTACGTCGCCCAAACAAGGAAGCCATTTCCACCACAAAGCCTCATCGGGGGGAAAAAATTAAATAGCCACAATTAACAGTAATGAATTGAGGCTTACTTTAGACCTATTTGTCGTTTAGTCGCCGCGTCGTCGCAGGTTCAAATCCGTTGACATTTTGAAAGATGGCCCTCGTAATATTTACAGGGCTTAATTTGTTTGAGGGCCTCCCCTTTCCGAATTTATTGCTGGCTTCGGCTGTTTACGATTTTAAGTCTCGTTACCGCGGGTGTCGCTATTATTTATTGTATTTACTTTACCCTTGATGGTCTGGAATATCGTGTGAGTCAAGCAAGACGAAATTACCTGTAATTAAAAATGACACCTAATTAGTTTTTAACATGCCGGCGCTTATTTTCATGCTAGAAATCTTAGCTTAAAAACGAACGGTTGAATACTGAAATCCTAATGCTATTAACGATCCTTAGTAGGTATTGGAAATGTAATATTGTACTGATATGCCATAAGGGTGTCATTTCCAAGATCGCTCTCAGACTTGAAACTAATTCATTAATACAGGCCTGAGTCTCATTTACCTGTTTCAGACGCTTTTATCAATAATTTAAGCAGTTCTCAAAAACTCTAAAATTAGATAAATCGCCAGTCAGGTTTAGTTTAATACATCTTAGTAGCTAGTTTGCTTAAAAAATAAAAAAGCTTCCTACCCATATTGTTGTCATTAAAATTATCGCAAGAACAAGACGCGGTCGCAATAATTTATGTGCGCAGACGTCATTGATATGAAAAGGGCCGGCGGGCTGACGGAGCGAGATCACAGGTCAAGGTGCGAACGGGGTCGACGGACTTGCAGCTGTGATAGCGCGGAATATATTTTGCGTACGATCAGCGAAACCGATTAAGTTAATTTTATTAGGTACTAGTTGCTGCCCGCGACTTCGTCCGCGTAGACTTAAGTAAAGTATTCTATGTGTTAATCCAGGTTATAAACTATCTGTGTTCCAAATTTCATCCAAATCCGTTCAATAATTTTTGCGTGAAAGATTAACAAACATACATCCACACTCACAAACTTTCGCATTTATAATATTAGTAGGATTAACCATAGATGGAGTAGTATGTAAGTATTACGTTGAATCCACATGACTCCATGTGGTGCTTGGACCCGTATTAATAAATCGATCTCCAAGTCTGGGTGTGGTCTTGAGTAACATGAGTAACATGTTGACATGTCATTTTGTACTGGGATGACGTTAGGATGACATTTCCAAGATCGCTCTCAGACTTGAGATCGTTTTTTTAAAACGGGCCTTAGTTTGGGACCATTTAGTTGAGTTGATTAAATTTATTTTTTATTTAATATTTGCATCCTATTATCGAATTAAATAAAAGTACTAAAGTCAATGACAGCAGCTATCTAATCGGAATCCAGAGTAACATGTCCATAATTAATTGAAATAATAAAAATAAACATAATAATTTCGATTTTAGAACAAAAGTAATGATTTGTATTACATGAATTATTTAATTTTGTTTTAGTATAATGTTAAGTAGAAACTTCATTGGTATTGTCCTCCTAGCTAAGCTATGTTAATAATTCACTAAGCTATGTTAATATTTTTACTTCAGTTACTTAGATGTTTTTTCATGCAGTACAAAACTGTCTAAGCGCGATGGACTATTATTGTTGCGAGGAATAAATTTATGCAATACAGTACTGTCGAACCCACTTAATATTATACCTATTAACAATTCGAACTGCCATTATAATAATAAAACTGTAACAGCATAGTGTATGAACTACTGAATACTTAAATGTTATAGCTGAATATTGAAATGCCACTCAAATATTAAGCCCCACTTAGCGTTGAAGACAAAGTTACCGACGTTTCACTTATTTTTGTACATATTGAGCTCTGAAACTTGAGTCCCGTTTTTTTTATCACCAAGTCGGCAAACTAGCCTTCGTCAGGTCGTAGGTACGCTTATTTGCGGATTTTTTTTTTATAAAGTATTTTTTTTATATAAAGAAGAAATTAAAAGCATGTTCAAAAACTTCGTTACTGATCCCATATAAAATCAAGCGATTCTTTCCCCCTGCCTCCTTTAGTTATTTTAATCCCTGCGGAACCCTCACTTGCAGTACGTGACGACTGCACCTTGCATTTTATTATTACCGCCCCCACTAACCGGTGGGGTGTGGTAAGTGGCTGGTAATGGTGTGGGTTAACTTAGATTGGCTTTTTAATTCGAACGTTCGGTGTGGGTAATGCTCCTTCTTGTAATAAGAAGTGTGAACAGTGTATAATCTCCTAGTATTCATACCACCATGTGTGTATTATACGGAGAGTTAGGTAGACTTGTACCTACTACATCCATGGTAGTTCGGGGCAACTTTTGCAATTTACAGAGCCTAGTAAATTTGTGAACATTTTTCACTCTGCCCAACTTAAATCATCATCAAAATTAACGCAATAGTATGTCAAGGAAATCCAACACGATTCTTAAATTTAAACTTTTAAAACAATAGCATATGTGCAATTGATAAAATTACATTTACAAAAGTAAAACTGTTGCAAAAATGTAGCTGACACGGTCAAGATTCTTCCACGGACAAAATGTATGGCCCAGCCTATAACACTTTATTCTGCTTTACACGAGTTGAAGTATTACCCTCGATGAATATGTTTTAAATAGTTATTATTTTATTGAGAGATGTTAGCGTTAAACTAATTAGTTATAGATAAAATAATATTTTTTGTAAAACAACATTATTCACCTAGCAAAAACCTGACAAGTCTACCTGAATCCGGAATCCTGGTCCAAAAACCAATCTTATTTTGTTGTTATTCTGCATTTGACAATATGTACCCATATTAAAACTCATTACAAAGGAATAAAACTATTTATTGACAAAAAATAAACAAGATTACTGTGTCCTTATAGGGCTGTCACATGCGGGTACGCTTGCAGTAAACAGAAACATCATTAAATTCTTGTATATTGTCAGTCTGTCTATGACTCAAGAAGTCCACTGCTGGACATGATGTTAGTAAAATATCATAATGATGAAGTTCGTCAAAATGTACTAACCTCTGGTTTGCTGTCCCTATTGTGTGCTGTCAAAAAATAGAGACAACAAGTGAGGATGATCGCCGACTTAAGCCGGGCTGGTTGGCTTGGCTAGCTAGCCCGCTCGCTTCGACCAATAGGATCGCTCGGCTCATTAAAGTCAAGCAATCCTATCCATTGAAGCGGGCGCGCCAACTAGCCCATTCTGCCCGCCCGGATCAAGTCGACGAACGCCCTAAATGTTTCATCTGTGCAAACTCACGGCAAGGCCCTAGTTATATATCAAAAAGTCACAACAAACATTAATCTAAACTCTATTTTACTATAATTAACTGCAATATTTAAGGATTGTAAAATAATTCAACCCAGATTTTTTAACTCGACAGACTACCGAATGAGGGAACAAATTGCAAATACCCCTTAACAAAGCTTATTAAAATTACCGACATCCCTAATTTCACGTTGTTTCGTTGTCACGTTATCGACGAGCTTAGACGTAATCCTCTCTTGAAATTATTCATTCATTGTGTACATTTTACGCACTGGCAAGTTTCAATTACTGGTTCCAGGGGTGCTCCAAGAGGGTGGTACACAATTTTCTAAAGAATAGAGTTTGTAAACAGATGACTGTACAGTTTACGCTTCAGTTGCGGGCGTGAATCGAACTTTTTTTGCAGTACCTAGTCGTGTGTGAGAATTTGTGATAAATGTATGGTACTCGTACATTGAATACTGTGAATACTACGTTTATGTCGCAAAGCAACATACAGAAGATATTTCAATTACAGTATTTTTTAAAGATTACTAGCAATGTGTGTTTATCACATTACTAGTATTCCCTTTAGCCCCTCCAGCTAAGCTAATGCTTGTGTTAGGAGTGGGCTCAAGTCAATAGTTTAATGGCCAGGATGGGAACCGAACCCTGAACCTCTCAGCTACGAGGACGGCCCCTCTAACCACCAGGCTATTGACGCTTACATTACGTTGATTGATCTAAGTTGTAGGTCAATTTACTACAGCCCTTGGTATAGGAAGCATCTAAAGCTGCTTAACATAGGGCGGCTCGTACGCTTGTTTGCGGACTTTTTAAAACCAATAAGCAAAGACTGATTTCATAGTTCTTATATTTTTTCACATCGGGGTCAAATGCTTAGATTTCCTCTAAAATATGACGAATACAATGTATAATAATGTACCTACATACACAGCCTGTATCTGACATGTTCTGATGGTTGATGAGATAACCCGTGTCATAAACACCTGATGTGAACGATTCCTTATAGTAGGCTGTAGTACGGTCAGCATAAAAATATAAGCACACTTGATTAATTGTAGCGATTCAATTTACTTTCCTATTTTTACAAACCAAGCAAGTGAACATAAAGTGCAAACTTTGTCATTGACAGAATCGTTAACCATTTTATCATTGGCAGCCATATAAATAAGAAACAGAGAAAATATGGTTTTGTTATAAATATACATTTATAATTAATTAATTAATATGCAATTGTTAAATTATTTTGACATTTAAACTTTGTTGTAGATACTCTTAGTATCACTAAAAAGTGAATGAAGTTTTAAGTAAGTACTTAATTACTTACTCGCACTGAACACTGTCCTGTTTAGTATCTTAATGGTTGAGCCCTTTACCCAGCAGGGAAAATAAATAAAAAAAACTATACGATTTTTGTAACGGTCATTCGGCAAAAACTGTGCGTGCCATCGGTACATAATCCGTAACGCCATTATTTTTTCCTCGCGCCAGTCAGTTTCTTAATTAATATCCCGAGCCAAAGGTCCCGGGTACACATCAATCATAATCATCCGTTAGTCATTAAAACATTTTAATTTTTACACAGAATCCAGATGATAGACGTCTCAACACAATTAACTGAATTTACTGACTAGCTTATTAAAAAATGTTATATACTAGTTTTTGCTCGCGGCTCCATCAAAGCTACGAGGTATAATTTGATTTTGCAAATCAATTAAAGCATGTATTAAATCTAAACATAATAAAGAAGAATAATGTTCAATATTATGATATCCAATAAACTAACAAAAGGACTTATCTGGCATATTATTGGTGCCTGACACTAAAAATATATTGTAATAATTTATTTCCCATCCGAATTCTCTTTACTACATTCAAGCTGATTCATAATAACAGCTCCTTAAAATGAATGAACGGACCGATCGAATGAATATTTCCATTGAATGTCATTCACCACCGATCGAGCAGATTCGCTCATCAATCATGATCCCTAGTGACGGACGATTGGCGTGATTAGGTAATGAATCGATATGAATATTCGCAGATATTATACTTACGTGACGGATCGTGTTAAACTTGTTTTAAGGTGGTACCTAAAAGATACATAGATAAATCCCTACAATTTGTAGAAAATTACTATAGATTTACAATGACATTACAAGGTACCAAAGACTACAATACTATGAGGTACTTTTATTCCGAAAAATGCTTTGTAAAATATATTTAATTGCTATAAATATTTTTTTAATTTTTGTTATATTGACTATCAAACAAAAAAATTCTTTCAAATAATTTCGTCCATTCTAAAGCTACGATGCCACCGCATAATCAGACGCGTTGAATTAATGATATAATCCCTCTTTGCGATATGTGACAGGTTAAAAAACGGGTGTACTTTATAAATTTAAAGTAGGTTGGTATGCAAACCTTTTTTATTAAGGTGAAGGCGCCTGTCTAGCCCGCGAATTTCAAATTTTTTGAGTTCTTTTAGAAATTTTTCAAAATCTGACAATAATAAAAGACAAAGATTGTAATTCGCGAAAAATACCGTGTGCAGTGCATTTATTAATACATTTATTTTACTCTAAATATTATCACGGTGGATATGATACTAGTAAATCACTAAATATACAAAAATTGCCAGATTATCTGGATAGCTGTCGTTCTTGAAATGTTTTAGAGTAAGTTGGATATATTAATAAATGCACTGCACACGGTCTTTTTCGCGAATTACAAAATTTGTCTTTTATTATAGTCAGATTTTGAAAAAATTCTAAATGAACTCAAAAAATTTGAACTTCGCGGGCTAGATGGGCGCTTCAGCCTTAAAGTACTTAGATGCCGCAGTTTATATTTGCATATTATAAAATAATGGCAGCAGAGGATTCATTACGTCCGGCTACGTCGCGTTGGCAGCCCTCACTCCGACGGATATGAAATAAAAATGAGTTACTCTATGCTTTTTATTTAGTTTATGTCACAGGTATGAGAGTGCAGAGCATAGGCACCTCTTTCTACTATAGTGAGAGTTATAAAATGATGGGAAAGTGTTTTTGAATTTCTTTAGTGAAATAAGAAGAGGATTTTCAGTATTATAACCTAACCTAACCTTACATTAACCGCGGCCTGAGTGGACGTGAAGTGGTATGTTATTCCAGAGCATTACCCTAATATACCTTTGTACCAAATGTTAACTAATTCATCCGCTTTTGCGTGATAAATTCAAACGAACAGACAAACAAACAAACACTTTCACATTTATTATAATTCGTGCAGATTCTTTGCTATTTAAATCATTACCACTATATTCCTCCAGAGGTCTAGGTCGAGAATATCGCAGTAGTATCAACATAAAACATCAGCCGTATGTTTGCCACAAAACAACATCACTCATTCGCACCGAGCATATGTTCTGAACGAGACGGCCGGTTCACTGTGCCGAGTACAATCAGATAGACAGCTCATTCGAATAATCGATTCAACGCCGCTCGATTCGCGTCACTATACAAACGGACTGTGTTGTCAATGCCTGTTGTCCGTTGCGAATTCTAAATTCAAATTTGAAAAGAATGAATGGGTAACAATTTCAATTTTGACACCGCACTACTGCAAGGTTTTTTTTTAAAATTAGAAATCTTGTTTCTATAAATTATATTGTTGTTAACAATAATGGCAAATAAATTTAAATATTATAAATAGGTCGGGCGACTGATTTGAATGAAATGTACGAGTGAATGAGGGAGCTCAGAATACATGTCCATTAGGCATTAGTCAAATACAGCCGACTATTATCCTACTGGGATCACTAACCGAACAGAGCTTTTGACGAGATATCTAAATATTTTAAAACCATGTGTTAATGTAAATAAACGTAGTAGTAATAACTTTGTCACGACCAACGAAAAGCGATACAAAAAGGTAATAGGTAATGTTCGAGTAACAAATTGTGGGCACGTTTACTTATTCTTGCGACAAAACGATACTAAACTAAACGCGCCCTCGATATTCTTGCCAAAAGTTTTTGCAGTGTAATGCGTGCTTAATAGCTTCTATATTTTTTTATTGAACAAAATCAGCAACCAATCGCCCGCCCGCCTACTGTTAAGCAGTTACCGTGGCCTATTGATGCTTGCAATACCTAAAGAATAGCTTGCACGTTGCCGTCCTGAAGGGACGTGAGACACAGGGCGGGGCAGGAAGGGGAGTTGAGCTTCCGACTCTCTCACTCATTGTTCGAAACGCAGCTATAATAGCTACTTTATGCCGTTTTCCTCTGTGAGAGTGTTGAACTACCACGGGCGAGATCCATCTATTACCTCAATAATAGTACTTACTTGTATAAAGAGACTCACAAAGCTGGCGCCATAACAATATATTACGTTAAAACACTAAGACTAGTGTTAATAAACTCCACCTATCTCCAAACTACATTAGCCTACATCACACCTCTAGCTCAATACATTGCTGCACTTAACTAAGAATATAAAATTAACGAGGAAAAAGCAGTAAATGAATACTGTCCCGCACGAAATAGCCGTCAGTTTTATGAGATTATGTCTGCGGGGTGAGGGTAAGCGATAAGGTATCAAGAAAGACAAATGCTATGGACTTAATAAAGACATTTCCCGCGTAATAAAACGTATGTGCCAAGTTACGTTTAAGTTATGAGCGTAATAATTCGCGTGCGAGGAAAGAAACGTGAAATAATAAACAAATTTATGTACGCACGGCCTTATAAGCTGGAATATACGGTCGGTGTTGAGAAGAAACGAGATTTACGGAAGCTGGATGGAAATTGAACCTGATTTCTTTTGCATCTTAATCTTAATGATTTCTGTATGTGACTGTACCAAGCACTTGACTATTTGGTGTTATGATATTGTACTCTATCAGCCTATGTTATGGTCTATTTTACTTTAACACTTCTGTAGAGTGAAAAATCAGCCGAATGAGAGGCTCCTGGCGGGTTGGTGTCACTTTCACTCCCACTTGTCATGTCTAATAACTTATCAAATTTCGGAAACGGCCTTTTCGTAATTTGCTTTGCTCTGGGTGTCACTGGGATAGCCCCCAGTCTATTGTACGGTACCCATGGTACAAGCGTAGCAACGCGCGCAGGGTATAGCTAGTCCTACTAATATTATAAATGCGAAAGTTTGTGAGCGTGGATGTTTGTTACTCCTTCACGCAAAAACTACTGAACGGATTTGGATGAAATATGGAACACAGATAGTTTACAAACTGGATTAACACATAGAATACTTTACTTAAGTCTACGCGGACGAAGTCGCGGGCATATTCTAGTCTATACAAATAAATAAAATTGGAGTGTCTGTTTGTAATATCAAAATAACACCTTTTCACTAAATGCATATGAAAGTACATACGATACCTATAACAAAATCGCGATTAAAAAAAAATTTTGTCTGTCTGTCTATCTGTCTGTCTATCTGTCTGTCTGTCTGTCTGTGTGTTTGTTCCGGGTAATCTCCGAAACGGCTGGACCGATTTTGACGGGACGTTCACTGGCAGACAGCTGATGTTTTAAGGAGTAACTTAGGCTACTTTTATTTTAGAAAAACAAAATGATACATTTTTGTAAATTCTGACGAAGTCGCGGGCTCAGCTAGTATATTATAAATGTGTAAGTTTGTATATTTGGGTGTTTCGATGTGTGTTACTCAGTCACGCGAAAATGGGTAAACATTTGGAAAATAGATAAATTTATAACCTGGATTGACACATAGGATTATTTACTCAAGTCTACGCGGACGAAATCGCGGGTAAAAGTTATTAAAAATATAATGTAATAACCCGCCTTCAGGGGCAGTTAGGTTAAGTTAGATGGTGGACATAGGATGTATTACTAGAAACATAATAATTATAGGTTTTCAGATACACTTCAGTTAATTATAACATTCATTTTCAAATATCAACAAATCTTTAATACGTTACTACTGAATTACAACAGCACAAGTTATCTGAACGCTTTAAAATACCATTCTATAGGGCGAGGGGAATGAAAAACGGCCGAAACGAACACCTAACTTTTGCTCACTTTGGCAATCGAAATAAAACATATTTAAACAAATTCCTACCCTATTGCCACTGCAAAAGGATGTATTAGCATCCGCACAGGTGTAGAATAAGTCGTCGTGAATGTATCCCGAATCAATTCGGAAAAACTTTTCCGAGTTCGGAATCTAAAAGACATGTTACGTTTCGCCGTTGTGTAGCTAGAATTAGGGACATAAAGAGGCTGAAAAGGGTTCGAGTAAGATCTATCTATTGCGTAAATCTTTACTAAACGAGGTTCGGTACGTGGGCCAGTCTGATAGTATTGCTATATCCAATCGGGTTTTATGCCCCTTTTTACGTAAGCATGGAGGTCGGCGTGTAGATCTCCAAGATCCAAGGCCGCTTCCTCAGGCGTGTGACGACAATGTTGTTACAACATGTCGCTCGATATGTTGTCCAAACGGTTGTGAGACTAGGAGGCAAAGTTTTTGCAGTATTTAAATATATTTAACAAAGTCTCTAAGCACGGTTTCGGCCAGCCTTATGTTAAGCAGTTACCGTAGCCTATAGATAGACGCTTGCAATACCTAAGGCACTGTTCGCAAGTTACCGACCTCAAGGGGAGTGGGGCAGAGGAAGAGAAAAGGGGGGCTGAGCTTCTGGCTCTCTCTCTCTCTCTCTCTCTCTCTCACATATCGTACAAAACGCAGCTATACTTAATAGCTACTTTACGCCGATTTTCTGTGCGAGGGTGGTATTGTACTTAAAACTCAACAAATATTATGTAGAAGTTTAAAGATCATAAGCACAGTTTTCCCTCGAAAAAGCTATTTGGCTAGGCCTGTATCATCTTTCAAAACAATTCGTCTGAAGGTCAGTCTCGGCGACATCTGACACTCAGCAAAAATGTTGAAACCCAAAACAATTTATTCGAGAAACAGATTAAAGTCGTTTTCGTAAAGAAACTATTAGATTATGCTTGGTTTAAAATAAAGAGTGTAAAATAAATGATAAGAACTTTTGAAATTACTTTGAAGAAAGAGAGTTATGATGGAAATCTTTAGAATGTATTGATATTCAAATTACCTACTTACAATAATACACTTTTGCTAATCCTACAAGAAAATTGACAACTAAGAAGTCATAGTAATTAGATCGTAATTGCAACTAAAATTTTAGATAGGTACCTAGCTACTCATTCATTCATAGAAGCTTGAGCTTTTAATTATTATCACCACAAACAAAAGTGGTTGTTATAGAGTGGACCTAAAGTCGTTCTAATAGGATGTTTTTTGTATCAATCGGAATTTACTTGAAGAGGAACTGGTCTAAGTTATTTGTAACATCATACTATTTACTATTCTATTATATTCCAATTCATTACCTAGGTTGTAAGAACGTAGCAGTAAATTCTATAAAAAGGGAATAGAAGAAATATAGACGATAAATTCGACCACAACGTAATTTAGGTCCATTAGGGTTGCCGGAGCAGCTGTAAATCTGACCATCCCCTGTGATGCTATTATGTACATATACCTAAGAATACTGGTTACTTGTGCGGTGCATCTGATACATTTTTGAAGGGAGTGGAATAGTACCCTGGGGCTTTGCGGGCGTCTGCACCTTTAAGTTCGATCCCTTGTAAGAAAATGCGAGTTTCAAAGTGTAAATCGAAGTCCAAGTTACATAGTTTATTGAGACAGTGGAATAATAAATTCTGAATACTCAAACGAAAACTCTTCTGTCAGGGTAACAGTTTTCTGACAACTCTTTGTTTCAACAATTTTAAGTAAAACCTCGACTACACTGATGATTCATTCATACTAATTTATGTCATCCTACTTTGTCAGCAACAAATTGTGAATGTCTGGTCAGAAATCTTTTTAATCTCAGCTAAAGCAAGGCACCAAGAACATGGCCAAGGATAGGATGAAGCCGTTGTTTCTCAAAACAATAGCCGTGCAGATAGATCAACAGCGAGAGGCGAAGGGTCGCGCATGCGTTGTAAATTATAATCTGAGTGAACTATCTGACGGAGTATGATAGGTACCAATGGGAAGAAAATTTGCTTTAAACTTATGAGCAAGACGTAAACATTTTTAGACGTGTAAAATTTAGTCTAGTCGCGATTTCAATTAATCAATCAGACTGTTGCTTCTTTACGCAGTGACATTTCTTCTCTTTGTCCAAACTAAGCAACCCTTGGGTTATGATGACCGCATTGCTAATTATTATTAATCTTTAAAACCCTGCTTAATTTTACCACTTCACATAATTAAATTAAACATCGTTGCCATATCCATTGCCTCCTAACTTGACGCAAGTTGCTTGTAGAGTGGGACAACAAACCATGAGCATTGTAAGTGTGAGCGGAACACATAAATCTGTGTGCCTAGGCCGGTTACTGCTCTGAGCAAGTCCCGGCTTACCGATAGAACTTGGATGAAAACAGAACCTGTTAATATTTTGCCTATAAGTTACCGCATGGCGTAGTGGTTCCAGCGTTCACTCGGCTCACTGCACCGAGTGGTGGTGGGCTCGATTCCGGTTTGGGTAAACTTTCGTGGCCTTTTCGTAATATTTCCTGGTCTGGGTGTCATTGGGATCGCCCCTAATTCATTTTACGGTACCTATAGTACAATCGTAGCTGAGTTTGGGACCAGAATATGGTTGACATATTTGTCTGATTATTCCTTTATATACCTAACTAGCTGTGCCCCGCGACTTCATCCGCGTAGTATTGGATTATTGGGTTAAAAAGTATAATTCTATATGTTAATCCCGGTTATAACCTATCTGTGTTTCAAATTTCATCCAAATCCGTTCAGGAGTAACAAACATACATACATACATACATACATACATCCACACTCACAAACTTTCGCATTTATAATATTAGTAGGAAGTTATAATGTGCAACTTAAACATGTGGTGATGGGTTACAACAAAACAACTGTACAGACAGATTTATAATTCAGTAGTTATTACATGTATGTTAAATACAGTACAGTCCTCGACGTTGTCCACGGTTTGAAGATGGCAGAGACAGATTGTGAAGCAATAGTTGTAAGGCCGTGTCTACACCGGTAAGGCGATTGCGGTGCGACGTCGCTTTATAAACAAATGTTCGCGCATATTATGCGGCCTCCACTATAAGTTTTTGGGAGATTGTTTTATCAAAATTGCTTTCACATCGTAGTCGCCTTACCGGCGACCTCATTTTAGTCGATCATCCGGGCAGCAATGGACGCTCTATTAGGTACATCGATGGATTTAATTTTCGATACGAAAGATAGGTACATACTCGTGTATTCGTTCGATTTCATTCAATTGCCGTCCGTGATGGTTCGCTTTTTGTGCTGTTTCATTTTAAGCTGTTACCAGCCAAGCGTTTTATTGGAAATAAACGTTACATTTTGATTGGTGGAAAAAAGCTTTATTTTTATAAAAGTAATGAGCTGCTTCGCTGCTTTCCGGATGTTGTAAACAGCGCCATCTACCGAGTCTAACTATAGCTAATAAACACCAGGGTACCCCATAAGTACAAAAAAACATCAAAATCGGTCATACTGTTTAGGAGGAGATTCATTCTTTATTAACATAAATATTAACTTTTCATACACTCTGCGTAATGAACGATTTTTTTTTTGTGATTTTTGGAGTTTATTTCCACGCGGACGAAGTCGCGGGCACAGCTAGTAATAAATAAATATCGCCAGCCGAACACACCAACTGTATAGTCCCAAACTAAGCAACGCTTGTACTATGGGTACCGTACAATGAACTGGGGGCGATCCCAGTGACACCCAGACCAGGGCAAATTACGAAAAGGTAATTTCCGAAATTTACCCTGACGGGAATCGAACTCGCACCCGATGTAGTTAGCCGAGCGGCCTACGCTCGAACCACTGCGCCAAGCGGTTTGACTTCATATGGTTGAACTCTCCAATAAACCAAGCCTATTACTCGGTTATATGTATTATTTATTACTATTAAGTAATGGTAATTTATTTTTCATACTAAGTAGGTAAGTACCTAATTATTAAAAAGTGATTAAACAAAAGAATATTACGTTAATAAACAAGTAAATTGTGTTCTAAGAAAATTACCCGCTCGAGCGCTGAATTTTTTTGCTCCCAAAAGCGTAAGTAACTTAAAATGTTATTTCCACTTAAAATTGTATCCCTAAACATAATAATTTCAAAACTATTTCCGTACATGTTCCGCGCCTATCTGGCTTTAGAGACCCATCGATCTTGGTACAGTAATTAGCAGTGTCAGGAGTTCCGTCTTGCCAGGCTAATTGGCGCAATCGTTCACGTCCCGAGAAGACCCAGGATCCGTCATTGGCAGAAGCCATTTGACTTGAGCTGTTGTGATTGGTTGATTTCTAATTTAGAAAACCTTTTCTAACATGTTGCGTTAACGATAGATATTTTACTTCCGAATATTATGATTCCAATGATAATCGAATTTCAAGGATTATGAGCTTAATTCTAGGATGATTAGTTAAATCGTTCTAGGCTTAATTGCATCGCATGTGATTATGTGCACAGAATAAAGAATATACAAGAAGGAACTCTTTGAAGTGTGCTTGCTACGTGCGTAAAAAAATAGAACGTAGAACTATGTCGTATAGTACTTAAATATTATTTTTGTTCTATTAAAATAAATATACCACCTATGTTGTTGTTGTTAAAACTACCACAAATAACACATCATAATTATTAGTTAATTAATCTCCCCTGGCGGAGGTTTCAGCGAGGGTTCAGTACAAACAGCCAGTTACTCTGCCAATCCTCTTAATTAGCAAACATTGCCATCGATTGCCTTCTAATGTTACTATTAATTTGTTAATTATAAACTGATAAATTAGTTGTAGAGAATCGTTAAATATGTTTTACATAAGCCAAAATCTCTGTAAGTACTATTTATTACACGATTAATGGAAATACTGACAATTCGGTCGTGGGCACGGTCTAGGTTGGCTGTAATTAGCACTCAAAGAGCCTTTCCCCTTTAGCAAGCATACCCTGACGAGTACAATAGCAAGCTTAGTGTGATGAGCACAGTGACAACTTAACCATAGATGTTCACAGTATGTCGACGTCCTTCACAAAGACGTTGGGTTCTTCGTCGCAAGTCGCTATCGCTGCTTTTGGGCTCACGCTGAACCGGAAACTTTTTGATAGAACATCATCATTCTCTCCTCTCAGCCTACTTATCTATTTAATTATTGTCATAATAATGTAGTTATCTTTTTAAATAAACTTAGAGATAACAAAAATTGAACTGACCCCAATTGAAATAGTGGTAATCGACTAAGATGCGATATAACGATTGGGAATGGGCTCGGAATGTATCGGGTGACCGCAACCCTATCGCTCCCAATAGAATTGAATATTGATGTGGCAGATGTCGGTACGTTCGACACATAATTAATTTCTCCGTAGTCCTCGACGGGCCGGTATGACCTAATGTCGTTATTATCCGTTTAGCTTCTGTTTGTGAATATGTGCCTATGGAATCTATTCAATTAAATTAGGCGGCGCCCAAAAGCTATGATCGAACATAACTTGCTCCAACATCCAGTATCACGTATATATATATATGTTTCATGTAGATACTGTCATGTATAATATTATTATCTTATTCTTTTTGTACTTTTATCACGGAACCATGCAGGTTCTGTGCTTGGGAGCACTGCACTTTATCGAATGACGGTCGCATAAAAAATGGTGAATATCTTTGCTCAAATTTAGGCCCTACTTACTTACATATGCTATTTCCAATAATTTCGTATTCTATGATTAAAATGACTAAGTAAGTACCTCAGTAAACAAAGATTTCTCCTTTCTCTAATTCTAGGAAACTGACTAACGTATCGCTTATACAATACAAGTTTAAATTAATGTTATTAGGCATAAACAAACAGTAAGTATTCAGTTATTACACGTCATATATTACCTACTCTATTGTCTGTGGTCAATTGTTTCATTTTGAATCCGTGTAGGTACAACAGTGTGACTCATCCGATTGCATAGAATAACTCAACCATATCAAAGTAAAAGATTCCTTAACATAGGTAATATTTATTCAAATTACATTACCTATTCAAATTATATACTAGGCAACGCTTGCGACTATAAGTTCACAATTTTCTTAATATTGAAATGTAAAACTGTCGTTTTTTTGAGATACTAAACTTGTGATATGAGCGGGATAGGTCACGCTTACGATAACGTAACGATGCGTTAATATAAATTATTTTTTCACTGAACGACCAAAATAACCGAAAAAATAAGATTTGGGCGCCTCCATTGACGTGTTGGATATTTCTTCAAAAAATCATTCGAGTATATAATTTTAAATTAGAGATTGTTTAAGTGATCAAAATTCAACCCTAAACACGCTAGCTTGTGGGACAATGTATGACGCGTTTTATGCACAAGTATTATGGGCTGAGTATATAATGTGCACGTTCATGCATAATGCATTAGAGATCATCGCGGTAAACGTTTAGATTAAAGGATAGTGCACACTTACTGTACGGATGTTGTACGGATTTTGTATCCGGATTTTGTGTCCGGACAATATCCGGTTGCAATATCAGCAGCTACACGAATTTAGAAATGTTGTAAGTACTGCCGCGACATGACTATAAATAACTAATTATTTTATATTACTTCATAAAGATTACGGCCTGGATCCCCCTCGAAGTGAGTGGAGGCCCGCGCCCAGGAGTGGGGCGTCAAAAGGGCTAAATTATTTATATTTACTAATAAAATACCTCATTAATGTTTAACCTAGTTCATTAAGATAAAGTTATTTAATCTTTGACATGCTATCTTTAATCAGTTGATTGTAATTAAAAAATACTTTTTTGGGTTGTTAATTCATAAAACAATGATGCAAGCTGTATTCATGTTTCAATCTCAATCCACTTTCACTTTTTAATAATAATATTAAATAAAAAACATGCTTCGAGAATTTTTTTACTAACCTTAAGCCATAATCAGAATTAAAGTTTTTCATTATAATATTTACTTTTTTATTCATACCTACATTTTTCAGTTCAGACTGATCGTAATTATAGCCGAATTGAAAATCCGGCCGGAATTCCGCAACATTGCAAGTGTAGAACCTCCCTATGTCATAGCATGCGTCGGCATGGTAAAACGCATCCGGTCGTATTTCGACCGATATTACGAGTTATAACCGCATTCTTATTCATAGAGCAATTTTAGAAATCCTTCCACGGACAGTCCGTGGATTTTTAGCGGTTTATGCACGGACAACCCTTGAAAGGGAGAGTGACCCTTTATTTTAAGCCTCAAATGGACGTTATGGACATTTTATTTATGACCATGTTATAAACTAAAAATATGTCTACCTATATTTTGGTGTGGTGCAGTGATTATTTCATACAACCATGAGGAAATAAAATAAAAGTATTTTAAACAAATATATTCATTCATGGATATACTTGTCTCTAGTGGTTAAATAATAAACCTAAATGCCCGGGTGTAGAGTGGAAAACAGAAATAGGTTAATAATAATAAAAAAAAAACAAATATGTTATCTTGCTCCTACATTACGACTACGGCAGTAGATTTTAAAGTAATTCCAACCTATAGACAACTCCAAACATTTTGCAAACTTAATAGTCGTCAAGGTCTTAAATCGTTTGGAAGGGTTCAGATTGAGTTATCCAACGGTTAGCGTAAGTAATAATGTATAGGAGGGTGTGGTTGCTGGGTTCCATGTACACCAAGTACCAAGCTCACAGAGATTGGAAGCGACGAAGGGTTTGGTAGGGGTAGAATATTAGACGAACTACTTTTTAAAACGAAAATGAAAAATAATAATGTAAACTCTATTTTCTTGCCCCTTTTCCTAAGTTGAGTTGGCTGCATCCTGATGAGCCAAAATCGAGTCATACGTATATGTATATTCTGATTACCGATAATAGGTATACGGAACGACGCCCTAGGTTGCACAGACCTAGGGTATAGTTTCTTTGAAGTCTTTAAAATGCATTTTTATTTTACGATTTCCAAGGAGTTGTCATTCGAAGAAACGAATACCATCTTAAAATAATCGGATCTATTTATAAATACTTTATTAAAATTCAATTTAATTTTAATTTATTTTGCAAACGATACCATCTCTCGCAGTGAGTATCGCGGTCGCTTAGACCGTAAGTTATCGAGGAGCGTTAGAGGTTGAACCTTAGTAATTAATAATGATTGAAGTGCAATGCAGTTGTGTTACAGAGTTCCTGCATTAGTTTCACACATGAACCACACTCGATCGGTCCATACGTTAACTAATTACACAATAACCGGTGATTACCAGTGGACTCTGTACCTAACTTTACGTTATAAAATCATTATCACACTGTATTTTTTTATAGCCTATTTTACGTCCCACTGCTGGGCAAAGGCCTCCCCTTTTTTACGCCACAGGTCCCTATCTTCGGCTTGTTGTGGCCACGATTTACCCGCAAAGGTGTTCAAATCGTCGCACCATCTTCGCCTTTCTGCCATTCTCTGTCTGTAAAAAATATGATAGCAAAAATATAAAACGAAATAAAGCCCCTATTTTTCAAGTGTTTGATACTTAGGTAAAGCATTGTAATTCAGGAGCAACTGCAACTGCAACTCTCCGTTACATTGATAAAGTGATTTAAACGAGTGACAAAACCAAATGCTCCTTAGTTTTCAAAAACAATATTACTAGTTAGCGTAAACATGATGCTCCAAAGTACCGACATTGAGGATGCAGACCGCTGTCAGTCAATAACATGTATGTATTTACTATCGACTCGAAATTGAGAAGTAATAAATGAGTGAACCATGACGTCATGTAACCACAAATGGTGCAAGATTCAGACAAAGCGACACGCAGTCGGACACGTCACTCGTCGTCGGTGGCCGAGGGTGCGATTGGAATGCTAGTCGCTCCGACAGACGAACACCGACAACTAGTGAACTGTGCTTCGTAAATACGCGACCTGAATTAATAATTAACTTGTTACGATCACAAGTTTTTTTGGAGGAACAAAGAAGTTGGATATAAATTTGTTTACGCTAAGATTTATTGGGTTTGGAAAACATTTTATGTTTCATTTGAAGTATTAAATTTTCAAACCAAATCAAATTTTAATGTGAATCACTAGCTACATACGCCCACATGAAGAAAGTGCATTGTTGTAATGTTGGTACCTAAATGTGGTAATTAATTTATTTTAGTAACATTTGATGACGCTCACAGACAAACTTATACTCAAACCAAACCCGGCACCTTTTGGTGAAAAAGAAAGGATTATAGTGTATGTGTAATTCTTCTGTTTTTCAAACAACATGACTTTTAAATTAATAATCTCCAATATTTTAACTATTAATATGTATTTGATTACTTTAGGGATATCAACATAATGATTACTCATAAATAAATTTTGAATAATGCTTCTAGGATTAAGAACACTTCATCGAAGCAAACTCTTAACTCTTATATCTTAAAATTGAAAGTAATTTGGAACACTAATGTAGATTTATAGGTTAAAATATTTAATTATATAGATTTTAAATATATTAGAATCTCTTCTATCTACGGATATAAGTATGGATGTTATAAAAATATTACATTCATACATATTGCAAAGAAACCACCTTTTATTCCCTCCGTTCTAGGTGGCGATCTCGTCAGGATTCGCGCTTGAATAAGTTACAGCGAAACGCCGCGGTCCTTCAGGTATTCCCGATACGTGTACGATTCGGGGACGATACGGATCCGATACGGGTGCGGTGCTCTGTTCCACGATAAATAAGTTATAATCTCGTTACGGACAGCTCTTGCAACATTAATCGGTTCGATGAGGTAAATGGTGCGGTTGGTGTGAAGTAGGTTTTGTCAATTTAAAATTATATTTTTTTAATGACGGGTAGGTACTTATGAATAAAATTAAGAAGAGTTTTTAAGGTACCTAGGAATAGCAATGAGTGTTAAAATATACTTCAGTTTAAGTGTACCTGCCTATGGTGAAAATAATACATGCATTAAAATTGATCTGTCCAAATCATGTAATACTATGTTAAAATGTATAGAAAATGGGCAATTAACAGGGAGCAGATAAGAAAAAATGATAAGTATTATTATTTACAATAAAATAATATCCCCTATTATTTAATATGATATATCCATTATGTGAATTATGTAAAACAGAAACTACCTTCTTTGTGGGACAGTTGAAGTAGGTACTAAAGGTTTTGTAGACTTATGAAATCTGTCAACAGTTGTATCCCTGTAACACCTTTTGTTTTTCAATTTCCTCCAAAGCTGATAGTTTCAGAATTACAAAGTTAAATTTTGGAAAAAAAGTATACCCTTTATGTTTCAACCTATATATAGGATCCATGATATAATATGAAAACTTTTACAAGAAAAGATTTAGATTGTCGTATACTATTAAATAGTATACGACAATCTAAGATAATCTTGTAAAAGTATTTTACAAATGATTTTCTAAATGTAATTTAAGAGCAACATCAAATCAATTTAATTAGATCCTATAACTACTGCACTTTATACGGTGCTTGAAAATAATTACATAACTTTATTAATACACTGCCGATAACTAGTGCGCTCACCCCGTAATAAAGCTGCCTCGGGCGACACGTGTGCCGTCGGATTGGGTCAGACTGAAATATCGCCGGTTATTTGTGTAACTACATTTATAATGATGACTTTCATACTAGATTAAAGTATTATACCTACATAAAAAATGAGTATGAAATAATCACAAGAAAATCTGAATAGTTCTATATATCATTTACATTTAGAAGGTTAATTCCTACAATGATATAAGTAACATAGCCATACTTACACACCTAGGGTTTGGTCCAAAACTTATACTATAGGTATTGTACAATGGACTGGGGGTGAGCAGAAAACCGGGACACTCTGTGCAGTGAACCGAGCGGCTTACGCACAAATAAAACAAGCCGCTCTCATGACATCATCATATCCAGCCTATGTCTATAAAAACCTTTTAGTTTTGGCAGTTCCAGTACCATCAGCAAAATAATTTTGTACTTAAGCAAAGCGAGGGTGGCGACTCGGCCCGGGACAATTAATAAGTTTGGGACCGGCGACGGTGCGAGACGGCACGGCCGGCGCCGGACATCCGGCACGCGGTTGTCACAGTACCCTGCACGGTACAGACATCAAAAACGGAAGTTGAAAAATAACAAGGCTCTGTGATTTCACAAATGAAGTAACTGCGATTATTGAAACTTTAATCACCGGTTTGAAATGGTGATAACTAATTGCTCGTAATTATCGCAAATGTATTTTGATCTATTGAACTGAATTTTAGACCAAAAGTGGGCCAAATCATCAATTTCGCACGGTTTGGTTTATTCAGATGAGTAGTTGATATTTATTTTTATAATTCAAAGTAGAGGTACAAAACTACTTTTGTTTAGCAAATAATAGTGCCATAATTGTATTTATGTAATTAAAATTATTTTATTAGAATATTCTTTGTGCTATCGTTACTAAAAGAAGTGTCAAAGGAGCCAATACTGTAGAGACAGCTCCAGGGTGTTTGTGACTGCGGTCAAACGAGTCTGAACAACGTCACAGTTTTCATGGTGCATATAAGCTCTATTGTTTGACTCTATAGTAGACCCATAAGGAGACTTTGCAACACACTTTATTAACACGTATGTATAAATTCATATTTATATCAATAATTAACAAAGCAATAGAGTTTATCAAATTCGGAACATTGCTTCCACTCAACAGAGGCGGCGATTTAGAAGATTATTTTGTAGTTACTTATGGGGTCATCATGGTTGTTCTTAGCTACAGTTGGACCTGGTAAGTGGCACTATTGACAATATCTAGAAAATAAATACCACGCTACCAATACCTACTGTTGGCAAAAGTTAGTTCGCAATAAAAATAAAACAAAAACATCCATATCTATATTGGTTCCCGTAACGGACGGTATTATGCAAGAGAAACACAACCTTTCAGTAGTTCAAAAGCATAAGTAATGAAAACGGCTCGAAGCCACGACAAATCCGCTGAAACTGAGCAAATACGGGGAAAAAATACATGGAAATAAATGTTGTAAGTAATAACGTAAATAGTCGAACGACGAATGTACAGGGTTTCATAACTTAATAGCTACTTTTGTATGCTACGAAAGATTAGTATATTAGAAAAAGAACTAAGGTATTACACAAAATGTAACTGAATATAATGTTTGTCATGCCTGTTTACTGAAATTAAACTAAATAAATAACGATATAAATAGTGCCCTCAATTTAAGCAACATAATTCCTTACTAAACCTTACTAATAAGTATTATAAATGCGAAAGTAACTTTTTCTGTCTGTCTGTCGCGCTTTCACGCCATAACTACTGAACCGATTTAAATGAAATTTGATACACAGAGAGTTTAGAGCCTGAGAAAGGCCATAGGCTACTTTTTAATGCGATAAAAGGGTTGTAAAGGGTTGAAAGGGGGGGGGGTTTGAAAAGTTGTATGAAGTATCGTCATTTTTAGAGCTAGAAGCTGGCTGGCTGTTAATTTGCTATAAATAAATATGACATTCAAAGTTTGTAAAAGTTTTACCCACAAGGGTGTAAAATAATTAGGCTAAATAATTAAAAATACTACCCAAAGACACTATTCCACGCGGACGAAGTCGCGGACATAGCTAGTAATATATATGGGGGGCACAATTTCTATGATTTTTAAAGGTAACTATGGTACCTATACCTACATATTTTCATAATATATTATCCTTGAGACCAACGAAACAGAGGGAAGAAGACATTGATAAACGAAGTCACTACATACTACAACCATTACTGACAAACAAACCTCCTGTGATAAATCTCGGATAGATATCGTCTTAAACAAATTTTTGCCAACTTAATACATAATTCATACAAATATTGATATAATCTGTAACCAGTAGCGTTTTCTTCAGGATCGCCGCGAGCATTTCAGATAGAGTCAGTAGAAATAATAGGACAACTTTTATCGACTGTGCCGGGACAGGTGAACTGAATGGGAGGCTTATCGGCGAAGTACTCTTGGAAATTATAGAGGCCAAGTTTTTATCGGAGCGCCCGCGGCGGTGGTCCTCTCGTAATCAATAAAGTATTGCCATCAGAGATGGCATGGTAAGGCAGTAGGAGGTTCAGGTAGCTGCTGAAATTATTGTTGTTTTAATCGTGTTTATTGTGGACGCAAATATCTAGAGTACAATGTCCCGAGCACATTCTAACGTAATCGTATCGCTATCGAGAAAGCATGCTGTCACTGTTTGATATAATTTGTTTGATGTAGGCAAACTTGCAATTAACAGCAGTAATATATCTGTATTTCACCATAAAGGTTTCCTTTGTATGGTGTTTCTTGCCAACCCAACACCCTTACGCTTCGTCTCCCGCTGCCCCACTCCCGGTCAAGTCGGCAACATACGAGGACTGCCATTGGTATCACAAGCACCATGCGGGTCGCACGCTCATTTCCGACTTCAAACCGACACCCTTCGCATCAATGCAACCTTTCAAAAATATATCAGAAATGAGATTAAAAAAGGTGTAATCACAAATGAAAATTTTCGGCTTCGGTATAACCGACAATACAATATTTTACAAAAATCAAGATACATCCGCCAAAAAATTGTCTCCGCATTAATGGAAAGCGTTCTAATCCGCGCACGAGGCCAAGCTGTCCGATACACACATAACACGTTATCAGAACGAATGTCATACACACAAAACATTTTCCGGGTGAAAGTAGGTTATCACGGGCACAATGGGCCAGTGTTGTAGGGTTGCCACCTGTTCGTGTCAACGTATGTTTTAGGATGTTTTGGGGCGTGTATTGCAGGAATCTCGGTGAAATTACTAAGGAGAGAATTGAGAGATGGTACCTATACCCATTACACTTTCTTCAAATGAATTATAGGTAAATGGACTGATTTATTTGGTTCCAGACAATTTTTAATAAATCGCATTTCTTCAACTCGAACTTTTCTCGTCGAGAAGGCCATATACTCAATTTATTGGTGTTTGGTAGTGATTTGGATTTTTTTTAGCGGTGAATTACAGAAATTCAGAAAATATAATTACTACTTCAAACTCGTATAGTTTTGTATATTTTGTCAATGCTCCAAAAAAGGTCGCAATATAAGGTGGCAGCCCTAGCTTGTCCGAAGCCAGCGATCTGATAGGCCTCTTGCCAGTTCCCTGAGACTTGGCTCCGGCTTGCTAACAAATATGACTTGAAATACTATGCGTAGGGTGACTCTTGCCCTTTTGGTTTAAGAGACAAAAAATAAGTAGGCCCCTTGGTACAAAAATATTATGGTATAAAATTAAAATGACAATAAATTATAGGAAAACTTTAAATAGTAAATTAAATAAAGCAGGCTAAGGTTGGACTGGAAGACCAGCAGCTAGCTTGCTTGCGTTCCCAATACAATATTAATCGTATTCAAAATCTACCAAATATCAAATTCAATATCAAATTGTCTACTTGAAATTACTAAATTAATATTGAAGCCATCCTATTGAAATCTAATGACACATCTTTATCACGAAGTATGACTTAAGTAACAAAAATCATTTTGTAATCCAGGTCCTTCAGACATCGTGGTCTGCCTATGGAAGAGTGGTTGTGTTATTTTAAATGGGTGGGTTTTGCGCTGAGCTATTAAACACATAGAGCGACTGCCAAATTGGATCATATTGGTTACGACAATTACTTGCCATCAGAAAGATTTATGAAGAGCTTTCATACTGCTACGATTTCCTATTACATTGAGACCAAACTACGATTGGCGTAATTTTGGCACAGTACATTGTAACTCTGCCTAGTCGGGACACACGGATTTTTATTCATATGTTAAGGAGTGATAGCTGATTGGTTAAGCACACGTCATGCGAGCACAAGCTCCAGAATTCAAAACCAGCTTGCACCGCTGAGTTTTTAAACATCTATGTGCGAACCATAATTGCAATATGATTATCACTTGTTTACCTACATGTCTTAGAAAATTTAATCAATTTTCGAAAGACATGAAATCTGCCATCCCGCACTAAGCCAGCGTAAGGGGGAATGGCCTGAATCCGCCTTATATTAAGGGGAGACTTATGCCCAGCAGTGGGCTGCTAAAAGTGTTTAGTATAATTAATTATTTTTATTTTTAAATCACATAAGGCCGTAAGTATATTATGTATTCAAGGATTCATAAAAGAAAGAAGGAGGCATAGAACCTTGACAAAGGCAACAAGATAAATTTGAAACACGCAAGGCTCTACCAATATTAGACCCTGAATATTTTGAAAATAACCAGTAATGGATTAACCAGAATAGATATCAGCGACCCCAATATTTTTATCGTCCTGCTTTCAATTTGACAGCACTAATTACACACTGTGGTCAATATTGACGTCTACAGTATAGAAGCTATATTTGTAACAGTTCCATGCCAGAGTATATTGTGTACATTCGAGTGACACGCTCGTGTATTGCGTTTTACAATGGCTGATAGACATTTTAAACGTTTTAAACATATTTTAAATATTTTAATTTCTGTAAAAACTATCATGACAGCGCGTTTGATTGGTGGACTATACTACAAAATCTGTTCCAATAAGTTTGTTGATCTCCTCACCAAGGTGTACTGTACTACCGTTGCCGCAATATTCATTTTTTGTGCCTTTAGAAATGATAATATGAAAAGTGGAAATACCCAATACTGTGCCAATACTGTGTTAATGTTTTCGCATCACTGATCACCAATTCAGAGTACATCACCACATTTTGTGATGATCTTAAAGATTTTGATACATCCTTCGAGTCAACTTTAACTCAAGACATACCGATTACTCAATTATTTTTCTGTTTTATTATTATTTATAAACTGTGTATATACATTATAATCTGTGAAAAGAACCTTCATCGCTTCAATGATCATATTATTATAAATTCCATAATTTTTTTATTATTTTTTACACAATTAATTACGAATCTGAACAGGATAATGATGTTTGAGCTGATATGGTACAGGATGATGGCGATCAAAGAATATTTTGAAAAGAATCTGGTGCTAGCCCGTCGAGTGGAAAGCGGGGAGGGTTTGAAGATATATCTGAAAGAGAGTATGATGACTTTGAATCATTTCTTGGATATTGTTAATAAACCGGAAGCAACCGTGAAGGCTATGGTCAGTAAAATTTCCATACGATTAAACATCCCTATGCTTGATGCCTGATTATTAAAATGTAATCATTATTTCGGCTTAGTTATGTTAAAACAGCGGTGATAGCCGAGCGGGAACAAAGTCCTAGGTTTGAACCCCGGCTTGCATCTCCTATGTTCGAAATTTATTCACAAATCATAATTTCAATATTATTATCACTGCTGCTGCAGTAAAGGAAAATATAATGAGGAAACCTGCATGTCATGGAAATTTTGACATATTTTTGTAAGGCCTGTGAAATCTACCCATGCGAACTGAGCCAGCGTGGTGGACTTTGGCCTAAATCCCGCTCGCACGGAGGGGAGGCCCGTGCCCAGGACATTAAATTGGCTAATTATTCTTAATAATTAATATTTTTTCTAAATATTTTATAATTATTTTACAGATTTTCCTTCAAGCAAGTTTTATTGTTCCACATACAATGATCTTTGTGTATTGTGTGATTGCAAAATTAGATATCGCGGTAAGCAAAGTATTTTAAGCAACGTGTTGATAAGTCCTTTAATAACTGAAAAAAACACTGATGAAGAACGAAGCAGAACTGATTTGTTGTAAAGGAATCAAACAAAAGAACGATTGCATGCTAGGTACAGACCTCAGAAACAGAATGTCAATACAAGAGCAGTCATATGTACGTACCCGAAAGGGACAGCAATAGTACACAGAAATAATGATTAAAGCAAAGCCAAACATTATTTTATGACTTGCACAGGACATAATGAAATATTGTCATCAGCCACACCTCACTCTCTCACTCTTATAAATGCGAAAGTTTGTGTGTGTGGATGTATGTATGTATGTATGTTTGTTACTCCTTCACGCAAAAACTACTGAACGGATTTGGATGAAATTTGGAACACAGATAGATTATAACCGGGATTCACATTTAGGATACTTTTTAACCCAATAATCCAATACTACGCGGATGAAGTCGCGGGGCACAGCTAGTTAAAAAAAATGTTGGTTTGTACAAAAAGTGGCACCGGATGAAATTAAAACTAATATGATGAGCAAGGCAAAAAATGATCTATGCATCCTATTCACTCCAATGGAAACGTATGAGTATATCTCAGTTAATTTTTAGTAGGCAGGTAATCATTTATGGTTTGCTTTTTTTCCAAGTCCGTCGATTACTGTACATATGCCTTGGGAAATGTCATTATATTTCTACCAGGACTTCTGGGAGCTTTGGCACATCATGAATTTGATAACATCAAACTGCTGTTACAAAACCAACTTCTGATATGCAAAGGTATTGTAAAGATTTAAATGCATGAAACTATAGAGTATGTCATTTCGTCATCATTGTCGTCTGCATATTTGTGGGTGTGTGGGTATTTATTTTACAAACTTGGATGGCAATGCGTAGTCCAATAGCTAACAATGTACCTGAAAGAATCCCCAAATTTAACCACCGTTCTAAGCAGACCCAGCTGCTCTATTTATGAACTCGTCACAATGCCTATCCTTTTCCCAAATATACGGTAATATATATTAATAATATTATGAATTTAAAATAATAACAATATCTCAAGAAACATGTACATTCGAGTAAGTACATGGGAACCTACAAATTCCTACAATAAAGGAAGCCGTTGTAAGGACTTGCAAGAAAGCTTGCAAGGCCTACAAACAAATTTCTGCGACATGAAAATTTACTTGCTGGTGTCCACATCCCAGCGGAAAAAGATACAAGTAGCCTCCAAAAAATATTATGTTTGCATGAATTGACACATCAAAAGATTTGATAAAAATCGAACAGTAAAATGTAATTAACAAATCTGTTTTAGCCACCGGCTGATCGCAGAATAAAAAAAAACATTTAAAATAATGTTTTTTTTTGTATTTTTATTGCAGATGAATCTACTCGCGACGTGGTACAAGGCTCCCTGGTCTTTCTCGAGTACAAACCACTGAAGTATAGTCTTTGGCGGATGTACACCGTGGACACTACCATGATTCTCAACATATTCAACATTTGTACCACTTACACTATTGCTATGGTACAGTTTTCACATCTTTATGATTAAGCTTCGGAGAAGTGGTTTCGACTCTGTTGGTATACAAACTAAACTGAATTACCATCTGTTTAAGTATGTGAAGAAAGTGTCTTAAGAATAGACGTGATATGATGTCAACAGTTTTTAAAGTAGTTCATGTTTTTTGTCAAACTAGGAACTCTTATAATTAAGCTAAGTTATAGCTAAGTTCATATTTTGCCTTTTCATCATTATTAACTAATTGTAGGCATACTTTTGCCCACTGCATCAAAATCAATACTGCAAGAGTAGGCAGGGGTGCACTGTAGTTCACCCGCATTTTGCCTATGGTAGGTATGGTTCCGATGTAATAGAAGCGAACCTAGCCTATTGCTCCATATAATTTTTAATAATTGTAAAAAAATATTTTATTGCCCCTCTACCATCTCTCATTCCCAGTTACCTCTGCCGACCCTTCGTGGACTTCAAGCGTGATGGTGTGTTCATACATACATCTTGGTGTTTACTGTAGTCGGATATAGGTACTGTAGTAGTCGAATTTGGGTAGCGTCGTGTAAGGACCAGTTTTTTTAGTTATAGGCTACCCAAATTCGGACGATAAGTGACTCTATGAACCGACCTCATAGAGTAGCATATTCATTGACGACCTATGGGTCGTATTCCAGTTGCGTAGCTTGTGAATATTTCCGTCAGGAAATGCTTAATAATTGAAATCACTGCATATTTTTTAGAATCTAACATCATTACAATTAAATGATAATTAACTACATTTTTTTTATTACACTGAGTGCTGTAGTTCACCTCCGTTCACCCACCCGAATATAAACATAATAATAGTTAATTTGATTAAATAGTGTTCAGAAAATAATATTTTTTATTGTGTCATTTACTTATCCTAAACTTAATAACATGCTTCATAAAGCAACACGAGAGAAAATTCAATGGCAAAAGTGTCTTGAATTCCGTGGGCGCATAGCAGGGTGCCTAAACTGATCCGTCTTAGTTCTGCATCGAGGAAGTACTGCCTGTCTCCCGTTACCGGAGTCGAGAGCCTACCCTTGTGCTTCCTTTAAATCACAAACAGTATTATTTAAAATGTCATAAAAATATACCATTAAGTTTAGTATGTTCTAGTGTAGTAATAACCCGAAGCTTGAAAGTAGATTACATTTCGGCTAGTTGCGACGCATATACAAGGTGACACAAAATGGGTATACTTTTTTTTTTCAAAACTTAACTTTGTAATTCTAAAACCATCAGCTTTGGAGGGAACTTGAAAAACCAAAAAGTGTTATAGGAATACAGCTGTTGACCGATTTCACAAGTCTACAAAACCTTTAGTACTTCAACTGTCCCACAAAGCCGATAGTTTGAGATTTACAACGTTAAGTTGCAAAACAAATAGTATAACCTTTTTGTATCACCTAGTATTCATACAAATACCTAATCCAAATAAATTGCTAGCATAATAATAGTATGGTATTGGTGCTGATTCTGTTGTCACACAACTTAACTTGATTAAACTAACTGTGTTGTCATCCAACGAAACGTATGAGCTATACTGAAATAGTTTTAGACATCAAATTTAATTTATTCATTATTTTTAGTTATTTAGCACTAATTTCAAACTGTCAACCCTAACCTATGACAATCAATTTTAAAGTACAATAATATATAATATATAATATTATTATAAGTGTAGTGTACTTACATAAATGTATCATTTCATAATATGCATATTAGACAAGTACTTTATCAAATCAACTCTCCCGTTCCAACGCTCCGGAAGTAAGCGTGGCGCGTCACTCAGTGGCTCTCAATAATGCATGTGCAGACGGTCTGCGATCTGCGCATGATAAAATGCATCCCCGGGACTTCTCATATATTAACTAGCTCTTACCCGCGGCTCTGTCTATCTTCTCACACATAATGTGGGTCAAAAATAACATTATAAGGGTCAAAAGTATCTAAAAAAGGGACACAACAAAATCGTGGTGGTTATTGTAATCAAGTTTGTTAATTGGTTCTCATCCATAAGTAGACAATTCTGATAATTTTTATTTTGTCAAATTACTGAAAATATTTTCCCTAAGTACGATCGTGAAAATAATATGGCAATATTTTCAGTTTTATTTTTTGTGTACGAGCTACAGAAATTGTAATTTGGCACCAACGGATTCAGCCCAATGGTAATAAGTTAATTTTGTCATAGAAAAATATCACATTAATCCTATTATTATTATTATTTCAAGTGATATTGGTGGCATATCATACGCATTCCGGGATAAATCAGAAATTAGACCTGACCAATCTGCACATGCATTATAAAAAATAATAGACACAAGATATTAATTTACCCTAAACATTAAAAAATAAGGATAATAATCATTGAATAACACACCGCAGAATACAACCTTGAACCTGTCCAGGTACTTTTCGCACCCCTAGGGGCACTTCAGCTGTCTGAAGTGGTCTGCACCGAGACGCGGTAAAGAGGTCGGCTAGACACCCTGTGCTAGGATAGATAGGACACGCACCTTACCAAATTAGTTACCAATAGGTAGGTAAAAATTGATGAGGCTATGTGGATATAGGTACAAGATTTAATCAAGTGTAGATGAGACGCTCAAGTAAGATCCAAGTGTCATAGATAATAAACATATTTCTAATACTGAATCACGAATAAAAGGAATGAGGTAAATACATTTTCGCAATCTCTTAATGAGGTGAGTTTTCAAAATAAATTACAATAGGTTATTTATTACCTATTTAATTAAAAAAATAAAAAATATTAGTTTTTAGAAGCAGGTATGTTAATCGCACATTATATTACATTAATAAATTGCACGATAATAAATTGAGTAATAATTGCACTTACCTTGAGTGTAGAGCATACTACTCGAAGCGGTAGGATGTCACTAGTTGTCCATTTTCAACACCACATGCACCACTAACCTGAAAATAAAGATAAGTTTAGAAAAAAACAGTCAAAACTAATTTAGTAGAGTTCCTTTTTTGCCAAAGTTAAATCGATTTATCGTAGTAATGTTATCGGCATTGAAAATGATATTCACATATGAAATACCATATTTTTTTCACGATGGTAGAGCAAAGCTGTAGACAATGGCTGGCTCGACCAGAGTAGTACCACACTCTCACAGAAGATCGGTGTAAAGTAAATAATAATAATAATAAATATCACCAGACTGTAACACCAACTGTTTGGTCCCAAACTAAGCAATGCTTGTACTATGGGTACCGTACAATGGACTGGGGGCGATCCCAGTGACACCCAGACCGAGGTAAATGATGAGAAGTCCATTGCCGAAATTTGCCCCGGCGGGAATTGAACCCGCAACCACCATGTGCAGTGAGCCGAGCGGCCTACGCTCGAACCACTGCGCCAAGCGGTCGTCAAGTGTTTACTTAACGCCGATCTCTCACTCATACGAGACGCACCCAGAAATATTCTAGACTAGCTGTGCCCTGCGACTTCATCCGCGTAGTATTGGATTATTGGGTTAAAAAGTATCCTATATGTTAATCCCGGTTATAATCTATCTGTGTTCCAAATTTCATCCAAATCCGTTCAGTAGTTTTTGCGTGAAGGAGTAACAAACATACATACATACATACATCCACACTCACAAACTTTCGCATTTACAAGGTGACACATAATGGGTATACTTTTTTTTTCAAAACTTAACTTTGTAATTCTAAAACCATCAGCTTTGGAGGGAACTTGAAAAACAAAAGGTGTTATAGGAATACAGCTGTTGACCGATTTCACAAGTCTACAAAACCTTTAGTACTTCAACTATCCCACAAAGCAGATAGTTTGAGATTTACAAAGTTAAGTTACAAAAAAAATAGTATACCCATTTTGTATCACCTAGTATAATATTAGTAGGATGGGTCTCGTACGATGAGTGAGAGACCTGGAAGAATCCTCCCCTCTTCCCCTCCTTCCGTCCCACTCCCCCTCAGGTCGGCAATATCACATCAGGCGGGGCATACGCTTGTTTGCCAATTTTGTTACATAGTAAAAAGTTATGTTTTTACTCTTCTAAATACCTTTTAATTATATAAGCAACTGAAGATAAAAGAACATTATAAAGGACAAGACCGCTGTGTTAGTTGCCGGATCTTCTCAGTCTGTGTCGCGTCCCGATCCAGCTGTTGTTGACTTAAGAAAAGTATATAAAAATGACAATTCGTAAGCGGCCCCGTCGAAACGATTAGACTTAAGACATTGCGTCGGTAGCTGAAAATAGCTGTAGAATATAATCTAGAATATCACATCGAATATCATCAATATGATCTGTGTGGCTTTAGTTTCCACCGACCTATAAGATGGTAGTATTCGTATAAAGTTACTTTTCATTACTCTCCCAAGCTCGTTAAGTACATCACTCATTAAGATAACAATCTTGGCTCCCGCCGTCAATCTAAGTTTGTTCTGCACTTCATTCTACTGGCAAGCTGTGATGGAATAATTTTATGGCGTAGGTATTAAATCTCGAATAAATTACTCAGGAATAGTAATTTAACTATACAGGGTGTTTCAAAAGTGGGAAATAATAATTGAGTGTTCGAATGAGTACCGGCTATAGATTTAAATAGTCCAAAAACATTATCAGAATTCGTTTTTTTTTAATAAAAAAAATGTTATATATTTGAAATACAAAATTTTTTTCTTGCACATAGGTGGCTCTGTTAAATGCAGTTAACACTATTTTCTAGGGCTTTGCATGTATTGATGTTTTTGCTAATGTTATTGTGACAAATGGTCAAAAGCCCATATTAACTCATAGAGTTTCATAGTTATAGTCTGTCTTCATGATGCATTTACCTATACTTAACAATTACGTATATGTATATAGTCAGCTCATTACACGAAGACGCGTGAATTATTGCAAATTGACCCGTATGGCTGTAGAGTATAAGAGTCACACACAGCACGCGTATTCGTGAAATGAATCAACTACACTTACTGAAATTATTATTACGGGTATTTGAGACACCTTGATCATGATGGATTGTTCTTGATTAAATTAATTTCTTCAAACTGTGTTTCTTCATGGTATATTCATGGATATTTGAAGACATAAGTTATCATAATATTTTAATGAAGATTCTAAAGGGACAACCCTATACTTGAGCTTTACGTTTTGTTTAGTGAGTACTTTTAGGCCTGCATTAATAAATCAATCTCAAATCTGAGGGCGATCTTGGAAATGTCATTATTAGGTAATACCAGTACAAAGATATGTTAAACGCGTAAGTACTCAATACCACTTTCAGACTTAAGATCGATTTATTCATACGGACCTTAGTTTCTAGTTCACTGGCTTGTATGAGTTGGCTAAATTTAACATTAATATATCTTTGAATTCTGGAAAATAAACAAAACAATATTAATTTTGAGCTCCATTTGAGTTAACATTTTATTCCGTGGTGATCAATCACGCGAATTATCCCGCACGGAATTGGTGTCCGCTGTTTTGTCTCTAGTTATATAAATCGTAAGGGTTTAATTACATTATTCCGTATTTTATAATAATTGTTAATTTGTATTCGTAATATGCCAACACTATACAGCTTAAAAAGTTTAATTAAAAACGTACCTACGTTAAAAAACATCCTAATTTCAATAGGGAAGATGGCTGGGTGCTACCACCAACTTGGGATCCAGTAATTAATATAATTAAATCCAAAACCAAGCGTACCATTGCAAGACCTCAAGACACAGTGAGCACTTTCTGCGTGGATCGGACCGCAAACACCAACTAAATTTTGAGGGTACCCAGTTTTTTAACTATGACATCAGTAGCCCGATTCACGTAATCAAAACCGTAGCGATGTCGCTGCGACTTAGTCGTTGAAACCGTTTTCGTATTCACATCTGTCAATCGGAACGATTTAGAAGTCGTCCTATTGAAAAATCGTTGAACCGTATTCACATACGATCATTGGGTGAGAATCGTTCCAAAACGTCGGCTAAATGATATTCACATAACAAAACGATTTTTCGATAGGTCGGCCGCCAACGACTTAATGTCAAATTTCACAATTCAAGTATCGTTGAGCAAACGTTACAAAATTGCGACGCTTTTGAGAACATTTCGGTGCTTTTTTCTATGACGGAAGTGTTTAGACTGTTTGTGTGGTGATTGAAAGTTCGAAATAAGTCTCGGGCTTGCATAATTGTTAGATGCAGCCAAAGAGTTTGTAATAATGATGCAGCCGAGAGAGAAGATCGTCGAAGGGAGCGGATAAGGATAATATATTGAAGTGTGCACGGTGGGACGCTTTTGAAATGCTAGAAAGGGACTTCATAAAGACTATTTGACTCTCTGAAGTGCTTGCACAGAGTCTCCTTGACGATATCTTTGCCATCGGCATTACTGCCTGGTACCAATGAAGAAGAGTTTCAGAGATGAAACAATGAATGTTGTATCTGCTAGGGGTACTCAAGGACGCAATATAGAGTTGCAGCAAGACAGACTGGCCCAGCAAGCACTCATTTAAAGGCTGTGGACCACTGACAAACCCATCAAAAGGTAGGAACTTACATATTTAATAATCAAATAGGGAAAGGTATTTTTTTTATTGAATATACCAAACATGACAAGTGGACTAACATTACTATAATTAATAATAATTTAGCCCTTTTAACGGCACGGGCCTCCCCTCACTACGAGGGGAATTCAGGCTGTAATCCACCACGCTGGCCCATTGTGGGTTGGCGGCTTTCACATATCTTTCGAGTATTGGTTAGATTTTCTAAGTCATGCAGGTTTCCTCACAATGTTTTCCTTCACCGTAAGCAAGTGATAACCATATATAAATTATGATTTGCATTATAGATTTCGAGAACCCAGAGGTGCGAGCCAGGGTTTGAACCTAGGAACTGGTGCCCGCAAGACGCGTGCTTAATCAATCGGCTAACACTGCTATAAACATAATTAACTAAAGTAATAAAAATTGCATTTTTGTCGTTTTGAGGTATTTAATAATATTATACTTTATAATATAACATAAACAACTTAGACTCATAACAACAATGTAAATAACAGACAAAAAAATTCTAGCATTGTAGCCTTTTAAATTATATAATCGAGATCACACAGCGAAGTATAGCATCAGTCTTTAGTGTGTTAACAACTTCTTGTTTTGTTTCAGTTTTCCGGACACTGTGGCTGAATCACCTTGCTCGCCGCACAAACTAATCCTCATCACTGCTGCTGGGAATTTGTGCATACTTTCATTTCTGTAACAATAATGTAATAAATACAGTAAATAAATTTTAATATAAAGATAAAATATTGATGATTTACTGCTTCTCAGTTTAACTACTAATAACCTTATAACTTGCATTGATTAGATTTTTTTATAATATTATACTAGCGACCCGCCCCGGCTTCGCACTGGTGCAATAAATAATCAGTGTTTCTCTACTACATTATGCATGTATTATACATATAAACCTTCCTCATGAATCACTCTATCTATTAAAAAAAAACAGCATCAAGATCCGTTGTGTAGTTTTAAAGATCTAAGCATACATACGGACAGACAGCGGGAGGCGACTTTGTTTTATACTATGTAGTGAATTTCAGATTACTTACTTTGTTAACTCTTCTTTCGGTTTTAACAAGTCAACTAGGGCCCAAACTGACTTATTTTTATGAGGCTAGGTCCCTGTACCTGCCCATGAACTGTTTCTTCTTCTTGCGTTAAAAATATGGTCCATCCAGTTTAATAGGTATTTCGCGTGTCAACAAATAGCAATTACATTAAAAATAACAATACAATACAAATTTTCAATTTGTTTACCATTGACTGACACTAGAGTTGTGTAGCTTGCGAGCTAATGACAAAAAAGATATATATCGGTAGCAAAGAGCTAATCTCTTTAGCTCACATGATTTCGAATTATATCTCTATATCTTTACGGATATGGTTTCAATTTGAGTTACTGAACTAAGTGATTGACATGTAGTAGACAACTAGACAGGTGAAATAGCTCACTAGCTCTTTGGCTCAGATGAGATAGAAAGCACACGACGTAAAAAGAAAATCGCCCTTTAAGTCAAATGAATAGAGTACAAATTATGAGACTTTATTTTTTTGTCGTGCGGGCTCCGAACGCGGGAGCGGGCTTTTTTGTTAAGTTAAATTCAATGAATACATACTGTCATCCTACACGACCCTACCTAACCTACCCCTTCCACGCACGCAGCTGGATTGACCCCGCCATGCGGGGCGCACTCGCCATTAGATTGCCTCCAAGTTAAGACCCATTTACCAAATTTACAATAAATAATAAATTGGTCGAAAAATCTAGTGTGTTTGAGTCGCCTTTTTTTTCCTTGTGTTCCCGTACCGAACAGCTTGTATTATTTCAAACCGTTTTGATTTAGTTACTTTACTTACGGATTACGCCTAGTTATGACTGAACTGAGTAATAGTAATTTTGTTTTGGTATGTAGTGTATCGGATTGTCATATATTTTGTGTAGATAAATACTGTTAGTAATATATACGTGATCTGTTGCTGCGTAAAAGAAAGGCAAACCAATAAACACGCTTTCGCGTTTTATTACCTATTAAACATATTACTAGCATAGACAGTATTGGTTTTTACCTACAAGTAGTATTCTGAGCTATAGCGTTGTAAAAAACACATCGCTAGTTCGCTCAGTCTTCAAACAAATCTTTATATCACTAGTGAGCTTCTGATATACAAGAGTGATATATATCACTGAGTTGAAAAGATATATATATCGGTTCAGCTCAGTGATACTGTTTGCGCATCTCTAACTGACACTTCATTTGACAGTTCTCAAAGACAGTTCTCTTTTTTTTCATATTTTTTTTGCCTTGGACACAGTATATTTTGCCGTGTATGAAAAAAAAACATAATTTCTATTGATATTTGCGTGATAATGGCTATTTATATGTTTATAATCAAATTAACTTGAGTTATAAGACCCATATCACTGCAATTTCAGTAAAAAAAGTGTTTTGATAACTTGGTAGAATACATAAATATGATAATGGCAATGAAGTCGTTCAAGTCGTTGAGAAATCGTTCAGCTCCGATCCTATTGAGTTGTCGTCCTATTGATCGACGATCAAGGAAGACGTGAATAGCTAACTTGGATAGGACGATAACCGAACGACTTCTGAACGCCAACGATTTTTAGATAGTGTGTATTTACGTGAATCGGGCTACAGGACGTCTAACACCTCAGTCCCCCCGTGACCACGGTTGCTGTAAAGCAACCGAAACGTCGGGAACATAAAAAGTAAATAAACGCGATATAATCCGTAAAAATAGTTTTATTTCAATGTGTAGTATTCGCGTAAATATAAGAAAACAATATAAAAACGTACCTATATAATGTAAGGCAGTAATTTTCAAATTATTACAAGCAAGTAGCCACACAATATGTTATGTTATTTTAATCACTTATCTGCTTATTATACCCATATCAATGATTTTTATTATCTCATCATGCAGACTTTTGAAGATTTCTAAGCTAGAATCAGACGTTTTTCGGATAGTGAACACGCTACGACTCCCCAGTTGGACATGTGTAAGTATTCATCCAAACGCGACAATAGTACGTCGACAATTAGTCGGGACGTCTAGCCGAAGCCTTTCAACTCTAAGCCTTAGCCAGACGCCTCTGCCGTCACTTTTATTTCTTCTATATCTGTACAGGGTTCGTAGGGCATGTCTGCATGTGCCTCATAATAAGATGACATGCGAAACTCAATTTCTCAAACGCAAATAAATTAATATCACTTAAAATAATACCAATGTCTACGTTGTAGAAAACAAAGTAAGAAAGTAACTTTATAATCGTAATGTTAATTTGTTTAATACTTAGCCATTTTAATATCGCACTCTTGGGCACCGCCCTCCCCTCAACACGAGGGGATTCAAGCCACAATCCACTGTGCTAGCCCAGTGTCTTGTCGAAAAACCCGTAGTGCTAGCCGAGGATTGAACCCAAGACCTTGGACACGCAAGTCGTGTGCGATCTTTGAAAAATCAGTAAGTAGAACGAATCAATGTTAATTCGTTTCGAAGAACAAATTTTATTACATACTTAGATACGTAAGTATATTTTACAGGAATAGTCCTGTTAGGCGTACTTACTCCGTTATTCCAGGAATAAAAAGAAAACACAAGTAGAGATCATAATAACGTCTCCGAAGAACTATGTCGGGGTATCGTTTCCAGGAATATTGAATATCCACAAGCAGTCTATAGTGGTTTGACATGGAGGTGTACTGTACATCATGTACAAAACGGTTGAATTCTCGGTATCTATCTGTCTGTATCATTTGTTAGGCTTCTGCAGAAATAAAAATGTATACCCAATGTTTAGGGAATACAGTTTTAGGGACGCACCTAATATATGCTGCCGCCCGCCCAAAGCGCACCACGCGAATGCGATCCCAGAACGACACAGAAGAAAAAAAAAATCACATCGTTTCCCATCGTTTTTCGATTTTTGTATCGATTATGTAATTAACGTAGCAAAAGATGATCGAGATTGTGAGATTTTCCTCATTCTGCTTTATTATTATCATATTATTTTTCTGAATTATTTTCGAAACTCTACTGACACATAAATACAACCATACACTATAAGAAACGTATCCTGAAACTGAAGTTCTGAAAACAAGCGCATCGGAGACGCTGCCGAAACAAATGTCGTCGACAATTCTTTCTCACGGCATCCCGCGTGGAACACCATTGCCATCTTATGCATGGCGCGTGGTACAAGTGATAGCAAGGGCGGTATATATAAGCATAGCATTATAATTTTATTACGTAGCGTGATACCCATGAGTCGTTTTTGTCTTATGAGTCATATAATAATTTACAAACCGGTTACGGTAAGTGCTTGTAGCCAACTCTGGTGTCGGACTCTCCAGTCCGTATTCTAGCGTACTGTACTAATAGTATAGCACGGTACCTATGGTGCAAGCGCTGATTAGTTTGGGACCATACAGTTGGCTGGTTATCTGGCGATGTTTATTTATATGCCTAACAGAATTGTACAAGTTCTACACGAATGTGTTGTAAATCTCAAGAATTAGATGTGTAAATAAAGTGCAAAAGTAGGTAGAAAATTGTGAAGCATTATTGTGTGTAATCTGGATAGACCAGATAGGAACGACGGCTGAATACTGAATACTACAGAAATGTTAATCAGTTCTCAAATTTGAGCTGCTTTCAAGAATTCGGTTGTTTTAGTAGACGGGAGTGAACCATGAAGGTTGACGTCGCCCGAAACATACACTCGATCACATGCGTCGACATACTTAATTATTTATAAAGAATACATCGCGCTCCGCTTATAAATCGGTCCGCACACAAAGTACGTTGAGTAAAAGTTGCTATTTTTCCCATCTTAAAGGCTTCTAATATCGCAGCTCCCCGCCTCAGGCCCGTTGTCATTTGTCTGCTGCTCTGTAGGCAAACTTCACTTCAATGTTTGAAAGCACTACATTATATCCGTCCCTCTTTATCGTCTTCGTCTCCAGCAATAGTGTGGAGACCAGTAGTGTCGATATTTTGACCAATTAATGTACACTCATTTGATACAAATGACGTCCACTTGACACTCTGCTAGTTCACTATATTTCGATGTGTTGCCTGTACGAAATAACATTATTTTATTTTTTCCTTAGTACATAGGTATATAAATCATAGGAAAATTGTGGAAATTAATCAATATTTTGCTATAATGCCTTGGTATTGCCATCATCTAGGTATAGGTTACGCTAACTGCTTATTTATAACTTTGTTACATAAAAAACATTTTGATAACAAAAGCTTGTATGTTTACCTAAGTCTAATTATCTTCTTTGCAATTTTTTTATAAGAGTATTACCGAGTTAAATTTTCTCATCGATAGAGTACCACAACAAAGAATAGGCTTTTTAGGATTTTTTTTGTACAAAAATTATAAACAGATACGACGGTATTCTACAAAGTGGAAAATGCTTAATTAATATTTATCTGCCCCGTCTATACTTCAAAGGTGTCTACATTAAAATAATTAATTTTCTGTTATGAATGAGATCCTTTAGGAAGCGAGCGCCGATTAAAAAGAACTTTTGAATTATGTACGTAATTATAATGTCTAATTGTAACAAGATTTGTTAATTTCATCTAATGAGCAATTAAATATTATAACTTAAATAAATACTTATCGGCTGTGCGAATAATTAAAGAATAAGAGATAAAATAAAGCAGCATTACATTTATTAAAATTAAAACAAAAGACTCTCCGGTCTAATCGGTCTCATACCACAGGATAAATAAGTTATTTCAGTGTTTTCTATCAACTGAATTTTTTTTTGGCAATATCCATTTTTAGTAACGATATACAAATTAGCGATGTGAAAAATCTCTATTTATATCGATATCCAATATCAGTAGATACAATAAACGTATCCCCAATCGATAGGCAAAAATATGGAAATTAAATTGCGTTCAAATATTTTGAATTTAGGAGTCGCTTGTTGTATAATATAATATATTATTATGTGTTTGTCTATACCACGGTCATCGAGAAGCGATACAGAATGATAATATTGTTCGAGTTTAAGTCGATTAAAGTGGAGCTCGCTGACATCCGGGAGGCCATTTTATAAATTCGTGGTGCCTTCGTTTCGGCCACTGTAATAACAATGAAAATAAATGAATGCAAAACGTGAAAATAATGTATTCATCTTCGTATTGTACCCCCTTGGCACGTCCAAGGGGATACACTATATAGATATACCACGGTATAGACATCATTCTGAGTGAACAGGAACAAAAAAATAATAATTTTATAAACTTCTATCGATATCGGCACATCACTACCGCGGAGAAAGGCTCGCCAGTTCCTTACACAGCATAGATTTCTTTTTAATACCGCACATTTAAGCTCTGTGTAGCGACCACATGTCGTTGGGCAAACGCTTTCATATTCTTGTTGAAACTGTACTATAATATTAACTTCCGATACGGGGGTATACGCTTCGTGGTAATAAAGTATATGGTTTTAATATTAACCGTTTATGTTTTGAATGGGAAATATCAAACATAAATCCAGTGGTTGTGGCCTGAAATGCAGTGGAACGATGCGGTAATTATTAATTCTTGTTCGCTCACCAAATGTTTGTTTAGGATAATTCTACCCAATCTTTAACGTCAATAATCTTTTAGTAATTGTACATTTTTATTTTTGTGTATATCAGTTCATTGATTAATTGATAGTTTTATAGATTCAACAGTCATAGTCGTATATATAAAAATCGGTCTTATTTTTGCAGGCTTGAAAATAGTATTTTAAAACACCAATTGCCGTATTCCACTATACAGTTACTTATCACAGAAATAAAATAAAAGAACAATTATTTATTAATCATAAATAATCATGCTATTTGTTGAAAATAGTATCCATTCTGTTCAATTAATTATTCTTTGGTATATTAGAACAAAGTTTAAAATTCCCTACCACAAGCGTGGGTAAATGCGAGTTACCGCCTGCAAACTGGCTGGTATATTAAACTTGTCGTCTGATTTATGGCATTTTATTGTTTTTGTGGGCTACGGACCGCCCCTCGCTACGTTTCCACTTATACAACTTGCAGTTTTTTTATAAAACATAGTGTAGCTTACGTTAAATACGTTACGTTGTGTCATACCTATACGGTAAAGGAAAACAGCGTGAGGAAACCTCATGTCTTAGTAATCTAACCAATTTTTGAAATCCACCAACCCGCACTAGGCCAGCGTGGTGGATTGCGGCCTGAATCCCCCTCGTATTGAGGCCCGTGCTCAAGAGTGGGGACATTAAAGCTTATTATTATTATATTGTTTTTATATGTATCTTTCACTGATTATCTAAATGTAAACGGGTGTAAGCCAAGTGCACATCAGGTTGTTGAAATGTGAGACTGATTGTGTGCTGGATTCTTATAGAGTAACATGGTTCATTGGAGAAACTTGAAACATCCTGTATTGTAGCTTACACGTACTGTAGACTTTATAAGAGTAGTTTTTGGGATACAGTGGGATTACCACAATAGGTACTCAATTTGCTAGAAACCTAAAAAAATATTAAGTTTGTATGTAGATACTTAATTCTCCAAAAAATAAACAAATTTGGAATAAAAGAACACGAAACCACTTTCTTTGAATCCTTAACCATTTTCGTTTTATTTTCAAACGGGGTTGCCGCAGCTTTAGCAAGTGGAGAAAATGTGTTGCCACAGTGAAAAAATAATAATGTACCTTCTGAAGGATTTTGCGAGGAAGGCAAGTGGACGGTTTCCTTACGTTTCTTTCCCAAGGGACCGACCCCGGCATGAGAACATCTTAGCGCTCGCCTCGACAAATTTAACAAGGAAATTTTCTTTGAAGTATAAGATTAGACGGATAAAACAAACTCTTAAAATTAATTTCACCTTTAATAATTTTACTGTCGTAAACGAATTTGATTTGTAAGCTATTTTCAGTTTATTCTCTCGGCAGATTCTCAAAAAAATGTTTAGATCATAAATTCATATCCACTTATTTTACGGATAAGCCACAAAATTATTTATTTTTGGTGTGATTTATGTGTGTATGTATGCATGCTACAATATCTGAAACATAGTAAAATGGTGCCTGTAACGACGTCTACAATTAGAAATGATATCCTTTACTTATCTTACAGATTTATCGAGATTACAGGTTATTCATCAAATTACTGTATCTTTTGCTTCCAACAAAATCGAACCCCAACATTTTCGCCATTTCATTGTTCAGGATACATTTATTGTGGAATTATATGACGAAGAACCCCAAAGTCTACTTCATGTTTCATACCGGATGTTTATTTCACAAAGTCTTTTTAGCATTTACACATGTCGGTATAAAACCAAAATGGCCTCAACCAAACGGGTGTTACTGCGATCCGTTTCCCGACCAGGCCACAATAAATGACTGACGTAGGCCTCGATCGAGGACTTTGATTTCCCATGCGGCCTGAGACACAAGTTTTAAATTTGATTATTTTTATCCTTACCTTGACCTTCCTTCCTTGACACTGGGTCATGTTGTTCTCTTGAATTGGATATCGTGTCCAGATTACCAGTACCTTGCTACCTTATGGTAACAAAAACGCAATCCTGTATAAACCGTAGCCTGACTTAGTAAGATCTAAAAAGGGTTAAATGTGTATTTCTAGATTCAAACCATCCGTTATTAGGCCGAAGAGAATGGCGATGGAATCACTTATTGTTTCAATGAATTTCAATGAGCAGTTCCACCGTATCACGCCGACAAACAACATCTTCAAATAACATCTGACTAACTGCAGCTATCCACTCGCAGTTAATCAGCGTCTCTAAATGTTAACTCAGGACTTGTTGAACTTAATTACAAAGTTGAAAACATTCGGAAAGGCGGAGCGTCGGCTAACTTTTGGGAACGCAAACGGCCGTTATGTGCGTACTTACTTCATTCGAGACGATAAAACGTATTTACTTCATGAGTGAAGTTAGAAAGTACATAAGAAGCAATAGTTCTGCCATGAACGTTATAGTTATTCGACCAACTTAAGGTTAGAAATAGACTATTCACAATCCTACAACTGGTCTAAAGCTACTTTGCCCATCTGACCCGGTGACAACCAGATTATCTCGACCAATTTATTGTACTAGGGATATAGGGGATACCACAGGGTCGTTCTCCAACCAAATCAGAGCTGTAACGGGACTCACTCTACCTAATGAGACAAGCCCAAGGTAGAGTTAGGTGAAAGCAGCTGGTCAACGTCTCTATCAGGATGGACACGTCCTCCAGAAATGTAGAGTACGATGAAGAAGAAGGGTTTCGTAAAATGCCTATATGGATAATTGTACGGCGCGCTGTCGGCCACATGACGAACTAACAAATTATCAATATCACAAAATAAAACGCACATTTAATATTTTTCTTACTTCCATACTTTTGTAAAGAACCTGAAAGATATTTTAATTTGATTTAGGGGTGACATTACAAGTATATTTAGTTCAAATTCGTACGATTGTTTTTATTAAATTCGGTTACAATAAACAACTTTGTTTAAACTTGTTTGTTACCGGAGTCGACACACGGTACAAGCGCTCGTGATACTTGAAAATTCCGAAGTTAAACTTGTGTTTTTGTGTAATATTGTTACGCAGTTTATTTTGTGTATACGTAATAATGTTTACGTTTTCATTATGAAATTGTACGCGATACCTACATATAGTTCGTCTATGTACCCAACATGTTCTTTTATTTTTTACCCTCCTTGAGGCAAGCTCCAATTTCGAGATCATCATCATTATGAGTAACTCTTTATTGTAGAGTATTCTCCGCAAATACTTTGTGACAGTAGGCAAGAAGCATTAGGTATCTATTATGGTTTTTTTATGAGAAATAAATAGAAAAATCGTGACATCAATTCTGGAAAGGAATGGTTAATACCAGCTGCGCAGACGGAGGAGGGTGCCTCACTTTTATCCCGAGCAATCAGCGAAATCGCCAAACAGGCGGGTTGACAGCCAGAATTATAAGCCAATGACAGTGCTCGGGCGAGGCACCGCGAACATTTACCTACGGCGACTACAACACTAAGAACATACTGAACGAGGTATAGACAAGTCAGTGTGGGCCTTAGACCATTCTCTGGTGTGGGCTTTACCCACCCTGACACTATGGACCTACTTCATCAATGTCAATCAGTTTTAAAACTGAAAGAGCTCTTTCAATAAATGCCGTAAATTTGTCACGATTTGACGTGACGTCGCGTCGCCGCCGTCAATTCCATGTCATCTGTCGGTGCGCGGGTAAAACAACAATATGGCCGATAAAGGAGGACCGACATCCGCTTCCGGTAACCGCACAAGACGAATCGACATAAATTAAAAATAACACTTTTTTGTGTGACCTTGATTGCATTTTCTTCAGGGCAATATAAAAATATTATAGTAGTTAAGTTATTATAGTAGTAGCCAATAGGAACCTAGTATTACCATTTTCGTTTACTTAAGATTAAATATTGTTTTTTAAGGACCATGGCCGACAGTTTTTATATTTTCGTCATGCTCATAAATTATGACCACGTGATGTATGACAATAAATTTAGTTTAGTGAAGTTCAGTTTGTGTTTCAACAGAATCAGCACCCTTACCTATCTATTTATATGAAACATAAAACTTACAACTGTATTGACAAAACTTATTCACAAAAAATAACAAAACAAAAAAAGAGCACAGATTATTGAATCGAGTCGCCGCTCTGCACCGGCCCCACAGTCACGTATGTCGCACGATGTACGTTAATATGTCGTACGTGCGCCGCCTGCCTAATGCCCGCTTATAAAACGTGTAGCGGCGCTGCAGTCGCGCGATTTTATTCTCCTTTTGATTGTGTCAGCGTGCGTGCGGGTGCCGGCACGTGTGTAGTCGGCCTGCGCGGAGGTTTGGCTACATTTTAATTTGTCCGCCTGTTATTATGTTTAGTTAAGGTAGAAACAATTGGAGGCGATGCAAGAGATTGGGAATGATAGTTTATTACAAAGTAAAAAACTGATAAATAACTCGGGATAATTAGAAAAAAAAGCTTTGTTTATGTCTCTGATGTTATACATTTATATCTGCATTAGTTACAGACTATATACTAAAATTTAGAAAACCACAAGTATGTGATACTTCAGGATGGGACAATCTGGGAATGAAACTTAGGTATTTTACATGGTCACCCACCATTTGCAACCACTAAACAAATAAGACAATTTCCATGATACATTTTGTTGAGCTCGTTATAACTCTTGGAAATCTTACTGAAACCCATCAAAATACAGTAAAATCTGAATCAACTTTGAATCCCCATTTAAATCATGCAACCAGACTGAATCACTTCTATATTCTTATAGATTTATGGAACCAAACTAGAACAAATTGTGACATTACTTCGTCGAATAAAAATCTAGCGTCTCTGCCGACATGACGGGCGGATGATTTATTGTGAGACGATAATGCCGCTATCGCCGTCGCCATCTTGAATATTCGGGAATTTAAATATTGGTCCTTCGAAGCGTTTGAAGCTAGAGTCAACCATGGCACGCCGAAATTAATTTCGCTAAAGCATGTCTCATCGAAGCACATTACACCGATGGGTTTGTACAGTACACCGAAAGTTGGTATAACACCTAAACGTCGAAAAAAAAAATTGTCCTATCCGGAAATAAAAATATTTCCGAATAGAGACCAAGTTATCCCTTTTAATTGGAGATTATATTTATTATTTGCTGTTTTAAAGGTTCAAGACTCCATTGGTTCCCATTTTTTGCAGTGGTATTTCGATGTTCTTATGGTAACAATCGTACCAGTCTGGGTATGTGCCTAGTAAATGGTAATGGGCACTTTATACTAATAGGCAAGTGTACACTTTTGTTTACCCTTCGGAGGTATCAGAAAGTTGGCCAGCTTTTTGTAATACAAAACTATCATGTAAATAACACATGACCGCTTGTAGAAAATTCAAGGGTGTAGACAGCATTGACGCTTGGTATATCTACCATTAGTGCGTCCCTTTCTTGATGTCCCTTTCTATGTATATAAATAACTTTGAAAGAAATTGATAGCGATGATTGATCGCTACGGCATCGCACCCTTGCACTGGAGACTATTTGACCGAAAATACAATGGTGATATTGAAATACTGAATACAAAATCTTTGGCAGAATGTCCAGCAAAACTGAGGAAAAGCAATCCACCAATAAGGACGGTCTAATTTTCTTACCGCCCAATGGTGGCCATTTTAAGCAATAAAAAAATCAGATTTAAATGTTGAAGGCATGGTTTATAAGCAGTTTGACGATGCATACAAACCTTATAAAGTTTAACACGTCAATTCCATACGAAAACGTAATGACGTAACGTCAATTAAATTTGGCTAGCCATCGAAAATACGAGGTCAGAATGCTAAATCAGCATTCCATTTACCATTAGTCCACCACTCGATTCGTGCTAACGCTGCTTGGAACGCTCAGTAGAAAATGAAAGCCTCATTCTACCCTTAAATTACTATGCTGGCTTTCCGTTTCTGAAGCTAAATGAAAAAGACCTTAATGTAGAAACGTTCAAAGTAATTATACCTCTTTGTAATCGACCAAGAAAAGTACACAAGCCGCAACCATCCATAACCTGATAGAGGGAACCGGAAAATACGCCGTCAGAGCCCATAGCGGTGCAAAGAAATTTGAAAGTTATTCCAATGCTGGAGAGTGCAAATTTATTTGGTGTGCTGAAGAAATTTAAGACCGTTCTAATGTAGAAGGTCTCAGCCAAGTGTCAAACGCTCACTATTATGACGCCATAGAGAAATATCGGCACGTTAGACACGCTCCATCGAGTCTTTTTAACTTCAGATGCCTACAAAATTCACCCGATTCATTATTCGCTTTGGTTTACTTAGTGGGATTTTTACTGGTTTCCTTATTTTTTTGATGTTTGAAAATGATCATGTCGAATTTCACTTAGTATTCGTTAGTTTGTGTTGCATTTTGATGATTGGTAATGTACGAGTACTTATAGTATAAATTGTAATAGTAGCTTATCTTCAGCATTTTAGATATAGGTACCCCCAACAACATAGCCTTTGTTAATCGTTTTAAAATTAGCGGGAATTGCGTTAAAAATTTTAATTATAACTTTCTACGATTTATGTAAGAATTAGTCACATTTAACGTTGGTAGAGGTAACCCAACCAACTGATCGGCTCGACAGGGTAGTATCATCCTCTCACAGTACACCGGCGTAAAGTAGCATTATAGCAGCGTTTCGTACGATGAATGAGATAGCCGGAAGCCCAATCCCCTCTCCCTTCCCCGTCTATTCCACTCCCCTTCAGGTGGCTAACGCGCGACCAAAGCTTTTGGTATTGCAACCATCTATAGTCTACAGTTACTGCTTATAATCAGGCAGATCCTAAGCTTGTTTGCTGACATTATTCTATAATTAAACATTACAAAAAACAATTCTACGAAAATCTATTTCAAAGTAAAGGCCTGCACTGACACTGCCAAATAAACTATGAACAAAGAAACAATTTCTCATCATCATTCTAAAAAAATAAAAACAAAAGGGCAACACTTTTCATTAAATTATAAATTCGTCGTCTCCCTTTGTTTCTTCGCAAATCAAATCAAGCCTCGTCAATCTGAGGACAAGGATTCGCAGTTCTTGCTCCGCATTCTGTTGACTAACACTGATCTTTATTAGGTTTACGAAAAACGAGGGGCCACAGCAAAATAAATTCGTCGCGACAGGGGTGGCTCGTCAACAGGGGTGCGTGCACCCACGGCCACGCTGGTCCATTCATTGTCCCTCTGATGATGTTAGTTCGTGTCGGATGCACAAAGTCAGCCTCGCCGGCATTGTCACTTTTAGAGAATTCTGTAAACACTGGCCGTACGGACTTGTTTTGTTCGTGCAACTCTGTTTGTTGATGTTTCTTTATTATTTTTGTACTCGTTTCGTATTGGTTTGAGCGCGTGTTATTATTTGCTGGCTTTTTTAATGATTTTAATGATTTAAAAGTATATTTTCTGATAAAATTGTAGCTGTCTCGTCGATTTTCGATTATATAACTACAAGTTTTCATATCACTGGCTTTCTACCAAGATTTCTTCTTCCAATATTTTAATAACCGACCTCATGAAGCGTAAACCGACTCCATTCCTCACACCTGATGTGCCACATTCGAATTCAAACGCACATACAATACGATTCGAGACACCCTCGCTATCGAAGGGAATTTATTTCTAATTTCACCCCCCAATTGTCAGATGTATGATTTATCTTTTGCTTCGAGTTTATCTATTGTTCTCGTATAATGAAGATATAGATATATTATGTTTTATATATATGCACGAGTATAATAATATGTACAAATAAATACATAATAATAATAAATATCGCCAGACTGACACACGAACTGTATGGTCCCAAACTAAGCAACGCTTGTACTATGGACGTACAATGGACTGGGGGCGATCCCAGTGACACCCAGACCAGGGCTAATTACGGAAAGGTCATTTCCAAAATTTACCCTGACGGGAATCAAACCCGTAATGGGAATGGCAAGCAAGAGCTTGAAACATAAATGAAAATAAGAAGTCATTGTTTTGTGAAATGGTTATTAAGAATCACACTTTTCTTGGATCATTTGACCCTGGTGACGACTTCTATTGAGTAGATCACATCCTGGTTTCCTTAATTTTTCCACATTCCTCGAAAAATAACAAAGAATGTAACAAAATCAAACACCATTTACGAGCCCACTGAGATAGATTAGTAAAAGGAACACGTAGGAAATCTTCCAATTTTGGGTGGAAAAGTAGAAAAAAAAACGAAGCTGATGGATTGCCCGTTTTCTTATTAGTGTTCGGTTAGCGACCGTGTATTGGTAGACATTTCCTGTAATGTAATGTAAAGTAACCGACAGTTTCACCGTACGTAGGACTCTCGGCTTACTGCACCGGGTAGTTGAAGGTTCGATTCCTGTCAGGATCAACATCGGAAACCGTATATTAGTAATATGCCCTGGGCCCTAACCACGCTATTTACTCATATCGCAATAGAAAAGCAAACGCTCGCGATTACGTTTCAAACGCTCCGCTTTTGACGTTTTGCTGATACCATACCATATCAATGTCAGTAGAAATCGTGAAGCTTGTGTCAGCAAAACGTCAAAAGCGGAGCGTTTGAAACGTAATCGCAAGCGTTTGCTTTTCTATTACGATTTGAGTAGCTAGCGTGGTTAGGGCCCTGGTCTAGGTGTCAATGTTTCGTCATTACAGCGAAGATTTAGGTAATGCCTCGTATTCCAAAATTGTTTGTTGTAATAACAAAACGTTTAGTTAAAAATAAAAATAATAGGAGCAACTTTAAATATTATTTGTTGTTGCAATTTTATTTTATCATTGTTAGTCCTGTAATCATTCACCAAACAAATATGTTACATAGACGAACGGATAAACTCACGGTATAGCTATAGATTGTACTACAATATAATATACAACATATATTTTCTTGGATGTCATAATAATCATTCGTAACTTCTTTAGCACAAACCTGCGAATATTTCCAAAAGTATGCGCGCTGAGCCGGGCAGGATAAAACATACAAGAATTTTCTTATCCCGTCGACGCCGGTTATAAATGATGGTCGGAACCCTTCGCGTTTTAGTTAAAGCTTTTCAGACCCTTATTTTGGCATCCTCGCCAGTTTTTCTGTTAACGAAAACCTACTTTGGGGTAATACGCGGTAATTTTGTGCGAGTCTTCAACAATTCGTTGGTGCTATACTTTTTTGTGAGCAGAACTTGAGTTTATAATATCTGTTGTCTTTGTGCCGTGTAATAAATGTGGGTATTCCACAAGGCATCGTATTGGGTCCATGTGTTAGAGAGGCTACTGAATCCTTACCTGTAGTACACGATGTTTCACTTTTATCTCAGTTTTATTGTTTCGAATAATAATCTCGTTTTTATCTATCCAATATAACCATTTTCACTATCAAATAATACAGAAAAAATGTTAAACAACACCTGAAAAACATGTCAAACTCGTATCTGAAATTTTAGCTAGCGTTTTAGATTTTTACGTGCGGTTCTATGGAAATGTGTCGTCTAACAAAATGCACGGTAAAATTTGAATGTAAGGGGGTGTACGACAAAAAGTCGCGCGATTGTGTGACATGATCGCTTGCGGGCGTGTCGCGCGGCGTGGTCGCTCTGACGCGTGGCGCGATACCGCACAGTGGGCTGATCGCTCTTTTTGTTGACAAAAAACATGGATTATTTTTGCTGCCGAAAAATATTTTAAATTTAACGTTGGTTTAGTATGTAATTGAACCTGCAGTAGTTAAGACTCTGTTAACGTTTTCGTAGGTATGAGCTTAAAAAATCACAATATGTTTCTCTTTGCGAACTGTTTTAATTGTGTATGTAGTATATTTTTTATTTTATGAAATAAAAACGATAGTTTTATTTCATGAATATTTTCCGACTTCGCTATGCAATTATGTAGGGGATATATGCAAAAAGCGAGTGCAAAAATGGACCAAATTGCACCATCGATCATACCCGGGCGGGTGCAATACGGCTACTCGCATATTCACATTATTCACAATTTGTCCTCGGTTCACCGGCGCGGCGGCGTACGGAACTTGAACGGGCTGAAGAACACTGTACGTAGCTAAACTTAGCGTTCTTAAACGCAGAAATTTTCCAGAAAGCAATTTTTTCCGGACATAATAAAATTGTCCGGACAGTCCTGATGGTATTTTTCAAGTGACAGAATTTGTTCAGCGATAACTATATTGAATGTTTACAATACTTTTCCTAGACAAGCATTTTATGCGCGCACGCATGAAATTTAAGTTTCAGAGCTAAAAAACGTGAAGTAATTAAAAAGCGCTAATAAAATGTCATTGTAAGCTTACAACGTTTACCAACTCTACTACGTTCTAACGCTACGCTACGCCGAATATGATAGAGCTGTTTCCCTCCGCTAACGCTCAGATTCAACAAAACCACAACCTAGAACCATGAATCATTCCGGGCGCATAATCAATCACATTTAGTTCCCCGGAACTACTTTTTAGTCCGAATCTGAATTAAAACTTAGTGCGGTTTATCTTAATTAAATGTTAAAGTGGAAAGTTTAAGTTAATTTTGTGAGACGGGCAGTGAATATGAAGTACCTAATGAGTTACATTCTAGTAGGTAGGTATAGGACTGTTATAGGTTATGAACATAAAATTTAACTTCAATTTAGGCTTAGGTTAGATAATGGCGCTAATAGTGTTGGTTAACTACTAAATTTGCAATAACTTGAAATATTACTATCTTGCTCAAGCATTACGACCGTGATAATGATTTACATTACCATTACCACCAATGTGTAGGTAAATTTAATTAAACATTTTTCTGATTATCGAATCACTCACGATATCCAATTTTGAGGACTAAATTGAATCTCTATGAAGGCAAATCTACACAAATAAATAAAATTGGAGTGTCTGTTTGTAATATCAAAATAACACCTTTTCACTAAATGCATATGAAAGTACATGCGACACCTATAATAAAAACGCGATTTAAAAAAAATCTGTCTGTCTGTCTATGTGTTTGTTCCGGGTAATCTCCGAAACGGCTGGACCGATTTTGACGGGACTTTCACTGGCAGATAGCTGATGTTACAAGGAGTAACTTGGGCTACTTTAATTTTACAAAACAATTAGGGTACCGCGTAAAAAAATAAAAACACATGAAATCAAAGAGTATCTCCGAAACGGCTGGACCGATTTTGACGGGACTTTCACTGGTAGATAGCTGATGTTATAATCAGTAACAAAGGCTACTTTTATTTTAGAAAAACAAAATTAAAAAAAATGGGTTCTGTCGCGCGGGCTCAGAACGCGGGAGCGGGCTTTTTTGTTAAGTTAAATTTCACGCGGACGAAGGGGCGGGGCTCAGCTAGTTCTACAATAAAAATCCTCTATCAGCCACCTGAGGAACTAATAATTGATCACACAAAAAATTGTCATAGACGTACAAATACATGGTAGAGCTACTACCTACTACATAAGATATAGATGATATTAAATAATTAAAGGCCCATATTCCCAAACATTACTATGATATCTCACCGTGCGCGCGAACGCCCAGGACATTGATAGGTCAAACTTTCCAGAGTGTTAGTCTTTTACTTGGTCAAGTATTGTATGTGAATGAAGCCTAAAGTCCAGGAAAATGTGTGAGCAAACAGTAACCATCACAATAAAATTATCTCCCAAGGAAGCCCCAGTTTTACATCATGTTCTCATTGTACACGTCAATGGGAAAAAACAATCACTACGTCCGTAAACCTGAGCTGAGGGACAAAAAAAACGTGTCAGCTACAAAATACCTCCAGGCTACGTACCTGAAATAGAGAAAAAATAAACCGTGTAACATAACAAATGCAGTGGCCTACGTGAGTGGAAAGAAACGTACCAACAACCAGAATCCGGTAACAAAAAGAAAAACGATAAATTACGTTAAAACGCCGACAAAAACCGACGCGCCGCGTAAGGCGGGCTATACGTAAGACTATTTTCGTTTGAAAGGGACGTTTGGGTTTTCGTGCGACTGAAAGATTGAAAATACATGTTTAAATTAAAATTCTAATATACTTAATAATTTTATTCATGTAGGCCAACAAAACACTTTTAGTCCTAAGAATCGACCACCGGATTGAAATGATGCTTCCACTGAGAAGATTCGGCAAAAAATTTAATGGCCACATTTTTCAATGGAAAGGAAGTAGTTGTACATAAACAGAAACAACAACGCAATATTGTGAGCAAGCAACACCATTGTCACTAGATATAGCTAGAAATCGATGTTCTAGTAATTTATTAAGAAATTACTACTTATTGACTATTTAATATTTTCTTTATAAATAAATTTTTATTTTATTTATTTATTTATGATCAGGCATCTCAGGCCCATAGATACATAACTTATAAACTAACATACATATTATTAAAAACTAAACTAAACTGTAGGTGGTGACGGCGGCAATCTCCCCCGAAAGCGTCTGTACACCACACCCTTCGGCCAGTAGTCTTCCTGCATGAAAGTTGACAGCCTGTCTGAGGGAACTCTAACCACAAACGCCTTGAAACTGGCGTTGTGACTGGAGTCCAACGGCTGAACTCACAATGAGACATTGCTCTTTATTCTGATGTACTCAGCAATGTCCCCCGCCTTGCTGGTGTAGTGGAGGCGGGACAGGTAAATAAAGTTATTGATGACTAAATTAGCATTATTATGTGTTGTGTGCTTTTAAAGGCACGTTAAAGCGCTATAACATACGTAGCAATACACGTGCCATACTACTCGTATGCACTTTACGTATGACACTACGTCAATGTTACGTACCTTAGATAGCCATGGCTTTATTTGCATTGAGATTTGCAAGTCACGTGTTAGATAATATTTATAATGATTGCAATGTTACATAGGTGGATAAGACGAGCACATAATAACTTATTGCGATATAAAGTTAGGTTTGAAAACCAAAATTCTAAGACCATATAGCAGTCACAAATTAGTATAAAATAATTGGGTGGGTACTAAAACATAATAATAATCATCGCGTATTTTTACAATCTTTGTTAACTGTGAAAGTCGTGTTATGAATGGCGCACTTTACACATACCAATTAACAATCATTCAAGAATATTCTCGAATCATAATATTTTTTCTACGCTTCAACATTTTTCAGAATTATTTATGTTCATACCTCTAGTTAACTTATTAAACTTTACGTGCGTGGGAGAGGCTAACGACCTGTGATTCCGAATATTTGATTTTAAGTTGATAAATTAAATGTGAAACCTTAAGTACATGCGATAAGCCTGAAATATACTTGTTTCTTACTATAAGTAACAAGTACCACTAAGGCACGATTATTTCAAGCTATAGCTACTAGCAACATAAACATAATAGTTATAACGAACACAACGAAACATGACGTCTACATATATGAGCATGCTGACTAGCTCCTGCTAGACTAAACATTCCTATGTTTTAAGTATTTTAGACCTTATTTGAACCCCTGCTTCAACTTGAAAAATCGAACCTAGAGCCTTCTGTTAGGTGTTACAGGGGTGAGTGTTAAGGAGTACCTAGATCTCGCTGATGGTATTTTGACCCTAATATAATAGGAGGCCAGCCTATTACCATTATACCGCGCACATACGCGGTCAATGGAAGGAGGATGGGTAAATGCAGGTGTGTACTCTGATTTTGACTCTACAAGTCTAGTTAGCCGTATCACTAGTCAATATGACCCCGTGCGAGTCTCTACTTCACACCGGCTCGGGCCGAAGGGTGCAATCAAAGAGCAATGTTTGCGCATCCGACGCGTCCTCACGACCAATTAGCCCCGACATCGCGCCACATAAATTGTATCAAACAGCTCGGTTCCACGCTGTACCGGTGATCGCGTGGACGTACAGTGCAGCTGGAAGAGATTTTAATCCTACTAATATTATAAATGCGAAAGTTTGTGAGTGTGGATGTATGTATGTATGTATGTATGTATGTATGTATGAATGTATGTATGTATGTTTGTTACTCCTTCACGGAAAAACTACTGAACGGATTTGGATAAAATTTGGAACACAGATAGATTATAACCGGGATTAACATATAGGATACTTTTTAACCCGATAATCTAATACTACGCGGACGAAGTCGCGGGGCACAGCTAGTAAGTAATAAAATTTTAGAGCTCTTTACAGACTTTTCTATAAATTTAAAGAAAGGTTGCTCGCAATGTATGTAAATTTACCAGGGCCCTACAACAAAGCTAATTTTGGACTAGTGGGCGTTTCTTAATATTTTAATGACCAGGATGGGGATTGAACCCAAAGGCTTCTAGAAGTTGGTAAAAATACAAAAACCGCGATATGATGAGGTCTCTCTCATCTGTGTGATTAAATATTTTGCGTATATTACATGTGTTACCTCCGTTTACAAGCGTCTACAATTATCAGTCTTTGTCATACACAAAACTCGCACCTGGATTTTATAATGTTGGTATAAAGAAACAGTCATTAAAATCGATATTTGAATAAAACATGAAATTGTTATTTCTGTACCCTTTCTTGCTCCCTAGATCCAGACTCCCACTATTTCTGTCCCAACCCCGCTGCTGGCAAGAGTTCATTATCACAAATAAACTGAAGAGCCTTTCTGTTTTTATTGTTCCGGAAATGCTCTCCTCCACAATGTAGTGCGCTATTACATTTGAAATTGTGTCAAGTGTTATGCCAACTTTGAATTTTCTGCAAAACAAACCAGACATTTTAGAAAATATACATTTTAGAGGTCGATTTCAGTTAGTACAATTTTATTTTATTGTATACGATAAAGGAATTTCAATATATTATTTTCATAATGGCAACTTTAGTGGTTTAATTAGTTTATGATACGACTTAAAGATGATAAAAGTAAACACGATAAAGTTTAGTTTTATTAAAATGTTTGCATTTATCTGACTATCTAGTACTTCACAATATCTTATTCAAAGCATAAATAACCTTGCTAAAATTATGAACTGATATAATAATTGGTCTATCTTAAATGTCTTTAAGGGTTCACCTAAAGATTTACTATAAACACGAATTAAGATAATAGATAGAGCATCGTAGGGTATGCATTTTCAGCAACAATGACTACTTCTGAACTCTACCACGATGAAATTAATATAAATATATTAATCATAGGTATATTATTGAATCCTCACTCTCGATAAGACAAATATTAACACTAACTTACTAGAAAACCATTTTAATTAGGTCACCCGAGCCCATATCAAACACGAATTCAAATTGAGTTGAACCAATCGTAATCCAGATCGGCGGCTGGGCCGAACAAAACGTCTGTTATCTAATTAAACAGCCGATGGATTAACTGAGTGACAATAATCTTACGGCATCGGGTCGATGAGGCGGCGGATAATCCCGAATTTAATCAGCGGTGTCTCCCTTGAACCGTGCGAGCTCGTATAGGGGTTGATATTACAGATTATGTATAAATAGGGCATATAGAGTCGCAATCTGTTGTGAAATAAGTTGTAGCTAGATGTGTATTCAGGAATAAGAGCGACGAATGAGATCACTTAATTTTTCAATCACGTCATAATTAAGCAACCCTATTGGTTGATTTTGTCACTGTTGAATTTATAAGACAATACCTACGTGACCTCGGATAAATTGTATTATTGATATAAATAATTTTGCTGATTCAAATGGAGGCTTATGTGAATATGCCGTAGGATATTATTGCAACGATAGTTCAAAATAACTGTAGCTCTACCATTACTCTATAATATTTTCGTCTACGTTACATATTTCTGTGATTAGTTGTAAGTACCTCGGGTGCCTTAAAGCGGAGCTGACAATAATATTTTGCGAAGGCGCTAGCGGGCGTACTTCACGCCTTAAACGTATGGTAGAGCCATACCTGATCTCAGCAAAAAACTAAGCAGCTGTAATCTGTCAATCCTTGCGCACCTAACTACACTTCTCTACTAAAATCGCACCTATTACAATGCAATAGAGTGTGAATTATCCGCAAATATTATGTTAGAAGGATTTATAAGTAATCGATACACGTGTACGTAGAAATCATTAAAATTGTAACATAATAACACAGGGGGCTTTTTATAATAAGTTTCGTATAGGGTCCCATTGTATGCTCTCGCTGTATGGGTAATTACAAAATCTAACCCCATAGGGACATATTGGAAGGGTCTGTAAATAGTTACATTTCATTGTTGGAGGCAAATTATTGTGATTTAACCGAATGTTACAAAAGGAACGATGTAATGTTGCAAATTAGCTGCCAGGAACAGAGTTTCAAAGATATTTAGTAACTGACTTTTGCTACGTAATACCGACTAAAATATGACCTGATCAATGTTTCAGAAGGCATGCTAAGGATGCGGGTCTGGATTTCATTATATCCCGAATCAATCGGCCGACCGTCGACTCGACTGATCTATCTATCGATAGTCCATCGAAGGTCGATTGATTGGAATTAAAAACATCTAAAATCTACAGTACCTTTTTAAAATAAGGCGAGTTTCAAACTTCTTTGCATACTTTGATATTTAGGTATATAAAAAAACCTATAGGAAATATATTGGTTTGAAGACCGTTTGGCGCACTGCAAAGAGAATACAATACTATGTGCGCACTGGTTCAAGCGTAGGCCGCTCGGCTCACTACACCGGGTGGTTACGGGTTCAATTCCCGTCAGGGTAAATTTCAGAAACGGCCTTTTCGTAATTTGCCCGGGTCTGGGTGTCACTGGGATCGCCCCCAGTTCATTGTACGGTACCCATAGTACAAGCGTTGCTTAGTTTGGGACCATACAGTAAGTGTGTTCGTCTGGCGATATTTTTATTTATTATATTTATATTATTATTTTTGTAGAATCTCAATAAAATTCCAAAACTGAGACGATTACATCGACTATTACGAAGAATTTAATAATCTCTTGTTTACCGATTCCGCTTTGAAGTTGGAGTTCAGTTGCGACGCTCAGCGATGTCAAACGTTACAGAAAATACTACGTATTAAATATCTGTAACAGCCTTTGTACTGAATATATGGGAGTTTCATTATGAAAAGTAAGTAATGTAAGTTATATCATTCACCGAGGATGTTGTTTATGTCAAATAAGATTCGCTTTTTTATAAAACAAAGTCTGCAAATATGCGTGCGATCCGCCGGATGTTAAGCAGTTTAAAGCCTATAGATGCTTGCAGTACCAAAGGTATTGCTCGTACGTTGCTGACCTCAAGGGGAGTGTGACAGAATGAGGATAAGGAGATAAAGGATGCCGGCTACCGACTCCCTCACTCATTGTACGACACGAAGCTATAATAGCTGCTATATGCCGATCTTCTGTTAGAGGGTGGTACTACCCCTGTCAAGCCAGCACGTTTATGAGCTCTGTAGTCAATTGGCTACAGCTTGGCTCTACCACTGTCAAGTGTCACCGTCCTTTTTGAATAAAGAGTGTGAGAATTTTAAGAAATTAGCTGAAAATGACGACCGCTTGGTTTAGTAAGAGCATAGGCTGCCCTCCCCGTTGCAGCGGTTGTGGGTTCGATTAATGTCAGGGCTTTCCGAAATGGGCTTTTCGTAATTTGCCTAGGTATAGACCTAATTGCCCCAGTAGTTCATTATAAGGTACACATTGGACAAGCATTGCTTTGTTTGAAGCCATACAATGAGTGTGTATACAAAAATCAGCAATGCCTAGTTTCTGTGTAGGTACCTGTAAAATAACGTCAAAAAGGAAAAACAGAACCGTTCCGCGTTCCGATCCAGTTGTAGATATAAGAAAAAGTATGAAAAATTTACAATTTGTTAGTGCTCCCGTAGGCCTAAACAAAATAAACGATATGAAATTGAATTTGAAGAAAAGACAGGTCGCTTGACAATACCGAGCAACCGTGCCCCAATTTATTTAGGAATTCATATAACGCCATCGCTGCATAAAATAGGTGCAGTTAACTCATTATCACTAACTAAACATTAATCCAACTAACCCTATAAATTAACCGGAGCCCTAATTGATTAGCTAATTATAACGCTGCCGGCGCCTGGGTAAATAAGCGCACCAATACTATTTTGTCTGATTAATAATTTAACTTAATAGCTTCAACATAAAACATTAAAATTAATAATAGATGATAAGCGTTTAGCCAGTTTACTTAGTACGTTGCAACGAGACTACTAGCGCCATCTATTGATAAGAAGACAAAGAGCAATTTCTCACAAAATGTTTTACTCTTGTACTATAGTTTTTTTATCCAAATAAGGTATGACTGATTTCTTGCCCAAAAATCTCAATTAGGGCCCGACGTTTGGGCAATAAAAGTTCAAACAATGCTACGACAGCTTTCGCCACTGTTTCTATAAATAGAGGATACACGCCATGAACGTATCTGGTGGACAAAGCCGGGGTTCCAGCTGCTCGCGCGCAGATGATGGATCACCGGCGTGTCATCGCGGCTACAAATAGGGGTCGCCCATTCAACCGGCGTCGTTATTGTGTTAAATCAATTGCGACCAGCCCTGGTCGCAGTTAGTGATGGGGCTAATATCGATATTTTTAAAATTATTAAATATGAAACGAAGTCACTTTTACCTTCCGATTGGCAGCATTACGCTGGTATTGGCTGGTATAATTATAATTAAATATAATTTGCTCATTTTGATGTAAAATAAAAAACGCGATCAAGGAACAGAAGTGTAAAATTTATCTAAGGCCAGGGCAGCGCCGATAAGGTAATTTTTATACATATTTGCACATAATATATGTTATGCGCCTGTATTTATGTTATGTTTATAGACACTTGATCGATGTTGCATCACAATCGTCTCACCGGTGCGACCCCGCCTGACCTGTTCTGTTGTTTAAATCGGAGTTAAACAAATATTATTAAATATTACTGGTGATTCTAATTTCGAAAAAACAAAAGTGATACGAAATGTTTGTAACTAATACGTTACTTTGTACCCACTTATAAGGTTATTAAGTTGTGATGTATAGGTCCTCTCAGTTGCAGACAATACCTACCTACCACACCCATTGTATCTTCTCTATAAAAATCTATAAAACCAACAAAGCGTTCTTCAAGAAAACAAACTATCGACCTACGTAGGTACATCACTATCCCCCACTCCGATCTACGCCTGCGACCCACACAGTGGGCCGTGGTGACAAAAGTCAGGCAACCCTAAAACGCTGTTAATTCGAGACGAGCCCTATCTTGGGGTATCCTACAATGCAGCGTTGGGTTGCAATTTAATAGGGATTTTTTTGGTGATGATTAGCTACGTAATAAGCAAGGGGTATTTTTTAATATTGATCGTCTTTTATTTACGATATTGCTAGTTGTGACGTAAGCAGTCATGTTTTAATCGCATTACGGTTAGAACACACGCCAATAGTTCGCAAAATAAATAAATACCTCTAGCCAGACTACTGTTAGGTACCTACTGATAAATATATAAAGTATATTCCTCAATTACGAAACGCTTGTAGTGTGGGTAACGTGCATTGGAATAATCCCAGTGACACCCAAACCAGGCCAAATTACCTTAAGCACGTCAGAGGCGCTTAACTATATGCTATCCCTGTTTTCAATTTATTAAAACATATAGTTTAAGTTGGAAATTTAAATTAAATAGTACCAAATAAATACCTCATCATTACCTGGCTAATGATTATGACTATAGAATAAGGCAATCTAATATAAATACAGATGGAAATAAACGGACAGTGTGGTATATTTCGGCCTCCTTCGCAACGGGAGTGTACAATGCAGTAACTTCTTACTTCTTCGCGTACCTAGTGGAGATGGAATATAATAAATCTTACCCAAAAACCCCCCTTCTTCCGCATCCATCCCACTCCCCTTCAGGTTAGCAACGTGCGAACAATGCCATTGGTATTGCAAGCCTTTAGGCTACGGTAACTGCTTAATATCAGGCCGGTCGTGCGCTAGTTTGCGGACTTTGAAATATTTGATTAAAAAAAATCAAATCAACTAAATTGTCGTCACGACAATACCCCGAAACCGTGACAGTTACATTTGTCAAATCCGTACTTTTTGCGTCCAAATCGGTTTATTTTAGCGTTCGACAAATGGGTTTTTGTTTATTCACGAGCTCACGACGTCTTGCGACGCCGCGGCCGCCCGGCCGGGCTGAACAAATAATACACCCTGGGAACTGTTTCAAATTTACTTATGGACGATATCGAACTGCTTTCTCGTTAAGTATTACTTCAAAGATGTCAGAGAATCAAAATAAACACAATTGTTTTAATTAGTTGGTACTTTATTTATGTTCCTTGGGAGATCCCTAATTCTGTCTTTACAACCTCAGCTGTTCATCAAGTTGCTTGTAAGTATCCAGGTTCTGTCATAATATGACATCGTGGCTAACCACACAATAATTTAACTGTAATTAATCGCCTAAAATGCCATTGAACAATATAATATTCCTTGAAATTGGTAGAATCTACACTTTAAGCATCACTAATTGGATGCATAACTTTTTTAATAACTTCAAAATAAACTCATGGGCAAGAGTTTGTCAAAAAACACTATGATTTTAACTTTCTTCGTGCTAACACTTTGAAAATTATGATAAAATCAATTTTATTAATATTAAATCTCGAGGTAGAGTCAACTATTTTCTAGACGGCTATTTTACTCAACGCCTAAACATGCGTAGTTTTATCCAACATTCCTACCCAAACTAAGGGTACATTACTTAAGAAACGGGACCCTATAAATTTGTAGACACACTAACAACGGGGGTTCGAACCGGTGTCCATTGTATCACGATTCTAGCTAGACTCAATTCAAATAGTGACAGATGGACGGACGATATTTTATGCAGATTTAATCATTACTACAGTTGTTCAGTCTGTTTGGCCTACTGGCTGTATCACAACTTTACAACAAAGGAAAATAATGTTTTGATCAATTTTTTGACAGGCTTCTCAGAATCACTGCTTTAGGCCCGTATTAGAAAATCGATCTGTGACGGATCATGTACATGTAATTTTTGTCATACCAGTACAAAACTACTTGTTAAAAGTCTACGTAAAATCGCTATCAGACTTGAGAATGATTTATAAATACGCGCCTTAGCCTATTGAATGCAGATTTAATCTATAAAAAATATGAACGCCATAATTCAGAATAATATTATTTTTATATTCTGAAAAGAAAAAATAAAATAGATTCAAACAGAATAAAAACCATTAATACTAACATCACGAATATTCTAAGGCAATACTAATTCAAATATTTCAAAAATGAAAATAGTTACTATCGTGTGTGATAGCGGAGCCGCGCACACCCCGGGCTCGAGCCGTCGACAAATATTTGTGCAGCAGAATCATCCGCGAGCTAAGTCGCTGTCTATGTAATATCGTGATGGATGACGTCAGCTGTTTGTCTTGTCTACTCTTGTTATCGATATTGAGATGAGAGGGAGAGAGATGATGATAGTAGATAGCTGCGTGCTTCAGTTACAAGTTTAGAATGTACAGGTATCTAAGTCTGATTAGTTTTCAATTTGGGAAGTCAAGCCCATGGGTTAACATTGCTATTAATTAAAGTTACGCTGATTTTTGGACTGCCATTAGATTTAGATATATTTTGATTAGTAATGTTCAACCAATCGACTTGGATTTAACAAATCAGACGAAGATACTTTCTTGGCCCCCGGATTCCCATAACATGAAAGGTCGTTGACCTTGTAGAGTTTTCTAACGGGATTTTGTTTATGTAAAGCAAGTGTTTAAATGTATCTGATGCCTACTCGTTGACAAAGCTAGTGCCGCCCAGCGGCGCGCATGATGTGAGCGCTTGCAACTGACAATGTTACCGCCATGTCACTGCGCTTGAACCTCTAATTTTAGGTAAGTAATTATGAGTTTATTTTAACGAAACATAAATACAATTGGGGCATTCCACTTGAACCCCAAGGCGTCATTCAGCAACATGACACAATGATTTTTCTTTACATTTTGACTGTTTTCAGGTGCCGAATATCTGACAAAGAAATATATGCAACGAGTATGGAAAAGCCACATTGTCAATGTATCTTAAAGATATGCGGTTCCAACTATAAATGATAAGGGATAAGTAAATATTCAAACCAAACAGAAGGTTAACAGTACCTACAGTGCGGCTGGCCAGCGGCAAACCATGACGCTATAGAGCAGAATATTGCAACGCAAAAACGACTGTTATGTCTCCTATACTAATATAAGGTATTATTTTGATAATGCACGATATTCTTCAAGGCATCTCAATAAATGCTAAAGATGATGCGTCGTATTAAATAATCTAATATGTTGGTTAGTTAAGCTAGATGTAGCGAGTGATTAAATCAAAAGTCAGCTGTTAGAAAGAAGCCTATGAGATTATTTTTTAGTAATGCAAAATATCAGAACTAATAATGCAAAATATTTTTCTTTATTAAAGTAAGACTTGACATAGGAAGACTAATGGCTGTTCCTTGGACAGTATATTTATTAGTTTTCCTCAAGTAGGTACTCCTGTGAAATTATATTATCTAGGTCACTGTGGCAGTAACTCCGCCGTGCGGACTTGAATGGCAGTATCCAGTCGCCGCCATTAAGCGTATTGTGCTATTGTTGTGAACGGCACAATGCAAACACTGTCTATGAATCGAGAATGGACGGTGTTTTACTATACCTAAATGTAGAAGAATAAATTGTTTTACGTTTATTAATCGCCTGAACCCATAGGCCTTAGAACCGCTATAGGCAAAGGAGCACACATGTTTCAGGATGGCGGCTTCAAAACTTAGTGTAGAACGATCTCCCTTAAGATGGACTGAAAACATCATACGCGTCGCTCGTAGGAAGCCAGTAAATGCGAATAGCGTGGGATTGTGATATGTGGAAGTCATTAGGGTAGGCTTTACTCTAACACTGGGTGTATTTCAGGTCTATATGGAATCATCAATTCATAAGATTACATCATTTTAAGGGCAGATTTTGAAGAAGTTCCTTCTATTTCAACCGTATAATCCATTTTGCGTTTTAGTGTGATAAACTACCTATCGCGCGCCTATTGATGTTTTACGAATGGATTCCTGGATTTTCAGCGCGTTTGAAAAGGGTAGTATTGTTTGACCAATTATTCGGTTTTTTTTTTATAAAAAGTATTTTTTTTATGTTTTTATGGGTAAGTGAGTAGGTACCTACCCAGTGTTTTTGTATGGTGAATAAAAGATAAAAAATACCTTAAATGGTATCATAAGTAAAATGAACGAAATTCTTTGCAAGCTTATCATTTATAAGTGGGTATCCGAATTCATTGTTTCCGAAGCGAGACTGAAGTAACGACAGGCAATTAACTTACAAATAGTTTGCCAGTAACACGCCTAATTGGGTCCAATATGTTACTGATGACAGCCGGCCGGCTCCCACGCTCGGCTGACCTATTGCCAATGATGGGAGAACATTTCTCATCGCGATGAACGGGAAAAATAGGATATCGAGGCCGGGCAAGGTCAAGTATTGATTAGTTCTGATTCACTAGCGCTGGTCAAGTGGTTTAAGCGTGGATTACTCAGAAGTTTGGATAGAGTAGTTTTTGCGGGTTCGATTCCCGTCAGGGTAAATTTCGGAAATGGCTTTTTCGTAATTTGCCCTGGTCTGGGTGTCACTGGAATCGCCCCCAGTCCATTGTACGGTACCCATAGTACAAGCGTTGCGTAGTTTGGGACCATACAGTTGGTGTGTTCGTCTGGCGATATTTATTTATTTTATTAGTGGATCCGAGGAAAAATTCAGAGAGATGAAATTCCAAACGAATCCGTCTGAAAAAACCCTTAAAGATGTCTCCCAGAGGTTTATTTTAATAAGAAAAATCTAAAGATATTCCTAAAGGATTCGTGTGTAGAAAAAGTCAAATGGGATCGCATGTAGTCCAAAATCGCGGCTCTCTACCTGTCTCTACATCCCTACATAATTTATTCGGTTTTTCACTGAACTCTACTAAATCAGATGACCTTAAAGACAGCTCTATTAGTCGTAAGCTGATCACCAGTCCAAGTTTTCGAGCGGCGCCTTTATACAATTCACAAACGTTCACAGCTCGTAATTTAAACGTGATGTGTGGATGCTGTGAAATGAACGTCGCAGCCGGCCGGCCCTTCATTGAATCATGTGTCGTTAACAGATGAGCTCATGAGCACATTGACCTATTTATACTTTGATTTCGTGTTGAAATCTAATTTAGCATAAAAAGCATAGGGTCTGTTTTAAAAATACTCTCCTTTATAATTGTTACCTGTTTATTGTAGGGACAGGTCCGAATAGTACCTTGTGAAATCTTTCTTTGCGTTAAGTAAAGTGCAAGGCGATTGAATATAATTATTGTATAAAACAACATGGAATAAAATAGATACAGCATAATTGCGGTCAAACCCAATGTCTTTTATCGAGAACACTGAAATCTGGCTGCTATAGGGACATTCTTATGGTGACCTACCCAAAATAGTATCACTCACGGGAGGTGGCCTTAAATTTGTTCCTAACCGCAGATATAGGTTAAAGAACAAAGCGGTGGCCTTCTTAGTTAGTAAAGCGCTTAGTAATGTCATCTTCTTCCAACAACATGAAACAATAACATTAGGGCTCAGAAAAGACCTTTAGACGGAATCCACGATTATGTAACAAAAACCATCCCTAGACAAGTGCGAAGATCCCAAATGAATACTGAGTCAATATGAAGGAAAAAAAGGTTTATTTTGTGAAATAAGGTTGAGAATCGTCTATTATTCAGATAAATAATCGGATAACATAATACAAGTGAATACACAGACAGAACAAACTTACACAGTTATCAGAATACTTTAGTATCGGTGCCCATCACACTGATTTTTTCTATGTAAGTAATGAAAACCATCAGCCGTCGGCGGCCCTATTCTGAATAGACATTGAATTCTGTAATATGAATATAATTTAATAACACACAAAATTATTGAAAAAAGAAATCTTTCGGAACCTTCTTTCTAAATCGTTACAAAATAATTCAAAATGTTTTGTACTTCAAACCTCACTTCTAGAACACTGGCTCATCGTATTAGTCATTATTCATTAAACGAGTACTTACTTCAAACCTTAAATAATAATAAAAACATTTATTCGGCTACGGACACGCGACGCCATAATACTCGATATCGTAACGACATCGCAACCACGTCGCCACAAACCCGCGGAATAAGTGTATGACGTCAGTTCAATCATGTAATGGAACATCGAACGCAGACTGGCTTTTCAGAGGAATCTATCAAATGAACCATTCATGGCCCTCGCTGGGAGATAAAGATTTCATATGTATTACTAAATATTTTTTATGCTTTCGGCGCAAAACATATTGCGGGTCTTGTTTAGGAACGGATCAACCAAACACGCTTTGCAAATGTAAAAACCATAGAGTTATACCCAACTAAGAATGATTGTAAATGTAGGTACTCTGATTTACCAAATCCTCAAGAATCTCAACTGTCTCAGTTGCACAATATAATCCAAACGTCATGCATAAAATGGAAGGGATAGGTAGCTTAAAGAAAAGGATAGATTAAGATAAAAATATAAAGTTAAGAGTTCTCTTGATCATCAGTCGGCAAAAAGCCTAGGACCCGCCTGATGTTAAGCAGTTACCGTAACCTATAGATGCATGCAACACCAAAGGCTATCCTCGCACGTTGCCGTCCTCAAGGGGAGTGGGAAAGAGGAGGAGGAGGAAGTGGTTTGTCTTCCGGTTCTCTCACTGATCGTACGAAACGCAGCTATAATTGCTACTTATATGAGCTGTATAAGAATTGTATAGCAGCTGTATATTATGTTAAAGCAATTGCCAATTCCGAAGGTGTGAATGCGAGCAATCTATCACGGTCGCTTGCATGTGTGTCGTGACAAATGCCTTCCTAATCTGTTCCTGTTTGGCACTCCAAATTCATTTGCACTGTATATTGCGTAAAGTCTTCTAAGGCTCGAAGGAAAGGTGAATAATGTGAGGTCAATACTACGTAATATATTATGGTCTAAATGATGATCAACAACAAACATCATTTTCAGTTGGGCGTGTGAAAACTTTAATCTTGTATTTGCTTCGGTTCACGTGCAGTAAGTCAGTCCGATTTTTTATGAGTGAAGGATTTAGTGTCGATAAAAAAAAAATGCTAACAAAGTACCGGTTTTTTATTATGCTGTTTTTGAGCTGCTTTCTTTGATTCTAAACATAAAATAACACTTCAGAGGAGCTCATTCGCACTCGCCAGTATTTCCATTACTAAGAGGAGCGCGATGATACACGTGCACATTAATTTCGACTGACACGTGTCCTTTTTTAACAAGAACATAAATTAAAGAGTCTATATGTAACGCTGGGACAGCGACTTCATTCACAATATCTCTACGCCCAGCGAGCTGGCATTTTGTCAAGTATGGTCGGACTAAAAACTTATTTACAATAATTATTTCATCTTTCCTTAACGATAGCGTTGAAATATTGCCCCCAGTCCATTGTACGGTACCCATAGTACAAGCGTTGCTTAGTTTGGGACCATACAGTTGGTGTGTCAATCTGGCGATATTTAATTATGATTTATTTTATTGTTATTATACAGTTATTTTTTATTTTAACACTCTCCTAGCTCTTCCTAGAGTTGTTGCATGAAAAATAAACGTTGTTTGCTAACGTTGAGTGCAAATGTCATGTAAACTATCGATCGTTTCGGTAAGCTTCACCATGCCTCGGAAACCGTATAAGTTTCACAGGTGTTCATGTTTCAGTACTTTTGCAGTTAACAAGAATATAGACCATTATGTACTAAGTTCGAAATGTTCGAAAATAGATATTATACTTAACCAAACTTTTAACAAACATGAAATATTTGAATATTCCTTTCTCAAGCTGACTGTACTTAGGTAACCATGTCACAGTCGAGTATCAAAATTTATTATATTTCATCTTTTTCTACCAATATGACAAACGACAGAGAGGGAAGACGTTATTATATTAGGCTTCATATATATTTGAATATTTATAGACAGGATGTGGAATCGGCCGGCCGTTTGAAGTGGACTTTATTTTGGTGACTTGCATTATTAATAGCAATGCGCTAAGATTTGACCGCGATTTTTGACACCTTTAGATGTTTGGCACGTTATACATTATTAACTGTGATAACTTTTAGTGTAGGACTTATTTATAACTAGCTGTGCCCCGCGACTTCATCCAGGTAGTATTGGATTATTGGGTTAAAAAGTATCCTATATGTTAATCCCGGTTATAATCTATCTGTGTTCCAAGTTTCATCCAAATCCGTTCAGTAGTTTTTGCGTGAAGGAGTAACAAACATACATACATACATACATACATACATCCACACTCACAAACTTTCGCATTTATAATATTAGTAGGATGTAGGATACAATGTTACTGGTGGTAGAGCTAGATTATTCACAGTTCATTATAAGGGCTGGCCTGACAAAGAGGGGGGGCGGGGTGAGCAACTACCATCCACTTACAAAAAATTGTGAATCAGCTATTATAGCTGTTCGAACAATGAGTGATAGAGTCGGAAGCCCAACAGCCCTCTCCCTCCCTTCTCAATCTATTCTACTCGCTTTCATACGGCAACATACGAGGAATGCCTTTGGTATTGCAAGCATCTATAGGTTTCGGTAACTATTAATTATTAGGCGGGTTTTACGCTTGATTATCGACATTGTTATATACTAACAAAAAATAAACATATATACAGGTTGAAACAGAAAGGGTATACTTTTTTTCCAAAAGTTAACTTTGTATTTCTATAACTATCAGCTATGGCGGAAACTTGAAAAACAAAAGGTGTTGACAGATTTCATAAGTCTACAAAACCTTTAGTACTTCAACTGTCCCACAGAGCCGATAGGTTTAGAAATACAAAGTTAACTTTTGGAAAAAAAGTATACCCTTTCTGTTTCACCTAGTATACTAGGTGATACAAAATGGGTATACTATTTTTTTTGCAACTTAACTTTGTAAATCTCAAACTATCGGCTTTGTGGGACAGTTGAAGTACTAAAGGTTTTGTAGACTTGTGAAATCGGTCAACAGCTGTATTCCTATAATACCTTTTGTTTTTCAAGTTCCCTCCAAAGCTGATGGCTTTAGAATTACAAAGTTAAGTTTTGAAAAAAAAAAGTATACCCATTATGTGTCACCTTGTATATATGATACAGACAACGATATGACCACATCACTTGGTAGGTAGGTATACTTAACCACAAAATCATTACCGTACTAATTAGTTAATGCTGTGTAATGAGGTGAGCTATATAAGTCTATCTGCAGATGACAAAGACATACAAGTCATTTGGTTATTGAAGTGCGGTCTGCTGCCGTTCTCGAACTATCTCAGATTTTTATGTTCGTCTTTTAAATGCAAGCGTGGCTTGCTGATTATGCGGTCTTGGGTTCCATTCCTACCCCCTATCCAAGAGGATTATCTCCAAGCGTTTCAACAAATGTATGGGCGATATTGGCAGTTGATTACTAGATCACGTAACGATTTGAAGAGACGCTTGTAGACAGTAATTTTGGCTACAGGGTCCATTAAATTATTATAAGATATTTTTGAAGTGTGCCCGGTATACGGGGCAAAAGTAGTCCCTTACATGAAAATCTCATATAGGTACCAATCTCATAGGTAATTGATGTGGATGCGCTCATTTTTACTTCTGTCTACCCCTTTGAATAAAAAAGGCGTGATTATACTGTTCTATTTCATATTTATTTTATACATTTTATACATAACGGTGGTAAAAGACTCAGCACAACAATATTAATACAACACAATAAAATTAATATTCACTAAAAAACATCTCAAAATCACAAAATTTGGAAATAATGTTGAATATTTGTTATTCTGCTACTAGATAAGCTCTGGTCTGTCAGAGGCTTAAAATTACTACAATTTCAAACGATTTAAAATCATGCTCCAGTCAAATAAATCCTATAATGCCCTGGCCATGTTCATTGGGCCAACACTATCGCAGCTCGAATATATGCCATCAGCTTCCATAATACCTTTGGCCGATTGCCAAGTAACGCCAACAGGACTCTATTAAATTTGACCCAATTAATCTGACATTATAATTTCGGCAGTGAAACTCACCGACCTATAGTATAAGACTATACGGAATGTTTCAATAGTTCGAAATAATACTACTTAAGGGGTTGGGAGGAGTATTAAAAATAATAAAATTCCAAAACTTTTTTTAACATTTTTCCTTTTATAACGACACGGAGGACATGTTAAAACCTCTTCGGTAGTATTACATTTTCATCACCTGACGTACCTAACACACATACACAAACACACCCTACATATTCATCACATCTCACACACACTTCACTACACACAAACATACTACATACCCACTCAAACACACTACACAGAAACACACTACATATTCTTATAACAGTTCCTTTTAGACAACACTAAGTGTACTTATTTGTAAACTCATACGTTCCTCACTGAACCCATTCAGCAATTTTAACATGTTCTTTGGACTCAAGATACAGGCTGCCCTGCGCGCCTAGTTTGAGTTCCAATGATAATTATAGTATGTGATTTATTATGGAATAAATTGTTATGTCTTTTATGTCAGGAGAAGCTTCTTATGAAAGACTAGCGGCCCGCCCCGGCTTCGCACGGGTACATTACGGTTACATTATTGGAGTTTTAGTAAGAAACCCTAATTTTAAAAAAAATATAATATAGCCTATGTTACCCGGGGATAGTGTAGCTTCCCAACAGTGAAAGAATTTTTCAAATCGGTTCAGTAGTTTCGGAGCCTATTCATTACAATCAAACAAAGTTTTCCTCTTTATAATTATAGTATAAAAACATTAAAAAAAAATGAGGGGAACAATTCGAATTCAATATTCAAAGTTAAGACAGGACAACGTTTGTCGGGTCAGCTAGTATAAAATAAAATTACCATTGAAAATTACTTATAACAACTTTAAAAAGTTAGAGTAGCTCTACCGCATTAGTTTGACGTCGAAAGAGTTGTGAACACCTATGTTGGCTCTTCTGATCAATCAAATCACTGACACAGAATACTAAGTAACGTACAGCAACTAAAACAAAAGACTTTATTATACAGATCTAGCTACACCAGTCGCTCTCCACTGTTGTAATTTATGGGAAAGAGATATAGCATCGATACTTCTCACGTATTGTCTTGTTGAAAATACCCATCTTAATGCTAATAAACTTAAATACAAAGGTACTGGATACTGAACCAGGTTCTTAACTGGGTTCAGTTAACGAGCATCTACTAAAAATATATTTTATAGTCTGAAAGCGTATATCATGTAAAAGTTAGATGTAAATAAGGATATTTGTTCTCATTTGTTCCTTTTCCACACGAATATATTTATAATTATATAATTAACTCACGGGTACTGTTATAGGGTTTAATTAATCCCGGGAAACGCGAATGTGTCTCGAACAATTTATTGCCATAATTTACGACAGTGTCCCGGAAAAAAGGGAATACAAATACTATATAATGTGGTTTGTATTAGACGCTAGTTGGGTAAAGTAATGAGTATTTACTTGGTTTTATATTTAAGTTCATTTTTGAAAAGCGGTCGCGAGAACTTAGGGACTTTTCTTACGATTTTTGATAGACTTGCACCAAAATGGTAGTTGTAGGTTCGCTACAATCATGTAGTAACTAGGATTTTTTACTTGCCTAAATTATGGTGATCTAAAAATAAGTTTCAGACATACTTCTCTAATAACATTAAAAAAATCTTGTCAGATGATGGTGGCGTTGTCCTTGCAAAACTATCAAAAACGACGATAAAGCTAACACTGGTTCCAGTAAAGCCACCTGTACTCTACCTACGCTACCATCTCTAGGTCAGTTATTAAACGCTCAATCCTTGATGAAAACCCAACAAAGTAAATTATAATGCAATTCTAAACATAAAGCTTCTAAAAATAAATAAATGTATATAAACCATAAGCAGCCAAACCAAAATCAAGTGCAAATGGCCGCTAAGTTAAAATCGTAACAGCACATAAATCAAACGCGTTGCGCACATGTTTTAGCGAATGATTCACTGCGTTTTATCGCGTGCATGAACCATATTACAAGGGGTTAAGTTCGATTATACCATAAAATAATGTATTATACCTACGAGAAGACTTATTAAGATCACTTTGAATGTATCATACCAATTGAGTGGCGGGAAACATGTGGTATTGTTTTTTAGATGTCATGGTGTATTAAGGGATTTCTGAGAAGAAATATAATGCCGACTTTAAAATTCAAGTTCAGTATTTAAACAGTCTTGAAATAATTAAAAAGTAGAGTTTTAAATCACCGTGTATACATCTGGGTGTAAATCAAACAAGAGATCATTTATTATGATAACAAAGGAGCTCAACATCATGCTAACCACTTTTAACTATGAAGACTCATTTCATTGTTGAGTAAATGTATAGGCTGGAAATATTAGTGAATTAATCGCTGGATACTAAAAATATATTATAGTACAAACAAAACATTCAGAAAGAAGCAAAAAACAATTTTGAAAATTCCAAGTATACCTAAGTAACATCTTGTGTTAGTTATTTTTACCAAAATAAAAGTTTATACAACTTACCTAATACACCTTAAATATTTCACTAATTCACAACCAATTAAATTACGTATACAACATTCAATTAACCGTTATTAAAAACACACCACTAAGTTCTAAATTTATAACGTTAGTTCCAAATTCTAAAAGGTTTCATCCAATCACAACACTCGAGTTACGATCATTTTTCTCTGGGTTTTCAGCGAAGGTTTCGCAGGCGCCCGCCCAGCGCCGCGTCTGCCGGTAAACTACCGCCCGCCCTGCTGAAAGCGTTTGCGATATCGCTGAAAACATTATTCAGTCAGGTTCTTAAGTTTTCAAACTTTAGTACCTACTTTATATTGATATCTATTTATTTTGGTACCTAATAAAGATTAAATTACGGCGCGATGTATCGTCAAATAGGTATATAACAACTAAAATTGTAAATTTAGAAAACCCCCGATGCGACAACTTTTTAAACTACAAAAGAGCTGATAATTTTCGAACGGCTGAACCGATTTTCATGAAAAGTAGCTAAGAACACTCTCGATCAGAAGGTATTCTGTATTAGATAGGTATATCTAACAAAAAAAAAATGAAATCGGTTCATCCGCTTGGGTGCTACCATGCCACAGATAGACACACAGATACACAAATACACATTTTAAACTTATAACACCCTTTTTTTGTCGGGGGTTAACAAATATGATAGAATATAATACGTCCGACCACAATGACATTGGGACCTTGGGCGACTTGTATAACTGTACAACATAACATTGTACCTACTACTTAAATTTCTAGTTTCCTTACTAAATCTGTCACTGATTATCTTTTAGTGTCCGTAAACCAGACTGAACATAATTAGCGTGATCAAAACAACCTTCTAATAAAATACGCTTATCATACAAAACTTCTATTGCCGAGCCAACCAGATCGCGTGTCACTGACCCCATCCATCACGCGGATAACGTGGACAAATACATTCTCGAATTAACATAAACCCTAGAAATTGTTTGCAACTCCGTCTGGAATAATAATTAGACGATATCCAAGGCGTTTAAGGTATTATATATATATTATTATAATTATAGGTATATTTACGTTTGCATTACACTTTAAATGTAAATCTATAGTTAATTATCTGATATCGCAAAAATACATGAAATTATTAATTATTTATTCATTACGTGTTTGTCTCGAAACCGAGTTAATTTTAGGGACACATCTTGAAAATAAGATTTAGTAGATATCGAATTTTGTTTCCGGACTGGTCGTTTGCCACTCAGCTTACTGCACCAGGTTGTTACGGGTTCGATTCCCATGGGGGTAAATTCTAAAATGGGTTTTCCATAATTATCCCTAGTCTGGGTATCAATGAGACCATCCCGAACAATGGACTGAGGATGGCCTTAGTCCATTTTTCGGAGCCTATAGTGCAATCCTTACCAAATTTGTGACCATTATAGTCGGTGTGATAGTCTGGCGTATTTTTTTTAAGTCTTATCTCAGAACGTGCATTAGTATTATGTAGGCATGCTGCCATAAGTAATACAAAGTCTACCAATTCTCAGAAAAATAATGAAGGTTAGTTTATTCAGGGACAGTAAAAACCAGTTAATAATATGAGGGAAACATAATATAATTGTATATTAGCACCACATAAACCGGGATTGAGTAATATTAGTGGATTTGCGTACACTTAGTGTCGGAGAGGACTCCGCTGTTTATAACCGCGCGTTTGATTGCATCGTTAAACCATAAACCGTGTGTTACTTACTACGGAGTAACGCGGTTGCGTTTATGTAATGTTTTCACCCGACTATGGCAAAGCCAAAAAGAAAGGTTATGTTTTTATCAGTCTATATATGTGTGTATGCTTTTATCATTTTTACTTGCTATATTATGAACGGTGAAGGAAACCTGCGCAAGCAGGTTGTTTCAAAAACCTTTCGTGCCGATCAGTAACGGTTTTTACAAGAATCGATAAACAGATAGAATTTGACATAATCGATCCATGAAACCCTATTATCGTTGACATGTTACTAAACGTAGCAAATAAACAACCAATTGCCGCTCGCGTCTTACACCCACCCCTAGGGGAACCACTTGGAGCATTCAAATCTTATCACCGACGTAGGTGATCGTGACACTCTTGGGGCTACAGACAGTTCTAGTGGACACAGACTAAACGTGTGGCGTTAGAACACAACTTGCCAGGAAAACAATGTTTGTAAACGGTATTTGGAAGCCACCAATGTTCAAGAAAAAAATATAAAAATAAAGTATTTGAAAATCACGATACATACATAGATACACATACAAATATACATATACACTACACTATAGTGTACACACACACTAAATACTAGTGAGTATATAGTATACAGACGCTCGCTTGGCGTAGTAGTTCGAGCATAGACGCTCGGCTCAATGCACCGGGTGGTTGCGGGTTTGATTCCCGCAGGAGCAAATTTCGCTGATGGCTTTTAGTAATTTGCTCGGGCCTGGAAGTCAATGAGGTCGCTTCGATCATCCATTGCATGGCACCCATAGTAACAAGCGTTGTTTACTTTGGGATCATGTCATTGGTGTGTTAGCTGAATAATTATTTAATTAACTGCAACAGTAAACCGTCTAGACCAACAAAGGAATAAGGTACTGCCATCAATAGCAATTTTAATATTAAAAATCATAACTTACAATGTTCTATCTTATAAAGTTACATACAAGATGTTCCATGAAATAAGAAGTGCCTCTGAGACCGTGTCATCTCACATTTTATGGCCAATTAAACTGCTAGTTAACTAAGAGCCGTTTGTCTTAATAAAGCCTGTAAAACGAGACTGTCGATAACCTCGGTTAGGTCATGTGTAGTTAGTTATGACCTAACCGAATGTATACATTAGTGGTAGCCATGGAATAAGCAATCACTGAATCTCAAATGACTTGAACGAAATTATACCATAGCACCTATAAGATAAAATATTTTTTACGGTGGTAGAGTCAAGCTGTAGCCATTTGACTACAGCTCATATACGAGCTAGCTCGACCGGGGTAGTACCACCCTCACACAGAAGATCGGCACCAATTGTATTACATACTAGCTGAGCCCGCGACTTCGTCCGCGTGGAATTTTGATCCTTTCTTAGGGAATGTCTACGTCATAGTAGCTTTATGCATGCAAAGTCTCAGCCCGATCGGTTCAAAATTGACAAAGTTTCATACAAACTTTCATCCCCTATTTTATCCCCTTGGGGGTAGAATTTATCAAAATCCTTTCTTAGCGGATGCCTACGTCATAACATCTACCTGCATACCAAATTTCAGCCCGATCCGTCCAGTGGTTTGGGCTGTGCGTTGATAGATCACTATGTCAGTCAGTCATTCAGTCAGTCACCTTTGAGTTATATATGTCGCAGCCAACTAGCTTAATTCGCCGTTCAATTAACAGCCTAGGCACTTTACTAAACAGCGCCGTTCAACTAGTGGCCTGAATGATATTCAGCCATTTGATCAAACAGCTAGGCAAATGACTTGGATCGATGACGTTTAACTACTTGCCTAGCCGTTTAATTACCTGCCTAGCCTATTCATTTCAATTTAGTTCTACTTTCTGCCACCTAGCGCCGAAAGTCACCAAACTGTCAAAATTTCTATATTCTCTTTGGTCAATATGGCGTCGGCAAAAAACAACTTTGAAGGAATAATTTTATTAGGTACTTAGGTATTTTACGAAATTGTTTAGATCCACAGAATCTACCTGCCGGGTGGGATTTCTGTGGGGTCATAAAAAATAACCCTAACCTAAACCCATCCAGGTCGTTCTGCTTGGGTAGTATTTTTAAAAAGTTTTGTAGTACTTCAATGTCAACCAGTTGCCTAAGCATTAGCCAGCCAGTTTATTTAATGTTGTAACTGACGATACGGCTGAATATCATTTAGGCCGTTAGTTGAACGGCGCTGTTTAGTAAAGTGCCTAGGCTGTTAATTTAACGGCGAATTAAGCTAGTTGGCTGCGATATATATATTTAGATATGTGAGCTATAATGAGAGAGCCGGGAGCCCAATCCCCCTTTCCGCCCTTACCTCTGTACCACTTCTCTTCAGGCCGGCAATGTGCGAGCAACGCCTTTGGTATCGTTACGGTAACTGCTTAATATCAGACAGGTCTTACATTTGTTTGCCGACTTTGTTATAAAAAAACAACTTCATTGTGTCAATGACCGCCTAAGCTCACTGTCACTTGCATTATTTTGTGAATTGTCGCCTAGAACGTAATGTCTGAGATTGAATGGTTGGCAAGGACCATATAAGTAATAATTATTATCATTATAATTGATTTTCACCAAAAATATCACTACAAAATAAGCACCAGAGTTTTAGATTTCCCAAAGTATTTTTTTTAAACACGCAATTAAACATCAAAAAATAAAATGTACCTATTCCGCTGTGGACGCCATTGTAAACTGTATTAGGACTTGTTGCTCCTAGCGTTCGGCGCTGGACAAACGAGGAATAGCATCTATGGCGGATCGGGGATGAGCGAGATTCAGATGCGGTATGATAAGTAAATTTCTAGATTCCAAGATATTTCTATGACCGCTTTTCAAACTGCTATTATTTAGTTGCTAATCGATTGTTTTCCATAGCAGTGTGCTGTCTTTACCCTACTACGACAAATCCAAAAGGAAGGGTTTATGGTCTTTGTAGCCGGGTTATTGTTGTTTTAAGTGTTTGCTTGTTAGATCACTCTTGATTTAGTATGAAAACTGTATTTGCTGGCTTACCAATAGCGCTATATGAGGTAGAATCAGGGTTGAAGGATCTAGAAATATTAAAACACCGCATCGACCTTTCATAGCTTCTGCTATACACCATAAATGCGTGTAGTTTTTGCCACATCCAGAGCAGCTGTCGTTTTGTTTATGGTAGTACCGGTCTGCGCAGTCCACGCATTTGGTTTGTTGTTTTTATTTTGATCGCTTTAACAAGGACAAACTACAAAGTATGTGTTGCCGGTTATCATTCGCTACGTTTAAGTGGTGATAAGTGAAACTCGGAGTGTGTAGATCAAATTTTTAATGTTATAAGTTATGTAACATGAGTTATACACGAGTTGGTTGAATGCTGGTCTCGCCAAACAGCGTGATAGATCATTAGAGAATAACTCATAACTGCAAATTCCTTTAGAATTCCTAGAACTTTCCCCCGGCTAATCCTGTCCACAATGATGCCACTACTCTGGTTCCCAAGATACAAGCGTTTCCCTAGTTTGGGATATACAGTAATCCGTCCATGTTATTGTGATTTAGTTACTTACTTGCAATATACCTCTTGTACCTACTATTTCAAATTATGTACGTGTAACTACTGTTTTATAATAAATTTTATTCTTATTCTTATTAATCAAATGCAGATACGGAGTAACTGGGAGAAAAATGTCCGCATTCTATTTCTGTTCAGTAAATTTTCAAGTTAACAAACAAACCATAATTTTCGTTTAACTAGTTTACAACCCGAATACAGTCTCATACAAAACGGTAGTTCACATTCCTCGCTACTTAAGGCTGTTGTTAAACTGTTACCGTTAGTTTCGGCAACTGCCGGGGCGGGGCGTCTGGATGACCCCTTATTTATGATATTGCAGTGCGGAGGCTGGAGTGGTGTGTGAATAGGTTTATTTTAGGAGGGGGTTTATGTGACTCTTATGGTTATAGTTAACCCCATGAGACAGGGCAATTTACCATTCAGTATAACTAATATAAATGCTGATTCTCAAAAAACTTTGTGTTCCAGAATGCTTAGCAGTATGGAAAATGTAGGCAGTTCTGGATTATAATGTAGCTCTGACAACAAAATCTAACCTCCTTTTACGCGACCCGTTTGGTCAAATTTTCCGCTTAAAAATTATTTTGTCCATAAGTACTTTAGCAGAATGTAAGAAGCGTGAGTATCTACCTATTATTTGCTGAGATGGATTTGATAAAAAATGTTAATTCTTACTTGCTTAATAATGGTTTTGATCGCTTTCGTTTTGATCCAAGTAAATCTGTTTACCTATAGCACGGCCAACCAGAAGCGATACGAAATAGCAATAATTCACGATTTCAAATCGGTCACCATCATTCGGGCGGCCATTTTATAAAATTATTGTTCAGTCTTTGTCGGAAACTGTAGAAATACTTAAAAATAAAGTGAAACAAAACGTTAAAACACCTCAGTTAATAACATAGTCTATATTCATTTTCGTATCGCCTCTCGTTGGCTGAGGTGTAGTCAAATAACTCTAAATTGAAAATTTAAAAACCCCCGATGCGACGACCTTTTCATCAAATGTATACTTTACCTAGTTCGTCCAAATAACGCTAAAATTATATTAAATTAGTTTCTTTTCTGTATTTTTTCTCAATGGTGGAGCAGCGCCCTCTAGAATTATTATTGCGTAATATTCCATGACCATTAACAAAATTTAACGCGTGCGCGTATCCACCATTTGACACGTGACTTATGGAACGTCTTTAGTTCATACACAAATCTCATATAAAAATTGATAAAATATCATTTTTTTTCAGAATCCGGGAAACTTTTCAAATTTATAATATTGTAAAAAGCCAGTTCAGACTATTACGATCATTTAAAAATATAATAAAGCGAAATCGTTTCAGCCGTTCTCAAGTGATGCAAAGATATTATTCCAATGAGCCCAAATTTCGATCGGATTCGAGCCGTGGAAGTTGGTTTTGGCCGTGAATGTGGCTTTTTCAACCTACAAAAGAGCTGATGATCTTCAAACGGCTGAACCGATTTTCATGAAACATAGCTAAGAACACTCTCGATCAGAATACCTATCTAACAAAAGAAACAAAATTGAAATCGGTTCATCAGCTTGGGCGCTACGTTGCCACAGACAGACACACAGATACACAGATACACATGTTAAACTTATAACACCCGTCGTTTTTCGTCGGGGGTTAAAAATTAAGGTAGTTTATAGGAAATAAATTTTAATACATTCAGCTGATTCTTAATGTTCTACATTTCTGATTTTCGTGCAACCCAAGAGTTAGAGGTAGTACCTAGTAGTCATCGTTATCTTGCGTACGCGCTCGCGCGCTTCACGGCACACCTGCTGGAGGCATTGTCTCACCGCCATTGTGCGGGCGAGACATGGCGCATGGTGCACTCGCACCGCCATACAGAAAGGAATGGCAGAAAGGAAAGGAATGGCGGAAATTTAATGCGTCACCTTTTTAATTAGATATACCTATACATTTTCATAGCTGTTTCCCGTGGAAATTCCTTATAGATAGTATTTAGGAGTCTGTGGGAAATTCAAACAATCATCCCCATTTTTAAACGCTTAGCAGCTTAATTTCGTAAAAAAATATTGTTGTCGATTTTAAGGCATTCATCAATTGAAAACACTCAATAACGTCTCGGGAAAAAACGGGTCATCCTAAAAAAAATTGTATTTACTAAATGTCAGTGAAATAAATGTTATTAAACCTTTTTCAATATCTATTGTTCGTTACTCCGTGTCTCTTGACGTATTTTTAATTCTTAGTTTGTCGCCAACATTTCGCACAAACTCGTTATAAAGTTTTGTATAAATATTTAAAAGTTTACCTATTAATTCGGCAAAGTTCTAAGTCGTCCGTAATTAATAATTGTTACGCTATTTAGTCGCTGATGTAAAATAATTAAATGAAAACTTCACTTTATTTTACAATTAACTTCAGTAAACTTCTGTGCTGTTTGTTCCTTTTAAACAACTGTTGTTTTAAGTTTCAAACTATAAATAAATGCCTACAGAATAATCGCGATGCTTTTGGCTTTATTTTGTATTACTTTTAATCATGTATTTTTTTTAATATGCTCTTTATCGCACAAAAATCATACTTTATTATAGGGTATATATCTACCTGCAATTATCTACACTAGTTAATAGAAAATGTAGAAAATTTGGTTCATGTGGGCGAACCTAAGATGATGGTCGCATTTCCCCACTGAATGGCTAAATCCGATCGCTGAGCGTGGAAATGCCGTTTTAATGTAATATCAATATATATAAACATTTCATATTTTGAAACATTCGCCCTTAATATTGATCTCGTAGGTACCTAGTTATATTTATCTGAACGTGTATTGAGTATCCGAAAACAACGAAATCAAAAAGCTATATTCACCGTTCATAGATAGCTAGTACTTATTCTGAATATTTTAATGGTTTATGTAGAGATTTATATTCCAAAGATGAAATTAACATTTAACACTTTGAGTCCCGGTGGCACATTAATGCTAGTTTTATTAGCTAATACCGGCAAGTCCCGGTGGCACATTACTGTGTTTGCAGGACGCAGGCTAACTAAAACCGTTTTTCTAAAAAGCTATGGTATATTTTTGCTTGAAGTAATGTTATTCTTATTTGGCATTATAACATACGTCCCCTTTATTCAAGAAACTAAAACAGTCATCAGAAAGGCGATAGTGCCAATAGAATTTGAATGAGAGGGTTTTTTACGACACTTGTAATTTGACGCCGCGATACGGCATATGACCGCGGGACTTGACGGATGTGCGCGAATTAAACGTCACGGATGCCAAAGGGTTAAGGAAAAAAACAGGTTAATCAAAGTACTTGAGCTAAACTTTGCAATATAGAAACATCTTGTAATAATATCAAACCCAATTTTTTAATGGTTTAAAATAGTTATGAAAGTTTCAGTATATAATGTAACGAACGCAACGTTACGGAAACTTACATCGGCGGCGCTCGAAAGTTAATTGAAATTAATACGAAATGCTGTAATAACATCCCGCAAAATCAATTTTAATATTAAAACTCGGGGAATGAAACTTTTTTATATGCCTACTCTAATATTCAATTAATAACACCGCGGTAACATCAGCGAGAAAAGTTTTTGAAAATCATTATCAACTTGATAAACATTTATACTAATAATCTCCGCTAGTTTTGATGATCGAAACTCCATTACATAATGAACTGATTGCTATACCTAACATAATAATATTATAATGCTTACTAAATATTATTTTTCTTTAGTCGTCCCATCCTAAACCTGTTTTAGGTTTAGTTCTAGAATTTCTGGTTGCAGTTTACATAGTTGAGTGGAATGTAGAGCAGATAACGTAAATAAGTACTAACTGCGATCCTACCGCGAATTATATACAACAAAATATTTTAGTCTTAAAATAAGTTCAGCACACCATTTTTAATTCATAAATCCTAATTGGATCACACTTTGTACCCCTGGCAATCCCACATCATAATCATACGACAGTAAAAAAATCGCTATCGAGAAGACGCATCATTTTTAATCTCTCCAATGACAAGCCATAAGCACTAATGACTCAACATGGCATATAATTAAATGCACACGTCACTTAAATGCCACGAATCATCGCATGCACCATTCAACTTTATGTTACTTTGATCCAAACAGAAATAATAATACTCTCATTCCAAACGATATTATATCTTATTTAGAGACTGTTAAGTCTCAAATTTAAAGAACTATGGTGAGCGATCCTTTATTCTGTACTATGGGTGCGGTAGCGACATCTGTTGTGATAAATATGTCAATTCTAATGCCCTTTTAATTCAGATGAGGATGGCGTTACATGTCATAATCTCGCGCCGCTTATTTAGAAGAAACTTGTTTGGAGTTGGTTGAGTAACAAGAAATGGGTTCGGCTAATACCCTTTGCCAAGAAATAATTATTAAAGAGAATCTTTCATACTATGGAAGTAGGTAGAGTTTTTCCAACATTATTTAATTTCAAAATAGAGCTTAAAACGTTAGTTTTCACAAACGGATCGCGCGCTATGGCAACTAAGAATCCTGATAAAGCCTTTGAATGTAGTTTAACCCCATTTTCTTGGCCGTCAAGTGCCATTAAAAGTTTAAGCTCCGGCCTAGGATCGTCCCGGACACCGGCCACTCACTTTTATTACTAGATTTATAGACACTGTAAATAAACCTAGCGGCCTCGTTATGGGGAGTGGGAAAGAATTTCAGAGATGTTATTATAAGCTGAAAGTGCTGAAACCTACGGCTCTGTTTTTTTTAATATAATAAACTCAGCATAGCATAAGAACCGGCTGATGTCAAGCAGTTATCCTAGTCTATTGATGCTTGCAGTAGTAATGGCATTGCTTGCATGTTGTCGACCTCAAGTGGAGTCAGATAAAGGTAGTGCTTTCTTTATTAGATATATAGGTTTATGTGCTATCATTTATTCATTTTCATTTATTAAAAATATACGTGAAATTTTCTTTGCAGAGACCAAAACTACCTAAAAAATAAAATTGGTGACAGGTTCGACACAAATTTAAGTTTGACATGAGCTTGCAAATTCATAAACAAATGTGTGTGTAGTGTATGTTAAGGGGTGTGTATGGTGAATATGAAGATATGTTTGTGTGTGTGGTGTATGTTTTCAGGGTAGGGATGTGTGAGTTTGTTTAGTCCCTTAGCGGTAGGTTTTAAGAATCTGTTCTGTCTGCTGATAATTTAATTTCTAGGTAGTTAGGTTTAATTCTAGACTAGTTACCTATTCCGTTCTTTTCAATAAAATCCCAGATTCCACTCGGCCGTAAACGCGTAACAGATAACCAAATCGGGTGCTCAAGTGATAGTTCAATGCGGCGCGTTTTATCATGCTCCCACCAACGGGTAGGGGGCGAGCCAAAACAAATTGAGATCCACTGATATGTGTGCGTACATAAATCTTCCATGCTGCGGAAATCCGCGAAATTATCTTGTTTTTGTTTAACGCTATTGTAAAAATAAAATACGGTTTATTGCGCGTATAGAAAGTGCCGATTTATACGATGCTCGTGGAGGGTATGGGAATGAGAAGATGTAGTTGCTTGAGGGTTACGTTTTATGTCTTGAATAAATAAAAAATAAAAATAGTCATGTTTTTGGGTAAGAAATATTTCGTTTTATTTTTAAAGGTTACTAGTAATGTGTGGTTATCACATAAGTAGGTAGTAATCCCGTTAGTTTCTCCAACTAAACTAAACACTTGCTAGGTGTGTATGTACACACGATAATTAGGATAATGGCTAGGATATTGCACTTCGAATTCCAACTAACTTCAGGTTTGGAATTTTCAAGAGTTGAGTAATTAAAATAGATGCAAATTCAAACTGATAAGTATTTTGTCATGAATTTCTTAGAGTTGTTACAAATCGGTAACTGTAATTTGTTGAATATAGCAAATCTTATTTTTGTACAAAGATCATTTCTTTAGGCCTTTACTAAGTACAATAAATTGTTCCGATTCAAAGTTCATAAATAATTCACTGCCAAAATACCGTCCATTCGATAATATATATGAGACCAAGATTATTTATAAGGAAAATCTAATTCCAATTATATGGTGGTGGTAGGTACGAGAAAATTCGTTAGGTTTGCGAAATGGCCTCACCGCCTTTACATTTAAAACGCCGCCTAAGTTATAAACTTCATGAGTTATTTTAAAGTAACATAGTTTCATTTTTCAAAGCTAATGGTACCTAGACTATGCACTATTAGCAATATAATTACCATTAGGTACACGTTAGTAAACCATTTTTAAGAAAGTGTTTCAGCTGGCCTGTAACCACTATTAAAGAATTGAACCAAAAAACCGCTGAAAATTCTGACAAATTGTTACCAAATGGGATGTGTCCTTTTCTTAACTTGCTGGATCAAATAACCAGGGTCACCGCCCCGAATTTCAATTAACGAAAGATTAGATAACAACTTACCCGCTGAGAACAATCCGTTTCACCCATAACATGCTGTTTAAGCGCAGAATCAGCCTTTTTTATTCCTTAGTGTATATTGGATAAAGTTTTATACTTGCAGCTGTTGTAAGTTGACAGTTGAAACGGTGCAAAAATAATAATGTCGTCTGAAGTTAGCGGGTTATCCCCACCACCGACGTGAAGTGCGTTATGAGGCGTAAACACGAGCGGTACATACTCATGAACACACATCAGCGGGGCTTAGTATGAGTTTGTATTCAAGTACCGATGCATTGATCGAACTTCTCCTTAGATTCACCAGTAAAGCCAGGGGCACAGATGTGAAATGTATAAACCAATTCGGTCGATATCAATTGATATTTGTTTCTGTTAAAACTAGTTCTAATCCCCCAGGTTGCTAAGGTAGTAATTAGTGTCAGTGCAAGTCTAATTTCATCTAGAAATTTCAGGTAAACTTCCACAAAATCTGCTAGCTCACACCTTAAACCACAGCCTTTGATACCTAAAACCTGGCCGAGTGCCACGAGGCTGGTTATTAACACTACGTGAACACTTGGCGCGCGCCGCTTGACAAATGAAGCCGACATTATGAACGGAACCCTCATATTTTGGACTGATATTGCGGAGCTGCAGCTATTGCACCTTTACCTTGCAGTTTAGGAAGCGTTCTTAGGGATCGTCCTATAGGTTATTATCAGCATCGTCATCATTATCTCTTACCCCAAACAAAGTACTTAGATAATAGGAGGTGAACCTATTACAAAACCTCACCAAGCACGAAGTGTCCTTAAAGCGAAGGGAATTCAGGTCACGTGTACATTCTACCCCGCTGGTGCAGGTTTTCTCATGATACTTTCTTTACCGTTGGTACGGCAAGTGATAGAAAATGAGATTCACAAAGGACAATAGCCAGAAAAAATGAACTGAAATCTCACAGGGTATTTAATGGGACTAGTCCCGCCACACACTCCCACCACTGTAACTCCTGTAAGCCAGGATCGACAATGGTGACCAATAATGACGTCGAGGTTTGACCCTCGACGAGTCCCGGGGAAAAGTTAAATTGCCTTGGAACCCGCACGAATTTAATCGAAAGAAATAATAGGAGGAGTTGGAAGAAAATATTTCCACTTCCCTCCGGTGCAAAGCGGGAGACAAAATATATGTAGCTGGTATGGGCTAACACATATGGGCATATATGGGCTCACAGGGTATGTTTTAACCTGCACTGTGTACAGTTAGGGTGAAGTACAAATGAGCGACGAATTATTGTGGGATATAACGTTTTGCGAAATTCAAAACGAAACAAGGTATATTCGCTTGCTTTGATAATATTGCAATAGCAGTGATAGCCGATTGGTTAAAGCACGTGTCTTGCAGGCACCAGGTCTTGGGTTCAAATCCCGGCTCGCACCTCTGGATTTTTCGAAATCTATGTGCGAATCATAATTTCTCTATGATTATCACTTGCTTACGGTGAAGGAAAACATCGTGAGGAAACCTGCATGTCTTAGAAGATCTAACCAATTTTCGAAAGACATGTGAAATCCGCCAACCCGCACTGGGCCAGCGTGGTGGATTATGGCCTGAATCCCCCTCATGTTGAGGGGAGGCCCGTGCCCAGCAGTGTGACGTCAAAAGGGCTAAATTATTATTATTTATTGATAATATTGACTAGAAATTAACCTATTAGTAGACACAGAAGTAGTAACTATAATTTCCATATTGTTGTTCAAGCATAGCCTCCCTGATCATAACTTCATGTCCAAACGCATTACGCATCTTAACTGCCGGCTGCCCGTCCCGGGATTAGAGTTGGGATCAACGAGTGCAATTCCCGGGGCACGGGACCGCCATTGGATCCCGTTTATTGACCATTAACAACGGTGCGTTGTTTTGCGCTAAAACTTAGTTTGCTACCCTGGATGGATATGGATGGTATAGTGATGCGGGTAAATAATCCCGCGGTTAGTCCTGAAATTTGGTGATGACGTCAGAGGCCAGTTAGTCATCGTAAACAGGACATAGTTGAGACAGTTCTGAAAAAAATATTTTTTTTTAAGAAGTCAGTATTTTAATTACTTATCTGAAAAGTTAAGTACTGTATTGACTCTCATTTACCGATAAATCATTAAGAGTTAGAATAATGTTAATTCATGTCAACCTCGGTGTTTATGGATCAACAAAATAATGTTATAATAAGAACTAAGTATTCGGAATGTCAATACTTACTGATGGCCTAAGTAGAATGATAGTACATACCTACCTAAAACAACTTTATTGTTGCTAAATGTTCAGACGTTTTCTCTTAAGATAATGTAGTACAATAAAGTTTATATGATAGGATTTATAGCGAAATATAATAACATTAAACCCGGCATTAAGCTCCTATTTTGTATAACTCGGCGCCGTCAGAACAAGTAATCAAAGAGGCGTAAAATTTGTTAGATATCCGACTAAAACTAACTTTATGAGTCTGTACATGGATATTAACGTACTGGAAATAACATTATTCTGAGATAAAATTGTGTATATACGACATACACCTGTCTGGTGTAATCTCTAGGATGGTCAGGATGGTTCGATAAATTTGTATTCTTGTGTAGGAAAATTATTGTTGGTTTTTAATTCATGTTTCCTAGAAACTTTGTGACTTTGAAATACTTGGCATTATTATAAACTATGATTTGGAATGTGCTATTTTCACGTGTTTCAACTATTTTGTTAGTAAAAAAATTTTATTTACCCCAAATCAATTTAATTTTTATCTTTATTTTTATGTTGCTTAAGTCAAAAAATAATCGCATCTACTAAAAGCGGTTGTTTGGCATCATGATCATTGCCCCATCCAGTTAGCGACAATTATCTCATGATCCAACAATCCCAAGATTATTGCGCTAAAGTTGGTTTCTTCGTTCTCCATTCGCGGCCATGTTTATAGCCCATTACAGGAGCCACCACTCGTTACAGTAATGAAAACAGAGTGGACCATGCTCTCATTATCATGGGATAATCTGAGAAGGGGAAACTTCCATGCTAAGTGCGGTAGTTTAAGATATTAAAGCACGTGGACTAATGTGGCTTTACTGGGCCATAAAACTAGCCATTAAATTTAAGATTTTATAGGATGATAAATGTGTTAGTGCTATGATATATGGAAGGCACCTTATCCCCTAATTATGTAAATATCTAAGTTTGAATCCAACACTAAAATTACATGAAATTGTTTTAAGTAGTTGCTGATACCTAACATTTAAGTACTCCTTGAATAAAATCCCTTTCAGCCGCCATGGCAACTATACAACTCTAATGTAGATACATAAATACACCATAGCTTTTGTATTCCTCGAAGTTGGTTAAATCATCCTACGGTAGCAGCCACGTATAACAGTATAAAATTGGGTACACTCAGATTTTTCTTAAATTAACAGAACTATAAGTACATAATTTTATACACTAATCGTCAAAACATACAAGAAAGTCGGCCAACAAGCATACGACCGGTATGATGGTAAGCATTTACCGTTGCCGAGTTGGAGGAGAATGGAACAGATGAAGATAAAGGGAGGGGGTGTTGGACTTCTGGCACTCACAATCACTGAACGAGACGCAGCTATAATATCTAAACTGAAACTCAAACTCAAAACTGTTTTTATTCATGTAAGCCAACAAAGCATTTATGAATAGTCAGAATCTACCACCGGTTCGGAATACTGCTTCCACTGAGAAGATCCGGCAAGAAACTCAATGGTTACTCTTTTCAATGAACAAAAGATGGTGTACATTCTGCTTCACGCCGTTCTTCTGTGTGAGGGTGGTACTATCTCGGTCGAACCAACCCATGTATAAGCTGTAATCAATTGGCTACAGCATGACTCTAGTACCATCATATTTATACTAATATTTTGGTATATGGTAAAATTCTTCCAATTTTTATTACACTTTCGATCGTAAAACACAAAGTTCATTAGGTATCCGCAATTACATTAAAATAGAATAAAACTCTGGAATAAAACAGCTGAATCCTTATTAAGTCCGGCACTTAGTCGCCATCTTATCTGCGGTAATCCAGGGCCAGCCAGTCTGAACGCCGGTCCAAACCAGCCTGATACAGTGTGCGCTACCGGCTTATACTTTATACCTAGATTAACTTAGATTCAGTTAGATGTTGGTTTTATAAATATACATTTGTTAGGAAAAAACGTAAGAAGTTGACTACTTATCTCTATACTAGTTATACTGTTCGCTTAATATCACATGTATTAACTACTTTATTGATTATTAGCCCTCAAATTTTAATTATAGTGTATGACTAAATGTAAAAAAATCAGTGCCCTCTAGGGACGCCCGAAAGAAGCGAAGCTTTATAGTATAAAGCGTAGGGCGCCGCAGCAGCCACTCTGTATACCTATACATATCGTGTAACGCTACTGACGCTTAGTCCGCATAGAGTGGCCGCGTAGCGAGTGCCCCGAAGGTCCGTATAGAAGCTTCGCTTCAAAATACAAAACGCAATTGAAGTCACAAATCCTACTAATATTATAAATGCGAAAGTTTGTGAGTGTGGACGTATGTTTGTTACTCCTTCACGAAAAACCTACTGAACGGATTTGGATGAAATTTGTAACACAGATAGTTTATAACCGGGATTAACACATAGGATACTTTTTATCCCGATAATCCCGAAATTTTTGCTAAGTTAAATACTACGCGGACGAATTCGCGCGCATAAACTAGTTGGTAATAAGGTAATGAACGGTGGTAGAGCCAAGGAGTAGGGAGCCAATCGACTACAGCTCATATATTATACAGGCCGGCTCGACTGGGGTAGTACCACCCTCTCACAGAAGATCGGCGTGAGGTAGCTGCGATTAGTACGATGGGTAAGAGGGCCGGAAGACCACCGTCCTTCCCTTCCCCTGCCTCCATCCCAAACCAACTCAGGTTGGCAATGTACGAACATGCCATGCCATTGGTATTGCAAGCATCCATAGGCTAGGGTAACTGCTTAACATCAGGTAGGGCGTACGCATGTTTGCCGACATTTTTAAATATTCTTTTACTGAATTCCGCAGTACATAGAAGAGTTTCAGATTAGTTGTAGTTTAGCTCATCTACATATAACAACATCGAATTACCATTAATCCTGTTTTAAAACATATACACTGTAATGGTTTAAAGTAAAACTTCTCTGAAAGAATGGTTTCGCGATAAAATCAGATGTAATTTAAATTCCTGTCTTACGTCTTAACCTCGGGGTACAATTGCTAATTTAATTACGCTAGTTGGCCGCACTCGCACTAACTTGTTTAACCAAGTCGAGATATCCAGATTGAGTAATAACTTTGCGAGATTTTTCCGTTCCCAGACAAGTAAGTTGAACATTATGTACTAGTAATATCTTTGTTAGGGAAAACTTTTAATAGGTCTATACTAACCTAGGCCTAATAGTCTTGCTTTTTTTAGTCAAATCTGTAGAGGCCCAGCTTAGTAAAATAGGTTTTTTTATGTTATTTCTTAGTAATATACAGGTTGAAACAGTAAGGGTATCCTTTTTTTTCAAAACTTAACTTTGTATTTCTAAAACTAGCAGCTTTGGAGGAAACTTGAAAAACAAAAGGTGTTATAGGAATACAGCTGTTGACAGATTTCACAATACAACAAGACCTTTAGTACCTCAACTGTCCCACAAAGTTGATAGTTTTAGATTTAAAAGGAAAGGTTCAAAACAAATAGTATACCCTTTTTGTTTTATCTAGTATTGTTATTATAATAATATCTGATTTTAGCAGTTCAACTAAGGAATTTGAGAGATCGGCCTTTAATAGTTCACTAAAGTTTGACGTTTGACGACCGCTTGGCGCAGTGGTTCGAGCGTAGGCCGCTCGGCTCACTGCACATGGTGGTTGCGGGTTCGATTCCCGCCCGGGGCAAATTTCGGAAATGGCCTTTTCGTAATTTGCCCAGGTCTGGGTGTCACTGGGATCGCCCCCAGTCCATTGTACGGTTACCCATAGTACAAGCTTTGCTTAGTTTGGGACCGTACAGTTGGTGTGTCTGTCTGGCGATATTTATTTATTTATTATTATTTATTAAAGACTGTCCACTAAATTTTGGAGCAATCACTACTTGATACATAAAGTGAGTCTACACCATTAAAATTTTCTGTCCATCAGATATTTGATACCGCCGAAAAATTGCGCATTCAGTTTATTCAAAGTTGCTGTTGGAAATTTAATAACCTCAACAACTGAGGGCAAGTTTTCGTGTTTGTCTTTCTTCGTAGGGGATTGAACAATTAAGCAAAAATGTGTCATTCAGATTAAAAGTGCTAGACAAATATAAACTGTAAAGTTAAAAAGCTAAAGTACAATTTGGATGGAGTATTCTCAATGGTTTTGGTATGTTGTTGAAAAAGTTTTGTTGCCGCCCCCGCCCGCCCATCTGTCGCACTGCACTTCCTAAACTTGGACCTACCCGACTTTATAATTTTACAGTCCCCGAGCGCGGCTTGTTGCTGTTCTTTTTGGGCAACACCTTGGCTTTATTCCGAGATTACCCTTATTTATTGTGAATAAGTTTTAGCATACCTACGCATTCATTATCATTGTGCCATTTACAGCTGTGATAAAACTGAGTGCTGAAACATTTGCGTTTCAGTAACTACTTAAGGTGTCTTTGTTATGACATTTTTTACACAGGGCCAGTGTTATAGACTATGTCCCGAATACCCCTCGCATTGGGGGGAATGTGCAATGTTGTTAAATATAAATATAGCAATCTGAGATTTCAGTTAAATAACCAAATACTTCAATGCGGAATGGATAAGTTGAACAATTAACATCCAGGTTAACTGGTCTCTGTATACCAAACATTTTTATGGGTGCAGGGGTCATAGTATATTTGCTACCCTGCTACTGCTACGTTTCAGAGTACACGCTTTTACGATGAAGTCGGTTTAGCAACACTAATTACATAAAAAAACAGAACTTTTAGCGGCCTGCGTTGTTGGCACTTGACCTACATTTATCCTCATTAGTGGGGGTTCAATTGTATGTTCCTTGAAGTAGACAACGTATTTTTTTATATCACAGTCGGCAAAAGCGTACGACCCGCCTGATGTTAAGCAGTTACCGTAGCCTATATACGCTCGCAATACCAAAGGCATTGCTCGCACGTCAAGGGGAGTGGGACAGAGGTAACGTCGAATCGTAGATAGGTCTAGTGTTGTTGAAAAAAACGGGAATAGGTAACACTATTAAATTAGAAATATTATATAATATCCTACTAATATTATAAATGCGAAAGTTTGTGAGTGTGGATGTATGTATATATGTATGTATGTATGTTTGTTACTCCTTCACGCAAAAACTACTGAACGGATTTGGATGAAATTTGGAACACACATAGATTATAACCGGGATTAACATATAGGATACTTTTTAACCCAATAATCCAATACTACGCGGATGAAGTCGCGGGGCATAGCTAGTTGCATAGACATATATGTAAAATATTGCAATAAAAAATAAATATTTTTTTGATTAGCAGATTACTAGAGTTTATTTTTTGCACCCCGACTAATAAAAAAGGAATATAGTAGGTACTGTATTCCTGTAGGTACCCACATATTCATAAAAAAAAATGCACGTTGATAATAGTTAAGGTGATTACATACAATTTACTAAATAGGCAATAGGTACGCAATTTACGTTGCGACAAAATTGAAACAAAAATATAATGATGCTCATCATTATTCAATAACTCTAAATAGAAAATATAAAAACCCCCGATGCGACGACCTATTCATCAAATGTATAATTTACCTAGTTCTTCCAAATAATGAAGTTAGCGCGATTTGCGTAGCTCCCGTAGCTCAGTATCCATAACTCATCTCGCAAATTCATCTGGTACAACTAGTTTCGATGCCAGATTATGAAAGCGCCATTTACATAATTTGTTTTGGCTTCCTCATTTATAATCTGATGTACAATAATCAACAGAAAATCTGTGTAAAAGTATGAGACATTATATTGTTATGACATTAGAATAGACAACGAATCTAAATATTGATGCCACGGAGGTTTAATTCCTAGTAAACTATTATCAATTATGATTCAATTTCATGTAATAACTCTGGCTGAGGTGGACGGGAGCAGCCCAGGGGAAGAATTTTCAATAACGCTAAAATTATTTTAAATTAGATTTGTTTTTTTATATTTTTTCTCAATGGCAGAGCAGCGCCCTCTAGAATTATTATAACGTAATATTCCATGACCATTAACAAGACAAACAAAATTTAACGCATGCGCGTATCCATCATTTGACACATGACTTATGGAACGTCTTTAGTTCATACACAAATCTCATATAAAAATTGATAAAATATAAATTTTTTCCAGAATCAGGGAAACATTTCAAATTTATAATAATGTAAAAAGCCAGTTCAGACTATTACTATCATTTAAAAATATAATAAATCGAAATCCAATAATCACAAATTTCGAATGGATTCGAGCCGTGGGAATTGGTTTTGGCCGTGAATGTGGCTTTTTTAACCTACAAAAGAGCTGATGATCTTCAAACGGCTGAACCGATTTTCATGAAACATAGCTAAGAACACTCTCGCTCAGAATACCTATCTAACAAAAGAAACAAAATTGAAATCGGTTCATCAGCTTGGGCGCTACGTGGCTACAGACAGACACACAGATACACAGATACACAGATACACAGATACACAGATACACATGTTAAACTTATAACACCCCTCGTTTTTCGTCGGGGGTTAAAAATAGAACAGCCCCTACTTATACCACAGACTGCATCACTTGCATAGACATGAGCGCTCTCATCCGCTACAATGATTTTCAATCGTCCAATTGAATCAGACATCAGGAAATATGGAATCGAATATGCTTTGTACACAAAGTCAGCTCTGTATGTAAAATACGATCGTCCGTCTGTTTCATGCAACTTGGCCATACGTACGTACATTGAACTTTAGACAAGTATTCCTTTGCATTTTATATAATGTTGGACCTTATTTAAATTACACTCTAGTAGCAAATACCTACTTACATACCTATATCCTCAAAACGACACATTTAAAACTTTTAGTACTAAGTATATAAAAATTACGATTTTAAAGGCAATATATTTGTCGCCTACTACGGATACGTGCCTAGGCCCTTGCACGATTTTCTTTTTAATCAATCGTAAACGTCAAAGACACCTCGCCTTTCAGGCGGGAGTGCAATTAAAAATTGCTTTGTAAGCGCGATGCGCGTGTGTCCCGGCCTTTACGAGATTAACGTTCGCGTAACCGACGCGACGACTGTGGAACGACGCCTTAATTAAATTTTAAATTTCGAACATTCACGTTAGCACGACATAGCGCTGTAGGGTTGGATTGTCTCGTAAATAGGGAGGGGCTTTTCAGCCTTTTTCAAGGCATTTTAAATAATTGTAACGTTAGGTAAGAGGCGAAAATAATCAAATACCTACCTTAAATAAATAATATCAAATGACACCCTACTTCAGTGTGTAGATCTTGGTAGTAGTAAATCAGTTGATATTACAAAGCTACTATTCATAACCAAAAAATAATCTTACACAAATAGTTAAATGTTCTTAAAATATATTTTTTCAAAAAAGAACGCATTCTATAGCCTTATATGAATAAACAAAATTAAAAAGAAACTAAGTCCCTACCTCGCGCTAACGTTGGCAACATTGAATAGATACTCGTGCTCGCACGTGCGACTCGTCTAAAGGCTATGCAGAAAAGCCTCAGGCCTCGAGAACGCAACTAGAAAAAAATGCAGCTTTTTGAAAATACTTTTCGAATCATGTAACTAACATTTTGTAGTGTGCAGGGGTTCATACAAATAATCGCACTGATGTCACGACGAAAACAATTCATTTTTGAACGAATTTTAATGAAATTTTGAACAGAATTACATTTACCAAGGTGAATACCTATCCTAGTATTTAATTCTCTCCAATAAAGTATGATGGCCAGGTATAATTCTTAGAAATATTTCGTACCAAACAGGTATGCATTGCGAAACAATTTGAAACAAGGCTGGTACAATAACTCGCATGACTGTATAAGGGGGGCAGGGCAGAGCAGCTGCCCCCTCCCCTATATTTGAGTCCTACTTACCTTGACCTTTACCTACAGGAATTTTACCAATATTCCTCCACTCAGGTCAATAATTCTGATTTGTTCCCGGGGCCAAAATCTAGATTCGCCCATGATAACTCGGCCAAATTAAGACCGATCCTCAAGTATTATAACGCCTGGTCTACTCAACCCGTCACGTTTTGCACAGCATGTCAAACCACGTCTTAATAACCCGTTACCAGAGCTTAACAAAACGCTCACGTATATAATAATTCGACAGCCTGCAAGAATAGACGTACAATTGCTCGCGCGATTGTCTGAGCGCGATGGGCGAAATGGGACGCAATCATATTGTATTGCTGCCGTCGGCCTTTTGGACCACCACGGCTCTTTTAGGGATCATTTTGATAAATTAATAAACTTTATTTATTTTATTTGTGAAGTTTATTAGAGCTAAACAATAAAAAATGAAGATTTAAAACGGGAAAGATATGAAATTAATTTTAGTTTATAAGAACTTTATTTTGTCACTTTTGAAAAAGGAAAGCAGCGGGTTTAGGGATTAAACTACTTAAAGTCCATACGGCTCCAAATTGTTATATCAATAATAATAATTATTATAGATATACAGAACCATGGTTTGGATTTACACCTTAATCTTACCATTCCTCAATCCATTGTGCGCGCACTTGGTTATTATTTTTAATTTTCTGATTTGTTTCTGAGTCGCGAGATAAATGCGTCGTAATAACAATGCAAAAACACTCTTCATACATTGCTCAAGTTATATTTAGACAATAACTAGTGACATTGTTAAAGGTGTTATGTAAAGTGTACTGGAAGTAAAATTCTCATAACATAGCACTGGCCATACTATACCCACATCATATCGCCAACGAACACACCAACTGTATGGTCCCAAACTAAGCAACGCTTGTACTATGAGTACTGTACAATGGACTGGGGGCGATCCCAGTGACACCGAGACCTGGGCAAATAGCGAAAAGGCCATTTCCGAAATTTGCCCCGGCGGGAATCAAACCCGCAACCACCATGTGCAGTGAGCCGAGCGGCCTACGCTGGAACCACCGCGCCAAGCGGTCAATACTTTTATGACTATTACAATCCATCTTCTCCCATCTTCTTTTATGGAACCACTCCCATCAGGTTGTCAACTTGCGAGTTATGCCTTTATTTTCAAGCATTTAAGTATAGGCTACGGTAAGTTCAGCAGGCGGGTCATACGCTTGTTTTCCAACCTTGTTGTATGTAAAAAAGGTCACTTAACATTTCATCAGTAAAAACAAATCGTTGAAAGTATCAAAATTCGTTGTAACAAATCGCCGGCGCGCCGCTTCGTCTAACCCGTAAATTGCGCGTTCGGTCCCAAAGGCCGGAACTCTTAAAACTCCGTTGAAAACTTTCGACTCACAGAATATATTTTCCTCCACGCCTTATTAATAAAGACCGGGTGATTAGTAACTTTTGATTCCGACTTTCCGAAGCTCCGATGAGGAGCAATTATTCGACACATTGATTTATTGTTCTACTCTCTGAAAGTTTGAGACGAATCGTCCTTAGGACGAGAACATACAGGGCGATAGTCAGTGAAAAGAATGGGCGAGTCCGGGGTATTTATTCCGTAGTAACCGCACTTAATAATTTGTAAGGCTTGTACTATTATATTATGGATATTTGTAACATTGAATGTAAAGAAAACAATAATATTGTTTTTTAAATAGAAACATACAAACGTTAAGTGATATATATTGTTTGTAATTAATTTAATTGTACCTAGGTACATCGTTGTTCATGTAATGAATATTCATTCTAAAAAGTACAAAATTTTCTAACTTAACAACCGAGGATCAATATCGGTTAATATAACATTTCTTGTTCAACTCACGTTTCATTTCAACATCACTTTAGTGAGATGTTGAAGTATTTCGTGGATGTGGTAAAGTTAAATAACACCCGAATTGCTGCGAAGTAAGTATCCTTTCTTACCTGCCGCTTAATGCTTATAACTCCAATGAAGTATTTGTAAAACATTAGACTTTAAGAGTCCATATGAGTTCTAACTAAATTATATTATAACAAAATATTTTTACTTACATTGAGGATTGTCCTAATAAACCAGCTCACCATACCAATTATGACATAAGTATTTTATTGTAAATAATTTCCTCGCACTATTTCTATTTTGAAAACATATCTACACAAATATAAACTGATAAAAAAACGCGGCGTGCTCTGACAAACTGTATGTTCCTTATGTTTTCGTACTTAGAAAGTTTCCCATCGACCCTCAGAGACGGTGATTTTGCTCGTATAAAATATTGGTGGAAGCTTTAATAACTTTCCGCGCTGATATAGAGTTTGCTATCAGTTTCCGTGATATGGCATGTTTCGTTCCAATACCCTTGCTCTTTTTTCTATAGAGCTTCTACCTCTTATCTTTATGAGTGTTATAAATATAAGGAATAATGGATAAAATCTCAAAGTAAAGTGCCACAAGCTCATTATTTTTTAAATTATTTTAGCAGGTTGTTTAGATGTCTCTGCGGAAACAAATCTTTATTCTTAGTCAGTTTCTTTGACTAACAAATTACTGACACAATAAAAAGGACATGTCAACTTTTCCAAACTTAAATAACAATAGCGCCACAAAAGAAAATAATGTATGCAATCCCGCATGCTTAACACTCAAATGCTATAGTATTTTACGGAACAATGAACATGTAATCTATTCAAGACATCGCAGGTCAACTCAGCCCATAAAATAGGCCGAGCTTGCACCAGAGACAAGTTTTAATATCTCCCAACTGGGCAACAATGCGTGCTGTTAAACGCCAGGAAATTTCGTTTTAGAAATACAACAGCTTCTAGCATGTTTTGTATGACATGTAACACAAAATAACATAATGTTTTGCATGATAAAAGATCGTGTATAAAATTATATAACTATTTACTTATTTAAATTGTCTCCATACTAAAGTCGTCGGTAAGTAAGTAGTAAGAAAATATTTGAATAATACATGGACATCAATATTTTGATGTCATGGATAAATTCGATGCTAGTACCCAATCATTAGCTGGTAAATTATATTAAATTCATAGTTAATAGGATAATAAACATACTGTAGTGTCATCCTTCTCGTGGTGATGGTAAGGTCCTAAGCGAAAGAGAAATAGTTTTAGATAGGTATGCCAAATTTAGTTTACTCGTGTTTTGGCTGAAAAACTGAGATCAACAGTATTTTATCCACCGACCTCAAAAATTTTAATAAAAAAGTTGAACCGACTTCAAAAAAACCTGAAAATTTAAACTTTTAAAGCGAAAAATGCCTCAGTTTTGAAACAAAGCAATATTAATTTCCTCAGTCTCAGTCATTGTTCAGAGGCGACAACTAAAATATGATTTGAGTCTAAAGCGAATACGAAATGAGAGGCAAAATTGGACTCTTCTTCACGGTTAAAGTTGAAATAAAACCATGGCTCAGCAGTAATACATAATTCCTCTGTGGTGTTAAATATTATTTTATAATGGCACCTATGATAAATTGTAACTGTATCTTACTATAGATAAGTATGTTTTATAACTAAAATATTCAATTGAAAGTATTTGAAACAGATTAAGTGATAAATAAAAAGTACAGAGACATAAATTAAACTCGAATAAACTCAAGGATACTCAAAATTCTTTAAATATTTTTGGGTCAGTTTCAAAGTGCACCAAAGTTTCAAAGTGTTCAAAACTTATAGCACCTATAATATATTTACTATTGGCAAATACATCGCATTATTTTAACTTATTTTATACAACACATGCATCGAATGCCCGAAATAATGAATGATACACAAAAGCGTGCCATTTGAGCGCGCATGTCACCTTTTGTAGTGACAAATTGCCGAAACCAGTTTACTAATTACTCGTGTCGTTTCGACCCGCCCGCCGGTGAGGGGTTAAAGCGCTATTTTTATACGCTTCAACATTGTTCGCAATTTTAATTCGAGTTTATTTTTAATTAGAAATTAATAATGTCCTTTTATGATTTTATTAATGAAATTGTACCCAAGAGTTTTAATGGTTCAATATTTAAAAAATTGTTGTTTTGTAGGTATTCATTCTGGATGATGATTTGCGAGATTAATGATTTGCTGTAAAAGAAGAATAGAGGAGGGATTTGCACGTTTGCACATGCTCCACATACCACATTGAATCATCAACTAGGTAGCTATCTAACGCCTGTCCAAAATGACTCTATTACCTACCTATAACTTCGAGATAAAAGTGCTATTATACATATACAATACAGTTCCTACATCACAATAAATGTCATAATTAATAAAAAAACTTCCATGAAAATGTTCGCCGTATAAAATGTCGGTATATGTATCCCGGTGCATGTAAAAAACTTTCCACACTAATTGACGAGAGCGGACAATTATTTTGTGACAAAAATAAAAACGCTCGGTGGGCTACGAACGATTTAAAAAATAGATTAAAAAACTAATGGCTCCCGTGATGGGATGGGATGTTATATTATCTCTGGTAGGTGTGCGGGTAATCAGTTCGTGTCGTGGCTCTTCATCTTGATCAGGGATTTTTTGTGATGTTTGACATGAGTTGTGAGCTTTTTAAGATGGGGCGCCATTGTGATGGAATGAAGGTGGTACCACACACTTTGTATGCCTGAATTGATTGGTAAACCAGGATGTGAGAAATATTCAAATTTAATATTGTTTTGGTTTATATTGTTACATGTATTATTTACTTATATGTATATATTTATAAAATACTTTTTTGGGAACGGATGGAACAATTTCGCAAATTTTTTTTTTGTTGTGTTTATTATTGTCAGGAGAATGTTCTTATGACAGAAAAACAGTGACAAAATTGAGCGGAATAAATCGAATTCAATATTCAAAGTTAAGCCAGGACAACGTCTGTCGGGTCAACTAATGTTGATCAATGTAGGTATCTATATTACCAAATTGTAAAGCTTTGCCATAAATGTTGCCAATATTATCACCATTTTGCATTGGTTTTGGATAGCAGAAAAAAAACACCATTATGTGATAGGATTAAAACAGTGTCATTGCTACATTGCCCGCCCACTTCACCCGCGTCAGATTTTAACTTCAACTGTACGGGCAGTACGCATCATGTCCCTCGTAAATCTCGGCTTGGCGCGACGAAGATCGATTGTGACAAGGCTTGAAACAGGCATATAGGTTGATACTGTCGATTCTCGATACAATACATCGTAATAGTACTAACTTTAGAAGCATTTTAGTGAGAAGTTAATATGCTATCGATGTTTTTGTATATAAAATTATTGAGAAAATTTTGCCAATATTTGAAACGTCATAAATAATTTTAAAAATATAGGAATTCAGGTACTTGCACGTTGTTAACTCGAAAGATCCTGCCTTAGAATACGGACTCATAACATTTTCATTTCCGGTTCGGCGTCGAATTTAAGCGGCGGAAGTGCGTCATAAAACGTCGTCGCCACACGAAATATTCTATTTACCACATACGTACCGTTCACTAGAATATTTTTAAAATTTCACGCGCCACCAACGTTTGCAAGGGAATCTTGGATGTGATTCAATTCATGTCGAACGGAAAATCACAAAATATTCGGATATCAAAATGTATGAGCGGCGTGCATCCGATTCGCTCAAAAAAGGTTTAGAATAAAATAAGGGAAATACAAATTAAAATCAAAAGTCGATTAAGCAGCCTCCGGGTGTCAAGTGACAATATTTGAATAATGTCAGGTGTCAATGTTTGAGTGGCGAGTCTCGACAAAAGTGTTATAACATGTTTTAGACACACTCTTTGTACCAATGCTACGAAAAATGCAAGTGTTATTACCGTCGGTTAAGTGTCGATATTTGACACCCATGTATCGACATGGGAGTGCTAACTTTCAACTTTACAGTGTTTTGTCTATAAACGGTTTTTATCGATGAGTGTGTCAAAGAATCAAAATAACCATTGTTTTATTTATCTACACCTAAAAAGTGTTTATTTAGCCAGTGTTTATTCAGTGTCGGTACATAAACGGCGCCCCGTCCGGCCTTATTGGCATGCATTGCACCCCGGCTCTTTACACGCATCGACCAAAACCCCTGCAGGTAGAGCAAGCTACAGGCGATAGGCAAGTCGTCGTACATTAAACGTTCAGCACAGTGGTAGGAAGAAAAAAAAATGTCAAGCGACTCTAGTCGTTGCTACCATTTTGACAGCTACAAAACCGAGATAGGTCTTTGGAAATCTAACCAATATTTGAATGACCGAATCCGCCAACTGGCACTGGGCCAGCATGTTGGGTTATAGCCTGATTCCCCTTTTCATTAAGAGGAGGCCTGTGCCAAAATTTAGTTATTATTATTAATTTTTACACCTTGGATCTCTTCACAAAACCGCTGTAAGCTTACAAATTGTTCCAAACACAACAAAATTGCCACTATCGTAATAAGCACGTTCTGAAACGTTATCTCCGTTTCATTATAATATTTATTAATACAACACTATCTGTTATTGTGCCCCGGGGTGCGGTCCTGGCGGCCTTTTATGTCTCATATGTCCATCCTAAAAGGAACAGATGAGAAAATTGATACGTACTTACAAAATGATATGGGGTAATTTCAGGTCCTAAATAATGATTTTACGAATATATTCTGGTCTTCATGATTCATGGTACTTGTTCGAGCTTAAACGTAGACAACTCGGTTGAAAAAGAAGCCGAAACTCGTGATAGTTTTTTTATAGAAGAAAGTCGGCTTCTGACTCTCACACCCATCACGCCGACCTTCTGTGAGAGGGTGGTATTATACCCAGGTCAAGGCAGCCCTTATAATGAGATGTAGTGTAGCCAATTGGCAACAGTCAAAAGTTATGTTATAAATAGCTTAGCCGCCGATGGAGAGACTGACCGAGGAATAAGGCATGGCGAGGTGACAAGCAACTTTACCGGACCCTTATGGCAGCAGGCAATAACACAAAATAGAGGTGTGTGGAGCCCAGGAGTGGGATACTTAAAGGCAATTAAAAATAGCAAAGCCAGCTGTAAGTATTCTTAGCATAATACGACCGTTTAGTGTATTGGTTTGAGCGTAAGCCGCTACGGGTTGGATTCCCGCACAAAAAAAGTCAGTGATGGCCTTATATTAAGTTTCCCGGGTCTGGGTGTCACTGGGATCGTCCGGTACCTATAGTATAAGTGTAGCTCATCTTAGGACCACACAGACTAACAAGTATATTGATATTTATTTATTGAATACAAATTTTTGAAAGTTTTATCTTAGTTTTTTTAAAACTGTTGCAAACCGTGTAGTTCTAAACATGTGATAATTTTATAATCTAAAAGGGAAGATTGTCCCAATTCCATCTTCTAGCCTGAAACATGTAAATAGCCTTAGTCTATCAATACTCACGTGATGCGGCTAATACATTATCAGCATCAATCGAGCATCATTTTGGTGCAAATTAATCGTCCTTAGCGAGCAGCGAAGTGTCAGTGTCTGATCTAAGCAATTAATCCTGATTGGTCTACGGCGGGCTTTGTACCGCGCCGCCACTCGCCGGACGGAAGACGTATGGTATCATATACACGCTTCCTGGATACCTATTGTTTTGTACTTCATTTCATTGGATTGTTGCGAGATTGAAGGTATACCTATAGAGTTTCATGCTAGCGTCTTTATCTGGGAATCAGTGGTGCAAATGTAAAAAGTTCCGGATCATCTTAGCCGTAATCAATCTACCTACCCTAAGATGAATATTCAGGCGTAATGGTATATTAATATGGTCACAGATCACAAAGTTGTCTGGAAGAGAATTTTGTCAAATCCAATGAATTACATAAACATGCAATCACTTTAGTTACTATCGTAACGTCACAATTGTTAAGTTTTTACGCACTAAACAATACAATCCGATAATGATTGTATTGCTAAAGAAAAGTTGAGTTAAAGAGCCGTGTTACTCTGCCTACCCCATTGCAAAATGGAGTGAGTATACAGCTTATAGTGTGTGTACGGACGGTATAATACATCAGATTAAATCCACAGGGACATGTCACGTAACGTCCGTTTTGTGTCACATTATGCATAAATAATATTGTCAGGCAGTGGTTTAATTCAAATACATTAATTAATAAGTCCTAAGGTTATATTTAGACATATTTGAATAAAGGTACTAATATGCTATTTAACTTGAAAACATTTATTAATTTATTTATTTATTTTCTCAATACATACAAATATCTTTACAGGCTAGACCCAATGCGATATTGTTGCAAACTTAAAAATTAAAAATAATATAACTGTTTTTATTTAACATAGCAAATATAACAACATCTCGCTTTGAAAACAAAGGACGCGGGTTCGATTTTCAGGTCACATTTTTGAATTTGATTTACCTTTTCATCAGTGACACTGGCTTCACTAAACAGTAGGCAATAACGAAATGTAAAAATCTGCATGTTTCAGATACCCTAATTAGTAAAATCAATGCACAACCACTTTGCCAGCTCGGCGGACGAGCCTGACTTGTAGTGGACGTGTGTCAAGGCTAATTATTGTGTCCAATCCTCGGAATACTCGGACGTCGAGTTGATTTTTCTAGTACACATAATGTCGGTACGATTTTTAATGACACAACATATATTTACGTACTTTTAAAATTGAAGTCGAAACATAAAATGCGTTTAGTAATTCCACAGCTTGAATTCAAACGCAAACATTTGCAACTTCACTGTAGACCAACAAACAAAGGGCAATCTAATAGATGGCGCTACTCAAGAAGTGAATACCGCCAGCGGGAGCGTTGACCAGTCTAGACCAATTTCTGGAAATAGAAGCATTATGGACTTGATTGTCAAGTGTGGCAATAGGAAATGAATTGGGGAAAGTAAACAAACGTGTTAACTTGGACTCAGTTCCAGATTGTTTTGACAACTACTCATCTACTGGGTCTTTATCTTAGTCGTTGGTTATACTCTTGAAATAATGGTCGATAGTCATCTCCGTATTGGTGGTACACTTGATAAATTCGTCACCAATCTTCTTCCAAAGCTTCCTTTCTGCTACGTGACACAAAGGTAAATTGTTTAAGTAACAATGTGGCATTGCACTATTTATAAAACCCTCGAATATACAGTCATTTTAATAATTATTTGCTATTGTGAAACCAATTAAATAATAATTATATTTAAAAGTTAACTGCTCATTTGAAAAGAAAATCAATCAAATTTAAAAGTCTACTATGTTTAACGCTGCACTCTTTGAAGAGAAAGTTTTTAAGACTTCATTTTTCAATCTCCACCAATTAATTACATTGAAAACAATTCGAAACTTTTGCATTTCGCGCGCCCCTCCTGTTGCAGTTATTTTGATTCTTAAAACGACTCATCATCAAATTTTACTGTTTGCTTTGCTAAAACTTTCAAACTCTTACGCTTTCGGGTCCAAATCACAAGAGGAAGGATTATCTACAGAATATTATAAAAGCTGGTGAAACAATGTTTCAAATAAGTACCTGCCAAAAGTGTTTTTTTTTTAATCTGAAGTGGTTTTTGTTTCACGTTTATAATACACTGTTTTATGATGTGCTCTTTTGATATGCCTTTAAAAAATAAAGACAATTACAATCACATAATTTCATCATTAAACGTAAATACCAAAATCTTAAAAAACATAATATTAAATATTTAATTTGTGTTGATTATTCATAAGTGCTTTGAATAATCAAAATCTAGTACCGATTCGGAATGCTGCTTCCACTGAGAAAATCTACCAAGAAACTCAATGTTTACACTTTACGATAGAATCAAAGATGGTGTACATTCTCAGGAATAGCAACACAATGTGAGCAGGCAACAACAATGCCACTCAAAATTACTATATCAAGGAGGTAAAACCACCCAAACAAATGTTATTTAATTTAATATACTTTTAAATAGAGACACGATGTTAATGGAGATTATTCGTGTACTTATCTATTAACAACAGTTAATGTAACTAGTGGACGTTTATCTGCTTTCAGTTCATAGCTTGTTCCGTTCGTCACAGCTGTCATTTCTATCTCCTTTGCATTATTCGGGGTGTAGCCTGAACATCATTGTTAAGAAGAAATTTTAATTAAGCTTACATTTCCAAATTTTCACTCGCAATTTTCTTGCTCTAATGGACTCAAATCTTTTTATTATTTTCATTTAGAAATCATTTGAATTTACGAATATTAGATTTCACAAGTGTAGATCTCGTTATCCAATAGTTTATTCATCGTTAATTAATAGTTCTATCGTTAACATTCGTTAAAATTAGACAAGTTGTCAAAACTTGTTTTCGATCAGCTCTCATCTGGAGCTAGATGTACTTACCAGTCTTATTGGTTTAGGTTAGGTTATATATTTTAATTAAATTTTGCTGATAGGGTCACAGATGTGTGCGAAAGCTTGCCTGCGGCCCTATCGCAAGGCGGAAGTAAGTCCACGTGGGGTTTTAGCCGGTAGGAGTCCGGCATAACCCGCACGTCTCCCCCGGGGCGTGCGGGTATCCATGAGGATTACCCCACGATAAAAAAAAAGATTATATATTTTAGGTTATTTAAGTTTAGCATCCGTACTAACCGTATTACGATTATCATCAGCGCATTCATAACTTTCAAAATTAAGGTATCACAACCCTATAATAGACTAATTGATATAACTTTAAACGGTTGGTACCGTTAACACAGTTCCAAAAACCAAGCAACAAATAATCAGTTGAAACTAATAAATTTCAACCTCCATATATTTCACCGAATTAACATCCCTGAGACAAAACATTAATTCAGAAATAATTAAAGAAACGGTTAGAACACTGTACCCCTCTCCTGAAGCCCCGAAAATTGTTAGCGCGAAACAGGGCTGTCTCCAGCAATAAACTTTGCGCTGGAATTTCATTAGTTTCGTTCAATAAATTAAGAGGTTATGCTCGCGTGTGCCGGCCCTGCAATTACCTCGTCTACGCTGAGGTGTAATGAAGAACCTCGGAGGGTGAGGAGCTATGAAAATTACTTGGAATAATGTTCCTTGCTTTGGTATGAGAGCGCACCTGTTTTAAGTGGGCTTTAGAGTACTTGTCTCCGAAGATTGTTACATTATTATGTCATCCAGACTGACAGGCAAATGACGCAGAACATCATAATACACAATTGGAAAGGCAACATGTTGGCGCAGTGTATGTTTTAACGCGACGAAGTTACAAAGATATAACCCAGTCTTCCCAACCAGGCAAACGTCGGTGTCATTATACATAAACTCGCGTCGCGCAGAAATCTGTGCGGTCTCCATAATGAGCCGCAGAGCAGGGTAGACAAATATCTGTCTTGATGATAAAGTCGAATGACAATCATCAATTCCATAAATAAATGTAATGCTTATAGTAAATAACTTGAACACTCTCTGAGCCCACTTTGAGCACCATTTTAAATCAGTAGCGAAGCTAACGGTATTCTAATCACCGCAGATCGGTAGCAAATTTTTAAAAACTAAAAATGTTATTTCACAATATTTTTTAGATCTTTTCCTCTGTCCCTCTGTCCTTCAGGTCGACATCGGGCAAGTAAAGCCTTTAGTATTGCACGCATCACTAGGCTATGGTAACTGTTTAACATTAGGCGAATCATACGCTTATTTGCCGACATCTATCTATATACATAAAAATGAATGTTTGTCTGTATGTGCTTTATATAATCGTAAACTATGCATTTGATTATGTCATGATCTTCAGCAAAGTGTTGTGCATGAGCCCACAAAGGTTTCTGAGTTGGTACGACCAATCTTTGACAGCGTAGCAACGCGCGCAGGGTACAGCTAGTTTAATAAATAAATAGAAGGCTTTTTTAGATGTACATGGTCCCATGTAAGAAACCTTTTTTGTCATAAGTAGCCGTACCCATATTCTTTTCATGGCCGCTTATCAGTAGGCTGGTTATAAATAAAAATACAGCAGTTATCTTGGAAGTTATGATAATTCCTGTCACATGGGGTGATTTAATGCTGGCTCGTGGCTAGAGGCCGAAGGACTAAAAAATACGAAGACACCGCGTTGATGAATGTACTGGAGTGTTATCGCGCAAGTTATGTCGCGGTCTCAACTTGCGCTTGATTTAAATGACGTTAATTAAGTACATAAGCATAGTAAGTAAGTATATTTAGTTCATTTACTAAAATCATTCTAGCATGAAGAGTCAGGACCTTTCGTTAATACTTTATTTTTTATTCTATTTAATATTTAGGTAGATTGTAGATGCAACAAAATTTAGTATTCAATCTAGGGTTAAATCTTTAGCGTGTAACGATCTTTTTTCCTCCCCTCCTGCTAATAGATGGAAATCTAGGATCTGAATATGCTACATGAAAAAGTCAACACTTTACAGAAACACTTTGTAATTATTGATTATAAGCAACTGGCGATTTTAAAAAAGATAAGAAAAGTAAAAAGACAAGCCCGCTGAGTTTCTTGCCGGAACTTCTCAGTCGAGGTCGCGTTCCGATCCGGTTGTAGAAAAAAAATGTTAAATTTACAATTAGTAAGTGACCCCGTAGGCCTAAACAAAATAAACGATTTGAATTTAAATTTGAATTTGAAACAGGCCAGTGTCAATTGTCACTAATTGACGGCTTCACCAATATAATAATTAGCAACAAAAGCTCTATAGCTGAAAGGAAACTTTCCACGAAACATTTTCTCACAGTGTTAATAACGAGTAGGTAGTAATAAAAAACATATTGTACGAGCGGTACAACGTGTCGCGTTGAAAGTTCGATGGGGACCGACATCGAAATATTGTGTCGGAATTTATAGTCGGTGCGGTCAGCCCACGAGACAGCTGGAGTCGGGGCGCCGTGTCAGCGGTTCTTAAACTCAAAATGTTTTTTTTTTTCAACATAAACATGTCCCTATCTATACAAATAAATAAAATTGGAGTGTCTGTTTGTAATATCAAAATAACACCTTTTCACTAAATGCATATGAAAGTACATACGACACCTATAGCAAAAACGCGATTTAATTTTTTTTTGTCTGTCGGTCTGTCTGTCTGTCTGTCTGTCTGTCTGTTTGTCTGTCTGTCTGTCTGTTTGTTCTGTCTGTGTCGTCTGTGTGTTTGTTCCGGGTAATCTCCGAAACGGGTGGACCGATTTTGACGGGACTTTCACTGGTAGATAGCTGATGTTAAAAGCAGTAACTGAGGCAACTTTTTTTTAAAAACTAAATTAAAAAAAATAGGTCCTTTCGCGCGGGCTCAGAACGCGGGAGCGGGCTTTTTTGTTAAGTTAAATTCCACGCGGACGAAGTCGCGGCCTCAGCTAGTTATTAATAAACGTGGTGTACCGGGCGAATAGTTACACACCGAAGTGTCTATTTCTGTCATCAGTGATTTGACATTCGAAAGAAGAAGACAAAGCAAGGTTTGTGTAACTATACAACCGCTAGACTATGTTTATTAATTAGGGGGTTTAAATATGACTTACTTACTTATCATGATAATACTGTGATTGATATTTGTATTATCTTGAATATTAATGTACTCAATTAAGAAGTATTTTAATAACTTTTAAAGGGACTGATCGTTTGAATTAAAGTTTGTATAAGATTTCATGTACAAAGGGTACAAAAACACCTATATTACCCTTACCCCACGCAATACTTGTATTCATATATGTGGCTGTTCATATTTTTACCAGCATAAATTACCAGTATTGTGTCAGTGACAAGGGTTTAGTGAAAATCTCATCTTCATCATATACAATACAATATACAACTTATTGTAGAAGTGGTCAAAAGCTCCCCGGTCAAACTCATACCCATCCCTTTTAATCGGTGTATTGCGCTAGATTGGCGGAACAAGTTGTCTGCTGAAACTTGTCTATAGCCGCCACTGATAATTAAACAGCTGCTCCGTCCTACGAATATGTCAAGATGTAACCCAAACTTGTCGAATGTATAATGTGAAGAGAATTTGTAACCTTGTTTTACCAAATAGGATAAAATTATATATTGTAAAATAATGATTATCTGCCTGCCCTGCTCCTAAATATAAACCTTTTTATATATTTATAACAAGACATATTACTAGAAAGACCTCATTTCTGGTGATGATATATTCTCAAGACCTTTAATTGAAGGCTACCTGTACATATGTATTTCTGAAACTCTGGTAGCTTTAAACCAAGCAAGCTAATCAAAACAATATTAGTAGAAGTAAGCGACATTGGCTAAAATATCGAATCTTCATCTACTCTACATACCCCCTAATCAGCAAATAATCTCGGAAAAGCCTCAGCAAACGGTTCAAAACCACCCCAACCCAGTGTAAACCATTTGTACCCAATTCTGGCCGCAGAATCATCGCGCGCACGTGCGTCTTAGCGAATTTACTATGTCTAATACAATAAGTTGGCGGGCCGGGCCGGGCGGGGCCCTAGGGCGGGGGGAGAGGGGCTAAATTATGTATTTTATTGTCACTGGATCCAATTTCATAACCCAGAGAACGGTCGAGATGAGTCCGTTGGCGTTGTATGTAAGGTGACAGTGCGATTTAATATCTAGGGATTGTCCAATTTTTCTTGAATACCCCATCCAACCTAAGTATAGGAAACTATAATGTTTGGTAGCTCTACTATCAATTTTACTAATCGAGATAGACGCTATTGTTATATTACACATGCTATTAATGTGTGAGTTTTTCTTTCGATACAAACATAAATAAATACAAAAACAGCTAGAAATTTCCACATAAAATGACAGAATTTTACTCAAAGAGTACTACTGGATCCGTACCTTTGATCAAACCACTAATCATGACAATAAAATCTTATCTTTCCTCAAAGAGATGGCCACACCACTCATGAGCCATCCTATTGAATTTTGCAATACATACAAATGTCGGTAGTGTTTTGTGGGTAATGTTTATTCGGCACGTGGCGGACTATTGAGGCCCGCCATATTTATTTTTGTGAAGCATTTGACGTATCTAGGGTCTGTTCGTGACCGTGGTCCGGGATTTTGTCGGGGTGTTTCAGCTTCGAGTTGACTCCTTTCGCTATTTAATAATCCGCTTTTGTTTGTTACCTGATTGACGGTTCTTGAACAGAGAAAAGTGCGTTGTTCATTATAACAAAAGTGATCCCAGATAAGACTTACGTCGTACCCTTATTATTTTTAGGTAAAGCGTGGGACACCCTCCTTGCTAGTAAAAAAAGATTCCGAAGTGTTTCCACGTTGGTTATCGGAAGCTGATCAAGTGTAAAATTAATTTAACGGCAGCCCGAAGATGGTTCATCAAAGTTTTGAGTTTCAGATGAGCATAAAATAAGGCGAGAAACGCTGTTAGAAAACTTTCTATGCAACGGCTACCTATTCTATTTCTACCTAGTTTACCCTGGTTTATTTGGAAAATCAAAATCCTGAACATGAATAAATTGATACCAGCAAAAAAAAAATCAGCTTATATTTATTTACTTTACGGTAAATAGCCAAGATAATCTTAGGTGAGAAATATAGTTCCAATAAAAATAAGGCACAAACCTAAGCATCCCCAGTGTAAGGGGCACAAAATCGATCCCAGTTATACCCAGTTTCGAGAACATCAGTGCTCAATAGCTCATTCGCGCACTTAAGCTCATTTGCATTCGAAGCGTACGCGCTAGTACTAACTACCTCAGCACCGGCTACGACATCACAGCGAAAGCGCTTAAAAGCGCTGCTGGCAGCACTAATTAATCTTTCCGCAGCGCTGCAGCGGCCTACACTAAACCAATTACGCAGCGGTGAAAACTGTGGTGTTTTTCGGTGAGCACGCCAAATTGCTTTTAAACGCGTGCTTTGAAGTGTTAAGCGCTTATTAAATTTCATCTCGTAAGAGAAATATTGTGTTCGCACGGACAGCTAAGTTAAAGTTTAATTGACATTGCATGTTGTGCTGTTAACTTTCGATGGAGATTGCTTAGTAAAAGTGATAGAAAAATAGGGTAGAGATCTTTTGAGAGCAGTGAACAGTAGAAAATGGTATCCAAGTTAAGATACAACAAATATATAGGGAGAACTTGCTTATGGCGCTGAATGCGATGTCTCAATATAACGTGAAATTCTTCATAGATAACCTGAATCACGACATTAGAGATCGCAAACATCGTGACTATATATGCAAATTCAGAAAACAACCAGTCAGACATAACACCCTCTTGAAAAACAAAAAGACACAACTTTGAAAATGTATGATTTATATTTTAAAATAACCCAAAATTCCTTTCAATTTACATGCAGCGGAATCGACTTTGCAGCGCGAAATAGACGAGATTTATTCTCTAATCAGAGTTTAATCAAGGCGCTTCGTATCACGCGAATTAATTCGAAATTAACGTCGTTAAGGGCCTAACAACGAGTCGTCGAACAATAAACCAGTGAGAAATTGGGCCCTTAGAAAATTATTTAAGTGGGTGGAACGGCGATAAATTCAGTCTAGGTACCGAGGTGAATTTCTTTAGAGGAACGCGAATATTTTCCAATGAAAGAATAGCTTTACCGCTCTACAAATAGATGGGAATCAGTTGTAATTGTCTGATTTTACTCGTCTAGTACAATTTTGTTTTGTGTAAATTTTCGCTCCGATAGTTGAAATTATGGTTGTATTTGATTCTAGATTTACTTACCTCAACCTTCTGGAACAAACCATCATATAAAATGGGTATAAACTTGTCTTTCGTAAATTTGCGACATATCATACCAAGAGTGACTCAAACGTATTCATAAACTTACAAAATTACAGACATAAGTACCTACTCTTTAATAAGTGCCAAGGCAGTTTTCTCGTATTCAAGTATAAAGTCTCAAATGTTGATAAAAAAATCAATCTTGTTTAGTTCAGACAGGCTTCGTATTTTTCTTGAAGTTGATTGAAAGCTCAAATATTTCGGCTCTATTTGTAGATAGAGCACGTATGTTATAAGAAATTCTATCTCATCTCTAGATAAGATAAATAATTCTCTTATTAATATCTTATCCATAGATAGATTTATGTGCCAGTTGCCAAAGCTATTCTAAAGACAATTGAGATACCTAACTACTAAAGTTTACTCTAATAACAAACTCTATCAGACTTAGGTACCTACTTATATAGAAATACAAAACAAAAGTGTTGAAGCCAATCAAAACAACTCATTGAGAAAATTAATAGAAGTTGTGTTTTTAGATAACGACGTTTCCATAACTTTTTTATTTTACCAGTAAATCTACCTTCACCTGGATCGAAACAAAAATATATTTAAAACCGCAATACTAACAACGTATCCCGTTGGATGATGGCATCGCCAACGCCTTGACTTGATATTGTTCGATCTCGCATGTTTGAATTCCGATCACCTGTATAGTGTGAGTATTTTTGTCTACCCTACAATGCTAAAATTCGCTAAAGCTTCTTGTTACACCTGGAAAGATTCCATAGTCGGTCTCATTCACCGCCGTTCCATTCACCGTTCAAGTCAGGCCATTCACTTATGCGAGCGAGACTCGCTACCGACTTGTACGTCGATTCATTCGTCGGTTATTTAGAAAGAAATTTCTAGAAACGTCTCGTACGTTTGAGTGCGAGCTCATTATGGTGTTTCTTTGAATACAGGTGTTCATTAACGGAGCGCGGAGCCAAAGGAATTTTTCATTTGCTTGTTATATTGAGTTCGAATTCCCTATTGGATTTTCCGTACATTCAATTAAGACCGTGAAGTATTTTTTATTGAAAGGTATAATATTTTTTATACTTAATTTAAAGTTTGTGGTACCATTTATTGCTTTTTCTTGTGGTTGTATTTTAATCAAGTCGTGATTTTTCAAGAAATATTAGGGTTGAAAACCCTTTTAAATACATTTGCAGACATGGACAGACATAATTTTTTCCTATCTATAAATATTCTTATTTTCTGATTTCTAATTTCGAAAATTCTTATACTGTTTGTGGAAAATGATAGCAAAGGTAAAAAGGAAGGGTCACTGTTAAGATGTATAAGGAAGTCTAAGAGGCTGGCCCAGATTGAGAGAGATGAAACAGCTATATAATAACAAAAATTATATACCCCGATCAGCTGACAGCACGAACTAAAGAAAACTAAATAAAGGATTTTCAGATCGGCGCCGTGCCGTCTGCTGCGAACCACCTCTGCCCATTGTTACGACGACTAGACTGGATTTTTTCGTCGCCACCCAGCGTCGATCCGATTATACGATGGTTCAATGCAGAAAAGATATCGGATTGTACTTCATTTCTTTAATTTCACTCACGTGACGGCATAGACATGTGGTTTCGATTTAGTACCGTCAAACCAGCCATAGCTTCCGTCTTGGGATATTTTTCCCTAAAAGAAATAGTGACTAAAACTGATACCAGTGGTTCGATTTATAATAAGAAACATTCGACAACAGCTTGGCGCATTGGTTCGAGCGTAGACCGCTTGGCTCAATGCACATGGTGGTGGCGCGTTCGATTCCCGCTGGGGTCTTTTCGTAATTTGCCCTGGTCTGGCAGTCACTGTGATCGCCCCCAGTCCATTGTACGGTACCCATTGTACAAGACCATACAGTTGATGTGTCAGTCCGGCGATACATATTTATTTATTTACGACCTCTGGTTGTTTCAAAAGACTAAATCTGGAAATTAGTCTGGGTATCAGTGGCCTAAATAATTTGGTCTTGCAAGACGCTCGCGCCATCTCACTATAGCCTAGCTACCGATCTCAATACAATTTAGATAATCTTTAAGAGGAATTTAAGTTGCTTAGTGGATAGAACAACATTTATCCGATATGAAAACTAGCAATTGCCACGAATTTCATAATATCGAGATCGCATAAATGACTCAATCATTTTCCGTGTTTTAGAATCGATATGATTTGCAGGTATGTCAGCAATACAAGTCAGAAGACATCTGGCGACTTGAAAACTCAAATTTCAGAGTTGCTAGCGTCCAACTCATACGAACAATTATATGCCATTGGCGCTACGAAGTTCGGTGTACTAATTATATTATTTATCATCTCGCTACGATCTCATCGCTTTTAACGCAGCGGCTGCGGACGTGATCTCAGAATAGCAAGATCTCTTTGAATATCCACCCGAGTGCAATCGACAGTGGAATCGGTAAGGCAATACGAGGAATTTCTACCTAACATTTTTAGAATTTAGTTACACTGGAGGTCTTAAAAAAAGACTGCTGAAGAAAGCTAAATGTAAGTATCGACTGAAATCCCCGATAGTTTGATCAAAGATATTCTAAACTGTAATTTTATTATTTTGTATCGTGACTTGAATAGGTTGGGAACATGGCTGACAATATTAGATATAGGAGAGTCGCTATCACACCTGCATGCCTTGAAGTAAGCAGAGATGCATTTTGGTGATTACAATAGTAACTTTACCCCTTTACTTTATGTAGGTATTTTATAATTTAAAGGGACAAATTTAAAACATGGATTCTCCATAATAATAACAATTGGCCGTCATCTAAGACAAAGGGCCCAATCGCTCCCCGCGCCGGGAATCAATTAGAACCCGCACTCGTTACGGTAGCCGGAGACAATGCCACGCCAAGCCACTGTGCCCAGTACTTTTGGTACAGAGAGCAGAAAAAATGTATAGCTAAATAAATTAATCTTATGATATTTCGTAATTTATGTTTTCGTCATCATCACGCCTTAGTTGGCCATTATAAGAATAGTTGGAGCTCTGTGGCCACAGTGGTAAAAAAATCCTGGTTAAGAAACTTCAAATCGATAACGCAACAGTATTATTGTTCGTTTCAAACATTGCTAGGACTCAAAAGAAGATCAAATGATCTTCCTTTCATTTAAAGGGCCAGCACATTTCGACCCAATCATCTCATCAAGTTTAAAAAGAATACGAGCGTCAGCTATTTAATTTTTTTTTAAGTAGATAATAATTGTTTTGGTGCTGTATGCGGTCCTGCCGAGTCAGGTCGTCAGGCGCACAATGAGTCGCAGGTGCAAACCCGCCGTAATATGTGGAGCCGTCGTTATGAAGCGAGGATTGTGTGCACTACGTTTTACAGCTGAATGAAATGTTCCGCTAGACGTGTTTGGGGTTTCGTAGATTGTTGGGGAGAAGAGGTTGTTTCATATTATGATACAATTTTTGAGATATTTATATTTTTGTGATAGTAAGTCAGTTGCCAACATTGCATTAGTAAAATTACTACTACTACTTATGTACCTACCTGAGAAGTCGTTTCCAAAACTTTACTTAACAGAAATTTCTCGGTTTTTCTTTTCGAATGGCAGAAAGGCGAAATCTGAAAAATATTTTCCCTTTGGTTTCTTAGCAACTAATACTGTGATACACAACATGTCTTCGTATTTCGCATTTTCTTTGGGCAATTTCTGGAACTGGCCTTTTCGTTATTTGTCCTGGTCTAGGTTTCACTGAGATCGCCCCAAGTTAAGCAGCGTTGTTTAGTTGGTGCGTTAGTCTGGCGATATTTAATAATATCAATAAAACCTATTTTATGTTTTATCCACTGTCAAGCAATATAGTCCAGTGCTTTATGGTAACCTATTGACTTTTTTATTCACATAATGAAATTTTTTCATACAATAAAAATATACTTTTTCACACCTAGTATGTAGGGTATAATAATAACACACGAGAGGAAAACCTTAAAAAAACACATCAGACGCGAGAACGATAAAACGTTTTATTACTTACTTAAAATTCGCCAAAAATCAACAATTCAATTCTATGCCAGTCATAAAGTGGAAAGATGGATTTCGAATTGGATTCCCTTACTGTTTGCTCAAAGATTCTAGAGTAATAAGAATCAATTTCAGTTAATATACATAGAAATTGACACTGATGAAACTCGCAAAGACGATTGTTACTGTAAAAAATAGCCATAATAAAATGGTCGGCCAGAAAATACCATAGCACTTAGAACTACCAAGAATACGATTAAATTGTTTATTTATAACCAACAGTGAAATATTCATATGGGTTGTCATAATTTAAGTCCGCATTTCGATTATGATTATCGAATTCGTAATACCATTTCGTGTCTTTTCATTCTCAACAAGCTTTCGAACAATTATATTTGAATTCGTCCAACCAATATACAAATAGTAGGGACAATCTACAAATACTCGTAAAATACTAGCGATATCATCCGCGCAATAGGTTTAATGTGTTATGGCGACGGATACGCCGAGAGCCGCGCCCGGCACTCCCCGGATCCCCCCGGATCCCGGATCCAAAGTGTGCACTGTTCAAATACAAGCGATTACTTTGCGCGATTGAAGATTGCTCGAGGTTTCCCTCGAGGAGAAGAAGATTCCGCTCTGTTTCAAAATTAGAATCAAAGCTTAATTGGAGTCCTTGTTTTTCTTTTGTGTCGTCGTATTACTTCTAAGAACTGGTAGTAATTTGGATAGTTTTTTCTTTGCCTGGATTGTCGACTTAATAGTTTATAAGGCTATTCATTAGAAAAGTTACACCACGAAGTGTCTAGACTTTTGTTTCAAGAGTTAAACTTTCTGAAGTCATACACACCCTATAAAAACTGTTGAAGTTATTATAGTACGTGCAACGCTACCTACCTGACATTGGTATAGGTACCTAAATACAGATCAAACTATGTCGCTCGTCCCATTCGGGAAAGCATTTTCAAATTGATTGAATGACTCTTCCTCATTACTTCATTAGCAATCTGAGCATCGGTGCGCAAACGCTTCGGTGACGGCACAGTAACTCACATACCGACGGCGTATTAATCAGGAGTAGCACCTGAAAGATCACGTGCCGGTGGGAGCCGAGCCGACAGTTAGTCGGTGTTAAGCAGGGGGAGGGGGCGCAGTGGTAGCGGAGAGCGTAACAGGACAGTGGTTGGCTGATGAGGAAAAGAGCGATGCACTTTCACTTTTTCACTTTCAGCGTGTGGAAATATTTCATCAATAAAGTCAAGCAGGTCTCTGATCCGTAAGTAATTTTAACCATCGATATTAAAAACGTTACATTTCCGGTCCCCTAATATATCCCCTACGTCATTTGCGTCGACATATTACGACCACGGCCTAGCGCAGTGGTTCGAGCGTAGGCCGCTCGGCTCACGGCACCAGGTGGTTGAAGGTTCGATTTTTAAATTTCGACAATGGCCTTGTCCTAATTTTCCTAGGTCTGGGTGTCACTGGGATCGCCCACAGTCCATTGTACGGAATCCATAGTACAAACGTTGCTTATTTTTGAACCATACAGTTGATGGGTTAGACTGGCGATATTTATTTATTTTATTGTGACTAACACCTGACAGTGCACCTCTAAACCGCCGTAAAGATCATGTAACACAATATTTGAGGTCATTTGCAAAATTCCTGGGTAGCCAAAAGCTTCTAAAATTATATTTACAACCCATAATCGACGAATATCGGTATTTCAAATCTCTACAAAATTACTCTATGCATCGGTTATTTCTCGCATCTCGTCGCTGTTATCTCCAAGTGGGGCCCCGCACGCCCCGCCCGCCCCGCCCCGTCCGCTACAACAACGCATGTTAATCAGACAGATCACGGCTAATTGCCGGCTCGAGTGTGAAATGCGGGCTTAGCGTTGAAATTATCAGCAGTTTAACGCTGATTTATGGTTGATTAAATGCTATTATTTCATTGCCATCTCACTACGCGCTCGTTAATATCCATGTTTTAGATTGTAACAATTTATAAAGATCTTACGCACAACGAACGTCATCGTTACGTCAGCGCTAGAAAATTATTTTTACTAGGTGTAAAGTCAGATCTTAGTTTTCACTAGACGCCTGTATTCCAGTGCAACCATATATTGCAGATGGCATTATTATTCCAATTTAATATGGTTAAAGCCTATATTTAAAAGCTATTTTTTTGTTCGCTCTTTCTATATTGTAATTATAATTATAATGCCAGCCCATCAATGCGAGGGGGAGCTTTGGGTCCTAGTCCACGACACTGGCCTAGTGCGGGCTAGTAAATTTCAGACCTTTTTCTAAAGATATGCAGGTTTCCTCATAATGCTTTTCTCGCGTACATACGAAACGAATACACACTTCAAAATAAGTTTTATTAAGGTTCATTTTTTGTGCACATCAGCTTCCACGAGCGTCGGGCAGCGCAAAAGGCGGGATAGTTGATAATTTACAGGAGGACTGGCCGGTTCGATACCCGGCTTACTTTGACGTGTGACAGATTTATGAACTCTCGAACAAAATTCGCTCGGTCGCGTTGAGTTAAAACCCGAGCTACTGTACTATAATTATGTTCTATTGTATAGTTTTATGTGTAGAGTTCTACTCGAAAATCAAAGATATTTGTTTTGTAAATTTGTGAAATAGATGCCTTATTTTTCGCACTGTCTTTTCTTCAAACACCTTGAATTTTAAAGAAAATACTTAAATTGTCACTACAATAGTTATAGGTATACAGACTAGCATCTCTATACCTAGAGGTAAACTGGAGACAGTCAACAATTACAATTTGGTAGCAACATAACAAAGTCCCGTAAAAGCCTGGGTTCCGTGTGCCGAGGGTCACGTGGCCCGCACGTGACCGCAATTAATGAGTCGCAGGTAAGAAAATTACGAAGTATGAGGTCGCTTATCACAGAATAAGTTGGGCAGAAAGGTTACTTTATATGGCAGCATTAACATTATCCAATAAACAGCAAGGTAAATGTCATTTGAGGTCTTGATTTGGTTAGTACAATAAAGATTCACGTAAGTGAGAAAAGTAACCAAAATATTATTTTTAACTATATGTTTTTGTTATTTTTTATGTTTAACCAGTAATGGCATAGGCACCGACAAGCATAGGAGTAACAAATAACGATTGTATACATACGAAGTGGAATATTGCTGCCATTGCTTTATTTATTTATTTAAACTCTATGCACAAGTAAAAACACAATGTACAAAGGCGGACTTAATGCCTTAGGCTTTACCATATCGCATGGCCTTACTATCGGAAATTTTGTAACCTGTGTCCAAAATTAGCTCCACTGTGGTCATGTTTGAGGTTCTTCTTGTTATGTACGTGCGTTGTCAAAACACCGCCATTCTGTTATCTATGTGGCGAGTACGACATTCTTAATGTTGTAATTACATTATTTACCCCGTCATTATTCCTGTATCTTATTGATTTCTCATTGTTTGTTGCTTTTTTTATTGGACACCTATAAATTCAGAGGGCGTATTATGAGTTTATTAATCCATCTTATCCTAATACAAAATTAATTTTGCACCAAGTAAGTGAAAATTTCAAGCTAAGTAGAGACAAAACTATCCAGATTGAAGGCAGTACCTGTAATGCCAGGTTTTAAAATAGTTAATAAGGTTCCAAATAAGTGGTGTATTTGTAAAACTTTAATAAAAAATATTACACCACATCGTTATAAATAGATAGTTAAATAAAAAATGATTATGCGCACAATACGGAACCCCACCCTAGAACGCCATGTTATCACAGCCTCAATACCTTTCCTCGCAGGATAATTTCGCAGAACATCACAATTTAATTAAAGTATTAATCTGTTGAACACAGAAAGCGAATTCCCGAAATATCCCAAACAGTTCTTAATTACTTAACGTTAACTTATTTAACGGTAATCTTTTAAAAGCACTCTCTTCGTTAAATCGATAATTAGTGATCTCGTTGCGTAATTTTAACGAATCAGTGTGAGCTTTTAACCGAACGTTTTGAAAAGTTGTTAGTATCACGATAGTTAGTGTCATATTAGTTTGGCTCTGATCTATATTTGTATCACTATTCTGCGTGCTCTATAGGGGTTCCAAATACTCTTCACAACCCTTAATAGAAACTTAGGGAAGTATGGTTTTGTCGGCTAAGCATGCAGGTTGACAAACCGTAGTGGCGGGTCTCTCTCCCGGATTGTTAAACTTGAGATGATAATCTTCAATTTGTATAATTTACCAATCAACAGCGGATTTTATGTACAATACGTGTTACGTGGGGAGTTGCTGATTCGTAGCACGGCTACGACGCTACGCCGTAGCAAAACAACAATGGTTGCATATATTTTGGAATCTACAAAAATATTAAACTTCGTAAATATAAAATAATAATTGTACAATAATTGCAAGATCAAGGGGCTCTATTATTGTTAACGAGAATGATGTTAATTGGGATAAATTTATGAGTGTGGCTCTTGAAAGTCGTTAGAGAACGGACCTCATTAGCGAGAGGTCCGAACTTCTCCAGTTCACCCTTCAAATAAAAATCAAATTCATTTCAATTTCAATAACATTAAATAAAATTACATGTGAAAATGATTTCAATAATTTTCACATGTACCTAAATCAAGTAGTAAGCAATATTTTTGGCTTCTTGTAAATATAGACAATTAATGTCTTTCGCATTCGTCTATCGATAATGAGTACAGGAGACGCCAGGGGGCGCCCCCGCTGCGCGTGGGGGAGGCCCGAGGTGACAGTGACAGTTTTTCGATTGTAAGATTCGGCGTTTTGTTAACAAGCGGCCCAACTTGTTTATGTTAGGTATTCAAGTATTGGATAATTGGAATGACAATGTTTTATAGTTGATGTTCACGCAACAACTGAAGCGCTCACCCTACTCGCGGGGGTGAGGCAGCAGCGAGGCGGCGGCGCACGCGACGAGAGCGCCAGCGACGCGCCTTCAGTTACAAAAATACGGCGTCGACGACAGACGTGTATCACTTTTTAGTTTTGATTGTACACCAACCTTATAAGCATTTAATTAAATAATTTGAAGAAGACCGAAACCGCTTTTTTAATGTGCCGGCTGTTTTCTAATGTTGGTAATTTTCATGATAGCAATAATATTAAATTGCCAATTATTAAACTTCCATCATTTGATGGTAACTACCTACAATGGCTTGAGTACAGAGATACTTTTGATTCATTAATTAATTCAAACAATTCTATACCAGCAATAAGTAAATTCCACTATCTAAGGTCATCACTAGAAGGAAGTGCCATTGTTGTCATTAAATCACTTGAATTTACTTCAAAAAATTACTCTATTGCATGGGATTTGTTATGTGAAAGATACAATAATAAAAATATTTTAATAAATAACCATTTTAAGTCACTATTCTCCATTGAACTATTAACTAGAGAATCTTTTAAGGCTTTAAGATTTGTTATTGATATTATTACTAAAAACCTAAGAGCATTGGACGCATTGGGACTACCTACCTCTAGTTGGGACGCTATTATTATATTTTTAGTTTCATCCAAACTAGACATAACTACAGCAAGTAAGTGGGAAGAGCATAAGGGAAACCTTTCTAGCTTACCTACTTTGGATGAATTCTTCCAGTTTCTAAGGAATAGGGCGGCTATTTTGGAAACTACTATTGCCAGTAGGAGTGATAAACCTGTATACCCGCAACGGGGAGGTCAAAATAAGCCTAACGCAATAAAATCGTTCTCAGTTTCCTGCGATGAGCCCGGGGATGAAACTAGTAATGCTGTTGCCACGTCCAACTCCAATTCTAATAAGAATTATCCCCCATGTGCGATTTGTAATCAAAGCCATTTGGTTTATTTATGTTGTAAGTTCCAAGATATGTCTATAGAGGATAGGCAGAGTGAGGCATCACGGTTGAAATTGTGTTCTAATTGTCTTCGTAAGGGCCATAATTCTACTCAGTGTCGCCTTAGGGGCACTTGTCGTTATTGTAAGGCAAAACACAACTCATTATTACACGTAGATAAGCCAAAACCTCTAAACAATTCAGGGGAAGTACAAGACTTACCTGTTCCTTCTTTACCTATTTCACTGTCAACAACCTCAGTCGGTCAAGTGCTGTTATGTACAGCGGTTGTAGAGGTTGTCAATAATTGTAATAACAATGTTTATCAAGCGCGTTGCTTATTAGACACAGGTAGGCAGTCATCATTTATGACAGAAAATTTTAAACAAAAGATTGACCTACCTATTGAAAACATAAGTTCAATTACTGTGTCTGGAATTAATAATGTTAAGTTTAGTATTAGTGAATGTTGTAATCTCACTATAAATTCCCGTGTAGGTCTATTCAAAATAGGTGTAAAGTGCCTAATTGTACCACACATTACTGGTTTACTGCCATCAATGAATGTAAATATACAAAATTTTGATTTGCCTATGAATATTGAGCTTGCAGATCCTGGCTTCCAACGTCCCTCCAATATAGATATTCTGTTAGGGGCGGATGTGTTCTGGGATATTGTAGGCTCCAAACAAATTAAATTAGGAATTAATAAACCTATCTTGCAAAGTTCTCACTTAGGTTGGTTAGTATCTGGGCCTATTGGTCATATACCACCAGAGCCAAAACAAAGAGTTCATTGTAATTTCAGTAGAGAAATTCAAGACTCGCTTAAGTTATTCTGGGAAATAGATGAACTTCACCCGGAGAAGGTTACCCCGACTACTGAAGAAAATTTATGTGAAGTTCACTTCTTAGAGAACATGCGTAGGTTACCTACTGGTAGATTTTCTGTTAAGATTCCTTTCAAGGAAGATCCCGAGAAGGCACTCGGTGATTCTTTCAATCAAGCTAAAATGCGTTTTTATAATTTAGAAAAAAGGTTGTCTAAGTTACCTTTAGTTAAACAACAATATAAAGATTTTATCCAAGAATATTCAAACTTAGGTCACCTATGTCAAGTACATAAGCCTCATTTCGGATATTATCTACCGCACCATGCGGTCATAAGAGATAAAAGTGAGACCACAAAACTGAGGGTTGTTTTTGATGCATCCGCCAAGACAACCTCCGGTAAATCATTCAATGATATCCAATTAATTGGACCCGTAGTCCAGGATGATCTTCTATCTATTTTAATGAGATTTCGTTGTCATAAATATGTGTTAACAGCTGATATTCAAAAACATTACAGAAAAATCGAAATAGATCCGTCCCAGCGCCATCTACAGCTTATCATTTGGAGGGACGATGATACTGAGCCGATAAAGGTCCTGCAGCTAAACACTGTTACCTACGGTACAGCCTCTGCGCCTTTCTTGAGTACGCGATGTCTCCTTCAGCTATCGAGAGAATGTTCTGATCCGACTATAGCTTCTATTATTGAAAATGATATATATGTAGATAACTTAGCTACTGGGTCCTCGACTGAAGAAGGCATCAGGCACTTACATGATAATGTTACACAAGTTTTAAAATCAGCATGTTTTCCGCTACATAAAATAATGTCTAACGCGCCTAATTTTAATCCAAGCGACACGTGTGATACACCATTGTTGAACAAGGAATCTAGCGTGTTAGGTCTAATCTGGTCTCCTAAACAAGATACATTACATTTTTCGATTGATATGAATTCTAAATTACCTATTACCAAAAGATCTATTTTAAGTTTGACCTGCACAATATTTGATCCTCTAAGACTTTTATGTGCATGTGTAATAAAGGCTAAAATAATTCTACAAAATCTGTGGAAAATAAAGTTGAACTGGGATGACCCGGTACCACCTAATGTAGCTAAACAATGGTCAAACATTGCTAATAATTTGATTCAGTTATCCCAGTTAAAGATAAACCGTAATGTAATATGTAATTCGCCTATTTCTATTGAACTCCATTCTTTTGTGGACGCATCACAGGATGCATATGGCGCCTGCGTATATGTGCGTTCCGTTAATGATAATAATACTATTTCAGTTAAGCTGCTATGCGCCAAAGCCAGAGTCGCGCCTATCAAAGCTATAACTATACCGCGACTGGAGCTCTGTGGGGCGCTGTTAGGAGCTCGTTTATGTTCCAAATTATTAAAGGTACTCCATTTTAAAATTGATCGAACTCTATTTTGGACAGATTCGTCCATTGTTTTATGCTGGATTAAAACTCCACAAAAATTACTTAAGGCTTTTGTATGCAATAGAATACAAGAGATAAACGAGCTTACAACAGGCCACACCTGGAGACACGTTCCCACTCACTTGAACCCCGCCGACTTAGCGTCGAGAGGTGTCGAACCTCAAGACCTCATGCACTCATCTTGCGAGTGGTGGGAAGGTCCTCCTTTCCTTAAAAAGGAGTACACAGAGTGGCCACAGCTGGAAAACTTATCGGTAGACGTACCCGAACTTAAAGTTCATATTAATATTGAGAATCCAAAATTATTAGAGTTCACTAAGTATTCAAATTATGATCGTTTAAAAAGAAGTTTCGCATACGTTTTACGTTTTTTAAATAATATAAATAAAAATAATACTAAAATTTCAGGTCCCCTACAAGTACAGGAACTTGACAAGTCACAGATAATTTTAATTAAATTCTGTCAATTAGGGTCATTCACCATAGAAATTCAAACTATATCTAAATGTGATAAGCTACATCACAAGTCAAAAATATTACCTTTGAACCCATTTCTAGATGCTGACGGTATATTAAGAGTTGGTGGTCGCATAAAGTTCTCCAATCATGACTTTAATAAAAAACATCCAATAATTTTGAATAGCAAGCATTATTTTACTAAATTATTAATGAGACACGAACACCAACGCTTATTTCACGCAGGCCCACAATTGTTGTTAGCCTCTATTCGTGAAAGTTTCTGGCCCTTAGGTGGCAGAACATTAGCACGCAGCATCACTAAGTCATGTGTGATATGCACACGTTACCGAGGGAAGACGTTACAACCTATCATGGGGCAGCTGCCACCAGAGAGAACTAATGTTACTTTTCCATTTTATTCATGTGGCACTGACTTCGGTGGTCCATTTATGATCTCTTCTAGAAAAGGACGTGGCAATCGCATTACTAAATGTTATTTGTGTATTTTTGTTTGTCTTTTGACCAAAGCGGTCCATCTAGAGGTGGTTAGTGACCTTAGCACCGAAGCCTTCATACTATGTTTACGTCGCTTTGTATCTCGGCGTGGCAAACCTCACGTAATATATTGCGATAATGGCACGAACTTCGGAGGAGCAAACAATGAATTGGGTAGGATAATACGGTCCAGTCGTAAACCCGTTTGTGACTACGCTGGTAGCGAAGGCATTATAATGAAATTCATTCCGGCATACTCGCCAAATTTTGGGGGAATCTGGGAAAGCGGAGTCAAGTCCTCAAAGTATCATTTAAAAAGAATAGCAGGTAATGCGTCGTTAACATTTGAGGAACTTACTACACTCTTTGCACAAATAGAGGCGATCCTAAATTCACGCCCACTATACCCCCTCTCTTCGGATCCAAATGACCTTAATCCTATCACTCCCGGTCACTTTCTTATCGGGCGGCCTCTCATGTCGGTGCCGTCAGAAGTTGTAGAAGTCGCTAGACCAAATAGATACCAGCTGATAGAGAAACTCCGGCTGCAATTTTGGGAGCGATGGAAAAAGGAGTACCTAGCAGAGCTCCAGACGCGGACAAGATGGCGTACAGATGATCTGCAAATCAAAGTAGGCCAGATGGTCCTACTGAAGGATGACCATGCTCCACCACTAAAATGGCCACTAGGAAGAGTAACCAAACTCTACCCAGGCCCCGACAATACAGCACGAGTCGTTGATGTAACTACCCAAAGAGGAACTTTTCGACGTGCTGTCAACAAACTAGTACTCCTGCTGGATGATACACTGGAAGCCAACAGCCTTCCAGGGGCCCCAGGATGTTCACGCAACAACTGAAGCGCTCACCCTACTCGCGGGGGTGAGGCAGCAGCGAGGCGGCGGCGCACGCGACGAGAGCGCCAGCGACGCGCCTTCAGTTACAAAAATACGGCGTCGACGACAGACGTGTATCACTTTTTAGTTTTGATTGTACACCAACCTTATAAGCATTTAATTAAATAATTTGAAGAAGACCGAAACCGCCTTTTTAATGTGCCGGCTGGCACAGTTAGTTAGTACTCCAAAAGGCCTTTCCCTGGGATGAGGAATACCTCGTACGGTTAATTTGTTGTAGGTAACTCTAATGTTACTAGATCGTAAGGATTTACATTACAAATGTGTTAACCATTTTTTTTTTAATTTGACTTGAATAATAAGAATTTTCAATAGATGATAATAATTGTAATCATAAATAATAATGGTGGTAGATCCAAGCTATTCTCACGTAAGATCGGCGTAGAGTAACTATTTATTATTAACTGGCTCGCACCACGGGGTTCTTAAAACCTATGTACGAATCATAGTTTCAATAATGATTATCATTTTTCACGGTGAAGGAGAACATTGTGGGGAAACCTTCATGTCTTAGAAAATCCAACCAATTTCCGTAAGACATGAAAACCGCCAACTTGCACTGGGTCAGCGTGGTGGATTATGGCCTGAATCCCGGAAGGAGTGGGACGTTAAACGGGCTTAATTATTATATTATTAATATACCCGCATAGGACCACCTACTGTCTCATAAAAAAACTTACTTTAGTTTGTAACAGCCGTAGGTATGGCAACAAAGATGCCGGGCCCAGCGAAACTCAATCCCGAGATTTGCATAGGCATCGCCAGTGATGGACTGTTGAACTAACAATATTATTCAAAGTAGACCTCCTCGTTTTTACGGGACCATCGTAAAAGCCTGATTTCGTTTCGGTAGAGACAATATATGTTTCTATACCGCTTTCAGTTTCACATAATACATCTGAAACGTGACAAATTGTATACCAATAGAAACACTTGTAGGTATCATTAAGAATTGGATAAATGGAGCCGATTCTAAGAAATAAACTGGATTTGGTTGTAATGTGAGATAATTTTTTTATTTTGAAAATCATTAAATTTGATGTCAATTCACTTCATCATACTGTCATAGGGAGTTTATCTCATTGGATGGACTATACTCACTAGACACCAGTAAGTCTACCATGAGCTGGCGCCTATGTAAAATATGTGAATCGCAAACGTACAGTGCGCTTGAAAATGTACAGTAACAAGTTTTCAATTAAATATTTTACGTAGCATCGACTATCGCTTCTCAGCGAAAGTATAAACTTATAGTAGAGCAGCCGCATATTTATTCCTGCCGCAATAAAAAGGCGCAACAATTCACCGGCCCGCCAAAGGTTTAAAAGATTACGATCGAACGGCACGGTTGTATGAATAATGATTGTTTTTTCAACGCGACAATTCGGCCACCGAGGCTTTTATCTTTTGAGATAATAAAAAGGTTTTAGGGAAAATACCTGAGATTACCAAGAGGACCTGGTAAAACCTGGTGACCAATAAACCTGATGTGTTTTTTATGATATAAATAAATATGTATTCATAACATCACTTTAGGGTCATTGTAAACTACTGCAGCTAGTGCGAGACGAATTATGGATAACGTTTATATAATAATTATTATTTTGCAATAGGTACTAAATAGCGTTATTGGGTCTAGTCTGCGCCAACCCTTAATTGAGATTGCAGAAAAATCTTACACAGTGAAGGTAAACTTCAAAGTACGTAGATCTGGATCACTGAATCAATCTCTATCTTATACGTAGAGTATATTAAAACCTGTTTCAAGTTGAGTCTACATAGCAATTGAGTTCAAACAACAGTACGCTCCACTACAAAAGTGGTCCAATAAACTTTCGAGATATATCGGTTTTGTTTCAAAGTGCCCTATACCATCTTCATTTTCGCAGAGTGTTGTAATGAAAGTTTATGAAACTACTCGAAGACCGCTTGAGTCTGGCTTTCATTGAGCGTCAAATAGTGACTTTTTCTTCGATTCATTCGTTTAGATATCGTCGCGAACTTGACGAGTTTGCTCTATTCTAAAGTGCATCCAAAGCAGAAATCCTGAATCCCTGGCACCCTATTCAGGATACTGCCTCCCGCGGCTGCCCTTGAGCGGTACTAGTAACGAAGCGTCGTAATGAACTCGAGCTGACGTCACCTGCTTTCACTGTTGTCCACTCGCCCTCAAAGTTTAAGTTAAAATTATGTTTTCTTTTTCAATGGTAAACTTCGTCAGGTTATTTTAACTCTACCTCAATTTTAATTATATACATTATTTATTTATAATATAATCATGAATTTAGATTTGTTTTTATGCTACAATTCAGATCAGTTGAATAGAATAAAATAGAATAACTCTTTATTGCACACTAAAGTTCGGAATATATCTAACTAATACCATATTGATATCGTTAAATTTTGGTAAAAATCCAGTAACAGATTCAATTTTGAAGTCAGTAGGTACGTTTTACTGGCCAAGATTAAACAGATTTAAATAACTTATTAACAAAAACATTAAGTAATAATATTTTTGATTGTTAAACAAACAAATGCATATTAAAGAGACATCATTACGATATTATAGTAAACGCATACATCATTATTTTACAAGTTTGGGGAACACAGTCTACCGATGTGGGAAAAAATCGTTTTGTCGCTCAATTTGTGGCGTGGTCTGAATGCATTTCTAGTAGAAACGTGTATTTGTGGTTACTACAGTATGCCGATATTATTTACTGTAGTAGTCAAATGGAAGGACTAGTAGAACATAAATATATACCTATATAAAATCACCTAGGTATGCCATTTGTCACACAACATCCAAGACAGTAAAGTCTCTATGGGTGGTAGAGCCAAGCTGTAGTCAGTGGTAGTACCACCCTATCACAGAAAATTGGCGTAAAGTAGCTATTACAACTGCGTTTCGTATATTAAGTAAGATAGCCCGGATGACTAACCGACTACCTTTCCCTCCTACGGTCACACTTTTAGTTCGTTATCGTGCAATGCCTTGTATTCCAAGCGGTTTTGCGATGTTATTTAAGCCAAGGAGTATCATTGCGGGCACTAGGTCCTGGGTTCAAACCTCGGCTCGCACCTCTTGGTTTTTCGAAATCTATGTGCGAATCAGAATTACAATTATGATTATCACTTGCTTACGGTGAAGGAAAACATCGCGAGGAAACTTGCATCTCTCAGAAAATCTAAACAACGTCACTCATGCTAGAAAGAAACAAACGTCCTTACAGCTACAGAATCTCTTGGCCCAGTTACCACACGTAATGAGAGCCATCCATCCACCTAATGTGCACTGAGGATATCATCTAATAATGATACAGCGCCATCTGCTGGCCGAATGGGTCATTATATAGGAGTGTTTATCTTCATTTAGCAAGTGATCGGGAGATACGGGGTTGGCTGCAAATCGGAGAGGAGTGGTAATTATTTTTGTTATATTTATTAGATACGGTGGGAGCATGAAAGTACTTAATACTGGACATAAGGTCATTTTGGCGAGGCAATAGAAAATACCTAGTGGAAATTAATAAATAAATAATGAATATCGCCAGACTGACACACCAACTGTATGGTTCCAAACTAAGCAACGCTTTTTCTATGGGCACCGTACATTGGACTGGGGGTGATCCAAGTGACGCCCAGACCAGGGTAAATTACGAAAAGGCTATTTCCGAAATTTACCCCAGCGGGAATCGAACCCGCCACCACCATGTGCAGTGAGCTGAGCGGCCTACGCTCGAACCACTAATAATAATACAATTTTACTGAAAATAAAAGTAAATAAACCATACTAAAATCACAAACTAGGAATTTCCGATAGTGTAGTTACCAGTGCAGTAGATTTATCACTGTACCAGCACTATGGTCTAAATATCTAGCACTTCTCTAAATATCTAGATCTAAACAGTAGTCATTTGGACGTGCTGCGTCGGGACGCTATTAATCAGCCCGGAGTTGGCCTCCGTTTTGTTTGAATGCCGATAGAGCCACAATAGAACGATGTGGTATTTGAGAATTCTTAAATAATAAACTTCAACTTTAAATCTTTTGCACCAAAGTGTTTGCAAACAAGCGTACGACCGGCCCGATATTAAGCAGGTACCGTAGCCTATAGATGATTGCAATACCAAAGACATTGCTCGCACGTTGCCGATGTGAACAGGAGTGGGATAGAGGGAGGGAATGGACCCCTCCAACCCCCCGGTTGTTCTTTCAGTTCTCTTTCTCATCGTACGAAACGCAATACAAATAGTTGTATTTCCCTGTATTAACTTCAAACTGATATTAATTTGCAACATAATAATAATACATGTACAACATTTAATTTGCAACAAACATGGCTCTTGAACCTAAGGTCATAGAACTCATCTTCAGTTGGCCGCTTCGATTAGCAGACTGCCACTTCAAATTATGGTATTATCTTCGAACCTCCGCATAGCGGGCAGCATTGGCAGTGTTTGTACAATGTGCCGTGATAAGAGCATTGTAAACAAAGCTTCGAACCAGCCGACTGCCAGATAGTCGCCGGAGTGATTACCTACAGCTCGCTTGGGTCAACTCGCCGACAGCCCGCCAATACGGACGTGTGCCCGGTGATTTATTGGCTTAGCGATTGATTTTAGATTTATACCCCAAGTAGTTGGAACTGTAATCTATTTCAAAGTTTTCATCGCGCTGGACCTGGACTTATAATGCTACAATGTAATTCAGATAATAATGTCTGTCTGACTTAGATCATTAAATTAATAAATAAATGTCGCCCGACTGACACACCAACTATAGGGTCGCAAATTAAGCAACACTTGTACTATGAGTCCCGTACAATGAACTGGGGGTGAACCAGACCAGGGAAAATTATGAAAAGGCCGTTTCGGATTTTCCCCCGGCGGGAATCGAACCCGCAACCACCATGTGTAGTGGTGAGCCGAGTGGCCTACGCTCGAACCACTGCGCCAAGCGGTGATTTTTAAACATTTAAAATGGGGATCAGTAACATGCACCATTGGCGAAATGCGCGTGCACTACAGTATACCTCTGCCTACCTCTTCGAGGAATGCAGGCTATGGTGGTGGTAAGAACCGGAACCTTCAGCTTAATATGCCCTCGGAAGGAAGGGATAGTTAGATGTTATAATTCGGTCACCTATTCGAAGTCTGAACGAGACAAATGTGGCTAAACGCGATGATCCATTTTGTAGTACCAAATAGGTTGGTAGCAATTTTAAATACATAATTGTCAAACGTGGTTCCAATAAAAGTTATACGTATCATAGCGTACTAGATTCCCTAAAGCCGATTGTACACCTAAAATAACATTATTTGCATCAACAGTAACATTTAATTATCAGACCCGGTGTCAGAGGTAACCAATAGCCACAATGGGACCTCGTCAGTACAGAAGTGGAGGGTAAACAGCGCTAAACATAGCGGGGTTTGGCCAAATGTTTGGACAGATGGAGTGGTCACATCCGCGCAAACATTCATTAGGCGGATTAATTGTAATCGTTAATGGAGCACCTCACTTATGTCTGTGGGCGGTGTTTAGCTTGGGCGGAATGATTGGGCAGTGTCTATGTTGCGGCCAAAGCCCTCTGCTTTGGTTGGTTGGGGCTTAACCGAAATACATTCTCAATTATCCCAAGGGTTTTAAACTAAGTACGATAGCGAACATTAAAAGTATCATGCAATGTTTCCATACCATTAATACAGAGATGTCGTTGCTTTCATAGCAGAACATATTCAAAGGACTATCTTTACACTTTGCTAAAATAGCGATGACTGAAAATGCGTGTTGAGTTCGATAACCAGCACTGGGCCAACGTGGAGGCCCGAAACCACCGCATTGAACCTGAGTGAGTCCAGAATATTATAAATATGACCGAAGAAAATGACAATATGACCAAATGCCTATGCGGTCATTCACACGGTAAACCTGGCACGGACAATTTCCATAAATTTTATTGTATCCGAATGTCAATTAAGTCAAAACTTTATAGACAAAACGATGTATCGACGACTACAACTGGATATAGTATATTAAAAGGCGCGTAAAAAAGAAAAAAAAACACTAAAATAACACTTTACTCCTGAATAGTACAGTGATGCGCCGTCAAATCGATAGATCTAAATGACTCACTCAGCCCCGGATTCCCTGATTCGCGCCACACGAGCGCCTTTGAAAAGTCGCAGCGCGGCTCGGCCGAGGCTGGACGCAATCCCGACTAATAGCCAATGGACAATACGATCTATCATTTCAACAATAGTGCTGCACTCAGAACGATGAACGAAAAATTATTATAATACGAACGTGTCTCTATTCTGTATTGGGGTGAGTTGTTTTTTGTTTGAAATGATATTTAAGTAAACGTGAAACGTAAAAAATAATCTGCTATTATGGTTCAACATCGCATAAAATAATTTTAAATCCATTTAACTTATACAAATATTTGTCATTAAATAAAGATAACCTACTCCACAATTTCGAAGAGCTATTGCACATATACGTAATATTTTTTTCGTTCCTAAAAAGACATAAAATTTAAAAGACATAAAATTTATTCCATTTAAAATGAACAACTGTATTAATCTATACAAATAAATAAAATTGGAGTGTCTGTTTGTAATATCAAAATATCACCTTTTCACTAAATGCATATGAAAGTACATACGACACCTATACCAAAAACGCGATAAAAAAAATTTTTGTCTGTCTGTCTGTCTGTATGTTTGTTCCGGGTACGGTAATCTCCGAAACAGCTGGACCGATTTTGACGGGACTTTCACTGGCAGATAGCTGTTGTAATAGGGAGTAACTTAAGCTACTTTAATTTTTGAAAAACAATTAGGGTTCCGCGTAAAAAAATAAAAACACATGAAATCAAAGAGTATCTCCGAAACGGGTGGACCGATTTTGATGGGACTTTCACTGGTAGATAGCTGATGTTATAAGCAGTAACTTAGGCTACTTTTATTTTAGAAAATAACTAAATAAAAAAATGGGTTCTGTCGTGCGGGCTCAGAACGCGGGAGCGGGCTTTTTTGTTAAGTTAAATTCCACGCGGACGAAGTCGCGGGCTCAGCTAGTATTTATTATAAGTTTCTTTGTATACAGACCCTAACTCGAGACAATATTTTTAATGTCTCGCTATCATCAATGCTACAGCCCTACGGCCTATATTTTAGTTGTATACGTTTAAACACCCTGTATACAAAACTTTAAGTAAAGACAACCATCCCCCATTCGAAACAGGAAGGGCAGGGACTGCTGTTATTGATAGCATACGGAATTGGAGCTCAAATCATCTATAATCTTTTTTATGCAATATGCAATGTCCGCTGGTGAAGGTACAGTCATGTTCTCAAATGTTATCTTCAAATAAAACAGTAATATTATTGTATTGTTAAGTAAAGTTCAGAAATGAAAATAATTTTGTTGCGAACAAATCTTATTCGTATGAACCTGATAAGGTCTAAAGAAAATATGTTTTATTGGGTATGCAAAAATTGTTAAAAATTATCTAGTACTCGATTGTTACTTATACCTACTACCCTTTGTTATTGAGGTAAAACAAGTGCGAACACAAAATAAGTTACATCATTCCAACAAAGCAATTACAGTTTTGTACCTACCTACCACACAAAAAAACAATTTAGAAGAAGGACCCACCACTCACCCTTGGCTTATCGATTATCGATCAACCTATTTGATTTATAATTTTGGAGGTTAACAAGCCAAGGGTGAGTGGTGGGTCCTTCTTCTAAATTGTTTTACAATGGATTTCCGCAAAGTAACGCCTGATTCAATCAATTATACCTACCACACGGTTATAAAATTGATAATTTAGGTGCCTAGCTAATATGTACGCGACTGTACTATGAAAAATCGTCACGGTTGAGACAGAAGGGTTGATGCGGAGACAATTTTGGAGTGCATCTGCGGACCTCTGATTTATATAAAGCGTTTGACACGTCATCCTACTAATATTATAAATGCGAAAGTTTGTGAGTGTGGATGTATGTATGTGTGTATGTATGTATGTATGTTTGTTACTCCTTCACGCAAAAACTACTGAACGGATTTGGATGAAGTTTGCAACACAGATAGATTATAACCGGGATTAACATATAGGATACTTTTTAACCCAATAATCCAATACTACGCGGATGAAGTCGCGGGGCACAGCTAGTATTTCATACGTTCGTTGTAGTTTCAGCACCCCATGCAAAGAGAGTTGTCATAAGTTTACCAGTCTTTATTTTTGTGTCTGTCTCGCGACGGACATCATTCAATTGCCTTGCTTATGTTAAGATATTTTTCAATCATTGAAATATTTAAGTCAATTCAATCCATACTCAATGGTATTAAGCATTGAGTCGACAATATACTCGTATAGCTTTATTCAAATCCCCTGTGAGCGAGAGAACCATGGTGGGACTTAATAGTGTAGATTACATAGAAACACCATCAGTAGCATCTTAGGGCGCTTGTACACGCACGAGTAAATCCCATGGATTTCGGATTCCAATTGTTTGTCCGTAACTGCTTATCAGAAATGGTAGGGTGTGTGATCTAATCATTAGTAGATCATCAGAATCATTTTTTCGTTGGTTGAGCTAAGCTGTACTACCGGCTCAAATACGAGCTGAATCGACCGGGGTAGTACCACACTCACATAAAAGATCGGCGTAAAGCAGCCATTACAGTTTCGTACGATAAGTGAGAGAGATGGAAGCCCAACCTCCTCCCGTCCATTTCACATGTCTTTCAAAAATTGGTTAGATCTTCTAAGATATGCAGGTTTCCTCACGTTTTCCTTCACCGTAAACAAGTGATAATCATATAGAAATTATGATTCGCACATAGATTTCGAAAAATCCAGAGGTGCGAGCCGGGATTTCAACCCAAGACCTGGTGCCCGCAAGACGCGCGCTTAACCAATCTACTATCACTGCTAGTACTATAAAATAAAAAATATAAGGACGTAGTATTTGAATGAAATACATGAATAATTATAAATAAACATTTATATTGGGTACCCGCGCAAGTGAAAAGCAAAATTAATGTGCTGTATTTTTTTCTTTATGAAATAAGCAAGGAAGTACTTGCGTACCTATATACCTACCTGCTATCGATATCGCTATGATGCGAGGGGAATTCAGGCCATAATCTACTACCCGGGCCTAGTGCAGGTGGCCGGACTTAAGAATTTTTTTTAGCTTTTTAAGATGGTATCCTCAAGATCTTTTTCATCACCGCAAGGGATAACCATATTAAAATTATGATTTCGAAAAACCTAGAAGTGCGAGCCAAGGTTTGAACCCTAGACTTTTTATGCAAGACGTGTGAACCAATCGGCTATCACTGTAACCAAATAATATAATTATTATTCACAAAAATATAAATAAAAACAATCTTTACCTGTCTGTCTGATATATTATTAAATTAGTCCATGTTTGTCAGAGCGATGGAGCCAATAATAAAATTTCAAGTTAATGAAATTATAGAAAAACGCGAGGACATTTTAGTAAAAGCTTTTATTTATCTAGTAACAGAATCATTTACTTTTACAAAAAATGTTTATTGGTAATATACAATCGATATCTTTTGATAGAGACAGCTAAAAGCACTTATTTATCTGGAAGCGCGGCATCGTCTCCGGCAAAGACGAAAAACAACAAAACGCTGCAGAATCTCTTTCTCAAAATGTGTTTTTACGCACCAGTTTTTTCTGCAGCTACATGTAGTTACATAGTTCTAGATAAGATATTTGCATAGCCAATATATAGCATTTATTATACAACTAGCTGTACCCTGCGCGCGTTGCTACGCTGTCAAAGATTGGTCATACCAACTCAGAAACCTTTGTGGGCTCATGCACAACACTTTTCTGAAGATCATGATATTATGATCAAATGCATAGTTTACGATTCTATAAAGGACATACAGACAAACATTCATTTTAAGTGAATGTTCAAGTATTCAGATGTCAAATGTCTAGTTGAACAAACCTGCCGAACAAGAGACACCTAATGCCGCCGAAACAAATGTTAAAGCCCCGCATTTCCAATACGCACTCGCTATAATCTCCTTTTATTGAACAAATAAACAAGCGAAATGTAAATAAATCAATCGCTAGGCCCAACCGCCAAGTAAAAAATTCAGATTTAAGATTTGAGACGGGTTCAGTACAACAGAATATTGCTTTATTTGTTGCTGGATAAAAATAAACTCTACATAATAAAGTCTGTTTCAGTCTATTGTTGTCCTGCTGATAGTTCTGCTTTGGAAACGGAATGGAAGAACGGGTGACGTTACAACCCTAGAAACTTGGGTCTCCCAGGTCTGTAACCGCTCGAAGCCATCGGCTGATACGTCACGCATGACGTCATAAATGTTGAGCGGGAATCTCACTTATAGGTACATATATATCTATCAGGTCGTGATCACCACTCAAAAGACGTCTGTTACCATCACCAAGTAAAACAGCAATTGGTATGCGACACATTTGGTGACCAAACATTCACAACGGTGAAATGGATCAACCGGTCTCCTTTTATAAAGCTTCATGTTTATATTACGAGCTTTAAAAAATGAAGCTTTACTTCCGGCTCTCTCACTCGTCGTTCGAAACGCAGTTATAATAGCGCCGATCTTCTGTGAGAAGGTGGTTCTACCCCGGTCGAACCAGCCCGTAAATGAGCTGTAATCTACGTGTATTGTAGTGTAGGCTGTGTAGGCTATAGCTTACCTCTTCCACGGTGAAATAAGTCTTAAAGATGTTGCCCGAATGTTTCCTACTTGATGAATACGGGACCCTAAACTCGGCTCGGGAAAACGTCAACGTTGACGCAAATCCCCCTAATTTGATGTCGACGCTCTTACGTAGGTACTGTTGAACCGAATACGTCATTATTATCATTGGAAATATTTATCATTCTGATCGTATGCCAGAGGGGAAATGGCAACGCCACGCAATTGTTCTGGATTTGGTTGGTTCGGTTCTTGTATATTCTTACCTACCTATAAAATAGGCTTTTTAACATGTCTAATAATTATTTGGTAGCTTTTAAGGACACCATAATGTAAATAAAAATTGCATGAAAAAGAACCTAAAAGCGTTGAGAAAATATTTTCTTGTTGCAGTTGTATGCGCAAGATTGCTAAGTGTCCAAACTAATTTATTTTTTTAAACTTTATTTAACTTTAGCAGCTTACCATAATAGAGACCACAAAAGTATAATTTAATATACTTAAGTAATGTTTAAAATAGAGAGATTCATCGACAAAATATTCAAAATTCAAAATTCAAAATTGTTTTTATTCATGTAAGCCAACAAAGCATTTATGAATAGTCAGAATCTACCACCGGTTCGGAATGCTGCTTCCACTGAGAAGAGCCGGCAAGAAACTCAATGGTTACTCTTTTCAATGAATGAAAGATGGTGTACATTCTCAGGAACAGCATAAAAAAATAATATCAGCAGGCAACACCATTGCCACTAAATAGCTAATAGTAAATAATAATCATATATGTAATAATGTAAATAAAATGAGAATGCTAGTTTAGTGTGATGTGCATACCTACTCATACTTACATCAAATTAAACGTTTACGAACCAAAATAATAATTGGTAAAACAGGGGTGGATAATATGATAATTGCTTTGGTGTGATGCCTTCCATGCTAAGTAAATAAATAGTATTTAACGACAATGTTGTTAAGAGGAAAGTGTGAATAGACAGCTAGATCCAGATTGAAAAGTAAAACAAAATCGACCTTGCCATCCAAACTATTATCTCAGCTAATGCCAGGGTAAATACACCAATCTAATGAATTTCAAGTGCTGACTGTACGGGCTAATATTAACGCAGCACTCGAAGAGGGTAATAAATGTAAATTCAATAGTTGAGGGGCTAATTGCCAGCCCGCCGCCGCGCCGCGCCGCGCCGCGCCGGAGTCGGGATAAATATTTACACTGAGCCCACTTGCCATACTTAAGTTTTAAATGCTAATTTGGTTGTAATCTGCTGCGAATTGAGACACATATTCATACGATTGTGTTACTTACTTGCAGACGAGCCGTGAGCGGTATCTGTAACAATAAAATTAGTGGCATTACAATCAATATTTTTTGCTGGTAAATGTTTTGAAATTTAATCAAGAAAATTTATACTGCAAGCCAATGGTTAACGAGGTTTCCTGATAAAAATTATAAGATCTGAACCAGAAATTGATGGAGAAGAATTAAAAGTGGTAATTAATAATTATTAACTTAATTATTATTAATATTTAACTTGACTACAACCTTCATTACATTAACCTTATTACAAGCCTACGGCAAAAGAAATAAGTAAAAATGTATCATGAGTTTAAAACTCCAAGGAGTTACATGCTCCATTCTGAATTTCGTGTCTTACTGCATATTACGAGTACCTATATATACTTCTTACCATCAATATAAGTATTCCTGTCACAATTTACCTGAATTCGCATGCACCCTACCGTAAGTCGGATCTGCAAGGAGCCAAGGATTGGCAAAGCTTTGTCGTCTACCCCGCCTGCATTCCGCATCGCCATTTGTTTTTCAAGTCGTACTTACTTCGGAACAAAATTCAAATTCAAAGAACTCGTTTCGCAGTTGGCTCGCGTGCGGCCCAACTTAGCAATCTTTGTGTCAAAGGAGCATTTTGATTTATACGTACCACTTGTATCTCCCGTGTTTCGGATTTGTGACAAGCGGTTTAAGTTTTCGGTTTAGTTTCTAGTTTTAGATTATCTTGTTAAACTTTCGAGGTGGAGACTACAAGCAAGGCATGGAGTGATGTTCTAAACGCTAATACGTGTCAAAATTAAAATTATATTTAGCAGTTACTCAAATTGACATTGTTTTTAGTAACTAAGTTATGATTTGGATATTATTACGTAACTAATTCCAAGATTGACTTTGTATCATGGATTGTAATTTTCATACATATTGATGGTACCTACTCGGTAACCGAATACAGTCAAATTTACAAAAATATTTAGTCATATTTGCCTTAGGTATATAATGCCGCTGATTTTAAAATTTAATCTCACATTTTCACGGTGGTAGTAACAACCTCTCACAGAAGGTCGGCGCATAGAAGCTGTTATAGCTGCGTTTCGTACGAAACATGTAAGAGCCAGCCCAATTCAATAACTTCCATACCCTTTTTGGTCGGCATCGTGCAAGCAATGCCTTTGATATTGTAAAAATCTATAGGTTACGGTAACTGCTGCATCAGGCGGGTCGGCTTGCCGACTTTGTTCTATAAAAAATACACTAACCTCTTAATACTATGAACTCTTAAAACACGAATCTTTAAAAGTATCTCCTCGATCACTACCCCACTCTTACAATAGAATTTCTAAGTTCGTGCTCAAATACTAACTTAGACAGAAGAGGGGCGATATCAAAAGTAGTTTCGCAAGTTACCTTCGGCCCAGCACTATTCCAATTGCACAAACTTTCCCACTTTCGCGTTTCTTTTTATCCGTTCGAAAGTATTCTGCGTTAAATTATTATTATTTTTTCTTCTTCGCCAAACATTTCGCCGTGTTTCATGGTGCGTGTGCCCGGTGGACACGTGTGAACTTCTATAAGAAATTGTTTAAAGATTTCGTGTCAGTCGTTTGTATCGTAGGTCAGGATACAGTGATCACATGTCAGATGGATTTGTCTCATATTCTTCTTATCTCACCTAAACGTTTAGTTAGTAGGTATAGTGAAAGCAACAACACTGTCGGCCGTTTTCATAAATAATAATTGTTGAAGTAAGGGACCAATTCTAAGGACCGTTTACATTTCTCACAGCGTGTGGAGGACAAGTCACTCATAATTTAAACTGATACGAGATAATGAAACAAAATCGATATTTGACTCCAGCTATTTGTTTGATATTAGACTCCAGCGTTAGTCGTCGGTATAAGGTACTCCACATCTCTACTATAGGCACAAATTGGGCAAAATAATAAAAATACGGAGCAGTCAGTAACTTCACAAGCAGAACTGCGGACGAAAGCTAGTTTTCAATAAGTTTACAATCCGAAGTCGGATTTAAGACGCCTTCCTTCACGCACCACTGGTAGGGGCGGGGATTTTCATTCATATATGTCGTTTATACGAGCTCCCCTTTTTATTATTTCTCTGTTCTAGCGTCTATAAATATATAAAATAATAATTCGGTTATTTTTAGGTTCCTTATATTTTGTAGATAACGGCAGTAAAATACACCCAACCCTTATATTTTTACAACTGAAACGCTTAGCGAAAATAACAGTGCAACGAAGATAACCGTGGTGGAAGGTATGTTTGGATTTTATAAAACAAATCTTATTCCAACAGAAATGATCCCTTGCTGAATGGTGAAAGAAAAACATTGAGAGGAAATCTGCCCGTGTTTCAAAGTACGTGAGGAGTTCTGGGCAAGCATGGTGGACTACGGCCCGAACCCCTCTAGCATTATAGGGGAGTGTGCCGGTATAAAACCAGTAAGCTCGCCCTATATCATATTTGGATCAAAATACCATTCGGTGCAATGTGGGTGCACTGCAGTTCACCTCTGCTCATCCCTTCAGGGAAACAGGCGCGATGGTATCAATTTATGACTCTCTGAGTTTGCCTATATTTCTTTGAAAGACTAACACTAATCTTATCGCAATAAAATGAAACTACGGAACTTGCGACCGAAATTCGCGTTTGATGCACGCAAAATTTATTACCGGGGTGGGCATCCCCATTCGAGAGATCTAATGGCAAATCTATAGAGGCGCCGTCCTCTACACCATAAGACTGTTAAATGAAGCGTAAAATTAGGGGGCTTTGCGGCGCTGACCGGCAGAGTCAATAAATCCATGGGAGTCCATTGATGGCTGGATTATTGAATAAAGCGATGCAGCATAAGCTAGTTGATAGTGAAGAAGCTCCCTATTTTTGTGACCTCGACGAAAGTTACCTATTAAAGTCTATTATTAACGCCATATTAAAGAATTGACCGGAGCTTAACTATTATATAGAAGTGAACTTTTTGTTTTATAATCCCTCGATAATGTTAAAAAAGTTCATACAATCAAGTCTAGAAGTATCAGTCAGTTCAAATATTGAGCCAATATTGGAAACGTTCAAATCTTTTAAAAATAAATTGCACTCAATATTATAAAGGTTTTATTGGCAAGATGTATTGCATTCAAAAAGCAGGCTTGGAAGCTTTGAACCCAGCAAACGTTGGAACAGATCACGAGCGGATCCCATTTGCTGATTGAATGTGATAACCGCAATGGCCGTTTTATGAACGTAATACGAGTAGAAATAAGTAATATCGAAATTAACTTCTCTGCAACCGATTAGATTTCTGCGCAATATACAAATGTGTGTACCTACCGGAAAGCGAAAACAAAATAACTACATTTTGGTATTCAGACATTTTTAATGTAAGTTCTTATACTGTTGCTATGTGGATACTCAACCATTGAACATAAATACCACTTTAACGACATTTTCACTTTGACGACTGCTTGCCGCAGTCGTTCGAGCGTAGGCCGCGCGGATCACTGCACATGGTGGTTGCGGGTTCGATTCCCGCTGGGGTAAATGTCAGAAATGGCCTATTCGTAATTTGCCCTAGTCGGGTGCCACTGGGATCGCCCCCAGTCCATTGTACGGTACCCATATTACAAGCGTTGCTTAGTTTGGCACCATACAGTCGATGTGTCAGTCTCGCGATATTTATTTAAGCTATGTCTATCAGTGAATAAATTCGGCAACATTCTCTTAGAATAATGACTTGAAAATATCCGAACTAAATAGCTATAAAAATGCTAGTACCCAATAGCGTATTGTGGAAATTACTTAATGAATAATAATGAATAGGTACATAATATTTAGTTCCTGCATACCAGTTATACTCTCTCTCTCGTTCTCTCTTTGTGTTTTCATGAATAGCTACATTCATTTTAAGTAACTGAAAAAATAAGGAGGTTCTCAATTCAATATCTGTGTTCTACAAACTGTGTGTGTGTGTATTAAAAAGTCGGCAAATAATAGTACAATCCGCCTCATGTTAAACAGTTACCGAAGCCTATTGATACTTGCAATATATGTAATTCCAAAATTGAATCCCCCTATAGAAAAATCCTCAAATGGTGTTGCTGTATTCCATCTGAGCAGGACACGAAGCCTACATTAAACACACTAAACTTCACAAAATACTTTGATATAGGAGGAATTCACCCGAAATTATAACTAATCACTTTAGCGCACTATAAAGTCTTACATTTTACAGTCTTAATTTTAGCTAATATTGGCGAGACCCTCCAGAGCTCCTGAAAGCTTCAGCGTAATGAAAACATCGCGGTATATGCACAGGCGTGCTGAAACTTCGGCAGCCATCCCCTTGTAGGTGCAGTAGACTATAATAATTACCGTTCCGCGATTGCTTTCGCGCGAATTTCAGCGTGCCGATGGCGTCGACTCTACTGTTCCACTTGAACTCATTACAGGGGATTTTCTGTATTAGAAAAGATTTGTAAGCCTAGATCTGTACATATTAATGAACCTCTATTGTGTGTACAGTGAAATTCATTTACCAAATGATATGCGAGGATCAATAACTGCAAATAATCAAAATTAAATTTGATATAAAAAATCGTTTTTATTGTTATTTTTTATTAGTTATGTGTACGTAGCGTTCATAGTAGAATCCCTAAGGGGTCCGAGGTTGGAAAAGTTTGGAAAGAGCTACTTTAACCGATCCATACGAAGAAATAACAAACATTTGGAGTATAAACTTAACTTCATCTGTAACGTTTGGTCGAAGTGACCTACGATGTTCAATATCGAAGGTCAATAACGCACTCTGTTAGTATAACGTCTACATTGCCAGTACAGTTTACTTAACTACATAACTATTTTGGTTGACTGCTCATATTCACCTACATTTAATACTTGAGAATAACTATTTGCACACCAAATACAAATATTATGTATCTAACTATATAATAAATACACTAATGCCTCAAAATTAAATTAAGTTGAAGAAACTTATGTAGCAAGAAGTTGCGAAACCTTTAAAACATCATTTTGAAGCCAATGGAAACTAAAATTTATTTTAGCAACCAAGGGCCAAATTCTGATCACACAGCGTTAAAGAATTTCAATTACGAACCTCTGCCATTTTGGAATTAATTGCAAATAAAAAAACCTGACAGACCGCGTTCTGCATAAGAATTCAGATCATTAAATCACGGGCTGCTACAAAAACGGTTTGAAATACAGCATTTTTTATCGCACCCAATAAGGTTTAGAATTGCCTAGTAATTCGGTAGGATCTCAAATTCTTCTGAATGTCGTTTGTACACTGTTGTTTATATTTGGTGGTACGGTGCGGTGGTACGAGACAAGCTATGGCCAATTGATTACAGCTCATACGGGCTGGCCTTATTGGGGCAGTACCACTCTCACAGCAGATTGGTCTAAAGTAGCTATCATAGTAGATGTTTTGCTAGTAAGTAATGTAAACAGCGTATACAGGATTGAATAAAAAGCTCTCACTTTCCTGATAGCTTAAATTAACAGTTATTCACCTACCATTAAGAAGGCTTATAGAAGTGGAGGGAGTGTATGGCGGGAAATGTGACGTATTAAAATAATTATGTTAGATATAGACATCAACCGATTTTAATCTTAAAATATCGAAAACTAAAATTGGATTACCAAAAGCCAATTACATTAGCCAACAGCAACTTTCCTTCCTCCCGATGCCCCCAGCGATGAGTTCTAAATTAAAACGGTTCCAATAAAACTAATGGCCTCTTAAGATTTTCTAACAAAGAATATTATCGAGATATAGGTACCAGACGATCGGTGTTCTCATTGAATTGAGAAAGTTCGCACTTTAAACAGTCTTTCGATGTTCAGTGTTTGATTTAGTTAATTAATTAAAACTCTGGTCTATTTTAAGAGTCTTATTCCATTTCTGATTGGCTTTCGATACTGAGCTGGTATTAATTGAGTTGGTACATAAACTAAAGTTGACTAAACTAAAGTCGGTATCCACAAATACTATTATGAGGTCTCAGTACTCACAAACGCGCAGCGCATTGAGAAATGTGAATCTTTCTATAGTGTTAGTCCCCCTACTAAGACAAGTATTATTTGCGGATACCACCTTAAGTGTAACACTGTTGTCCTCACGGTCGACATAGCAAGATAGCAATAGGTATTTAAAATTTAGTTAGACATTGTGTGGTTGTAATAAATAGTCAAGATAATTAACACAAAACTTAGAAAAAACTCATCTAATAATTTTTGTAGTTTTCAGTTATAAGGGTAGTGAACTCATTCCGGTGAGGCACTTCACATTCCATGTTTTATATTTATTCAATACCTCTACATAGCTCATTTAGTCTTACATAATTAATTGTTCGTACCACATCTCGAAGACAACTGAGTGCCTGGTTTTTCATAGGGTATCAGCATCAGGTATTTACCACTCCACATTGCGTTACACGGCAAAACACTTAAGTGTTCACTTAACAAACCTTACACTGGTTATAGGATTAGAAATTGTACTTAAAGCGATATCCAATTAATTTAAATTCTGTAGTATCTTACGATATTGGCATGGTAGGCAAATATTTAAGTTCATTCGTTTGAGCTATATAGTCGGCTACTCTGCTTTTTGACGCATGAAACACGCACAAAAGCAAGATTGATAAAAAGTGTGAAACAAAAAATTTTTAAAAATAATAACAAACATTTATAGCCGCACATTTTTATCGCACTCATAATAGTATAAACCTGAACACGCATCAATAAACCTAGATCTAATATTAGGTCAGAGGTGCAAATATCATAGAAATAGCTGATCTTTGTCAGTGTCCGATCCGCAAATATAAAAGATTATATGATAAATGCTGGATATATGTCACGGCTTTCAATATCATATTATGATGGCGCCGATGTTGAAAAGAATTCAGTGGCAAATAGTATTTCTCCTACTTGCATCAAGCACCTAGATGTTGGCACCGAAGTGCCACAACATTCTTCGACTTGCCATTATTACTCCAAAATCCAGACGAATATAGTACGTTTGATCAGATAGATAGTCAAAACTTAGTATCGAAAAATACTCTGTCAAACTCTGTTTCTACATAATAGGCTTTGTAATCTGCTCCAAAATTATATTTCCGAACCGAGGAAGAATCCGAAATAAAATCACTGAAGCTAAAACATTAACTGAACTATTTTGACAAACAGCAATTACCTACTTAAATAAAAGAATAGCAGGTACAAACGCCCGGTTGGTACAAATTAAATTTTCGCCTTAACAAGCATTGAGGGGTTTTTCAGAGGCACCGTTGTTTCCACTATCCTATAAAAGATGCAGGCCGGAACAGGAAAATTAATTTCAGACAATGCGGGAAGTGAGCCATGGAACAACTTAAATAGAAACTGTTTTGAAAAATATTTATTATTTGCGGGTTTTTCCTTATGACTATTTTTTATAACATTTTTGTTACAGAATGGAAACCTGGTTTAGAAAAATATAACGGTGCTGATTCCATCCTACTAATATTATAAATGCGAAAGTTTGTGAGTGTGGATGTATGTATGTATGTATGTATGTATGTTACTCCTTCACGCAAAAACTACTGAACGGATTTGGATGAAATTTGGAACACAGATAGATTATAACCGGGATTAACATATAGGATACTTTTTAACCCAATAATCTAATACTACGCGGATGAATTCGCGGGGCACAGCTAGTTGTTCATAAACTATTATATTTAACTAGGTTTTACTAGCACGTTTTAAAACTCTTTTTCTGATTTATCTGAACAACCTCGTTAATTATGTTTTTTTTTAATGTATAACTCTGTATAACTGTTGCAGGAACTTTATACATTCCACGATTAGGATATTTCACTTTAATGAAATATTAGTTTATGCGCGCGACCGATTATCAAAGATGCCAATAGTTTTACCATCAAATGTTTTTCCTGTCACCACTCACCCTATCTAAACGAATCTCCAAAGCAATTCCTTACCACCCACCCATCGATATTGAAAACCAAAGGTATCCTGGAAATATTTAAACAAGCGAAGTCGTCCCATTGTGCCGGGATTGGATGTCGAAAATTGCCTATTACCAGGCCCTGAGCACGCTACTATTGCCTCCTTTATACAATTTATTGTCAGTACTTTACTATTTCTTCGGGCAATTCCAGATTTATTTTAAAAGTGAGTTTTTTGAATTGATCAAGGTGAAATGGGTTTTAGAGTAGTTAGTTAATTTGGGTTCAAAAGTAAATTGTGTCAGTTTACTACAATCAAAAATTTACCCATATTATTAAATGGCATTTTAAATTGTATTGGAATAGTGGTGTCAACTAAATAGTTACATAATTTTTCTGTAAGTCTAAATGTTGAAAAACCAAATAAAAATGATTTCTGAACTATGAGCATAATATCTCAACGTCCTCTAAGGTGGGAAAGATTAGCTTATGAAAAACAAATCTAACTAGTAAGTAGGTCTAGTACGAGTTTTACAAAAGATTTACGCTCGCTTGTCGCTTGCGCCCACGTAACATGATACCTACTAAACATTATTCAAACAAGTATTTTTGCGTAGACGCTTGCAACTAAGCAATATATAAACTCAAGTAGGTTAATTATAGCTCCAGTAGGTAGGTAGTATGTAAATATACCTATAATACCTAACGTTTACTCAATAAGTGGCCATTATTCTTCATAACACAAGGCACGGCGGGTCCGCGAGACGGCGCATTTAATTTGGTCGGCCTATATATTTTAAGACGGCTGAAGCGAGTACATTTCACGCGCGAGGGAGGCGTATATTGTGGTGGCCTAACGAGCGGATTGTTTTATCGCGTTCATTATGAGAAACTCTGCTCGGTACTCGCTATAGTTCGTATTAGATAATTGTTCAAGGGGCTGGGGCATTAACTGTTTTGCTAGTGATATACGACTAATTAATTTTCTTTACCTTAATAGCCATAATAGATATGAGCAGTAAGAAATATTAATACTAAAATAATATTGTCACCCAAATTAAACATTATTTAAGTTAAGTTGAAAGAAAAAAAATTGTGAGCAATATGATTTTGATGATGCTAACATTAAATACCCAAATCTATATAAAGATATCTGCGAAAAATATTAAACGTTCACCAATTATAAAAATATAAATTAATGTAAGTACCGATCTAAATTACTGACTATTTACAGCTATCTATGTACTCGATAAAAAACATTATTATAATTTTATTTTTATGTAAATGTATATATACAACCAAAAACATCAATCCGTTAAATTAGGTAGGTACCTATCAAGGATTAAATATTTCCCCACACATCATTAAACAACAACAAAACCAGACACTTCGCGTGTATATTCAAAATACTAGTAAATTTCGCAAGACAATCCCTATTTTCGCATAATGAGTCTGTAACACCATATAATTGACACGTCTGCGAAGGTTTAATCTCCTGCTCGGGACCCATCGCGCTAAGACCTCAACAACTTATGATATTTCACACGCGAATTTCTGAGACTAGACTAGTGAGCACGGTGAGAATTGGCGTGAGGCTCAGGAAAATTAACAGAATATGTTGATATTTTTAGTAATAATAAACAATGTATAATACGAGTATAAATACTGTGCGCGACGTGGAGTGGGAGATAAGAAATAAGTAGGGCGGACGAAAAGCGGTACCATTACCTAGCTATACAATGTTAAAAAAAAATGGACCCAGGTAATATAACATTGCTTATCCTTACTTCCTTACTAATATTCTAAATGCGAAAGTAACTTTGTCTGTCTGTCGCGCTTTCACACCAAAAGTACTGAACCGATTTAAATGAAATTTGGTACACAGATAGTCTAGAGCCTGAGAACGGAAATAGGCTACTTTTAATGCGAAACAAGGCTTGTAAGGGGTTGAAAGGGGGGGATGAAAAGTTGTATGGAAGTATCGTCATTTTTAGAGGCTTAAAACTTATTTTTTAGGCTGTTGATTCGATATATATAAATAAATATGACATTCAAATTTATTTAATTTAAAATGCTACCCAAAGCCACTATTCCACGCGGACGAAGTCGCGGGCACAGCTAGTTACTTATAATTTTACCGTAACTTGTAAAAACAAAGCCATGAGAGTCATCCGCTTGAAAATATGAATTAAGCGAAATACTTATGTTTGAAGACACTTCAGATTTTAATATACCACAATACCTAGAACGTCAGAAATTCTGGCAACTGCCAATTCTCATGATGCCGACATATTCGCTTTAATACTGCGAAACTTAATTAGCTCAGGTAAATCGGATTGGGTGAAAGTTTTCGCATGATAACTAGAGCGGAAACGACGGCAGCGCCCTCCCGCGGCGGCGTTTGACGCACCCCGCATAATCCTGCGTAATGAGGACGGCTTATGATATATTTTTCTAAAGATCACCTATAACTTTGTGAGGTGCTTGTGCGTAATTGACTGCAAAACACCAAGAATTTAATAACTTGGATATTATTATGTTGTTTGTTTTAAAGGTAAAAGCGATGTAAGCTAACTTTTTTGCTATAAACCATGAAACTACCCTTTCGGCCGCCATGGCAACTATCATTCGCAACCAATTGCAAAAGAGGACTCTTTATTCTTTCTTGGCAATTGGTTGCGAGGAAAGAGTGTTTTTCCTCAGCACACAATCAAGTTGCCAACAAAGAAAATCTCAAAATGTTATATCTAATAATCTTAGAATTATCCTGGATATATGCTAGATATATCTATGACTTGAGGAAAAAAAACTCTCATGTTTTCAATTTACACTTTAAACTCTAAACTCAAATAATTTATAATGTTTGGGACAAGGATGCACTTACAAATCGTCATTTTTAGATTTTCTCCTTAAGTCTAGAACTGAAATATTTAAGACCTAAGGCTAGATATTATCTGTGTATTATTAATAGAAGCGCCCATTTTGCCTGCCCTACCTGCTATACACACATGTAAAGTTAATACAGGTATACTAATAAAACGTTCCCCCTAAACCGCGTTAGTTGTCGCCGCAGTAATATGAAAGGAACGAGATAAAATAGAAGAAGGAAAATTGTTATCATAAAAAGCGTGCCGTGGGTAACTTTGGACGAGTTTATGTGAGAAGTAACCAAATATATTTTAAAACATTGCTATTGTTAATTTTTTTTATTCTATATGTGTGCTAAGTACTTATATAAAAAAGAAAATATCTAGTAAATTAAAGTTATATTGTTGCTAAATGTCATTAAACAGCTATTATATTATTATAATCACTATTTACCAAATAATGCCATTATAATTAATTTCTATAGGTAGAGGTTTAATTTAGTTTACATATGATTTTAGAAAATCACTAGCATTTTAAAATGTTGACTCCATCTAGCATAACACCCAGCCGCGAGAAAGTCGTACTCTCTGGCCGATAAAATGCAAATGCCTGGAGATTCGTCCGAAGTTTTCTTATTACCCGTGCTATTAAACGATCTCGGTTAGCGTAGGGGACCATTGTGTACTAACCATGTTTTTTTCTACTATGTTCAAATAGTTAGACTACCGACGATTTTTTTTACACAAATACTAGCATTCAAATTCGGCTGGTTCACCGCTTTATGTAATTTCATAGTTAGATCATGGAATAGTTAAATAACCAAATAAAAGGTATAAGATTGAAATAAAACTATTTTTCGGATTTTATCGCGTTTATTAACTTTATGTTCCCGACGTTTCGGTTGCTTTACAGCAGCCATGGTCACGGGGGGACTGAGGTGTTAGACGTCCTGATGTTATAGTTAGTAACTGGGTACCCTCATATTTAGATGTTGTTTGCGGTCCGATCCACACAGAAAGTGCTCACAGTGTCACGAGGTCTTGCAATGGTACACTTGGTTTTGGATTTAATTATATTAATTACTGGATCCCAAGTTGGTGGTAGCAGGTATAAGAGTATGGGATTGTACCTCCCACCCTCTCATAGAAAATCGACCGAGAGTAGCTTTTATAGCTATGTTTCGTATGATACCTGGAAGCCCAACCCCTCATCTCTTCCCCTTTCTCTGTTCCACTCCTTCAGGCCGGTAACGTGCGAGCAATGCCTTTGGTATCGCAAGCATCTATAGGTTGGTACGCTTGTTAGTCGACTTTAATCTGTAAAATACTATTAATAGTTATAATGAATCGTCAGAAATATCTCAAAATTATTTCATAAAAAGGCTCTACCAATCACTCTTAATGTTATTGCTATAGATATATTCAAGTGTATTTACATTATTATAATGTTTTAAATGCATATTTAATATACCGCGTCTTTTGTTTCAAATTTACCTTATTAATATTATAAATTGAGACGTAGCAGAAGTCTGTGTTGTGGATTATTTATTGTCCTTAAATTGATTTTATAAATCCATATTGTGTAGTAATAATAGAGTTGTACATTGCATACGTAGTTAGTAGACACAGACAACTAAGTAACGAATAAGAAAATGAACCTTTTCTCATGGATCTAATGCGGTGTCCAGTAAAAGCCTTACAAATAAAACAAAGTTTAATAACCCAAAAACATTTGTGAGGGCAATTTTGAAAATAAAAGACAAAGTTTTATTCTAAGACTTACACATATTCTTATGTATACACTAAAGTTACATAAACTGATCCTACAGCAACAAGTACCTAAGTAGGTTATCAGTAGGTATATGAAATTTCAGGATTATAATTATGAAAAATTGCCTGTATATTTTTAGTGCCTTTTAAGAAAGCAGTTGAAACCAGAACACTCCTAAAAAGAGCATGTTTTATTAAACAATTAAATTGGAAAATGAAACAGAATTTACGCAACTCACTCTATGTAAACTCAGAAAAAAAAAGGTACAATAGATACTCCTCTCGAGTAATCTCAATAGGAATGATGCTTTGAAAGCAACAACAATGCCTACAATTTCTATTACAGTCCCATTCTTTCTGCACCTAAAAAGGTTCTAACAAAACAACTTTCTTTCAAAACCTGACCTAATTTTCATTCACTCAAACACTCCTCTTTAAGAGTTAATTTTCCTGTTTTATTTTTCTGTACGGTACCATTCAGTGCCTGTCCACACTCATTAAGGCAGCGTCTGAATGCGCTCATTTGAGTCACGACCCAGATATCGAAACTGTAGAGCCCGGCGTATTTCCCAGCTCATAATGACGTGTTACGAGTCTCTTGTGAATGCATTATTCTAGATTCTGGAATATGAAATTTGAGAATTTTTGCTTTCAATAATGGTTTCAATTAGTATAAACTGTTATATGATACTGGTTATTCGGGTAAAGTTATATAGATTCTAAGAAAATAAAGTAAACAAATGTTCGTATCGTAAATTGTCATCTGAGCTTTCACCCACCCGAAGAAATAGAACGTTTACCACATTCAGAGAAAATATTTACTGCAAAGGTTTGTGCCAGAGTTCCCGACTATAAAGTGCATGTACTCCTCAAAAATATATCTCCAATAAACAACGTGGAAAAAAGGTTTTTTAAGCAAATTTCAATCTTAAATTTGTTGTGTTGGAGTTTGAAATCGGAGGTGGTGTTTGGGAGTAGTGATGTTACTTGGGAAATATGTCTTGGTGCAGATAAATTCAACTGCAGTGTCGTCGGCGCAAACGTCGAGACGTGTATGAATTCGCGTCTTAATTCATACGTACATATTTGAGCCGCTATTTTTTATTTATTTTTCTATTACAAATGTTTTGTCCGCCATCTAACTTACCTTTCAAGAAGGTCAACCATTTAACATGCCAGTGAGTTTAGTTTGAAGAGCTAGGTAATAGGTAAGATTTAAGTGTTTACGTAAATCACGCTAAATGGTTAGGTACTATTATGATTGCTTAATCTTTTTATTCACGATATTTTTCATTTCTCGATATTAGACTCATTTGAATAACATTAAATTACGATTTAGATTTTTTTCCGAAAGTTCAAGAGTAGCATATCTTGTATGATGTCGAGGATCTTATGATATCTCTACCAGTAATTGTGTAAACTACTCAGCAAATACACCATTCTAGTAAATAAAAAAAAAATTGTTAACATGAAGTCAAAGAACCCTGTAGCGTGTATCTTAAAAAAGTTTAAACGAATTTTCATAACACGTAGCTGAAACCATTTTAGGAGTACCAGGTATGCATTATCAAAAAAACTGGGTGTACCCAATCGGGTACTATGTTGCCACAAACAGACCAAGGGAAAGTCGTAGGATTTATTATAACTCTTTACGTTACATTGGGAGTTAAAAATTGTTCCAGGAGTAGAGTTAGCAACACAACTAACTGTAAAATTATACATTCCCCGGGAACAACAATAAAATGGTAGCGTAAAGTTCGCGGGTAAAGTTTGCAGGTAGAGAGTTCGACTCCTGAGCAATTTCACGGCGGCCCGGCGCGGACGGCGCACCGCCGCGCGGGGGCGCAACCGTCCACTAACGTAGCGTGTATTTTTAAAAACTAACCAGCTAATATATCGTTCACTTTACGAATTACTCTTTGTGAATAAAGATCATTACGTTTATGTAGCAAAATTTTTATCTATGTGAAATTCATAATTAGTGACACGCTGTACATAGATGTAACAAAACTTTCAAAACATGAGGAAGCTATCGTGAAGAAACCTGTGCATTTTTCTTCAAAAACGAGTAATGTTTACCAACCCGCGTTAAGCCAGTGTAATGGAGAAAGACTCCCGGCTTGCACAATTCTGATCAAAACCCCTAATTTCATATTATCATATGAATTGTATCAGAGATAAGAGTAAACTGCACTATTATAGTAAACTGTAGCGGTTAAAATAATATTGCAACGGTAGTTACCTCGACAAATTGTTAGTCGTTAGTCAAAGAGCAGCGCAATAATTCAGTTATTTATGCCCCGCGGCAACTGTATCGTTAAGATTTATTGGGCGACTGCTACAAGCTCGCAAAATGGCTACTACCGTGCCTACACTCTTTATACATACTATTAACAAGTACAAAAATAAATCGCATCTAAATATATATAACTCAAAGGTGACTGACTGACATAGTGATCTATCAACGCACAGTCCAAACCACTGGACGGATCGGGCTGAAATTTGGCATGCAGGTAGATGTTATGACGTAGGCATCCGCTAAGAAAGGATTTTGATTAATCCTACCCCCAAGGGGATAAAATAGAGGATGAAAGTTTGTATGAAACTTTGTCAATTAAATTCCACGCGGACGAAGTCGCGGGCACAGCTAGTTGATGAATAAATCCCTAGCAGTGATAGAGCAAAATGTTCTAACCAATAGAAACAAAATTACCAAAGACGATTTGTAACTTTTCTTGCATACATAAAACATAATTAATTCGGCAATTTGAATATAATGACTCTACTATACACATATTAGCATGGGGAATGATTAATGTCGTCTGATAACGCATGTTTTGCGCGCGGCGCGGCGCGGCGGCGGCGCGGCGCTATACGCGCGGCTCGGCATTTCGGTGTGAATTTTCATTAATATGTAACGTAGACGTTTTTGCATGCTCGTGATAAATTAGACGGGCTCTTGGGTAAAATGTACGCGTTCAGATTAAATAGCTCAGGCTGTGTTTAACGCGTGTTAAAAGACTGCCTAACGAAACTTGAACAACAAACAACTAATTTTTTTGTTAATTTTACTTTTAAACGTTTCGTGAAATTTCATAGTTCTCTAGACAAAATAAATGAGTCAACATGAATCCATGTAGCCATAATGTACACCTGAGTCAATTCAAAACACTGCTTTTATTCAACACGCATGGTTTTTTAATAAAACGAAGGCTTTAGTAATAAAACACCACCAACGTGCTATATATTTTTGTGAACTAATACGGACCCGTACGAAAGCCAGGACTGGGGCGATCCCAGTGACACCCAGATAAATTACGAAAACGCCATTTTCGAAATTTACCCCGACGGGAATCGAACCCGCAACCACCCGGTGCAGTGAGCCGAGCGGTAAACCAAAATGGGTAAAAAAATTAAAAAAATATTATTCAAAATTCAAAATTGTTTTTATTCATGTAAGCCAAAGCTTTATGAATAGTCAGAATCTACCACCGGTTCGGAATGCTGCTTCCACTGAGAAGAGCCGGCAAGAAACTCAATGGTTACTCTTTTCAATGAATGAAAGATGGCGTACATTCTCAGGAACAGCATAAAAAATAATATGAGCAACACCATTGCCACTAAATAGCTAATAGTAAATAATGATCAAATCTCACTCAGATTTAGGGATGTAAATAAAATGAGAAAGCTACTTTAGTGTGATGTGCATACCTACTCATACTTACATCAAATTAATCGTTTAGGAACCAAAATAATAATTAATAAAACAGGGGTGGATAATATGATAATTGCTTTGGTGTGATGCCTTCCATTCTAAGTAAATAAAAAAGGCGATAAAAACCAAATACGTCATCAATATTTCCCGCAAATAAAACCTTCATTCTTCCAAATATCTTATTACCATAGAAAACAAATAAAAAAATATAAATAGAATTTGTGAAAAAAAACAGAAGTGTTAGTTTTCACTATATCGAGCACCTGCCAGCTATAATTCGCACGAACCCCCATAAATCGCGTACGTAAGAAAACAGTTAAACCGAATGGCCACTGTGATATATGGCAATGGAAAAAATCGCGGCTATACGACCACACCGATAGCTTTCTGTGTCTGTTATAAAACTGAATATTAAAATATTATGTAAATAAGCACAATGGTGCACCTCGGAGTACTTCTTTAAGGAACCAAGGCGTTGTGAAATTTATATATGATGAAAATCTCTGTGAAACAAATGACGCGATCATTTTAATTTCATCTAAATACTTTTGTAGCGCTAAAAATACTTCAATCAGTATAATTTGAACCATAGTCTCTATGATGCTATTTTAAAATCATGAAAAAGTTTTTTTTAATGTTTTCTCTTCGTTTGTTGGTGATCAACTCACGTCTGTCACCGCTACATGAAATTCTAATTCTTTATATACATAACTAGCTGTGCCCGCGACTTCGTCCGCGTGGAATTTAATTGACAAAGTTTCATACAAGCTTTCATCCCCTTGGGGGTAGAATTAATCAAAATCCTTTCTTAGCGGATGCCTACGTCATAACATCTACCTGCATGCCAAATTTCTGCCCGATCCGTTTAGTGGTTTGGGCTGTGCGTTGATAGATCACTATGTCAGTCAGTCAGTAAGTCAGTCACCTTTGAGTTATATATATTTAGATACATAATTCCGGTGAGCGAGTGGTAATTATTCTCATTCCAAACGGACTTACTTGATTTATTGTTTTTTTTTGTACTTTCAGGAGTCGTCTGGATGGTTTTTACCTATACTTGTATTCAATAGGTGGCACTATTATCGATAACCATATAATAGTTAGTGAAGCTGCGGCTAAAATCTAATAGATAATAGAAATTGTCTTTCAACAAATGGCCCAGTCTGCGGTTTTAATAAAACAACAAACGAACTAGTAATTTTAATAGAACGCTATCAAATAACAAAGTGGTGTTAACTAACAAGCGTCTCGCATTCCTCTAGACCTTTGGCAAATTTATAGCCGGTTAACCCTTCGGTTGGAATTAGTTTTTGCAATGTACCGCTTACCGTTAGAACAGCGGTGTCTTTGCAGCGGGGGGTTACGCGGAATATGTGGAGCCATGGAGTTCTATCCATGGAGTCATGTAGAAGGTGAATGTTGACGTCGATACAACGGCCAACGAGAAGCTATACGTAATGGTAATTATTTTAGAGTTCAAGTCAGGCGCCACCAGCCTCGCTAACATTCGGGCGGTCTTTTTAGAAAACCGGATTTAATTAGCACAAACATGCAAGTAACAGGTAGATTTCATAATTATGGTAAGTAGTGTCATCCAATCAAAGTCGTATTCTACATGTTTGGCGCTTTGGTACTTATATTATGGGTTATGGTAGTTTTGGCATTTTTTATTCAGGTAAGTATGCCAATAAAGTCAGAATCATGCACTTGACTGATAAAAGCCAGCAAGAAACTAAATGGTAGTACCAACAAAAACACCTAATCTTCAAAACAAAAAAAAATACTTATTGACAAGTTATGAACTAAATAATTAATAATCTATTCTAGTTGACAACCAGCATTGCTTTAATGGCCCCACAATAACGAGAAAATTCAACGATAGTTTATAAAGGTGGCGCTTGGAATAGTTGACAGCCCCTGCATCGCTAATACCCTAACTGGCGACCTGTGTCGCGCCCGTTGACATATTCATTGGTCGCCAACACTCGGGCCGCGTTTAATTTATCGCTTTAATTAACATACACATCTGGGTACGGTCTTGTTCTGTGTACTGTTTATGATATAGTGTTTTAGGAGTTTTGGAAGTTTGGTTAGCGGAGAGATGATTACGAGACGCTTGCACAGACTCTACCATTTTCGCTTGCGTATTAAAAAGAAGCTGCTTATATTCTGTAAAAGACCCATTTATAATGCCTAAAGATGATAAAAACATAAACCAATTCATTACGCATAGGTGATATTGTGAGGAACAGGAACATAAAGATGAACAAACGATATTTTGATACCTTGCACTTGTAAATATCCAGAACGTTATTGCTTTTTTGCATCGACATCAGGTAGACTACGCATAGTCCTCATGATCTTTATAGGTACGTATATATATATGACATACAGACAACTTTTATCTACTAGACGCAGGGTAGTTTTTAATGAAAAAAGTACGGATTCCGCTCAAGGAGCAAATGAAATAGCTGCTAGAGTTGATGATTATGAAAAAAGTAAAGTAATAAATCTAGGCATTAAAGCCTATTAAAGTTATTTTTCAGACTCATCATGTCGTCCATTTGGCAGTGCGCGGTGACGTCACGAGTGGTCCTCCCAGAGTGACGATGCGCCGCGCGCTGATGACGCAATTAGCGGTACTCTTGAATAACCAGTTGGGAAAAAATGGTTTTAAATAGAATGGAAATCTGATAAATGGATAGCGATGTAAATGAATAATAAATGATTAGGCGAGCAGACTTAAAACCAAGCTGCAACAACTGCTGCAAAAAAACCATTGGGAGATACAATGTTTGTATAACAGAGGTATTCCAAAACTTTCCTGATGGAATCAGTGTGGAGAAAAGATAGAATATATATAGTGTAACATAAAAAGTAGATAAAAGTATAAAAAGAGAACACAAAAAAACTGAAATGGAAGTAACAAGAACAATCGGCCGAACGCAACACAAAACTTTACGCGCACACGTCGTGGCTAGTTGCAACCACCAGGGGCCACTCTCACCATTTATCTGTTGAAACGATGTAGAGCCCAAACACTGATTTTCAGACCGAACTTAGATAGCTGATGAAACGTAGATATTTTTAAGTATAATACATCTGCAAAACAGGCGCCATAATATTTTTTTTAGATATCCTTGAAAGAAAATTAAGTCTTCTAAATTATTATTAGTTTTTATAAGTTTTAATCGTCTACAACGACTTATTTATTCATTTTACGTACACAATTGGTAATTGAGGTCATAAAACATGTTATTTAACATGTAAAAATCCAATAATTGTAATAATAACACGTACGCATTTCTAAACAGCTAATCTGATAGTCGAAAATCGGGTATTTTTTATAAAAAAACAATTCAAATAAAATATCTCGAAAACGGTTATATTTAGGATAGGGTGTTTCATAGTCAAATCAGTCAGAAACGATGTAAACTACACGCCCTTAACGGGAATAGGTCGAATTAACCAGTAACCCTGTATATACAGCGCCCACTGCAGGCTGAAACTCCCACCCCCTGCACCCGCGGAATGTAATGCAACAAAATCTTTTTCTATTTAATGGTTTTGTCAAACGTCGAAGCCAACAGCTTGGTTCAAGACTGCTCGACTTTGCCCAATTGTGGATATTACTGGTATTTCCGGCCTATAATACCTATAATACAAGCGTTACTTAGTTTGGGATCATACAGTTAGTATATGCTGACGATAGACGCCTTATAAAGTTTCTGGCTGGAGCGCACTTGCGCTCGCCCTCTGTCCGGGTGAAGTTGTTATGGCCACTCTGGCCAACAACATATAGTCCATTCAAAAAAATAAAAAAGCCTTATAAAGATAGCGGCCGCATGAATGTTAACTAGACATAATAAAAAGTTAAATTGATTTACAAGCAAAGCTATTGCTAAGCCGCGCGGCCGCTGTAAGTTGATGTTATGTATAACAAGTAAGTTATCCTGGTAATGTAATGTTTCAGGAAAACATGGGTTCTATTATCCCTATTTCAGCTATTAGATAGGTATTATTATTATTTATCGCAAGACTAACTCACCAACTGAATGATATTTATTTATTATATTTACTTTGTTGTATTCTGAGCGAAAGGTCTCCTGTCCTACAAATTACCTAATCCAGGAATCGTAGGTGTAAAATATATTTTTTTATTGACCGATTGATAGATTTTATTTTTTTTATTTTAGAAAAGTTTACAGGCGAATGAGCAAAATATTTTAAATTAGATGGATTGTGTAAATTGCTTATATTAAGATTCCATCTATCGCACCAAGATAATTATATTTATAATAAAAATAAATAGGTTGATTATAAAATATTGATTATTTTTATTTGGACAAGAATTACCAAATGGTATTAGTTCAAATACGACAAAAGCACCAAGTCAACAAGGAAAGCGTATTATTTCGGCTTCCGCCCGTTTTCTGAATAAAAATATTTGCAAGGCTTTTAATGTAATTACATCATTCCGCAAGTTTGTTCGCGAAGCGTTGCGCCTTCGGTTAGCGGAAGAGTTTGAACTCGAAATTATTAAAGTACTTACCTGTTACTGTTATTACAATGTTTAATTTTTTTAGCTTAAGATTTGGGGGATATAGGTCTACCAGAATCTCATGGCAAATGGGGAAATAAAAATTTGTTGTGTGCAATACTGGGGAAATTGGATTAAACGATCTTGATACTGTTTAATTTTTATTTATATCTTTAGTCATTAATTAATATGAAGTATACTAGGTATGTGTATGAAGAATGTTGTTATACATCGGGTTCTTAACATAGGAAAATATGACAAAAAAAATAAAGCCAATCATATATTACTTTATGTACTAATTTATTATAATATCGTTTAAAAGTTAATAACTCATTCAGAGCTAGAAAATGATTCCAAGAACTCCACTTGCATTTCTTGTTCTTCATCAGATGATGAAGATAAAGAGGTATTTATTATAAATTGCTCTTCCAGCATTTTAATTATTTTATCTTGCTCGAAGAAATCGTTTTCAATTTTCTTTACATGTTCACAACATTTTCGCCAATCCTCTGCACCAATTTGTGAGAAAGCTTCTTCTGTTAATAATTTAATGTCACTTGCAGGCCTATTAACATTTTTATCGACAACTTTTTGCTTCATTATACCCCAAATCATTTCTATAGGATTCAATGTGCAATGATAAGGTGGGAGCCTTAAAACTTCGTGACCGTGCGATTTTAATACTTTATCTATCTCATATAAGGGCATGTTTTGTTTCACTACTTCAAGTAGTTGACATTTACGCCAAAGATCATCATAATGTACATCATTCGCACGAAGCCATTCTTTTATATCAGGGATACGATTGGATTGTGTGGGCGGTTTGTTCAAACGTACGGAATGATAACTAGCATTGTCCATAACGATTAGTGAAGGTCTTGTCAAATTTGGAATCAACTGTAAATCGAAACTGTCCAAGTTGATTTTCTTCTTCCCCCCTCTCCTCTTTTTACCAGGCGTGGAAAATACACCATCGTTCGATGTGCCCTCACCTATGATTCGCCGTATAGTAGTACTGGAAACCCCTATAAAGAAGCTATAATTAAGTAAGAAAAATATAAAATATACTAGAAGTATCAAAACAACTCAGTCCAACTTACCGGTCAACTCTACGACGCGCTTTAAAATCCAAGATTTAGTTTGATTTACGCCTTCTTCTTCCCTTATTTTACGATACACATTGAAAACAATATTTCTCGCTTGAGATCGAAGTGGCTTTTTCGACATTTTCACAAAAACAATGAATTGCCAAGAAGATATCACAAAATCTCAACAGCGGTTGACAAACCTTGTACTTTGATTTGGCAGGTGACAATTGACATTGCCATATGAAAATCATATTTTTTTATATTTTTTTAATGCCATGAGATTCTGGTAGACCTATAACAGTTACTATCCTATATTTTATCATAAAAACTATTTCAATTTATTTATATATTGCCTGTCAAACTGACAGCCCAACAAAATATTCAACCTATTATATCAGTTGGGACCATGACTTATGTTAATTTTGAAATTAATTTATTTTGATTTGATTGATTTTGATTTGAAAAAAAATACAACACTTATTAAAAAAGGCCTCAGATATTCATAATCCATGAGACATAATATATTTTAATATAATTCTGTGTGATTATTCTTCCTTTTCCTAAAATTTTATTTCTTAATGTCTGAAGGAAAGTCTCGAGTTTCTCAACGACCCGAGGTTGAGTCTTATCTTAAGCGAGAGGAGGTACTTATTATGTTTAATTGTAGCCGCTCTGGCTACGGCGTAGCCCGCGTAGTCGGCGTAGTCGGCGTAGCTACTAAATGTTCTAAGGGCCTCAAGTAGAGTGAAACATTTTATGAAGGAAAGGATATTACATTTTGAAAGTGTTTTGCGAGTCACTGAATGTTTGTCGTGCTTATTTGGCTTTTCCGAATAAAATACGTATTATATTTTTACCTAAATGTAAAATACATCATAAAAGACGGAAATTATTACTCTTATCAAATTGATCGTCAAAAATCTCTAGTAAAAATAAACCTAAATCAGTGTTAAGAAAGTAATAAATTCCTATGAAAGCGTTTAAAAAGTTACTTAAGAACTATGTTATAATTAAGTACTTACCGTTCCGATGTCGCCATATAATTTACAAACAGAAAGAAAAACAGTTCGTACAAAGTCCATACATACATACAACTACAGTAAAATCGTATACAAAGACCCTAACACACTACCACTAAGACTACCACAAACGCCTAACTACTGTCAACTTCACAACCAGTGAGCAGCTTCTTAACTTCTAACTAAAATAACCGCTAGAATTTAAATTTAAAAAAATGGAAGGCCAGTTCGCTATTCGAACATTCGAAATGTCATTTGTTTTTTTTGTATGTAAAAGTTTATTTGTGGCCAGGTCGGAGCGCGTGCTACGTGCAGCGGCGGCGATGTAGCACTGAGCTCGGTGGCTATCAGACAGTATAACGACTGATAGTGTAGGTCTAGAATAGCTGTAGGCACAGGAGCCCTAACCACGGTTAGTGCATACGTGGGGCGAGTTAAAGACGAGTTATTGCTTAGTAGCGTACATAACAGTATTTTTAACTCTATAGGTTAATTTCTATGGTTCTTTTTCAGGGTGACTTCAAGGTAAATTAGACATTATTCTGGACACTTAGAGATAATAATTGTACTGCGAATAGTCAAGTAATAATTAAACACTATTACATCAACGGTTATCAACTTTCAGAGTCTAAGTTGGTAAATTTTTGCCTGTTCGCTGCCGTTTTTGTGGAATAATTGTAGTTTGAAACACTTGGAAATTAGATAATAATAATATCCTCATACTTGGCTATTTTGTGTGATCAATCTCGAATTTCAGTTGGAATAGAACCTGCAATTTCGAATTGAAGTCAACAAGAAAAAGTTCTACAATCTAATTCGACGTTCCAACCAATTCATTGCGAACTACGAACGAATTTACCAGTGGATGTAACACGTCGCGGTCGAGGCACATAGGCCTCCGCATTCCTCACCCGCTGGAATCAAACTTTGACCATTATTGCTTTCTGCGTCGCCGCCCAAAGAAATTTACGAAATCACGCGCTAGGTACGAGTGCACAAAGCGATTGTGATTTCAACTCGGGAAGGCCGGAAGGGCGAGCGCGGCTCGTATTTTCGACAAAGGCGTGATTGTGCACAGATACGAACCATCGCGTGTGGGCGCCATCTATGATAGGAAATGGGAACCGCTTAGCCGGCCCTTGATTGAAACGCGGCGCTCGGTCGGTGTTGCAATCGCAATTTTGCACTTGTGCCGTTATTTTGCTGTGTTGTGATTTTGAGTAGAAGAATTCAGTTCTATTTTTATTATGACACAACATGAGATTGTCCCCCGATAGTCCCTCCAACTAAAATAAATACTTGCGATAAAGTTTTGTTGAGAAATTCAACGAAATCAGAGTGCACTCCAGAGCCTACCTCCGGAAACAAAAGCGTAATGCCTTATAAGGTACCTACCATATAGAGTTAAAGCAACATAAAATCCTGCCTACTCATTATCGTATTTTTTCAATGGGCGCACTTTTATCTCTACAAATATCACCGAATTAAGAAACTACCATTTAAGTGTATAAGCAAGTATTTTTTTTAATACACTTTTTATTTACCGAACTCTTCGCGCAATCTTACATGCTGGATTGTTCCACATTCCAAATTGTACGAGTCCGTCCAGTCCCCAGTGATTTTTGTCAACTCGAGGTAGTTGGTACACTAGTTATCTTTATTTATCTGGGTAATGTACCGGCGGCGAGGGAGCCAGCTTGTTATAGCCGGGCCTAGGGACCTATGCCGTAAACCGACCACTCCGGCGTTCTGTTACGTTATAAGAAAAAGATTTATACAAGGTTTAGTTTTAATAATGCACGATATTTTGCATGATGCCGATGTAAATTCTTAAAAAACTAACCTGCTATAAAAAAATATATCTGATGGGTTTCTTCCTTACAGCTGACCTTGCTATTCCTTATAGTTTCAGATGTGGCCATCGAAAAAATTCACCCTGTACAGGTACTTTAATATTATGCATTTAGTAAAAAGCTGTTATTTTGACATTATAAACAGACATTTCAATTTTATTACTTTGTTTAGATTATACTTGAGATTACACGACATGAACAAGTAAAAACGTTTAAGAAACTGTAACACGACTACGTAAAAATCTGCCCATAAATAGCTCTAAATACAGTATTTTTTCCGTCACTTGATATTCAAATTCAAAAAAATTCAAATTCAAAATTGTTTTTATTCATGTAAGTCAACAAAGCATTTATGAATAGTCAGAATCTACCACCGGTTCGGAATGCTGCTTCCACTGAGAAGAGCCGGCAAGAAACTCAATGGTTACTCTTTTCAATGAATGAAAGATAGTGTACATTCTCAGGAACAGCATAAAAAAAAATAATATGAGCAGGCAACACCATTGCCACTAAATAGCTAATAGTAAATAATAATCATATATGTAATAATGTAAATCAAATGAGAATGCTAGTTTAGTGTGATGTGCATACCTACTCATACTTACATCAAATGAAACGTTTACGAACCAAATAATAATTGATAAAACAGGGGTGGATATTATGATAATTGCTTTGGTGTGATGCCTTCCATGCTAAGTAAATAAATAGTATTTAACGACAATGTTGTTAAGAGGAAAGTGAGTGGACCAATCCCCGCAAGCAGCGCCCGCGCACGAGCATGACTTGAAAAGCGGCATCACTCTCCTCAACCATAATAGAGGGAAGAGGGTGACCCGCTCCACAAAGCCACCGCAAACAAGGACATTGAAGTGAGCATGACCAACACCTCACCTCAGAGACAACAGTTCAGAAAGGATAATAAGCATGAGGCAAGACCCGCTACAATTAGACATAAATATTACTTTGTTAAAATTATATTTAAAGTGGCTACATGATGCCCATATTTTAAAAGGAAACATTTGTGTCAAATATGTCAATAGTGCTAGATTAAGAGAAGGAAGAGGGAAAATATAGGAATGAACCATAACAAAAGATTCTAGTTATTCCCGTTCCGGTGGAGCTGGACCAGCACCTAGCCAAGCATCTTTATCTTTCAAATAATCGTCTAGTGTGTAGTAAGCCTTCCTGCATAGCGTACGTTTTACACACGTTTTGAATTTGGATTCACTAAGACTGATAATGCTTAACGGTATTTTATTATAGAACTTAACACAGTATCCCATGAAAGATGTGTGAATTTTTGCTAGCCGAAAGTGTGGTTGATCCAATTTGTCCTTATTTCTAGTATTATAACGATGACTATTACCCAGCTTTTTAAATAGATGTAAGTTTTTTCTGGTATACATTATGTTCTCATAGATATATTGACATGGAACAGTCATAACATTTATTTCCTTAAACAGTTCCCTCAGCGAATCGCGACTTCCTAAATTATAGATGGCCCTAACGGCCCTCTTTTGTAAAATAAAAACCGATTCGATGTCAGCTGCTCTGCCCCACAATAGTATACCATACGACATGACACTATGAAAATAACTGAAATAAACTATTCTTGCAGTTTCGACATCGGATAGCTGTCTGATTTTTCTGACAGCGTAGGCGGCGGAGCTGAGCCGCTTAACTAAAGCTGTTATATGTGGGCCCCACTGTAATTTAGAGTCAAGCGTTATACCTAAGAAAACAGTGTCATTAATAAATTCAAGTTTTTCTGTATTTAATACTACATCGCATTCACTACTTCTTACATTAGGTAATGAGAATCTTACACATTTAGTTTTTTTACTGTTTAATACCAAATTATTAGTAGTGAACCAGTTATGGACTTGAACAATAGCATTATTCACGTCGTCCAAGTTATTTACATGTCTACCTACTTTAAAAATCAAAGAGGTATCATCAGCAAATAACACTATTTCTGCCCTTCTCTGTATTATCTGCGGTAGGTCATTAATATATACTAAAAATAAGAAAGGGCCTAGAATTGATCCTTGAGGAACACCCATTTTTACTATAGAGCCTAAAGATTTAACACCATTTATTTGAACATTTTGCCTTCTGTCCTCTAAATATGATTTTACAAGTTGGAGTGCTCCATTTCTAACACCGTAATGTTCCAATTTCAGCAAAAGTATTTCATAATTGACGCAATCGAATGCCTTTGAGAGGTCACAAAAGATACCAATTGCATCCTGTGAGTTTTCCCATGCGTCAAATATATGCTTAATCAAGGTTACACCGGCATCGGTAGTACAACGGCCTTTGGTGAAACCATATTGTTGATCATGCAGGATGTTGTTTGCGTTAAAATGATGTAACATTTGGGTAAGCATTATCTTTTCAAAAATTTTACTAAAAACTGGCAAGACGGATACTGGTCTATAGTTATTAGGGTCTCTACTATTACCGGATTTAAAAAGGGGGATTACTTTACTGTATTTCATTAAATCCGGGTAGACTCCCTGATCAACAAACTTATTAAATATCATGGCCAAATAGGGCGCCACGGTATTAATAATAATTCTACATGATTTTACAGACATTCCCCAAAGATCTTCGGTGGGTTTAATTTTTATTTCACTAAAGGCTTTCATGATAGACCGAACGTTAATGTAGACGAATTTAAATTCCATAGGACACGCCGCTATGTTACTTTTAAGAAGTGTAATTGAAAGTAAAGGTGAGCAGTTTAAAGACTCTGTTGTTTTCACAGGGACGTTTGTAAAGAACGTTTCAAATTCCTGTGCTACATCAGAGTCTGAATTAACAAGACCACGCGAAGTCTCTAGCGTGAAATCTGTATTTAGTTTTTTGGTTTTACCAGTTTCACTATTAACTATATTCCAAGTGGTCTTTATTTTATTATCAGAGGCCTTAATTTTTTGCCTAATGTACATCGATTTAGCCACCTGACATATTTTCCTAAACAATTTTGAATATTTAGTAACATACTGAGTAAGAACTGCATTGTTAAACTGGGCTTTTAATTCATAAAGCTCAAATAGCCTTACTCTACTCCTACGTATACCTATGGTGGCCCAGTCACTAAAAGTGAACTTTGGTTTTAAGGTTTTAGATTTAATCGGAAAAAAAGTATTAAATTCTGTATGTACTACTGAAAAAAAGTCGGCGTAAAGTCTATCAGGATCACCTAAGTTAAACTTGGGAACACTTAATTTGTTGCATAGACTGTCATTATATTTCTGTAAGTTCCGAGATGTTACATTTCTACTTTTTATTTTTATATTTGTTAAATTTATGGCAGAATTAAAGGTGACGTTTTGACCACTATGATCTGACGGCAAGTGATTTACTACTGCTTTATCTAGGGTCTTCGATTTATTTACGTCATATAGATTTTGTTTGTATAAAATGTAGCCTATGTCACCCGGACCATAATATAGAATCGATTGACATCTCACTCATTAAAATCGGATGGGTAATTTAGGCGCTGCGGTGGAACATAAAAATCATAGAAATGCTTTACAAACGTCAGGAAAAAAAATGTTGCTAAAATTAATCCACAATTTAACCGTATTTTCTGAAAAGTAGTTTCTGGTTTCGCGTTATTACAATCACACGTTGTTATAGGTCGTTGTGCTTCAAGCAAAACGCTGGTGAAGCTGAAAGATCGTCGCTGGGAATTGTAGAAAGGACTTTAGGGCAGTTGGCAGTAGAAATATGAGCCACGAAGTATGTGCTATTGTGTGTTCCCTGGCGGTTGTGAAATAGTGCCTTAGTTTTCGCGCGACGCAATAAATGGGATGGTAACTTCGCTTCTATTTAGTTTTATATATGAAATGATCGCTTCTCATAAAAATCTTTGTCCAGTAGTAGACGTGTTTATTACGCTTTTATTCATGTTGAGCGGCTAAGAAGAGTCTTCTGCTTCTTATACTTTCACGCATGCGACCATAGATTTATTTAAAGTACTGCTTATGTGAGACATGAGCTATGTAGCTAGGTATTAAATTCAGGAACAAAATTACCTATTTATGTCAGGGCAGTTTTGTTTCCGGCACAAACTACCTGAATATAATAATGTGTAATGTATAATACACTTATTTTACCCAAAACTGCATCATTAAACTGCTTGAATTTCGAATAATTCCAAAAGCAACAACACGCCAATAGCTTCTATCAAACCGTATCATTTAAAATCGACCATCACCCTCATTATCATTACGGTAACCGTTATACGTATGCAATTGAATCGTTTCAGTAATGAGCCTGTATCGAGTAGATAGCTCGATATCGACTCGATAGTCCGAATAAAACTTAATAGCGTAGGCAGGGAGCTATCAAAACATTTAACTGGGCGATACAGTTACCTGAATACGTAGATACCTACTCAAGAAATAGATATATAGATGTGGTGTTATTTTTATATATTAAGTTTGAAAAGAGCAGTTATCGTAGCCTAAAGATGCTTGCAATACCAAAAGCATTGCTTGACTTTGCCAATCTGAAGGGAAATGGGACAGGGGGAGGGAAATTGACGGGGGTTAGGCTTCCAGCTGTCTCACTGTACGTACGCAATGCAGCTATAGTAGCGACTTTACGCCAATATTCTGTGAGAGGGTGTTACTACTCTGAACGTATCTGCCAGTATATGAGCTGTTGTCAATTGGCTACAGCTTGGCTCTACCACAACTCTACATTGTTATTTCTAACAAAGTCGGCACACACCGCCTGATGCTAATACATGCTTGCAATACCAAAGGAATTGCTTAAAGTTGCCTACTGGAAATGTAATTCTAATGTCAGATCTCAGAACTGAGATCGATTAATTGACATTAGCCCGTGAGTCATACAACTGGTGTACAGTCGCTATATCCAAGACAATCAGAGACCAATTCTCCCCACATTATACGTCCAAATAAGCACTTTAAACATTCCCGCGCGGCAGTCGCAGGAGTGGACGGTCGCACCTGCCGGCCAACTTTGTGCCGCAATTTAATTAGTTATGGAGATCGCGAGCCGCTCCCGAGCCGCGCCCGGTGCGTCCCGCGCTCTATGTAAATTGTTTTCCAACTTGCTAGTTTGCCTCGGTACCGACGAATTTGTTGGGTTTCTTATCTTATACCATACCCATAAACATAAACACATAAAACACACTTAGGTTTCATAACATATCGATTTCATACCCTGTAGACACCTATGCGATTTACTTACAGTTTTGACAGATTTAAATACTAATCATTGAGGACATGAGGTTTTTTGTTTGTTAGTCTATACAACGTCGTAGAATTACATAAAGTAATAATGTAAATACATAGTCTCCCCTACATTATGCACCCTTGATTCAGTCTCATTCACATTTTAATGGAAAACGGTAGGTACTATTAATAACAGGACCCCCTTAAATTGTCCACATTATTTATTCATGACGTCATGAATGTATAGCGAATATAATTTTAATAAAAACTTATATTGACCAGTTGGGTATCGCAGCAGGCTCGGTTTTTAGTTGGCGATATTATAAAATATACCGTATTATTACAATTTATAATCACGCCTATGTGCCCAATGGATATGGGCAGATATTCACTATTGTTCCCTCTCATTGCACCTATGGTGAGTACCACTACCTCACACTTCGATAATGTGGGTACTTCTATAGAATATCCATATAAAACCCAGAATTGAATCTGGGTCCTCATTATCGATAGCCCACGCTTACAGCCAAGACCTGTGACAACCAGAAGGATAAGTCTAATTTTCATTAAGTAAATAATTGCCTGTTAATAAATAAAATGTTGTCCTGATTCGAAATGCGGCTGACAAAGTGGATCAGAGAGGGAAACCCCATAGTTTAATGTATATTCGTAATGGTAAAAATAAAAATCTATAGTGCGGAAAGCACGCGGTCGTTGAGCTAATGAAACAACACGAACCAACGGTAATGGCGCACATATATAGCTACATGGCTCTCACGTGAGTTATATAATTTATATACTCAGTATAAACGGTAACAACAATGTTTATAGATTGGAGTCACTTCTGCCGACTCTACATTTTTATTTTCCTTGATTTCATGAAAAACACGTACCTACTATATAGAAAAACTATCATTTACCTGTTAAAATTCAGTTAAGTGCATGTAAATAAAATAAATAATAAGCTATTTCAAATTATTATCAAAGAGTCGCACTTTGTATTTTTTTTAACATTACTAGTAATTATAGGCATATCTACCTCATAGTACCGTAGTGCCTTGAACTTCTAGGTTTTTCAAATTGAAACCTAAACTTAAACCTGTCAACAGGCTCGCCTGCAGAGAATCTTCATAAATAAAAGATAATAAAACCATAATGTAATATCAAACCTATGTATCGTAGCACGTAGCAAGTATACACGATCGTAGCACGCTACGTAGCCGGCGTAGCGAATTCGTAGCCCTTCAATTTGTTATGTAAATGTATCTTTTGTGCGTCCGTCCGTCCGGACCGGGCGGCGCTACTCTATAAATTTGTGCGACTACTGTTGTCTGCTGGTGTGCAATTTCGCATAATGCTCTGCTTCTGTAGGATAACGACCGCTGATAAATAAATTAGGTATACCCCTGATAATAAAACGGGTATATTTCAAATAATTGGCATTTCATATCCCACTGCGGAACACGGTATGGTTTATTGGTACAAAATATATAAATTCTTGAAATTAATAATGTTGATAGGCCATCATTTATACGTATACCGCAAACGAACGACAGGATCTTTTTTCATAATTTTTTCGTAAGCAATTTATAAAATTCCTATAATTTCTGTAGGTATAATTTTGATTGAATTCCTGCGATTTTGAGGCAAACATTCTTCAAAGTTTGTACTGTGCCTCCTAAAGGCCTTCCACACAATCCCATTATTGAGTTCACGCACAAATTAACAACCTATTACTAATGGTGTGCTAAGTTATAACCAACCTAGACGCTGATAACTGCGGAACTAGTTGATCGGGCCCCGGGGACTGATATGCTTATCTACTATCACAGTTCATAAATAACACGGCCGACCGCAATAATGTTATACATATGCAATTAAAGTAGGTATAACTAATTCTTGCAGCTATGTTACTAACCTACGCCTATTTACAACCAGACCTTGACATATTTCATACAAAGTTGAATGTATTTATTAAAAAACGTATAAGCTTCTTGAGCGAGCAGTAGTATTTAATTCTTCTCCTGTAATTTAGCTTGTTGTGCGTCTTGGCTAAGCTGTAAGCACAACAAGCATCTGATAATAAATAAATAAATTAGGGCCTGTGCACACCACGTTTTTCAAATGCGCCGTCGACGCCGCGCTTTTAACGTCTCATTCTTGTATTGAACAGTCTTGATTATATAACATAGATGGTTTGCAAAGCATATTATGGGGGTGGGGGGGAATAATAACAACTAATAATCACAACATTTTCAAATAATAATTACTAAATTAATGGCCAATGGGCCAATATCAGCACTAGCTGGTTACCTGCCAATAACCGCCGCCGTCTACCAAGAAGACGTTGGCGAGATGACCTGGACACCTTTGCAGGAAGGACGTGGCCGGAAATTGCCCTGGACTGAGCAACGTAGAAAAGAAAAGGGGAGGCCTTTGCCTAGGAGTGGGACAGTCTTACAGGCTAGTAATAATAAAAAAATGCCAGTGGACTCTTCCAGGAAAAAATGCTAGTGATTCGGGTCATTCCACTGTATTGGTACGTCATAACATTTGGTCACAGAATAATAAATACAAATCATTAATGGCCCGCCGTTCGATCTGATTGATTCACTTATCACTCTAACCTATTGAATTCAATAATCGGGTAGCAATCATCAAATCATTGAATCGGCCAGTGATGCGGCACGAATTGCCGGCCGGCGGGGGAGCCACCGAGCCTCTCAATATGTAAATTGCGCCACCGAAAGCCTAACTGGGTATTGTGTTACCGGCGAATGGCCTGGATATCTCTATAAACGGCTTAGGTCGTCTGGTGTGTCGTTGGGGTAAGTTAAATGTGACGGAAAATTGCTAGCGTATCTAATGTCATGAGAATCTCGTCAGAGTATAGAGTCAGAGTAAATAGCATATATCTAAATATATATAACTCAAAGGTGACTGACTGACTGACATAGTGATCTATCAACGCACAAATAGGGCTGAAATTTGGCATGCAGGTAGATGTTATGACGTAGGCATCCGCTAAGAAAGGATTTTAAAGTTGAAGTTAAATTCCACGCGGACGAAGTCGCGGGCTCAGCTAGTGTATTATAATTACACTACATATAACTAAGGTGAGAATATTAGGTTAAAATGCTTTTTATAAAATTCATGAGGCGGCTTTTTCAAAAACAGTTTTCATTTTCAGACTCCATGATGCCTAAGAATGGTTGAATAGTACTTATATACCACAACTTTTTCAAGACTCAAGTCTTGAAAATAGTACTAGCTAGCTCTATCATAAGTATGTGGGTTCATTTTCAATCGCTAGTAGCTAGCGTCTAATATATATTACTTACAATTTGTCGTACATATCTACGACTAAACAGCATAAAACTCTTGGTAGATCGGTGGCTTCAACTCATTACGCTGGTTACAGTATTAAAATGCTTTCAACTGAAATTCTTTCACCAACGCACGGCGGCCATGTTCGCGACATGTTGACACCGGATATTGACACTGCCGCCATTTCCGCTACGTCATTCCTGACGCGTAAATAAATTCTACGTTCGAATCAATGCACCACTAAATATGTGAAATACGTTTCAGACTTACGTTTCAGACCTTGCGAAAGTATATATTTACTCTTACCTGTTTTATTTTTACCTAAACATTTTTTTACCATCGTCCACCATTTAGCGTGTTAAAACTTTAATAACTTTTTTTTTGTTTTTTATTACTATAAATTTTTTTCATCCCACTGCTGGGCAAAGATCTCCCCAAGGAGGCGAATGGGGGAGGCACAGTTATTAACTCGTAAAAAATAAGTGGATCAGTGAAACTGAACAATCGAAGGCCAGCAAAGATAAACCATCTTCCAAAGAGACAGTAGAAATTAAAACACAGAACAAAACTCAAAGAAAATCTCAAGTTTTAAAAGCATTTCCCAGTTTATTTGCGGATAACGATTCATTTATTATTCAACATGTAAATTGTTAGTAACTTGTTAAATAAAATGTTACTTGGATCGGAGATTTCTGAGAAAATATGAAAAAATACTCGAGCACTTTTTAATATTTCGATTAAATACTTCATAACTTAGACATTAAGATTCGTAGCCATGTCTGAATTAACATGGAAATTTACTTTTCCAACTTTCAATTATATTTTTACATATAAAACAGCTTATGTTTTAAGTATCGCTGTTTATTTAGGATTTCATTATTCACGCTTCGATTCACCTACTTGGGAAGTATTTTTTCGGTATGAATATATTTTCAGTCATATGAGCGACCATGAAAACTAATCATAGTACCCTTCAGCCCCAAGCTCCACTTCAGCTATAATTATACCTATGAAAATATTTTCTCGGATATGTTATTTAATTCGCCGTCTAACCGATTCCATTTATGAGATTGGTGGCTTCATAATGCGAAATATTGCCCCACTGCGGTGAATAATCTCTTCAATCTTGAATGAGAAAAAGACTCGTTTCAATATCACAGTACCAGCAATGCTTGAGTTTGAGTTAACTCAGATTTTATTATTAGCTACTGAAGATTGCTTTTGAATACTTAGAACAAGGTTCTACTATTAAGATTAAACATATAACCTGACAGTACAATTACCTACTGACATAAATTATGTTCAGAATATATATTTGTAACTAGCTGTGTAGCTAACCGCGACTTCGTCCGCGTGGAATTTAATTGACAAAGTTTCATAAAAACTTTCATCCCCTATTTTATCCTTGGGGGTAGGATTAATCAAAATCCTTTCTTAGCGGATGCCTACGTCATAACATCTACCTGCATGCCAAATTTCAGCCCGATCCGTCCTGTGGTTTGGGCTGTGCGTTGATAGATCAGTCAGTCAGTCACCTTTGAGTTATATATATATAGATTGTTGAAAATTGATGAAATAATAATATCAAAATTAGGAACAGCATGGTAATCATGATAGGCTGACTTAAGAGCACAGCGTTCTAACAGACTGAGAAATCTACAAAATAGGTACGTGAAGAGTCAACAACATAATAATATTTGTATACATAAAAATAACAATTTATCGACACATTTTTCTGTGCACTTTACAGCACGGAATTGAGCAATCATTGCGTCAGATAGGGGGCGGGTGAAATAATTATTTTGTATGTAAACCATTACCATTAGCTCGCATTGCAGCCCCTCGCCATTCAGTGGTTGGCGGTGCAGACGCATTGTGGACAGTTTATTACTCTAAACGATGAAAAGGTATCAAAGAATTATGGGGTTCAGGCACTATAGTGATTTATTTTATGGAATACAGCACAAAACAGGCCTATAGCTTTCTGGTTTGGTTTTTGGTAGATAGGATTTGTGGGTAACAAATATTTGAAAGTCATAAATGAATGTAAGTCACGTAATATTATACAGAGTATACAATTATTGTCTACGTTAAATGAAAGATATATAACAAGAAAAAGAGATGGCCATGGCTATACCAAGTATAGCGTAACCTAAGTTATTACGACAAAAAATTAACTTTGTAAAGAAGTAAAAGCATATTAAATAACAACCATAAACCTTCAAAAAAGAAATGACGATCCATTAGGATCTGAGTATAGGAATGGGGTAATCCTACTATTTCCTTATTCATCTTAACCCAAAAATATATATTTTAATTATAATAATAATTTACAAAGCTTTCAGGAAATTGTACTTTGCAATGCTACTATAAAATGGTCCTAACTTTCAATACGGGGGTAAGAGTCCCTTTATTTGCGTACTACATTAAATCAAGTAGATAGTTATACGCCCAACAATATTGAACTCAAGTATTTTCCAACCATTTGCTTCCCATCTCTCCTTATCTCGTGCAATGTACCGTAAAGGTTCCAGCTGAAGTTTCAAAAATCCATCTTGCACACTCCGAGGTCGATCTGAAATCCTCTTAGGGGAGATTCCTAAGCACTCATTGATATACTGTAGCAATAGCCAGTGTGTACTTTGCATTATCTGTGTCCAGTGCCGGAGAGATTTGAATTTCAATAGGGGAGTGCATGGCGTCAATTTACTCGAGATATCCTTTGTGGAGAGGTTTATAAAACATAATTAATTAACTGGATAATTATCCTATATAGTTTGTTACACAATTGCGTTATAGTTTTATAATAAACTAGCTGAGCCCGCGACTACGCCCGCGTGGAATTTAACTTAACAAAAGAGCCCGCTCCCGCGTCCTGAGGCCGCGTGACAGGACCCATTTTTTTAAATTTTGTTTTTCTACAATAAAAGTAGCCTAAGTTACTGCTTATAACATCAGCTATCTACCAGTGAAAGCCCCGTCAAAATCGGTCCAGCCGTTTCGGAGATACTTTTTGATTTCATGTGTTTTTTTTTTACGCGGAACCCTAATTGTTTTTCTAAAATTAAAATAACCTAAGTTGCTCCTTATAACATCAGCTATGCCAGTGAAAGTCCCGTCAAAATCGGTCCAGCCGTTTCGGAGATTACCCGGAACAAACACACAGACAGACAGACAGACAGACAGACAGACAGACAGACAGACAGACAGACAGACAGACAGACAGACAGACAGACAGACAGACAGACAGACAGACAGACAGACAGACAGACAGACAGACAGACAGACAGACAGACAGACAGACAGACAGACAGACAGACAGACAGACAGACAGACAGACAGACAGACAGACAGACAGACAGACAGACAGACAGACAGACAGACAGACAGACAGACAGACAGACAGACAGACAGACAGACAGACAGACAGACAGACAGACAGACAGACAGACAGACAGACAGACAGACAGACAGACAGACAGACAGACAGACAGACAGACAGACAGACAGACAGACAGACAGACAGACAGACAGACAGACAGACAGACAGACAGACAGACAGACAGACAGACAGACAGACAGACAGACAGACAGACAGACAGACAGACAGACAGACAGACAGACAGACAGACAGACAGATAGACAGACAGACAGACAAAAAAAAATTAAATCGCGTTTTTGCTATAGGTGTCTTATGTACTTTCATATGCATTTAGTGAAAAGGTCTTATTTTGATATTACAAACATACACTCCAATTTAAGATGCCGATTTTAAGTTGTTTTAGGAATCGACTAGTAAAATATTGTCAAAATAACAACAGTTAAACAAAAGTTAAAGAAGTTGAAAATATTAAACTACTTACTCGCTACCAACCAAGAGAAAAGATTAATACCATCAGTTGGTGTGTAAATCATCTTCAGCACTTACTACGAAGCCATGCCAAATACATATATACGAGTATACATTATAAACTGCTCATGACTCCCATGTTTTATCTTCCTAAACATTACCGCGTCACAGTGAATTAAGGGTACCTACTGTCTGTCTGTCTCCCTATATAATACACAGTTGTCCGGCCCGCGATCTTAAACAATAAATCTATTGGCGTCCGATGGGGCTTAGCCCGGGTCCCCTGGCTTCTCTTTGTAAATTCCCTATACGTATCTTTTCGCTCGGATGGCGACTTTATCTCCGGCGCCGTATTGGCTTCGATGGAGGATGTATGGTGCGGAATTAAGTCGCCTCGTGTTTCGGCCGCGCTTATTTACTTTGTCTTTTTAGTAAATATTTGGGGAAGACAATTTTATTTTATTAACGAAATTCTTAGTCATAGACATTATTATTCATTTTATCCCTAGAAGACACTGATGAAACATTTTCACCAAAATTTCGTTGTTATTACAGAAAAGTTAAACATGTGATAAACCCGAGTAATGTTTTATTTTACTTGTATTTGACATAACTGGAGTTTGTTATGTATTTAACATTTTTAGACTAACACGGATTGTGTCTATGATAAATGATGTTTCGGTGTGAATATTTCCTGAGTCCAAACTAATTCTACATCTATGGCGCAAGCCATATAAGATTTCTATGCGAACTTTACAAACGTTAAAAATGAAATTAAAAAAATATGTTTTAGCAGCTACCAAGTATTTCAAAAAACTATCTCAAAACTACACGCGCAACACATCAAGAAAATTGATTTAAAAGTCCAATCGACGGATTGGAAACTGCGAAAATGAGTCACGGGGCCAAAACGAACGGAATCGTCCAATCAATCTCGCGCGGCGTGCGATCACCTGCACAAAATAAAAGAAGACGCGCGATTCCCAACGGTCGCTAATAAGTTTGCTCACTCTTGCATAGCTGAGCGGAATTGGAGCTATTGCCTCTTTAATTTCCCAATCAATCGTTCCACTTCAATTTTTTATGTGACTGCTCATAAAAGGATTGTTCTGCAGGGTTCATAATATATTATAATGTACAATCAACATCAAAAGTAGCACGGTGTTTGAGATTTCCAAAAGAATCACATTGACATGTCATAATAGTATTAAAATATTGTTCGCTTCCTTTAGAGACTCAGTTCGAACAATTTTCTCTGCCCTTTTTTGTTGCCATAGTCGGGACCATTTTATTCTAGGAACGTATTTTATTGTTATATTTTTTTAGAGTTGATTACATGTAAGCTTCGAAGTAAATAAATCGTCATCGTTTGAAATTATGTAATTAAATTTTGTCGTGTCAGGTTGGATGGCTAACGCTGGTCCAGACTTCTGTGCCTACGCGGCGATGACGATAATTATTGTCATCCGATGTGGTTAAAAAAATATGTTCTAAAGTTATAAATTTGTTTCTTTGTTGTAGTTTTGCTACCGTCATTTCGGTTATGTGTTTATCTTGTGTAGTTTCAGTTGTTTTTTTTGGGTTTTTACGTTTTAATCGCGTTATTTTCTTTCGAAATTGCAATGGAATTGTATACAGCTAAATTTATTTAATACAATTGATATCTTAATTAAAAAATATATGAGACGATATAGGAATAGGGTACACACACTCGTCCGTCAGGGTACAAACGGTAACACAATTTGTTCCGCGCAAGCTCGTTAGGTAAAAATCCAACGAAATCACAAACATGCACACATCTCCGCCAACAACATTAGAATAATTGATTAACTAAACGCAAAGAGAAATAATCACGATTCAGCGTTTTACCAACTAAGGCTGGTTAGGCGCTTGCGACAATGGAAGAGGAATTAAATATTTAGACTTAATTTATAGGAATGTTAAATTAATAAAAAAACTTAGTGAATGCATTAAATACCTAATGTAACTTACTGTAAGATTGATTCTGCAAAATACATTTTGAGAAGAATATGGACGTCAAAGAAAAAGTTAATAGGTACCTACTGAAATTGGTTAAAATTCGATTACTTATATAGGTAATTAATTATTTACTTACGTATAAACAAATATTCCACAGTTAAAATTATGAAAAATATGTTTTCTGCCAAAGTATGCAATGTGTGTGCCCTGCCTAAATCGTCGGTGTGCCAGGAAAAATCATTTATAAAAGCTCACTCCGCTATATTGATCTCTCTCGCTCTTTAGCACTTTGCATATCGCCATCTCTATCTCTGTGAGTCCAATTTCACAGCCTGGTGGATATTGCTATAGGACTTCCGTGCTAAGCCTCGATTGATTAAGAAATGTGAATATTCATTCAATTATTATGGTTGGCGCGGTCCCGTGATGATATTCATGGTTTAAGGACTTATTTACCTATATTATATCATTTGGGAAATGTCGGGTTAAAATCCGTATTCTTGATTATATTTGGATTCAGTCACTTTTGGAGCGAGATTTGAAATACGACGGGTATGCGACTCTGAATTATTATTTTAAACCGATCTGAAAAAGGAGGAAGTTTTAGGTTCGTTTTATGTTTGTTCACCGATTTCTCCGTCTATTGTGGGCGGATTTTGACCGTTACTCTTACTTTTAGAGATTACTTTAGCTGTTACTTGCAACTACTAAAAATAATACCAAGGGACTAAAAAAATATTTGTTGTCGTAATTTTATTGCCAGTGTACTTACTACCAATTCATTCATAGGACTTCGTTAAAATCGGTCCACCTCAACAAACGTACCAGATGTCTCAATAAATAGTTAGAGCATAGCAATAATGGAGGGCGGAAACTCACACGCTCGGAGGCGCGGAGTCGCGGAGGTTTCTTACCTATCGGTATAATGGAGCTGTTAAAGACAATATGCTGGGAAACATATTGAATGCAGCTCGACGAATGTGTAAGCGAGCGCGCGACTGCCGCGAGTTGTGATGCACTGGGAGAAGTAATTTTAAACTTTATCATCATTTTTTCTAGTAAGCCACAAGGTAGTCTAACGATACCTATCACTTGAGGGAAGCAGGTGCGTACGGGTTGAGAATAGTGATGTGTGGGCGGTCATCCCATAATGGACTCTCTCACATTAATAATGTTATTAATATAGTAATATTTTGTTTGGAATTTGGTATCACAAATGTTTTCTAGGACAAATATTTTGGGCTAGAAGGAAACAATCAGATCAAAGGTAACAATCAAATCAAAAGGTAACAACAACCAATCATCACACACACATACAATACACTACACATAAAGTTCAAAAATCAAATATAGAGTTATCTCTACCATTCCAATTCGCAAGGTCGCGTGTCCTTACCGAATACAGACCCCACGTGTTCACCTAATCTTCACGTGAAAACATGCTTACCGGCAGTATAGAACTGACCATTTACTGGCCAAAGGCACAAAAAGAAAATTCAAAGAAACGAAATAAATATCGCCAGATAAATGCACCATCTCATTGTGCCACCGTTGTGTCGATGCGATAAATCCGTAGCTACATCTGGGCAGGCGCTCAGTTCAATTTTATTACCATTCTCACTGGGAGGACTTATTTGATTCAGCCGTCAAAGCGGGCCGCGCGGAACACTTGGGTTACATTATCAGCTGCTCCCGGACTGGTTCACTGAAGATATTCATCTGCTTTGTGGCAACTTCAATGATGAGTTTTTCAATTGCTAATAATGGTACCTATGTACATATGCTAAAATTAGTCTTTATAATGAATATTTTACTTTATTAGGTCAGAAGATTGTTTAACATCGGTAATCGCGCAAAATTAAATCAGTGTATAATATAAGCCGACCTCAATCAAATTGAGAATAAGTTAAGAGGAAAGAGCATAGTGTACCCACTATAGAACTCGGCATGCTTTTAAACCCCCGACGATAAAAAGAGGGGTGAGATAAGTTTAACATTTGTATATGTGTGTCTGTCTGTGGTATCGTAGCGCCCAAGCGGATGAACCGATTTTAATTTTGTTTTTTTTTTTTGTTAGAAAGTTATTCTGGTCGAGAATATTTTTAGCTATGTTTCATGAAAATTGGTTCAGCCGTTTGAAAATTATCAGCTCTTTTGTATTTTAAAAAGTCATCAAATCATTTTTTTTTTAATTTTTAATTTAGAGTCATTAAAGAAATGCATCGCGTGTTGTTACATCCTTAATAACATTATTCAGTTCGGAAATGCACCTTATTACTACGAATATTTGCTTACTTGCATTGGTAAAGTCCAATCACCATACATTGGCATAAAATATTCCGAAACATTCTGTTCGTTTACGTTCATATAGAACGTCTACCTGCTTATATGCGTTTCTCGTTTCAATAAAACCGCATACAAATAAAACGTTTTCACAACATAATAATATGTTCGTTATCTGTTATTTGCTGCCGTAAATCAGAAACCTGTTAGTAACTATATTTACTATGCATGTGCCGGGCTTATTTACAGTGGTACTGTTCATGACTGTTTTGTTACTGAAATACATTCCAGCAAGTGACGCGGTGACCAATAGTTTACAGAATCGCCTAGTCCTGGTAACGTAAATATTAAAGATACAGGGTCTGTTAATAAGGATATCACATCCTGTGGAGACACAGGAAGTAGTATCACAAATAAATAAGTAACTGATGTGACAACAGGATGTTATTATCACTTATATTATATTGAAATATATACACCATCACGCCTGTGTGGGGTACACTAAGGGTAGGCAGAAGTACTATGCAATACACCCATGTTTTTTAATATAGGGGCGAGCCTAACTTCCCCTCAATGGGGGGAATGGGAGAGATTCGGGCCATATTCCACCATCTGGCCCAGTGCAGGTTGACGAATCTTACATGTATTTTTCAAAAAAGGTGCAGGTATCCTTCACCATTCAACAAGTGATATCAACATAAAATCTGAGCCCTAACCACGCTAGCTACTCAAATCGTAATAGAAAAGCAAACGCTCGCGATTACGTTTCAAACGCTCCGCTTTTGACGTCTTGCTGACACCATACCATATCAATGTCAGTAGAAATCATGAAGCTCGTGTCAGCAAAACGGTTTGGGCCCTGGGTGCGTGGTTTGATTACACACCTCCTCTCCAAAGCGTGTATTCTACCATCTGGATATCACTGCTACTTCTACAAAATATTTATTAAAAATGATTGCAGGAAGTGATCAAACTCATGCCTCAGACCAGCGTAGTGGTATCGCCACTTGCTGTACGGTTTTCGCTGAACAAGCTTGCGTCAGTCGCTGAAGGTGATGCGAAGCAGGAGTTGATGAGCGTTTTGGGGTACGACTCTATGAAAACGGTGAGTGAGTGAAGACATAATACGTAGGTACCAGTGGTGGTAGATACCAGTAAATAGATATTTATTTGATTCAATTCTAGTATTGTTTAAACCGGTAGGTCTAGAAGAATAAGATTTTGTACAGGAGTGCCGTATATACAGCCTGGCGTTACCATGGTGACCTTAATTAATTTCAAGGGTGATGCCAATTTGATTACTTTATTTAGTACTAGCTGTGCCCCGCGACTTCATCCGCGTAGTATTGGATTATTGGGTTAGAAAAGTCCTCCATCCTATATGTTAATCCCGGTTATAATCTATCTGTGTTCCAAATTTCATCCAAATCCGTTCAGTAGTTTTTGCGTGAAGGAGTAACAAACATACATACATACATACATACATCCACACTCACAAACTTTCGCATTTATAATATTAGTAGGATCTATTTTGATCGAAAATCTATTTTGTTCGAAAATTTTATTTTTTCTATTTACGGACTTTTTTTTATTACTATTATGATTATTGACCACTAGCCCTACCTGTGTGTTAAATTAAAGTCGCCATGGTAGCGCCAGGCTGTATAAAGTCGGTAAGAATTTTTAAAATGTAACGAGTAAGGTGTTGTAGAGATGATGAATGAATGTATGGAAATATCATAGAGTACACAGCTAGTTATTATGAAGAAGTCTAGAAGTATAGTGGAGGACGCCAATAAGGCATGGTAACGAAGGCTAACTAAAACTAAAAGAAACATTCTGATATGGTAATGCATTAACACGTAAATTAGATTATTTACTTATTTCATTTAATTATTATAGATTGAGGACAACAAACAAACTTGTCATAAAACTAAATATAGTGACGGAGATAAAATTAAAAGTATCTAAGGCATTAATCTTGTTTAAAATATTGATAATCATCAGGCTTCATGGTCTCATCAGAGGAAATGTTCAGCAATGCCTTGAATCGCTGAAGAATTTGGGGTCAACCGATTTTTTCAGGTATCCGACTACCACAAGCAATTAAAATTAGAAATGGATTCCTTAAGGCAGTTCTCCTTGTTGTTTTTCAATAAAATATACGTGAACTACAGCGATGACGTGAAGCCAAGCTTTTATACAAACTCCAGTGACGCGTACGGAGTTTCGGTGGAGAAAATCGGGTTCCAATATCCTAATTCAGCACGTTCGTACATCAACCGTTGGGTGAGTCACCTCTTGCTTTAAATATACCTACTGTAATTTCTTAGAATCACTCGTGTCCAATTCTAGGTAATCACTTAGAATATTTATGATAGATCCAGAATACATAAAGCATGGGCATTTTTTTTTCTTTTCAAACTTTTGCTCGGCTCACTGCGCATGGTGGTTGCGGGTTCGATTCCCGCCGGGGCAAATTTCGGAAATGGCCTTTTCGTAATTTGCCTTGGTCTGGGTGGTACTGGGATCGCCTCCAGTCCATTTTTTGGTACCCATAGTTGCTTAGTTCATAGTTGCTTAGATCATACAGTTGGTGTGTCAGTCTAACGCTATTTATTTATTTATTGTATCCACGTAATCATCAATCGCTTTCGTTCTCACGAGGATTCACTGTGGAGTGACAAAGATGGAAGAAATGTAATCGCACGGGGATTCGATTACGATTGCTGAAAATCCATTTCTTGGGTACCTACTTCACACACAATAGAACCGATTTACATTCCCATTAAAATTGTATAAATACGTACAGTTAGCGTTTGATAATTTTACACAACGTACATGAAATTAAGCCGATTTCAAAATGTGGAAGAACAATATTAATATTCATGTGTATGTTTATTTATAGATTGAGACATCAACCTACCAGCGTATAACAGACATGCTTAATGAAAAAGATGTTGACGCAGCCACTACAATGATAATCATCAGCGCACTTCATTTTAAGGTCATTACTGTGGAGATTCTTACACCATAAGTCGGCATCGTGCGATGCTTTCGGTACTGCAAATATCTACTGTAGGCTACGGCAGGTTGTAGGCTAGTTTCATTTGTAAAAAAAGTTAGGATGCATGTTAATTTATCAAATTGGTGAATTACCTCAATCTGACTTAAACAATCAAAGATGTACTTGGCCAGCCTTGCGAACATTGCCACTAAATAATAGTAGAATGTAAAACTACAAATTTCTAGCTTTGTAGCCGGTTGGTAATCTCTCAAAGTATCACTAGTAATAGTAATCACTAGGTATGTTAAGTGACCTGTCCTGATGCCCAGGGCCGAAAATAACGGGCTACCCTCGGGTGTCGAGGACGTCCAGTTACGACGGCGATCCTGAGGAAGACGGTAGCAGGCGCGGCGAGGGGGCAGGAGAGAGTGACCATCTAGAGCAGGGTATATGAGGGGCACCGGTGCGTTCTATCAGGAGATCCCGGAGCCCCGCCCACGTGCTGAAGGCAGCCACCGTGAAGGCGTTAGTGAATAAGAATAGTTATGTTACTAATGTGAAATCTACATTTGACGTTTCAGCCAACATGGGAATTTCCATTCGATTTTCGTCTGACGAACACTAAACGATTTCATTTCTACAATAGCACAATTGTAATGAAAGTGCCGATGATGAGCAAAACCGATCATTTTGATTATTTGGAGCATGAGGGTTGCAAGGTGAGCTACTTTTATGCTTTACCCTAGGATGGTCGACTTGGTTTCATACTAAATAGAAAGTATTGAAAAACCTTATAAAATTTATTTTATAAGGTTTATCTTATTTTGAGAAATTCCAATTATCGTATATATTTGTTGCACGAAAATATGCTGTAGAAACTACTTTGCACAGAACTGAAAATCAATCACAGTTGAGTACAAAGCTTTATAGCCATTCACACGGTTGAACCGACACCGATAATTTCTATACATTTTATGTATATCAAATACGGCCATCATCTGTCAGAAAAGTACCTATATACATAACGGTGCAGTACTCTTCGTGTGATTGACCGCTTACTTGGATAGCATAGCATACGGATGCTGAAATAAATTTCATATCTCTCTCCAGATATTCAGTATAAAGCTAGGAACCCAAGGTGGGTTCGTCGTCTTCGCAGTACCAAATAGCCCGCAAGGCCTGCCCGGCCTGATCGAGAAACTCTACGAGGAACCTGACCATATAAGAAAAGTCATGAATAAACTGACCCAACAGATATTCACATTACACATTCCTTTATTTAAAATTAAAACTTATATTGATTGGACGGGATTTCTGCAAGAGGTCAGTAATTTTGAAACAGTTTATAAGAATAATTTTGAAATATAATACGGTAGCTGATATGGTTATTCCTCGTGAAGACAGCCTATACGTAACTATTATATCTTTCGAGTTTCATGTCTTTGAATATTTGTCCTAATATTCGTATTGCGGCCTTAGAACACATCCAATAGCATGAAAATAGTGTAACCGGCATTAAATAATACTAATCACCAAGAAAATAAAATTGCATATTACTAAAGATATATCAATTATTTAAATTTTATGTAAAATACCCAATACTAATCCAAACCTCAAGAATTATTTCGAACTTTTGAAACAATCTGTAAGGAAAAGATTACCTATGGACACAGTATCCTTGGCTGTTTAGCGAAAATTATTGCTGTGTTTAATATTAACTCTCTTTCAGATAGGACTAAACGCAATCTTCAGTGAATCATCAGGATTGAATTCAATATTGGAAGCAAACAGTACACTTAAAAATATTCGTCTGAATAAAGCAAAACAGAAGGTGTTTGTGGAATTCGATGAAATGGGCACTTTTAGAAATACATTGAGTAAGTGTTATTTTTCTTGACTACTGATACTTCAACGTATTCTTTGCACGGTGTGATATAGAAGCTGAAATGCATAAACTTCTGTTCCACCACTTTGTTCTATAAAATTCTGTATTAGGTAGGTTCTCTACAATTATTGAAAATTTTGTGATTCAATTGATATTCAAAAGTATTCTAAATTCAGTCGTAAACTTGAACTGCTAGGTCTTTCTGACATTATAGTGTCCAGAATAAGTTTATGTTGACTCATGTAAGTAATAAGATTAAATTTTCTTTATACATAAATACACAAAGCAAACACAGCAAGTTTATGGTCCCAAACTAAGCAACCCCTGGACTATGGGTAGGTAACCTTACAATGGACTGAAGGCGACACCAGTGACACCCAGGCCAGGGAGAGTTACAACAATTCAATTCCGAAACCCGAACCCACAACCACCCAGGGCAGTTAGCCCAGCGGCTACGTTTCAACCATTACGCCAAGCGTTAGTCCACAGATTATGACATTACAATATTCTTCTCTAACAACAAATGATGCATCTTATTCAGTTTCATGTTATTTGTAGAACCATATGGACGTCAAGGGCAACTCAACAAGGTGCCAAAGAACATGATCCGGGAGATGGCCATCGACTGTCCGTTCTACTTCACTGTGAACATACAGACTGAGACGTTAGCAGTCCACGAACTATTCAACGGTGTTTACTATGGAACGGAATAAAAAATGAATTGGTACCTACTCTTTCAGTATTACATCTCTATCAAACTAACAGAATTGCCTAAACGAAGTTCGTACTAAAGCTTCATGACTCAGAGAAAAAATAACGTAAAAATATATTTTTTTGTAGTTCCTGCTGTTCCTTTTAGTAGTTTACACTAAGTAAACTTTCGTTATTTGCCGTAACTATAAAACGTTTTGTAAAAAAAACTATAAAAAACACACAACCAAAATTACTTATTCGTTATCGTTTTTTTTCTCAGTAATCCTCTTTTTAATAATATTAAAATTTATTTGGTTGACATAAATGTTAAGTAAAGGCAATGTATTAACAGTATTAACGGTAGCTCTTAACATTGCATTTCTGAGACACACTCGTTAAGTTTATCAAATCAATGGGTTTTCTTAATCCTTTTGTGTCAGTTTCTACCCCTTTATTTAGGGGTGCGATTTTGAAACGCCACGCGCCCGCCACGTGTCCAGTTAGTTGCGATTGTCTTATTAACTCGTATTATTTTCCAATTTAGAATCTATGTTTGCGATTGATTTCTTTTACACAATGTACGAGTCCAATTATTTGGTAAGTATAATATTGAGTTTCCATTGTAAATTGAATTATTAGTCATATTCATTATTTTTTGCATAATATAACAAAAATTTCACCAAAACCAGTGCCTGCACACAGCAGCCGCAACCCAAAGTTTTTTTTATACTATAGGTATATAAAAAGGTCGGCCAAGCAAGTGTACGATCTGCCTAAGGTTAAGCAGTTACCGTAGCCTTTAGACACTTGCAATACCAATGGTTTTGCTAGCATGTTGCCAACCTGAAGGGGATTGGGTAATTGGGACTCTCACTTATCGAACGAAACACAGCTTTTATAGCAACTTTACGCCGATTACTGTGAGAGGATGGTACTACCCCGGTCGAGCCACCCCGTAAGTATATAAGCTGTAAACAATTGGCTACAGCTTGGCTCTACCACCGTAAAGTAATTATTAAGTAGAGATATTATAAAGAAATAAGATAGAGCAATAACGCTGCTAACATCAGCGCTTCAGTGGGAATCCCCCGCTTTCCCCTCACCACCCCTCACCACAATCTCACTCCAACCAAAACATTACCAAATTGAACCATATTATTTCAGCGAGGCTCCGATAAATTGCGCTGGATTGTTATTGCTGACACCCATTTGAATACTGTTAACTGTTAATTTGTCATGCATACAAAATGGCGACGATGAATAATATTGGGGGGTAGTGGCTGTTATTCTAAAACGCCCTGAGGATTGTAGTCGTAGAATTATAAGTATAGAGGTGGTAGAAAAATATATTTAATTTGATTCCACAATGAATTGTGTAGGCACTTACTTTGTAAGGTAATTCATTCTTCGTCTCGGTTTCATTTTGAATTCCAAATTTTGAATTTTGAAAGATCGATAACTGAAACTCTACCGTTATATTATTAAGAACTACATCCAACATATCCATGAATGCTTTTCAAACTTAGTCGTTTGACACGTCGCTTATTTCTCAATTTTAGTCTGGCGCATCATCATCATGACTTGAGATTAGGCGGTAATTACAATATTTTGTGGAACTTATAAAATTTACTAACGTAAAGATTATAGGCAAGGCATCTCTACAATCATGTGCTAACGTTGCAGGTGTGAAATTTATATAAATATAGAGAAATGTGTTTTATAATCGTATCGATAGACGGTATTGCCCCCCAGATCTTATCCGACAAGTGAGAGACAGTCCCGGGGGTCGCAATTACTAGATGTTACCAATAGACTGGATCTGAAAGCTCAACAAGTAAGCATTTCTGCGGACATCAAGGTATTTACGAAATATGTTTGACGAAAATTATTTAGAAGTAGTAGAGGATTATTTAGAACTTTTTGAGGCTAGTGTTAATTTTAAATTGACTGATACGCTTTTAAATGTTGCATGCTTAAAGTTGAATTATGTTGAAACACTCCTAAATGTAACCATATTTTAAACCTATTTATGAAAATATAAAATTGAATTGAATTGTTGTAATCAATAATAAAAATATAATAATGTTTGTGGTTTATAAGAGTTCTAGAGTGATGATCTGGGTTAGCCAAACATTTTATAAAGTGCATTAAAGCCATGTGGAGTGGCAATCCCGACAACCTGCAGAAAGCGGTCGACAGAAACTGAATGCGGAAACCAAGACCGAACTCAGTCTTACGTCTGGCGTTAGACAGCTAGGTATACCAAAGACAATACGTTGAACTATGTTCACCTCGGTTACTACGAAAAAATCAACCATTAAAAAATAATTATCAAACTCTTAAATCCCTCACTTTTAAAATGCAACAATGACAGCAATCATAACACAACTAAGTCCTACGCTCAACTATAAACCCAACATTAATTTGTAGGCACGGGCCCACTAGTACGGTCTACCAACCGCACCTACATCAAGCCGTTAGGTACGGTGCGCAGAAAAATCGTGCGCCGCGCGTACAGTGACAGGAGGTCATTTGTTAATTCACTGAAATATGGTGGCAGGCGACGGCTATTCATTATAAGGCCGGCTCGTTTGCGCCACACGTGTGCGCCTGTACCGATAGCAAATTAGTTGTAGAATTGCCTAATTTAATTTACTAGTTTTGAATCATTTATTTGTAAAAAGTATGTAAAAATACCTCTATGTTTATAGGTTGTGTCCGTAAAACGTTATGTCTATATGTTTAAATCTATTTGAACGAAAATAGAACATTGGCTCTCTTTTATTTGATAGATAATAATTTCGAAAAGTCAATATTAATAAGACAAACTTAAAAGTAATTTAGCAAATATTTATATTAGCGCAATTACTTAATTTGTTATAATTTTAAAACCATGTATCATAGCTACGTGATCATGAAGAACCATAATTTAATTATTTACATTCACCTATGAACATTTAATTATTTTGCAAACCGTACACGGCCAGTGCATTTCAGCAATAGCAACGGATTGTGCGCTATACGTGCATCCCTTTCTGTAATATCATTGCTGCACGATTCCATCTCTTTTCAGCACACTATTTTATGCTTATACATAGTAAAGTTGAAACTTCATTTGAACGAGTGAAAAAACAATTTGTGCTACACATTAATGTTAATACTTAGGTGCCTGCCTACTGTCGTCGTTCATTAAAGAGCTATTACACTGGCAATCAATGGGGAATTAAAGGGGCATTAATAGGTACATTAATATTCTGCACGGGGACAAATTGGAGAATATGGGATGACCCCTGGGTCGTCCTATATCCGTCGTGTACGCTCACCTGTCTCGTGTTACATAGTAAGTACTGTATAGAGCACTTCATTAATAGAGACAAAAACATGATTTTGTTTCGTCAAGTGCAAGTCTTATTTTTTTCATGAAACAAAGTCGGCAAGCGTACGACCTGCCTGATGTTACGAGTAATCAGTTACCGTAGCCTTTAGATGCTTGCAATACCAATGGCATCGCTCACACGTTACCGATCTGAAGTGGAGCGGGATAGCGAGAGTTTAGGCTTCTGACTACTTATCGTACGAAATGCAGCTGTAATAGCTACTTTCCGCCTATCCTTTGTGAGAGGGTGGTACTACCCCGGTCGAGGCAGCCCGTACATGAGCTGTGGTCAATTGGCTCTACCATCATAAAACCACCATCCGTTTTCCAGGTAGGTGCTAAGAATGGGCTCACGTTAATTGTGTGGGGTTCGAACCAGGAACCTGTGTTTACGAGGGCGGCCCATCTATCCACTAGTCTATAGACGCTTCAGGTTTTATAATTAAAGTCATTTGTTAGTAGTTAGTACATTGGTTACTAAGCTACCACAATAGTAGAGTTAGCGTTAGCTCTTGGAGACGAACAACCAACTATGCAGACGGTCCGCAAGAAGCAATCCATTTAATTAATACTCTATTAGAACGAGCAAAGTTATAGCGTCAGGTTGCTTTGGCTATGGGTAAAATTCACATGCCGAGGCGGGAAAAGTATATCCATACATATCACAGTTAATACCTCTACCTACTAAATTAAAAAACCCCCGGTGCGACGACTTTTTTAACTGCAAAAAAGCTAATAATTTTCAAACGGCTGAACTGATTTTCCTGAAACATAGCTAAGAACACTCTAGATCAGAATAATTCTCTAACAAAAAAAAACAAAATTATAATCGGTTCACCCGCTTGGGCACTACGATGCGAAAGACAGACACACAGATACACATGTTAAACTTATAAGACCCCTCTTTATTCGTCGGGATTTAAAAGTAGGAAAAAATTATACATTTTGAAGTGTTGAAGATTACACGATACTTCAAAAGTGTATACTTATTACATTTTTCCTTATTTTAACGGTCTATTATCCTAAGGTATTCAATAAAATCGTACATACTTATGTCATGCTTAAACTAAAATCCTTCTCCACAATGTTCGTGGAATCCACCCCTGCCGGGACTTGAACCCGCGAGCTGGACCACGAACATTGGGGAACCAAATAATGATCAGTAGGTATTTAAGTACATTTAACGCTACATTTAAGTCGTACAGTAGCGCCAACGCGGTGCGACGTCGCGCCCGCTAGTTAGCGACCGCAAACAATGAATATGAAACGCGGCCGACGCAACGTGAGCAATCAACGGCATTTTGTTTGATTTGCAATACACCTCGTTAACACTGACATAAAACCGTACGTAATTTAAACTTTCTTTTATAGGCGCATTCAATGTTAACAGTAACAGTTATATTAAACCGATAACACCGTCCGCAGCCCGCACACAGCGGTAACAACATTAACGAGTTTATTTAGTTATGCAGCGAACGATTCCGTTCAAAAAGCGGAACGAATAGCGACAATCATAATTAACGGATACAAAAATTTCGATTCATTAAAAAGATTATTTGCAAAATTTAACACATTTAAACTCAAACATTAAAGCTACCAGATGAGTTATTGTTTTCTTGTTGTATTAAAATTAATCAGCCCTCATGTTCGTTCCCAGTAGTCTTAGGTAGGTAGGTACTGAGTACTTTTATCAGTAGAAGAACTATTAGGAATTTCTTTCCCACTGGACTTACTAGAAAGACTTCTGGGAATTTAGTTTCCAGTAGACTTATTAAGACGCGTTATGTGATCTATAGAGCTGTAAGGTAAAGATCTGCCTCTTCAGTCTCTACTCATTTTCTTTGCTCCTCAAATAGGGTCTCTTCAAATAGGGTCTCCTCAAAGAGAGCTAATTCCATGTTAAAATTATAGTACTTGATTATTTTCCAATATGGTTTACTAATCTGAATGACATAATTCACCTATACAATACTTATCTACTATATAAAAATAAGTCGAGTTTTCCTTCCTGACGCTATAACTCCAGAACGCACGAACCGATTTCCACGGTTTTGCATTCGTTGGAAAGGTCTCGGGCTCCGTGAGGTTTATTGCAAAGAAAATTCAGGAAAAATTTCAACAGAACGCGGACGGAGTCGCGGGGCACAGCTAGTTCAGTATAAAACTGTCGCTGTGAAATTCGAATTTATGGTATCCGAATTAAAATGCAAATTAGCCATTATGTTGAGTCACCATTATGTACTGATGACATAATATTTACTGATTTTAATTGAAAAGATTTTATCCAATTCTATTTTAATTTTTTAAAGACATAGTTTACCTACAAGCCGCCATTTCCCACGGCCTCTGTTACCCCACGTCGGCTTAACGGAAGCTGGTATTATGATAATACTTAATCTGAGATCGACGCTGACGCCGCCACGCAAGGGGTTGTTTGAACATTGATTAACAAACAAAAACACACATGGAATCGGTGATATATCCCTGGTGTTATTTTTAAAAATCATTAATCCTTGGCGCTTTAAATCACCATACACTTTCATTGACAGCCCCTATAGAATATGAGAAAACATTACTCTTTGACAATTAGAGATCTAACAAGTTTAAATATTTTTTACAAACATTACCTACTGATAACGCTACTAAGTATGGCCTTCTTAAAATTCACTTTCCAGCTATTATAATAGGTACCTACATTTTTTTTTTTAAGCTTAAAAATTACTGCAGCCCGATTGACTTAAACTGCCTCCCAAGCAGCTCACTGATCTCATAACAGTAATGCACAAACAATAACAGGGATTGATCGAATCTGTTGAAACAAGCGGAACTGCGCCGCCCGCGCCCGAGCGAGGAGTGGGCTGAGTCTAACTTTACATGAAACCCGCTAAGCTATGACCCCCCACTCGCAACTTAGATTGCATGCAGTAATAGAATTTCTCTCATGAATACACTGTAAAGCAATCCAATGGATAACGCTTAGTTCTAATTTAACTGACACGTATGAGTTTGTAAATGGTGAATAATGTGATATTCAAAACCCTTTTTCAAAATATCCTTAAATGCAACTCAAAGAAAGCTGTATTCTAACGTGCCATGGAAAAAATACAAAAAATATCTATCCTTATCCTGCGCCCGCGCGTGTGATTTCGTTGACTCAAAAGTTTTCATTGCATATTTATTATGGCATTAAGGTATTAATTAAGGTATTAGGCGTCTACGGGGTATGAAGTCGATGATAAAAGTTATACCTACATTTCATTAGCGTTTTAGTATATGGCTGTTATTAACTTACTGCCTTCTCAAAACCACAGTAGGTTTGTACTTAATTGATAGTGCAATTAAAGTCTTGAAACGAACGTTTCAGAATCTTAACCAAAGCGCGATGCGACAAAAGGTGACACAAATTGTGTCTACAAGGTGGCTACAATATCTGAAGATAACAATAAATAATAGTTTTACTTATAAATAAAGAGTCTTTAACTGGCATTTTTAAAATCACCTTGAAAATGTCTACAAACTTCAAAAGAAAGTACAAAAGCATCGTCAACGATATAAAACTGATAAAAGAGATACAAGCTTCCTGCATCCGCACTGTCCTTTCAGTTGTCTTTTCCAATCTCGAGCGGAGATAATAAAGGGTACCTCCCGGCGCGCCGTGTGCGCCTCTCACGTTCAAACTGAACGATTATCACGGCCAAATGACCGTCTTAGGGTGGTTACAATGGTATAAGTCAGAATCTTTGAGCGTTGAAGTCACAACTCTTCGCTTAAAATAGTGTAAAAAAATGTGTCCTGTCGTCACTGAACAGAAACTGCCTAGACAACTCATCATAAAAACCATCTCTAATGTGTAATCACAAAATCAGAGAAGAATATTTTCATGTTAAGGGTCTAGACTCTTTTCCTTTCATTTATTTGTCTATCTCTATTTATAAACCTGAGATTCTAAAATGATTCCCCATTCACAAACCTAAGGATTTAGTGCTAGTAATAGCAGCAATATAATCTTACAAAGACACCGTAAATATCGCCTCAGCTAATGGTTACCACCAGCTCACACAAGAAGGGGAGGATGGAAGGCTCAGTATTACCACCATTATAGGAAATCATCTCTCGATATAGACAATTGATAACAGGATCGTTCCGATCGAGGAACTATTGCACATGAAATGAACTTTTTGAAGAACTTTGTGTAATTATTTTATATTGTTATCTCGCATGATGAATGAAAGTTTTTGGAACACAGAAAGTAGTATTATGTACTTAGAATTTGACATTATAAGATAAAAATCCGTTGCGGCTATTTGATTTACGAAGTATCAATCAACAGTCAGAAGCCCTAAAATATTTTAGTAAAACAATTTTTAAATCCACATATTTAATACTAGATGCTGCCCGCGACTTCGTCCGCGTAGACTTAAGTAAAGTATTATAATATATGTGTTAATCCAGTAAATTTTATCCAAATCCATTCAGTAGTTTTTGCGTGAAAACGTAACAAACATACATCCACACTCACAAACTTTCGCATTTATAATATTAGTAGGATCTTACTCAGAACAGTCAAAAATATTTCTGATAAGTAATATACCTACATTAAGGTAGGTATCTTAATTCAGAAGTCCAGGTAAACTAGAAGCAATGAGACAGTGTGTTAAATCATTTTTCAATGGATTGATGACATATGCCTAGGTACTTGCAAATAATAAATGTCTAGTTAAATTCAAATTGTGAGGCACAATTTTAAATAAAGTTTTACTTGAAGTTGCGAATTGTACTTGCACCCTCATTCCAAATGCAACCAATTTGCCCATCATTGATAGCCACTTATTCAAATTATATTCAATCATCATTATTCTTGAACACACGACGTCGCACGAAAAGGGTTAAAAACTGCAAGGGTCAAATAGGACCGCCGAAAGATAATCAGGGACCCTTTTAAAAAGCTAACTGACGCGTGGTAGCCGGTCAGTGATAGGGCAACTACACAATTGGCCGGTTAGACCCTTGCCAAATATTCGCCCTCCGCGGGGTCAATTATTGTGGAACACTGGTTGTAAAAAATAAATAGTCTGTAAATGATGTGGGTTAGATCTGACGTGGGGTCACCTTGCCGGTCTCAAAAATAATTTACTTCTTAAAACTGTAACGATAACTAAATTTCTGAATCCGAAAACCTCATCATCGTGTCATCATTCGAAATTATGTTTGTGTGCAAGTTTGAGCACGCAAAACGGCTGTACGGTTTAGTGTCAGAAGGTACAGGACACAATATACCCAGAAAAACCATAGGCCACGTTTTATTCTCAAATTCTATACATTTTTAATCTTATTAAGCTAAGTGACGAGCGAACATTCTCTATTTGATTATCTCGGCAATTCTTGAAAGGCTAATGCCGCCTATGATTGATACAGTCCATATAAAAGTAAGTAGATTGGTAGTGTATAAGATTTCTAAATAGCAAAATAATAATTAAACGTGGTACGAAAATCAGGAACTGCAGGAGCCGAAATGGAGACTCGGAAGATCCGATTTGAATTCTGAAGCTTCTTAACATTTGCATAATCCCGTATTTGTATCTTTAAGTTTTCGCTGTATTGTTTGCTGCTGAGTTCTTTGGAGCTTCAAATATTGATCTGCATACATAAATCTTAAAGTAGCTATGGTATCCTTAAGTATATTTTCTCACTTGGCCCAAGCTAAAGAATTAATGGTCAACGTTTTTAGTATTTTTTTTACTTAAGCCAACCTTGGTGTGGAAATTTTCACGACGCGCCCTTAGGCCAATAATGATAGCGGAACATAATATTATTATATAGGAGTTTTGCATAATATGTACTTTCAAACCTACTGTAGGGTGCCTAGGTGTAACTCCAGACAGTTGAAATGATTTGTAAATGAAAACAGTCGAGTGTGAAGTAGGCGCCGCCGCCGCCGCGCCGCGCTGCCCCCGGGCATGCAAATATCTCCGGAGACGTTGACGACGGTGACGAGCGCAACTTTGATCATTATGATGGTTGTTTGGCGGCTCGGCAGAGCACGCAGATTGTGTTGCAATATCAACATCTTGGATGGTAGTGGCTTGATTGACAATTTCGTACCTTCAACGTTATTCCTTGCAACGGAATGGATAAGACACATTTGAAACTTTCAATATTATGTGAATTTTCTTACACAGTCCCGAGAAAGCCAAGATTATACAGGTTGAAACAGAAAAGGAATACTTTTTTTTTCAAAATTTAACTTTGTAATTCTAAAACTATTAGCTTTGAAGGAAACTTGAAGAACAAAAGGTGTTACAGGGATACAGCTGTTGGCAGATTTCACAAGTCTACAAAACCTTCAGTACTTCAACTGTCTCACAAAGACGATAGTTTCGATTTACAAAGTTGCAAAAAAATGTTATACCCTTTCTGTTTCACCTAGTAGTAATAGATAAATAGTACCTACGGTTTTAAAATTAATACAATAATGATATTCATTCGGTTGATTCAGTGAGAGAGCCAAGCTGTAATCAATTGACTACACCTCATATACCGGCTGGCTCGGAAGACAGCAAATCGGCGTAAAGTAGCTCTTATAGCTGCGCTTCGTACGATACGTGAGAGAACCGGACCCCCCAAGTATTAATAATATTATACTCCATGAAATAATAATTCTTGATACTTTTCTTTTCCCAGACGAATCTCGATTTCTTTCTTTCCCTCCCTACATTGTCTTATTATCATCTGCAAGTTATAAAATTAGGTATAATTTCGGGTCGCTTGGGCTTGGGCGCCGTATCACAGCCGCGTTGAGTAATTTATTGCCGCACCGATCTCGGCAAACGTAAGTACTCACTAATCTGAAAAGCGGCTTAGCATTGAGAAATAGAGAAATTTAAATTGATATTAACTTGAATGGTGGCAAACTTATCAAGACATAAAATCCAGAATATATCCCTTAGAATACTCAAAATCAATTTTTAAACGTGAATAATTATTGTAAGTTACGTGTTATTTCAGCAAAAAATTAACAAAGTCACAGACGTCAATAATATGCGATAAGGATTACTTTTCTAAAACCCATTCAATTTGAAACAGTGTCCCGCATGTAAACAATAACTACAAAAGCGAAACCAATTTGTCGAACAGTACTTTTTCCAATTGTAAAATCAGAAATGATACTCACAAATGGATATCGTTTTGCAGAACTGAATCAACCCACATGCACGGCTGTTGACCAAAACCAACCTTGGGTTAGTGGTTCTAAGTTGGTTTCAGTTTGCAGAAGTGTGTGTGTGTTAGTTCCATTTTGCAAAACTACGTCCAAATATCCCCATCCCCAGGTAGCCAATTAGGGGACCCTCCTGTCCCCGACTGGCGTGTCTATCCTAACGAGCTGTCAAACTTTTTGTCCAGCCCCCACACCCTTTGTTTGCTAGAACCTGGCTAATAATGGTGATATCCACGTAATTTGAGTTTTTTAAGAACAAAATTGTTTGAGAACTTTGTACTTGACAGCTGATATTGGGTATCTATTTTGTATTATTAGTGTCTAGACTGTAGCTTCACCTTTGAGTTTTATGATCTAGTCTGCAAATAAGTCTATACAAATAAAATCGTGAACATTCTATTTTTGAAGAAGTATCCTTAGAAATTTTTATATGATGACTTTATGAATACGTTATACCACGAAAACAGTTTAACAACCCCCCAGTAGGTACCATTTTGTTTTCCTAAGGCCTAAAGGTTCAGGTGTAGACAAGATTGCATTTTATCTTAAACTGCTTTCGACGAAGGCATTGTAAATGTATTCAATCATGTGCAACAATCCAATTGTCTGAGGACGCAACGGGCTTCTCGAGCAAACGGATCAACGGGGTACGGTCAGTTACGTTGGACTCCTTATTTACAGTGTGGACTTGGCATCCACGTCAGCCATTTTAATATTCCTTACTGTTCCGTGAATAAAGTTAGATGGCGGTGTTAGAAAATGGGAAGATTATTCGTTAAATGTTTACCAAATATGCAATTCTTGATTTCATCAGAATCTACTACTAAAATGCTGTTCTTGTGCAGTCTGAAGAAATACAAGGATACAGAATATTTAGCAAATACCTAGATTTTGAAATGAACGGAAAATGTAGCAATTTATCGTCCATTGGGTAAAATACAATGTTAATTCGAAACAGCCCAATAAGAATCCAACATGTTTAGGTTAGTTTTACCAAACTAACGCGATTTATCGTGCAACATGCAATTCACTTTTGCCCCTTGCAAAAACCTATTTAACGTCTTTTGTTAGTCGTGATACTTGTGCCCAGGATCCTAAACATACATAGGATTTAAGGAAAGCTCTCGCACCGGCAGCTATTTAATCTCGGTAATTGCCCCGAAAACTTATCAAACTTGTTTCAAAGTTTGCTTATTACGATTCAGCGTACGAGACCTGGTAGGCCACTCATGAAATTAAATTACATCGAACCGGCGCGGCGGCGCGCCCTTGCCGCTAAAGATATGGTCTCTCTGCCGTACTCTCCTAACCAAGAAATTCAGGACGTCATGACATTAAATGCAAGTTCTTATGTTATCATTTGATTCAGTTTCCAGCGGTCTTCTAATCTATAATTAATATTAATTTAATTATCCAGGACTCTCTTGCTATTAAAAACTTTTAGTCATTTTCAAGGTCATTTTGGGTAAAAATCCCCTTTTGATTATTCCTGATGTGTTTGCATTTTGAATATACCGTCCAGAGAAAAATATTTGACGTCGCATTAAGTTCACGTTTCTCAAGAACACTTGAGTCTGCGTTTAGTGAAACCAAACCTTAAACTTGGTTCGTTTTTAAAAGCGTAGACCAAAGAGCGAGGATTTAAAAATAAGGAATATGCAATTTTACCTTATCGACTCTCAGATGAAACTGGACGCAATTCTGATGCAAGTACATCAAACGTTCAAGAAGTTGATTCTTATCTTGAATGAAAAACATGAAGCCTGCCCATGGCTGGTAATGAACGTTAGCGTATTATTTTGGATCTATTATCATTATTTACTAAAATATATGCTTATATTCGCACAATCTTGTAGAAGTTTTTAAACTAAACATAACCTATAAGGACTGATTTAAATAATGCCATGACCACACACAGGTCACGGCTGAAACAGCCCATTTTTTCCACCAATTTATCATTCTGCTCATTCATTTCCAGCTGAACTGAGTTTATTCAATAACCAATAACAGGCACCAACGTCACCAATAACACAGCGTCTGAAATTTAAAAATCAAAGCGGACAACGCGACCGTCACTAATTTGACATGTGACGTTATATATTCTGTGGCTGTAGACCCATGTCGTTCGGTAGTCGCGGATGCCAATAATTAAAAATAAATAAAAAACTATTTACCAAACAATAAATGCCCAAAATACATATGTACAATATGTTGGGATGTTGGATTGGGTTTGTTAGTTTATTTGCTCACGCATTATTATTACTTTCGACCGATATTGCCATTAATTAATTAGGTACCCTAATCATATTAATATTATATTTAATACGTCAATGAAACCAAGTGGCATCTCGAAAAATGATGGTACGTATGAAACTATGTCATAAATGCCTAAATTGTCATATCAAAAAGTCTAGAAAGACTATCGCTATTAGAAAAAGGCTAGTCGCAAAACGGCAATTAAATCCCAGTCCATTGTCACAAACCGATGCTACTACAATTGGCTGACACCAATTATTACCATTCCAACTCAAAGTACCTAATGGAAATTTAAATGCTCGCTTCCGAAGCTCACAATGGGACGGTGGTGACAGCCCTAATTGTTACTTTTAAGTTTTTTGCTTTCAAATTGGCTATTGTGAAGGTGCGTTCATGTGAGCGTAGGGTTGCTCACTTCATTTCTCTGTCGTCTGAATTTGACTCATTGATGCGTGTGGTATGTGCTTTGTGACGAATTTTAAAAATGTGTCTAGCCCGGTTTGATGCGAATGATGCAATGACGCCATTTTCGTTTGAATTCAGGTTTTCGTTCGGCAGAAAATTTTTCGTTCATTTTTTTTTATTTTCGATGACTCTCGAAGCCCTTTAGAAATTAATCAATTTTCTATATAGCATTCGATAATAAAAGATCGATATCTTTTCGAAACAAGAATACATGATTGACATATCGATTAAAACTAATAAGAGATTATCCGAATATCTATAATGGAATCTAAGCGGTATAGGGGAAAACATTAGAGTGTGATCGGAGAGGATTAAACATATCAGATGTATTACCGTAATGGGTCGTTCAGTTTATTACAAATACAATGGCTAGAAAAATAAAACTTGATGCAATAAATTAGAAATAGAAAATCGATTATGCCGAACCATTTTTACGCTTCTGTATCGCAAGGTGGTAAAGAAAGAGAGACTATGTGAGCTGTCAAGTGTCAATGTCACCCACTGTACTATCACTGCAACGCAAGTGGCGCCACCCTGGTGGAAAAAAACCTGAAAGTCCCATTACAATAAAATAAATAAGTACTTATCCATATAGACTTATGTAAATCAATGCTAATTCGTAATGTGTTATGTATTTTTCCACTCTTCATTTTAAGTAGGTAGATGAAAACGTGAGTTCCTCTTTAAATTTATAAATTAAATTGTAATTGTTCATCAGGTAGGCACAGAGTACAAATTACACAGGAAGCGGCGAGCAAATACAGACGCGTCTGAGCTTTGAGGTGCGGTAATACAATTTGTAGCGACGCGCAGCGCCGCGGCGCGGCGCGGTCGACTACCGCTGCGAATATACGGGGTAATACAAACAGGTAATACTTTTATTAAAAAGTTTGGCAATCAAGCTTATGACTTGCCTAATGTTAAGCAAATTAACGTAGCCTATAGGTGCTTGCTGACACGCCGCCGTTCTGAAGGGGAGTGGGGGTAAAGGGAGCGGTAGGAGAAGAATTTCCGGCTCTCTGTCATCGTACGAAACTCAAATAAGGTGACGGTGAAGGTACGCCGATCTTCTGTGAGAGAGTTTTACTACCCCGGACGAGCCAATATAAGCTGTAGGTATTTAATTGGCTAAAGCTTTGCTCTACCACCGTTACTTGCATTCTATTAAATATTGATAATAAAATTAAATATATTTATAACAATTACTTATAATTAGCCCCTTTTAATCACCACTACTGGGCACGGGTTTCCCCTCAATACAAGGGGGATTCAGGCCAACACAAAATTAAATAAAAACTCAGAAGTCAAGTCCAATTCAAAATTAAATCCTTGCGATAGTTTCTCCATATAAGGCCGGGGAGCTGCTAGTATTATAAGTCCCGAAGTCCCCAGAGACTTCACAAATCAATGATTTCAGCAGACTAATTGTCCGTCGGTTGGTTTGCATTACAATCACCTCGCATTACGTGTTAAACGCGAATTTCAGACGCCGCGACTTGAATACGTAATAACCACGTACACATGACACGTTTCAACAATTTTCACCTTGTTTACATTCATAATTCACTCCATGAAAGTATATAACGGTTTGGAAAAACGTCAACATTTTGAATATTGGAACTATTATAAGAACTTATGAAATAACGAACTTTTCTCAATTTCTCCACTTTTGCGTTAATGCGTTTCGTCATCCGAGGGCGAGTCTTCAGTGTTTCAGTATCTGGTACACTTTCGTCAGTAAACATGGCAACAATCTCAAACAAATATTTTTTTATTCAAGTCCACATCCCCAAGTCCGGACGGGTCAAACTAAATTGGATCGCGCAATAACGAACCCGCCTCGCCATTGTAAACCGTCGAAGGGTTCATCAATTCGTAAATAAGGCCACCCTTGACGCACACACGCCCTTTTCACCCTTTACTTAGGGCAAGGAGTATAAAATAAGATCTATTTCTGAAGGCCGAATCTAGGGTAAGCACCTGAGAAACTAATACGAAAAGGAAAAATAAAATTTTCCAATAATCAAAATACACCTGATTTTTTAAAAGGATATTTTCCTACATATCTTTCCGTACCATCGATCGATCCATGAATCGATGATAGAATCACATGATTAGAATTAAAACAACAGTTTCTAAATAAAGCAAAGTTCGATCGACGGTGGAATGTTTGGTGCTGTAACACCTAAAGCCTAATCACAAATCTATTTACGTATCATCACAGATGATGACAGCATGTTTGCTTTTTCGATGATGACACGACGGCACTTTGTGCTACGAGCCCTGATCCTGAAAGAAGCAAAACCTCTTACAGGACAATCACTATAAAATCCTTGCGAGTCAACAAGGACGAAAGAGTGTAGATATTAAATATTTCGTATTTAAAATTAAGGAGTCATGGCGTAGGTACTACTCACTAGTATTGTACATACTCCGCCAAATCAGCTTATTCAGTTATTACGTTTAATTACGGCGGGTGTCGCGAGGGGGCACGCGACGCGATGTGTCCAATCAGGAAACGGTGACACGTGTCATTTCGCACCCCTTTCGCGCGCGCTCTTTTGATTCGCACGTGTAACAGACAAGCGTTTTGAACGCGGCGAGATTTCACACGCGCATATATACTACTGGCCGTAACCACGTCACGTCTCTGGGTAATGCTGCATGTTTAATTTTGTTTTTTTCGACCGGCAGCAAAAAAACTTAGCTTTTCTATTATCTACTTACAAATACGGGCGAGTGGAACATGCAGGGTAAACTAATAATTATTATGCAGAAGTAAAATAAATCACTTTTTTTGTGAATCAACATTACTGCAATATTACGCCAACCCAAAAGGAGGTTTTGCTTTGAAAATCATCTGATCTTAAATGAAAATATTAGATCTTCTCCATACCCTATTACCCGCGTATAAGGGAGATTTTGGGTGTAGCGTTTGCACCGCTCGTGTGTTCCGCCAAATAAACCTCGTGGGAGGCGACACGGACACATTGCATGTGACGGATTAACATTACCATTTGACACTGCATTTATTTGCCTATGTTTTGCTACCCTTCCTATAAGATTATAGAACGAATATACGTAGGTATTTGTATGTTTTGGAAAAGGAACTTCGAAATTTGGAGTCACAGATTCCATGTGCAGATGGACTGAATTCAATCCTTTAAAGTGGGTCGTGGTAGCACAGTGGGAATGGCCACGGCTTGTGTATCGAAAGTCATGGGTTCAAATCTTGGTAGCCGACTTGCACCATTGTACTTTTATCACGGAGAAATCAATGCGCACATACCACGTTCGCTAAACGCGCTTCTGTTCGTGATTTATATATTGTTGTACTTAATTATGATTAGTTAAAATCGCTAGTTGCTCATATATTTCTCCAAAAGAACCCATAAAATAGCTACCACACGGAATACCGTGACGAATGAAATTCAAGTTTAAATTACATTACGTACCGTATTCTCTCCATCACGATCACTGCGCAGTCTGTTGCACTCCGCAATGGAATTAACGAAGGCTGTAAAATGCAAAACTTTGTTCTAAATTAATTAACAAACTAAAATATGACGGTAAATCCCGGGAACGAACCGCAGTGAAACCTTTAAATGTACGTGAATCGTTCCACAATGAGCTGGCCATGATAATAAAATGGGAAACACATTTTCGCATTTGAGCGGTGCAGACTACGTAGCATAAATCACCTATTTAGGTACCTTTTTAATTTTTGATACAACACGTAAAGAAATGCTCACCTCCCTCGCCAAATTATGGATAGTTTTTAGACCATGAAATAAATCGTTGAAAATAATTAGTAACGGCATTATTTACCTACTATTTATTTACTAATTTATCATTTTTCTCTGTCAATTAAGGCACTAAATGACAAACTGCTTCTGCACCCCGTAGTCATAATAATAATTGCTTTAGCGACGTTGTTTCAGCAATAACATGAATACCTCCCTGTACACAATAAATCATAGTCGTGAATGAAGCTGCAATGCAAGCTGTTTAGCAGACTAACCGCGTGCCGGACGCAACATTCGATTACACGCACCGCTGCGCGCGAGTGGACCACGACAAATATCTCATAAATCGTTAACATGGGATATGGCTACTGGACCTAGGAAGCTTAACCTATGTACATATGAAGCTGTAGCACTTGATGCCTTTATAATGCACGTTTTTTTATATGGCTGTTTGAAAGTAAATCAAAAGGCAAACTTTATTATGTTAATAATTTGGGATTATAACGTAGCTCGTTCAAAAATCACTACGAAAATGAAGGCAGAATTCAGGCCAAATCCCGCGTGGATATTTGATTAGTTCTGTTTTTGTTCTTAGATTTTAATTATTGTGTCGTGGTCGGATAATCTCCGCAATGATTTTCGCTATTCGGAACTGTGGAATAGATGACGCTTACGAAATAAATATATCGCGTAGATATTAGGTTCAATGCGATCATCGAAAATAATCGTATAATAAATTTGAGAAACAGCGAGGATTATATTTTTTACCTTATTTCCGATTTCATTGACCACATAAAGAGCAAAGTATATTTATTTTAATTATCTCAATCAACGCGCCGAAGTCGGCATTGTACGGTTGGGTAAACGGTGATGTTACGTAGGCCAGGTGTCGGTTCCCATCGCATCAGCCAGATTTATCCGCCCGCCCGGGTAATTGAGATCCTGTCAGCCGGATAAAAATTAACGAGCGCCTTACTTCCTAGCTAAGAACCGGGTATGAATTGTTTAAGACAACGAAATAATTTTGATACAGAATTTCCACCCATATTTTCGCGATGGCATTTAGTACCAATGTATCTTAGGACTGGCCAGACAAGGTTTTGCAGACAAATTCTAAGCTGAAACAACAACAGCGCCAAGAAGTATCAGCTTCATGATATTTTACTGTAGCGACATTCCCACGACAATAACTTTACTTTATTAATAACTAGTTTCTGCCCGTGACTTCGTCCGCGTAGACATAAGTAAAGTATTATATGTGTTAATCCACGTTATCAACTATCTGTGTTCCAAATCTCATCCAAATCCGTTCAGTAGTTTTTGCGTGAAAGAGTAACAAACATACATTTATAATATAAGTAGGACCATAGTATAGCGGGCAAATAGTGATATACCAAATCATACCATATCTCTTTCTGTCATCAGTAATTGGACATTAGAAAGAAGAAGACAAAGCATGGTGTAACTATAGAGTCTGGTAATCTGTTGAATTATCAAATTAGCAGTCCCGGTCAGAGAGTCAAGGTGCTAAGTAGCAGTCAACAAATCAATTTATATATGTAATTACAATACGTCGGGCGGAGGCGCGCCTTCCGCGCGGTTGCGTGCGCGCTGACGCTGCAAATTTGATCGCGCGGTTTTGGCTTAACGGATACGTTTAGTTATTGTTCTACAGGGTGCTGCATCACACATTACGTCCAGAGATTCAAATTCAAATCGTTTATTTTGTTTAGACCTACGGGGGCACTTATAATTGTCAATTTTACATATTTTTTTTCTTATATCTACAACCGTATCGGAACGCATAGTCAAAGGGTAGTAGATATTAATATAAATATAAAACTCCAGTGTGTTGCAGAATCAAGAATTATGTTAACCACTTTATTATATTACCACCACCGCCATTTACGAAGATTGAACTGTTTTCATTCAGTCTTGTTGAATATAAATTTTGCTCTCATGATGGTTCAATTGATTTATTTACATTGCGGCCATTTGGGCAACAGGAACATTTTGCACAAAGAGCTATCGGAACCATCCTGGACTTTATGATTGGTGTCATTAGCAATAGTCCTCTCAAAGCAAAATCGATAGGTATTCAAAACAATTCGTAGATTAACATCTATAATATTAAAATAGAATTGAACTGATCGGCACTCATACGCAGGATCCTCACACCACGCTGTGCATAAGCCGCCGCGAGTCGCTCCGATTCGCGTCCAAAGAACCGTGAAATTGGTTTATTCGCTGGGCTCGATGAATAATTAATATTGTAACGTGCGTCTAGCCCGCGCGCCGCTGGAATGAACGCCGTCGCATCTGCATATATAAACCATGTGGGAAACGAAATGTGCCATATTCCTTGTGGAAAGAGGTTTTTGAAGATTCCAAATTGATTTATGAGATTGTGAATCTATCTAAACTTGGTATAAACGGAATAATAAGCTAGGAAAATCAAACAATACTGCGTACTAGCGTGCTTGATATTCAGCAAAAAAATTAAGGCCAACAAAATAATACCAATACATCCTATTCGGTTTTGAGTCATTAGCTAATCCCGGGTTCTCCGAACTCAAAATTGACGAAAGTCGCACATAGTTTCGCCTTCTAATAGTAGTTAGCTATCGACAGATTAAAGAAGAATAGACAGAAGACAGAGTAGAATTATCTACGTGGGACGAACCGATGTCTTTACACGCAGGATGCTGCTGGACCCTATGTTGAAGACTTTGCAGCAGGCATCCATCAGTAGACATCTTCAGACTTATAGATGGTTGAAGGTTAGAGGCTTACACCTCTTATTAGCTCTTATATTCACTTGTTTGTACTAAGATCTAAGGTACTGGATGGATGGATACGTATTCCCATCAATACACCATGTGCTATACATTGATGCCAGCTAGGTGGCAGTGTAATTCTCCAATCAATGGGCGAGCCGGTCGGCGCAGATTAATGACACAATATGTCACTAGCTGCCGCGCATTATACAGTTAATCTACCTTCGGCCAGGATTAATATCTCAAGCGTTGCTCGAACAAAATTATTGGCGGCGATCACCGTTTGTAATGATAGGCCGTTTGGGGAGTAATTCTTTAGGTGATAAATAAAATTAAAGAGTAAATACTTAGTTGATTTGCAAAAATATTTTCTGCACATTACTGGTAGTACTCAGGTTTGGTCTCTAAGTTGGGTCCCGATCGAAACCAACGACAAATAGCGAAAATTTCACTTTTCCCCGGGATTCGTCGAGAGTCCAACCTCGGCGTCATCATTGAACACTCTTGTCGATCCTGGCTTACGGGAATAACAGTGATTCGAATGTGTGGCGGGACTAGTCCCATATAAAAAATCGCAAGCAAAATCATATCACTCAAGCATACATAGCTTTTATTCATTACGACACCAATACAAGCTTCCAAACAAAACAACCTAGCATTTAATATGCACTGTACCTGTGATGCTGATTAAATTTAGCTGCTTATTTCACCCGTTTATTATCAAAGATCTGGCCAATTACTTACGTTTACATTTGGCCAATGTAACGGCTGTTAGAGCAAAACGTAATGATATAACCCGCGCCTCTCTGTTTAACATCTCGCCCACTGAAGCATCGGTACCTACCGGGTATGATACAGACGCCATAAATAACGGAACAAACAAACTTCTCATGGATTATTACTGCACAGGGGTGTCCGTTCAGTTGTACTTTCATAATTCTTAGCGCGCGGCTCCAATGTCTCGTAAAATGTCGGCAGACAATCCACACGATTGAAATAATCATAAAACTAATAAATAACGGTCATGATGAGAGTCGGTTCAAATCTGTAGATTTTATAGTGCGAAATGGAACTGACTGATAAAATAGGTAATAAACAATATTACGATAATTATGTATTAACTAGCTGTGGAATTTAATTGACAAAGTTTCATACAAACTTTCATCCCCTATTTTATCCCCTTGGGGGTAGAAATAATCAAAATCCTTTCTTAGCGGATGCCTACGTCATAACATCTACCTGCATGCCAAATTTCAGCCCGATCCGTCCAGTGGTTTAGGCTGTGCGTTGATAGATCACTATGTCAGTCAGTCAGTCAGTCACCTTTGAGTTATATATATTTAGATAAAGGAAACATGAACCTATTGTTAAAAAATATATGTACCTTAATAATAAACCAGCCTAGTCTTAAAAAATAATTTGTATATTAAGACTGGACAATTTAGTTAAAATAAATATGCATTTTGAATGAAAATTTCTTAGGATGTAAGTACACCCCGGTTCGTACCGTGTCCTACGTATCAATGGAGTCACTCATAGAACTTCCAGTCAGGCCGACGAGCCACGTGTTCATAATGACTCTAAACTGTTTGATTTAAAGTCGCAACAATTGTGTTTACGAGCGGAACTACCTCCCTTATTACGGAGATCTATAACTGTTATCGGGAGGTCGAGTTACTGAACATGCCAACCGACATTGGATGAGGCTTCATGAATATGTGGGGATAATCATTACCGTCCCCCCTCTATTACAAAGTTCAGGAGTAGGAATAATTGATTATTATTTTGACATTAAAAATATTTCCTATTCTAGTAAAAAAAAGCCCGTGGATTCGGAAATTAAACTTGATGTACCCAAGTATTGCCGTCCCTTTCATGGTTGTACGTGAGAGCAGGTCAGTAGTATGTTCAGTCTCGTCTAATTTAGGAAGTTTCGTCGTGATTTGGTGACAATTATTATAACTGGCACTTTTGTCAAAATATCAAAAAGTAGTTTCTAAGAAAAAAAAATCGAAATTATAAAAATAATATTTTATAAAATTTGGTTTAGTGAACATCGGCTTTGAGATTAAGAAGGTATTGTAAGTAAATTCAGTCTGAAACGAGAGGGAGATATCGGATATTAATGAGGTCAAAAGTACAGCGCAAGCGATATACGTACAGCAGGTTTTGCATGAGGGAACGTTTATAATATTCTGTTACAACTTGGTGCACAAAATGGTGCGCGGATGATGCTTAGAACTGTACATACATAAGTTGAACACAACCAATAAATTTGAAACTGTGGCTTGTTTTAATTGTAATATCTAACGAGGACCGCCTATCAATATAAAAATCAGGGTATTCCACATTCATCCTATCACGTCATATCCCGTTTAATTATCTTTTCATCAGCCATCTCAATTTAAATTCCTTACTCGATCAACAACAATTCAGATACGATTTTGCCAGTTAAGTATATCAATAACCATTAATATCAATAGGAACAAAGGTTATGGATTTAAAATAATTAAATTTTAAATCAATGACTAATGTTCCCATTGATATTGTACCTTCGTTCCCATCACCAGAGTAAGCGATATGAATTGTAATAACAAAAAAATTATATCAACCTATGTATCAACTAGTATCCTAGATAACGGGCGTCGCCCACGTAGTCGACTCAGAAAATGGTGACGCGAAAATCTCGACTGGAGCGAGGATAGAAGTGAATGGAAAATACTCTTGGGGAAGGAGGAGAAATGGAAACCTAGCCCAGCTTAAACTTTGAGTTCGCTTAATAAAAAAAATTACTAATTCATACGAAACCGGATATAGCGAACCATTAACTCTTGTGTAAGTTATAAGAAAATCGCTCCGCAATCAGTATCTGTCAAGCTCATATTTAGGTATACGTAAGTAAAGAATTTAATCTAGAATGAAAGAAGTTGAAGGCTCTTTGTGCGTGTCTCTACCGCCCTGCCCTCGGCACTCGCAGCGATCTGCACCGCGAGCCAGGAAACGATGGATACCAGTTGAGCTGACATATTTATACTTTCCCACCGCCTTCAGACAACCCGACGACAACATAATCATGTCGTATTCACGACACGTACTCGGCCAGGGTTTGAAGCAGAACATTTTTGTATAGCATAATAATATTGATAGATAATTACTTATGATCAAGTTGGGCGCTATTTGATTAGAATGTCATAAAACTACAACTTCATTTAACCATTCCTGCATGACTGCGTGCCTAATGGACCCAAACAAGCGATCACAATAAATTGAATGGATGAAAAGATTGATCAAAAGTCAGTTAGACCAAAATTATGAACTCAGTTGCTTATTTAGTTCGGAATTGGACCATTATCAAGTAGAAAGCGCGAAATATTTTATTTTATGAAGATATCTTCTCCATTTGATTCTGCATCCACGCCCGTTTCTCACAATTCAATATCATCCCTTTGTTGCTGGTTTTCGCCTTAATAAATGCGGGGAACCCCCAATTGTGGGGCGAATAATATTGTCACCTCAACCACGCCCGCTCGGGACTCTACCTTAGGTAGTTGACTTTCATAGTCTCTTTGTAGGATGCCGTATAAAAAAGTAATTTGAATTGATGCATAAGAAAGGAAAATGGTTATCAAATAGGGATGAATCGACGGAAATACAGATTCAGTTCCAGGTAAAATTTCAGTACGGTATTTCGGTTAAAACAATTTGTGAGATATTTAAGTGTACTTGAGTATTCCATGTCAATAATTATGGCTCAATTCCATTAAGTCTGTTCCTTAACTTTCAACATTTGACTCCAGCAAGTATTTTACTTAAAGTTGAACTCTAGCAAAGGGACTCTACGTGTCAGACCAATGCCTCGGGCAAGCCTTCTTCTACCAGGATTTAATTTGCTCATGAGTATTATCGTTACATTTTAACAGATTTGGACCATAATCGGCTCCTAAATACGGTTCCAATGTATAGAATAATCTTGGTCGTATTTGATATAGATCTACATCCAACAATAACGTAATTCTGATAGCAATCGATGGAACCCAGAACATAACCAAGCTACTTTAAGATCTCATTCGGAGATGCCTCAATAAACAAGCTCCTCGAATGTTATTAACTTTGTTATTTCAACAAATAACAGTTCGATGTAACCATAACGAGCCCGACTTACAACGACTTTCTTACCCGACTTAATTAAAATACGGACTCCAAATCGAAACAAACGCTGGGCGTTAATTTGGCCTTAACGCTCCAATGTTGCCAAACGACTTATTAATTACTTGTTTTGTTATTCCTTTGAACCATCCTAAGATATAAAAGTGAAATGAAGACACGTTTGTTCGCTTGAATGACTTCAATCAAAGTTTTATTTATACTTTTGCCTATTTTAAAAGTCTTTCTTTGTTTTGTAAGAAATCAATATGTGATATTATTCAATGGAAATCAATGATAAGATGGCCTGATCCATCATTGCCCTTACAATTGCTATAAATAACCTCTTAATAATAACTCCGAATACTGACCAAGTGATTCCATGGTTCAGCGAATGCTGAAAAATTAATCCTAATTGCCTTCTCAACAGAATTTCGAGTCTTTATGAGTTCTCAATAATTATTGATAGGTTTAGCTTTTATAAATATTATAAATAATTAGTCATCGCCACCTACACTTTCGAGGTATGACTTCGTAGTACCTCTATTATCACCTTTTAAGCGTAGCTAATTTGCAAAGCTAATCTATGGATAAAGTAACCTGGCTCCTAATTTTTAAAGGGAAAACATTGCGAAAAACCATTTTACATCCTTATTTTAACAATATTCTGAATAGTTCTAAATCGCGGCACCGCTCACAAATCGTGCTCAATGTAGCGTCGCAAACGCTGCGCCGTTACGGCTCCTAACGTAGCTGACGTCGACCGCAACGGACTGCGCCCTTCGGATAATTACTAACCAGAAACGGTATTATGTGTCTAGTCCCAAGGTCTGGGACTAAATTTGTGAGCCTTGAAATAAAGGATTTCTGGACTACATATTGTTTTCTTATATTTACGCGAATACTACACATTGAAATAAAACTATTTTTACTGATTATATCGCGTTTATTTACAAACACCAACTAAATTTTGAGGGTACCCAGTTTTTTAACTATGACATCAGGATGTCTAACACCTCAGTCCCCCCGTAACCACAGTTGTTGTAAAGCAACCGAAACGTCGGGAACATAAAAAGTAAATAAACGCGATATAATCCGTAAAAATAGTTTTATTTCAATGATTTATGGACTTTCGGACTCTACTCGTATGAATTTAACCTATCTATAAAAACAGGAGATTGTAATCAAAAATTATATCAGCCAAATATCAGTGAACGTCTGCCTACCCCTTTCAAAAGCACATGCGTAATATGTATTATTTTAGCAAGGTCATTCAACTTAACTAGATAAAATTGCAAGTAAATTACATCCAGTAACAATATACCAAGTTGGTGCCTACTGGACTTCTTTCAAATTGATATTCTAAAAAATCCTCAAAAATAATTGATAATGTTTAAACGGTACTTCTGGTACAGGTAGCCAGAGGGCGCCACGATACGTAAGCTGCAGTGCAATGGACATCAATAGATTTATCGTCCTGAGTCTCGGACGAGAAAAGCAGCTTTGTCTTTAAAACATACCACAACGGATCCAGATATAAGCAATAAATAAAAAGATCAGGGACCCACCCTATTTGTAAATAAACCAAATAGCTAATACTTTAGGATTTTAATAAAAAAAATACAGCTTCTGAAAAAATGGTTTCATAAATATGGTTTGACCCGTCAATACCCTAGTGGTTAGAGGGGCCGTCCTCGTAGCTGAGAGGTTCCGGGTTCGATCCCCATCCTGGCCATTAAACTATTGACGTGAGCCCACTCCTAGCACAAGCATTAGCTTAGTTGGAGGGGCTAAAGGGAATACTAGTAATGTTATAAACACACATTGCTAGTAATCTTTAAAAAGAAATAAAAAAAATAAAGAGCAAATATAAGGTGCTTGATGGTAAACATGAGAGTTACCTTCAATCATTGAAACATGAAGTGCTAATAGTTAATTCAAACCCTTTGACACCAAATTTAAAGTCAATACTGACCCTTTTGATGTAAATGGGAGATTTAATATAAAAATCAATAATACAATTTGCACGGACACAAACACGATTACAAGGGCCGGCGGACAATCAAAGGACGCGAAACATTGTCGAACTCGGTATAATACAATTATTATAAATTACCAATGCAAATAAATGGAATCAATGTAGAGAGACAATGATTGGAAAGTGGACAATTTGGAATGAATCCTCAAGGAGGAACAATTGTTGCAATCGAAAAAAGAGATATAAATATGTGTGAAAGGAAAACAATATTATCGTATTATAAACGGTACGTTATGAGTACCGTTTATACCGTTTATAGCCGGCCTTGAAAACTGCCGGGGTGTTTTCTGAATAAGACTAAGTACATGTCAAAATAGTGTTATGGAACATGAATTGAATTGCATTGATAGCGCATTTTCATTGGAGCACAACTGGCACAGCTGCAATTATGTCAAGTGCTTAACATATAAATAACTAGCTGTGCCCCGCGACTTCATCCGCGTAGAATTTTACCTTAGCAAAAATTTCGGGAAAATCGGGTTAAAAAGTATCCTATATGATAATCCCGGTTATAATCTATCTGTGATCCAAATTTCATCCAAATCCGTTCAGTAGTTTTTGCGTGAAGGAGTAACAAACATACATACATCCACACTCACAAACTTTCGCATTTATAATATTAGTAGGCTGTAATTTGCTACTTAGAAATAATGCGACCTTAAGTAAATGACTAAATCTAATAAGTACTTAACTTATCCATAGCTCATCTCAAGACATGTAGGTAAAGATTCCTTCTGGGACGCCTATTTTAACCGAGTTTGAGGGATTTTGCGATATTTAATTCAATTGTCTAGTCTATTATCAAATCTTTGTTTTAATCTTTGCCTCTGTCACAAGCTAGGACCGGCCAGTTGGTGCCGCTGTGTGCCAATCCAATAAGCGGCCCTTCACGGCTTATCATTTGTGTCCGAGCGGACACGGCCTCGTCAATATTTGCACTGCCTATAACGCTGGATGACGAATGACTTCAGTTTGTCCGGCAATTTTAGTGATTGCTCAGCTTGCGAGCTGGATTTGTGCTGTTGAATAATGTACTTACTTCTATTTTGAACATAATATGTGCCTATAATTTCGATCACTGTAGATGTCCAAATAATTATGAACTTAAAAATGCAACAATATTGTCAATATTGTTTCTATAACTGAACAATCTTATAGTTAACCAATCTAATCAAAACATTACCAAGATGTGTAAGTAATAGGTAAATAGGCAGATTATTTGTTCAGTTCGACAAAAATACAAACCAGGTTAATCTTTGATTGGTCTCGCTTACTTCATCATTAAACATACATCCTAAACGGTGGACTAATACAATATTAAGTAATATCCTAATGTCCAAAATATTTTGTAGTACAATCAGACCTATGCCCTGCATATCCCATAATGTAGTTAGTGTACCTTATAATACCAAGTTACTGTATATCAAATTGGGCATCGTATCTTAGTACCACCAGCCTCCTATTTACCTTGGCTGCGGCGCACGCCAAGTTGAGACCGAAACAAGTTGACAAGTTTTCCTAATGAAGCGACTTGGCACTTGTCGCCATGGTTGTGGTAGCGATTTTGTACAAAACGAGGGATGACGTGACCAGGTTACAAATGCATTGTGAGTGCTACAAATAGAACTGTAAAGTTTTAGTGAAAATGGTCTATCATTGTTGATCATAACGCCTCGTTTAAACTGATGCAGTACTTGTATTGATAATACTGTGCCCCGCGACTCCGTCCGCGTGGAATTTAATCGACAAAGTTGCATACAAACTTTCATCCCCTATTTTATCCCTTTGGGGGTAGAATTAATCAAAATCCTTTCTTAGCGGATGTCTACGCCATAACATCTACCTGCATGCCAAATTTCAGCCCGTTGCGTCCAGTGGTTTGGGCTGTGCGTTGATAGATCACTATGTCAGTCAGTCAGTCAGTCACCTTTGAGTTATATATATTCAGATAATAATGTTGTTCTCCAGTATTTTGATTTGTCAATAAATAGAGATAGCTATATAAATTATTACAATTATTGCGTCAGTATACACTAAGGGTAAGAGATCTCGTACTTTGACGCACGTAGGGTCGGCTGCGTATCTCAGGGAACATTTCCAGCATAAGCTGAGCTCTCTGACATCTTTGACAAAGAGAGCTCATCTTATGCTCGATATATATATCTTTCCCCAAAAATTGGGAGTATTTTTTGTATACAACATTATAAAGCAACAACAACAACAACTTTTCCCCGGGACTCGTCGAGGGTCAAACCTCGACGTCATTATTGGTCACCATTGTCGATCCTGGCTTACAGGAGTTACAGCGGTGGGAGTGTGTGGCGGGACTAGTCCCTAAAAAATACAACATTATAAAATCGGACACGTCATGATCGATAGCTATTCAAAAGCTACAGAATAAGGGTATACAGAATACTTCCAGCTATCGCTTGTGCGCGAAGACATTCCCAAAATGTGGTGCTAAGTTCTTCCAGGCTTTTGGAAAACGTCTCACCTGAGCCACAAGAGTTTCCAAAAGTATTCTCATCAATGGTAGCCCGGAGGCTAGGAATACGATCTTCTAGTTTTCCAAGTGTAATCAAAGGATAAAACCTTCTGTAGCTGAGTCAAGTGGCTGCATGGGAGGAAAATTCACTTACTCCTACAGCGGACGTCGCCGTTCCAAACATTGGGGATGAGGATACTCCCGCAAAGATTAAAATATTGGATACCAATTTCTTCCGCAATGAACTGATTTTGAAAATTCTGTGGCTTTATCAAAATACGGAGGCACTTAAGGTAATTCTGATTAATTTACCTAATTTATTTATGTGAAAAAACCCATAGCAGTAAATAGGAAATAAAATTAGTAAATAAATAAGTTATTGAAAAAATAGACAAAACTTGAAGTTTATGAATAAAAAAAGAATCCTCTTTCTTCCATTCGAAATTCCCACCCGGACACGATAGACGTCATCATCTTTTACTTTTACTTTACATTTTGGCCCAACACCATGTCGAAAATATAGCTAACATTAAACGGGTCGAACGCAACCATCCTTAACCAGACTTGGATCCCCAACATAAAGCAATAGTTGGTTGAGCGCGCAAATTTGCATAGGAATGGCTGATTACACCGTCATACCATAGGCACCACTGCGGACCTAGGTCTAGCCAGGTAGCGAATGGCCTCGCCCAGACAACTAGATTTTAAACTTGCCTGAATGACCTGGGTTATTTTGTTAACAAGTCTGCCAGTGGAAGGATGTTGTTTTGTAGAGTTGTGAATAGGTTTTTGAGAATTATATGATCACACAGATGATACAATGTCATCGTCATAATATGTATATTATGATTCTTAGTAAATGTAATAATTATCACCCAAGGTCGATACAGGCCCTTCATAACTGATTTCTTGGCTTACAAAAAATATGATTTGATTTGATTTAAAAAAACCGGACAAGTGCGAGTAGAACTCGCGCCCTGAGGTTTCCGTACAACATTTTATTATGATTTTAGATAGTTTTCCATTCCTGGATTCAAATATCGATACCGGCAAGATATTTGATCCAACAACGTGATCCTATAAGGGTTCCGGTTTTTCCTTGTAAGGTCCGGAACCCTAAAAATTATAAAAATCTTTTCCCAATTATGGATAGGTACTCTAATCTACTCTACTATAACACTCTAATTAACTTTCATAGGCCAGAATTCCTGCTTAAAAATTCGTTGCATTCAAACAAATTGTAAAACTTATTAGAATTTCTTTGCTTGCACTGCATTTTCTTAATTAAGTAAATAAAACCCGGACACCAAGTTGCCTGTACAAATAGCACAATCTCGAACTAATTTCTCGCAGAAACCGATAGATTCTTATTTAACGCAAGAAGGCACACTTCCCCGGGCTTCTCTTTTCTGCATTAAGTTGAAGCGAGTTTTTGCATAGGGCTAACTTTTTCACGGTTACTTGAAACTTAATTAAAAGCAAGAGAGTCGATATCTGTGTAATTCTGCTTGTAGATACAATTGCTAGAAGCACCTGCAATCACTAACCTAATAAGTAAGTATTTAAATATAGGCATTTTTGTACGTTTTTCAGTTTATTTGCCTAAAGTAGCGATTGCACCCCACTCTGAAGAAAAATTGCGTCAAAAATTACAATATTGGTTTTGATGATTTTTATTATTGAACAATATACACTATATAAAAAATATGTCTTTAAAATCTATTTATTAATTTATTGGGATTAACTAATATATTTTCGTTTAAATCTTTTTATTTAATTTAGTATGATTGTTAATAGTTGTAAATAATGTATTTAAATTCTAATTGGTTTCAATACAGAGCCTATCTATACCATCCATGTACTTAATTAAGAAAATATATATTTTCACCATTCCACTAAGGCACCCCCCTAAATATCCCGCAAATAGACACCATAAATTTTCTCCTAAAACGGTTGTCACAAGAGAACACAAAATTGAACTGTGTGACATATTTATCGATGGAACAATTCTCGAAAACGTACGCCTATCTTTGCCCCCACATTAAAAAGAGGTATGCCGATATAAAATTAAGTCAACACGGGCTCCTGAAAAAAAATATTCATAGAAAAAGATCGCGGAGGTGTAAAATGAAGGGCCCGCGAGGATCAGGGATAAGAAAGGGCAAAGTTGGATAACTGCCTTCATGAATTGGTAATGTAATTTGGGTAGGTATGTGAACGGCAATTGTTTCAGTAGTATTGCTGAATTACGATGTATCTCGTGTGAGATGTGGCAATCGGACGCGAATCGTAATGTTTGCACTGAGAGAAAAAATAACGACAACAAACTATTTTTGTAGTTCCTATATAGTAGCCCGTTTAGTAGTTTTTACTAAACGTTTAGTAACAGTAAATAATTAAAAAGAGGTATAATATAAACCCTTTGGTGTCATATTTTTTTCTGTGTGGCTTTACTGGGGAAATCGAGATAAATAATTATGGTAGATAAGTAAACCATAACGTTTAAAGAGTTAAAATATAAAATTTCGTAAAATATATCAAAGGGACTTGGGAAACGTATAGGTAGAGAGATAATTAAATTTTCCGTGTATCAAAGTTACGACCTTACGATCAAATTATTATCTATATGTATATTCAACGCACCTTAGTATAAGTAAATGTCATAATACTCATTCAAAATTGCAAAATTAATAAAATTTAAATAGCTAAAAATAACACGTATCTACTTATTTTTTCACATTTACCAAAACAATCTTGACAAAATTGAAGCTCAACGCTTAAATGAAAACTATTTCCCCTATCTCAGTAATCTCACTTACGTGGCAATCTCGTGACGGCCGCGAGGACAAGACAACAGGTCCTCCTGTCCGTCTTGTCGTAAAACACACGTTTTACCGGCTTATTATACAGCCACGTTGTGCGAACTCCAATTTTCCAGCTAAAAAGAATCTAAATTGGCGTAAATTTTACGACTTTCTATTTCAAGAGAGATGTAATTTTGTTAGGGATAGATGCTTGTTCCTCTTTTTGTAGGACGCGGGGAGGTCGTAAATGTTTAGAGGGCCGATTTGATGGCGGCGCTAGTGCAGTGGCGGACGATAAACACGTCGGCAGTTAAGGGTTATTAGATGTTTTACAGGACGTTAGCTGCCGTCACAATATTGAGGGTATAGAGAATGAATAGTTACTTTTTTTTTAAACAATTTTTTTTTTGTAACTCTAAATTGAAAATTAAAAAAACCCCGATGCGAAGACTTTTTAAACTACAAAAGAGCTGATAATTTTCAAAAGGCTGAACCAATTTTCATGAAACATGGCTAAGAATCAGAATACTTTTCTAACAAAAAAACTAAACTAAACCGGTTCATCCTCTTGGGCGGGACGATGCCACATACAGACACACCGATACAAATGTTAAACTTCTAATACCCCTCTTTTTTCTTCGAGGGTAAAAAAATGCATATCTACCTTTTAAATAATGCGTCAATAGCCTAGTGGTTAGAGGGGCCGACCTCGTAGCTGAGAGGTTCCAGGTTCGATCCCCATCCCAGCCATTAAAGCACAAGCATTAGCTTAGTTGGAGGGGCTAAAGGAAATACTAGTAATGTGATAAACACTCATTGCTAGTAACCTTTTTTTAAATAAGAAATGCTTTTCAAACTGTCTACAATCAAATTAGAAAATTTCCATATATTCGTTATACCTACCTATGTTATAAGTTTCAGAAAATAAGTCGTAATGTACAATTCAAGAGTTTCTGAAATGGGCTGATAAGTGGCCTTTAAAATATATTTTCCATACCGCTGGAAAAAAATACAAATATTTGTAGCAATAACCTCGACGGCTGTAAAATTGAGCTCGTTGAGTTTTCAGCCAATTACCTGCCGGCCTGGGTTGCAACGTTCACTTGATTCTCGTGTGTGTGCCGACAGGACGACCGGTACTTACGGTCTTATTTTAATAATGCACGGTAAGTATTTTACACAGGCAATTAGTAAAAGCTTAAGATAATGACATTTAGATGCAAAATTACCACAGAACCAATCACAAAAATAAACTGACGTTATAAATAGGTAATCTCTGTTGATCGCTATCGAGTGATTTAAACAAAGGTCAGCTGTTAGAAAGACCGAGAAAGAGAAGTAGGTACCTAGGTACATCATCAAGCATAGACCAACTAAAACATCTTCCAAATATCGTGTATTATTAAAATAAGACCTTCCATATTTTATGTTTACAACGCTTACAATCTAGCTCGTGTTTTTAATTAAATACACATAATTATCGGATCAGGCGCGTTTCGACCCGAAGCATTTCATCCAGGCATTACAGACATACCAACATTTAATAAAAGTCGCTTTTTACATTGCCAAAATCATTAGTACTTACTTTTAATTCTTGCCTTCAATCCTTAATTTTCACAATAATGGTTCAAATTACTTAATTACATCTCTTTCCCACATTATTCAACAGTCCCTAACTATGAACGGCGGCACCGTGATTGGCTACCACTTGACATGTTCGCCCGCGCAGACTCGCGTGATATACAACCAATGGTGATGATAATGATATACAAACATACAACATCGAATAGATACCGAGTAGCTATGGCGCCGCTGTCACTTGTCGCTTTGCAGGTCACCTTCGAGGGCGGATCCTGGCAATCCTGAGGTAATACGGATTGAAAGACATAGGAACTTATATCATCATCGTCCATTGGCCTACTACTTGTCAGGTTGGGCTACTTATTTAACTATAACTTGGAGTAGAAAATTATGTATTAGCATAATTATTGAGAATACATTTTCTTCGTATGAATAGGATCCTTAAAAATTAGTTTTTAGCAAAATATCTCTATTTTATGATATCATTTTTTATTGACAATAATTTGTTATCCTAAAGTGGCCATAACAACTTCACCGGAGAGAGAGGGAGGGCATATAGTACGCTCCAGCCGGAGGGGCAAGGGAGCAGCTAGCTCAAAGGAGTTACATAGGGTACGGTCTCGGCTTTAGTCGATTTTTTTTAAACTAGCGGTAATTGCTATTAAGTAGATAATAGAAATTAATATCCGGGAAAGTATTTAAATTAGGGAGGTACTATCTAAAAGCACTTAATTATGACCAACACTGCAAGACAAAGTATGTCCTAAATTGCAGCTAGCGTTAGGTTTAACCGATGAATTGTTATATTACCGAATGAAATCGTAGAACAATATAACATTAAATTAACCAAATTAAAATAAGCCCCCTCGGTGTTACGGGCGCGGTCGCGAAATGAACTGTAAACTTTTAATCCCATCGCATTTGCCGGATGCTGTTTAATCTCCATACTGTATTACAAATTAAAATCGTCCGATTGGTTATAATTGTCGCTCCGAATGTTTGTCGACCGGACTGCGACGTTTTTAAATGTTTGCTTACTATTAATTGACAACGGGTATATTAATTGAATTGTAATGCCTCCCATAGTGTCATCATTTAGGTAAACTTAAAATTCGACAAGTACTTTAAAGAATTTAAAAATTACAAATTTGTGTTCGTATTGACTGATTATAATGTAGAGGGATTTTTATAATTCACTAGCTGTGCCCCGCGACTCTGTCCGCGTTCTGTTGAAATTTTTCCTGAATTTTCTTTGCTATAAACCTCACGGAGCCCGAGACCTTTCCAACGAATGCAAAACCGTGGAAATCGGTTCGTGCGTTCTGGAGTTATAGCGTCAGGAAGGAAAACCCGACTTATTTTTATATAGTAGATGTAGGTTTTTAATATGTTTTCTCTTATTTCACCTAACACAAATATCAAACACCGAGCATCAATAGAAGTACTATAGTTGGATATCAACCTAGATCCACCTCAATACACCTTTGTCTGCACTGGAGACCTAAGTGCCATCAAAACTGAAAATGTCTAAAATTTCAGTTATGACCGGATGAATCGCGTCGGGTCGAAATTCATCGCGGAGTATACCATAGTACGCCTAAGTTCTGTTCGCCGAACTACGTTTCGTCGAAGCAATATTGGCCGAAGTTACTTTTCGATATGTGTCTATCATGACATAATATATTTACACTGAATCTTATACTGAAAATTAGACTGAAAAGTATATTTTACGCCTAATGCCTTCTCTTTCCAATATCGCTTTTTTCGAAATGCCTAACCTGAGTTCCATAATTTAATATGTTTTTTTTATATAAGTACTTATAATTTTTCTCTTTTGTTATAATATACTTACTCTGTAGTTGATAGCATACCTACGACGTCACATTAATATAACATGCTGTGTTTACCTGTAATTAGTTGTGCATTAGACATAAGAAAAAGAATTGTAGCATAAATACCTGTTAGAATGTAACAACTGTTGGTGAACCTAATAAAATAAAATAAAAATAATCAAATTCAGATCTATTTTATCTACACTCCGTCTTTCAGTAGGTACCTATCTAATATCCCTCCAAAATTCTGTGCACATCCTAAAATTATGACAAGTGATAAATTCCCGAACTTAAAACATATTCAAATGAAACCCCGTAACACGCATAACGTGTCGAAATCTTTAGGGTCACATCGTGAAGGTACCCTTGGGATCGGGAGTACCGTCAGCATTACCATATGAATTTGTTGAGTAATAAAGGAATAATATGCAAATACCGTCGAGTTTCAAATGCGGGCTCGATGTTATAAAACTGGCTTGTTTTGTTTTGCTTATGATTAACGTGTTTGTAAATCTAGACTTGTTGTATTGGTCTTTTGGGGGTGATTTCGGAGTTGTTCTTTTACCCTGGAAGCAACTTGTTATGCTGTTAGTAAAATAAGAGGTTGTTTGAAACCAACATGGTTCAAATTTACCTCATAATTATTTTGCCCTTGTGGCGTCCCACATCTTGGCATGGGCCTCCCCTCAATATGAGGGGGATTCAGGTTATAATCCACCATGCTCACCCAGTGCAGGTTTCATAAAGTCTTTAAAAAATTGGTTACATTTTAAACCGACTCCAATAAGGAGGAGGTTCTCAATTCGGTTGTATTTTTCTAAGACATTAAGGTTTCCTCATGATATTTTCCTTCATCGTAAGTAAGTAAGTGAATTATGGTTTGCGCATAGATTTCGCGAAGCGTGCTTAACCAATCGGCTATCGCCGCTTAATTGCCTAATCAATTTTATTAATTACCTAATCAATTTATTTCTGGCTTCCATAAATGTATTTTTTGCGTATGAGATAAGTAGTATGTACGTACAACAGGGAAACAGTATCAAAGGCATAAATACATACTGAACCAATCACTTGAAACGAATATTTCAAGGTCCACTGAAAAGTTGATAGACTAAGAAGTTCCAGTTCTCCTGAAAGTTTATTCGTTTGCATATTAATTGCTAATTTTAAATTAATATCGGCGATCGCTGTAATTATCGGCTACGCTAACCAGGTCAATTAAAACAGTTTTAATTTAACATCGGAAACTCCTTAGTTTCGCCATCCACACGGAAAGTAAGTAGAACTTTTTTCGAATACGCCAAAATGTAAGAAAGAAACGTTGTCGTCTTTCCTGTGAGAATTCAGCCAAACAAGGAGACGGTTTTTAGTTAAATAACACATGGAGATAATAAAAATACATGAAAATACGTGCAGCATATTTGCTAAAGTTCAAACAATTCCATAAATCATTGGCCGTCGGTTATATTTTATGTGGCGATGGTGGGAGTCGCGCGACCTCGCCCAATTTCACGCGCCACCGCCCGCCCCAGCACGGTATATATACGGAACTGTCCGGTACATACACTACATACGAACCGATTAAACTGGCGATGGCTCGAAAACCTACCTACATTCCTATTATCCTACCTAGCGTACTCCCAATTGCTGTCTCAAAGTCTATACTGATTTGACTAAAGGGACTACCGTCTGGCCTCAGATACCTAACTGGTGAGGTAGGTACCAAGAAAGTTAAACGCCATACCCACCGTGAAGGATTTGGCACGAAGATATTAAGCAATTAATAGCTATTTTTTTGTTAGGGGAGAATTTTTGACACATTTTTGACAGATGGGGGCCATATTTGACATCTGAATACAGTAAAATCAAAGAGTTATAATTATAGTAATTATATCTATATAAGAGTAAAATGTATAGAAATCTGGCTAAGTATCCCACTGCTACTTTAAATGCAACTTGTACTTTCGCGTCGGTATCAAAGTCTGATAGAGTTCCGTGCTAAGTGTGATTACGTACAGTGCCATCACATGGAGAGCTTATTGCATTGTTATTCGATCCTAAACCTTTAACTTCTAAGCCATCTAATTTCGATAAGCCTGGCCTATATATATATTATATATTTTTATTATATATTTTTTTTTTTTAAATAGTGTCGTCTTCGTCGTGTCTTATGACCGTTTACGGATTCCATCTATCAAATCACATCAGATTTAGAATTTCCTACATCCCTTTTTGAATTTGGTCTGGGTAATCTATCCCTCTAACCATAATCGAGCGGGGGTCAACCAATTTTGACCCTTTCATTATAAAAAAACAGTGCCGTCTAGGGACGCCCGAAAAAAGCGAAGCTTTATAGTATAAAGCGTAGGGTGCCGCAGCTGCCACGCCGTGTAACACTGCTGACGTCATCGTGTAACGCTACTGACGCTTAGCACGAATAGAATGGCCGCGCGGCGAGCGCCCTGAACGTCCGTATAGAAGCTTCGCTTCAAATAAGCACTATTTTTATAAGAAGCACCTGTGTATGTGGTATTTCTATGTTGCTCTATGAAGTGCTTAAAATCAACTGTCCATCCACATAAATTTTTCCAGTATCTTGGGCTGATTCCAAACGGCACTGGATTAGGTAAATATTGGAAGTTGGGACATTAGCATAGACTCACTTGAGACGGGCGCGACCGGCACCGGGCTCGCACAGTGGACTCGAGCACAAGAGTCCACGGGCCCCGCCCGACTGCCTGAGTGGGCTAATGCATTTGCTTTAGCATGCGCTAGTATTTGTGGAAATGGAATACCTATTCTCACCTTTATTGTTGAACTCTCAACGTCTATTCCGACAAACAGTGTAGGAAAAATATCGTGAGGAGATCTGCATGTCTACGGGAGACGTGCGTTCGCCAAACAGCACTGGGCCAGCGTGTGGATAGCCCGACTCTACCTCGCATTGAGACGAAATGTGTTCGGTTTACTGGTAATGGGCTCGCCCCTATTACATTGCGATCAAATTATAATCAGTGAAATGTAAGTGCAGTCCAGATGTACATCTCTGCGTACTCGTTCAGAGAATACAAGGGTGATAGTGTTAATACATTAGTACTGAACATCTATCCATGTGACTGTTCGTCTTATTTAACTTGTGATCTCGTAGCCGCAGATTGGATGTATACCAATTGCAATGCTTATTTTTAGATCTTCACATTATTCAAGCTATGTCTAATGGGAATCGGTTCAGTATTTTTTCAAGCTGCATCGGAATATTTCAAATATAAATATTTTAGAAAAGAGGGTGATATATAAACACTATTAGATGCTTTCTCGATAAAAATTATTAAGTATATAGCACAAAATATTAACAACACCGTAATGTTCGTAAGCAATTAGGTAGATGCTTTACAATATAGTTCAGTCTGCCGCGCCGGTCCATAATCAATCCTGCGCCCCCTTATTTCGAAGTGAGCGTCCAACAAACTCGGCTATCTTTGCTACAAGTGCCATAAATTGTCAATTCGCCCGCCCCGCCGCTCTCACTGAGTCTCGCGTTATTTTCTGATATATCTAATAACCGCGACGTTTGTTTAAAAAGTTTCCACGGGGTGTAACGAGATAATCACGAGTTTGATCGTGTAACCCCGCATTGTTATCGTATTGTGGCGGGTCTAATCAACTTCTAACGAGGAGGTGGCTTAGCTTGGGTGGTGTGCACACCGTAAGTTAATACCGAATCAAATATTGTATGCGTAACTACCTACCTATATGAAAAATCAGTAACATAAATTGCTTCGACTAAGTAAGTTACTTAATAGCTTAAAAAAGAGATTAAAGGTAGGTACTAACCTTCAAAACTTTAATTACATAGGCACCCGCTTTCACCAAAACTTAGATTTCAGTTTACGAAAGACAGATAACTCATAAATAAAAACATAATATATAGCAATGTTCTACTTGTTATGAAATTATTATTGAGGTTTATTATCGCTGACTTCAGAACCGAGTCAAGTCAAATTAAATCGCAAAAATTCTCTCTCCTGAGGCTTCCATCAGCAACACGCCAAAGCTCGTGAAACGATTCGACTCGGCACGCCCAAGGACGCTTACGCTTTCAACCATCTATCCACACCCTAACAATATCATACCGCCACGCAATCAAGTCTCGAGCACGAATAATATGAATGATCCACCGCTGGGCGTGGGGCTGGGCAGATTGGGGTGCCTCTCACTTTGCAAACGAATTAAGTAACTGCGCTCTAAATTTGTCAATTTCAAGTTCAACTTTAGATATGTATAGGCCGATTGTAAAAGTTTTGATGCGCTACGGTGGGAAAGTTATCATAATTTGGCCGGAATATTATAAGGTAGCAGCGATTTAAAGAAAGATTTCAACTCCATCTAATTAAGCAGAATTATCATGATCGAAGCGGATTTATCCCAATAGTGGGTGATGGAAAAATGTGAATCAAACGCAAGACTTGTCCCTAGACAAGCGATCAATAACCTGCTTTCAGGTTATCTTAACGATGAAGGCTTACCACCTACCATTAAGACCTAAAACCGAAAATAATGTAACAAACCATTCATATACAAATCGATCAACCTATTGCCCAACTTAACCAGACTTATCACTTCTTCAATTTGCTTCCATCACCTCTATTTCGCTTGAACCAACTTCGTTCTGCTTCTAAAGTAGTGATGTTTTTATTTTAGCGTGTAGCGGTTAGTTTACAAAAGAGGTTCGATGACAGCGTATTACTATAGGACTTGCAATATTCTAAAGAGTTCCTAAATCTTTTAAATTCCTACATAAGCAGCACTAGAGACATGATCGGATATATTCAGCGATAAAAATGTGGGAGGGCACTTGCATCGAATGGAATTGCGTATTGGGGCTCAGACGTGTAATCTGCCTGCCTACGGAACCCAAACGCTCCCGGGAGCACCGCGCCGAGCACTCTGCACTCTGCCATAGAGTACTGCCGGAGTTTACGGAATGTACCTACCGGCCATGTGGCATGTACCGTTTAGTGCCTAATGTTGTTTAAAAATTATTAAGGAAGTGGGGACTCATTCAGGGTTAAACATTGGACAAGCTGTCAATCCTGGACGGGAACAAGTAGAGCAACCGCTTGGCGCAGTGGTTCGAGCGTAGGCCGCTCGGCTCACTGCATATGGTGATTGCGGGTTCGAGTCCCGCCAAGGAAAATTTCTCAAATGGCCTTTTCGTAATTTGCCCTGGTCTGGGTGTCACTGGGATCGCCCTCAGTTCATTATACGGTAGGTACTCATTGTACAAGCGTTGCTTAGTTTGGGACAGTACCATACAGTTGTTGTGTCAGTCTGGCGATATTTATTTATTTATTTACTCCCGTCCAGGATTGTAATAAATTAATAAAAATAATTTAATTAATTATTAAAAAGGAATGAAATAACTACTTTTTTTCATGACAGCCTTTTCTTCAGCTTGTAAGCTATGTACATACAAGCCAAAGCAAAGAAAACATCAGGTAAGTACAAGGTTCATCCCGTGGCAACCCTTTCATTTCCCGGAAAGAAATATTCTGCTTACTTACCTAAATGTGGACCCATCAAATGTACCTATAACATTTCTAGCAGATACCAACAGTCTGTGTTGATATTAAAATCTGTTATCAATTTTCCTAAGTCATCTGAAAATCAGCTCAGTGCCATTTTCATTCTGATATTCCTTGTGACGAAGAAATTAAATCATTCAGATCTAGTGTAGTACCTTGTATTTGTTGTACTTAGATACGTAGGTACCTACCACTGAAATAAAGTATCAGTTCTGCCCATTCCCCCGCATAGTCTCTGGCTGGAGCATGGAATCGCGCCAGAACTAAATGAAATTGAAATTAGCTTTCTCTCCCTAGAGCCGCTCGCGATTTTCCAAAATAAAAGCATATTACATTTTAAAATACGATCCCAGTCGCTCTAGTAAATGGGAAAGTCGGAAAAACTTAATACTGCCTCTTGAGAGCCAATAAACTGACTTCATCCTACCTATCAACTTTTGATAGGGTTGTTTATAAATTCTGACTATTATTTACATACCCTACGACGCTAACAGGCCCGTAATAGGTAGGTACCTATTTATCTAAAACTCACAGTAACATGACTTAAGACCGTAATAATAAAGAGCGATATTGAGGGCGCTCTTGATGTCTTTCTTAGAATACAATTCTAACAATACAGTCCGGACGCACTCGAGTTCGCTCTCAGAGTTGAGATTGGTTTATTGGAATTTATGCATTAGGTAAGTATGTAAGTAGGTGCTAACTTATTTCGGTCTAAATCGATTTTCCTAGATTTCGATACTTACACTTGTGGTCATATAATTAAGAACGATTTGAAGTTCTAGAAGTTTTTATTTAAATAACGTCATACACAGAGATGTGTACCTTCTGAGAAGCAACTAGTCATGTTATAAAATAGCCACATTAATAGAGCAACGTGGCTTAGGAATAACGAATAAATTGGTCAACTATTTTTTCTAAAATTTAATTTATTTTACCAAAGTAACACATTCAAATAGTACTGAAGCTGGACAAATAATTAAGAACGATTTTGTTAAACTGAACGGAAATTGTTTTGTATGACATTTACACTTAAAAAATCACAATAATATGTAGCGCAAACAATTTAACAAGCAATTTAATACATTTCTAACTAAAATTAATAGTTAATAGCATGTCCACGGCTTTTAATCACTGCTTTACACCGACGAGGCATTCACTCTATTAATTTTTGTCATTTCGCAAGAGAAATAGAGTTCCATTCTTCTAAAAAAACGTCGTACAGCTCTCTTAAATTACCACACTGAGTATTTGAAACCTTTTTCTTTACTTCAAACCACAGATTCTCTATTGGGTTTCGATCTGGGCTGTTAGCTGGCCAGTCCAAGACAGAAACTGATTGCGCTGTAAGAAATTCCTTTACGGTGCGTGCAGTGTGCTTTGGATCATTGTCGTGTTGGAATGTCCAAATAACCAGTAGAACGTCTTCAGCATAAGGTTACGCTGTTTCTTCCAGTATATTTTTGTATTGGAATTGATCCATGTTACCTTCTATCAACTTTACAGGTCCAACACCATGTCCAGGAAAGAAACCCCAAATTTTCATATATCCACCACCGTGCTTTAATGTAACTTTCGTGTACTTACGGTCGAATGCTGTATTCGGGGGACGTCGTACATATCGTTTTCCATCAGAACATACTCTGTTTATTTTCGTCTCGTCAGAAAAAAGTAAATTTTTCCACTGCCGCACAGTTCAGTTTTCATACTTTCTCGCAAATGCAAGCCGGGCTTGCCTGTGGCAAAGTTTCAACCTTCCTTGCTATCCTTCCGTGCAATTTTTCTTCTACCAAACGTCTTCGAATAGTGCGTGCTGAGATTGCTGAAGGGTTATTTTCACCAAAATATAATTTTCGCAGCTCGTTTGACCCTTTAAAAGGATTTTGTTTAGCCATACGATGTTTCGGTCATCTCGAGGAGTTGTTTTTCTCTGTCTAGGCACACGTGGAACATTCGAAGTAGTTTGATACGTAGCAAAATGCTTTACAGCGTGGAAAACCATCGTTTTTGAACATTGCAGATGGTCGGCTATCTTTTTATAAGACCAATTTTTCCGGCGAGATCTATTATTACTTCCCTTGTAGATTTAACACAACTTTTATTTTTTCCCATCGTTTTTTTTTTATAAGAAGTAATCACTTTTAATCTTTTACAGCACTAAATGGCGCCAAAATTACACAAACAGTAACCTACAACTGCAAATCGACTGAGTGTTCTCTTTTAAATTTGAATAAATTATAAAGCGTTCTTAATTACGTGACCAGCCAGTAAATAGGAATACTATGTTTAGAAGTAGTGTAAAAAAAGTTTGCCTATTTATTTTTAGCTAATCATGTGTATCAATGAATTCAGTGGTTTTATGGAAACGTTTTATGATACTGAGATAAATACAAAAAAATGCATGCAATTAGTTATACATCTTAGTTTGAAAAAATCTTCCCATTATATCAGCGTTCTTAATTATATGACCACCACTGTATATGTTTGATTGTCCTTCAGATTGGACACAAAATCGGGACAGAGCACCACATTATTGGGGCACAAATTAACTGGTTTATTATCAGCATACCTACCAGTTTATTTGTCATCATGAAATATGTATCGGGCACCGGTGCGGGCCCCGATAAAATACGCGGTGTAGGGGCTTACGGGACATGTTAGGGCTCAGAGGCGCGCCGCTCAAAATTCAGAGCGCTCATATTTGATGAGCGCGCGTGGGAACCGCGACAATACGTGCTCGACAACACGTGACACATATCTAACGACTCAGTACGCATCTGTGTAAGCTGGAAACTGCATTTTTATCTCAACTTCACATAATACACCCTGCGGACCACCAGGGGGGGTATTCAATTCACATTTGACGGAATGTTTCTGAAGTCGGAAACGGCAGCTTCCATCCTTCTTTTACAAATTAGAAGAAGGATGAAAGCTATCGTTTCCGTCACGGAAACTTACCGTCGATTGTAGGCATTCACTCACAAGTAACTTATAGGAACCTAACTACCTACTTTCAGGACGCCTGGCTGATCGAAAAAGACGGTAGTTCTAGTTAGTAAGTACTTAGACATCCTTAGCTTTTTCACGATATATAGGTATCTTCCTATATTTTATTTTATTACTAAAAGAAGGTCCCGCGTTATAAACGCACGATCGGACAAAAAGCCGGCCCCGCAGCAAACAAACGTCGTTTACTGACCATACGTGCATCAACTGAATTCAGCTACGAACGCGCTTAGCAATGGACGCGGTACATTGCAATTACACATTGTATGTATAAACAAACTTTTATCAAGACAAAATACCTAGTCGATGTCTTACCTATGTGGGATCTTAATGCGGCGCGTGAGAATAGGTAGGTAGGTAGATACCAGTTAACAAGTACCGCCTTTACCTATAATTAGAGCGTATAGTAGAGATTAGGCAGCTCTATGAGCGCTGCTGTTTAGGTACACGAAAATAGGTAAGCATACTAAGCTAGGTACTTACCTTCAGGCCGGAGCTTCAGGCTCCAGGTGGCTGCTCCTCGGCTCACACTTCACCAATTAATAGGTACACTGACACTTTTTGCTGCGGCACCATTGATAAGGTTTATGATTCCAATTACAGTTCTAATTATTACTTATTCTGTAATTTAATGAAAACGTTTTTGTTTTACAAACGCGGAACCACGACGCGCGCTTGCGACGCGCGATATGACTATGAGTAGGTAAGTACTTATTTAGGTAGGTACTTCTTTGAATTCCATATTCAAAAATTTTATTGTTGTTTCGTTCTATTCTTACCACGCCATACTTCTCTTCTAATCAAATGTAAGTTTAATTTCATGAGTATTATACCATTTATTTATATTTTAACTTAATTGGTTGCCTTAATTTTAGACTCGAATTGTGACTCACCAAGCTACCTATTGAAAGTAGTGCAAAAATATTCGAGATTCAAACCTGATTTTTTCGAGTAGGTATTAATCTCAAATAATTTTGTAAAATAAACCATGTTTAAGAAATACGTGTGTAAGAAATACATCCAAATCTGGTTTCCTACATTGGGGAAGCCAACCTCGATACAAGTCACGAGTTAAATTAGCTAGGTGTTCTGTATTCAGTCCGCGCGGTGTTGGTTTTTTCGCTCTCGCACTGTGGCGCGCCCGTGCGTGCACCCCGCACGAATTGTGCACGTTTAACAAACATATAGGCACCTAAACACATGGTATGTGTTCTATTGTGCCTATAACTACTCGGTAACAAAAGTGTTATGTACCTACCTAATCTATAAACGTACATTTAGGTTCATCTATACGTACGTATCTCGGCTCTACCATATTTATTTATCGAAGGCCTTCCTTCGGTCAAAAATTCGCCAAAAATTACGAGACAATTATTATCGACGTAGCTACTTGGAAAATCATTTCTCAGAAAATCTTGTTGTGGATTATGGCCTGGATCTCTCTCATAGTGAGGAGAGGCCCGTGCCCAGGAGTGGGAAATCAAAAGGGCTAAATGATTATTTAATTATTAGCTACTTGGACACGATTTTTCAAATCGGCAATTCGTGCCAAGCAAGACCTACTAAAAAGAAACCATTCAATAACTTCAATCATTTATTACCAACAAAATTGAATTATCTAAGAGCATTGTCAGTACAATAAATAATTATAAATTAATAACTTGCTTACAACCAGATCTGTGTTCAAAATATACATTCAACTAAGGAAGACACTGTAAAAATAAGTTTAGAAAAATAAAACAATTATGTAACAACTACAGAATCACCATAATCTTTGTAGAAATGGCCACGCCACTCCCTCCCTTGGAAAGCAAATAAATCACAATTGGAGGTAGTAGTGAAAATATTTTTGTTATAAATTCTAGTTTATCTAACGAGTTTTGTGTCTTACGCCTATCAAGTTAAATATATACACAAAAGCAACAGCCAAGTGTCGACAAAACAATGAACACTCTATATTTGCCACGGCAACACAACAAGGATCAACATTAATTATTAAAGTCGTATTGATGATTAACTTGATAGGCGTGCAAACGCAGTAATATCTAAACAGCCCCATATTAATCACAGTTACATTTTACTTCCTATTTGGTCACAGACTCTTAGCTTTCCTATCCCGCAACAAGCTGGTGATGAAGAACTCGCCGGCTCTGTACGAAGACCTGACCAAAGGGCCACTGGCCGTATACAAAAATCCTAGTTCATTCCCTCTTTCCTCCCACTGCTTGAATTTCTCAGGGGTGACGTATTCGAACACTTTGAGATGTCGCTTCGTGGGCTGCATGTACTGGCCTAGTGTCACGCAGTCGACGCCTGCGCCGCGGAGATCTGGGGGTCAAAATGAAAAGAAAAATATCATTCAAACGTACAATTATTAGTGCGTAGTCGTATATTTTATTTATTTATAATTTATTATATATATGTGTGTATATCGTATATATTATTTAGGGTTTGGCTGAAAATCAGCACTGGGGGAGTCTCGTTCTTCTCCAGCACATGCTGAGCCATTACCTTTCGACAGTTTGACGGCCGCTTGGCGCAGTGGTTCGAGCGTAGGCCGCTCGGCTCACTGCACATGGTGGTTGCGGGTTCGATGGGGGTAAATTTCGGAAATGGCCTTTTCGTTATTTGCCCTGGTCTAGGTGTTACTGGGATCGCCCCCAGTCCATTGTACGGTACCCATAGTACAAGCGTTGCTTAGTTTGGGACCATACAGTTGGTGTGTTCGTCTGGCGATATTATTAATATAAGTTCGCGCTGAATGTGTGTGTGTGGCGAATAAATGTTTCTTTCTTTCTTTCAATGCTGGCTTCTTTTAAAACATGAACGCAAAACCTTGAACTTGAAACCTGCTTAATTCTATCGCACCATAAAAATAATGACGAATAACGGCGTCTAAAAGAGCTACTGTGATACAAACTTAACATAACCGCGGGGCGGCCAATACCGGACTGAAAAAAATCAATAGAGAAATGCCATATTTTTATAGTTAGGCTATGGTGGTAGAGCCAAGCTGTAACCAAGTGACAGCTCATATACAGATTGGCTCCACCGGGGTAGTACCACCCTTTCACAGTAGAATGGCTTAAAGTAGCAATTATATCTTCGTTTCCTACGATGACTGAGTGGGCCAGACTCCCAACACTCCCTCTGTCCCACTCCCCTTGAGGTCGGCAACGTGCGAGCAGTGCTATTGGTATTGCAAGCATCTATAGGCTATGGTAACTGCTTAACATCAGGTGGATCGTACGTTTGTTTGCCGACTTTGTTATAAAATATAAAAAATATATATCTTATTCCGAGGTGTAAATGGGAACGTCGAATAAACCTTGTATGTATATCACGTTTCAAGTACAAATGGATAGATATGCAGAATGGATCCAACCACCAATACTTCTGAAAACTGAGACCAACCCACACCACTTCAATTGGAGTTGATTTTAGACTGCAGGTGTAAGAGTGGCTTGGTTTCTTTTTGCAATACTATGTCCAAATAAAAGTGCACCTTTCATAGTTTGCTCCACTTGTTCGTCAGTCTCTCCGAGCCCCAGCATGATTGACGATTTGGTGATCAAGTCCGGGTTCACTTCCTTGGCTGTCTGCAGCACTTTCAATGTTTGTCGATAACTGAAATTAGACATGTGTCTCAGGAATTGAACGCACGCCCATCAACTGCTTAAATATGGTTCAGATATAATAGGTATGGTATTTTCGTAATTTACTCTAGTCTGGGTGTTAGTGAATTTTTTTTAAGCCCACTGTTAATATCCCTGTGTTTACGCTGCCTTCAACACACGGAAATAGTACGAGTATTGCTCTTAAATTTGATTTGTAAACTCTTCACAACACACTTTTGTTGTTAGTAGTCAGATTTTTCTTAATATTTTTTTTTTGTAATCGAATTATACTCCGAATATTTTGGATGTTAAAAATATGTAGTTCAAAGTGTACGCACCCAGCTCGCGGGTCCCGGACGAAGGGTGTGAGTCGCTCGACGGTCTCAATGTTGTGCGCGAACACGTCGAGACCGCAGCTGGCGATCGTCCCTATGGACTCACGGTTCGCCCTGAAGTCAGGCACCAGGCATTCCACTAGGATTTCTTTATTCCTGCAAATCAAGAAATATAAAAAAATTGCCCACTTGACGTCCCACTCCTAGGCACGGGCCTCCCCTCAATACTAAGGGCGTATAATCAACCACTCTGGCCCAGCAGGTTGTCGGATATCACATGTCTTTCGAAAAAAGGTTCAAATCACGAAATATTCAAATTCAAAAAAAACCTACACTGTGCCAGCGTTATTGGACTAAAATGGTCCGAATCCCGCTCACATTGGGGAGGGATGTGCCTGTTATAATGAGTATAATGTCAATAGGCGGGCCCCGTATTACATCGAGACCGAAAGCACCAAATGTGAGTGCAGTGCAGTGCAGCCCTGTGTACTCCTTCGAGGATTAGAGGCTTGATAGTGTGTGGGGGGTGTATAAAAAAAGGCAAATATAACGTTATTATTCGGAACGTATTTTCTATTGAAAAGAGCAACACTATGAGCCACATGAACCAAGAAAGTTATACTCAAGCAGACCACAGCTTTTTTGAAATAAATCTATGTACTACCTAAATAAAGATAAAATACAATTCCTTATATCCATTTCCCAACTTTACTACAGTTGGCTTTCATTTGACTATAACAATCACTTACTGGTGTTTGATCTCTCTGACTGTTTCTGCAAAGTGTGATGATCCGCCGTCAGGTAAATCTTGAAGGTCATAAAAAATCCATTATGTCATTATCATAATCATTGCCCATCTTTATTGTACTGTGTAGATTGTTGATTATAATATTTACAATACTTAAAAAAAAAAATGTATACATTATATTTAGTCAATCTGTATTTCAGTTATTGGAATACACTACCAAGTATATTTCTGTCCTACTTATTATCAGTATGACATAATTAATAAGCTGATAACAAAGTACAACGACGAAGGCCTTATTTTCTTACTTAAGAATAAATATTTCACAAGAATATTAAATGTTATCTTCAATACTCAGATGCAATTCAAAGAATCGGGTTCAATCCTGTTCAGGCACATTTCAGACATGGTCTTTTCGTAATTGGCTCTGGTGTTGGTGTCACTGGCGTCGCCCCCTGTCTATTGTACGGTACACATAGTTCAAGCGCTATTCAAGTACCATTATTATACAGTAACACCCGTTTCACGACCCAACAAAAAAGCGTATTATGCGGGATAGGGAAAATCTCGAAAAAAAGCTCGAGATTGTGCATCATATGTTACGTTTTTGAAACAACGCGGATTTTGCCTTACCAATCACTAGCAAACGTAACTTTTCTGGCCCATCATAATTGGCACAGCCCGGGACAGTAAGTCTCTCTTTATTTGCTATACCACCATGACAAGTTTCTCCCTTGAAAACAGGATTTATCTGGCATCAATTTAAAAAATAAACCGAATTAATCTGCGTAAAAAATGCCTTGCGGTTCGTAATTTTGCAACAATTCGGGAAGTATGTGAACAACATCTTGTTGTGCGAATGTCTCCCACGAGTCTCCCGTGACCCGCTACCCGCTGGCACAAGAGAAAAATAGGTACGCGTATTAGCTATTAGGCGTATTAAACGGGATGCGAATCGTATTAAGCGTTAAGAAATGTATGAAAACATGTCCCATGTTGCAGTGCGTAAAATGGCGTATTATGCGAGAATTCGTATTAAGCGGGTTCTACTGTAGTTTGTTTGGCCGTGATATTATTTTAATTATTTATTTGTTTATATTATTTCACTCACCATCCCTATCTACTGAGGTAAGTACAATATAGCCGAGACCCCACTGGTTGATGGCGTGCGCAGTGTGCTTCGGTTCCTCGGGGTCCAGAGGCGGTGGCTTCCGGGACGTCTTCACCGAGCAGAACATGCAGCCACGCGTACATGTGTCACCCATTAACTAGGAACAATCATTATTCAATATTACATGTGTTATGATAGCCAAGTCAAATGTACGTTTTGGAACCAATTTGAACCTCCAGGATTCCCAATATATTGTATAAGCTTACACCCTATTGCATTGGAACCAAAGTAACATCAGTGAAACGAGGTTGAACAATTATTGTACCCCTGCCAAAGACATTGGAGAACTTAAAATAAAACTATTTTACGGATTTTATCGCGTTTATTTACTTTTTTATGTTCTCAACATAAAATAAAATCCGTAAAATAGTTTTTTTTCATGTATGGTATCCGCGTAAATATAAGAAAACAATATTGGAGAACTTAGTTATGGTTTTAATGTTAATCTTTACCATAATGGTTGCTGTAGAGGTGCCATGCTTGCCTCCACTCCAGCATTCTCCGATGTTGGGACACCGAGCTTCCTCGCACACAGTGCTTAGCTTCAAACTTCGTAATTGTTGTTTTATCTCACTGAACTTAGCTCCTGGAATATAATAAGTAAATATTAAATCCTGGTCCCATATTGCTATTTACACACTATCTGTTGCCCACTTTAGAGATAGAAATCAAGAAAATATATTATACTAGGTGAAACAAAAAGGGTATACCATTTTTTTGCAACTTAACTTTGTAAATCTCAAACTATCGGCTTTGTAGGACAGTTGAAGTACTAAAGGTTTTGTAGACTTGTGAAATATGTCAGCAGCTGTATTCCTAAAACACCTTTTGTTCTTCAAGTTTCCTCCAAAGCTCATAGTTTAAGAAAACAAAGTTAAGTTTTGAAAAAAAAAGTATACCCTTTCTGTTTCAAACTGTATATACAAATAAGATGGTATTGATATCAAACCTGTTGGAATTGAGGTCTTCAACCAAGGGGGCAACCGCAGCCGTTCTGTCTCTCCCTTCTCCCGTTTCAGCTTGCCCTCATACTCATCCCAATTCTTGGGCCTATCTTCCGAGACAAAATCCGCCAAACTAGGCCCAGCTCTCAGCTTTTCTCTTATAGCATCGAGTTTACTTGTGTGTTTGTACCTTTTAAACTAATAATAGGCCACATTATCCTAAACCCTCGTTTGTACTAGACGAAACATTTACACATATCATAGTGTTTTATAATCTGCCTACATTTTATGATACCTACCTAGCAATATAAAAACAAAAAATGTTTTGTGTGAATGATTTGTCCAGTGCAAAATGTAAATCTGCTCATCCCATAATGGGCGGTAAGTAGTTATATTCTCTTTGACAGTAGGTAGGAAACAATTTATTACGCATTCAGTAAAATTAACAAGTGAAAGAACAAAAGTGTGGGAAAATTATAAAAAATCAAATGTAGAATTTGTTGTTGTCACTTAAAATTTTGATAGGTTAGGAGACTTACGTCATGACTTCTGCACAAAAACGTAAATTGTATTTTGTTGCGAAGCATTGCGTTCGAGAATTGTACACAAATTGCACTATTTTATATAAATATCACGACATCTACCTGAAATAAACAATCCCAACCAAATCAACAAACATTCAACATAGAGTGGAGAAATTTTGGACAAAATCACAGACGATCCAGAAAATAAATAAGAAGTTCTCTATGCTATGAGTTCTCAAGAATCAGTAGCGACTAGCGAGCGAGCAAGCCAGCGATATGATAAAATAACGAGCGTAAGAGAGATGTATTTATGCTTAATGCTATTCGTATATTTCCAATCCTTTTAAACTGCTCTGTCTATACCTTTGTTAGGCAAGAAGTTTGAAAAGTAGTAATTATTATTTCATAATGGTTTCCAAAAATATGAATAATCTTCTTGATGGCTTCTTTAAATTTTAGTGGTCCTTTTCACAGACTGCTAAATAGTCAATACTCTGTGGGTACTTTGCATGCTCTTTGGTCTATTCTGGCAACACAGCTTCATTGTTTGAGAATAAAATAATAAACTCTTTGGTGTGAGAAAAAACATGTCAGAATGGATTTATTATTTTCCGAAAAAAATTAAGTGAAATGGAAGTTATCAGTTTGTAGAAGATTTAATCCCCATATGTATAATAATCTACGTTACTGTTTCAATATATTATGCATCTGATCTTCAGATAAGCTCTTCTAAGGGAGGAAAACCCTGATGAACAGCATCTCTCTCTCTATCACATGACCTTGAGCGTAGGCAATACAGCTGACAAAATAACCTAACCCGTGAAATATGAAATAAGTGATATATTTTTCAATCATGAGAAATGTAGATTCCCACCTATTAGGAGTCAAAATGGATGAAGCCGTCACGCACTATATAAATTCACATCAAACTGACGAGGTACGTAAAAAAATGTCTTTGTGACATTTTTGCTGTTCCAAGAATTCTTATGCTTATGACCGTAGAAAAAAATCTGCTGTATTATATAAATTATAGTTAATAATTAGTTAAAACGGCAAATTTTATCTACATTTTCTAGATAACAGTCCTACTATACAATCAACACGACAACGCCAAAAGTGGTTCAGTAATTTGATGACCTCTTATCTTTCATTTAGCTGATTTAGTGGTGTCTAGCTATACAACAGGTATCTCCAGAATAAGGTGACCTATATCTGCCATAGGTACTGACAAATTAAGTTCATTAGCCACTTGAGAGGCATTTCAAAACATTAGTAAGAAAATGTTTTTTATTGATAGTTTATAGATGGTTTCATATGGCTGATATACTTATTTCAAAATGTAAATTTATATAGGTACTTAACTAGTTATGCGCTAGGAGGTACCTATAGTTATGTAGGTATGTAGTTAGCTTTGAGTACTCAAGTGCACTTAGCAGCTGTGTCTAGTCTTATTACATAGTCTAAAACATTTTTACTAATATTTTTCTTAACATTTCTGATGCATGTTTCACCTAAGATGTAAATGATTAATAATATGTAGGTATAATTAAATATTTTTTTTACAGGGTGTTCACGTGGATGCCAACTCCCTGGCCCTCAATGTGCAGGATGACGGAGGCAGGGTCACAATCATGCATTCACAAAATTTCATACCACTGTGCCGGTGAGATTGAATCTATTGTTTTATCCATCTTACATTTAAGTTTGCATTTAAATTGTGTTCGATTTGGAACTTTTCTTTTGTATTATGTTTCTTATTAAGTAATCATTCTCTCAGGGCTCCCGTGCCAGTCGGTGAGCATGAGGCAGAAGGACAATGGAGCGAGGAGTTGCTGGACCCTGAGGGGCGGCTGGCAGCCCTGATGGCACACATCACGTCGCAGCATCCACGAGGGGCCCCCCACCATCCACATCATAAGGTAATTATAGAACTGAGAAATTGGAGGCAAGAGCTGAAATGAAGAGATTTCGCCAATAGCTTCAAGTCCTAATATTTTGGGGCTAGTTTCTTGCAATTATAACCTGATTTTTCCAACTATTTTTTTATCGAAAAAATATGGCTTATTCAATAGCAATAGCAAATACATTATTTCGAATATAAGTAGATACAATTTTACGTATTCATAAGAATTCGTAAATATTCAAATAAAAAGTGAAATTGCTGTTTCAAAAAATCTAGTTGTACGACTATGGTAGTCGATTGAGGATTAGCAAACACAAAATATACATTACCTCATGTTGTTTACAGTAAACTGTACTGCAGCTTTAACAATTGTTTTTTTTCCAGGACCCAACAGTGAGAACAGATGTGGATACATCAGTGATGCTAGACAACTCCATTAGACTCTTCAATGGACAGACTTTAGTAAGTACAAAAACTAATGAAGAAACATAGCCCGGTGCATAATATTATAATCGTTCTGAAACTACTGTTAGGGTATATTTTTCAGTATTGATTTTGTTACAATCCAGGACCATTCGGCGGATCCGATAGTAGTGGAAGTACCTCATCTACCTGCATTACCAGCTCTGCAAGGAATGAAGAGGTGCCAAGAAACAGACTGGTTCCATAACAAAATGAAGACTGAACTCAAGGTATTAAGGCATTTTTGTAATAGCGTTATGCCTCAGTGCTGGGCAAAGGCCTGACTTTAATATCTTCAGAAATCGCTAGCTTAGGCTTGGGCTACAATTTACCCGCAAAGGTGTCTAGATTACAATATCTTGGCCTGCTATGTTCAGTATAACAGCTTCCAGGAAGTCAGAACATTGTGACCTTGGCTCGTCCATCCATGGTACATGCCATATCTCCTTGAAAATGTTTCATCACTAAACAAATTATATTTTTAGTACACTTTGTTCCATGGAAAATTTCATGTTATTAGGGCCGTGTATTAGGGTTCTTGTCATTCATGACTGATAGACGGACTCACTGACAGAGTTCAGCCTTATTGGCCTCTTGTAATATCAACCAACTTATTTGGTTTATAATTTCGGAGAGTGACAAGCCGAGGGTCAATCTTGGTTCCTTCTCCCAAATCGTTTTATAATGGATTTGCGCAAAGTAATGCCTGAGTCAATCATTAGTAAATACTAGCTGTGCCCCGCGACTTCATCCGCGTAGTATTGGATTATTGGGTTAAAAAGTATCCTATATGTTAATCCCGGTTATAATCTATCTGTGTTCCAAATTTCATCCAAATCCGTTCAGTAGTTTTTGCGTGAAGGAGTAACAAACATACATACATTCATACATTCATACATACATACATACATACATCCACACTCACAAACTTTCGCCTTTATAATATTAGTAGGATTGGAACTAATTCAACGGTCGTTAAATCACGGCTAAACTAAATTTGACACGAAAAAGATATCAGAACAGTTATTTTTGTCATATTTAAATAGTGCACCAAGAAAATATACACCATTGTTTGTAAGTGTAGATTAATCTTTCCGCTCCTCCAGGACCAGTCCACGGACCCAATAGTGGTGCAAGTGCCACACCTGCCGCCGTTGTCGCGCCTGCAGGGCTTGACAAGGTGCCAGGAGACGGACTGGATTAGCAATAAATCGAAAACCACAATCAAGGTGTGTTTTAATCTGACATGTTTCACGATCTTCGATTTTTGAGTCTATTTTGAAATAAATAATAAAGAAAAAAACAGTGCCGTCTAGGAACGCCCGAAAGAATCGAAGTTTTATATTATAAAGCGTAAGGCGCCGCAGCTGCCATTCTGTATACCTATATATATCGTGCAACGCAACTAGCGTCAGCGTGTAACGCTACTGACGCTTAGCACAGATAGAGTGGCCGCGCGGCGAACGCCCTGAACGTCCGTATAGAAGCGAACTTCAATATAATGTTTGTTGAATGTTAAGCAGTTACCATAGCTTATAGATGACATTGCTCACACGATACCGACCTGAAGAGGAGTGGGACAGAGGGAGAGGGAGATATTGGGCTTCCGGCTCTCTCATTCATCGTATGAAACGCCGATCTTCTGTAAGCGGGTACTACTGCCCCGGACGAGCCAGCCTGTATATAATCTGTAGTCAGTAACAGCTCACCTCTACCACCGTTAAACACTATGTGGGTCACCACTGTAGATGCTGGCCTTATACATTGTAAGGTTTTCCGCAGAGCGACCCGGCCCTAGTGTCGGACGAGGCGTCCGCGCTGGAGCTGGGGGCGGGCGGGTCGCAGTGCCGCCACAGCAAGAAGAGCTTGCCGCACAAGAAGCGGATCTCCAGGAAGCTGCGGCGGAACAACGGCGGCAGCACGCCGCACCAGGTATGTGGCCGCGTCCCCAACTCACTGTACTGAAGCCAAATCGATATAGAATGCTTGAAACAAACTGTTGCGTTGCCACAATCTAGTGAATCACACAGTCCCTCATCGTCTTACAGAGGGAAAATATTATAATGTGCTGTACTATTGCTAATCGGGCTTACGTCGGACAGGTTTATGATTTCCTTTAATGTGCCTTTGCCTAGTCACCTAAGTAGTAAAGTATTATTCAAACGATATCGAGAACAATGTAAATCATTAATAATGTTATAATAACAATAGAAATTTCCTAATTCTGTCGATAAACATTCCATGTCGAGCTTGGCTCTAGTATGGGTGCCTAATGACTTTCATCATCATCATCATAAACTTAAGAGCGATGCTCTTGTCGGTGGAGTTTTTTCCATTCACTGCGATTTTCTCCCAGTTCCTTGACCATTTGATACGACACGACTTTAACTTTTTCCTTCACTTGGTCAAAATAGCTTCTCCTAGGTCTTCCTCTTCCCCTCTTGCCTTCTATCTTCCCTTCTATGATTGTTTTCATAAAAGCGTCATGTCGTATCAAATGCCCGATCATCTTTCCTCTTCTATTTTCAATGCTGGTCAACAGGCTTCTCCTTTCATCTACTCTTTCCAGTACTTCTTGGTTCGTTATCTTTTCCGTCCAGCTTATTCTTTCCATCCTCCTCCAGCACCACATCTCAAAAGCTTCTAATCTTTCTCTATCTCTTTGTGTCATTGTCCACGTCTCTGACCCGTAAAGTGCTATGCTCCAGATGTACGTTTTAATAAAGCGCTTCTTGATCTTCTTCGATATTTTTGAGCGGAATAAGTGTTTTTTGTTGTTAAATGCTCCCTTTGCTATTGCTATTCGGGTAATTATATCTGTTGTACATCTGGCGTCATGAATGACTTTCATAAACCGTTCTTAAAATGAGCAAAAGCTAAATGTTTCGCTCGCTAGCGTCTTTTGCGTCATTCAATTAGAAAATTACAAAAAAAATAACTTGACAGAAAATAAAACTGGAATAAGTGAATCTTTTTATTCTTCCAAGTAGGTCGGCAAAGCGCTTATAATTCTAATGGTCAGGTTATCGAAATCTACCACTGGTTTGGAGTGCTGCTTCCATTGAAAATATCAGCTCGAAGCTCAATAGTTGTGGTCTTGTCAAAACATACATTGTATTCAATAGACAAAACTAACAAGTATGCAGTTACAAACAAGCAACAGTTATAAGTATTTATTATTAGTTGCCTATGTGAATTAATTTGAAATATGTGCCGTAGGAAGAAAAATAACAATGAATGGGCCTAAAATATCACTCCGACATTCAGAGCCTCCTACCGTTCTTAATAAAATTTCCAGCCGTCATTATTGTTGACATGTTTTCTAAAATTCATGGAGGCTTCGGTATTTAACTTTTGTGAGTTTAACCGTAGAAGTGTCCAAACTGTATCGTAATAATACTGCAAGTGGTGGCGAGGCTGATGACGCTCACGATCATGGTCATGTCCACGGCGAACAGCCGCCACACCGTGAACTTGAAGGGACGTTGCTCTATGTACAACAGGGAGTCTTGAATAGCCTCGATTAAGTCAGGATCTGAAATTGATGATTGGGTGAACATCTCAAATCCTGGACCAAATATTGAAATGCCTGCCTACTCTAATCTTTAACTCCCATTTGGCTGATTGATACGTCTTTAGCGGCCAAAATATTTGTACTTAAGCAGGTATTTAAGCACTCCTTATATTTGAATTGCGTACCAAGTATTATCCATAGTATGGTTTTCTTTGTCTTCGTGACCACCTTGTAATACTACCGGCTACCTCATTCTTTATGGCAACGGACGATCCTAGTGACACCCAGACGGCGGGAAATTAAGAAAATACCATTTTCATAAATGCTACCAGGGCTAATTGAACCCGCAACCACCTGGCCTACGGTTATACCTCTGCGCTAAGGGGTCGTCGAAAAGTACGTGTATAAAATATTTATGTATAGATCTAGATCGATTCTAGAATATAGATGGTTCTTGATGGTAAGACCTACATTGATATGTATGGTACGGGGAACTTACTAGTAGGATCTCCTCTGCACACAAAATATTGTCTCAGAATGAAGATTTTGATTCTATCAACTTCGCCGCTTGTCAAGGTCGCGAGCACTCCCGGCAACAAAAGTAGTGCACATATGAAAAATGTGTCCAAATAAACAGCCGTTGTATCCTTTAACTGAAGATAAAACGCCGTTTAGTAAGGCCCGTTTGAATACATCTATCTCAAGTCTGAGAGCGATGTTGAGTACGCTTTTGTCATGCAATTGGTCATGTAATTTAATACTGGAATGACAGTGCCAAGATCGCTCTTATATACCAAGATCCAGCGATAGCCAGACGTTCCATATTATATAAAGGCTCTCAATTTCTCAGACCATGTCCCCAACACAGGTAAGAACGATCATCGAGTATGGAGTTTGGATTGTGGTTACTTGGGTAGTTAACAGGTAGTAAAGGTGTATAAAATAGTACCTCAAATTCGTTATAGTATAAAGCTTAATTTTTATATATTTCCTTCGGAATAACATTAGAAATCACGCCATCCATTGCCGGACACTTAGTGCGGTTTCAACCCCCTGCCAGACACCCCTAAACTTTAATAAATTATGAGTATACTTTCGTCATAGTATAAAAGCTGGGTTTTACATATGTTACTTGGGAACCCATAAAAAAATATTACTTAAACAGCCGGACAGTTTTAATGGTTTTAACATCTTGCCAAACACATTTAAATAGTTATTAAATCATGCAAGTATGAACGCAATAAAACTATTTTTCATTGGGTTTCTTGAACAATTTCGATACACTAAACTCCCTATCTTACTTACTGATAAGTCAATTTGCAAAATATCACCATAATATCTGACATAAAGGGCCGTATCTTTTGATTGCGTTGAATAGAAGCCTATTCTTTTACATCTCCTAGGGATCATAGCATTTGATAATTGATATTAATTTTTACTTGATAACTTTATCCGTTTCCGAGAAAAAGGGTCTTGATAAACACACAGACGGACAACAAAGTGATCTTATAAGGGTTCCGTGTTTTCCTTTTGAGGTGCGGAACCCTAAAACTATATCTTGTACTGTAACTACATCCTGTGGGAGTGCAGTCGCTGGCTCAACGAACGGACTACTATGCTAAATAGCCTGTATTTCCTTCGGAATAACATTAGAAATCACGTCATCCATTGCCGGACACTTAGTGCGGTTTCAACCCCCTGCCAGACACCCCTAACTTTAATAAATTATGAGTATACTTTCGTAATAGTATAAAAGCTGGGTTTTACATATGTTACTTGGGGACCTCTCAAAAAATATTACTTCATCAGCCGGACAGTTTTAATGGCTTTTACATCTTGCCAGACACATTTAAAGTCTGTAGGTGCGAGCGCGAGGTGACAACTGTTCAAGCGGATGTGAGTAAGATAGGGCGTTTGGTCTATGCCATCTATTACTGCGTATCATCTGACGGTATTATATTATGAGGCTCATCCTGTGCAACAAAGTCACAATTGCATTTTTTGCAATTTTAAGGTAATAATAGCAAAATGCCCCCAATGCGTAGATGTGTCTAGTTCACCTGTCAGAATTCTAACTAACGTATTTAAGCTAGACGGCGGCAATATCGTTGTTGCATTAGCGCCTTTTTTTCGCCGCCTAGTACCATCAATGACCAAATAGTCACATGTGCCGCAGCCTAGGATCGTATCCAGGTATCACAACAACGTTAAAAGTAAGTTATGACATTAAATTGCTCTTGGTAACAAATTTGATATTGTGCGTCTGCTCGTACCTTCAATGACACAAATGTATTTTATTTATTTTTTTCGTCCCATAACATTTAATTTTTTAAATCTTCCCTGTATATATGCTGCTTAGTTGCTTACTTAAGCACAAATAAACTTAATTAAGATAAGATATTGCGTAGATCTATGTGAACCCTTACAACTTACTATAAAGCGTTTGAAAGCTAATTAGCGTTCAATCGCTTGCATTTGCTTTTCTATTGCAATTGAAGTAGCTTACGTAATAAGGGCCTAGTTGTAAGGCACCACGGATCGTAATATGACTAATTGGACCTAACCTCCTGAGCTGATTATACTTGATTCCAATAATAGGTATGGCTAAAGCGCTTGAACGCACGGAAGTTGTCCCTGGTTTCCACAAGGTCTGTGTAATAAACTGCTCCAGATGTCACTTGCAGGCTATTTAGCATAGTAGTCCGTTCGTTGTGCCAGCAACTGCACTCTCACAGGATGTAGTTACAGTACAGGATATAGTATTAGGGTTCCGCACCTCAAAAGGAAAACACGGAACCCTTATAAGATCACTTTGATGTCCGTCTGTCTGTTTATCAAGACCCTTTTTCTCGGAAATGGATAAAGTTATGAAGTAAAAATTAATATCAATTATCAAATGCTATGATCCCTTGGAAATGTAAAAAAATAGGCTTCTATTCAACGCAATCAAAAGATACGGCCCTTTATGTCAGATATTATGGTGATATTTTGCAAATTGACTTATCAGTAAGTAAGATAGGGAGTTTAGTGTATCGAAATTGTTCAAGAAACCCAATGAAAAATTGTTTTATTGCGTTCATACTTGGATGAATTAATAACTATTTAAATGTGTCTGGCAAGATGTTAAAACCATTAAAACTGTCCGGCTGTTGAAGTAATATTTTTTTATGGGTTCCCAAGTAACATATGTAAAACCCAGCTTTTATACTATGACGAAAGTATACTCATAATTTATTAAAGTTTAGGGGTGTCTGGCAGGGGGTTGAAACCGCACTAAGTGTCCGGCAATGGATGGCGTGATTTCTAATGTTATTCCGAAGGAAATATATAAAAATTAAGCTTTATACTATAACGAATTTGAGGTACTATTTTATACACCTTTACTACCTGTTAACTGCCCAAGTAACCACAATCCAAACTCCATACTCGATGATCGTTCTTACCTGTGTTGGGGACATGCTCTGAGAAATTGACAGCCTTTATAAAATATGGAACGTCTGGCTATCGCTGGCTCTTGCTCTATTAGACTTGAGATAGATTTGGGCCTAAGATTTTCAAGTGTTAAACGCATTCGCTGTCGGACTGTATGAAGTTTGAGAATAGTAATCAAGCACATAGCCTTGAATAGACCTGAAACTCAAGAATATATATCACACGCGTCGCAGGAAGACTGGATGGACTGTATGCAATGTAATAATAATTTAATATATTTCATACCCCATCAAATTCAGTAGTGTGCAATATGAAAACTATCGCTACTATTTTCGGGACGATGAACGCCACTGTCAATAACATCTGAAACAATTATTGAGGATTAATGTATTTTTTGGTTAGCCATTTACATACATGTATATTATATTTTCACAAGCTGAACCAGCCTCTAGCTTAGGAGCTGTCTAGCATATGAAGCTAAATATCTAAAATATATTCTTGAGTCCTACTTGAGAAAAGTCTTGTCTTGTCTTGTCTTTACTAGCTTTACATGTGGGACCAAAGCAACTTATAATAAGAGTCTTGAATTTAACGAACCCTCGGCTAAGGGTTGCGGCAAAAGCTGACCAGTCGGCTTCGCTGTTGCCAAATATTTAACTACATTACTGTACTACAACGATCGAGATTTATTATCCTCTATAGAAAATCATGCCTACCGAGAATTATATACTTTAGATAACTAACCATAATTTTGATTGGTATTTCTATATTTCTGAATATATCCAATAGATTCTTATAAATCTTCATACAATGTCTCATATTTCTCGCAATTTGCGTTTCATCCTGCCCACCAGCCACAGCTGACAGTCTGATCTCCAAAACATTCCGGAGAGCTTTCATTCTGTACAGCGTTAGTTCAAACATCATAATTCGCGTGAAGCCCGACAACATGGTGGATAAAATAATAAACATGTTTGTGATTGTCGGGAAAGGGATCTCTCGACATGTATACAAAGTAATCGCGCACCATAAGCTCGTAGCCACTGCCCTCTCCAAAAAAACGCCTACAAACAAAACCCTGGCCACAGGAATATCGGCATTGAGAGCCACGCCCAACAAACCATCGACTCCCTCGAGTTCGTTAAAAAATAACTGCATGTCCTCTGGCAAACCCACAAGCGACAATATTAACGTAATATCATAAAATACTGACGTAAAGACCTGATTTGTGGATAACGCACTAATTTTCTCTATTTTAGTTAAGGATTGTTTGTAATAATTTATAGCAAAGACGACACAATATAATTTCGCAGCGATATTTATAAATCTATTTGAACTGATCTTGTGGTATATTCCGCAGCAGAAACGCGTCAACATAATAGTTTGCACTGAAATCAAGTATTTGAACGTTTTGTTGAGAAATTTTAAATATCTGTTAGCCATTGTAACAGCTCTGATACTTCTGGTAGAATGGCCAAGTTGAACGGGTAGCTGCAATAATGTTATCCTTGACAAAAATAGCCTCTTAACTGCTGCTGGCCACGTCAGTAGAATTGCACCAATCGAATGTCTCAAATGGACCACGTCAAATACAACCCCAATGAGATAGCATTGAAGTATATTTATATTTTATCGATATTTTTATTTTCGGCCTCGTACTGATTCCGGCGTGGTATCTAGAGATGATCTATTGATCGCTAGCTAGCCCAACGAAACAAAGGTTGGGAAAATAATCTATGGATCTATGGGGAAAATGAAAACGAGAAAACCCTGGACACTGGGACTAGCAAGACATTACTGTGAGAGTGCTCTTGGAAATGTCAAAGTTTATTATTTGGAAAGTCAACCAACACACTGGAGCTGGAGCTACACACATCAAAAAAAGAGTGCCGCCTAGGGACGCCGGAAAGAAGCGAAACTTTATAGTAGATAATTGTTTAATATTTTTTTATTAATCAGTATATAGTTATCTTATAATACGTCAGATCGTGCTTTCCATGAAACAAGTGCTATCTTATTTCGAAATTTTCTAAAATAATATTCAAAGCAACAATAAGTAGGTAATTTTGTGAATGTAACATTTATTAATAAAACAGTGACATCTATGCAGTTGTACATCGTTATACCTTTGTCGTCCTTTTCTTTGGTAAATTAAACCATTATACGTTAGTGTTCAATTAATTATATTAAAATAATAAATATATAAATTCGTCCTTGTCGTCGTAAAACTATAAGTGGCGTGCAGTTGGTAGTGCCACCTGGCGTCAGCAGCTCGTAGCGCCGAAGCAAACAATAATTACCAGTTATTGGAAATTTTGCGTGCGACGTGCCGCTGACGACAGATGGCGCTTACTTAACAGCAGTATCATAAGTACTAGTTACATGTCCGTAATACACCTGCTTACTTGCCGTTTATAATGGGGGCATTGGGACATGTTTATCTCTATACTACACCTCCCTCGAAACGCTAGGCCTTCCTCCCTTCGAAAGTAAAGCCTCGCACTTCAAGATTTAGCACATAAATTTATTAGATCTATTCTTATGAATAATTACGTTTTCTCCATTTTTATTTACTATTTCTACATTAACTCCTAAGTCCTTTAAAACTTTAAATGGTCCAGAATATATCTCTGCTAATTAAGTACCGCACTCATTCTTTAGTAAAACTAAATCACCTTCTTGATACTGATACCAAAGACTAAACAAAAACCTGAAACCTACTGACACCTAAAATTATAATAACAAAAACACGTAAAATATCAAATCAGTATTAATTATAATCAAAACAATATTGTCAGATATGACAGATACTTTACACAATTTGAACTCAAATCATTTTGACACTTCCTTTTTAATATTGTTTTCTTATTTCAACTTTACCTCAACTAACTTTATTTCGACTTCCTTTTTAATTTACAAATTAATAAATTCCTTCTAGTCTCCTCCTGCGATTTTTGTAATCTAATTTTTAATTCTAACGGATAATTATCATACACGTATAATGGTTCAACATTTTCACACAAATTACTTGGTAAACAACATTTCTTTGCAAAAACTTCTCTTACGGAGAATAGTCAGCCAACTACATTAATCGAAGTATTGTATGCATAGCACCAATAAGGTATCCACAAACTCCAATTCGTAGATTGGTTTTTAGTTTGGATCCTCAAATAATTTCCTAAATGTTTATGCCAGTTTTCCGATAAACCTATACTCTCATGATTATGTGGAGTAGAATTAAGTTTATCTATATTTAATAGTTTACACACATTTTGAAGTGTTGAATTCATAACCTCTGTACCACATTCAGTTGCTATCCTTTTCACCATACCATATCTCAAAATTAAATTATCTACAAAAGCTTTAGATACTGATTCAGCTGTTTTATAAAACAATGGATATGCTTCTACAAACTTTGACAACTCACATTGTAATGTTAGTATATACCTATATCCTAGTCTGTCTACATCTAAAGGTCCTACGACATCTAAATACATTTTTTTGAAAACAGTAGTTGCTGTGGGGCTGTGGTTTTATCACCATTTTTCTTTCGTATTTTTATTGCTATATTTCTGTTTCTGGCAATCTTCACATTTAGCTACATACTTAGCAATATCATTATACATTCCAGTCCAATAATATTTTCTTTTAATATTATTCGTCATCATTCTAGTAATTCCTGCATGTCCACTTGTAGGTAATATATGGTAATCAATCAAAATAGTATATTGTTACACGATTGGTGAAAGCGCTAATAGTTCGAGGGACAAAATAAGTCTTTCACCCGAGGTAAACACTGTGCTTTTCATTACGAATACAAGGAAAGTAAAAATAAAAACAGGAATTGGCTAAAGAAATGATACAAGGAGGTATGAACAATACTCTACAATTCGAAAAAAAAAGATCGGATTGCCGCCTATTGTGTTTTTTTTTCGTTGGTCGGCCAACTTCATTATTTAGCCATTATTTTTCATTTTCATCTTTAAATATTTTGTCCAAATCTATGTTATTTTAAAGAAATTGTTGAAACTAAATTATAATTTAAGTCATTTAAAAATAAAATATTCTTTATTAATACTTAACTTTATGTTATTTCAATTTTAAATCGTGCTGTAATTGAGTGACTGTAGAAAAAGTTTGAACATGGTTCCATAGAAATGTGAAAATGGAACTAGTTTTTTTTTATAATTTGCCAGCTGTCAGTTGAAAGCGATTCTCCCGGGCCGGACAAAGTATTACTTTCAACCCGCTCCTCAGGCAACTTCAGACCTACTTTCAGAGTATGAGTAATGAAATAACTATTTTTAATCTTCATCCTCTATTCTCTGTACACCTTTTATTACACATAATCTAGGAAATATCATTTTAGGTATTATTTTTTTCTAATCCCGAACTCTCACCTATAAACCTTTCTACAACACGTTTATTCATCTCATTTCTAACTACAATATTTAATTTCATACACATCTGTTCAAGTTCTTTTAAACGCTACGTCTTGGCGTGCTTTCTTTAATAAATAATCTTGATTTAAATAAATTATAGACTCGAAAACAATGAACTCTCTGTAGCATATGGTAACTTTTCTGGGGTAATGGCCATTCTTAAGGATCGCTTAACCTTTTTAAATTTATCCTCCTTAAAAAAACAATTTCTTACAACTCCTTGGGTTTTTAACGATATCAGCTATAACCCCAGGTTGATCAGACCTAAAGCAAGACTCATTCCTATCTAAACTCTAACTCCGACAATCTTCCTCCTGATAAGAAGACTCCCGATTCGTCTTTCTATTCCTCTTCTTACCCTAAGATTGTGTCATTTATGAACGGCGCTCGAACCCAACTCGGCGAATTCACCTCTTTCAATGTATCTGATTTAATAACAATTCTAGATAGTGTATCAGCCGACACATTATTAGAACCTTTTTCATAGTCTATCTCCTCTGGTAGGACAACATAATTACCTCTTTCTTCTACTTCCAACTTAACTCACATCGACTTGGTAGTGCAACAAAATTTCCTTCAATACCAGGCATTTCAAAAAATATCCTTTTACTAAACTCTGATTTTTTCAAACTATCTTTTCTAGTCGCATAATCAATAACTACACTACATTTTGACAATATATCTTCTGCCGTTATAGCCTTAAACTGAAGTCCTTGAAACACATAACTTATGCCTCATCCGCAAATTATCACGTATTTATTCCAAAAACACGTATCCCATTTTATTTAATTGACCACAATCTCCTTTAATTGTCATCGAACTTGTATTACTTAACAGTGTCCAACTTTTTAACCACTCATATTTAACAACTGATAACTTAGCTCCGGAATCTACCAATAATGAAATATTCTTATATCGAACAGATTCGATCCGTGGAAGTTGGTTTTGGCCGTGAATGTGGCTTTTTTAACCTATAAAAGAGCTGATGATCTTGAAACGGCTGAACCGATTTTCATGAAACATAGCTAAGAACACTCTCGATCAGAATACCTATCTAACAAAAGAAACAAAATTGAAATCGGTTCATCAGCTTGGGCGCTACGTTGCCACAGACAGACACACAGATACACATGTTAAACTTATAACACCCCTCTTTTTTCGTCGGGGGTTAAAAATGAGATCAAACGTAGCATAGATATTTATTCAATAACTTCATTATTTATTAACAGAATTATTAACTTTTCGTGAACTCTGCGAACTGAACGAACATTTTTTGTCAAATTAAATTTTTGTTAAGTTAAATTCCACGCGAACGAAGTCGCGGGCTCAGCTAGTCTATACAAATAAATAAAATTGGAGTGTCTGTTTGTAATATCAAAATAACACCTTTTCACTATATGCGTATGAAAGTACAAACGACACCTATAGCAAAAACGCAATTTAAATTTTTTTTGTCTGTCTGTCTGTGTGTTTGTTCCGGGTAATTTCCGAAACGGCTGGACCGATTTTGACGGGACTTTCACTGGTAGATAGCTGTTGTTATAAGCAGTAACTTAGGCTACTTTTATTTTAGAAAAACAAAATTTAAAAAATGGGTCCTGTCGCGCGGGCTGAGAACGCGGGAGCGGGCTTTTTTGTTAAGTTGAATTCCACGCGGACGAAGTCGCGGGCTCAGCTAGTAAATAAATAAATAAATAAAGCAATTCAGCATTAATCCTTATCCAATTAAGTATGTAATTTAAATTAATATTTTCGAAGATATTACAGATTTAAAATTCAGGGACATAGCGGTTGCGGCGGTACCCGCCGGCGACATTCTGTAGTACATATATTTAGTATCTGCATTGCACCCGTGCGAAGCTGGGCGGATGGCTTGTTTAGAATATTACAAAAAAAACAAGACAGAAAATAAAACTAGAATAAATGAAGCAATTTTTTTTTATTCTTCCAACTAGGTCAGCAAAGCGCTTATGAATCTAATGGTCTGGCTATCGGAATCTACCACTGGTTGGGAGTGCTGCTTCCATTGAAAGGAATCAGCTCGAAGCTCAATAGTTGTAGTCCTTGTCAATACATACATTTTATTCAATAGACACAAAACTTACAGGTTTACAGTGACAAACAAGTAACCGTTCTCTTATATTTTTATTAGTTTCCAATGTGAATTAGGTTGATATATGTACCGTAAAATTAAGAAGGAGGTCCGGTCCTCAACTGTGGATATGAGACAAGAAAAAGAAGAATGAATGGGCCTAAAATAGGTATCACTCCGACTTTCAGAGTCTCCCATTGGTCGTAATAAAATGTCCAGCCTTCATTATTGTTGACATGGTTTGAAAATGATTTAGAGGCTTCGGTATTTATGTTTTGTGAGTTTAACGGTAGAAGTGTCCAAACTGTATCGTAATAATACTGCAAGTGGTGGCGAGGCTGATGACACTCACGATCATGGTCATGTCCACGGCGAACAGCCGCCACACCGTGAACTTGAAGGGGCGTTGCTCTATGTACAACAGGGAGTCTTGAATCGCCTCGATTAAGTCAGGATCTGAAATTGATGATTTGGTGAACATCTCAAATCTCAACTCAAACTCAAAATTGTTTTTATTCACGTAAGCCAACAAAGCATTTATGAATAGTCAGAATCTACCACCGGTTCGGAATGCTGCTTCCACTGAGAAGATCCGGCAAGAAACTCAATGGTTACTTTTTTCAATAATGAAATGAATTTATACAATGAATTAAAGATGGTGTACATTCTCAGAAACAGCATAAAAATATGAGTAGGCAACACCATTGTCCAATCCCGGACCAAATATTGAAACACCTGCCTACTCTAATCTTTAAGTCCCATTTGGCTGTTTGAGACGTCTTTATCGGCCATAATATTTGTACGGCGCGTATTTAAGCAGTCCTCATATTGCGTTCAGTAGTATCCGTAGTTTTGCCTTTTGTCCTAATATATATTATAATATATTTGTGTCTAGATACAATATAGATCTAGATCGATTCTAGAAAATAGATGGTTCTTGATGGCAAGACCTTTATTGATATGTATGGAATGGGGAACTTACTAGTAGGATCTCCTTTGCACATAAAATATTGTCTCAGAATGAAGATTTTGATTCTATCAACTTCCCCACTTGTCATGGTGGCGAGCACTCCCGGCAGCAGCAGCACACCACATATGGCAAATAAGTCCAAAACAACAGCCGTTATATCCTGTAACTGAAGATAAAACGCCGTTTAGTAAGGTGGTCAAGTGTTAAACACATTCACTGTACTGTTTGAAGTCCAAGAATAATCAAGCAAATAGCAAACTCGAGAATAGGCATTGCACGCGTCGGAGGAAGCCTTTGGAGGTTTTGGATGAATGGATGGACTGTATGCAATGTGACAAACATTTCATATATGTATGCCATACCCCAGCAAATTCAATACTGTGCAATATAAAAACTGTCGCTACTATTTTCGGTACGATGAACGCCACTGCCAATAACATCTGAAACAATAATGGAGGATTAATGTAGTTTTGGGTAGCCATATATTTTCACAAGCTGAAACCAGCCTCCAGCTTAGGAGCTGTGTTAGCATGAAGCTAAAACCCCAAAAAAAATTCTCGAGTCCTACGTGAGAAAGGTCTTGCCACCTTTGCTAGCTCTATAATCAACTTGTAAAATGAAGAGACTTGAATTTAACGACCCATCAGCCGAAAGTTATGGCAAAAGCCCGGCTCTTGCCAAACATTGAACTTCAATACTATACTATAAAGATCGAGATTTATTATCCTCTATAGAAAATCATGCCTACTGAGAAATATATACTATTGATAACGAACCATAATTTTGATTGGTATATCTATATTTCTGAATATATCCAATAGATTCTTATAAATCTTCATACAATGTCTCATATTCCTCGCAATTTGCGTTTCTTCCTGCCCACCAGCCACAGCTGACAGTCTGATCTCCAAAACATTCCTGAGAACTTTCATTCTGTACAGCGTTAGTTCAAACATCATAATTCGCGTGAAGCCCGACAACATGGTGGATAAAATAATAAACATGTTTATTATTGTCTGGAAAGGGATCTCTCGACACGTATACAAAGTAATCATGCACCATAAGCTCGTAGCCACTGCCCTTTCCAAAAAAACGCCTACAAACAAAACCCTGGCCACAGGAACATCGGCATTTAAAGCCACGCCCAACAAACCATCGACTCCCTCGAGTTCGTTAAAAAATAACTGCATATCCTCTGGCAAACCCACAAGCGACAATATTAAGGTAATTTCATAAAACACTGACGAAAAGACTTGATTTATCGCCTTAAAATTGTTTATCTTACTTATGGATTGTTTGTAATAATTTATAGCACAGACGACACAATATAATTTCGCAGTGATATTTATAAATCTATTTGAACTGATCTTGTGGTACATTCCGCAGCAGAAACGCGTCAACATGATAGTTTGCACTGAAATCAAGTATTTGAACGTTTTGTTGAGAAATTTTAAATATCTGTTAGCCATTGTAACGGCTCTGATACTTCTGGTAGAATGGCCAAGTTGAACGGGTAGCTGCAATAATGTTATCCTTGACAAAAATAGCCTCTAAACTGCTGCTGGTCACGTCAGGTAGAAATGCACCAATCGAATGCCTCAAATGGACCACGTCAAATACAACCCCAATGAGATACATAGCATTGAAGTATATTTATATTTTATCGATATTTTTATTTTCGGCGGCGGACTGGTTCCGGCGCGGTATCTACAGATGATATCTATTGACCGATAGCTAGCCCAGCGAAACGAAGGTTAGGAAAATAATCTATGGATCTGTGGGGAATATGAAAACGGGATAACCCTGGACACTGGGACTATTAGGGCCGGTCAATCAAGACTAATCTAAGAGTGAACTTGGAAATGTCAATGTGTATTATTTCGAAAGGTAACAAACACACTGGACCTAAATTTAATATACATTCTTTGTAATAAATAAGCAATCTGCAATATAAAACAGTATACTTTAATAAAAGAAGCAAGCCCACAAAGATTTTTTTGTCGAGGACACGTTCCGGTCTTTTTGTAAAGGACGTTCCGGACTTTTTTGTAAGGTTAGAACTAAAATAAAATTTTAGTCTCGACAAGATAAACTTTCATTTTGATATCTAAATATATATAACTCAAAGGTGACTTACTGACTGACTGACATAGTGATCTATCAACGCACAGCCCAAACCACTGGACGGATCGGGCTGAAATTTGGCATGCAGGTAGATTTTATGCTTTGATAAAAGAAGTAAAGGATACCGCATGTTAGTACACGCAATGTTCCACCAAAAAATACGCATGATTCAAAATTCGCGCAGTCGCCCGCTAGTCTACAATCGACCATTGACACAAGAGTTGTCAAAAACCGCGGCGTAAAATATTGAAAAAATACCGTTTTGCATCATTAAATCATGTAAAAGTGAGAACTGGAAGCATAAGAAAGCGAATGGCATTTCATTTTATTAGTGAGTCCCCCTTAAAATACAATATTTTACAAGAAAACGTAAAATTTATATTTTCATACATTCTATGTAGTTGGATAATGTGGATACGACTTCTATAAAATTATATTGTTTCGTATTAAAATGCCGTTTTCGTAGAAAGCGGTTTATTGCGCTCTCCACAAACTTAACTTATACGCACTAGTAGGTACAGTAATATTTGTTACACACAAAACTTCCAAATCACATAGCAGTCGCATAGTCGTCCAATATAGTCGCTTACCTAAGGGTCGTCGTATATTCCTCTATTATTGCTTTCTTAACACATGTTCAATGTCGCTTCCGATGACAATATATTTTTTAGGGTACTTTTCTCGACAGTTTAACTCGAAAAGTTTTTTTATTATCAGGGCAATTTAAGACATTTAATTTGAGATACGACATTGAATTCAACATTTTCCCATAGATTTCCTCAATCTATAGAGAGGCGTGAAAAATGGACTAATGCCATACTTTTTACGAGAGCACCCGATTGGAGACCAACAAAACGTACCTGTATTTGTTCATTATATTCTGATGAATCGGATTTTTACACAAGTAACAAAGGCCACCGGATGTTAAAGAAAACTGGTTAAATATATTGGTTTATATTTGAGTATTCGGCGGTTATGCTCAATACCGCACCTGCTATAATATCGCCAGACTGACACACTAACTATGGTCTAAAACTAAGCAACGCGTGTACTATGTACCGATATCATATTTGGTAACGTACAATGGACTGGGGGCAATCCCGGTGACAACCAGACCAGAGCGAATTACAGAAAGGCCATTTCCGAAATTTCCTGACCGCAAATCGAACTCGCAACCACCCGGTAAAGTGAGCCCAGTGGTATACGGGCAAACCACTGTGCCAAACAGTCGTCACGATACCAAGCCAAGCGATACTGCGCCAAGCAATATAATGAACACTTCCATCACTTGTCTTTGCTTGTGTATAACTTCTTACATTTTTTACCTGGCTGCTTCTCTAATACTGTTTAACTTAACACTGTACACACCATAAGGACGTCGTGCCGCTTATAATTAAATGTCACATTTTATTTTTAAATTCCCAGTTTTTTTAAAATCTCATGTATTTATTATTTAAGGTATTTTATTGTGGACCGATAAAATAAAAAAACGTAATTCCATATTTGCTTAATACCTTTTCTCTTACGAAAACGGTATTTTGAATATAACCCGCCACGTTATAATATTCTTATGTAATTGACTTGAAATCGTGAGGCGTATCCATAGTTTTGACGTCGTTTTGCACAGTTTTGACGCTGGGCCCCGCGCGCCGGCGCGCTTTACACACACTGTCATTGCCGCGAGATCGCATTTGAATAATAATGAAGTATGAAGTACTGTATCCATTCCTTCCTTTATCAAAGATTTTATGACGTACGCATCCGCTAAGAAAGGATTTTGTTTAATTCTACCCCCAAGGGAATAAAATAGGGGATGATTGTTAAGTTAAATTCCACGCGGACGAAGTCGCGGGCACAGCTAGTAATAATATAATATTAATACCGGTCTAGGTGTCGGGCTGCAGATCTGAGACGGCCACATGGTTCTTACTGCTTCTGGTTGCAGGACATAGTGGTGATAAGCTGCGCGGAGGTCGGGCAGCAGGAGGAGATCCTGCCGGACAGTTACGTGGCGGCCGTGCAGCAGCAGGACCCCCTGCCCGACGACGCGCACCACATGACGCATGAGGTGACGCCACACTCCTCAGCCACAACATTCAATGTCAGGTCTTCGTTATCGTAGCACTTTTAGCAGAGGGCATCATGTGGAACTGACAGAGGCAGGTGGCGGTCCTCCACAGGGTTTTAAAAAAGTAATAATAAATATCGCCAGACTGACACACCAATTGTATGGTCCCTAACTAAGCAACGCTTGTACTATGAGTACCGTAAAATGGACTGGGCGCGATCCCAGTGACACCCAGATTTGGGCAAATTAGGAAAAGGCCATTTCCGTAATTTGCCGAGTCGAGCGGCCTATGCTCGGACCAAGCGGTCGTCAAAAGAAGAAGTGTGGTATTATTTTTCCAAAGCCTATTCCCCGGGCATTTTTTTTTCATACAGAAACAAATCGGCAAACAATTATCCCAACCGGCTTATTTAAGCAGTTACCGTAGCAAGTCAGGGAAGTGTCAGAGAGGGAGGGGCGGTTGTTCTGCCTCGAACGCTGATATAATAGCTATTTTTCGTCGATCTTTTGTGAGAGGGTGGTACTACCCCGGTCATACCAGCCCTTCCGTGGTCCCGTACTCAGAAACGCTTCACAGTGAATTCTGATCCCAGTCCCACTTAGATCAACGTTAATTAAAAACCATACGCCACCAGTCCACTAGACCATTCAGTGGTGAAATCAATATGATTGTTCTGTTAGATTCGTCCAGTGCTCCTGTGCCAGCTGTGCGGCGAGTTCTACGGGGAGGACCAGCTCAAGTTCTTCCAGCACCTGAAGCAGCACTACGAGCCGCACGGCACCATCATCATCGAGAACCCCGTGTCCGACCTCGCCATTGACAAGGTACCGGTGCTAGGGCTTTTCCACAATAGCTTCCCTTTTCGTAGTTAGCCAGATACCTCAACATCGTCGTACCGAAGGGGTACGCAGAGAGAGGATACTTTCCTTGTCCTGTGCCTACAGGAAATTGCTGGTCTGACCCCACCCTCGCTCCCCCCTGAGGCCAAAAGCTCTGATTTTACCCCCTCGAGCAGAAGCTTGGTATGCCCAAAAAAGCATCTATCTAAATCTTACTTGGCAGTTTTGAGAAAAAATATACTTTGAGGTGCATTAAGCGAGTATTACGTAATTGAATCGCTTAGCGATATATATTGCTTAATACTTAAACTTGAGATTTGCGCCATACCTAAAACGACACATAGCAACATCTCAAACAGCTAAATGGGTCCTAAACATTTGAGTACCGTTTCAGTATTTGATGGTTGAAATCTCTCCCCTTATCGGGACTTGAAGATAACTTGAAGATAAATAATTTCATATATTTTCAGATGACCACCTCTTGTATAGTGGACAACGTAGCGACTCTACCGGACTCGATAGTAGAGCTCTCTCTAGAGAACACAGTACCAAAGACAATGTACCAATCCATCGAAAAACACATCCTCTACTCGACGAGCGATAAGACACTCAATTTCGCCAATAATAAGGTCCAATATTCCGTAGCTAGTATGGACAAAGAACCGACGGTGGTTCACACAGATGCTGAGAAGAATCTTTACGAGACTCTTGATAAAATGGACTTGTATAACTGTGGCAAATGCAATAAGACCTTTAGGAAACAGAAGCAGTGTGAGGCGCATATAAAAGAGGCTCATTCGAACCCAAAGGTACGTACCTGGTGTTTCAGAAGTAACTAAAATACTGAGGCATGAAAAAGTTTTATTAATATTTTTCTTATTTAAGCGTCCAGTTTTATTAACTTTTACCCGCTAGTTGTCAATGCGGTTTACATTATTAGAATGATGACTCCTCGTTTGCAATTACGAAAAAGTTGCACTAATTTGTCGTGTAAAAAAGTAGGGGCAACAATATAAATCTGTGTTTCTTATGGGCAAACTCACGGTAAGTTCGCACTACAAAAGTGATGACAAGTATTCAAAGGTGTGTAACTTAGAAACTTAATACTTATGCCCATATTCACAAACATGACTATGAGGTTTTACAGTGGGCGCGAACCCACAGATCATTACGAAACATCAAAATTTCTATAGGGTTCCGTACTAACAAATTCTGCCTTAAGTAAGTTAAGGATAGCCGACTTCACTAAGCATCTACATAACATCAGCTACCTTACGTTGTAACTACAATATTATTTCGGACTTCTGATGTACCTCGATATTTGAAGACCGCATAAATAGGCTATTACAAAAAGAAACAAAATAAAATGTGTACCGTATATTGAAGCAGCTCGAAGACATGGCGGAGTTTAGCGAGCCCGAGGACCTGATGGAGGGCATCCACGTGTCTGTGGAGGAGGGCGGCGACCAGTTCGAGCAGACGCTGCTGCCGCATCTCACCGTCGAGAACGGGCAGGTGCACCAGGACCACGCGCGGCATTGGTGAGTCGCGACATAGTACTCGTTTGAATAATTATCCAATTCCAATTAAAGTTATGGCCCCATCGACTACCGATGATTCTGCCAACGACAAGTTTATGGGACAAGTTAAAGTACATATAAATTATTAAACGGTAGATAACGATAGCCGGTAGATGGAAAGCGCTGCTTTCAGTTGGGCAAACTGGAAGGAGACGAAAAACAAACACAAGTTAGATATAAACATTTGAACAATTATCAAAACTATGTAAACCGATGGCATTTCGATCAACTAGTAATATGTCAAAACTGACGTATCGCGTATCCGAATACGTCAGTTTTGACAGTTTTTCCATCACCTGTTCTGTTGGCTCCAGAAAATTCAAAAAAATCAAAATTGTTTTTATTCATGTAAGCCAACAAAGCATTTATGAATAGTCAGAATCTACCACCGGTTCGGAATGCTGCTTCCACTGAGAAGAGCCGGCAAGAAACTCAATGGTTACTCTTTTCAATGAATGAAAGATGGTGTACATTCTCAGGAGCAGCATAAAAAAATAATATGAGCAGGCAACACCATTGCCACTAAATAGCTAATAGTAAATAATAATCATATATGTAATAATGGAAATAAAATGAGAATGCTAGTTTAGTGTGATGTGCATACCTACTCATACTTACATCAAATGAAACATTTACGAACCAAAATAATAATTGATAAAACAGGGGTGGATATTATGATAATTGCTTTGGTGTGATGCCTTGCATGCTAAGTAAATAAATAGTATTTAACGACAATGTTGTTAAGAGGAAAGTGAGTGGACCAATCCCCGCAAGCAGCGCCCGCGCACGAGCAATAAAGCAGACCACGTTGTTTCCAAAGATGTATTTTTCCTTCTATCGCCTTGATAAGTCGAAACTAGATAAACAAAACACAGTAGTGTCATGAAAATTTAATAAAAAGTTTCAGCGGCCAGCACGTGGCCAACATAATAGAAAATCTGTCAAAACAGACGTATTCAGAAACGCGACACGTCAGTTTTAGCGTATTGCGAGTCGACTCGACTCGACTCGATAGGTGGCCGTGTTGTCGCCACCCAGAAAATAAAAACGACGCTAGCCAAGCTGCAGGCAAAAGCTACTGTAGGAAACAACACTTACCTGTTATTCTGTCACCTCTTTTGTAACTTTTGAAGCGTTACAATGAAAAAATGAATAATACACACATCAAAAAATTCTAAGCAACACGCACCATTTACAGAAACTGCATGTTTTATGAATTAATTTTAATACATGTTTTTCCTAATTGTTTCCTAGATTGGTATACAATATTTTTGTTCTCGGCATTAAAAAAATTGTAATTTTTAGATTGTGTTTTGTTTTCATTAAAATAAAAGCTAATTAATTTATCCCCATTTCATGTGTCTTTGTTGCATGATACATTTGGTATTTATCTCATTTTTATCATGTTGAGATATAAACCGTACATGTTGCTTAGACTTTTTTGATGTGTGTACGTTCCTTAGTTAGTATTAGTAAGCTTACGTCAAGGTGACAGCTGTCAAGATTATTTACGCGTTACATGGAAGCAGTGCGGCTTGTCAGGGAAGCGTATGTGATGATGTTTTATTATATGAGGGGTGTGTTGTGAAGCGTTGAAATAATTGAGTGTGTCGCGTCGCACGCAGGTACATGCGCGCGGGCGCGGGCGGCGCGTACGGCGCGGCGGCGCGCGACGCGCCCGACGCACCGCAACTGAAGGTGCTCAAAGGTAATGCCACCTTTATTCCTCCAGTCACGCTACATAATATACTCTATCTGACGACTGAATTTCAACTTTAGCTTTTTTAACTTATGGCTGAAATTGGTACTTGCGAAGAATATTACAGTTATAAAGGATGAGCGTTTCAAATATTTGCTCATTGGTATCTTTATTAATGCGAATATGTGTTTGTTGATAGGTCTGTAAGTTTGAATGTGGTTTAATTAAATGTAATATGGACGGATTTTAATGAAATTTTGTACAGAGAAGTTATATCTAGAAATCACATGTATGGATACGTTTTATACTCGAAACGATTAAAATCAAAGCCACAAGTTCAATGGGTACTACTTATTTGAACCGTTTCCTTTATAATAACATCTTCAATCTTCATAGATATTACCGACAATCTTGAAACCATTTTAAAGTCATAACTCGGCTCTCCGTTCCACATTCAGAGGAAGTGCTCCAACGTATTCTCGAGACGGATGTGACGACGGACGCGAGCAGCTTCCCGGAGAGTATAATCCCCGAGCCCGCCACCATTCCTCCCCCCGCGCCCCCCGCGCCGCGCCCTCTCCCCCCTCCCCCCGCGCCGCCCGCCGCCGACGCACAGAAGCCTCCCCCGGACGATGACAAGAAGAAACCCCAGAAACGGTTCGAGTGCCCGCAGTGTACAAGGGTCTTTATGCACCGGAACAGCTTGTTGTACCATCTGCTGTCCCATAGTAGCAAGCAGCAAGTTTGCCGGGAGTGCGGCAAGGGATTTTATACTTTAAACGCGCTGAAGGTGAGTCGATTGTGGTAAAATCGCCTGCAGTTGTTATTTAGAACAATTAAGCTAACTAGTCTGAGAGCGGTCTTGAAAATGTTACTCTAATGACATACCAGTACAATATGATGTGTCCAACGCGTACTGAAGATCGATCTCAGACTTAATAATAATTAAATAATTTTAGCCCTTTTGACGTCCCACTCCTGGGCACGGGCCTCCCCTCAACACGAGGGTGATTCGGGCCATAATCCACCACGCTGGCCCAGTGCGGGTTGGCGGATTACACATGTCTTTCGAAAATTGGTTAAATCTTCTAAGACATGCAGGTTTCAACACGATGTTTTCCTTCACCGTAAGCAAGTGATAATCATATAGAAATTATGATTCGCACATAGATTACGAAAATCCAGAGGTGCGAGCCGGGGTTGGAACCCGAGACCTGGTAGCCCGCAAGACGCGTGCTTAACCAATCGGCTATCAGACCGATTTATTATTAAAATGCTCTGTCTTGTATTAAATATTGGTATCAACATCTATGTTATTCCATTGTAGAAAATAGCCATCGAGACTACACAATCCGTGGCCCTATTGAGATCTTGATTACAGTTAAAAGGACCCTCACACATGAGTCACCTGTGATAGGTGGCCTATTTATATTATGATAGCCGTATACAGCGGCGCAGTTGGCGCAGTGGTTCGAGCGTAGGCCGCTCGGCTCACTGCACATGGTAGTTGCGGTTTCGATTACTGTCGGGGCAAATTTCGGAAAATGGCCTTTTCGTAATTTGCCCAGATCTGGGTGTCACTGGGATTGCCCCCAGTCCATTGTACGGTACCTATAGTACAAGCGTTGCTTAGTTTGGGACCATACACTTGGTGTGTCAGTCTGGCGATATTTATTTTATTTTATAGTGTTGTGTTGTTGTGCAGGTCCACAAGCGAGTGCACAACGGCGACAAGCCGTGCAAGTGCGACATCTGCGGACGCGACTTCCGCCAGTGGAGCGACCTCAAGTACCACAAGATATCCATACATTCCGACCAGGTGAGGGCACCGGCTTAACCAATTGGTGAAGAGATTTGAAGAGTCGGAACTATAGGAATCTTTAGCGGCTTCGCTCACACGTTTTAGAGTAGAATTGGCGTAGAGGTGAGTATGCTGGTACCTCGATGCCGCGGGCATTTTGTTATTTCAGCAGTGAGGGAAGCCACTTAAGATCTAATTTATTCGCGTACCTATGTCCCACAGGGTCTTACAACTGGTTTTCAATCAGTTGTAACAGTCTTGCTTCTGTGGCAATCAGGACTTGCAGTTATTTGTGTCCCGCTTTTCAATGGAGGAGAGTGAATAATTTTGAGGGCCTCTTTCTTTCGGTTGATTGAATTCGTGCGGGTTGCAAGATTTTTCCCCGGGACTCGTCGAGGGTCAAACTTAGGCGTCATCATTAAACACCATTGTCAAATTAAATTAATATTTTTATTAATTAAATGTCATTCAGGTTTTAGCTATTTAAATAAGACAGCTAGTTTAGTGCGCATACCTACTCTTACTTAACAGTAACTATATAAATAATCAACTGGCGAATTAATAAAAAAATATTACAAAATTTAAAAATATAAGCCTGCTGAGTTTCTTGCCGGATCTTCTCAGTCGAAGTCTCGACCCGAACCGGTTTTAGATATAAGAAAAAAAAAATGATAATTTGTAACTGCCCCCATCATGTAGGGTTAAACAAAATAAACGCTTTCACTTTGACTTGACTTTGAGTAGTTTAAAATTTAGTAGTAAACAGCCCTATTTAAAAAAACCCACAAAGCTTGTGGAGCGGGTGTTAGGTGTTATAATCAAGCATCATTATCTTTGTTGTCAGAAAATGTTCAAGTGCGAGTTCTGCGGCAAGGAGTTCGCGCGCAAGTACTCGCTGGACGTGCACCGGCGCATCCACACCGGCGAGCGGAACTACAAGTGCGACTACTGCGCCAAGACCTTCCGCGCCTCCTCCTACCGGCTCAGCCACATGCGCACGCACACCGGTACTGGGCCACCGCGCCATCTCCCAAGCCCTAATTCCCACCCTCCCTGTCGGCAGTGTTTGCCTTGACGACCGCTTGGCGCAGTGATTTGAGCGCAGGCCGCTTGGCTCACTGCACTGGGTTTATTCCCGCCGGGACAAATTTCGGAAATGGCCTTTTCGTAATATGCCCAGGTCTGGGTGTCACTGGGATCGCCCCCAGTCTATTGTACGGTACCCATAGTACAAGCGTTGCTTAGTTTGGGTCAATACAGTTGGTGTTTCAGTCTGGCGATATCTACAGGTTGAAACATAAAGGGTATACTTTTTTTTTCAAAACTTAACTTTGTAATTCTAAACTTGTGGAAACTTGAAAACAAAAGGTGTTACAGGGATACAGCTGTTGACAGATTTCATAAGTGTACAAAACCTTTAGTACTTCAACTGTCCCACAAAGCCGATAGTGCTAGATTTACAAAGTAAAGTTGCAAAAAAATTGTGTACCCTTTCTGTTTCACCTAGTATATTGCTTGTAGTTCATTTATTACTGAATTCCTGAATAAGACTTCAACAACATGATATTGTGATCACATTGCGTGGGTCTCTTCTTCCAATGATTGTAATGTCTCTGACCTTATCGCGTCGGGGAAGCATCTGCTACAAAATATTAGGTGTTAAATGTAATGTAATAAAAGTAAATCAAATTTCCAGGTGACAAGCCCTACCAGTGCAACCAGTGCGAGAAACGGTTCCGCGTCGGCGCCGACCTGCGCCGGCACCTGATCATGCACGAGAAAGTGCGCAACCGACTCGACGAACAGAAAAACAAATTGTCCAAACCACAGAAGGAAACCAAGAAGCCCGATACACCCGAGGAAGCAGAAAAAACTGAGTTCATCGCCCGAGTGGTGAAGAAAATTGTCGCGTCCACCACCAAAACCCCGTCGAAAAGTCCGGACAAGAAAACTCCCAATAAAAAGAAAGCGACGGCCAAAAAAGGTGCTCCGAACGTCACGATGGATCAAATGCACAGCGAATACACGAACAACGTAGAGGTGTTCTATACGCGGCAAGAGGGGCACTACAAGATCAAAGAGGTCTACGATAATGGCTTCAAGGAGGAGTTGGACTTCGGCAAGCAGATGACTGTTTACAAGGAGGACCACAGTGAAAGGGAGCTGGCAATGCTGCGGCCGATATTCAGAAACGGAATCTGTGATAATGACGTGATTAAAGGCATGTTTAAGAATGAGAATACTGATGGTAAAATGCAGATTTTCACACACGTCGAGAAGAGTAAAGAGTATATTACGCCGGTGGTTTCAAACTCCCATTTGAGTGACATGCGCCAGTTGGATAGGGAAGTGCGCAGTGACATACAGGGTGAGAATATCGAGAATGGATTCATAGAGCGGCTGACCGCGTTGTATAATATACCGGCGGTGTGAAAATGATAAATTTAGATACTTTTTCTTATTTTTGAGGTTAATTTTAATGGTGCACAATACGTCTGTTTCTCAGAGAGTTGGTAAACAAACATGTATGCTCCGATACTATCACATTCGCTCAAATGACACACCGATTTGTGATGTCGTCTCGGTTGCGGTACATTTGTCGACTTTCTTCCTCAAAACTCCTAACGAGCTATGATTTTTTTTCGTATTGTGCACCAATTTGAATCATCATCTTCATCTGTGGCGCTGTTCTAAGTAATATTCATTAATTCATCCATCCTTGTATTTACTAACTTTGGTACCAGTATACAAAGTTTTACCATAAATATTTTGGTATGAAATTTAAAAAGCTTGATACAATACTATTTATAAAATTTATGACCCACAAACGAAACATGGTATTAAAAAAAAACAATGAACAGCGCACGTACTAAATTATAGGACCAAAATGGACTCTAGGTTTAGTTATTTGATCAAATTCAGAATTATATTATACTTGTGTAGGTAATTTTGCGATAAACATAATAAATTAATTGTTCAGCAATGTCACAGAGTAGACATTATATACAGAGTCTAGTACACACATTACTATCTTTAAATGAAATCAATTACCTTATTCCCTCTCAATACGTTTAGCATTTAGTTGAATATTCAAATATATATTATTTTTTGCTCAAAATTCCAACACTAAATGTTACTTATTTTCCACGCCGGATTTCTTTCCGTAAAACGCTACCTGAATTCCCCCTGATAACCAGTTCGTTTATCGTACACTGTATGCATATTTACTCTGTGTCGACGCTGGATCGAAGACTGATAATTTTTGATGTTAGTATAAATCGCACTTGCATTTTATGTACCTACTTGTTAGCGCAACTATTTTTACTGAATACTAGATCGTAGCCTAATTTAAATATATGTTAATACGAGATGAAATAGTAAGGCTAAATAAACTATTTTTTTGTTACAAATCTAGATTATTTTGGAAAAGTTTTAATTATTTAAAGGTGGTGTAGACTTGTGAAATCTATGGACAGCTCCCTCGCAACACCATTTGTTCTTCAACTTCCCCCAAGCCGATAGTTTAGATTTGCAACAAAAAATATAGTATACCTTCTCTGTTTCACCGTGTATACAAAATAATAATTTGTTATGTAGTATAGTGCCAAGGAACAGATTCTACCATTATTAAGTGGTTCAGGTAACTGAAACTAACTTTTAACTACGAAAATGTAATTGATGTTGGCAACACCGTAAAGTAGCGCCGCTGTCAACTGAACATACATTAATGGGGCTGTGACTGCAGAATGATATTTTGTCTCGCATCCCTTACCTTTTGTATGAAGTCAATAAGGGATGAAAGATAAAATGACTTCGTGACTGATATCTTGTTTGAATCGCATAGTAAAAATATGTTTCACAATACACGATAGAGTTTATAAACTGAATAAATTGGACGTTTTCACATTTTCCATAGAATTAAAATGTTAAAATTTCAAATATATTTGAAGAATAAACTCTGTTTGAGCTCGGTCTGCAATTATAGCAAAATTGGACTAGCGTAGTTCTTAATAATATTATTTCACTAATTGAACCCTAACTTCTGTTTTTATATTCGAACCAGTAGCTCTACCAGAGGAGCTTTACGCTCGCTAGTCGCTATCGTTGACGTAAAATAATATGACACAGTATCGGTCACTCGAGGAACTAACAATTTGCCATACAAATATTTTACGCGGGCGACGGTGTCTAGCGAATAGAAAATTCATGGTAGAGCTTCCGGTTATAAAACTGATTGAAAAAATTGATTTGAATCTAAAATATGTTCCAATTCAGACATGTGCCCATTACATGAACCCATAAAAATGTGTTTATCTCCATATAAGTAGTATAAAGTGATAAGATGCTTCCCTATGTGATGAAGTTGATATTGTACCTAACTATTTATAGCTTAATACATAGGTATATACAACACATAATAATGTAAATATCATAAATTATACTTAATTATATGGTTTACATTGAAACAATAAAAGGAGTTTCCTGTTCTAAATCTATTTTATTTTATGCATAATTATTGTCAAATGATGTGAGTATCTTGTAAGGACGTAGGCGACCTGATATAAACCTTTAGCCATCGGCAGACAACCCTAACGATTATTCCAATATTTATCCCGTTTTTAAGATGCTTTTCAGTTAATAATCGGTGTTATGTCGTGATTTGGCTCTAGTTTGTCACCGCCATGTTTTTTAATACAGTAAAAGCTCTTTATTCGCGGGGTATGCGTTCCGTAAATATGCCGCGAATACAGAAACCGTGAATATGAAATGGTAATTTATAGGGGATACGTTCCTAGGTGACAAAATAAAAAACAAATACATATATACAAAAAACAATTTAATTGAAGATTTTGACCATATTGATTAATTATTATCTTCAGGCTTAGGCAATGGTTTAAATAATTTTGTATTTTTTCTTACTTGGCAGTTTTCCTTCAATCCAGACTGATATTAAGCAGTTTGACTGACTGATAGTGCGGCATTAGCAATTTGCCTTTTAAAAATTATCCTTTGTTCCATAGACGGATCAATTTCCATATAGAAATTACAAAATTCATTTACCATTCTTAAACCTTCACTAAGGTTTATCAAATTAAATGTCACGTTTCCAGTACTTGTTGAAGCCTCTTCTTCAATGGGCTGTGAATTTAACATTTCCTCAAAGTCGGTTTCAGTGAAATCTTCATGTTGCGATTCAAGCAACTGCTGAATGTCACTTGATTCTATCTGTTCGAACCCATCTCGTCGTATTCCATTCGCAATATCGGCAATGTTTGCAGTTATAGTTCGAAGTTGCACTGCACTGATTCTTCGTCATTTTACCAATTAGATCCGCGAATAAAGAAATCTTTAGCCGCGAATATAGGAATTGGGTCGCATTTTTTTTATCCGCGCATGAAGGAAGCGCGAATAAGGAGCTTTTAATGTATTTATTTCTTTTTTGTTAGATAAAAACGTAAACTCCGTATTTCTCCATTATTATTTATTTTCCAGTATATGTAATAAGTAGATTAAGTCTTATCCCCTTGGTATAGGTACACATTTCTATACGACATTTTTGCGTCGGTTAATTTGGGCAACTCTAGCGCTCTAGCATCTAAGTCCTCTTTATAAAAAACCTAGTTTCCCTCAACTAAGGTACGTAATCTTTAGGTATAATTTGGGCAGGTAGCAATGCAAACCGATCCCGTCGCCCCGCGCTCGCCTTGGTCCATCACCACTATTAACATTATCCGAAATACAGTGGAAACAGGTACATTACAAACCCATAACTCACTCTGCGTATTTGGAATAACGCACTGAGTAATCTAGTGTTCTGATCGTAAAAACATCAAATGAACTCGGTCACGGCGATGCTGCGAGCTACCGTGCTGTCCAGGAGTTTCCGTTTGAATCCCGGCCAACTATCCCAAATATTCCCCCTTGTTTAGAATTACTCATAATAATATTTGAAGAAATTCGGTGCTGAACATGTGTGAGTCGATCGCTGTGACATATTTCGAATGCCATCTCGTATATAGCGTAAAACAAAGTAAGCTGAGATTTATAGTTTCTTAAGAAGCGTATAAATAAACGAATATTTATTTTGGCAGGTGGTAGTGTGGCTGAATAACTATTTATAAGTTAAGTTACTAAATTTTGATGATTTGGGGGCTTATTTCTATGCCGTAGAGCTCTTAGTAGAGTAAGTACTTAGGTACGTCACTACAAGGCGCGCGGGTCGCCTAACGACGTCTCAACCTTGTTTTTCGGTCTTGTCGGTCCATCGCATGAATTCGCATGGGTGATCTTTCGCTTTCCTCTTATGCGAAAAAACGTTTTATAAAGACAAATCTACTTGAATATTAGATGTCCTAAAAGTGGTTTTTAAACTTATGTCAATATGACATTACAAAGACCATTGTTTTCGCCTCGAAGTACTGTCTCTATAAAAATAATGATATCCCAATTCGCCCTACCGACTAACTAGAACCAAGCCCTAACTACAAGACAGCTTATATATTTTTTTATAGGTACTCGGGCGTCGCAGGCCCATAGATACATAAGTACCTATTTTATAAACTAACAATCCTATTAATAATACTAATAACTTAACTATGGGTGGTGACTTTGGCAATCCCCCCCGAAAGCGCATGAACACTACACCCTTCGACCAGACCAGTAGTCTTCCAGTTGACAGTCTGTCCGAGGGGACGCGAACCACAAACGCCTTGAAACTAGCATTGTGACTAGAGTCCAACGGCTGAACACTCAATGTGATATTCTCTTTATTCTGATGTAGGTACTCAGAAATGCCCCACGCTTTGTTAGTATAGTGGAGGCGGGACAGGTAGACTGCGGTGGTCGGCACTGCTGCACGCAAGTTGGACCCTGTTACCGCCCCGTGCCGCAGCGATTTCTGTTAACCCGCTGCGTGCGTTTCTTCTTCTGCACCTTGATGAAGCCCCCTTCATCTCGGTCGTCGACGAGTGCACGTACAGGGGCCACGCTGGGTACCTTACGGATGACAAGCCGCTGAGCAACAGGCTTGCTGGCGGAAACGGTGACAAAATCACGGGGTTTCTGTGGCACTGTTGATTTTGATGACGGGGCTGCTGCTCAGCGTGTCAGATGCCCGCTGGGTACGGGTAGTGGGGAAGGGGGCAACAGCTGCGCGCGGTTTTTGACCGGCGAGCGCTGACTCGGCATCGGGTAACGCGGGTGACGATGTTAAAAACGCTGACGCAAAGCTCGTCGCGGACGTATCGAAATATGCACCGCGGCGCACATTTACGTTAGCGGTTGTGGATGACCTAATTACCGCTGTGTAAACTGTAACTTCCTTACGCAATTCACCAACGGTATTTTCGGACGCATCAAACCTCCGCGTCATTTTAGCCAGGCTCTGCTTCAGGAGCACGATGTCCTTCAGCAGGCTGGTCACGTCGACATGGTCGAATGTGGTGGAGCTTATTGAGGTGCCTCGCCACAAAAGTCGGCAAGTCGTCCGGGTCGGTCACCTTGAGCAGCGTTATGATGTCCTGTAAGCTCTTTGTCCCGTCGTCACGCCCGCGGGACACCATCTGGTTGCCCTTGCTGAGCGCCCGAAACAGCGGTAGCTTGGCAGCGGCGATGTCATCCTCGCTGGAGTTCGTACTGAAGATCTGGACAGCGGACACCTCGTCCATCACGTCCAGCTTCTGATGCAGGAACGCCAGCAGTTCATTTGCCACGAGTTCAGCATTCATGGCAACAAAGTCACGTGCGACGGCTCGCGCCGCGCTGTCCGATTTTATGATTTGTTAGTTCTAGCACAGTTGTCACTCGGTAAACAGGCTGCGTAAATAGGTAGGTACAATACCGACGTCAGTGTACCGAAACTCCATTTCTGAGTAATCTTGCCTGATAAAAGAAATACTAATTGACGTCAATGCAATCTCAGCATCTCCTGTCATTGCAGTTGATTATCAAACAGATTGTGAGTCAGTGTTTATGTAACCATTAGTCCATAATACTACTCCATTGAGCACATGAAACAATGCGTAGGGAAATTCCTGAGGTTGCTAACAGCACCCGTTGTTTATTATTAGATTAACAAACGTAAGAGGATTAGTTAATTGTATAAGTAAATAGGTACACATTGAAATTACTCGGAGAACTTCACAGACCCCAGTGTTCCATAACCACCCTTTTTCAGGTTTCTCGTGATCATTTACCTACAGGCTCTGTAATATATCATCAATGTTCTAATGTCTATGATGAGTGCCTATCTCATTAGCCATATAGTATAATGCGGATAGAAGGAAAAAAGAGGGTAGTTAGTGTCAAGATACATTCGCTACCTACCCTACGAAAAATAGTACCGCGCGATTGGCAGAGTAAGGAGTGACGTATCGAATTTAACACTGTTGTGTGTCGTGTTATTAGTGCTGAATACTGATGTTTTGTAATTTTGTTGCCCAAGTTATCGCGAAGACTGTGGGTCATCGAGCTCTAGCAAGTTTCAACCTTGTGTTATTATAAAAATACCCGACGTAGCCGGCCATGCTGTTCCTAAAGACTTCAGTGATTCGAGAGCTTAGGTAAGTATTGTTTAGGCGAATAATTATAAGTATTCCACCTCCTTCTGTTTGCCTCCTGCTGTTTGCGTCGTGTTAATCTCAGATCAACAGCTTGTTTTGGTAGGTCCGAGGTACGAATGCCCAAAAAAGGGAAACCTGCTCATCGCTAGGCAATAAAATACTCAAGCGTGTACGTGATTTTATTTTTGTATTGCAGCATCGAATTTAGTTCAATCCACCGTTATAGCTTCTAGGAGTGTAAACATAGGCTTTAATTAAGAGCTGTCGAGCGTTCGGAGGCGCGTGGGCCAGCCTGGCAGATTGATGCCCCTTACCGCCATACTTTGCCGCCATGTTTTCTTAAAGCGCGGGAAATCGGACATGTTTGTTTTGTAACATTCAATTTAGAATATGCACTATGGACGCTGATGGACGTGTTATTGCGAACTTATTCTGTATGGTGTATTTTTGGTTTGGGGTTATTCAAAGATTGGCTTAAATTTAACTCTTGTAGCTATTTTTGTTAGAAAATACACAGATTCGAGAAATAGGGATGATTGGCTCGGTGAAAATTTGGTGTTTTTGTTTATTTTATGCCACCTTGTTTGTTCTACTATTGGAAACATGGGTATTATATTCATTAGGTGTAGGTGTTTTTAGTGCATTCATATTTTTTTTTTACACATGCTCTCGGCGTCTCAAAGGACCTCTTTCCATTGTCATTCAAGGATAAATTGACCTCATTAACTTTTTTCTCCTATCTTGTAAATGGTGTGCTTACCTCATTTAAAGATGCTAGCTGGTCCAAGTTTTCCGCAAGGATCGGCTCTGGCGTACTTTGATGGTATCGTATTCAAAGGTGTAAGCTAATAATAGATAAATATCGCCAGACTGACACACCAACTGTATGGTCCCAAACTAAGCAAAGCTTGTACTATGGCTACCGTACAATGGACTGGGGGCGAACCCAGTGACACCCAGTGATAATGATAATTATAATCGAATGTAATAAATCCAAAAAAACCATACCTACGTAAGTATTAATCACAATGCGTTACAAGTAAGCTATTGAATCGCGATCAGTGACCCGTCTCCCGACTGCCGTGGAAAACTCCACCTTTGCACACGACTGCCAGATCGAACGAAATACTTGTGTTGTTACTCAATCCACCAGAAGCGAATTCCATCAAGTACGCATTACTGGAAATTAATTTTACATCGCCCCACGCAAATAGCTGGGCCACACGGTCCGGTCAAAACAATCTCTTTGTATGTCGGAAAAGTGTGAAAACAAGGAATGTTATTAGGCAGGGGCAGGGTAACGGAACCGTTCATAGATAAGAGTTATCGGGACACCACGCTGCGCATTATTGTTTTTGTCTATTGTTCATGCCAATGGCTAGATTATTTATGTACCTACTTAAGTTAGAATGCCAATTCAAGTAAGTAGGGGTAAGTACCTAAAAAGTTGTCCTAATGTAGAGTAAAGATAGTGGCACCGAGGCTCAAATTGAAATAATTTAAAAGGATGTAGTTATGTCTAGTGCACTTCCTAGACACTTTCCCACTTTTATGATTTTAGTGCTTAACTATGTATTGAATTGCTGGTAACCGTAATTTGTCCATAACTCTCAAACTACTGAACTACTGAATTTGAAATCGCGTTTTTGCTATAGGTGATGTATACACTGTCATATGCATTTAGTGAAAAGGTGTTATTTGGATATTACAAACAGACACTCCAATTTTATTTATTTGTATAGATAACATAAAAAAAACAATAGTGTACATTGGGCGGTCTTATCGCAGACTGCGATCTCTTCCAGACAACCTTTAGATGGAGAGAATTAAGGATGTCATGTTGTTAAGATACCCAGTAGGCAACAACCTAACCAACAGTGTATTCATTTACAGTGTATTCATTATTCAATCATTAATAAAACATACCTACAGACAAACATATAACTTCTTCCCTTATTTGAAGTTAGTTAAAAGGGGAGCGGCCCTGGCTTGGAACAGGAGTCTTGTTAATGTAATGGACCAAGGGACAAACCAACAGGGAGACAAACTCAACAACAAGCAAAATTATAACTTTTTGAGGTCTGAAGATTTCGTAATGAGTCAGTTATAGGTAAATTTCTTATAATACATACCTATATAATAAGTTTGTTAATGTATATTCGATGGCATACCGCATCAAACGTGGTGCGCGATGACTTGCCGAATTGCTGTCGTCTTTTACCGAAGAACACGTGTTGTATACAAAGAAAAAACGGCACGAGGCCAGCCAACGGAGTTACCGATTGCAGTTCCGCCCATTATTCTGTTTTATAAAAAATAAAAACATTAACTTGATGATATAACACCGCCGCGTCGGAAAAACAGAGTACCTGCGTAGGTATATGGGAAGTCCCATAAGGAAATGTAATTATGTACTTGTACCTATGCATGTATTCCTATACTATGTAAGTAAATAGGTAATTAGACAAGAACGTACGATGCGTGAAAGAGCCGGAATACCAAACCGCTTCCCTTCCCATCCCTTCCCTTTGTCCCACTCCCCTTCAGGTCGGCAACGTGCGAGCAATTGTCTTTGGTATTGCAAGCATTAATAGACTTCGGTAACTGCTTAACATCAGGAGGCGGGTCGTATCGTACCCTACCCTGGTTTGCCGACTTTGTTATATAAATATGTATATCACTTTGAAACTCAAATCATTAAATACCTAGTTAAGTTCCATAAAACATAAAAGTTATTAGGACATGGGGATAATATGATAATATTAAGCAGAAAAACAATCAAAACCCTGAACATGGTACATTGATAAACATTCACGTAAATAGTAAATACGCGTTATAAAAATACATACAGACGAACATAAAACCTCCTCCTTTTTGGAAGTCGGTTAAATAACGAAGTTAGTTAATTTTTTTGTAGTTACACAGTATTTTATTGAGTTAGCTTTACCATACGTAGCCCCACCGCATCGCAAAGAGGTAAAGAATTAATATTTATTGTTTTCTTATATTTACGCGAATACTACACATTGAAATAAAACGCGATAAAATCCGAAAAATAGTTTTATTTCAACGAATTAATATTTTTAACACATTTCAACCCCTTGTATTAGATCCCCGTTATAATTTTTGGTAGAATGGAACCATTCCACACATATTTCTGCAAACAGAAACCAACCTATAGGCATCCACCATGGGTGCCATTCTGCAAAACTATATCCGACTTATCCGACGATATCGCGATTAATTTTCTCAACTAATCGTGTTACAGATTATCATAAATCCCTTTACTAGATCAGTCAGTAGTTATTATGGTAATCCATCGACACAACGATTTCAATCAATTTCCTGTCACACTTATTGCTTGTCACATTTTTGTCACACTCATATAACCTTTTTGGTACGGTCCATTCAAACGTTTGTTGTAAGGTTTTTCAATGGAGCTAGGGAAAACACGATCTTATAGTTCTTATACCGTAAAATGGCACCTATTACTAGCGATTGGAAAAAAGGTGGCGCGCAAAAAACCAGCAAGACTAATGTTTTAATGTCATTACTATTGTTACTTTATTCATGTACTTATTGAACAAACATCATTAGGAATTGCCTCAATGGTTTCAAAATTTCCGTAAGTATCTATTATTGTTACCTAAGGATTGGCGCCACTCATTTCTATGGCACCATAAGATAATACCCAATTAATAGCAAATTGTATAAGACAAGCGTCAGATATATTTTAGTAATAATCACCATGAAAAAGTATTTCTTTGGAGATACTCGTATAAGTGTTTAAATAATTATTTGAATTATGAGCGCCTGTATTCCTGGGATAGGCAGGGTAGAGGTCCACAGCAGTGCACCCACTTCGTATTAGCTAATTCTAGGTGAAACATAAAGTACTGAAGGTTTTGTAGACTTATGAAATCAGTCAACAGCTATAACCAAAGTTTTGTTTTTAAGTTTCCTCCAAAGCTGATAGTTTTAGAATTACAAAGTTAAGTTTGAAAAAAAAGTATACCCTTTCTGTTTCAACCTGTATAGGCACAATGACGCCTTTTTTAAATTGTGAAAGTGACACCTATAGTGATGATAAAGCGGCACACTGCAGGAATTCTAGCTAAAAATATTGCACTTTGGTTACTTCGGTAAACCCATTGCACTAATTCATAATGTTACATGCGTGAGGAAACGGGACTTTATGAACTATTTTCCGCCTTTCATGTGTCGGAAATAAATACGTGAGTACCTATAATAAAAGCTATAGGTATAGTATAGCTTTGAATATGTATATATTATAGGGATATATGATTGACTGATGAAGCAGTAAATGCCTAACTGCTTGTTGGACAAATCTTAGCGTAAGATTAGTAGTTAATTAGGTTCGAAGTCTAAATAAGAAAATTATATTATTTTATAATGTCACCCATATGGTATATTGGGATCATAGTACGCCTTACTCCGTATGAACCTTGTGGTTGTGGGTTTGATTCCCGTTTTCGTAAGATTCGTAAGATATGCTGTAGCGTCATGTGTAGGTATCAGTAACGAGTACTGCTTCTGTTTGATCCAAAATATGTTTTTACTTTTAGTCGACTACCTGCTGGTATTCTGCCTACCTACATATTGACTTAAGGGATATTACCAAGAGGGTGTAGTAGATGGTCAGTTGTTGTGAATGTAGGGCACTGGTATTGATACAGGTAGTGGTAGTGATAAGTCAGCGAAGTGGTGATGACGCAGAAGGAGATCGCGGCGCGGGCCAGGGAGGAGGATCCCCTGGCAGATCCGCTCCGGCGCAGACGGGTGGGGAGGAGAAGGAGGCGTTTCGATTGCCTCCTTCCACCCCACTAGCCGAAACCACGGTGATGCTCCGGGGGGACCATCACCTACTGCACGGTTTGGGCGGTCTGGGAGACGGCTGGGGTAGTGCCAGGCTGTCTCCCTTTAGCGCGGGTGGCACCGCGCAAGGCTGGGCCGTCCGCCGGGGCGTCTCGGATAGCTTGCTACCGCCATCACGAGCGCCCCACACAAAAGGCGGAAGATCGTACACCGTGGGTTTTTAGTGGGTATACGGCCGACTGCCGGACTCCCACATACCCCTCCCGCCTCACCCGAGGCGATAAAGGTTTATAAAGGGTTTACCCACGAAAAAAAAGGTAGTGATAAGTCTAGGTCGAGTTCTGAACTGAGCCGGCTGCAGGCCGTAGGTAATTTAATTTTGACCTGGGAACCAGTTTCGATACGCTCGACCCGCTCTCGATTCGGAAAACGTAAGTTTTGATAGTATTCCGCAGTTCACTTACCACTACGCCCACCTGTGCCGATCGATTCTCGCCTTGACTCGAGAAGCTGTCGGTTACCGGACGCAAATGTCAAAACCGACGTATTGCGAGTCGAGTGCAAGTTGAGCGTTATTGGAACGGTTACCTACCTACAGACGGGACCCTAATCGTCTGTATTCGGCGCCATCATCGCGCGAGCATCCAGAAGTTCGTCGTTGATCGTGCATAGTTATTTGTTGAGCAGCAATCATTCAAGATGGAAGTGGGCTCTTATTGGTATAATTTATTTCATTGCGATATACAACTTGTTTTTATTTAAAGGTGATTGATCTAAGGTCGTAAAATTTTTTTTATAGGGCTTTTGAATTCTAAATTTCTGGTAGGTATAGTTCTATGAACTTGAATGTCTCTTCTTCTTGAATTTGACCACACAGTAGCCATTATTATCACATTAAAACCAGCTGACACGACGCAAGCGCCGCGCACGTATACCCGGCTGCGCTGTCCTCCGGTGAATGAATGATCGGAGAAAGTGTCGGCACGTGTAATGTTTCCCTTTACCCTAAGCAAGAAATAACTTATTGAAACTATGGTTCGCATCGCACATAGACATCAAAAAATCAGTGGCGCAAGCCGGGGTTTGAACCCAGGACCTCCTGCACGTAAGACGCGGCTTAACCAATCGGTTATCGCTGCTTGGAGTTAAATAAATTACCATGTATTTGCTTATTTAAATTAAGTTTATTAAATTAAGTACATAATTACACTAATCATGTCCATCATTTAGCTTTTAAAGCTGTAATACCTCCGCCTAGTAGGTACAATAAAATAAGAGGCAAATAAATAAAAACCCTATCCCCCTAATAATAAACGTGGACTAGCGGTGGTGTAGTTACACCATACTTTGTCTTCTTCTTTCGAATGTCAAATTACTAATGGCAGAATGAGATAGTTCGGTGTGTATCTATTCGCCCGCTGAACCACGTTTATTATTAAGGGGTCTGAGATTCTATGCCTTTGGCACATTCATGGACTAGGCCCCTATTCCGTTAACCATAATAAAATCGACAAATAAATACATTTAACATACCAAAATTTCGATAATACTTAAGACAGAGAGCGCAATAATTATTTACAATGTCAAAGAAACATTTGACTAGAAAGCGAATACTTTAACATAATAACTTTAAGTACTTAATGAGTTTCCTAAAATGTAAGTAACATATTAATGGAATAACTACTATCACAATTAAGGAATGGCGTAAATTGCTTACGCTCGACATTACTCTAAACAATACGTTTTATACAATAGTTCTAAGTGAGCCCGCGTGGCTGCCCACTAAAATGCTTATTTAAAAATTAGCCAAACATAATGATAGCTACCGTCAAACACGCCAACTTTTCCCGTTTTTTTATTAAAATCGAATAAATTTGATTTTTTCTATGGGAATGTAAGTACATTTTTTCCATTTGCTACAACTATCTGATCATATGCACGCATTTGCTGTAAAATGTTAAATAAGTTAAAATTTAAACCATTTCTATTCGATATTGATGGCGAGCAAAGTAATCTAGACGTTTAGCTAACATTGCCCACGTCGATTTTGATGCAAATATAACTCTTATAAATACGTACCACATTTATAAATTAAGACAATCTTGCCCTTGGTTTTAAAATTTTGTTTGTAGTATAAACGTTGTGGTAGTAAATGATTGGGCAATGTTACCTAGCGAATATTGCTCCTTTACATAGGTACAAGCATACATTTCAGTAAAATTATATGAATATTTTTCCTTCACTGTTATGGGTGCTGGATGCACATGAATAGACATTATAAATGACATTCACTATGATATGATAGTTATCAAACATTATGTTCAAAATTAAATAATAATTGTAAGACAAAAAATCTACAACTTTCATAAATTCTCTTCCTAAGGGCAGCTAGAGCCTAGAAACAAGACCAAAATAAAATTAGGAGACAAATTAAATCACAATATGGTAAATAAACAGTCATAATCACTGCTTGGACTACAACCATATTCAGTCAGAGACTAACTATCAATCAATACGAAAAGGTATTTTTATAAAGCTTTGTCAATTAAAATGAAAAAAGAAAAAGCATGCATGGATCTGAATAGTTTAGGGTAATTTTGCCCACTGTTAAAAGTGTTGATATATAAAGCCTTGTATATTGAAACTATTTTTATAATAAGTACTCCCCAATTGTCATTCTACAACATACATTCAAATAAACTTCCTGCGGTTTTGCCATTTAAAAATATTCACAAAAACTCTGAGTAAGAAACTTTCCCGCTAAAACACGCATCAAACTCGTCAAGTCCTAGCACGTTACTGAATGAATTTAGGAACGAATGCTATATGCACTATGGTCACAAATATAATCTACTTTCCAACCAAGTAAAAAATGTTGCCCTGAAACTAAAATGTTTTCCTGTGTTGACGGATTTGCTTATAAATTGCTTTTTGGGCAAAGATACCTTGTGTGGCAAAGTTGGCGTATTTGACAATAGTTAAATAAGAATTTAAAAAAAATTAATTACTTACTAAAGACAGAAAACCAAAAAGTCATGGAATAAATTAGCGAGGACTACTCACAGCACCTTTTGGCCCCAATTTACCTTAACAACTATAATAAATTACCTAATCTATAATACTGTCAAAATCCGAACTAGAGACTAAAGGACACTTGACTCAGTCGTATTAAACCTAACCGTGAGTTCGCACTGGACGAAACATGTTGGCGAAACATATTGTTGTCTCTATTTCTTTAAAACAAAAAATAGACACAACAATATGTTTCGCCAACATGTTTCGTCCAGTGCGAACTCACGGTAAGCAATAGCACTTATAAAACTCTTATCTCTGACAACATTCAAAATTTGCTATGGATCACATATACGTCGTTTTGACGTGGACCAAACAGCCGCGCAATCACTTTTGTACGACGTGCATCAAACATCTCCTCAAATTGTCTTAAGTCTTTATTTCACAACGCGGAATTATCGTCTAGGAATTGTTTGTAACCAACTGCAACCTCTGCTAAACGGAGCCGATTAGGCTCTTCTCCGAACCTCGCAGGCGCATTTAGATCGATTCCACCGCATATTTTGGTTCCGCTGTAACAAATAAAAGGCACATTGCAAACTTCGCTCGGAGTAACTTTCTATTTTGTAACACAACCTAAACTTCAACTGAATGAATTTAATTAGCTAACTCGTTATCATTATGAGATAGTCTTCTACATTAAAATGCAGCCGACTGTCAGGTGTGAATTGCGCTCACAGACTTATAAACACTACGTTTAAGATTACGCTAATTAGAATAATATAAAGATTTTGCCAAATAGGTACCTACTTAATAAAAAATTATGGAGAAATACTTTCAAAATCACACCGATTAAATTTTAGTTTAATAGAAATTTGTTTTAGCAATTTCTGGATTAATTCGATTTACATCAACTGCATTTTTTTTAAGAAAGCTCTGAAAATGAAAGAATTTTGATGTGGCACATCGACAAGCGAAAGATTGAAAGACAATGGATGTCAGACCATGCACATCGACACGAGACCGGCGTCCAGCGTGTTTGCTCTCCTCTGGTCGGTCTCACGACCACGATCTTGGAAACATCTTCTATGATACACTGAATGAAGGATACAACATCGAGAAAGAAAAATAAGCGAATGTTAACAGCGTGAGAAGTGCCGACGCTTACTCATGCATGCGTGTGCTCCGGTCCGGACGAAACGTTAGTGCTGACAGACATCCATTATCTTACGAACCTTTCTATGGCAACGTCTCCTCTCCTCCAGGTTGGGACATTGACAGGAGCACTTACGAGGATTGAATACCCTCGAGGCGGGGCACCCCCCCGGCGAGAGCGCGCAGCAGCCGCAGCTCACGTGCTCTTCCAACGCATACGTAGCGCACGTCTCCTTGTTAGTCTTCACGTCGTATAGTCGTACCTGTAGATAAAAATATTATTAGAGATATACAAACATACATGATCGAGTCATTATTAGCGCCGGGGCGGTTATATCATCATTATCATCGAAGACAACCGCGTTGTGAAACCTCTCAAACATCGAAACTATGTCAAGGATGCACTCGGAATAGACGACAGATAAAGAGATAAAGTTTACAGAGCTCGGACAATTATTATGTTAAATACGTACCGGTATATGCCTGGTGGTGGTCGCGGTGGGCTGGCAGACGCCTTCGTTGACGTACTCGCAGAGGCCGACGCATCTCTTGACCCACACGGCCTGCGGGCTCACCTGGGGAAACACACGCTCACGTCAGCTTCGGCCGCACAATGTTATATTGCGGATTTTCTCACGCGACTGTTAATGACTTTATGTTTCGTGACCGCGGCCCGCTCGCGGATATAGAACGTGATTAGAATTAACAAATATTTGAACGGACCGACAAATTTGATCGCTAATTATGCAAATATTAAAAACGGAGCTCTTGTGATTATTAATGAAGGTATCGATAAATATAATGAGATTAATAACCCAATGTTTGCAACCGTCGGGTCAGTTGAAGTTCGTGAGGATCGAACACGAAAGCAAATAGCCCGAAAAGTATTTGGTAATATTGTGAAATAATTGACAATAATTTGGGTATCTGATCTATAAAGTAATAAAAAATGTGAGGGAATAATGGCAACTGAATCACATCGTTATCAAAATATTATAATTGAAATAATAAAGTAGGTACTCTATGAATAAGTAACGGGTTATGATATCCTAGATTACAGATAAGACAATCACCTGTTCGTGCCCTGAAACAGACTTCAAATATTCAAAGACTAGTTTGGGTTCTCCACATTTGGACTGTTCTATAATATTGTCACGTTCGCGAGCGATCTCACCGGAGCACGCCACTGGGGACAAAAATTTCACATTAGAATACCACCCTTCGGCATGATCGTCGTTTGAGACAACTAGAGCGAAGGTTGCATCATTGTCAAATACGTCATATTCACCTTTCTCCACCACCGGTGCGGCAGCATCCTCGTTCCTCCGAAACTTGGGGTGGTCCTTTCGGGCCACCACCGCGGTCAGCACGAGACACAATACTATTTTAATCATCATTATCACTTTTCACTGTAATTATCACTTGGATCACGATATATGTCACTGCGTTATCGCTTGGGTTAGGCACGAGTTCACTAGGTGCTGTCACAACACTGCGTGTTTCGCCTTTGACGTTCTGTTGGAGTGTGGTGTCGACCGCGGCGGTTCTCTTTTATAAAGCTTGGGCCTGACTCAACACGTGTGGGCTTCGACGCGGCGCGGTGGGCTTGCCGGCACGGTGATTACGTCACACCGCTCCCGCCGTCACGGACGGTACCTACTGTTTGGACAGCTGATAATACGTCATGGTACGTGACTGATACCTTAACAGATTAAGGAAACACGGTACATTTTTTTTTAACGAGAAGCAGGCGCCGCACCGCACTCTTGGAAACATTGTTAATCATTGCTTAACACAAGTTAATTTATGATTAAACGGAACCTTTATGTTTAGGTAATATGTATATTTATAAGATTAGAATTAAAATTGATAAAAAAATTACGTACTTCAGAACCTAATTTAATTATCACCTATATGCGCGAGCAGCCGTAAAAATCGAGACGAATCATGTACCGAGATAATAGCTTTTTGAAGATGCGTGATATAATATACCAATGCGGTGCTCTATAAACTGACTCCTCCTCTTTTTGAGACTCATAAGGCGAGTTGCTAAGCTGTGAAGAGATAGAAACCAATAGGCTCTACTGAATAACTAATTACGTCTTAGACAAACTAGGTATAATTAATCAATTATATCATTTAAGTTGATATATGATATCAAATTGAAATTCGAGAAACCGCATTTTTAGGTGTCATTTGAATATTTGTATTATCGGATCAGATTACTTTTATGGCAGTCACAGGTAATCACGTCGTGCCGAAATTACCTATAGTACGACAAATATTTTGGGTATTTCCTAATTGATAAGATACCAAATACAACAATTTGTATAAAAGAATGTTGTGATGACTATGTTGCGAAATGTCATTGTAACTTTGATCATCATCTTACGATAGGGCTCCGGCCGACGTTTGCATTTCTGTCTGCTGTGATAACTGTACGGTAAAATGAAACAAAATATGTTCTAATTATTATAGCGGTGACAGAATGGATCTAAAAACAATTAACATCTCAGTACCTATTCCGTGAAATTAATAAGTACCTACGTAATAGATTCAAGACCTATTCAAACTTTTTTCTAATTTTCAAATGTTTTCAATGAAAATGTATAGTTTTTCTCGTGGTGTCTATAACCATTATTACAGTATACACTGAAGCTGCCTCTGCCTGTAATATGTGCCTAAAAGAAGAAATTAGAACATTGAATCAATGATACTGTAACCTTTCAAAGATGAAGGTCAGCCTTTTGGGTAATTACCTGCCGCTTTCGGTTATTTTATGAGTCAAACTCCCTTACTCCTTGCTTTTTCCTCATAGAAAGGATTTTTGGTAGAAGATTAGGTAAGACATTAGCGACCATGAAATAGTCTCTGCTGTAATTTTAAACTTGAACACATGGGATAGTCGGAATTATGACCTTTATTTTAAGTTAGACTTTATTGAGATAATGTCATTATTATCTACCCGCTAAATAGTGGGCAAAATCATTCAACTTATATTTTTTGGGCTAGATGTAAATCGGTAAGAAATTTCTTCGTATACAGCAACGGAAGTACTACTTTTGTAAGGGTGGTGACTATTAGGATTAAGTTTTCCATTTCTAAGTAGAAAAGACTACACAGGTTTACAATGAAATGCTTGCGATGCATTAATTTTCCATTTTCCTAGAGTTGATTTAATCAAATCAATTAACTCGGAAGAATAGTCGACGCCTAACACGCTAAACATTCATACCATGAAATGAATTATGAAAAGGTACATTTTTTATTGAAAATTTCCGTGAATGAGTTCCACGTCATAGTTGTACATAGGCGTGATGTCACGCGGTGGCTGGGGGGATGGCGCCCTCCCCCGGCACTAGGGGGAGGTATGATCATTGTTAACACTTTGCGTGTTAGTGGTTCAATTCACGGGTGACCGTATGCGGAGCGAAGTTCACTGTTTAGGTTAACTTTATAGGTCGGTATTTGCCGGCTGTTTTAGGTCGGCGGTAAGTTAAACCACTTCAAAGTAACGCCACTACTGGAATAAGCGCAGCACAGATGAGCTTTCGTTGAAGCAAATTTCGACTTTTAACAAGATTTTTTTTTTATGTTTGTGTAATGCCGCACCAAATCCGACCAAGTGTCGCCCAAACCTGTTGTTGGCAAAATCATCTGCTGTCGTGGAAACCATTGTATGTATTAATATGAAATAAGACTATTAAAACTTGCATCTATAGGTACTATAGTATCGCGCAGACTTCATATACCTATAGCCAAAGTGACGGACTGGCCCAGTTCCCAGGCTGAAACTCGGAGATCAAATTTACTGCGCGTGCAGCGCGTAAGTGTCAACCCTACGTATGTAAGTCGTTCTGCTTGCAGGAAAAGGGACGTTCAGTGTACTGACGTACACAGTTTGCTCGGAAAAACCACTTTCACATTGACCATACGAGTGCTGAACTAAAACCCAAAATTTGGGGTAGAGTACTGAGGTAGACGCCGCATGCTAGGTATGATTCGACCACTGAAAAGTATAGCAATTTCAAAAAAAGTATTAATTAAATTCATATCGTCAGATGAACACACCAACTGTTTGATCCAAAGATAAGCAAAGGTTGTTCTATTGATGCGGGTACCTACGATAAGTATAAGGATGGTGAAGTACTTATTGATATTTAAAACATTGATGTGATCTCTTGGTGCCAGGTCATGTCCATTGTTATATCAACGTATGATAACAGTACTATTGTATGAGATAATGAGGCCTCTCGCGGGTACACCAAGATAGGTCCCACAAGTCTTGATACGCGTGCTTGGACTTACCTACCCAATGTCTAATCAATGGTTAATAGTAGCTGTTGATAATTATGAAGACACATAATCATTTACCTAAACAAAGTCGTCCTCATTGCACTCCTATCTCTGGATAAAGGGTACCTATAGATGGTTTCAATAACCAAATTTCATAATTTTTGCTGTCCTCATTGCGTTCCTACAATATTATAGCATCCAATCCCTAGCACGGTATAAGCATTGAAAATAGTACTTATAAATGCAGGGAAGAATGTCGAAACTATAATTTTGTCGATTCACCCATTCATAATAAATTTCCTCACCTATGCGTATGTAACGCACCTGGCGACCTAGTTGCCACAGATAATTGACCCAAATCGGTGTATGAATTCGACGCCGGCGCCTCTGCTTTGGCCGGTGAAAAACCTTGACACGGGAGCTATTCATGAACTGTGACGTCAAAATTACAGTAGCTATCATAATCGCCATTATTATAAATGTTTAGCCCTCTATGTCCTAAGTAGTACAGTTGTAAGGAACGAAATTCCTGCCGCATGATGTACGAGTAGGATGATGTACGGATTTTTTATTTTTTATGTCAAGTCTTAAAGGATTCCAATTATATAGTATTCTGTTTCTCTTAGGCTTCCTCTGAAATAAAGGTACAGGTCTATAAGAGTTAATAAATATTGTTGATATTATAAGGTAAAACATACTTGTATTAAGAAGTAATTTATAATATTACGTTCTTTCTTAGAAAGAAATATTGTCTATACAGGCAATCAAAAGTTATATTACAATATTTGCGTTTGCACAAATGAAACGAGCTTTCCAACATATGAAAGTTTCCTTCCCTCCCATTCACAGGTAATGTCCCCACAAGACCACGTAACCCAAGACGTCAGTCTGAAATGGAACCAACCCGATGCATTTTCCGTGCGGGATGCATTTTCTCGTTGACCGTGGTAAATAAAAGTAAATGTCAGTGTAATTACAAATTTGACAATATATTTAATAATCTACATTATTTTGATTGTTTAAGGATTTAATATAAATCCGACCTCGATTAGATAATCAACTTTACGTTTTCCCACTAGATACAACATTTTTATCGACGCTAAAGTATCCCGCTAAGATATTATCTCTTTAAATTGCTTATTAATATTAACACCTACATACTATTTTATTGATTATAAATATAGGTAGGTAGCTACTGCTGCTATTTAGATCTCTCTATGTAGAGCGCGTAGCGGCCATATATCTATGGCCATAAGATGTGCTACGCCGCTACGCACTCTACATAGCGCTAGGTTTGTGTTACGAATTTTATGGGTATTTTTAATAACATTGTCGACAAACAATCATACGACCCGCCTGATGGTAAGCAGTTACCGTTGCCTATAGATACGTGCAATACTAAAGTTGGGTATTTGGCTTTCTCAAAGTGCGAAACGCAGCTATAATAGTTACCTACTTTACACCGATCTTCCGTGAATGTGTGTATTCTATGTGAAATTAGCCCTTTATCACGTCATTAACTTATCCTTACAGAATTATTTCTCCGTTGACCTACGCTTTTTCTTTCCATCTCTTCTTAAACGCACGTGTTGTGTGTCGCGTGCGCATTGGTTCACTGCTCTTAGACCCCAAATTTTGTACGTATCAATTGGCACGTATTAAGCAGATGACGAATGAATAAGGCATGTCTAAGTGTACTTACTTAACTGATTTAAATACCTACCTTTGGTATTTTTAATAAAAACTAAGGATTAGTAAGGCTGTATAGTAAAAAAAGTCCGTCTTCATATTGGCTCGCAGAAAATCACCTTTATATGACCTACATATTTATCTGGGTATGTATCACATTACCAGTGAATAATACCTTTAACTGCCTTCAACTTGACCAATTACAATTGGAGCGGTGTTTTCCCATTTCCAAACCATTTTTGTCATTGTAAAACACCGTAAGGAATAGGTATATGTAACAAGCAAATGCGTACGTTGATAGATAATGATCTTCTCGCATGGAAAAACCTTGGAAATGCAATAGTGGTTTCATTAGTTCCGTTGACATTGTATAATATAACATCTCGGTTTTATAACGTGATCTGGATACTAATTATAGTTATAGGAATACACGAAATTCATACCACGTTTAAAGGCGAATGAGATAGGTTAGGAAAGGCTGGGGCCACACAGGTAAGGCGATGGTGATGCGACGGCGAAATATTTTTTTTTCTCATGTGATGCTACCGCCGTTGTATGTCGATAGGGGTTTGATTAACGAAATCGATGTCGTGTCCCTGCCTTAACGGAGGCTTCGCTAAAATAGGTAGATGAACGTTGAATACCAAAAGGTGAAAATTTATTAAATCCCACAAACAAGTTAATAATTAGTCGCATAACGATTGCATGTTATCGCTAAAGTTCTTTTAGTATACACACAATACACATACAATGATATCAGAAAAAAACGAGCTTATGCTAGCCACTTGGAAAATTGTGCCGTAAATAACTAGGTCGTAAAAAAATAAATTAATATATAAGGAAAACTTCGATTTCTATGCAAATCTAGGGGTTTCTGAGAGCGGGCCCACTAAACAGGGCAAAATAAAGATATTATCTTTAAAATATATAGAAATGTACCTATTTGTTGAAACATGCAGGGTTTTCCATCGTCCAAGATGTGTTACCGTCGTTGGTAGAGTGCCATTATATAAAAATCACATAAAGGCCAATTTAGATTTTACCCGGACGGAAATCGATTCTGGATCCTTTATAAATTTGTGGGTAAAGAGCTGCCATGATTTAATGTAAGTAATGTAGTGCATTCTTCAGATTACGAGTCTATCGACCTCATCGCGTAGCGGTAGAGTCGCCCGTGACCTCGCTACTGGACTCTCTCACATAACGAGTTTCTGCTAACCACTGCATCCGTGTGGACCAACTTTTTGTGAGTAGATATTGAGTTCAATGTCAGTGCAACTCCATAATGTTACTTAATTATCATAATAAAACAGTAGTAATTAAATAATGTAAGACTATTTCCCTGCATAGCACTCAAATAAAACTTACAACGAAATTGTTAGGAATAAAAGGGTAAGATATTACTGGACGGGGGGCGATCCATGGGAAGTCGATTTGCCCATATGGGAATCGAACCCGCAACCACCCGGTGCTGTGAACTCTCGCTCGATACAAAACCAGCGGACGTTAAATTAGAATTGAGGTAAAGTACTACATGGGGACAAAAGTGTATTTACGCAAACGGCAAGTTTTGTTGTAAAATGGTAAACACGAGTAACTATGACGTCAAAGGGTTACCTAATGATGGGTTATCTCATTGAGAGTAGAGGTATGTGTAGTGAGGCAAAATGATGCTGTGGAAAACCAATGTAGGTGCTAGGAAAACAGAGGAATAGTTTGTAGAGCACGTGAGCTAATGATTCGAGCGTATGAGAGAGTGGGTGGGTGAGAGTTCGATTCCAGTCTAATTCTAAGTTCCAGTCTAATTTACAATGGCTGGGTGGAAATAGCCCTCCGTTCATTGTAGGATGTAGTACAAGCGCCGCTGATTTGTGTGACGATATTTATTAATTAATGAGATAATGTTTGTCCTACATGTTTTGAAGATTTTATTCAAACAAAACTCTTACCTAAAATAGTAATACCAACGCAATTGGGTAATAAGTTTGATACAAAGACAAAATATTGAGTGGACGAAACTTTATAAAATTTGAGTTCTGTTTTATATTAACTCCTCATTTAAATTTCAAATAATGACGGCTATGCAATATTTTAGAACCCTTTCATTATAGTCAACTTTCTTCGGAAAACAATGAGGTAGTATTTTCCAATTTCAAGTCTTGCGATTGCGCTTGAATTCTCCGAGGGGGTAAGTAGTCGGTCATGTTACATCATTCCAGGTCCCCCCTTTTTCCTCTATACGTTACAATGGCTACTTAACATCAGGCGGGTAGTACGCTGGTTTGCCGAGTTTGTAACATAGAAAAATCATCCGAATACTTTACAATTATAATGCTATATTAACTTCATATTCTAAGAACAATTTCATTTTTCCCCATCATGCTGTCGACAGTGCCTGGCACACATGCCACCTTGCAGTGATGAATGATGGCTATGGCCTTGAGTAATCGAATTAATATAGGCCTATGATATCTCTTCGAACTTACTTCATTGAACACTCCCCTTGAGTATTAGCACTTGCAAGATTCCTGGGCCCTAACCACGCTAGCTACTCAAATCGTAATAGAAAGGCAAACGCTCGCGATTACGTTTCAAACGCTCCGCGTTTGACGTTTTGCTAACACAAGCTTCACGATTTCTACTGACATTGATATGGTATGGTGTCGGCAAAACGTCAAAAGCGGAGCGTTTGAAACGTAATTGCTAGCTTTTGCCTTTCTATTACGATTTGGTGGTTAGGGCCCTGGTATTTTTTTCGGTTTGAAAAATCATTTGTGAAAGTTATTGGTGAGCAATAATTCATTGCAATGGTGAGTTGCTTACGGTAAAAAATCATGGTGACGAAACACGCACTTGCTTCTATGAAAAGTTGTAAACTATGAGAAATTATCAGGTTTCGACAACTTTTTTGAAAGTTGGAAAACCCTTTATGAGTCTATATCTCGGGGGAGGCGGGAGGGGCATTGGTTAACCCCGCGCCACGAAGATACAGGTATAGGTATCCACTAATAACTAAAGTAGAAAATTTAAAAAGCCCTATTCGACGGTTTTTAAACTCCAAAAGAGCTGATAATTTTCAAACGGCTGAACCGATTTTCATAAAACATAGATAAGAACACAGCAGTGATAGCCGATTGGTTAAAGCACGCGTCTTGCGGGCACCAGGTCTTGGGTTCAAATCCCGGCTCGCACCTCTGGATTTTACGAGATCTATGTGCGAATCATAATTTCTATATGATTATCACTTGCTTACGGTGAACGAAAACATAAGGAGGAAACCTGCATGTCTTAGAAGATCTAACCAATTTTCGAAAGACATGTGAAATCCGCCAACCCGCACTGGGCCAGCGTGGTGGATTATGGCCTGTATCCCCCTCATGTTGAGGGGAGGCCCGTGCCCAGCAGTGGGACGTCAAAAGGGCTAAATTATTTTTATATATTTATTATTAAGAACAATCTCGATCAGAATACCTTTCCAACAAAAATAAACAAAATTAAAATCGGTTCATCCGCTTGGGCGCTACGATGCCATAGACAGACACACAGATACACATGTTCAACTTATAACACCTGTCTTTTTCGTCGGGGGTTAAAAACTAACGGTACCCGTACCACCATCCGCCACGCATGCTCCGTAACATTTTTAAATTGATTTCTTATTAATTTCTTGTTGACATTTTCGGATTTTATTGCGGTCGGTAGAGTTTTAGAAAAGCACTACATTCAGCCATGCCGTAAGCGTCGAATTCAAATAATTTAAAGTTATATATTGACGCTACATGCTTTGAGATCATACTATTCTATAACCCATACTTGTACACACTTTTTTGTATGATTCCAACGCACAATTGAATGTTAGCTACTCAGTATATCATACGATCGATGCGTTTTTGTAGAAGATTTACAATTATTTATAACGATTAATGATCAATACCGGGCGAGTGAGTAATCTAGCGGATTATTCAAATATTTCAGCGGTTACCGGCGACTTAATATAGGTTTGTAATATAAACAAAGCTGTTCCTACTGAATTCCCACGCCGCGTGGCTGGGGCATCGGGATTTGCATTGCTTCCTCGAGTTGTAGAATTGTGTTGTTTAACGTATTTTACAATGGGATTAGGTCCACCTCACACTCCCATCACTGTTCCTTCTAGGCTATGGTCTTGAGCCTTTCCTTTGTAAGTTAGGATTGACAATTGAGTCCAGTGGTGAAGCTGCGAGGTTTGACCCTCGATGAGTCCCGGAGAAAAGCTAAATTGTCTTGGAATCTGCACAAGTATAATCAAAATAATAAATACGAGGAGTTGGAACAAAATTATCTGCTACCCTCTGTTGCAAATCGGAACTGTTTGAGCTGATTGCAACAAATAAATTTATGCATATAGTAGTAGAAGTTACCTGTTCTACAGTTTTATGTAGAGGAAGCGAGTATACTAGCATAGTACATACAAAGATTTTAAAGGTGTATTGGAACAGACCTAAGCTTTTGTATTTTTGTTGGAAATGACCTAGACTTCTTTGATTACTACAAAAAGCCAACTAATTAGGGATTATCCTGAACCACCGAATTTTGTTGTCAGGGTTGCTGAACCTTAGATTGACTCTAATACCTATAGATGCAACATGCGATAGCAAACTTTAGTTATAATATTACCTATACCTTACTATACCTTAATTTCCTAAAGTATAGATTGCGAAATGACTAATAGCAAAACGTCTTCAAAACGTTTTACAATCAAATATTGTTTTTTTTTAGATAATCAAAAAACATTGTATAAAAGGATGTGGTTTTGTGGTTTAGGAGATGTCTTCATATTTCAAAAATAGCAGTTATCTAACTCCAGGATCCACTTTTATTTAATCCCTAATAATAGACGTGTGTACCAGTGATTACAATCTCTAATTTATGATTCAATGATGTCATTTTGGACTCATTTTATACCGATCACAGTGACATCATGTTTATTACGTATAGTAACATAAAAAATTTAAGAAAACCCGATTACTGATTAAAATTTTGCTGGTTACTACACATTGGCAGCCCGATATACGTGTGAAGTTCGCTAGCCCGCCCTGGGGCAGGGTGGTGAACTGAGGACCGAATCCCTCTCGCCTTAAGGAGTGTGTTCAGTATAATGGGAATAGGCAAACCCCCTATCATTGGGACCAAAACATCGGTGCACTGTTAGTGTACTGCATAAGTTAAACCAGGAATTATTTATGAACTTGAGTAGTACCTTTCCAAAATTATTGTAGTATTGATAGCTCTTATAACTACTGTCTTGAGTGCTACCGACTGATTTAAGCTTTTGACGTTATAAAGTTTTATTTATTGAATAATTTTTGGATGACGTCTTTTCCTATTTTGCGAACTTCTTTGATTTCACCATAAGTAGTTCAATAAATATGTCAACAGTAGAATTGCAAGAATATCGATAAATAAATAGATCTTCGAAGCGAATTTTAAATGGATGTTTTGTCCTTGTTTGATTAGGTTTCGCGTCCATTCGCAGTATATTATGGTGTAAGTACCAACCTGTGTAAAATTAAATTATCTACTTAATTGGCAAGTCATATTTGCTAGACATTATTTTTTTTATACCTACTGTGATGATGCTAGCTGAGTCAAAGCTAACATCATTTTAGTATTTTTGTGTGAAAAATAAACATAATACCTGCCCGTATAACTTTTGTTGACAATCCTGTCAAAATGACAACATTATCTAGGTATTCTGTGACGAACTTTAGTGACGAAAGTATTCTCGTATTTGATGTAATATTGTGGCACTTATCTTTGGAGCATAGTCCACTGTAGGTACTACCACAGGTATTGAGGCACATTGCGCGTGGCCAGACATGTAGCCTGAAACAAAACAACCTTGGCCAGTAAGCTTTATACATGGCATTTGAAGCTACTTCTTTGGAATCTTTGGAAGAAGTCAAGAACGCGCAGACTTGAGACAATTTTGTATTTGCCTCAATACAGCTAATTATTTAACCTCATCGATGTTGGAACGTGACCATCATTCTCTAGAAGCTAAAATCAACCTATTAATTTGGTATATGCCTTTCAAATCCAATAATAAACAAGCGAACACTTATTTATATTATATTATTACTCAATTGCATAAAAGGTGTTCTAATCCGTCAGTGAGTCCTTGATTCCGTTATTTTTAAGGAACTGGTCTCTAAAATATCCTATTAATCATACGCAAAATGCAATTTGGGAATCCCTTTCACGTACCCAACGGAATTGATCGCATGTCGAATCGAGATAATACGTGGATCATAGATCAGAATTTAATAAGACGACTCACCACACTAAAATTCAAAATTATGCCTTGCTGATTATTAGAGGTGAATCCGTCCTTAACGTAACAGAGTTTATTATATTATAAAACTATTTACTTTAAAAATGCATACAAATTAAGCAAAAGAACGGCAAAAGGCCTATCTTAACCAAACTAAAAGCTCGTAAAATATTATCATTCATTGATGTAGCTTTTCTTGAGCAATAAACCTACGAGTCACGACCCTCGGCAGGCACAATACGGGGATGATTATTATGAAATCATCCAAAGTTATAACATGTCTACATTTATATCATAATCTACGGTGCAAGACGTCAGTAATGAGTCAGTTTCGTAGAAAGCTTACCATATACCAACTCAAGTCTCGGCTATGCTATCAACGTTTAGATCTCAGATTAGTTATTTGACTCACTGAAATATTTTGACCTGACGGTTATATCAAAACCACGAAGGATGCTAGTGTGAACGTACGGTGACTGTTAGTACAACTGATCGTTTACAAAATGTTTAAAATAATAGAATTGAGAAATGAAATGCGCCAATGTATTTTTCAGGATGGACCGTGGATTTTATTTTTTGTTGCTATTTTTAAAGGGAATGCTTGAAGGATACAGGGGTTGGTCTAGCCATCCGTCCCTTTTCTCCCTGGAAGCACGGCGGTTGAAATAATAAGGTACAAACCTACCAATGATCGAATCCATTATAATAAAATCAAACATTATTGATGTAGTCATAAGATACGTTTTTATTATTCAATATTATAAATTGTATTATGGCTAGGTTAGGAAAGTACTAGTAAAAAACTTAAATGTAGTTGAATAGAACGCCTAGTAGTGGCAACCCACAAGTTGACCGTCAGATGACAAACTCTACAAGCATTTCAAAATTGTATGCTGCATCTAAAATAATCGAATGATGCCGAACGTGGCGTGAACGTAGTAGGTAGTATAGACAGAACACAAGTGTTTCTTACACGTCCTTCACAATTTTCCTAGCAATTAGCTCGTTGTCCTAGCAATTTTACTCAATTCAATTCGATTCGACTCGATTCGATTCGATTCGATTCGATTCGATTCGATTCGATTCGATTCGATTCGATTCGATTCGATTCGATTCGATTCAATTCGATTCGATGCGATGCGATTCGATTCGATCCGATTCGATGCGATTTGATTCCAATCGATTCTACGCGTTGCGATTCGATTCGACTCGATTTGATTCCAATCGATTCTATGCGATGCGATTCGATTCAATGCAATTCTGTTCGATGCGTTTCGATTCCAATCGACTCGATTTGATTCCAATCGATTAGATGCGATTCTATGCGTGGCGGTTCGATTCGATTCGATGCGTTTCGACTCGATTCGATTTGATTCCAATCGATAAGATCGATTCTAAGCGTTGCGATTCGATTCAATGCGATTCGATTCGATGCGTTTCGAATCCATTCGACTCGATTTGATTCCAATCGATTCGATGCGATTCTATGCGTGGCGGTTCGATTCGATTCGATGCGTTTCGACTCGATTCGATTCGATGCGATTCTCTGCGATGCGATTCGATTCGATTCGATTCGATGCGTTTCGATTCAATTCGACTCGATTTGATTCCAATCGATTCGATTCGATTCTATGCGTTGCGATTCGACTCGATTCGATTCAATGTGATTCGATTCGATGCGTTTCGATTCAATTCGACTCGATTTGTTTCCAATCGATTCTATGCGTTGCGATTCGACTCGATTCGAAACGCATCGAATCGAATTGAATTATTCGATTGAATTTAATTCTCTATTAGTGTCATTTTTGGGTAGTACAAACTATCTTAAAACTAGGGTATATTGATGATCCCCAAAAATCTGCCTTAATTGGCTTACACTATACTTTTAAAAAGATAATGATGAATGCAGTTATTCGCCATTGTCAATTTACATGGGGCTACTAACGCCTCGCGGACGGTAACCTTAGCGGGCGGTAACATCTTTCATGACAGTGCTAGAGCTCGTCATTTACAACGTATTGCGTTGCCCTCATTTTAATTTTCGTCGTGTCACTATGAGGCCAGGCAGTTTAGAGGAGTGATTCATAGTTTCCTAGCTCCATTTTCCACGAGACGTCATCGTTGACAAGTTTCTAACGTGCGAAGGTTCATTCACACCTAATTTGTAGCCCATTATTTCCTACTTGTTAATTTTTGAGTGTCGCAAGAAGTGCCAAATTTGGACGGCAAGTTGTAGGGGGGTTTCTGAGTACCTACGTGTAGAAAATTATTTTTAATGTTTTAATCGATATTGCCTAGCGATTTAGAATATTTCAAAATTAGAGAATCATATTCCCAATTGGATGGTCGCAAACTAGACATCGTACATTTTATAATAGTAATTTTCCTCATCACAGAGAGCAGTGGGCGAAATGTCACAGGTACTTCTGAGAACTGCTTTCACTGTATGATGCAAGCGTCTCCAACTATCCGTCATCCGGGTGTCAGTCGCGTAGCCCGGGAGCTCGCGAACAGATTGATATTACCACACCGCAACACGTGTTTCTCTAGGATCGTTTTAATTAAATCATATAATGACCACTAGGCGTAGTGGTTCGACCGCAGGCCGCTCGGCTCTCAGCACTGAATTGTGGCGGATTCGATTCCCGACGGAGTACATTCCGGAAATGGCTTTTTCGTGATTTTTGCCTTAGTCTGAATCAACCACAGTCCATTGTACCTTACAAACGTAGCTTATTACCGTACAGATACTGGTGATATGTAGAATTAAGACTGTGTCTTTTGTGAGAAAAAGTTACTACCTACTTACACAAAATAATAAAAACAGGACTACAAATAATCTATAACTTTTAGTTTAGTATTAAACTTAAGTAGGGCAGGTCTAAACGTTTTCAGCCACTAATTATTAATATGCTCACGTTAATCAATCATATTATGGCGGCCATAATGCCTAAGAACCGAAAGATGTTAGCAATATTGCCGCTCAAAATAGACGGACACTCCTAGACTCACCGTCGTCAATCACGACATTACTTTCTGGCATCCGCAAGTGTCTGCCGCCATGCTAGTGGCACGTGCGACACGAGGCCGTGTCGACTCCCTACTGAACCTCTCTACTCTTCTAATAAACACTCTACCTCCCAGACATACAGCTTAAATTTTAATAGAAAGCTATTTAATGCATCGCTATGAAACGTGTTAGATAAATTAAGACTTAAGACTATAAGTTATATGGTTCTAATTCTATTGGATCAAGTCTTGAGATTGTCACGTTTGGTTAACACGATCGTCTCAAGGAGACCTACCTGTGGTATTTCATTCATGAAAAGTCCGAATGAGGTCGTAGCGTACTATGCGTAGTGTGATTTAATTTCGTTTTGTAAGGTAATCAAATACATTTTTATTGAGCATTACTTTGAATGGATTAGAGCAGACCTTTTTTATAAGGCACCTGTTGCTCTACCATGGGTTTATTCGTTCGCTAGGAGTCGCTAGGATCTACCTAAAATATCGGAATAGCAATTTTTTTGTTTTTCAGTTGTCCGATAAGAGCGCTGAACATGTAAAAATCATGATAAGGCTAACTGGTAACTTTGAAAGCTTCAGCTTGCCAGTCTCACTGTACCTATTCTCAAAAAAACGTCTTAGCAGTGTTATTTGAGCATAACGTGGTTTTTTGTATCCTTTAAGATATAGTGTCTTCTCAGAACAAATAGGTCATTGAACAGCTATAAAAATCACACATTACTTAACTATAAGATAACATATTATAGAAAAAAATAATACGTGCATTAGATAAGGTTAACAATTATGACGAAATACCTACCTAATGATTATGTCGATGAATCATTGTGGATAATGATAATACATTTTTTTTTACTGGAGAAGAATTCAACAATCTCTACCATTTTGACATTGCAAATTTTCCACTGATAATTGAGTACCTATTTACTAGGTTACAGACAGCACGTGTTGGTGGCAAATTCTTCAAAGCATTAAATACTTTATAACTCTGATAACAAATCATAAAATACGGTAATATTCTTGATAAGAAGATAATGATTTACTATCTGAATGAACAGAGGTTAAGTACGTTAAAGATAGCTGTAAACTTCTATTTTTAGTCATCATGTACTGCGAGAGATATTTCGGTGCGAGACACAAAATAAATTCCGAGACGTGTTACGACATGACTTGATATATTATGACATAGTTTATTTTCTAGTAACAAAACAGTGACTCTTATTATCTTTCACGTAAAGTTTAAATTACTTTGTATCACGGATTCAGTGATTTCGTTTTAAAAAAAACCCGATGGTTAGTCACGGGAAGTAGAACGGTTACCAAAACCGTCCTCAAGACATTGAAACACGTGCTCGCTGTCAACGGCTACTTAACTTGTATAATAATGTGTATATAACAATCAAAGGCTAGGTAGAGTCACAGTGCGATTTACTTAAAGCGTCTTGGAGCTGGTAATTTGGTAGTCTTTGCACTATAGATGTACCTACACATAAGCCCTTAAATGGTTTATTTAAATACACTAGAGCTAAGAGGGTATTAAGAAAAGTTATAACTAGCTAGCTAAGTCTTGTTATATCAAACAACCATCCATTGTCCGTACTTCGGAGGGCAATAACCTCTGATATTTTAGTCGGCATTAGTCGTTAAGAAACATTTTAGAGTTCCATGGAACCTTAACACCAAGTTGTAGAGCAGGTCTTTAATTTTTAAAGCCAGATATTCTCGCCGTTTACTCCATATTCATTCACTCCATGTTAAAACAGTAAATAAGCGCTTTACGTCTTCTTTTAAATTATAATAAGAAATCATATTATACTGAATCATAAAAATATATACCTAAGTAAGTAGCTATAGCTACATAATCAATGTATAGACTCCGTCATATATCCGTGATACAGTGACGTTATCACGAAATATCAGTTACGCTGAAAATTACGCGTTAGCGCCTAGCATTCACTCTCGGGCTCTGTGTACAATGTCCGGAAGGCACCAGATGTGAGTTACCAATGAACATAGGCTCTAGCCACAGAGACTTCATTTTATATAGGTGCTCGAGCAGATTTGTGGAGAAATTTCATAATGGAGGCATTGAAATTGCAAATAATGTGTCTACATTTTACTTTAGATATGTTAATTTTGGATTCTTCATAATATTACTACTATTACGAGCATTTACCGCGGCTCCACTCGCATGCATATCCTGGATGAAAAGTAGCCAATGATAATTATCTATACAAGGACATACTTTGGGTACCTTTCACGCGTCATTCAAGCAAATAAACCCACTTTCACATTTATAAGGATAAAAAATGTATATTATTTAATTCCCTAAGTCTGACATAATTAAGCACTACAGTATCTACTATTTATTAATACGAGCAGATAGAGAATCTATGTATGTGGTATAGTTTTTAAGCCTGGAAAATCCCTCAGATTTTCCAAACACGTGAAAATGAACTATATATAAGAACTGTCGACACAGTTTTTCAGAACCCAATGCTCTCCTTTTAAGTGCCTATCGAATGACAATCGCGGAAACGCTACGGAAAGTTTAGATAAGTACAAACTTTATTTTAATTTGAAAAGAGTTACCATTTTTGCGGGCTTTTCTCTGTGGAAGCAGCATTCCGAATCAGTGCGTGGTAGATTCTGACCGTTCATAAGAACAATACATTAATGATTTTATGTGATCATGCAATAATCTCATGTCCTGTTGCTTCCAATGCATCGGTCAATAGTGTTTCGACGCAATGTGATTCGGTGCACATTTTGGCGTTCCGTTATACAATTCGACATTACAATCAAAATAAAATTAATAAATTATACATAATTCTTATAATTATGACATTAATGGAAGATTAAACAATAATGTCTCCCTAGTAACATGATAACCTCCTGATCTTTTATCATTGTCGTAGTGAATCGTTGGGTAAGTTTGTTACACTACTTATCAGTTTTATTAACGTTTAATTTTGATGTGTAATATATAATTGATTCTTGTTATTTATTATTATTAATTATATAGCTTTTATCATGTTTTATAACTCGTAGTAAAATACTTTAGTGATTATGCTAAGTTAATTAATACCTTTGAATTCGTTATAAGTACTAAACGGTAAACAAATCTTTGATATTTTACTGCGATTACTTAGGATAAAAGGGATAACCCTTAGGTATCACAGTAAAAAAATAAAAGTAAGTGTGAAATCCTCACAGAGAAACGTAAGGACACGTTGACGAATTTAACCACGTGGGGAAATTCAGTGGGTACATTTATTTTAACCTCAATTTCAGTTTATTTTTTCATTGAATAAAACCGTTTTGCTAATAAAAATAATGCCGCCAGTTATTTGTCAGATGAGTCTTACATTATATCATGCAGGACCTAATGGTAAGGGTATGTCGGGTTTTAGCCGAGGTCGCAAAAAAAAGTTCGGAGACGACGTTAGTTAAATCGCGACGGCCATTATAACCACCGTCTTTTATCGGTTCCTACCTATTCTTATGACGCGAGCTATGATTCATGACGTCACCCTCGAAACTTGCAACTATCATTAAAAGGATCTAACAATTGTGACGTAATCAAGGTCGATAGCCTAAGGACGCGATTAGATTTGTGATGTTCGGACGCTTGAACACTGTCGTCGCTCATTTGAACTCACATTACTAGTACCATGGACTTCTATACAATGTATAACTGGATTGCGACCTTGATTTGTGTAATAAGTATATTATTCACCTACGTTACGGTCTATTATACTTTAATACTTTTAAAGACAGGAAAACGAGGCGAGAGAGGTACTTAGTTTCTAGTGGGATTGTGTCCCTCTCACTTCTAGTTGATATGCCTACATATCTCTACCGACCCCGTCTCTTCAGTCCCCCGTGATACCCTAGTAGAGAGGAAAACGTCAGGCCCTGTCAGTCCAGATCCCTCCTGATAGAATAAAGCGTACCCAGTTCAAAACATAAGAAGTTATTTTCTTATAAATTAATGAAGCCAAAATCCGTCATTATTTTAAAGAACATTGAAAGTATTTAGATAACCATTGGTGGTGCAGATCAGAATACCTAGAGATTCATGGCCTACAAAATCTAAGCTAAGTATTTACCTATAACCCTATTATTTATACTATAGGTTTGTATACAAGGTGACACATAATGGGTATTTTTTTTTTTAAAACTTAACTTTGTAATTCTAAAACCATCAGCTTTGGAGGGAACTTGAAAAACAAAAGGTGTTATAGGAATACAGCTGTTGACCGATTTCACAAGTCTACAAAACCTTTAGTACTTCAACTGTCCCACAAAGCCGATAGTTTGTGATTTACAAAGTTAAGTTGCAAAAAAAATAGTATACCCATTTTGTATCACCTAGTATAATGTAAGCTCTCTGAAATCAATTGTACGATGAGCGGTTCTCCTCAGTGCGTATGCGCCGCTAATCAGAAGATGCTCTTCGCTGGCCCTCACAGCACGGTCAGGGCTACTAGTCTACGTGCCATTACCCACGTTGAGTAGCGTAATGTTTCTCTGCGTGAAATCCGATATCGCCAGATTGATCTCAAAGATAAGCAAAGATATCGCAGTTTGACAAATCTGGGGTCAAGAAAACTCTTTGAACAACAGGTTGACCGATCCGAAACGTAGATTAATCACGATTGGGAAGTAGGATAAGTATAGGATATCATAGATTCGAAGAATTTTAAATCTCTGCTGTACACGAAGACTCGAAACACATTTTTCGAAATTGAATTAGTACCGTGGTCCTTATAATAGTAACTAAAATACTTAATTATAAAGTAAATCAAATAAAAATAAAGTAAGTAAAATTAAGTAAATACTTAATGAACACCTTTGAAATCGTTATAGGTACCAAATGGAAAACAAGTACTTGCACGCTTTTAATATTTTCCTATTCCGCAAACACTGTTATAAGGACCTTACATTCGTGGAGCTAACTTTGAGTAGGTAAGTATTAAACAACGTCAATTTGCTCCGCATCCGAATGTTAAATTAATTTCTTAGTATTAGGTAAGCGGTGTTGTAGCAGCCAATTTACTTAATCTCATATCTGCAAGAAATATTACTCAAATATTACTAACGGCATAATATGCCTTTGGTATTGCAAGCATCTGGAGGTAACGCGGCAATCCTTATTATTTTTAACTGTTTCAATAGGATGACTTAATAACATTTATTAAAATATTTGTTTTTAATTTATTGCATTTACCGAATTAACCCACTTGTGATTTTGTAAGTAGCATAAATTAGATCGCATTATCCACTATATAAAAATAAGTCGGGTTTTCCTTCCTGACGCTATAACTCCAGAACGCACGAACCGATTTCCACGGTTTTGCATTCGTTGGAAAGGTCTCGGGCGCCGTGAGGTTTATAGCAAAGAAAATTCAGGAAAAATTTCAACAGAACGCGGACGGAGTCGCTGGGCACAGATAGTTAGTCATATGATTGAGCTTTGATAAGCTCAGGAATACACCCAAAAACGATTTCTTGTGTAATTTCAACCAAATTGTTGAATTGTAATAACTTATCTAGTACAGATATTGGGAAATAATTAAATCTGCCACCGTTTGACATTACTACTTACTTATGAAAATGTAGTTTCATGATGCAATGTCGAGCAATTATATAGAATTACATGCGGCGAATGATAAGAGATTCATCGATAACGGCCAAGGGTGTGGCCGATCGACCGATTGACACCTGCGACCGATGAGTGATGGCCGATAGTCCAGTGATAGCTTGTAATCGCGGAATTAAACAAAACTACCGATAAGCTACCGAGCTTTGATTGATTCTAATGAACCCATTTGGTTTTTCCCAGTCAGGTATCTAGTATGATAGGTATCCCACGGGTACCTGTTTTTTACAGAACAGTGAACATTATTTTATAAATGGCCTCTCATCATTTTGCTTTGATCTGGACTTCAGAATAGTACAACAGACTCTGGAGTATGGGATCCGGTTGAATGATACCATAGACGAGAAAGACTATGTAAGGCATCCATTATACAAAATTTGCTTGGTTTTGTACCATACACCCGTGTTGTAATACTGGTAGAAATCCAAATATTCTCCTACCGACTAACCAACTCAAAGTAATTTCGATTATTTTACGTTTAATTACACGGGGATACTGAATAAGTAGGCACATTAATTAAATACTTAAACAAATTTCTCGACGTCAAAGTCGGCATAAATAATTCACAAATATAATACAAATATCTAGTAAGTAACAATACACAGTAGGTAATTATGTTTAACAGTTTACGAGCTATGAAGAATAATATGAAGTTGCATGGTCCGGTGGGTCCACCCGGATACCGCACGGGAATTCCCCGCTCCTGCGGCGGTAGGTATGTTGAACAGGATTTATGATCTCGTCAGCGGCTACGGTCGGCGCGTGCGCTGTTATATCACCGTCGATACTACTGTTGATGGCCACAATACAATGCAAGATATTTTACAAAGCGCAAAAGAAGTAAGTAGGTACCTATCTGATGGGAAATCAATTACTTATCCACGCGACAATGTTATTGTTTGTTTGTCATCAATAAAATCTAAATAATTATGCGTCACAGAGCAGAATTATGTCATTGACGTTGTGTATAATCGATGGTTGTGGAATTTTAATGCGATAGAAGTGCCTTTACCTACCTGCTATGAATGTCAGTTATTTTACTGTTTCAGGAAACGCGCCCGTGTAAGGTTTTCCAGAAATCACTTCAGACCCGATTTATTGACCCCAATTTTGGTATCAATAACAATAATAATTATTTTGAACTATGTGCCTATCATGGTAGACATAATTTAAGGAACTAATCAATGAGCCGGAATTATACAGGGTGGCTCGACCAGGGCAGTAGCACCCTCTCACAGAATATCGGCATAAAGTAGCTATTAAGCTGCGTTCGTGCAATGAGTGAGAGAACCGGAAGCCCAACTCTTGCTTCCCCTCCTTCTATTCTATACCCCTCCCCTTCACGTTGGCAACGTGTATTGCAAACATCGGCTACGGTAACAGGTTAAAACAAAAACATATTGCCTAAATCTAACCTATTTCCTACTAGTGATGTAACGAATGTTGGATTTTTGACATTCGCGAATGCGAATGCGAATATTTGGCTTCAACATTCGCGAATGCGAATGCGAATGCGAATGTTGACTTTCAAATAAGAAACCCTTTGAAAATTTAATGGAAAGAAAAAAAAAATTCATATAAAAAATAATAAAAGATATAAAATATTATAAACGACTTCTTAAATTACAAAAAAGCTGTTAATTTTCAAACGGTTGAATCGATTTTCGTGAAACATAGCTAAGAACACTCTCGACAGAACACCTTTCTAAAAAAGAAACAAAATTAAAATCGGATCATTTGTTTGGGCGCTGTGGCATCGTAGTGCCCAGACACACAAATACACATGTTAAACTTATAACACGCCTATTTCTCGGAGGTTAATAAAGAGCGCGCAAAATGTTAGACTTGATTGACATTTTGTGTCGACCAAAGATAGCCGAACCCATAGGTGAAAAGAACGAAGTTAGTCACATAAAGTTAATTCGAAGAAATTTGTTTTGATGTGAGGGTAGTTTAGTATTATTTCATAAATTTATTTTATATTCATATTTTACTGAGTTAATATTTTAACAAGAGCAATAGAGAAAGATCCTGTTTCTATTTTAGTTGCCTATCTCAAGACAGTTAATTTTTTTTTATTCAAATATAAGTAAATAAGCATTATGTGTAAGTGAGCTAAGTTACGATCGAGGCTGGTTTGCAGACAGAGAGTAACACGAGGGCTGTGATGTGATGAAGCCAAGGTGTGTAATTAACAATGCTCACGCATTTCATACGACATTTTACAACTTACTTAAGAGTAAAAAATATTTAGAATATTACAATCTTAATTGAAAATAAATCACAATTCACGATTTTTAAGACCTAGTGAATTGCAGGATGAATGAAAAATAAAAAAACATGGCGCGCCGTGAGTTTTTAGGGTTCCGTAGTCAAATTGGAAACCCTTAAACTTTCGCCACGTCCGTCTGCAATCACAGTAATTTTATACAGATACTATTAGGGCTAAAATACAAAATGCTAACTAGTCAAAAAATTCAGTTTATGTACCGCTAAACAACTGTTTTTAAATTTTGAAAGCAAAGTTATTCCATTGTACCTCCCGTACTTAAGAAAGGGGAGTAAAGAAAAATGTTTACACACTCTCTCGATTAAGGTATTGTTCAGTAAGTATCTTAAAACTATTTGATGGTCTCTTTGACAGTTTTTCAATATTAATTTCCATTTATGAAAAATTGAACTTCATTGTGGCCTTTTTTACTTAAGTAGCTAGATTCTTCCTTTAAATTAGAACCACATTATAAATGGTTTACTATAGGAAATAAATAGATATTTACTATTCAAAAACAATATCAGTAATTAAAAAAAAAATATCTAAATTGAGTCTCAAACCACGCACCACTGATTGTGCACCCAGTCTAATCACAACTTAATTATTTGAATTAAAAATCCTTATAAGAATTTTCATCAGTCCAAAAAGAAAATAAAAATTTATGTCACTTTTGCTGAAGATGTCTATGATGCCGGTTTAATAAATTTAGTAACAGAATTTTTTACTATTTTATTTAAAAAGGTGACTAATAGTTAATTAATTTCTGCGAAATTAATAGGTTACGTGAGCCGCCGTATTCGATGTTTCATTATCAATAAAAAACTATCACTTTTATTTCATGAGTTCCGTAGTATCGAAAAGTGGCGGGATGTCTACGGAACTCTAGAGTATGCGTAGTCCGACATGCATTTGGCTGGTTATATTTATCTATGGGTCTGGCAAAGTCGGTAACAATTATTATATTATTTGATATATAATAAATCGAATGTTTATAATATTCTTTATTTACAATGAAATTGAATGTCAAAGAAATTTATTTAAATAGTAATGTATTTATGTACAATATTTTAATAAACATCGTTTATTTATTGTTTTAAATGTGTACTATATTAAGGATTACTTTACTAAGATTTAAAAAATGTAAAGTCAATAGCACTAGTGCGTAATAAGCTGCTTTATGAACTTAAAAGCGGTGCAATAAGGGCCACCCTATGAGCAAGTTCGTTTGAATAATATATTATTCTTACTAATTGTTAACATTCCATAACCCGTCTATATAAATTTCCTTTTTGTTTTTAAAAACATTCGCCAAACATTCGCATAGATTCTTGCGAATGCGAATGCGAATGCGAATGTCAAAAAATATGCGAATATTCGCGAATGCGAATGCGAATATTCGTTACATCACTATTTCCTACCTAAATACACCTGATATCAAAATCACGTGTAACTGAAACTGAAGTCGCGTCACGGTGACAGGCATGTCTGACGTAACTTGGCGGGCAGGCAGGCAGTGTGGGCTCCCTGTAAATAATGAAAGCTCACATGACTATTTACGTGAAACTCTTGAATACATTATTTACACAACACCGTGACTCACGTTTGGTTAACAAATTAGATATCCATTGGAGATAGTTCAAGAGTTTTATTTATGTGATTTATCTCCATCAATTCAAATAAAAATATTTTCTACGAACTAGGTAACTGCTACAAGCTACAAATATAAAAAATACTGCAATATGCTTAGTATATTGGTGTACAAAAACTTCAAGTACTTATTGGTGTACAAAGCTTACTGTTGGTTAGCGGGGTCGCGTCGTAACCGAGAAGTTCCCGGATCGATCTCCATCCTGGCATTAAACTATGGACATATTTTGTCTACTTACACCTAGCACAAGCTTTAGTTCAGTGGAGGGGCTATTTCTGAGTAATGTTATATTCTCACACTGCCAGTAAACTAAAAAATATTTTAGAACGATGTTTCTTTACGTGGCTTGGGGTAGAAGATGAATGTCCGAAATCGTCACGCTCAAAAAGCGTTATACGCAACTTTGTAACGTCCACAGTGAAAAAGTTAACTTAAAATCAACTAGATGGCGTAAGTGAGTTATTTGGTGAATCCAAAGAACTTAGCGGTGAACTTCGCTCCCGCCGGGTTCTCCGGACCGCATATTTTTTAAAATTGTGAACTGGTCAACAATTGACCCAGATGGAATGTGACAGTGAGACCGAAGGTGTGACTGGAGTCAGCGTGCCACATCCACTGCTATATAATATGTAGCTGTCGCTATCAAATGCTGGACAAAGTCCTCCTCTAACTTGCGCCATTCATCAAGTAAGGATAAGAATACATCCTTAAGTTTTAATAGGTTTTTTTACAAAAATAGTGTAATGTAAGATTAGTTTTAATTTGCACTTCGCTGATTATCCAATAGAGCCGATAAAAGCCGTGGCAACATCGGAAACCCCCAGCACTGATGAGTACTAATCACACAAGAACCAAGCGATTCGTTTTGTGCCACGCTCTGCTTCGTACGGACACCTAGCTTGACGTCCGCCTGAGCATCCGTTTCGTATCTTTCAAGGTGCATACTTTTATATGCTTGAAGCCTGAATACCCGTAAAAGTGCTACGCGACCTGCAGGCCCCCTGCAGCACATATCGATATATATCGATCTCCATATATCGATTTGCAGTGGCCACGGGCGTGCGGAGGGAGGGTGCAAGGGGGATCTTAAACTAAGATAACGAAATCGAAATGCGACGAAACGAAGTCCAAAAATCCATCCGTAGGTAGATTCTAGTTACCTACATATTGTTGTTCTACTTTATATTTATTTTTAAACGTTTAACGACCGTGGAATTGAACTACTTGAATTAGTCGACAAAGTGAATACTTTAATTAATTTTTTACTCCCCGTAACTATCTACTTACTAAATGGAACAAAAAAGTTGCGCGCATAATTACGTAAATAAACGTAGCAAAAAGTTATGCCCGAGTTTCTTCCGCCGGATCTACTCGACGAGTCCACGGTCTGTTTCGGTTTTTCCTAATTATATCTACTTACCTAAATCTAACTAAAACATACATTACGTAGGTAATAATAAAGTTGGTTTGATGGTCTCGATACATTTAAAATAACCACAAAAAGCTTACAAAGGGATAAACTAAGTTAGGTAGAGACAAGCTGTAGACAACTATTTTCAAATAAATAAGGTTTTCTTTTCAAATAAATAAATAAACAATTGACTACCTACAGCTCATATACGGGCTAGCCTGGCCAGGGTAGTACCACCCTCGCACAGAAGATCGGCGTAAAGTATTTATGATAGTTGCATTTCGTACGATGAGTAAGAGAGCTGGAAGAAATTCTCCAAATTATATTCCACTCCCCTTCAGGTCGGCAACGTGTGAGCAATACTAATGCCTTTGGTACCTACTTATTGCAAGCATCCATAGTCTGCTATAACTGCTTAACATCAAGCGAATCGTACGCTTGTTTGCTAAGTTTTTTATATAAAAAAGGACTATGAAAAGGAAATTACCTAGCTAATAACTTATATTGTGATGACGGCTTGATCTACATAATTATTTGAGCTTAGTCCGCTGGCTCGCTGCACGGGTGGTGGGTTCTGTTCCCGTCGGGGCTAATTTGGGAAATAATAATTACTTAATTCTCCCTGGTTGTCTTCTTACTGGGATCGCTCTCAATCTATTGTACGGTATACGTGGTCCACACCTACTTAGGGCCATACAATAATTGATGTATGTTCGACGGATGCTCTTGTGTTCCTTACCGTCAAGCTTCCATATATTACCATATAAGGGCATATGGTACCAACAACAGTGTACCTAATAAATGACGTACAGTCACCTACGTAAAATCTAATCCCAGAAAGAACGCAATAACTTTTAATGAGTGATTCACTGGCATCACATACCGGCCGCGGCGTGATGGACGATCTAAATATTATACCTACATTATAAAAATACGCCGTCATATGAAATATTCGCGGTGTAAATTATATTTTTGTTTATTAAATTTGTAGAGTGAATCATGCATGGTTCATTGTAACTATCTATGAACGATGCATGCAAATACTTTCAATAGGACCTCTGTATATAGTTCAATGGGGGTGATTTTTTTATATTATACATATTTGTTTGATAAATTATATAATACCGTGATAATCCCTGTATTTCCCATACCTAGAGGTACACATATTTTGTCTTATTTTAATAGGGTTAGTCCATTAACACGTGTAAATTCCAACTGATTTCTATGGATTAATTGATAATCCGTGTTATTGGATTACATAGTGTAGACTTCCAGCCTCTGCAGCTCTAGCGAAGTACTATGTTAATAGGAGATGTTAGCTCTATATGGTTACTAGAGTTCATTAAAAATATCACGTATTATGTGGCTCTACCGCTCTACATAGCTCTACTATAAAAATAATCATAGAATCCAAATCCACTGACGAGTAGGTTACATACATACAATACAGTACAGAAATACCCCATCGTTCAAAATATTCGCGTTATAAATAAAACGTTTTTGCACGAAATTAGCAGAGTGATTCAGAGTTCAGCACAAAAACAATGTTAACCTTATAGCGCGGACTGTACCAGATGTTTGGTGGTTTATGTAGTGACCGTTAAACAGATTTAGAGCTTATAAATAGTTGATAGATCTGAAATACTTTTATGTACTAGCGTCTTTAATTGTATTGCTTCGTTTGATAAAGACCTACTTAAGATACCTATACCTACACTCTAAATTTATTAAAACTAAGGGTTGGCTTGCAAAAAATGTAGTAGGCAGAGTCCGAAGTATATATTATAATAATTAATAAAAAATACCATTTTGCCATTTCCCGTCTAGGAAAGTCTATATGATTATGCAAAATAAATCGAAAAAGGGCGGTCTCCGGAATTAATTTGATATCTACGGCCGACGCACTTGAAATTAGAATGCGTGTGTAAGTGCCTGCTATGAAAGGATTATACGTACTCTGCGCGCACGCAGTCGCGAGGAGCAGCATCTTAAATAATAAATACTTAAATATGTATTGCTGCCGAGCCATAGAAAATACTCGCACCAATGTCATCGCAATAACCTCATCCTCATTTTTACTTGGAACACAAATAAAAATATTATTTTGAGGGCGTTTTATGAGCCCGCTGTACAAAACGCACCCACTGGAGTTCTTACGGCATTACACATAGTTAAAACTGTTAATTTTTCAGGAACTCGTGGGTATTCGAACTATAAATACACTACCAGAGTTAAGCTCGTGCGCACGTTAGATACCATTACCTATTTTTTACCAATTCAGCTTAACAAAACATTTTAGCTTGTGCCGCGGGAGATCTTAATACGGATCTATCACATTTAATTTATAGGTATAATGTAACTATTTAAGTTACCTACGATTTATGACTTTTGTTATCTACAATTAGAGCCAATTCTTAGAGCCTGACCAAAAATAAGCTGAGACGTGTTTTATCTTTGTAATAAGTAGATACCTAGGTACGCATAGGAATAAGATATTTTTCAGAGGCTCTACTTTTAGTGAAATCAAGTAAAGTAGAAGACGGTAGAGTCTCTAATATCGCTGCCCAAGAAAGTACTAGCACCGCCCGCATTGTCAAACAATTTATTACCAAACTCGTGCAGACCGCGGGACTCTACCAAACACGAGTTACTAAAAAAGAAGATAAAACGGAGTGCATATACCTACTCTACAAGATTAGGTACTGATGTTCAAAACCCTTCTCAGATACCCGCGACGCTTGCCCAAAGAGTGGTCGCTCTATATTTTTTGATGAAGATACCATCTCTATTTATGTATGCCACATTTTATTGTTAAAATGATCAATCGATCACATCTTGTCACCAGCCTATCTCTAAAGCGGCGTCTATTGGTCCGCAACTTCACGCGACACTGTGTAAGAGTTCACGGGGGTGGGGTCGTGACGATGCGCCTGCTCACTACGTCACTCGGTGACGTGACGGACAAGAACAGAGCTCGCAGAACTATACCCGCCAGCGCCACGTAGGAGTTTATGACATTGGTGGATATTCTGTTCGTAGTACATACACACCACAACTTACCTACCACTAAGCACTTTATTTTCCATCCCTATCGTAACAAATGGGCGAGATAGAAAATACTTTAAGAATTCTTTGGTCGCAAGGTAAGATATAGCTTCAAGGAGGTTACTTAAAAATAATATACTGATCGAAGATCGGAAAAAGTCGAAAAATTCGGTATTAAGTAAGTATTTGATTTATCGAATAGGTAGGGGAGGTACCTATATAATTTATGTGGGACCAGAATTTTAGAACAAGAAAAAGAAACAGAATGAACACTGCCTGTCCATTTCCTGAAAGCAAAATGTTGATATTTTGATTATTATTTAGACTACAGTAAAAGTATAGGGGCCTAGGGGCCTCCATCCGTTATGGTCTAGCGGTCTAGGTTATGTTTTTCCCAAGAGAAGGTCACGTTTTTGTTTTGCATTATTATAAAATGTGTTTGTTGATAATATTCTAACTTGACACTGACGAAATAACTATTTAAGCGTGAATTCTATTTTAAAAGAAAGAAGAAGATTTGTGTTTTAATGATTAGTTGCTACAAGAAGCTTAGAATACCACTGGAGATATCACGTAGAACTATGGAGTGAAGACAGGTTTTTTTACATACATACTAGTGATGTAACGAATATTCGCATTCGCATTCGCATTCGCGAATATTCGCATATTTTTTGACATTCGCATTCGCATTCGCATTCGCAAGAATCTATGCGAATGTTTGGCGAATGTTTTTGAAAAACAAAAAGGAAATTATCTATAGATAGATGTATATGGAATGTTAACAACTAGCAAGAATTATATATTATTTAAACAAACTTGCTCAAGGGGTGGCCCTTATTGCACCGCTTTTAGGTTCATATAGCAGCTTATTACGCACTAGTGCTATTGACTTCACATTTTTAAATCTTAGTAAAGAGTTATCCTAAAAATAGTAAACATTTAAAACAATAAATAAACGATGTTTATTCAAATATTTTACATAAATACATTAACTATTTCAATATATTTCTTTCACATTCCATTTCATTGTAAATAAAACATATTATAAACATTCGATTTATTATATTTCAAATAATATAATAACTGTTACCGGCTTTGCCAGACCCATAGATAAAACCGGCCCAATGCATGTCGGACTACGCATACTCCAAGGTTGCGTAGACATCTTGCCACTTTTCGATAATACGGAACTCATAAAATAAAAGTGATGTATTTTTTATTGATATGAGACATATAATACAGCGGTTCACGTAAACTATTAATTTCTGCGAAATTAATAAACTATTGGTCACCTTTTTAAATAAAATTGTAAAATAGTACTAAATTTATTAAACCGGCATCATAGACATCTTCAGCAAAAGTGACATAAACTTTTATTTTCTTTTTGGACTGATGAAGATTCTTACAGGGATTTTAATTCAAATAATTAAGTTGTGATTAGACTGAGTGCGTGGTGCGTGGTTTGAGACTCAATCCAAACTTGAGATTTTTTTAAACTAATTATATAGATTTTGAATAGTAAAGAACTATTTATTTCGTATAATAAACCATTTATAATGTGGGTCTAATTTAAACGATGAATCTTGCTACTTAATTAAAAAAGGCCACAATGAAGCTCAATATTACGTAAACGGGAATTAATATTGAAAACTGACAAAAAACCTTCAAATAATTTTAAAATATTTACTCAACAATACCTCAATCGAGGGGGTGTGTAAACATTTTTTTTCGCTCCCCCTTCTTACCTACGGGAGGTACAATGGAATAACTTTTCTTTCAAAATTTTAAAAGTTTTTTAGCGGTACATAAACTCAATTTTTTGACCTAGTTTTCAGTAGTTTAGCCCTAATAGACTCTGAATAAAATTACTGTGATTGCAGACGGACGTGCCGAAACTATAAGGGTTCCGAGTTAGACTACGGAACCCTAAAAACTAAATTAAGATTGTACTCTAAATATTTATTACTCACAAGTAAGTTGTAAAATGTCGTTTGAAACGCGTGAGCATTGTTAATTACACACCTTGGCTCCATCACACCACAGCCCTCGCGTTAGTCTCTGGCTGCAAACCAACCTCGATCGCAACTTAGCTCACTTGCACATAATGCACTTATTTACTTATATTTGAATAAAAAAAAATACTGTCTTCAGGTAGGCTACTAAATTATAAATAGGATCTTTCTCTAGTGCTCTTGTTAGTCTAATTAAAATATTAACTCAATAAAATGTTAATATAAAATATATTTGATTAATGAAATAATACTAAACTACTACCCTCAAATCAAATCAAATCTCTTCGAATTAAGTTTATGTGACCAACTTCGTTCTTTCAACCTATATGGGTTCGGCTATGTTCGGCCGACACAAAATGTCAATCCAGTATAATATTTTAAGCGCTCTTTATTAATCCCCGAGAAATAGGCGTGTTATAAGTTTAACATGTGTATTTGTGTGTCTGTCTGTGGCATCGTAGCGCCCAAACAGATGATCCGATTTTAATTTTGTTTCTTTTTTAGAATGGTATTCTGATCGAGAGTGTTCTTAGCTATGTTTTACGAAAATCGATTCAAACGTTTGAAAATTATCAGCTCTTTTGTAATTTAAAAGTAACATCGGGGGTTTTTTTTTCAATTTAGGGTTTCTTATTTGAAAGTCAACATTCGCATTCGCATTCGCATTCGCGAATGTTGAAGCCAAATATTCGCATTCGCATTCGCATTCGCGAATGTCAAAAATTCAACATTCGTTACATCACTAATACATACATATGCTCTGACCCTCTCACACTTCATCTGAAATTGCCATGATAAACACAAAAAAATACCCAAACTAACGTGTGATGAGCGAAGATTTCGCAAGTCCATGGTTTTCGTGTCTGTTTTTTTATGGATTTTATTTACATATTACATATGCGCAATTGGAGAATCCTCTTTTGACTTCAGTATTTATTTTTATACAGAAAACCAAAAAATATATCAACCGTTCACTTTCCTGATTGTCGGTAGCTGTTATTTTAATAATTTAGCAACACTGATAGAACACTCAATTTGACACTATGGCCAAACTGTCCAAGATTTTCAAGCACTTCGCATTTTTAAATTAGTTTAATGCTTAAATAAAAGTGTATTCTTGTAATTTAAACGATGTATTGTGTTGTGCAAAATTGCAGAAGTGTATGGATACCAAACTCAAACATTAAGTTACACGGGTAATTGTATTTTACGCTAATCACCGTATTTAACCATATTTATATTATTTTTAACGGGAGACATAATAAAACATCAATAAATGATTATTATTAGTATTGTGTGGCTATTGATTAATGATATAACAGTTTATGTTGTACTTTTCGTACTATATTCATTTAGTTTTTACATGAACATTTGACCTAAGAATGGTGACCATCATCTCACTGTATTTCAGATTTTCTGAGTAAGGAAGGATACATAAGTATTATACTAATCATATGTTCCAAAGTCAAAAATATCATCTTATTACACTTATTTGAGTACCCACCATATATTGTGATTGTGCTAAGTTTATAAGTACCACAATCACAATGGGTACCTATTTTATGACGGGTGCGTATACCTAACTTTGCCCCCTGCACACTTCGACCCTAGGCAGGAGCCGAGCCGGCGCGGCGTTCAACTCGCATACGTGCTCGCACTGGTACCGCGCTGTGAGTTAGTGACAGTTAGACCGTCACGCAGAGAACGCGCGTAAGCTCGAATGCCGGTTGGGTTATTTATACAAACAAATAAAATTTGAGTGCCTGTTTGTAATATCAAAATAACACATTTTCACTAAATCCATATGCAAGTACATACTCGTACAGTACATAGGTAACAAAAAAGCGGGTTGAAGCGGTTTGTTCCGGGTAATCTCCGAAACGGCTGGACCGATTTTGACGGGACTTCCACAGATAGCTGAAATATATTAGCTGATACATATCGCATATTTATATTTTTAAATTTTAAGTAATTTTGGAAATGGTTTCACTGGCTTGTTTCATTTTTTTTTACTTGTTTATGATGAGTGAGTTTATAACGCGTATCAACATATGTGATGTGACTTAAATGCTTGTATCTTTTGATTGCGGTGACTTGGAAGCTTTATAAATTATTGATTCTTCTTCTTTCTTTAAAAATATGTTCCAGTAATAGCAATAACAAACACATTTAATAACAACGTCTAAAGACGCCCGAAAGAAGCGAAGCTTTGCAGTAGATATTAGATATATTATAAGTGGCGTGCATAGGGTTTTGAAACAGGGTAGGCAGAGTGTAACATAAAAAAATACTTTATTCAGAACCTTTATCAACAAAGGCCATAGCACGTTGGGTGCATCGGTTCTCGTCCGATCACCGAAGTTAAGCAACGTCGGGCGCGGTCAGTACTAAGATGGGTGAACGCTTAATGGACACGCGAAATTGTGAAGTATTCTTATTTTTTAGATATATTTAAATTATTACCAATGTTCTATGTAACCTTCAAGCGATATTTAGTATAAAGCTAAGGGCGCCGCAGCTCTGACGTCATCGTGTAACGCGTAACTCGTAACGCTTTTCACCGTTTTAGTGGCCGGGCAGCGAGCGCCCCGAACGTCCGTAAAGAAGCTTCGCTTCAATACAATACAAAAATCAGGTGTGATGTGATTAAGATTAGAAAAGTCATGATAACATGACTATTCATTATCATCAAACAATCTATTTACTATTCTAATAAGTTTTGTGGTAGCTTCACTTCCACTGGAATTGGGATCACCACTGTTGCACAAGCAATCAATAGCATCAGCGACAGAAGAACTGAGTGTCTGCGCTGCAAGACGTACATATATGTATTTATTTTTATACTATGATAGTTGACATGTCCACCTGTAACTTTTTGGACAATTTTAACCCTTCTTTCAATTGCACCATGTGAAGTTCTTTAATAAATTTAAATGACATTTCCGTCCGGCGTTGTTAATGTGACCGTAATGAGAACCAAAAGGGCAAACCTTTATGAACTAGATCGACGTCACTGCAACCAGCTACAACCTTCCGGGGAGTTTTTACAGGGCGGTTCACCGTGTTATGATATTAGGCGGGAGTTTTGCAATCCTCATAAGATGAAGGTGATACAACACAGATGGTGACGGAGTGGGACCCACAGAGCCAGTGCCGCGCCGCGTCGTGTGACTGCACTCGTACCATTGTGCCATTGTATCGCGTCAGGAATTGAAGAATGCTAAATATTAAATTATTCATTATATATATTCATTTATCCATATTGTATGTGCGTACTAGTGACGCTGCTCCTGCTAGTGACGCTGCTCCTGCTAGCCGCACCTGTCGTGTATGGACATTCAATTCAATATCTAATTTGGTTTACGTACACTACCCGTCAACACTTGTGAGTTCACAAATTGAGAGTGAGTTATCCCATCGTTCATGTTATACTGCCATTTCAATCTTCCAGTGTACACTGGTACCTGTATGTAATTGTATAATAAGACAACATGCATGACATACGAATCATTATTGAAATGATCTGATTTAGAGATACAATTGTTATTATTATTAGATTTATGTTTAAATTGTACTCTACCTATAATCAGACATTTCTAGTAAGCTTTAAAATATGCGTTGCATCTAATAAGCAGTGTACTTTGTTAACACATATGTCTTGTAACGATCTTGACTGCGCTTTTGATATGTCATTTTGTACTGGTATGACATAAGAAACATTGACATTTCTAAGATCGCTCTCTCAGACTTGAGATCGATTTATTAATATGGGCCCGAAACCGTCAGTCCTAAACTTGAGATCCGATGTTGTCACCCTAAAGAGAGAAGCAACAAACACGTGACGTTATTCAAGGTCATATTTCTTTGCTTCGAAACATTGTTCGTGTTAAAACATCCAGTGTTATGTATAAAGTTCTTGAGTTGCTAAAATATATTTTACAGGAGCTTATCACTGTTCATTATTTTATTTAAGTTTTATCTTGGAGACTTTACTTTTTAATGAAAAAGTTTCTTAAATATCAATAAAATTATAAAATAAATATTTTATACTTAAAATAAATATGAAAACTATTTTGGTAGCTGTCGGCTGATTTCGATTTCATTTATTTTTTCATCCTGGCAATAATATGTGGTTGCTTACACGTCAAATGGTTTACCCGAGTTTTAGATTCGATAAAAATGTTCAATATTTATCGCTAAAAGGTATTATTAGTTAGTTTAGAAGTGAAGATAATAAAAATAATAACATTGGGAACAGTTCATGTGTAGACATAGTACTTAAATCATTCCTGGACGTTACAACTAATGCATAAAATAAATTAGGCTTATCAGAAAATGGGTGAGTGTTTAGATTGTAAGGTGCTAAAATGTTTAATAGTTGGCTAATAAAAGTGTGTAATGATAATTTTGTGGTATTATATCGCAGGTGGTCTATTTAGTTATTTTCGAGGATTGTTGGGCGCGCGAGAAATGCGGATTTTGATCCTGGGTTTGGACGGTGCCGGGAAGACGACGATTCTTTACAAATTACAGGTCGGGGAGGTTGTCACAACCATTCCTACGATCGGTTTTAACGTTGAGCAAGTGACGTACAAAAATCTAAAGTTCCAAGTGTGGGATCTCGGCGGACAGACGAGTATCAGGTGAGCTCCTGATGATGTATAGGTTAGGTTCGTTAGCCATGGCTATTGTTCTACTGCAGTTTGTCGCCAACAAGGTTACCGGATGCTAAGTAGGCTGTCATTTCAAGAGATATTGTATTTGTCATGACAATTATACACTTATGTTCCTACTGTGGGGGCTGCCATTCTTGGCAATTATTGATAAAGCCATAGAAGAACAAAAAAATGAAAAATGAAACATAAATCATCAAATAATATAAGAAAACTTCAATAAAGTACTTTTTCCTTGGAGGCCACCGGGCCCCCTGGTGCCACTCAGCCCATAGGCAGTTGCCTACATTACCTCTATGGTTAATCTTGCTCTGCCTCTTGGTCACATAAATAAGGAATTTTGACAGCAAGAGGCTTAGGAATATTCTGATATGTCCCAATAAGACCATAGACTGCATATCACTAGTTACAGCCTTCATTTAATGAATTCTTATTATTTATTAGTTGTAATTGCCACATCATAATTTAAATGTACTTTACATAATTATTTTTCCATGTGTATATGTTTCAGGCCTTATTGGAGGTGTTACTATGGGAACACGGATGCAATTATATATGTAGTAGACTCGGCAGACAGAGATCGAATAGGAATATCTAAAGATGAATTAGTTCACATGTTAAGGGTGAGTATTTAACTAACATTCATTAAAATAGTTGTGAATCATTAGCAGCAAGCATTACCAGCATGGACTTTGAGGATAAAATGTAGTCTATTATATTATTATTTCATATTTTTATTGAAATCTGTTAAGCGGTTTTTGAATGATGCTAAGACATCTAACAAAAACACTAACACCCTTTAAAATTTTAATAAGGATTTTTCTATATTATTCTGATCAGATCCTACGTTTTGAATTACAAATAGTTAGATACTGAGAGGCAATTCTTTTAAACCATTACATTGCCAATTAATTGGCTTATTAGTTGGGTTTCAAAGGGATATCGCAACTGCCTCATGTAAATACCAGTAATCAGGATAGACTGATCCTAATGAAATAGGAAAAGAGCTGGGAAAAAGTAGGTTATTTGACCCATGAAACTATTAATTTGAAGTCATAATTTAAATTGATTTGTTGTGTACATGTTTGATAACAGTTAATTAAGATTACAACAGATACCAATCTAGAATTATCTGTTTACATGGTTTCATGAGTTTCTTGTTAATCTATTAACATTGTTTCCTTGAGTTACTTTTTGAAGAGGAAATAATTTCCTGATGATAACTCCTATGTAAAGTAAAGTAGGTATCAAGTTTTTGTTGTTACACCAAAAAAATATTAATTTTGATGATTCCATCAAAAACGAGTCTAAAAATGTTGCTCAGTTCCCAAGATGGGACTCATGTTCTTAATAAAACTGCCAGAAATATATGCTGAAGGCCTCTAAGCATTATTTGGGCGCATTCTACAGCCCACCACCACTACACATCTTGGGTCAATCAGAATACCCATGTACTAAAATGATGATATCATCAAAACATTATGGGTTCCCTCACAATGTTTTTGCTTTGTCATTCAACAAGTGATAATCTTAATTAGAAATAGCCTAGACAATACAATATGACAAACAATTACATATCTCAGGAAGAGGAGTTAGCCAACGCGATCCTCGTGGTGCTCGCCAACAAGCAGGACATGGCGGGTTGCCTGACGGTGGCCGAGGTGCACCAGGCGCTGGGGCTGGACGCGCTGCGCGACCGCACCTTCCAGATATTCAAGACCTCCGCCGTGCGCGGCGAGGGGCTCGACCAGGCGATGGACTGGCTCTCCAATGCGCTGCAGGCCAGGAAATAACACCTAAACTAAGGTAAAGAGCTAAGCTTTAGGCGCCGCAAAATAATTGACTGTTTCTAGCTAATCGTATAATGTATACTATGGCGGAGGTAGAAATAAGTCGAACCACTAACAGAATTACGAAAATTGAAAATTTTGAACTAAATTTAATGAACACCATTTGTATGCCTGGTGTCCTACTAAGGTACGAGTATCGCGAGTCTTCCTTCCGCGCCCGCACATATTGTGGTATCATCTTCCTGCCAAAGTCGTCTTCCCTTTGCACTGCATCATGGGGTTCTTCAAAAGGCATGTTTACTGGTCTCTGAAAGGCCAGCAGTGCATCTGCTCCCCTAAAGTTGCAGAAGTCCTGCGCGACGGTCACCACTAGTAAGTTAGTTAGTGCGCCTACCTAGGCAATAAGAAAAATTAAAATATAAGGTTTTCTCTTCGTATGGTTATTCTAGGTAGGTATGTTGTAAATAGTTGTATGATGATAAATCAGTTATTTAAATCGGTAGTGATTTATTTTCTGAACACAACTTTGTGGAGTATTTAATGCATTTGTCCCTTTCATGTCCAGGGCACCGTGTCTCCCCTCAAACAAAAGGGGATAACTAAATGAGTTCTCAAAGATCTTTTTTTTTATTAATTCTTGTCCAGGCTTAAATACTAGCCGTACCCGCGACTTTATTCGCGTGGAATTTCCGCACTTTAATTTAGTTTAATTTTCTGGAATAAAAATCTTCTGTAGTTGAGGTTTTGATGTTGTTTCGATAACATTCACACGTTTCCACGTAATAACTGCACCGACAGACAGACAGACATTTCCAAATTGTCCGTTATGATAATATCTGCTATGATATTCTTTTTATAAAATTAGTCATGCTCAAACATTGTCCATTCGTGGTATATGTAATATCACCTACTTGTATCAATTATTTCCTTCGGTTTACACGCTTTTTACTAACCACAGGTAAGGAAATATTTATTTCATTACTCATACTCTGAAAGTAGGTCTGAAGTTGCCTGAGGAGCGGGTTGAAAGTAATACTTTTCCGGCCCGGGAGAATCGCTTTCAACTGACAGCTGTCAAATTATAAAAAAAAAACTAGTTCCACTTTCACATTTCTATGGAACCATGTTCAAACTTTTTCTACAGTCACTCAATTACAGCACGATGTAAAATTGAAATAACATAAAGTTAAGTATTAATTAAAGAATATATATTTTTAAATGACTTAATTATAATTTAGTTTCAACAATTTCTTTAAAATAACATAGATTTGGGCAAAATATTTAAAGATGAAGATGAAAAATAATGGCTAAATAATGAAGTTGGCCGGCCAACGAAAAAAAACCAAAATAGGCGGCAATCCGATCTTTATTTTTTTTTTCGAGTTGTAGAGTATTGTTCATACTTCCTTGTATTATTTCTTTAACCAATTCCTGTTTTTATTTTTACTTTCCTTGTATTCGAAATCAAAAACACAGTATTTACCTCGGGTGAAAGACTTATTTTGTCCCTCGAACTATTAGCGCCCTCGCTACGCTCGGGCGCCAAACCCCGTCTCGGGACTAAATAAGTCACTTTCACCACTCGTGTAACAATGTACTATTTTTCTTTCTGCCCTAATTCGTTATTACGTACTAGCTGAGCCCGCGACTTCGTCCGCGTGGAATTTAACTTAACAAAAAAGCCCGCTCCCGCGTGCTGAGCCCGCACGACAGAACCCATTTTTTAATTTTTTTAATTTTGTTTTTCTAAAATAAAAGTAGCCTAAGTTACTGCTTATAACACCAGCTATCTACCAGTGAAAGTCCCGTCAAAATCGGTCCACCCGTTTCGGAGATACTCTTTGATTTCATGTGTTTTTATTTTTTTACGCGGAACCCTAATTGTTTTTCAAAAAATAAAGTAGCCTAAGTTACTCCCTATTACATCAGCTATCTGCCAGTGAAAGTCCCGTCAAAATCGGTCCAGCCGTTTCGGAGATTACCCGGAACAAACACACAGACAGACAGACCGACAAAAATTTTTTAAATCGCGTTTTTGCTATAGGTGTCGTATGTACTTTCATATGCATTTAGTGAAAAGGTGTTATTTTGATATTACAAACAGACACTGCAATTTTATTTATTTGTATAGATTATGGCGGGGACGGACCGGGGCCGAACCGCGAGTGGTACAACCAATATTTTATTTTGCCCTTATTTTAAAATGTTTTTTCAGTTTATATTTGTTTTTTTTTTAATTCTCGTAATGACGTTTGAAGTCCGTGTACCTTAGCTGGGCCAGCGTAGGCGACTCTATATTGATGATTCCCAATGGTGTCCAATGATGACACCGAAATCCTTCGACAAGTCACGGGGCAAAGCTAAATTGTCTTGGAACGCTATTGGCCCAATCCCATAAAAAAATATGAATACTGTACTTTAAGTCTCCGATTAATTTGATTATTATTATATTTGCAGGCTACATCTGAAACTGGCGAGTGACACAAAGGCTTGAAGTGTGCGAGTGCGATGGACAGATATGAAATAGTCAAATAATATAACGCCAATAATTTTAGAATGCAGCGCCGTCGCCGAAATCGTGCACGATACTTAGCAAGGAATTTAAATTTGGAATCTTTCCATCCACCAGCAGCGCCGCTAGCGGGAACTCGCCGCGTTATTAGCAAGTGTTTGGAAATGTTCCCAATCGAATACCTACATTGTTTCGGTCGCTACCAATACTCGTACTTTAAACAGATATGTTTGAATTACAAAGTAGATAGTTTTAAGGAGTCATGTTATGAACTTTTTTGTATGATTTTTGCATGGATTTCTTTGATCTCGTTGGTAATTTAAGATTGAGATATACGGATGAAAACGTAATTTAAAAAGTCATCTATTATTCTATTAACGGTACAATCTATAACTGCGTTCGCGCGCCGCACCTGTTGGGCATGTTTTATCTATGGTCGACAGGGCAACGTCTCGGTTTTTTGTTTGTTTATTAATTAACAACAATATACCGTTAACATTACGACCCTAAGGATCACTAGCGCCCTCTTGACAGATGTCACTTCTTAATTACCAGCTTTGTAAATGTCATGAATTGAATGTTGGTTTTGGAGGTAGTATGTGGTTTTTTATCGTCTTTGCACTTTCTTGCACACAATTAATCCATTATAATGTAAAATATTAATATCAGTTTGTGACTTTCACGCTCTGTTATCTGGGCGGGTCGGAAACGCGCTACTGTCACGCAATTTAAAAAAACATTGTTTTCGAGGAAGCCTATATTACTAAGTAGAATTTATATTGTTTATGGCTAATAGACAATTTAAGATGAGTGCACATATTTCGGCCGACGGCGATATTTAATTAAAGATACAAATTGTTTAGTTGAAGGATCGTATCGAGTCGTGTGTCGACGGGTGTATACATAAGTTATTATTAATTACTATATATTTTGTAACAGTGACGATCACCAAGCTATAATTTATGCTGTAAGATAGAATATTGTTCCAAATACAATATCATGTATTATATTTGATTATATTTTATTTTATTAATTCCCGATCCTGAAAGGCGTGGGTGGGAGACCCGACCGATAAGGATTGAGGGCTCCAACTGATAAAATTGGTACTTCATAACCAATTATGTAAGTAATTACATAGAAATTGGAGCGAAATAAGTGTGACAAAGCAGGCTCAACTGTTGAGTTAAATTTTTCGTCTATGGTAGAATAATATAAGCATTGATATACGGATGGTGGGCATGTAATGAGATGACCATGGGTATTCGTTTTTGTAGGCAATGCATTAATAAATATTTCATTACTTATACTCGGAAAGTAGGTCTGAAGTTGCCTGAGGAGCGGGTTGAAAGTAATACTTTTCCGCCCTAGGGAGAATCGCTTTCAACTGACAGCTATAGGCGGCAATCCGAGCGTATTTCTACTTCTACTTCCACTTCAACTTCTACTTCCGGTCGGTCGGTCAAGTCGGTTAAAAATATGATGGTTACTTGTTACAGCCCAATCCCAAACTAAGGACGCCCAATCCCAAACCAATGGACGGCAAAATAGGTGGCAATCCGATCTTCATTTGTTTTTTCGAGTTGTAGAGTATTGTTCATACTTCCTTGTATTATTTATTTAGCTAATTCCTGTTTTTATTTTTACTTTCCTTGTATTCGTAATGAAAAGCACAGTGTTTACCTCGGGTGAAAGACTTATTTTGTCCCTCGAGCTATTGCCGCCCTCGCTACGCTCGGGCACCAAACCCCGTCTCGGGACTAAATAACTTGAGAGGTGTCAAGGGACACCCGGATGGAACGAAGTTGCAATATCCGGAAGTTGTGCAGAAACACTGTCAGGATACATTATTGTTATTATTATGTACATAAAACCTGTATACACTCAACAAAACTAATCGTAAAAGTAAACGTAAAAGTAAGTCGCGACACCACACTGTTCAATGCGAAATAGAAAGACGAATAAGACACATATAGCGAAAAAAGTGTCGTTACACATAAAACGTGTCGGTAACACACTTAATTTTTTCCGGCAAGCCTCCTTTCGCAACGCGCGATAAGGAACTTCGTTCCAATAAGTTACTTTCACCCCTAGGGTAACAATGTACTATTTTTGTCTTAAAAATATTATTCGTCACTATTTGAATAATATTAACTCGAAAATTATACTAAAACAAAATTTAGAGGCCTCTTTTTAAAATCTTGGTATTAAATATTAAGTTGTGACGCTTTCTATGTGAGATATATTGATAAAGATGCTCACACACCGTTGCAACTGAGCATCAAAGTCTGTAAAAAATATAGTCCTAGGATCTTAAGATGGATAATAAATCTAATTTTTTTTGCTTGGGTTATATAACTATCTTGGACCGTGCATGGACTTTTAGTTCGAAGTCTTTGGCTTGTACCTCCCCGAAAGGGCAAAACAGCGCGAGAAGTAAAAATGCCTTGACTGACTTGACTAAACAGCCCTGTTTGTCTTTGGCAGAATAATTAGATCCTTAACTTTCTTCAATCACCAGATTATTAAAAAATATGGGTTGACACATCCGTCAGTCAAATTTTTGTCGTATTGTGTTCACTTTGATTCGTGCGTTACTCACAGCAAAATGATTTTTATAAATAATACCTAATCAGCGTAGGTCCTTATAAAATATAATGAGTCGTAGAGGGGCCGACAGGCCCGGGGCGGACGGGGTCACGGAGTGGCTGCCGGTGATCGGTAAGATCTGTTGAGTACAATGATTTATTGATGACGACTCTTTATAGTGTAACGTTATCTTTACTTATAACTTTAAAGTCATAAGTCACTTTTATGTAAGTAAATCTATCAATGTAGGTATATGTGTCCTCTCAGCATCTCTCTCGCGTCCACAGGACGGGTTTCGGGTGATGAGAGTGGGATGGATGATCGGCGATGATGGTTCATCAAAACACTATCAAAATCCTCAAGCAATACCATTTCTTTGACAAATATCATTGCCCTCAAGTTGCTTTCTATTGAAATCAATGGAGCAAGTGGAATGCAGGGGAGACCTTTTACTAGGAGTTGAACAATATACTTAACTGGGCTAGAAATAAAATGAAATTAATTTACGTAATTAAATGAATGACTAACATTAATTTTGACAAGTCTCGAGGTATAATGGTCGCGAGCGTTAATATGCAGTGTGTAGTAAGTGCATGGTTGTCTTACATTGAAACGTTTGTTTATCCTGGCTTACAAGATAACAGCGGCAGTGTGTTATGGCCAACAGTATTTTCAGGGTACCATCGTTGAACCGAATGGAATGTGTGCTTCTACAATACATTCAAATTTTCAGGCGGTATCGCAGTAGGCGCGGGGCTACTGGCTTTGATCTACAAGATGTTCTTTACGCGGGACAAGACGCGATGCCTCACGCTCGCGTATAAGGACCACACGTGGCCATGCCCCAAGCACGTGTACGACAACTACGACCCCAACATGAAGAAAAAACCTTGCAATAAATAGTCACTACGCTGCACCCGTCTTTAAATTCAGAGTAATACTCCAGGTACAGGCTTGTTACCCAATCCCAATGCAGAAGGGTGATGCGTTTCTAGTCAACCTGCAGTGCTAGTGTACGCTTTTTATGTAAGGTGCTTGTATACCAAAGACCTTGCTCAAACGTTGCCGACCTAAAGAGGAGTGGTACAAAGGGGAAGGGTGGAGGTGTTGGTGGTCCGGCTATTTGACTGGTTACGCAGCTTTGATAGCTATTACACGCTATCTTCTGTGAGCGTGTGACTGCTCCGGTCAAGCCAGCCCGTATATGGTACAGTTCGTCTACTACCATCACAATTTGAAAGGACTTCGTGCGCTTTAGCGTAACCAAGTTAAGTTTTCTTACGCATGATCTTCTCAGTCGAGATCGCGTTCCGATCCGGTGGTAGATTTACCCTCGCCACCTCTCCTGGCAGCGGCCCAAGCCGAGGTCGTGTCCCTTGTGGCGCCCTTGAGCTAGCTGCCCCCCTGCCCCTCTGGCTGGAGCGCACTCGCGCTCGCCTCTGTCCGGGTGAAGTTGTTATGGCCACTCTGGCCAACAACATATAAGTAGTCAAATCAAAAAAAAAAAAAAAAAAGTTTTCTTACGCGACCAATTTCGAAAAGCTCTGAGACGATCGGATGGTTGATTGATCTTGTATAGGTTGGCAGTAGGCTATATAGGCAGTAGGTTAGTGAGTAGGTTAGTGAGTAGGCTATATAGGCAGTAGGTTAGTGAGTAGGCTATATAGGCCTATAGCTTTCGACTGCTTTACCAATCAACGTAACTATCCCTTTCTTAACTTAATATAAAAGTCGCCGGGTTAAGTTCAATATCACGCAGATATTCATTTCGACGTAAAAGTATGGTGTTTATAAAACAAAATTGGCTTTTTACAAAGCCCGAACATTGTCACAAGTATCATTAAACGATGTTTGTTGGCCGTTGGCTCCCAACAGGTGCGTGAGACGTGCGCGCGGCTGACTCAGTCTTTATCACCTCCCGTTACGGTTTACAGTCGCCCAGATTTGGAAAAATATGTAGGGAACCCTGTATGGTACGTCTTGTACGAAATAGCAGAGATATTTGCGCTAAAAACTGAATTGTATTATGTGCAGACGATGCGGTACGAAGTTTATACTTGCGGCGGTTACTTTAAGGTTCGAATTCCATAATTTATTTTAAAGTTTGGGACCGAGGTGTGCGGGCGGGGGAGGAGCATGCGGTCTGACTGGTTGCTCGAGCGACGACCGGAGGCTGCGCGCGCGCCGGCCGCAGGTACAACCACGCTCTTAATTTTATAATTAAGGTCCACGTGGCTGGCCAAGATCATATCTGCGCTCGAAAATATGCTCTTAAAATATATATGTGCTCTTATCTCTCTGGATGGGAGTTTCCTCGCCGTTTCTTAAAAAAAATCTGATTTGATATTTAAAACAACAATTTCGTTTATTTTCTTAACTAGAAGCCCGGGAATTTACAAACATTTAATAATTTGTTTGGATGGTTATCTATAAAGACTAGGGAGAGGTATGTTCCTATTTTGATACTTCTAATATTATTATTATTTTAACTTCGTTTTGTATAATTTATTTTAACATCAAGTGTATTTGGATAATGATACTAGCTAAATTATGTCTTCCTAAAGTTAAAACAGTTAAATAATAATTTGGCTCCAACATTTCTTTGTAGGCAGGGCACATTATTATTTTTATAAGTAATAATTTTATTCGTAAAGGTTACCCTTCAGGACTGTCGCGCCATCCTCAGCCCGTAAAATCCATCAAAATAATCGTGACTGGAAGCTCCCAATACTTGATAAGGGCTTATAATCGCACCGTCGCGCCCGAGTGTACAGGGCCGAGCCGTGGCACGAGTCTTGTAAAGAATTTATAGGAGAGACGGGCGCGGGTCGCGGCAGTGTCGTGCGCGCCTCGTATGCGCCTGCTCAGCGGGCACCAGTGCGCGTGCTACCGGGAAAAGTAAAAGTTTTCAGTGCAGTGGAGTGCAGTGGTAGTGCCGGAGACGTGAGCATCGGAATGGATGGCTAGGTAAACGCGAGCTTCTTTTTAACGAGAAAAAATATTCCCACGACTCTGGCAATTATATTGTAGTAGGAGACCAGCGAAAGTAGTGAGGCTTGTTTATTGTAGAGTCGAACCTTGAAACTTTACATGGGTTTTTGTTATGGTTACTATGTTGGTGATAGGTACTATTGACTCTACAAAGTTGCCTAAGTCTATTCACAAAATGAATGCTCGGCTTTTAAGTTAAGTTGAAATATTGTGTTTACCATTTTCAAAGCATTATGGAGCGTGCTTAGTGCTTAGTACACGTATGGTAATAAATAAACCATATTAATATTGCAGTTAACATTTAGTACACAACTTTTTAGTTGTAAAGGTATCTTAATTTAAGACTCTAATGTGCCCTTTGAGTCTTCATTAATTCTTTATTAAAATGATTAACGGTACCTATCTAGTACGTAGCTCACTCCACACTATTTTCACGCCTTTGACAACGAAATTTAGTAACCTACCGTAACTTATTTGTAAAATGTTTACGGACACTGAGAGTAAACGTAAATCATTCATTGATTTATGCTATTGATAGTGGGTATCTACCTACGCACTTTCTAGATTTACTACACGAGTTATATTTATATAAACTACACAACTGTTGAGCGTGTGCTCTTGTTGATGTTGAAATTTACTGGTAATACCTAAGTAGGTACTTACCTATTGGCAGATTAGATAGTCAACTAGGTACTGTGCGTGAAGTTAGAAAGGAAGTGATACTTATCCAAATAAAAAAAAATAATAGTATTCTGGCGGGTAAATTTCATGCCTACAGTGCCATGGCGATTTATTTGCCAATTTTTATAGGTATAGTTACCTACCTATTCGAATATTTATGACTGGGCTAGTAAAGATTCTCGATTGCGTCTGTCGATGTCATCTGGTCCCGCTAAACATACCGGTTTCCAAATGTGCTTTTTAGTTTCGATTAACCGGTAACCAGTAGTCAGTAGGTAGGTGGCTAATGTTCACTGTGTATAAAAGTATCTGAGAGTTAAATAGGTACCTAGCTCGGAACTATTAGGTAAGTAAGTCTGCAAAGAGATTGACATATAAAGGAGAAGGGAGATCTCTGCAACCCTCGGCGATACACCAGCAATAGAGTCGTGTAAGATGTTATTGTTACTTACTCCTGGCCTTTTTCCAAAGACTTTTTAATACTGCCTTTTTCCCTTTGGGTCGACTTTGAGGCTAAAGGGCCCATCTAGCCCGCGAAGTTCAAATTTTTTGAGTTCTTTTAGAATTTTTTCAAAATCTGACAATAAAAGACAAATTTTGTAATTCGCGAAAAAGACCGTGTGCAGTGCATTTATTAATATATCCAACTTACTCTAAAACATTTCAAGAACGACAGCTATCCAGATAATCTGGCAATTTTTGTATATTTAGTGATTTACTAGTATCATATCCACCGTGATAATATTTAGAGTAAAATAAATGTATTAATAAATGCACTGCACACGGTCTTTTTCGCGAATTACAAAATTTGTCTTTTATTATTGTCAGATTTTGAAAAATTTCTAAAAGAACTCAAAAAATTTGAACTACGCGGGCTAGATGGGCGCCTTCACCTTAAATCGAACTGAATTAAGGTATTTGCTTTTGAACTTGAAGGGTAGGTCCAATAAGATGCAAGCCTTGGACTTGTCAATTCATGGTCTAAACTAATAATGCGGACTTATTTGCATAACAAAAGACATGAGTGGTAGAGATGAGACCCAATTGCTAATGCGTTATATAAATTGCTATTCTGGATATATCATCGTCCTTCTATGAAAATTGTGTGTTTACTTTGAATAAACATGTCCTAATGTCCGACTGTCTGGTGGCCACGCCTAGCATCCTAAGCCTGATCTAAATTAATTATTGCACCCAAACAGGTGTGCAGTGGTCCCCACATTCCGGGGAACTCGCGAGATTGCTCTCGCTAACCCTATTTCGTAGACAATTTTGAAATACGCAGGTAGACCGTATTTCCGCCATTTATTATATTAGATAGTTAGAGAGATATTATATTAGATAATTTTATATGTTCGATTGGTAAGTAAACAGATACCTATCTACACATAACTAGGTACCCTAAATAATAACAGGTAGGTATAATATTATGTAGGCAAACTCTCTTTATAAGAATCTTTGCAACTCCTAAAATACTAGGTACTATAGGTTTGGATAATCGTCAGTCAAGTTATCGAAGGTAGGTATTACTGCAGACGTAAAATACTGATATGATTTCGCATAGGTAGGATTATTTCCGTTACCCAACCTGTGGTGGCCACGACATTGTACTCAACCTTTGGTGATACAAACATAAGATAATTAAATTCATCTACTGTAGATATCACATGATTACCTAATTGCTAGAAACTGCACCATTAATCACGATGATGAAAATCCCATTACTAACGCAAATACTATGGGAAACAAGCACGACTTACAAAGTGAAAGTGTAATTAGAGATTGTGTGCTCACGCACTTATTAATATCTAATAGTAAGTACCTACCTACCTACAATAACAGTCGTATATTTTATTTTTATTAGATGATTATTTCAGAAGCCTGAAGTTCTAACGTCAACCCTTAGGATTCTCATATAAAATCCTTATTTTATTTTCTTCGTATACGAAGCCTATATGCTAGCTAATAGCTATGCAGGTAATGAAATAATACTTACTTACGTTCTAGCTAGACGTTAGACTGGAATTTACTGAGATGACTTCATATGTACCTATGCTTCTGTAGGTTGTAGCTAGGGATTGCAGTACCGGTACTGAGGAGTGCTAGGCAATTCCCGGTACCAGACATAAGCCAGTACCGGGAAATACCGGGAATTTCGGGAAATTCGGTACCCAATACAAACGTTGAATAGTTAGTCTAATTTGTGCTCCTTTTAATCAAAATGTAATTATTTACATGTATATTAAGTATTTTACTTATTTAGTGAAAGAATCCGAAATTAATTTCGAAATTTCGGACCATTTTTCAACCGACTTCAAAAAGGAGGAGGTTATCAATTGGCAGCGTGTTCATTTCGAAATTTCGAACCTAAGATGCGGCCTAGCGGCCATTTGAAGTGGATGTGGATACCAGGAACTAGAAGCAGGGAGTTGAAAATGACTTCAGTGCGTTATATTGCGAGAGGCGTCGTTAAAAAGTAGTTGGCTGATGATTGATAATGTAAGTCATCAATCATTGCGAATGAAGCCGAAACTTCGACGCACAAGTAGACGCCTCAACAAAATCATCGAGACACAAATGTTTTGCATCTCTCTCCTGGTCCTGTTTCTCATATATCTGATTTTGAAGTGCAGTAGAAGATCCTATTTGCTGATCATAAAGTAGAATGAGGCAGTACGTCTGCAGTGGGCCATTTGACAAAATAATCAAAATGGTAAAGATACCCTAGCTGGAAGCAAACCACCAACATGATGAAGTGACGACATCGTGAAGGTAGCTAATAATTTGATGAATAGACTAGCAGGTCAGGACTGAAACCAATGTCTGATATAGGGATTGTTTCGATTGCTTTACTTCTCCTTTAGCCATTTTGATTTGAACCAACTGGCGTAGGTCCCCTTCAGTATCCTCCACTTCTGTCTCTTTTACGACTTGCACCGCTAAGTTCGCTCCCGCGGTCGTCGTATTTCAATGGTGCTGGTTCAATGGTCCTATCAGTTTTTTTCCAATGTCCACCAGGCACTATTCGAGTAGCGGTAAGATCCCGCCTTCTAGTGACATGACCAACCCTTTGCAATATGACGCAAGCTACTCATTTGATGACATCGTTGACTTTGCCTTACTCTCGAACGGCCTTATGCATACGCTTAGTAATGCCGATGTCACCGCCGATCAATGTTTTTCTTGTATTTATGTTCGAGCATCTTGGGAAAATGGCTGATCCGATTTCAACGGGGGTTTCACTTTAAGATAGCCAGTGGTTAAACTTAAAACATAGAGTACATAATCTCACCCTTTTACCTTTAGGAGTCGAGCTGCTGAAAAAAATCTCATTTTCCACTAGCTTGTTGGAAAAGTAGTTTTTTGATAGTATTTTTGTTGCTTTAATGAAAGTTACCCTAAAACGTTATTTTAATATTTTGTTTAGATTGTACAATGATATTTCATGTCAAAATCACATTTACCAAAATGTTGTATTAATTTCGAAATTTCGAAACTGATAATATACGAAACTGCACGTCCTAGTCCGTATTCGCTATGCCTGTGGTGAATTTGGTTATAACGAAAGTCGAAATGGTATGGATATTTGGAAATATTAGTTATGGAAATATTAAGTACCGAAAGTACCGAAATTCCCGGGAATTCTTTTCAGTACCGGTACTAGATATAAGGAGAAAAATACCGGGAATTCCCGGGAAAAACCAGTACCGGGAATTCCCGGGAGCAATCCCTAGTTGTAGCTAGAATGCGTAAAGACATAATAATAAACAATAGATATAAACTACGTTCAAACCTTATAACTCTGTGGTCAAAACTACGTTTACGTAAACCTCTCACTTATGCCCACTCCCCTGCAGGTGGATACATTGCCAGCTACACCTTTATATTATAGGTATTAGTATTGTACAGTACAGTATTGCAAGCTTCGACAGGCTACGGTGACTGGTTAACATCAGGCACCCGCCTCGTGGACAACGCATGTTTGCCGACTATTAAAAAATATTTGTCGAGAGCGAAGACATACCCTCCATTCTTTGCCAAATATTGCACCTATTACCTCTATTATCTGTATCTAAAGTCCATTTACACCACAGGTTTACACTAACCTGGGTCAGCGAAAGTTAGTGCCGTAACTAGGGCCATGCCCAGGCACAGGGCGCAGATCCTGGAGGGGCGCAGAAATGACTGGACCAAGTTTTCAAGGGTGCAGATATAGAAGTTCGCACCGGGGGCATAAAAGGTTACCAAGGCTACCTATAGGTACTTACAGCGCTGGCGAATGTTAATTATTAATTCTATACAAATAGAAGATTTGTTCCGAGTTACCTACTCTGATTGCTCGCATGTTAGTTGCGTGTTCCTCGTATTGAGGAAGAATGTGCCCGGTAGGTGCCTATACCTAATGGCAAGAAGTAGACTCGCTTCCCGTTAGGTAGGTACTTGGGACAAAATACCATCGCCGAAATGTGGCTTCAGTGTCTACAGTGACTATCTCTTCGGGGAACACAGGTGTGATAGGGATACATATATAAATAAAAAAATACGGAACCTAATGTTGGTTACGCAAATGGGCTTATGTAATATGTATTTTATTTATACCTAAATGCACATCACCTGGTCCAAAACTGCGTACATGTACAGTCAATATCAAAAGTAACTTGGTATCTGGAATGTCTGTAACTTCGTTGCTGTAAAGTATGTGATCACATTCATAGAACTAAAAAGTTTTCGCTTACATCCAATATCGCAACACGATATATTGTGCGATCATAATATACTTGCCACAGACAGGTGTCGTATTATTGTGTTTAAGTTTTAACAATGTGATGCTTTAGGACAATTCAGATATGAAGCTCCTTTTGAATTTTGATGTTGTCTGTACAAGAATGCATCTGTGCGGGACCAGTGTAAACCCTCAATCGGCAAGTTTTTTGCCTTTTTTGGATGCCATTGTGTCAGGTAGCACGGTAGGGTCACCACACTGCAAGTCCCGAGAGACGTCTTAAATCCTCTCGTGTCGTCGCCGTCGTCATGAGGAATTCGGAATCGAAATTAAATAACCCGCTGTGATGTGGAGATAATGTATAATATTTTTGGTATAACTGTTTTATTTTGTGGATTACGATTACAGTCATTTTTATGTTTGAATGAAACTCGTGAGTGTACAAATATAAGTAAAGGTTCCATTTTTTAACATTGGAAATTAGGAAGAGGTGAACCATTTCGTAACGTTGGCCACAGTCGATAGTCGATAGATGTACCCCTGCTTAATAGGTGAGGTTCAAGTTGTCCCACAGATAAGTTAAGTGGACGCTATCGTCTAGCGAACGTAAACCTCATGGTAGAGCAACAGTAAATGCGTAATACAGAGAGTCATGTAGGTAAAAGTATTATCATAATATGGACCGGTTCTACATTATCAGTGGTCCACATTTTTGTCGTCTCATCGTGAAACAATGCTACGTATTTCCCGGTGCAGGACAAATTGCTCGGGATAATGAGCGGGTGGGGAGGCTCCGCTGCGCCCGCGCATCGAGGCGAGCGCCCGCGGTAGCCAGACAACACTGATTAATGACGCGACTACCGGACCCGGCCGTGTTGATACACAGACTGTTTATTTTGTCTAAATATGGAGATGTAAAGTGTGGTAAACTCCTTGTAGGAATGAGTAAGAAGTACCTAAGTATAAAGTAGAGGGTATCGTGGGTTATTATTATTATAGATATACCTAGGTAGGTGATTTGTAGACGTTGCTTCAGCATCGATTGGTTGTTGGCAGACGTTGACTAAAGCTGCACACCTTCCTTTTTATATTCGATTTTAAGATAGAGTCCAAAATAACACAAATCCTAATGTATCTCACTATAGATCAAATTTTGTACGAACTTGGGACAGGATATACGGAAGCCTAGAGACTCAACATAATAATGTAATGTCAATGGTTCTTAAACTTTCTCAACATCCAGTAATCTGGTAATCACCAGGCATCAATGAGGGGAGTGTAAGGAAGCCGCGCCCACTTGGTCAATCGGCCGTGGCGGTAGACAATGACCGGGACTCGAACCCGGACCCACGAGCACCGGTGACAAAGAGTGAAATATTATACTTACACCGGTGACCACCCGGCCGTGGCGTGCACTCAACGACCCTCGATTTCTGTTGACTCCAATGAGTTTTTATTGTTCTGATTACAAACTTTAGATTATTATGGTCATATAACTCATCATATAGGCCATTACTCGAAAAGTTTTACCTAAAAACTCTAATAACAGCTAATTTACCAACTAGAAAAGAATGTGTTGTGCCTAAGTCAATAACTAAAACCCCATTGTTGCTAAGTTTCAAGCGATTTCATGACCCATTTAATGTCTTGAAATTATCCTACTAATATTATAAATGCGAAAGTTTGTGAGTGTGGATGTATGTATGTATGTATGTATGTATGTATGTTTGTTACTCCTTCACGCAAAAACTACTGAACGGATTTGGATGAAATTTGGAACACAGATAGATTATAACCGGGATTAACATATAGGATACTTTTTAACCCAATAATCCAATACTACGCGGATGAAGTCGCGGGGCACAGCTAGTGTAAGTATATAATTGACCCATATAATTGACTTATTACATTAGTGATTTTTCCCTTAGGTATATAACAAGCTTTCTTCAATAGGTAATCTGCATAGTTCCTAGCTTAGAAACGGACCGGCAAAGTAATCCTCTCGGGGCGGCCACCGGCCCGTGCGTCCGGCAGACGGCCCACTTACCGTGGCCCACAGAGGGCCCATTGTGCGCGCAAGCGCATGCACTGCATCGCGAATCGATGACCATACCACTAAACAAAGAAAACGATTGATGATGATATTTGCAGAGCTAATACCAAGCATTTCTCCATAGAATGGCCATTATCTACCCACATACCAAACTGTACTCCGCTCAGTACGTACCTATAAAATGAGTTAGTTACAGTAACTATTTCCTCATTTGGATATCGGTTGTGGTATGTCGCTCGGCTCTTTTGCTTATCCTAGTAACTATAATCATCATAATTATTATTATAGAAGAGTGAAAAGTCTGGAGTTTATTGAAGCTTGCAATAGTGCCATCACAATACTTTCATCGCCTTAAGCAATTTCGAAGGTGAAGGCGAAACCGATTTTTCAGCCACTTATTGAAACTGCATCAAGAGTCTTGAACTAACTTGCGTGATCAAAAATAATGTTTGTTTGTTGGCAGTGAGGATGCGTGCACGCCGCGAGCGGAGGCGGCGCCGCTGAGCGGCGGCGAGGGCGGCGCGGGCGGTGCGGGCGAGCCGCGCGTCGAGCGCGCCTGCGCCTGCGCGGCCTGGGCGCCGCGCCGCCAGCCCGCGCCGCACGAGATACTGCGACCAAAGCCCAGGAGGTCACCAAACATTCCTTTTTAATTTATTACGCCAGACATTCACCAAATTTATGGACTGGAATCGATCCTTAACACCCAGACTTCACACCCAGACGTCCGCTTGGTGCAGTGGTTCGAGCGTAGGCCGCTCGGTTACTGCACATGGTGGTTGCGGGTTCGACTCCCGCTGGGGCATATTTCGGAAATGGCCTTTTCGTAATGTGCCCTGGTCTGGGTGCCATTGGGATCGCCCCCAGTCCATTGTACGGTACCCATAGTACAAGCGCTGCTTAGTTTGAGATACAGTTGGTGTGTTCGTCTGGCGATATTTATTATTATTATTTAGTAGACTTCTTAGGGCAAAATACGAAAACTGTTTCGCAACTGAATCGAATCCAAGCATCAACCTAGTGGTCTAGCAGAAACCACTGATACAAGTGGTCGTTAATTTAACTAGGCACAACTAAATCAACTCATGACTGGTAGGCACCTACTTAGCGCAGATGCGCCTTGAAACCATCCCATGCGTCTGCGCACTAACGGTGGAATGATTTACGATGTAACTATTGACGTTATGTGAATCTAAGGTAATGGGTATCGGTTTATTTGTTGAACAAGGATTGGTTTTAATAACTGATGACCGATATTCAGGTGGACATTAATGATTAGGAAAGCACTTAATAACTCAATAAAATCAATCCTTATCAAGCCCGAACTAAGAATTATGTACAAATCACAAAGCAGCAGTTATTTTCAAAAGACTCAACACTTATTTTCATAATTTAAGTATGTATATTTAGGGTCTATAGTATAACATTTTACACAGTTTGCTAACCTAACCGTATTTGGTGAACCGGTTGTTACATTTTAGAGCAGTTTACATATTATTTCTTCAACACAATTCAATCTGTTAGAGTGTACGAGTTAGAGGTGTTTTGTAGAATATGTAACTAACTGGGACTTCCTGTGGTCGTAGACAAGTTGGTATTTGCCAGAGGCTTGAAATGTTCGTTAGAGTTCAATCTATATAGTTTTCTTTCCATCTGGATGTGATTTAATCTGGCGTTGATCGGCAACAAGATTCATTGTTTACATTGTATTAGCCATGCACGAACTTAAAAAAATATAATAGTTAAGCACGAAATTTCCAGGCAATTAATTTAGTTTATAGAGTGAATGAAGAGTTCATAATTGTTTATTTTACCGAATTATTGTCAAACTATTTCACTTACATTCATCCAACAATGTGGATTTTACTGAAATGCACTTTGATAGCGTATGTATTTCGATTCTACCACATCATTCCACCCGATATTTAGACATGGTCCCGATTCCGCACTGTGCCGGAGACAGATGGCATTCCGACGCATTGATAAATCCTGTTTCTGTTTGTGGGGCTATATTTTGAGGTGCACGCCCTTTCGCACAGTAGCTGTGACAGTCTGAGATGTAGGGCCGCCTCGTCGCAGTGACGGGATTAATACGACCTCAGGTATTTTCAGGGCAATCTTCATGTTGTAGATGTTGTGAGTAATTAGTCATTTGCTTGAAATTAGCTTGACAGTTGATTCTGTTACACGATATATACAGTACCAAAATTATATTTAACACATATGAAGACGAATTCGAATTACTAGCAAAAAACTAAGCAGTGGAACTTTAATTGGTAAATTTTCATTGTAAGCATACGTATTTGCAACTATGGTCCAAGTAGCCACATCTGTAAAATGTGCAAATTGTTAGTAACAAAAAACTCAAAGACGAGCATTTCCCATTCAGTCGAGTATCAGCCCTACGCTGCGGGTCCATCTTCAACGCAAATGACTAAATAATTCGTCTCGTCCCGTCCCCGGTGGACGGGATAACATTCAATTCTTTTTACAATCGCGTCACTTAGGTATGTGCAGAGAAATATTTCCAAAAAGTTTTTTTATTAAGATGATTTTATAAGAAAATATTTCTGAGGTCACGAGAGTTCAACCTGTAAAAGTTATGCACCTAACATTGGATTAATGTTTCCTATGTAGTTTTAGTTTAAATGGAGACTGATATGCTTCTTGGACACAGGTAGGTATGTGATAGTAGGTACAATTTATTTGGTGTAGGTACCTACTCAATTTCATAATTTATACTAAACTTATACTAAAACACTTATTTCTTTACGATTGCGTCTTAGGGCGTGCGTGACCCTTTACAATCTACAGATTAAGGACTCAACACTCAAAATGGAATGGTAATAGTTTAGCATTTTTAACCTGCACCGATTTGCACCTAACAATCGAAACTTGTCTATCACTGTGTATTTTAAAACCTGTCAACGATGCTACAACATCACTTTTTCCTATAGGTAACATTGTCTTTATGTGTATAACAAACGCTGTTATTTGCCATGTGAAAATTAGTTTAAACAATAACCTTTGAATGCGGGACTTTCTCTGCTACGCTTGGGATGGGAACATCGCCTCAGTCTCATGACGATTTATTTTGTAAGGTGCGACGCGCACAAGTATAACTCTTTCTTATCATTCTAATATTATTCGGGTAATGCGACCATTAGTCCACAACCATTTAAGCAAACTTTAAGTCTTGAAGAGTCGGTTGCTTCATTGCAAATAACAGCCAAAGAAATGTTGAAGTAAAAGTAACGGTTAAATTGTTTTCCTTTCTATACAATTTTTACTGTTGCTTTTAATTTAGGTTTCTCTTTTATTTTTGGACTATAGTTGCATTGACGACCGCTTGTCGCAGTGATTCAAGCGTAGGCCGCTCGGCTCACTGCACTTGGTGGTTGCGGGTCTGATTCCCGCCGGGTCAAATTTCGGAAATTGCCTTTTCGGAATTTTCCCAAATCTGGGTGTCACTGGGTTCGTCCCCAGTCCATTGTACGGTACCCATAGTACAAGCGTTGCTTAATTTGGGACCATACAATTGGTGTGTTCGTCTGGCGATATTTATTTATTTATCGTGAGTGACCATGTTCCAGCTCTAAAGGTCGTGACGTGACTATACACCTTTGGATAGCTTAGGGTACACTTGTCAAAAATTACACTGGTTACAGAATAGGAAAAACGTTTGTAAATCCCCACCGTTCTACCACCTCATTATGTCTTAAAACATTGGCTTTAATATGCGCCATATCTTAATTAATACCTAACCAAATGAACAATACTTGCTGGGTGTAAGTTCCAGTGTTTTATGCAATGAAAGTAACTGTTACTTGATTCATTTTATCATCTTTCTCATATTTTTTGTTATGCTTTAATTGACTGAGGTAATTTTAGTTAATTTTTACTTTTATTATTCATTCAGTATGACTCGAAATTTCTAAAGCAAAATTCAGTATCCGCCGCGATATTTGTGATGCTTTCACATGTTAATATACCTACCCTAATTAAGTTTACGCTTCGGGCAACTTTTGGCTTGCAAAGTGCAATCTGAAGACACAGGTGTTATGATCGAGGGCAGTTTAAATAAGGCGTTTAGGTATATTCCATTGTTGATTACTGTAGTTAGTACTTAGTTACTTAGTAGAGTTAAATAATTTATTATAGAGCTACGCATCTATGATGAATCATCTATAAAATCAGAAGATACTGCAATAATAGTCGAGGGCGCGTTATAAATAATATTCTCGTTGATAGCGTAACGGAAACGCGTAATATGCGTTACAATAAAATAGCATCATAACAACCTCGCTGGAATCTATTGTGCTAGCGCTCGATATGCTTTTTATCGGTTTTAATGTTGGAGATAGAAAATAGGTATGTTTTTGATTTGGACCTAATATTGCTATAGATTTGTTTTCCATGTTGATCTCCTTGTTGAGTAGAGCCTTATTCAAAAACATAAAATAAACAGGACACTTAGCACGTATTATTATGTATTCTATAAATAATATATCAGCAGCAAACCGCTTATTACAGATATTTCAATAAAAATTACATATTGAAATTCAGGATACAACAAAATGTTTATCAGTTTTCATCGCCATACATTAACTTATCTCTACTTTACTGGGAATAAAATTATGGAAACGCAACGCAGACACGTGCACCGGCTCCATGCGGTCCAGAGCTGGGCAGCGTATCATTACAGCCGCGAATGACTCCGTAATAACCCCCTGTTTCAAGTGTGCTCTATATTTAGCGTGCTCAACTTATGGATTCATTCACCTCGCATTCGATTCGAACGTGTTTCATATGCAAGTGTGCTGGTGCATTAACAGTAGACCTGCACCGACGTCTGATGATATGCAGAAGCATTTAGAACCGTCTGTAAAAATATCAATTTAATTGACCGGTCTCGATGGCCATTAGCGTTCTGCGCGTGCGTGTCTTTGGCTTTCATCAAAACGGTAACATTAATCCGTGGATAACGCGTGAGTCGGCGATGAGCCGCGACCGCGACGCGTGAGACTGTAGCGGGGCGGCAACAATGGTGCTCGGAGGGCCAACGGCGAGCGTCGGCGTTGGCAGCGCGGCGCTCAGTGCGACCGGCACGTCCGCGCAGACATGCTGTGCTCAGCGCGATGCTCGTGCTTCCTTTGCCGTGAGCTGCAGTCCTGCCACGCCGCCGACGCCAGGAAACCCAAACACAACATGTGCGACAACTTCATACTCAAGAAAGCGGAGGCGTGGGAGCCTATGAAGTTCATCCGCGGGGCCGCGAGACTTTCCGTGAGACACTGGCAGAGCAGGGAGCCGATAACGTCGACCAAAACTAGAATCACCACTCACAAGTCCACCAGCTGCGAGCAGTTATACCCGCATCCTGCGGAGAACGAAGCTGGGCCGTTCGGGATGCGTCGGGCGCCCAGCAGTGATCGCGTGAAACCGCAATCGGAGCACAAACCACTGTTCAAATTACTCGGCAACTCTCGTTCGAAGAAAATGAATAGCGGTGATGTCATGGAGTCCAAAGTGCGTCGCAGTGTTCTGAATTTCAGAAAGAATGATAACCACAATTCCAACAATGTTCACGAGAAGTACATTCCTTTGCCGCAGGTGTCGTCACCCATGGAGCACATTTACAGTGAACCTAAAGCATTTCTGAGGAATTCACAATCACAATTAGATGATTGTTGTAGACCACCTGTATATCAAAGTGTGGAGAAGAAGAAAGAAGATAATGCGAAAGGATCTGCAGATAAAAAACAGTACAGCAACCGTCTTCCTTGCTACGAAGAACTGGCTCAAAGAATTTCCCAAGACAAAAATAAGAAAGCAAATCTTCCCCTCAATGAAGGTGGTCTAGCCAACAAAATAACACAAAACAACAACAAAGTCGTGATTTACTTTGGAGACTCCATAATTCGGAAGCACAATGACCAAAAAAAGGATGAAATGAAACGGAAGGAGGAGGCTCCTCAGGAAGAAGTTATTTATGCAAATGGACTTCTAGATGAAACTGGTAACGTAGGAATAGGAAGAGAAGTGGATAAGGGTGGAGGAACACAGATGGTATCTGAAGTTGAGGTTTCAGAGGCAATTTATTCAGAAATTAAGGTGAATGATGCATCAGATATTATTATAAACGACGCGACGTATAAAAAGGATGTTTTTGAAACTATGAGTTCCGATGGTTTTGTTATTGTGGAATTTGAGGGTAATTTTGAAAGAGCTAGACAACTAGTTGAACTCGTACATGGAGGAAGTTCGGAGCGTCATGAAGCGACTGTGCTAGACGAAGATGACCCCTGTGACTGGAGCTTCATCCAGGATTGGAGGAAGAGGTCAGTACATCTTGTTTGAGACAATCTGACCTAGATTAAAGTTGCTGTGTTTTTTAAATAGCAATATTTGTAATTTAACAGTTACGGTGCGGCCTGGGAACGGCAGTTATTGTTAATTGTGAAGCAGGTCGACACGAAAACTAGTTAATTCGCTGCATATCTGTGTCTTTGTAACCAAAATCATGTTTCTGTTATTATATTACCAGCAATAACAAAGTAGGGTGTAGTCTGTTGTGACTTTTAAAGACAATTTTTTGCAAGTTAAAATTTCACAAACCATTGTGAAATTTTGTAAATACTAACGTTTTTTTTTTAAATCAACGTGAATTTAACTTGAAACAAAGTGTTGAAACGTGTTGACTATAGTCACAGTTTACATAAACCGAGCAATCAACGCGAATATTAGTGCGAGTGCTTTCTTCATATGACATTATGCAATGCCTTGTATATTTGCGTTTCGAAAGACATTCGCATTGGCTGCTAGCGTAGCGATACCTCAGATTATAATCAACGGTTGGCCGACGAACTCGTGTGATCTTCATAGAGATACCATCTACTTCCACATTAACTTCAAGTGCTACTGCACTTTCGGCCTTATTGTCTTATGTAATGCTACATTTTCGAGGTGCTCCTTGGTTTCGCTTTGAATTATATTGGATCTCGTCAGATGTTCTTTTGTTCCGCGAATCACTCAGCTTCTTGTTTATTTAATTGTATATCTTTTGTTTCCTCACTTCCTTGAGAATTTCGTAGCGAACTGTTTTGTAAGCTATATGTACAATTATATCAGGTTTATTATACACTTTATAACACTGTCTTTTAAGTTTTTTAACTCATGGCTGTGTGTACAGTTACTGCTTGGTAATTCAAACATTTTGGTGTATAAGAAACATTTTACCGTCAAAATGTATCAAATTCCTTTAATCTCTATCTAATTTAATCTCTATTTTAGTCTTTGAGAAATTATTTACGTAGTAATAATAGCTCGATGATTTTAGTATCTCCAAAAAACAATGGAGAATTACACTAATGAACTTTTACATGAAATTGATATTAACAAAATAAAATGAAAGTCATCATTTCAATAATTTGAATGAGAAGGCGATATAATCCAATGGAAAGTAGTCTTGAAATTAAAAATGACATTAAGTAATACCGCTATGCAGAAAAAAATAAGTTTCATAAGTTACCCACTTGTCTTATAGAGTATATCGTAATAGCCACTTTAAATAATTTTCATGTTTCCATTGCGTGGGTATTTGGAACGGAAAAATCTATACTTTCAAGAGGTACTAGGTACGTCTAGCCTTTAATCTATTTGACTAGACCACGAAGCCGTGTTGTTAATGACATAAGAAAACACCTAATTTTCTATTTGGAATCCTTCGCACAACTCCAGCAGCATTGCTGGCAAATAATGATTCGAATTCAAATGTCGTCAAAAGGTTAAAAGTCGTAAGTACTAGACCTTTACCCTCGAAATCTTGCAAACGGTTTTTAGATCTATTTTAACGTCTGAGTACGAGTATAACCTAATTTCACCAAGCTCTCGAAGCAAAATCTCATATCAGCTTAATCTACAGACGTGTATGTCCTTATTTACAATTATCGATATATTTATGTTGATATAATTGATGTTCTACCAGGTCGATGTTGAAAAACATCGAAACACAGTTAATATCCGTGAAGGGTAACCAAGGTTATGATTTTCATAGCATTAAAATTGCCTAGGCACATACCGTTTCAGTACCTAATTCAAAGGTTTAAGATACATATTCGCTTGTGTGTTATGGTGCTTTGATAGCACCACAAGTGATGCCTTCCACGTATTGTGTTCATGCATGGGTGGTAGTTATTAAGCGACGTGTAGTTTGTTGCGTTCACGCAGCGCTACGGCGTGGCGGCGTGGCGATTAGCATAAAGTGACAACATAAAAGCCTATAAACATAACTGCTTATATTCTTAAAATGAGTAGGTAACTCATCCAAACTATTTAAATCAGAGATTTTCATCCTTTTTATATTTTTGAACTGTACCCTAAGAAAGCTTTAGCGCCGACTGGTACGCGGACAGACCTTGTGGAAAATTTCTGATTTACATGCAGGCAGAACTATTTGTACATGAAGACTTCGTTACTTTATCTTCCATCCCATTCTCACATCTTTTCGATCACCAGGAGAGATATAGAGATCAGATAACAGTATGGCCTCTACCCCAGAATAATATGTCCGCTCTGTGACAGATGTGAGCTAAGCTTCTTCAGCATGCATTAGCATGTACCTTGTAGAGTTGCTTTGTTGAAAGTATCATTATAAAAACCGTATCACTTCTCACGAATTATTATCTAACACTTCCTTGACATCGTTTGTCATTAAATGACTGCGTAATATTTTACTTCTTAAAGTAATGGTATAACGTTCATTTTGAACTGTTTGTCATCCGCCAAATGCTTTCTCCCACGTTTCCGAGGTATCATGAGATGCTTATAAACAGGATGTTACGTTTTAAAAACTTTACTTAATAAGTTTTTGTTTACTAATTGATATTATAAAATCCAAATTACTGATCATTTCCGATTATTAACGGACTGGTGACATGACGACTCTTAAGATAACATTTATGTTCCGCCCGGCTCCGGGGTTAAATTGGTTTATTGTGCCTACCAAGCATTCTAAAGTTAAATTTTTAGTTTTTCTTGCCATTCTGATGCTATTTTAGACCATTAGTGTAGTGTACCTTAAGAATGTTCTCGCCTTAGGGGAAGATTGTCTATCATTAAAAACGCTGACTAGTTATGCAATAAAGGGTTTATTATTTTATGTATTCATCCATATTTGACCAAGTTTTTTACGCATCTTCAGTTACTTACGCAGTTCTACCTAGCTATAGCCGCGAAGCCAAAGCTAGCAGTACTGGTAGCATGTCTCTGGTGATGAAAATCAGAGGCACCTTACCATCAGTAGGACATAAAGGGTACTAACCTTAGTAGAAATGGCAAAACCGCCCTACTTCCATAGACTCAAGTGCTACAGTCAATTGTCTGCCCACATTATAGGGAAATAACAGCATCCGATTGGTCGCGGCTATCGGCGACGCGTTCTGCGCGTGCGCATCCCGTTGCGCCGCCTCCAGTCACGAGCGCACCCGGTCAGGTGAACTCAATGATCCGGGCCCGTTATTGGCTGTGCGTTTAAGGCGAACCATTCGATTGGTTATGGTCGTTAAGTGAGACCAATCAGAAGGTTGTTGACAGAGATGCAGATTGGTTGACAACTGTTATTGTAAAATGCTATGCCTGATTTGTTCTGCCTAGATGTGTTTCCCACAGGGAGATAAAATAGTATAACGCGTTTGGGCACACACACATTGAGTTTATGTCGGTTCTAAATAGCCCTATTTCACAAAATTCTGTTTTCAGCGGTCCAAATGGGTTCGTAACCATCTAATATATCTTTTTCTTCACCATAGGCCTTCAAGTGGCTGCCGTCCGTCGGAGGAGGGCGCTTGGTGCGGCGGCGTATCAGGCGCGCGGGCGCTGCGCGTACGCGTGTCGAGCGGCGCGGCAGCGCCGGCGCCCGCGCACGCCCGCCGCCTGTCGCCGCCGCCGCCCGCCCACACTGCCACCACACCCACGGCGCCCGGGGCCTCTAGTAATAAAGGTAAAAATGATTATAAGGTATAAGTACCTTATTTGTCGAAAAGCATAGCTTGTGGAATCTATGGCAGATGGGACATAAAGTTTTTGGAATGGCGGCCACAAGCCGGAAGACGTAGTGAAGTTACCCGATACAAAGTGTACAGTGCCCTCATATTTATCGCAGAAGACTTGTCAATGCCAGTCACAGCAGACTGATGTGTGGAAGTCCTTGGGGGCGGGCCTATGAACAGCAGTGGACGTCTTCCGGCTGATGGATGGATAGATTTGTATCATTAACTTGGGAAACTCTTAGCCCTTACCAGCCGCTTAGAAAATCACAGACGTGTCTATTTGCATCCAATTTCAAAAGAGAGAAGGAGAGAATTTTAAAAAGTAAAGATATAATGTTATTTGAATCAGCTTCAATTGATGATAAAGATACTTTTTACCTCAGTAAATCGCGAAGAGTCGATCCCGCCGTCGCCGGACACGCCCAGTGCTGCCCAGCTGAAGGCGGTGACCGCGGTGTCGCAGCTGACGGCGGCCAGCTCGCCCGTGCGCAGCGCGCCGCCGCAGAGCAGCTACGCGCTCGAGCGCCGCCCGAAGCACGACCATCATCATCGAGTGGAGCCGCTACCACCTGTTCAGGTGAGAACATCACCTCTTCACATTTACGAACCGTGATCATGAAGTTATATAAGTACTTACCTAGTTTCGGAAGGCTATATTCCCTTATTCGGGTAACACCTCTCAAAATGTATAGAAGAATTATTGCGTTTTTCCGTGTCAATGTAGCTAGAGTTGCCCGTGTTTGCGGATGCAAAACTTTATGATAAATAAAATTTTATAAACAATTACCCCTATGCAGTGCCATAATAATTAAATAGAGTTGTCTGTTTAATTTATGTCAACCTTTTTTATCGAGGGGAAGTCCTCGTAGATACCAGCAAGCCCCGGGGGAGGCAGCCGGGCTATGTCGGACTCTAGTCCGCCGCCACAAGTTTATCTCACTCTCACAATACACAATGTTGGTCAAAACCGTCACTAAAATATTTTACATGATTATTTTGCAACTCATAAAAATGTAGTTGCCCGTTTGTGAAGATGGCACTTAATGCATTTCGAAAAACAGGTTTTTTTATGAAATCTTCTGAATCGGCCGATCGGCCTACTATAGCATGTGTAAGCTATGATGTGGTTTTATTTTGTAAACACGTTTCACGTTCCTCCTCTCTACAACACTGTTTAATTTGGAAGGGCCGTGCTGTTACGTGGAAAAAATGAGATCAAAGATAAAATAGTGTAACAGCTATTTCGGAGTAACTAATGTAATTAGAGACATCAAGCAGACCGACCGTATCAATTATAGTACAACAAACAAGAGGTTTCTTATTATAACGGAGTCTTGTGTGGCATGGTATTAAGGCGAACCCTCAATTTACAGTATGTACTTATATGATAATACCGGTTCAATGTGGGTGTACAGAGTGCACTCTCGCTTATCCCTTTGGAAAAAAAAATGTACCCATGTGATTTATCATAACTTTTTCAAGTAAACAATTTTATTTCAAAACAACGGAATCCCATAAATTTAATCACCCACACTAGTAACGGTCCCGTTCAAATAATCTTGAGCTTAATTGTGTTAAGCTCGGATCATGTCGAGCTTACATTGCGACATAGGTGCGCCGTTAAAGTTTAATTGTTTTAGCTCAAAATATTCATTTTGAACATACGCTACATTATAACGTTATGTTATAACTGATTATATTATTATACCTATCAGATAGACATCGATGCAATAAAAAATAGTATGATGCTTATTTATAGTAATAATTTGATTCTAGATGAAAATTTTCGAAATCTAAAAAAAACTCTCATTTTTGCCGAATTGGATCGAAATCAGAGAAATACCCACTCAATAGGCAGGTACTTTTTTAGGCACCAATATTTGATTTGGTCTAGAATTGCCTCGCTAGCCAATTTCGCTCTCGTAACGTAAATATAACTAAATATGTTTCACCGTTCTCTGCACCGGATTTCCATAAAATAGATGGTTAGAATAAAACTCGTTCTAAATACCACGTAGGTATAATTATAGCTGCAGCGTAAGCTAAGTATGCAATCATGTTATACCTAATGACACATGGTTAAGAAAAGATAACTGCCTCAACTTGAACTGTATATATGATTAAGTATGTATACCCACTATAGTTGTCTTAAATTAATGTCGTATTATATATTTATTGTTCAAATACTTTTCAATATATTTATATAAGTACACATGTCCATTGCAATTGAAGAACCTTAATTGGCTGGCATACTTAGTTAAGTAATTATGAATAAGGTAAGTTAAGTGTCACACATAGAGGTTGCAAGTAGGTACGCTTGACGATCCTGGGTCAAAGAAGTAAATACACTTACGTTGGGTTTTAGGTACAAGTACTAGGTATCTACCATTTAAGTTTTTTGTTAAGAAATTCCAGTAGGTAAGTAAAGGACAATAATTCGCTTCCAAACGAGCATAACTTTTCCCCTCCCCAAAATTTTACAACAACAAACAAACGCCGAGGAACCTCTTCCAAACAATAACCAATAGTTTTTTAACTAATTAGTCATGATCGCATCTCGATAACGATTACGGTAATTACAGCGAAGCGTAACGGCGAAAGTGTTGCCAGCAGCGGAAAAAAACAAATTTCTATTGTTTGTTACGGAATCCCACGATCTCTTGATAGGGAAAAGCGTAATCTGTGGGAAGCTTTAAATATTAAAAGCGAAAGCACCTGCGACAATGGCGGCCATGTTGGATTAATCACGAGAGTTTCGTAACTGAGTCTTATCGTAATTATTGATGACTACATGATTTATCGTCATCTTTCTCCTACTCCAGAATGGCGTCCGCGAAAGCAACAGCAGTTCTGACGAGAACCGGTCGTCGGGCCACGCGTCAATGTCGGACAGCGGCGGCGGCGGGGAGGCGGCGCGCGACGAGCCGCGCCGGGCTCGCCAGCCGCCGCACGCCAGGACCAAACACCGGCCACATAATAAAGTAAGTCAATGATACTGAAGGCTAAGTGGGAAGGAGTAGTCCCTGTGCTTATTCGTGGCTTTAGCTCAATCGTGAAGATTTTGTTGGTACAAAAACTAAACTTAACAATTTTTTCCTAGTCGCCAGTGTTGTGTGTTGTTGCAGGCTACTGAAGTATGTACCTGCGTGTGAATGAGACGATCACTCAATTAACACTGATCTATTACGAATATACACGCGCGCCGACGCAACCCTTTGCTACGTTACTAGGTGTAGGTACAACAGTAGCCAAAACCGAATTAGCACCAATTTCACTCTCCCTTTCAGAAACTACAGAAACTTAAAAAAATTGTATCTGTCCAATTTTGTCTTGTCAATGAAGAAACAAGCAATAGCTTTCATTCTTGAGCCTAGCCCTTGAATTTAGTTCGTGGTAAGGACCGGTGGTTGGAAGTGGTGGTCTATATTACTGACTGTACTTGCCATATGTTTTTGTACGCCACTGTATTTTTTGTGTTGGCACCCTTGCTAGTTCTCTGCTAATTATTAATTTTGCCCATTATCACCAATGAAATATCTTTAGTCTATTCAGTTGCAGTCGCCCTGGCCTGGAGGCGGGGGGTTGGAAGACATCAGGTCAGCCATCAAGCAGCTGACGCTACGTTCCAGAGACAGCAGCAGTACCGCCACTAGCGGCGCTTCTAGTGCTGGCGGCGGCAGCAACAACGGAGTACCAGGTATAAGACACGATATTATAATTAAGGTCTTTACCAAAAAGGTAATTTTATCAACCAACAATAACCCGAACCGATTTTATCAACCAACAATAACCCGAACCGATTTCATCGACCGACAATACCCGAACCTAGTATTTTTCCAAGTGAGTCATCGCGTCAACAGCTGAGGCTTTTCGTGCAGCCCGATATTTGTCTACAGCGAGAAATCGCCACTAGTGTCAGGTTATCATCAGCCGCAACAGTCTTCTGGCTGGCCGGTCACAGTGAAGACCATTGCTGAGAGTTGAATGGGTGTGTGATACGTTTGTGTTGTTCCAGAGAGCGGCAGCGCGGCGGAGGCGCGGCGGCGACGCGCGCCGCTGCTGCGCCAGCCCTCGCTGGACACGGTGTGCACCAACGTCACCAGCGCCGACGAGTTCGTGTGGGTCGACTCGCACAATAGGTCAGTGGTAACATAGCATAGTATCGCTGAGTTAAATCAGTAATTACTCCAAATACAGCTAGGACTAACGTATTGCCCTCGTATCATGAGCTTTACGTTTGACAATACTTAACACTCTACCTTAAAATATCGATATTCTGTGTATAAATAAATTCCCCACTCAACTGTTTTCGGAGCGTTACTTAAAACATTATCTTGTATTATTATCTCATTATCTCGCTAGAAATAAAGTTAGCAGTGCCATCTTTAGTGAATTCCCTTGAAATCATAATTATCTTGAAAACTAAACTACTTATGTTACTAAACTTTTAATCCGTATTTCTTCTGGCTCCAGGCTGGTGGAGCTTCGTTGCGTCCCGTGGACGGCCAGCGAAGTGAGCCGAGCCTTACAAGCTGGAAGATGCAGGGACGTCGCGCCGAGAATGGCACCGGACACGCCACCCAGATTAGCATATCTATTGCAAAGGTACCTACAGCAGGGTCTTTAATCTCTTAATTCTAGGATCTATTTTCCTATTCTTCCTGATTCTACGTTATATAAAATCTTTATTGAAATAAACGAACCCACTACAGAACTAGCTCTAACCGTACGCTATTATGTGGTTTGTTAGTAAAATCTAATAATGTAAGTATTTCCAGAGCCCTCGTGCGAATATCCCGCGAGGCGCAACGTCTGTCCCAGAACTTCGGTTTCTGCTCGAAGCATGAAGTAGCTGGAGCCTTCAAGATTGTACTAAGCACCCCATTGGCTGATGCTTGTATAAAGGTATATAGACTTAGAAACTTCAAGCGATTGGAACTGGGAATCTTTTAGGCAATGTCTATATGTCTAGAGAACCAACCTTGATATAATAAAATTATACTGACGCTCCAAATATACCTTTATTTGTAAACAAATTACCTCCAATAGGCGTGATCTCAGTGGCATGTATATTAAACCATAAAGAAGTATCAGAAGAACTGTTAGGTAGTAAAGCTTTTTAAAATGGTATGTGTTCAGGGTTGCCAGCGAGCGGCGACGATGTACGCGACGTCGAGCGGCGCGGCGCGGCGGCTGGGCTCGGCCGCGCGCGCCCGCACCTGCCTCGCGCCCGGCCGCTTCCAGCGGTGGATGCTCGACGTCAGAGTCGCGTCCTTTGTGCACGAGTTAGTAACTATTTCACATTTCATTAAACTGTTCTCATATTCAAGGATACCCGTAAAACATCTGACGCTCTTGGCTACTAACCAGGTTATTCAAGGCATTTCTTGTCACTTTTCTGAGTAGGTTTGTCACTGTCAGCACTGTCGCGTTGCACACATGATCATCAATGAATGAACCACGTCCTCTCTCCTCATCGCTGTCACTACACAAACTGACTTACGTTAATCAGTAGCTCTGTACGTCGAAGGATCTTGACCCATGGCTGAATCACAAGCAACGAATACCCAAAAATCTAGTTTCCTTTTTTGTAAATTCACTTTTGACTGGTTTCTAACGCCGGTATAACAGATACGCGGCAATATACCTGTGCGCCGGCATGGAAACCCTCCTGGAGGAGATCGCGCTGATCGCCGGCGCCAGCGCCGCCGCCGCCGCCGCGCCCGTCACGCCGGCGGCGGTGGACCACGCCGTCGCCAACTGCGCCGACCTGTGGGGCTTGCTGCAGCCCTACAGCCATTTGAACGCGGGCAGAGTCGCGTCAGGTAACTACAGCCTTATCAACTTATACGTATATACTTATTATAAGAATTGCAATTAGTTATCTGTTCAGCTAAAAACTAAAGAACGAACTATGGGTTGCATTGATCAGGAGTTCAGATTTCCTTTTGTTAATAAAGGAAAGACAAAATTGCAACATTGTTAATTAATTATTTAATTAACGCGCTGCTATCTGACCGTAAACTATCGCTAAATGTAAACGATAAACCGTAGCTGTCCCGCTCACATCACTAGATTTCATAAATAATAATGACAGTGCGAACATGCTTTCTCGATAGCGATACGATTACGTTAGGAGTTGTTGTTAGTTCCAGTTAGTTTTTTTTTTAAGTAGGTATATTTAGTTTTTTACTTTAGTGCCACTACATCATCAGGACTGAGGAGTTGGATCCCAAAGTTCGATACCGACAATACTGATTAACAATCAAAAGCTCCCACAGACTCACAGTTTTGGCAGGCAAAGCCAACTTTTTTTCTCACATACAAGACTGTATTAACTGTCTTGTTTAGGAGCTCTATCACTCTCTCGGTGGGAGTCCATGAGTTCTCTAGGCTCTGGGTCCGGCTCGTCATCAGGGGTGTCACGGCCGGAGCACAGGCAGCTGGGGCTCAGCCACGACTCCGGTATCACCACGAACGGATCCGGTATGCACATTTGAACTAAGACTATAATATTTATTTACCTTAAGTTAATTTTTCATAAAAAAATCTGTGATTAGTGCCGGTTATATGGCGAACAAGTTAAGGTTGACTATGACTTGATTCCTCCCTTGAAAGAAAGACTAAAATATCATTAGTTACCTACTTAGTTAGATTGTTTATTATGTTCAATGCCATAAGCGTACTGAGGGGTGAAGGCAAGTGGGAGGGGTGCAATTTGGGGGAGGGGGTCTCCCCACTCCCTTAGTGCAAAAGCCAGATACGCTCATGACCAGTGGATTATCAATTTATAAAGAAGTAATGGAATTCTGACTTTGTTATCTCGATGCAGGTGGTTCGGGCACCTCCGCCGGCTCTAACAACAGCTCGGGCGCGTCCACGACGTCAGTGCTACTGACCACCTGCGCGGGCTCGGCGGCCGAGCTGCGCGCCGTGCTGCGCGGGGTCAGCCCGCGCCTGCCGCCGCTCTCGCCAGCCGCGGAAAGGGCTCTGTACTACTTCATGAGGTGTTCGCAGGTATGGACCATAGTGACCAGATGCTGCGATACTATTCATCTGTTAGCTTTCTCATTTCTCATGTGACGTAAAAAAATCGTGGTCGCTCGAAGCCCATACGAGGGTAAATTGCAAATTTGGGACTATAATACTCTACGAAGAAAATAGGTGAGATCTACGTCCAGCAGTGACATGATGATGATCAATCTAAAAATAACAAATGGGTATGAAGTCAAGAAAATCCAGCTCTCCAGATGTCGCTTGATTGAATTGGCTTGTCATTAGCTGTCACTTCGATTCTGTCAGACTATCTACAATGCCCACGCCACAGTGGCGCCGCCTACGATATATTTCGCCTTAATTGAGAGTGTGTTTGTCCATGCAGCTGGAGCACTCGAGCGGGCGCGGCGGCAGCTGCGGCGGCGCGGGGCTGTGGGGCGAGCGCGGCGCGGGCGCGCTGCCGCCGCTGGGCGAGTGGCTGCGCGTGGTGCGCGCGCACGCCGCGCTGCGCCCGCCGCCCGCCGCGCCCGACGCCGACGACGTGCTGCAGGCCGCGCGCCTGCTGCTGCCGCACGCCGACTGCCCGCCCCGCCCGCCCGCGTGAGTCCACACCCGCACACACTAACATAGGACGAATACACAACACAGACAAATAAGAACTAAATACAATGGCTTCCATCGTCACGATGATTTTGCCACTACTTAATACTAATTTATTACAAAACACATAGATACATAGTTTCTTCATAACCAGCTGTGCATGATCTGTAAATCAAAGAGAATACAATACTATGTAATTTTAAACCTTGAAGTCCAATGCGATCACTAGGCACAGTTTCATAATTTGACCGTAATTTTTTCCTTCAATCAATCCCACAGACAACAGTTTGCCGCAAAGACTCCCGCGTCATGGTAACCAAATAGACATCGTTTCCTCCCCCACTTTCCAGGTTAGAAGAAGCGATAGAGCCCGTCTGGTCGCGCTGTAACCGCACTCCTGATGAGCTGAGCCGAGCCGCCCTGGGGCTGGCTCAGCGCGCCCTGCTCAGCGGGCGGCCGGACCTGGTGGGCGGGGTGCGGGCGCTGCTCCCGGCGGCGGGCATCGACGCGACCGACGCGTCGGGGCTGACGGCGCTGATGAAGGCGTCTCTCGCTGGGGACGAGCAGATTGTTGCTGTAAGTTGTTTAGCTCCAAAATAATTAATATATTTACTATTTTTGAAGATAGAACTATGTAAGTATGGAAACTGGCGCGTTTCAAACTTTTCAAAGTATGGAGAATGATATTTTTGTATTAAGCCCCGTCTAAGCCGGAATTCCTTGTTCTAGATGCTGCTAGAAGCAGGCGCAGATCCGAACATCGAAACAGGTGGCGCGTGCGCTGCACACTGCGCTCTGCCCTTGTCCCCGCGATCACCATCGGCGCAGCAGAGCGCACCTTCCTACACACCGCCTACGGCAGGTACTTATCACCAGATCAAATTGACCTTCTTTTATTTTTTAGCAAGTTTTGATTATTGGTAGTGGTCTTTTTTAGTATATCCACCATTTTGATGTATCTTTAGCGTCATTGGGAGTAAGTGCGAATGCTAATGAATGTGGTATAACGATATTGGTGTTGAGTGTATGACCTCGGTGCAGGTTGGACGGCGCTGGTGTACGCGTGCGGCGCGGCGGGCGGGGCGGGCGCGGCGGACGGGGCGGGCGGGGCGGGCGCGGTGGAGTGCGCGCGGCGCCTGCTGGCGGCCGGCGCCCGCGCGGACGGCGCGCCCGCCCGCGGGGACGACGTCTGCACGCTCACGCCCCTGCAGGTACTCAGCTACCTAGCCCAGGGGCCGGCAACCTTTTGAGCCGGATAGTCAAAAATTACAATTTACAACAGATAAAAGTTTTAAAGAGCCACAATTTTTTTTCTTGCCAACAATAAATAGTACTTTCATAAACAAAGTTTTTTGATAAAAAAGAAACTAATCTATTCATTCATAAGAAAAATATCTATGAAACGTGAGTACAAGCGGCTGAGAGATAGAAATGGTGGCTATTCCTAAATAATTTTAAAGTTTATTTTTTAAAATAATTACCTAATATTTGCGTATAGAACTAAAAAGCCGCAGCTTTACATTCAAAGAACCGCATGTGGCTCGCGAGCCACAGGTTGCCGACCCCTGACCTAGCCCATCGTGCATAGAGCTGTGTTATCACATAAAGTCACAACACGCACGTCCTCCAAAGTTATATCGTTGGTTCCAATTCTAAGGCTCGAACTCCACTGGCAATCGCTACTAACCTTTGTCTTGTGTCTTCACGCCATACGCCTAAAATACCCATACCCTCACCAGCCGAGCATTGTTCTTTTGTAAATTAGATGATATGGAAGTTACAATAGAGAGATTACGAAACGCGCTTAAGGATGAAGATGTCAGCACAGCAGTATACTTGCCTCTTCGTATTCGGTCAAGCAAGTTAACCAGATGAAATTGAACTCGTGTACGACTTGTGTTCCCAGGTGGCATGCGGTGTGGGCAACTTGGAGCTGGTGCAGCTGCTGCTGTCTCACGGCGCGGACCCGTTCCTCTCCACGCAGCTTAACGACGCCCTCTGCTACTCCGCTGCGGCACAGTATGGCTGTTATAGGTCAGCTCAACTCCTTCATTATATAGAAAACGAGGCATCCTTAGATAGAGAATGTCCGGACGAAAAAGAGGGACTTTTTTACTTGAGAGAAAACTTGATTCATACACTTACTATGGTAAGACAACTACTATGGTATCTACAGTGATCTGGTACTTCGTCGGTTCTGTCCAAATTCGGTCTAGATGACTCCTTCGCATTTTCCTATTTATAATAGGGTTAGCACAGACTTTAATTCCATTCTAGGTACTCTTAATAGGCTGAATACCTAAGTATATTGACTAATCCATCATTTATTATCAAACCCCCGGTCGCCCCCTATCCACGGGAGCTCTCTTCTTTGACGTCGCTAAGGCGTTTGACAAAGTCTGGCACAACGGCTTGATTTACAAGCTGTACCTCTTAGGCGTGCCGGACAGTCTCGTGCTCATCTTACGAGACTTCTTGTCAAACCGTACCTTTCGATATCGAGTCGAGGGCACGCTCTCCTCACCCCACCCCTTTAGGGCAGGATTCCCTCAGGGCTCCGTGCTCTCCCCCCTCTTGTACAGTCTGTACACCAATGATATTCCCCGCACGAACAATGTGCAACTCGCCCTTTACGCGAATGATACAGCGCTTTATTTCTCCCATCGTAACAAGGCTCAAATCACACGCGTTCTCCAACGCGCTGTTAATTCGCTCGGAGAGTGGTTTAGGAAATGGCGAATAGAGGTGAACCCGGACAAAAGCGCAGCCGTGCTTTTTGCCAGGACCACCTCTCGACGCCCCTCCAAACGCCACACTCGCTCCAACTTAGGTACTGTCTCTTTGTACAAGCAGCCTATCCCTTGGTCCAAATCAGTTAAATATCTCGGGGTCACTCTCGATGGCTCCATGACCTTCGGTCCTCACATTAGAAACGTCCGCAATCGAGCCGCCTTTGTCCTCGGTCGCCTTCATTATCTCTTATGCAAGCGGAGTAAAATGTCCCTTAGAAATAAGGTGACACTATACAAAGCTTGCATACGCCCTATCATGTCTTATGCGAGCGTTGTGTTCGCTCACGCGGCCAACTCGCACATTAGTCGCCTCCAGGCCATTCAGTCCCGCTTCCTTCGCCAAGCCGTCGGAGCCCCGTAGTTCGTAAGGAACGTAGACCTTCATTCTGACTTACGCCTCGATTCTATCCAGAAGCACTTCAAAATAGCGTCCGAACGCTATTTCAAGAAGGCTTCTGACCACACCAATGCCTTAATCGTCGCCGCCGCCGATTATGCACCTACACACGCGCCAGTTGCATGCCGCCGCAGGCCCCGGCATGTGTTGCTGGACCCCCCCGTCCCACTTACCGCTCTGCTAGACTCAGATGTCGAGGAGAACGACACACGCACACTCCCCACCAGACACCGACCTCGCCGGCGAGGTTGACGAACCCCCGCTTCCGCTAGAAGGTGCGTCTACTAACCCAGACGCACCTTGGCACCCGACAAGCCCGCTGAGTTTCTTGCCGGATCTTCTCAGTCGAGGTCGCGTTCCGATCCGGTGGTAGATTTACCCTCGCCACCTCTCCTGGCAGCGGCCCAAGCCGAGGTCGTGTCCCTTGTGGCGCCCTTGAGCTAGCTGCCCCCCCTGCCCCTCTGGCTGGAGCGCACTTGCGCTCGCCCTCTGTCCGGGTGAAGTTGTTATGGCCACTCTGGCCAACAACATATAGTCATATCAAAATAATAAAAAATATTATTATCAAACCTGACCTGATCAGACGGTACCATAAAAACAAATTTCGGACGTTCTCAGTCGTCTGAGTAACAGCCAGGATAAGACATTGTACCATCCCGTGGATTCCCAGTGCCGTGGCGGTGTGCTGCACGCACGGGCGGCGCGCGTGCCTGCGCGCGGCGGTGCGCGGCGGCGCGCGCGCGGGCGCGGCGGGCGCGGCGGGCGCGGTGCTGTCGCTGGAGGAGGTGCTGGCCGAGGGCGCCGCGCCGCCCGCCGCCGGCCGCGCGCCCGTCACCAAGCAGCACCAGCGCGCGCTGCAGGACGCCATGTACTGCGCCGCGGAGACGGACCACTTAGGTGAACCTTCTTCAAGGACTTTCACTTCTTACCGAAACTACCTACACATTTACTAAGCGTCTCAAAAAAGGTAGCCCGGCCCCCCCTTGACTAGAAGACACCCCTGGTAATGGTTAGTTATGGCGTATTGCTAGGTTGCCAGCTCTTCGTGCTTCGAAAGCACGTTAAACTGTCGGTCCAGGATATAACAGTCACTAAGCCATGTCGGAGACTTTCGAGTGGAAACGCTGACACCAGACCGCTAACTCGTAAGAACGTGCGCGAACACTAGTGTTGACTTGATTGGTTCTTATTATTTGTAACTGAAATATGAGTTCAATGAACGATGTATATAGGTTTGGCATCAAGAAGAAGTAAATGTAATGGAATGTTGATGCATTGGACAGATATAACCCTGGAGCTCCGCGCGCTGGGCGTGCCGTGGTCGCTGCACGCGTGGACGCTGTCGCTGGCGGCCGCGGCGGATGCCGCCCTCGACCACGTCATCGATCAGCTGTTACAGGACTTTTTGCAGGTAGTTGTCGAAAATACCTGTCTAGACTCTGTAGTGATGGTGCTTCAGACATTTCTTACAGGGCAGTGAGGGTAGATTTATGGTCGCTTCTATTTACTATATTGTCTCTTGTTCCCAGGTGTGCCCGTCGGATGACAGCCACTACAGCAAACAGTTCATTTACGAGTGCCTCCCACTGCTGTTTAACATTTTACGATACAGCAAGGTAATAAAAAGCACGATTTATAATGTTCTGAATGTCTGGGGAGGGGTTAGTCAAATGATCACACAACCAGTACGTACAAACTTGTATGTTTGACTGGCGCAGCAGCTGAAAATAGTGACAGTTAATTGCTACCCTACACTGGTAATACCCTAACTACTTATATAATAAGTTTACTATCAAATATTATATATTCAAATAATAATCTTATTTCTATAGAATTAAAGCTTAAATTAGAACGTGGTGTAAAATATGGTTGGCACCTTATTGCATATACTTGTTACATCTCTATCATCACCTCTATATCCTCTATCCAGAAGGAGGGCACGGTGCTGCTTCTAGCGGACATCCTGTGCGCGTGCTACGGGCGCGAGGCGGTGCCGCCCGTGGCGCAGCCGCCGCCGCCCGCCGCGCCGCCGCCGGCCAGGGTCGACCCTTCATACGTCAATAACCCCTCGTTAGCTGACGTCACCTTCAGGTACCTAAATAACAGGCACACTTGCATTTATTTTTTCAACTATTCAACATTTCGAGTGGCGTATACTCAATATGTTTTTTTAGCATATACCATAAGTGTGTATGGGAATTGGGAAGATTATAGTAGAAAGCTTCAGTGTTGCCCAACTTAAATCATTTTCTCTTACGGGGAGCATTGTAAATTACTTGTTGATTTCAAAACATACATCTTATTTAAAAATAATAAGGAGGCAAATTAACTAGAAAAAGTTTATTTCAAAATAATTAACTAAATATCAAACGACGGGTAATTACAAACTAGCATGTTGATAGGGTGGAAGGCCGCCTGTTCTACGGACACAAGATCGTCCTCGTGTCCGAGTCACCGCGTCTGCGCGCCATGCTAGCCCCAACGCGGCCAGCAAACGAAGCTCTACCTCCAAGCAACTCCACACCACCGCTGGTCCAAATAAACGATATCAGATACCATATATTTGAGGTTAGTAGCACCACGATAGTAGCAACATAAACAGTACCTAGTAGCATCAAAGTACACAATATTATATTAGAAATTGTGCAATTAACTGTCAAATAATGCAATTTCTATTGTGCACCAGCAAGTCATGAAGTACCTGTACTCCGGCGGCTGCTCGGGGTTGGAGATACCTGAAGGCGATGTCCTCGAAGTTCTCGCCGCCGCCTCCTTCTTCCAGTTGCTGCCTCTCCAGAGGCACTGCGAGGCCAGAGCGGCTAAATCTGTAGACTTACATAACCTGGTCTCCGTTTATATTCATGCTAAGGTATTTTAACGCAGTTCTAAATTAGAATTAGAACCTCTAATGTATGAAAACTATAAGTCAAAAAAGAAGAAAACAAAAATGTATCTGACGAATTTCCTAATAATTAATATTATTTTTCTATTTTCAGGTTTACGGTGCTACACAACTTTTAGAGTACTGTCAAGGTTTCCTCCTCCAGAACATGGTGGCGCTCCTCACATATGATGATTCCGTAAAGCGTTTGCTTTTCGGGAAACGACTGCCCGGGCATAATGTGCTAGGCGCCTTATTAACTACGTTACAAAAAAGAATAGAAGCTAGAAAAGGCCAAGCTAAAACTAGATAGCATTGATAATATTAATCTACAACCCTTATGAGTAACTCCATATTTTTATTTAATACCGTTACATAGATACCTACCTATCATATAAAATTATATTATAGCACATTTTTTTCGCCAGCTATTGTAAAAGAAATGCATGTTACTGGATTTTTTTGTATGATTCCTGTTTCGACTAATACCTTCTTACATTTAAATTACTAAAACATTGTTTTATAAATATTTATATAAGTACTGAATTAACCCTATAATGTAGATAAACATTGAATGTAAGCATAAAAACAAATAAATATTTAAAATACTTAGTAATTTTGTGACAATTCATTTTTTTATTTTTTAACGTCCCAGAACTCATAATTAGATAGATATAACATATTTATGGTGTATCTAAGTATTATACCTGTGTAATTAAAATGTTATTATTGTTGAAAATAAAGCTTTGTGTTGTAAAGATTACAATTATTTATGCGCCATATCCAGTTTTATTTCAGATTATGAAAAAAGTACATAAACATTTGCGAACATCATCTTGGGTAGTTCACATGTTAACGTTTTTCTTAACGCTTCTTCGAAGTTTATTGCGATAGTTATCTACTTGCATAATCGCCCTCTTAAAAACTAGCTCGTACCTTTTGGCTGGCTTATTATGGTAAAAATTGTTTCAGACAAAAAATATGTTTCATTTGTAAAGTTACCTACTTCATCTATTTAAGCCAGAGTTTATTTTAAGGTGAAGGCGCCTGTCTAGCCCGCGAAGTTCAAATTTTTTGAGTTCTTTTAGAAATTTTTCAAAATCTGACAATAATAAAAGACAAATTTTGTGATTTGCGAAAAACACAGTATGCAGTGCGTTTATTAATACATTTATTTTACTCTAAATATTATCACGGTGGATATGATACTAGTAAATCACTAAATATACAAAAATTGCCAGATTATCTGGATAGCTATCGTTCTTGAAATGTTTTAGAGTAAGTTGGATATATTAATAAATGCACTGCACACGGTCTTTTTCGCGAATTACAAAATTTGTCTTTTATTATTGTCAGATTTTGAAAAAATTCTAAAAGAACTCAAAAAATTTGAACTTCGCGGGCTAGATGGGCGCTTCAGCCTTAATATTAGATATAATAAAACTCGGATTGTGATAGAGCATTTAAATTTTTGAGGAAAATGTATTACCTTACGTGGCAACATTATTTGTCTATGGTGCGTACATGTGCTTGACAGAATGAGGAAATCATTGCCTCAAACTTTGATACGTGCCATGAAAAGACATCTGTCAAATTGTTGTCTATGGCACAGATGGTGGTGTGATGTGATGTGATTTCGTGTTGAATTTATTTGGGGAAAAATACGAACGTCGACTAGTGTTTATTTATCGTGTAGTGTAATGTCGTGACAGTGAATAAAAATGCAGTTCTATAAAGAGAGAATACTCAACGCTGCACAGTTAAAAAAACTAAGTGAACACAAATACTCTTGTACGAGTGCAAGTATACTGGACGCTTGGCTCCAGCCCTGGTGGTGCTGGCTAGTGTCGAAGACGCCGCTGTGGCTCGCGCCGAATCTCATTACAATATTAGGATTAATAGTAAACATAGTCACCACACTTATTTTAGTTTGGTAAGTGGATTAGAGGTTATTAGAAGTGCGTCCTAGATGTCGGCCAACCGTAACGACTTTCATTTTCCACCGGTTGTGACTTTCTAAAGACCCTCATCAAAGACAGAAAGGCGTTAGATACTTGACGTTTACGCGTGTTTACATTATGTAAAAACAGCTGGGCTGCCATTGGTCAATGAAAGTAGCACCACAATGATAAGATAAGATAACCAGGCATAAGTAATTCTATTTAGATACTAATCTTGGTGGTTTGAATTGTTATATTGTATATCACCATGTGGGATTGGGCCAGAACACCACATGCTGTAGCATTTCTTGATTAACCTAACAGGATTTAGATATGTGTACACTGTACACTACAGCAATGTGTACCTGTCACACTCACAGTTGTTCTGAGTATCTGATTTTGGTGAAAATTTGATCCCAATACAAGCATCTTGACTATCCCATTATATCCAATATACTTTCAGTAATAAGCTGTCAGGGGAACAGGATAAAGTTATAGAAAATAGTTTGCTTATATATCTAACTTCCTGCTATTATGGTTAAAATAGCAAATATAATAATTTCCTGTAAATATTGATAATGTTTTTATTACCCACCAAATAATTATATAATGTATTATACTCCTTCAATATGACAAGTCCTATCTTATGACCCTTAAAAATAATGATGACCATGAATCCTATTCTTGTTCTATCATGTTCTATTTAGCTATTAGTGGGAAGTAACATTTGATTATGTACAATTTGAGAGCATTGGCGATCATTTCTGTTGATCAAAATAATTATTGGAATTGGTATTAGTTTCATAAACAATTCAACATTATTTTGGTTCGAAATTATCATGATCCTTTCATCAATACCAATCTTCACAACTTCTTTGTCTAGTGGAAATGGCTGGATGAAGATACCCATCCTGTTGTCAAAAAATCACTGTTAAAATTTGTTGTGGTTATATCTCAAAATGCCCCCCGTCCATTGTATGGTACCCATAGTATTCCTTAGTTTTGAACAGTTGGTGTATTAGTCTGGTGATGTTTATTTATGTAATAATATTGGCAGGTATAGCCCAGATGCGAGGCAGGACCCTCCACGATGGGCATGCGCGCTGTGCGCACTAGGAGTCTTCATCTACCAGAGCCTGGACGCCATTGACGGCAAGCAGGCGCGGCGGACGGGCAGCCAGTCGCCGCTGGGCGAGCTCTTCGACCACGGCTGTGATAGCATATCCACCGTGTTCATAGCGCTTGGTGCTTGCATTGCAGTCAAGCTTGGTGAATACCCTACATGGATGTTTTTCCAGGTGAGTCTCTCCTACTTTCTATTGATTTTTGTTGTGGTTTTCAAAGCAAGTTAGATATTCCCAGGGACTCGCCGAGAAGCTTACCTTGGCTTCGTATTCTTCTTAATATGAATGATGTGATTAATGATGATATTTTCCAATAATTATTCACAAAGGGTTTTGACAAATAAAAGGTTTAAGCATATCATAATCTTTTATAAGTATCCCTTTGTTCACTACCTACAAATCATGTCTCGGTATTTAGACCCTAGATAAAGGATTGTGTGCAGTACAGGTTGTTAAGCTGCTGGATAACTGCAATAATTTATTGATTAATGCTATGATCCAATTAAGGTATAAGCTCCACCAGAGTTCACGCGTATCATCTAATCAATGCGATAACGCGAAGATCGGTCACTTGTATTATTATTTAACCTACCGGATTTCAGCTAATTACTGGGTCCAGTTATCTTTGAAATGGTGGTCGTTCGTGTGACCTGCAGATGTAACGTCGTTAATTCGGCCTTACGTAACGCCGCGAGGTTAACGCAAGTCAAGGTCCCGGTAATGCCAGATTTTGCGCACAAGATTTGATGATATGGCTATTGGATAAAATTCCATATTGAGTCTCATAGTTTCCGTATAGATTTTTAACATAACTGCAATCTTATTGAGTTCTTTAAAACGCGTTTTGGCAAGGGGAGGAAAATTGCGTTTTCCTGAATATTGCCTTGGATTGAGCAATTCGGATTTATTGTAAAGGCCATTATGTGGCATTTTCGCGGCGTATGGCCTCTTTACAGAAATTTCACCGGCTGGGATGGCTGGTGCCACGTGAACTCTAGTAGGTATATTCTTTATTGGCAATAAGAGGGCGCCAGGCGTAACTAGCACAATCTCTTTGCTTCGAGAGACGGTCGATCTTTAGCTTGGACATTAGCGAGAGAAAATTCTGTGAATTTTTTTTATCCAGTTTTCATAGTTTCTACCATTTTCAGTATTTATGTCAGTTACAATTTCTTATTTCCCACAAGACGTCATTATTATTTGAACCATGGGCATCCCCATGGGCTCGCGCTGGCACACATTAGAGACTGCATGCTAATGTTATTAGCTGCACGGAAGTAGGGCATAGAAGGTCAATATAAGTTGATATCACGCTGATATCCGTGCTTTATGGAGCGTGACGCTCACAATAGCCTTTGTTTCGTTACGACAAATTGTGAGAATGCATTGTGTAAGGCTAGTTGTTGTCAATTAGGAATACTGTTCCATGAAATTTTCATACTCGAAGATCAATATGATAAGCGATAGTATCTTCTGTAACATTGCCAATTACACAGACCTACCTATGTCTATGATGGATGGACTTTCAACTATTCGTTTCCATGTATGCAAGATTATCATGATAGTAAGAAATGCAAGTCTCGATAAAGTATTTCATTATAGGGGAATGTATGGAATACGTATGTGTAGGGAATGTATGAAGTGCAGAGATAGCTTTACAAGCTTTGTCTTACAAACTGGACAGCTGACGAAATAAAATATCCAATCTAGAAACAAGACTTGCCACCTTAATTGGGTATGTAGGTTTACTCGATCGTTGTTAGATATCGATCAATTGGTTGAATTTATGCTTGAGTTATGTGACGCATGAAATTTAAAATACGCTATAGGGTAGTTACTTTTATACGTACTGAGACTTTAGAATCTACGGACTAGAAAGGTGTTTAAGAAGAGATGTCACCAGTATCTGAAAACGAGTATTTTAAAGTAATACATTAAAGTGATCTTTAAACTGTGTGAGTTTGAACCAATGAATTTGTCAATTGATAAAAAGATAGCATGTTTCTGATACGAAAAATTGCTAAGTAATGAATGGCGTGACTTCTTGCCTGGGTTATCCACTGTTTATGGCCAATGATTAAACAGCTAACTAATGATAGAATACAGGCATCGTCGCCTGTTGCTGTATACCTTACCAATTGCTATATGACTGAAATACTTGCCATGCTAATTCTCCTCTTGTTCTTCAAGCAGAAACACATATAAAGATCATGTATTAAAATAAGATAAGATCTTTGCCGATCGAAGATTTGGATCTTAAATGCTATTGTATGGTGACACACTGACAAAGTCCGATAATGGGAAGAATAAGGACCCATGATTCACTCCACAAAACATATTTTGTGGAAATGTTAACATATTTCCCAATTTTATTCTGAGCTGTAATTTTAATTTCATTTTTGTCTTCACTCGTAATTATATCAATAAAATTATCAATTGGTATGTCTTCGTGCATACTCCGTTTCTCTTGCTACGCATCAGCTATAGGAAAATTCTTATTCGGGATTGTTGCCAAAACTAACGCGCCCCAACGTTACCCGGTAATTGGAACCGCGCCAGCTCATGCGAATCACCTAGTACTTCATTTTATCGTCCGTGATACTCACGACCATAGGAAACGGGAGGTTTTTATATTTTTTATAGCTTCCTCTTGTCCTGATAGCCGATTTCAGTCCTCACTATTTTAGTAGATTCTTCTTCTTCTTTTTTTAAAATATGGCTTTCATCGTTAGGTAGTCGAAAAACTCATATCCATATAATGTGGATGTTGACATGCGTCAAGGTCGCGCTTGTAGTTAAAAACCCGATAAATCTCCGAATAGTAACAAGCGTAACAAGTAACATATAAAACTCCTTATTTATGACTTTTTAAGTAGACAATAGGTACATACATGCAGTCAAAAAAGCTACAATTTGTGAGTAATCCAATAATCACATTCATGATTACATACATATCATGTATACCTAGGTTATCAGTACGGATTTCGATTGCTTGCGTTCTCAGCATTCTGCAAAAGATTCTCATAGCATAATATGTATTATATATTATTCTCCGAAGCGGTAGGCAGTGGTTCACTGCAGTACACCTATTTTCCCCCGATGATAGTATTATCTCAAAGTACATGTTAAATATCTGTGCAAAATAAATTAGTTCAATGCGTTGCGAAATTTTCATGTATCAATGTTTGCTGCAAAACATTGAAACCTCTATGGAAAACCTCTGCCATGAGTTATCAAAATAGTTTATGATGGTTAACATACCAGAATGTTGTTACAGATTTTGAGAAGCCACCAAAATGCACGTTTTTATGTTTTCCAGTGTTTTTGCGCAATGACGCTATTCTACTGCGCGCATTGGCAAGCCTATGTCACGGGCACGCTCAAGATGGGCAGGATAGACGTGACGGAGGCCCAGTACTCCATCATGGGTATTCACCTCGTCTCCGCTATCCTGGGCTCCGAGTTCTGGACCACTCAGGTAATGCTGTCCCCACAGTCTACACTTTGCTACTTTTAAGACCACTGTGTAAAATTTATTTTCTTAAGAGGTCCTTTAAACAGTCAATCTGGCAACGTTTAATCCGTGATCTTAGATTGATCGTGTAATGTGCAGATTGTTGGTGACTGTGTGATTGTTGATCACCCGTCAATCGGTATCAGAAAATATAGATTGAAGGTCACAGGTTAAACTGGTACCAAATTGGTCATCTAGGACCTTTAACGCCGTGTATTATGATGACTGACAATGATTTGTCAAGTTGCTGGACAACATTGTTGCCTAATTAATATGCGGCCAAACATGCAATTTAAATACAGACAACATTGAATTATATTATCATTGTTACCTTGGCATTACTATAATATACAAATAAAATGGTGAATTACCATATTTATTAGAATTATTTTTATACTAAATAAATTAATTTATCAATAGTTGCCTGTGTAAAAAATATAATACTGTGAGATTAAAGAGAAAGAAAAATCGCTTCGATTTATAAAAAACGTTTGCCATTGGAAATTATTATTTATACATTACAACAACTACTCGGAGCGAAAGATTTTTTCCTTCTAAATATCTAAAAATAAACAACAAAAATGAGTTGTACCAATTTTATGGAGATGTTTAGTTAAAAAACAACACTGACAAACATGTGCCCTAAAATTGATGCTACAAAGTATATATTAAAATAATGCTAAAATATTACTTTTTCATTGAATTTATCAATGAACTTTCAATAACTACCAATGTCAATACTACGCTTTATCTACATCGTCACGCCATGTATCGTGAGCGTTTATTGGTTCACTAGTAGCGGCATATTATTTATATTATGTTTACTATTGGTTGAAACGTGATTTGAAATCTTAGGCGCTTTCCGGGGCACCAGAGAAAAATCTAAGTGTCTTTTTCTATTTAAATTATTTTAAAATTTAACTTTATTGGTAACTATTTTTTGTGGTAAATCGCAATAAACTGCATATTTTATTATCTGCATTGTACATGTTTAAAACTATAAGATTAAAAGAAAAATGTGTTTATTTTAAAAATTCCCACATGAGCACTGTCATAACATTGCCAGACATTGTTCTTTGATGTCGTCTAGATAACCGCACTGTGTAGTTACTTTCTTTGAACGTCTCCTTGCACTAGCATTGTCTTTTTGTCGTCGGGCGCATCCGCGTCGCCGTAATCCTCGCGCAGAGCTATAAAATGTTATATTTATATGTTACTTGACTGTCATACCTAACTTAAATTCAATTTTTCTATTTGGACGAACGCCAGTGCATGGTCGACACAAGTGAACTTCAACCTTGCTATACCTCTACATGGACGGTATTACATTGCTACAATAGAAAACCTTATTATGAAAAACATTGCAAAACCAACTAAGCAGGAACCATAGATTCTCGTACGTAAGTTTTCTATAGTGCGTTGGTGAATGTCGATTATGTAAAGTTATGGTTGGGTAATAGTTGTCGTGTCGTCGTGACTATTGTCAGCTGTAATGTCATGTTAAATGTGTAGTAGGGTGTGATGAGCTGCAATCCTTTAATATTCATAAAACTACATACACATGAATGTCATTAACAATAAAATTCTTCAAGATATGACACTGACCACAAATGGGCTGCAGCTCAACGTCCTTTACTTATCGCTTTTCCAAGCGAATACATGAAATCTCTGATGATCTGATCAAATACTTGTAGTTTAACTCTTGTTACGCTAAACTGCATTATAGCCAATCCTATCTGTACGCTCATAATGTGTCCGTTGTCGCATTCGCACGCACCGCACACAGGTGGGTGGCGGGCTCGAAGTCCGCTACTCCCTGGCGCTGATAGCCATCGCGGGCGCGTTCCTCACGGTAGGCGCGCTGTTCGCCACCATCCTCACCGGCGGAGTGGGCAAGAACGGCTCCACGGTCGCTGTGAGACTCACGATGTTATATACACGTCCATGGTGGCGGGCATGGGAGACTTGATTTGTGCTATACCGTACCGGGGCAAGAGAGAGCTCAGTTGCTTGATGCTACGTATTCTTTTCGTTACACCTAGCAGGCCTTTCTCGGCTGAGATCCGATCTCGGTTTGATGTGGAGTCCATAATATAGATACCTTCATGTAGTCTTATGCAACCGTGACCCGTGGGAGGTTCGCCTGCGTCTCGGTCTCGATCCGGGTCCCGGCCCGGTATGATTTAACATAAGTCATCCTTAGATGAAACATTAATCTTTAGAAAGGTGACATGTGTCAGTTTCCTCATGGGACTATTTTCATAAGAAAATTTAGTAAATAGCTGCTGACAGTCATTTCATTATCTAGACTCGTATCTTAATACATCTCAAGTCTGATCGCGCTCTTGGAAATAATTCATTGACTCTGGGAAGGAAATAATTCATTGACTCTGTCACTTCAAAGAAATCTATTTTATAATGATTTGACAAAAAATTTCTTAAAACTAATAACCAAAAAAGTTGATAGATAATATAAGAGGCCAAAAAACCGTACTGTGCTAGTCAAGAGTCTGTCGGTAAGGAGTTTCAGGGACCCTAATAACAATGTAATTTTCCACGTGAGCAAAGCGAACTAAAATAATAGTTGCACACGTGTTTTGCCTTCAAATGAGATCTTCTTAGGATAATTGGACTGCGCCTGACTTTTATTCGTTTGCTTCGCGGAAAATGAGTGACTGGACTTGTCACAAATCATTCTGTAATTGGAAATGTCATTCAAGTAGAAAATGGCTTCTCAGAAGTGAACTCAGGTCCGGTTTCCGGGTTGATATCGATTTATTAATACCAGTTTAAAATATGGACTTAGTCCGTATTGGCACGGATGCAAAAGATAACTGAAATGACGGTCTGGTAGCGATGGCGTCAGTAACGAATATGTTATTTAACTTTTTAGTTTGTCAGGGTTGAGCGTCTGTTGTCTATTAAATCATAGATAAGTAAGACGTAATTTTTTAGTAATTGTTTTTTTTTGTTATAAACTTATTTAGTCTCCCATACTCGCCGCCATTGATTGGATTACTGAATTGGGCTTTTCTAAATTGTCTCGTGTTGTGTTGTTCACCGTCGGTTGACCTGTCATAGCTGTTCAGGTATCCATTAGCTCGTTGACACGTACACTCATAGTTATTTATATTAGATGTATACTTAGCTGTTTCTTCACTTACTAGTATTTATTTCAATATATACTTTAAATAGAAACTAACGAAGTAGAATTGCGAATCTTATAGAACTAGCACCTTATAGATTTCTGATTAATGACCTAATCACGTTGAGAATTGATCACTGTTTAAAATGTGTAGAATTATTGCATTATAGCTTATCTGCAAGGAATATATTAAATTACAAGTAACCCTGTATAATATAGTAGGGGTGGTAACCCTACCCTAGCGTACCTTTATGAAAAATACCATGGTTTCAGTAGTCAATATATTAAAATGAAGCCACATATGTCTACTTAATATTTTCTTGTTAAGATTAGTTTACAGTCTAGCTACCCCATGGTTACACTATTCAAATGTCATTCAGTTACACAACGCTCAAATATGAATCAACCTTATAGTTAAGTAACTGACGGTTAAAATTAGCAAGTGAATAGACGATGAACTCAGCTAAGTATACGAGTAATTACATCGCGGCAACGCGCAAACGTTTTCCATATAAATTCAAATAGCTTCGATCTATTAACTGTGATACATTTGTTTTCTACGCTTATTATCATGTGGGTTTTTTTAATAGCATGTAATTATTTACTTGTCATTATTGGATTATGCTCAGTGTTGTACGAGGTATTTGAATAAGACATCGATTCCGGATACTTGGCTAGTGATGTGCCCAGTTACCCAAACCTGTGTTAAAGATTGATATTATACGGCAATTGGACAGTTTACTACGGATATATATTAAAACCTTTTGAGTTGGTACACATACAAATAGTGCTGTTAGCTTGACGCATCACTAGTGGCATCAGATTCCCCGCTAGATCACATTACATTCCCTCAACACGGAGCATAATATATGAATAGTTAAGAATATCGTTCTTCCTTGGTACATGTTGTTAGATATTTTTTTCGTTCCATTTGGTTGTCCTGTGGCTGGTGCCTACCTGCACCTATTTCATGTGAGTTTTCACTCATTTTGGAATTATGACGCTAATTCTGTGCATAATATTATTGAAGTCCTTTGCGTCCTTTGCGTCCTTTGCGTACCTGAATGATACAGAATTATTTTTTTTGTTAGCAGAATAAGCGTCATTATGTGAAACAGTCTGCACTGTATTGAGACGACTAGCTGTACCTGTCCACTCTTGGGCACATACATTCTATACAGGCCCGAAAATCCTATACTACGGATGTCTTATTTAAATGACTCACTTATTGACTTGTAAAGTGGGTCACTCTTATGTAAAGTAGGTACCATTTCGAAACGGCATTTTTAAGGTATACAGCGCGGACCAACTAAATGGATTACACTCCCACCCGGCTGCGAGTGGCTGAACATGGCTTCCAGTATCCGACAGGTGGCACTTACTGGCCTGGCTAGACGTGTGTGCTCTGTGTGTGTGTTTTTAGAGCAGTGTACACAAAATTTGATAAAATTAACTTCACCAATCAATTATAATATCAACTGGTGTAAAAAGCTGGCATTGTCACACTGACTGATTATACTTTGGCGTACGTCACAATAAAATATGAATACGAGTAAAATGGTAATTTAAGCAACGACGTCATTGCTCCATATTATTTCGTAACTTGAAACTATTCTATTAGTTGGCATTGATCAAGCAAACTCCTCGTGTGCCTAATCGAACTTCCATATAAATTTCCATCCAAAATTTAACCTCCTCTGGGACGATATTTCTAAAATCCCCTCTTAATGCTCACCTTCGTTGTATAGAAAGATCGTGTGCAAAGTTCACAATTCTAGATCCATTGGTTTTAGCTGTGCATTGTCTGCCAGTTGGTATGTTAGAATTGTATGTTAGTAAAGTAGGAGAAGAAAATAAGGCTAAATTTGCACCAAATTTCATTAAAGTCAAGTGCCGAAATATTATGTCCTATATTAAAGCCGCGCATTCTATATAGAGTTTGGCTTTAATATGAGTCCCGTGTGGCACGTGTAGCCACCTGTCAGATAGTTAAAGCCATGCTTTCTAAAAGAGGCTACTCACGATGCAATTTCATGTTGAATTTGTTGATTAAACTAAAGTTGATTTGACAAATTGCGCCTTTTCCAATTTGGAAGGAGGCAAGTTGAAGCCTTTTCCAACTTGTTGAATGTCGAGTCGACTGTCCTAGCAACAAATTGCATCGTGAGTAGCCTCTTCAACGTGCCATCGGTGACAGATGCCAGTGGCAGACGTCCCGTGGTGCCTGCAAGTTAGCTCCATGTGCTTCGCGGCACAGTTTTACTGCCTCGTCAACTTTCTCGCCACGTTCCGGGTTAGGGGATGCGGGAAAAACGGATCGACCGTTGCTGTAAGATCATCAGATACATTACAATTTACAAATATACCAGTGGGGCGCTGGGTGCATGCGGCGATTCAGGCGATTAGCGTTTGACGTTACAATTCAAAAGTTGATTGGTGACTGGTTATTTGGACATGTTCCCTTTATAGAGACACCCTTCATGTTCAATTTGGAGCTCGTTCTTAATTTTGTTATAAAAATAAATAATAAATTGCTCTTCTTTATTCTTTTCTTAACAGCAGTACTTAATTATTTAAGAATGCCGATAAAGTGTGTACCTGAAGATTGATTCCAAAATAATTGATTGTATTACGTTTTTAATTGGTCAACAGAGTAAATTCTAAAATACTTTGTACTGTTGTATAATATCACTGTCTCGAAGGACGCACAATTATTGATTGATGTTTGTGCAGTGTTCAAAACATTGTTAAGAAAAAAGAAGGCTGTATTACCGAGTCAATAACGGCTGAATCGTCGAATAAGTATCCGAATGTTAAACCATGTGTTCAGGATGCGATTTTTATTGCGCTACTTTTTAAAAAAGTTTCTTCTTTCAATGCACTCGCTACGTCTCGCAATAGATTATCGTGTACTGAAGACTGGTTAAACAAAATTGCACGGTCCATCATCATGTAAATAATCAGTATGTCGAGCGTAAAAGATTTATCCCAACCCTGGTTCATATATCGTAATTGGTTTCAATCCATGGGTCATTTCGGAACTAATATAAGTATCTATAATATGGAATAAAATGGTTATTTTTCCTTGGAGCACTTTCGGGCATTATTAGAACACTATTGATAATAGCAGAGTATATTACGCGGTTTGACATTCTGAATGACCATGCCATGTAATGTTCCATTAGTTTATAGACCGAAATCCTGTTGTATTCATCCGATGTTCTGGCAAAACAAAATTTTACTTATTTTTACTGGCAACGCCTGCTCTCCGGTTTTTAGAACAAAACAATGTTAACGCCTTTGTGATCACCGCTTCTGTAAATTAATTTGTGTAACAATGTCATTGAAATTGTTAATCATAAATTTTCACGGTGGCAATGAAATGAGTGAAGACATCACACGTGAAACAGCCATAAATTGTGATCGTCATTATTTTAGTTCAATGTTGATTGAAATTAATGGCATGTTTGTGTTTTTTTTTCTGTTACGGCCGCCGTCGACCTATGTGACGTGACGTGACGTGACGTGACGTCACCGCCTCGGGCCCTAACCGCATGACGATCATCGCGTGACGTCATCGCCATCATCATATCACGGTTTAACACTACAGTTACCGAAAATAAACATCAGCTTGAATCTGATATCCAACTACGCAGTCGTGTTGGTCGCGGCGTACCTCGTCGTGGGGTACGTCGCCGTCATTGTGAAGGGTGGAGTGGGGAAAAACGGCTCCACTGTCGCAGTAAGACACTTTTTACTCTTAATAAAGATCGCGAGAAGATGGTGCGCAGTGTTTTGTAACATGGTTCTGTAGGTATTAACTAGGCTTATTTTTATTTTATTTTTGCATTAAGATTTTTTTTTTGTAATCGAGAATTATCGTAGAAAATCATTACACATGCTAAAAAACGTAAACAGCGCTGCTTGTTAAGTAAAAAGTCCAGTGTTTAGTATTATACATGCTATTTTTCTTATTACCTACTTAATGTTTTATCTTTTCTATTTTTTGAAATCGTGACAGTTTCAGTTACATCCTACCACGACTTCCTACAAAATATTGCACACTAATCTTCTCAGACCTTATAGTGTTGTGCTGTGCTAATAACACTATAACCACTGCACAGACCACTAACGGCTAGACCCGCAGCCGCGCTACCATCCCGCGAGGCAGACCCGACCCGACTACTTGGCCACTCGTTACGTCCTGTAGTGTTGTCCTGTGCCCATTCTGACTGTCATTAACGCTATATCGTCGACATTGTTATTCAATAATGTGATTCATTCATATTTCAACTCTAACTACAATGGAGTATAGTTCAATTACTGATTGACATGTTATTGAAAAATTATGTCGATATCATCTTAGCTTAACGCTTGAACGTGCATGTTGATTATGTGTAGTACCTAGTTTTAATTAATTATGGCTTGTCTAATTTTTCCCATTTTTCTTGTTGCGAACATCGGGAAAGGGTGGAATAGATTGCTCTAGGAGGTATAAATCTCATTTACTGTGAATTATATCATGGCGTTTTAAATTACAGTTGTATGTACGGTATAAAAAATACATATGTCTGCCATAATAAAGGTAATGCTATCGGGGTATTGCTAAATTATTGTTGATTCAGATATTAAGTATAAGGTAATACTAGCTATGTTTCACTTGTGTTGAGACCTGTCTTGACTGAGGACCAACCATCCTAAGAACTTACAAATAAATAGGAGACAAGGATAACGAGATGAAAATCTGTTCAGTAGTTCCTCAGACTATGTAGACGAGTAGGTGTATGTTCGGAACTTGTTTTATAATTATGTAGTGATTTATACCTTCTACTGTTCCATGAGATGGTCAAAAGTTTAACAAGTAAAATTGCTAATAATCCTCTTTTTATTAATGAAAGGCATGTTTTGCTTAAAATTACTGCATGTCCTGGAGATATTGTTAAGAGTTCAGAAGATACAAAATAGTTTATGTAGTTTAACATCGAGGTATAGTCATCTCTTTCTGTTATAAGACAATCCGCAACTCAAACGTTTGCAGTACTTTTGTATTATCAGTCCGGGTGCTGCTGTCACGAGAATATCAACCAGAGTCTACTCTAAAGTCTTCGAAACCTAATCTCAGGTGCTACGCATGTAACTTCTGAACTCTACTTGTCCATCCTTTGAAAGACCGTGATACACGGAGTGCTCTCCACCCCAGGGTACCAGCATCCTGTCACCAGTGATCCCGTTCTCGCTGGTCGTGGTGCCCGCCTTCATCATCTTCCAGAAGAGCGAGTCCAACGTGTACCAGAACCATCCCTCGCTCTACATCCTGGCCTTCGGAATGGTCGCGGCTAAAGTCACCAACAGACTAGTGGTGAGTATTCTTCACCTTGGTATTTAAAAGTGACCACTATGGGATTAATTGCAAAGATCAAGGTTGCTCAACGCGTAATGGAGAGTTAAGCTTGAAAAACTGCAATGGTGCTGATAGGTTCTAAAACGCTGTAGGGCTGAAGATACAAGACATAACTGATATCACGTAACAGGAAGCCTGTGCATTCGACTCTCGAAGATGTCACTAGAGAGGCATCTGCTAGAACTAGTTGCGTTCAAAGGCGTCAATAGCCTAATGGTGAGAGCGGCGGCCCCCGTAGCTGAGAGTTTCCAGGTTCAATCCCCATCCTGGCCATAAAATTATTGACGTCAGGCCCTTTTTAACACAAGCATTAGCTTAGCTGGAGAGGCTAACGGGATGTGATAAACTAAAATAATTAGTAATCTTTTTTTTAAAAAAAAACATGATAAGAATATTTCCGTGTTCCCGACAATTTTCCAAATGTTTGTCCAACCAATGGCAGGTGGCTCACATGACCAAGAGCGAGATGGAGTACTACGACTGGTCGCTGCTGGGGCCCGCCATGCTGTTCCTCAACCAGTACTTCAACAACGCGCTGCCCGAGTACTACGTGCTGTGGCTGTGCGCGGTAAACACATTACCATTATTGTCTATAAATAAGATTTTCCTGACCGACAGTTATGTCCAATGACGCCGAGGTTTGACTCTCCCCGGGACTCGTCAAGGGACAAAAACACGGCGTCATCATCGGACAGCGTTTGGTATCTTACGTCGTGTTAGTTCACAGATATTAACTCTGAGAGCGATCTTGGAAATATAATTTTAGTACAATATTAAATCACAGGTGCACACTCAAGTTCCATGGTTTGAGATCGATTGATTATACGGCCTTAAAAGAGATGGATACATAAGGGATGATAATAAATAAGTTGATAAACAGCGGGTACTAAGCAACATATATATATATTATTAAAAGTGCAAAAAAACTGCTATAGTGGCTTTTATAATGTATACCCTGGTCTGGTGTCACCGGAACACCAGTTAGTAACCAGTACAGTACTCATGGTACAAGCGTTTTTCGCTTTCGGACTATACAGTTGGTGTGTTTGTCTCGCGATATTTATTTATTTCTTATATTTATCCACAGATATGGGTAAACATAGACCTGGTCCGGTACTGCGGTCAGATCTGCTTCGAGATCTGCGAGCACCTCAAGATCATGCTGTTCCGCATCCCGGCGCCGCACGCGGCAGCGGCAGCGGCAGCCGGCAAGCCGTCCCCGCCCGCCGACCGAAACGGTACGAACTCGCGCCGCCAGCCGCAGCGGCACGCGCGCCGCCAGCCCTCGCAGTCCTAGTGTAGTAGGCTGCCCACAGCACCGCCCCGGGGAAATCTAGTACAATACGTGGCAACCTTGAACGCTCGGACACATTGATCTGTACTTGGCTCCGAAAGGTACTCCTCTGCCGTATATGGGCACTGGCCATAAGCGTAGCGATTGTCTAGGTGTTTCCTTAGTACGCATGTATAAAATATTATTCGTAGTTGGGCTGTAAGAGTTTACCGGGTCTAGCTCAAGAATTTTCAGAATAATTAAAGTATAGAAACTAGCTCTTTGGATACTTGACATTTCGGTATAAGTATGTGACGGATTAGTGATCGTTTTGCGAATGAGCCGCGGCCACGTGGCGGGTATCCAATCGCGCCATCAAAATGGCACATCCTGGCAAACAAAGCCGACATTTCCCTTCTGCGCAAGCGTTCAAGTGACATGCCACGTGCGGTTGGCCACGCACACATCGCTTCATGTATTTTCTATGTACCGGCGGGATAAGGCAATAAAAATAAGTGTTTATTGATAATATAGTATAATTAATTCACGATAACGCGTAAATTATTGCAAATTGACGCATATACCAGTGTTATAAGAGTTACAGAACGCGTCGCCATGAAATAAACTAACCTTACCGGCTCGTCAGCATCACTTGTAGAAGTCGATCTACTAGGTGATACAAAATGGGTATACTATTTTTTTTGCAACTTAACTTTGTAAATCTCAAACTATCGGCTTTGTGGGACAGTTGAAGTACTAAAGGTTTTGTAGACTTGTGAAATCGGTCAACAGCTGTATTCCTATAACACCTTTTGTTTTTCAAGTTCCCTCCAAAGCTGATGGTTTTAGAATTACAATGTTAAGTTTTGAAAAAAAAAGTATACCCATTATGTGTCATCTTGTATATAGTTCAGAGGGGTTAGTATATATTTTGACAGCATTAAATACCGATTGACAGATCGCAATAACGCCCCTAGCGGAATCGTGCAGCTTTACTGGTGAATATATGTACATTCGATCACTCGGTCGGTATTTGAATATGATCAAAACTTATACCAACCCCCTCTTGTCGAAGGGGAGGGAGGGGGATTTACTTGATTGACTCGTCAGCGAGTACCTGTGTGCGTATGCGTGCGTCACCAAGCTTCGTTATTTGTACAGTTTCCATGCTGTAAATAATTTGGTATATTGTGCTATGGACGTGTCTGTACGATATATTTACGTTATGTTTATGCTTGGTATAGAACTTGTTTTACGATTATTTCGGGACTTAGTTATTTATTTGATATGAAAAAAATATTGCGGGCTTGCTCATACATTACGACGATTAAACATTTAGTAAAGAGTAATAACACAATACAAATCGTTGTTGATTCTGATAAAACGTCGCTACTACGCACTCTATTACGGGTGCGTACTCGTAGAACAACATCCGGTTATGAGAGAGTTTCATCGAGACAGTAATGCCAAATGCGCTGTCAACAAACTAGACTAAAGTTGAACTCAATTTGACACATTTAAAATACTTATGTCTTGCTCATACGAACGAAGGCAATGCAGTTAGGTTAATAATAATAATAATTTAGCCCTTTTGACGTCGCACTGCTGGGCACGGGCCTCCCCTCAACATGAGGGTGATTCAGGCCATAATCCACCACGCTGGCCCAGTGCGGGTTGGCGGATTTAACATGTCTTTCGAAAATTGGTTAGATCTTCTAAGACATGCACGTTTCCTCACGATGTTTTCCTTCACCTTAAGCAAGTGATAATCATATAGAAATTATGATCCGCACATAGATTTCGAAAAATCCAGAGGTGCGAGCCGGGATCTGAACCCAAGACCTGGTGCCCGCAAGACGCGTGCTTTAACCAATCGGCTATCACAGTTAGTTTAGTCAAGTTTAGTTGTACTAATACAATTAACATCTTTAACAAAATATTATTGTGAACCAATAGGTACTAAAATAATGACAGTCTAGTTTAATATAACATTTCATGGTAAAATATTTCGTAAAATAAGCTCTAACCAAGCGTTCGTTGGTTGTTAAGACGTTGTGTTAAAGTTATACTTTCTTCACGGAAATTATTTTTGAGCGCTCATTAGTTTTATACTTATCACAAATAGTTATATATTAGGTGTTGCCCGTGGCTCCACCCGCATGGTACTTCGATAAAATAAAAGTAGCCTAAGTTATTTTTTATATCATCAGCTATCGCCCAGTGAAGGTCGCGTCAAAATCAGTCCAACCTTTTCGGAAATTAGACGGAACAACGAGACAGACACAATTTTTTTAAAAAATGATGTTTGTTGTAAGTACCCTATGTAGTTCTATATGAATTTACTAAAAAGCTATTAGTTTGATATTACAAACAGACACTTCAATTTTATTTATTTGTATAGATTGGTACTTATATTGATACTAATTCTGATGTCTAAACGCGACTAAACTAATTCCACATCTTCTTGATTATGCATAACGGCAATGAAAAGAATCCTTTTGATATTTCTTTGTAACTCATCACAAACATACATATTACAAATAACTAGTAGTTACTATTAACAAATATATCTCCATCCTAAATATCTGAATGTCATCTCTAAATGCAACAATCAATGCAATTAAATTTAGAATATACACTCATATAAATAGTGCTCAAAATTAGTTTCTGTTAATTTATTGCGTTGCTCGCCCAACACAGCTTAGTGTGTATATTGATGTTTGATATAACGTAAGGGTTGTCACCTAATTGTTTACTCAAGTTTGATTATTAGAGCACTAGGCAATCTTTGTATAAATAGGCACATCGAATAATGTATGAAATCGCCATTCATCAATTACTTTGGCTTCGGTTAAATTGCCATACATTTGTAGAACATGACCTTACGGTCACTGTAGGCTAACCCTTGGCAGGTGTAGGACCTCTCACTGGCACTCCATAGTACACGCCAGAAAGCTGGGGCCCCATTAAAATAATAGCTGTTCACACTAAATCCCAAATTTATGTTAAATGTTATAATTAATTTACAAACATTTTACAAAGCGTTTTTCAGAACTGAAGTGCTCTGTAATGCCATTGTATATCTATTATAATGTTATACATTTGGGAAAGGGTCATCTTTACGCCATTCAAATATTGCCAGATTCTTAGAAATATTTTTTCTTAGAAATTCGCTTCGCAGCCTATCTTGATGCTCGTAAAATATTATTCAAGTACCTGTTTATTTATAGCCATAGGAAGCCATATTAATACAATCCTTGTCCTTGCTATCTGCCATCTTATTTTAGCATTATGCCAATTAGTCAATATGGAGATTATTATTAAGTATATACACGACACAACATTAGAAAAAATATCGAAAACCAAGATTTACAATATTTGATAGCAGAGTTGTTCCCGCGACTTAACTCTAGTGTAATTTAGACTTTAATCAGTAATATCGATGGTATGAGCTATATCGATGGTCAGTAATGAATGAATATATTCGCAGGCCGGTGCCACGCGCTCGGTAGAGCCCCGATCGCCGCTTTCCGAGCCCCCACTGCGATTGTGGCGCTATAACGATCGTTTTAGCGCTCGCAACACTATCTATTACAATGATTTTGGTACGAGATGATGCATAATTTAAAGTGTTTTGAGCTACTCATAAAATGATGCATAATAAATCAATAAATAAAGACTTTTTTATTTTCTTTCAAATATCCTTTGGCTAATATTTTAGAGTAAATACGTGTTCAATTCGATCAACACCGAATTATTAAAAGTAATAAAATAAATGAAACGTCTTCATCTCGTATCAAACTCGTGACGCACACATGCAAAGCGTAGTATTGCTGCAAGATGAGTAGACGTGACTGGTACGTACTATACCTAATGAAAAGACGGCTCAGTTCAACAGGTGCCAGCAAAAGTACATCTAAAAGGTGTGTTAACATTGCGGTGATTCCTACGCTATGCATCAAAGGTGGTTGGGTATTCTCAATAAGCGATAATGTCCATTGTTGTAGATCAACCGCGAATGGATAAATGTTATCAGATATAAATGCGGAGCTCTGATCAGTAAGTACTGACGTCACCGCCCCGCTAGATAAAATAAAAAAGTAATAGGTACCGTACAAGTATGCTCTTAAATAAATACCTATAGGAAGCAGTTCTCTAGATAGAAATGTTTAAAATATGTATTATATGCTCCTGTATCAAACCAGTTTATTCCACAGTTATAGCGAACATTACAAAAGTTGTTGACAGCTATCATTGAGCGTCATGTAAATAAGTATTTTATTCCGGCTAACCTTGAATTAAATGCTATCATGAGATACAACAAAGTCATAAGTAACTTAAAATTGTCACATCTACACAATTTGTTTGAACTGTTCATGCCACCTACAGATAGTTGATACCTTGCGAATCTCTCTAAGGGTATGTATACAATCCCCAGATAAAGTATATTCTATATAAATAGATATGACGTTTTAACAGTTTTCCTGGAACGTTAAATTAATGTTGACAGTAAACTTTATCTGGGGATTGTGTAAAATCCCTGCCTATCGGAAATGATAGCTTATTATTCCTACGCATCTTCTACAATGTATTTATGTACTTCTTACTAACAACATTTCATATTTCTATTGTAATGTTACCTCGGTGACGGTTATTATGAAAACTATTGAATAAATGATGACAAAATGTTGTGACGTTACTCTTGAATAATAGTCAGCTACAGTTTATTTTATTAATTCGTTGACTGAAACAAGGCATGATAAATACTTCACTATTATGACTGTTTTGCTGGCATAACCACTATTTCGGCTTAAATAAGGGTTTAACCGCGATTCGTCTATTTATATATTAGAAACATATTGTTATTGTAGATTTAATAACTTGTAATGACTCCTGTCAAAAGTAAATGAAACATGAACCGTCCTTTTCATGTTCACGATTAACGAAAGGGACATAAATTAATAATGTTAAGAGTCATGGTTTGCGTCTATAGTATGATGGTCTTAATAAGAAAGATAATAGTCAAATATATTATAAGAACATTATTGTAAGCGCACCTTTAATTTGCATAACATATGAACTCGGGCTGGATATAAACATAGCTTAATAATGTTTCTTCTTACAAAATGTATGTGCTTGTAATTCTATGTATTATATTTTTATGTACTAAACGCTAGGATCGCTTGGATATATCTTTAATATGTGTAATGAAGTCAGTCTTGTGTGTCCTAACCCTGACCTTTCGTAGTGCCTATGTTGGATGGATTCGAACTTTGGATAGTAAGCTGGGATCGGAGTGAGTAGTTTTTGTGTAGGTTCGTTTTTAATAACATGGATATGCCCTGGGATTAAGGGATTGGAAATTAATTTAAGCAGTGTTAATTATGTAATGAAATCAAAGTTCTTGTCTGAGATACTATAAAGCCACATGCTATCAAACAGGCAGCAGGCACTGTGTCTCATACTTAGCTGTTTAAGTTAGGCTTACCCCTCTTTGGCCCCGAAGAAACATGTTCACCTATTTAAATTGCTGTCTATATTTTGCTTTGTTAAAAGACAGAACCAACTGCATAAATCTGTGAGGGGATGTTTTGTCAATGCAAACGAAGAGGGCTTGCCCAGACTGGACTGATTTTCTGTTACTATTTTAACGTACCTAACCAATCTCCAATACGTGGGATTCAAGGCATATCCATGCTAATATATACCTAAAACAATTAATCCAGATCCCGTAATTAGGTGTATATTTGGTAGTAAGGACGCTCAAAGGTGTTGACGGTTTGATAATAAGTAGCTAAACGTCAGCTAGACAATGTAAATATGTTTCATATATCGTTACATACGCAAGCTCGCTGTATCATATACTGTGGACATGTATTTTTTATGTGAAATATAACAAATGTACATTTTGATTATACTTGTTTTATTAGATCACCCGAGCTTTGTATAATTATCGCTCGTAAATGGAAATGAGGTTTTAATTCAATATTATTTGCTTTTAATTTAATATGACTCAGCAAATGGTGCCAATTTTGTTGTTACATATAATAAAATTGACGAAATATATTTCCGTCCTTATCGCGTTCAAGCAGGACAAAAATAAATTAAGTTTTGTTGAATTTAGTTAGGACGTAATTTGAAGCTCAAAATAATTAACAGGTGATTGATATGCCTAATTATTTACTCTAAACTCATCGGCTTGATAAAATTATGTTAATACAATACCTAATTATTCAAATTTTTAGGAGGCTTAATATTTTATTTATGCTTTTTATATTGGAAAAAATACCTAAATTAGTCATTTTGTACTGGTGCTGCTGGTGCAAAATTCAATGGAGTGTGTATATTGTTAGTATGAATAGTTTTTGCACTTTATCATGAAATATGTTTTAGTGATATACTGACGCAAAATAGGTACATTTGTGATAGAGTATTAGGATATAGTAATTAGGTAATATAACAACATAATTATATTTTTGCACATAGTGTAAGTATGTAATTCATGGATTCACGGAACGTATCTCCTTAGTGCTTAGATTCGGCGCACGCGCCAGAAAACAATTCCAAACTGACACGAAGAAACCTCTTGAGCCTGCGCAAGTTATAAGGGTTATCCCTTGAAGTCTCGCGTCACTTTGGAATGTGTAACTAGTGTAGAGTTCATTACATTTGTATTTTGTATTTATTTATACCAATAATGTCATTTCTTTTACAGTGACCAGTGAGAGTGAAATGTCGGACGCGGAAGACGTGCAGCCGCTGTTGAATAACAATAATATCACATAGGTGGTTACATACCACACACAATGCAGATATAACTTATTGTTAGGTATAACCGATTGAAAAATAAAACGTGAACTCGACTTGAGGACCATGATGTTGACTATTTTGGTAGGTATACAAACTAATGAAAATGTATTGCCATCTTTATCGTGGATGGAGCCTGGAGTGTGGCGTGTGAGCAGGACAGACATATTTTAAGATGTTTTAATGTAGTGTTGTAAGTACTCTAATTAGTAAAATTTTGATAATACTCGTACAATATCTACTTATACTCGGCTGAATGGATAGTGCATTTTTCGCTTTAATTAAATACATCTGCCTTATTATCTATTCCTATCACTTTATATAATTCTAAGTACCTACCTGCACAATAGTGTCTTAAATTATTTTAATAAATTATTGATTAAAAAATCTTCATTTATTTATTGATTATTAAAAATGGCGCTTATTTTTAGAGGGAGTTAATGAGTTATCTATCTCGCTCTTATTACATTAATTAACTATTCTATATACCTACTTATAATTTTAAATTAGTTAGGTACTTATTATTTTTTATTAACATAATGATCATTGAAAATATTTTCTCATAAATTGGACTGTCTCGTTTTGTAATAAAGATCAAATTTCAATATCTAATTCATGCAATATTAATTCATGAATGTTAATTTTTACAACTGTCAACCCAGTATTTATAATTGGAACGATATTATAACGAATTCGTGGCATCATTTCCTCGCTTATCCGCCGCCGACAAAATGTCTATAGTGGGTAGGTATCTACTAGTTGTTAGCCGCGACTGCGTACGCACAGATCAAACTCCTACTACCAACAGGCCGAAAGAAAATATAATATTGAATCTGTTCTCATAGTGTCAGAGATTGCGCAATGAATGAATTATTCCGGGGCTATATAGTTTTCACTAATATAATATAGGTAGGTATTGAAGAACGTGCTTTATGTGAGCAAAGTGGTGTGTTATTGTGACAATGTCTTCATTTAGAACACCACAGTTTAGAAGATCCTACGAGACCCTCGGAGGACAAGGTGAGTGCAAATACCTACTATTACTTGTGTGTTAATTTTGTTGTGGCTCGTGCTGTTATCAGCTTAGAGGAGGTATAAGTACATAGCTAGTTGTTGTTATGATAAATTCTGTACTTTGCTGCACAGTGAATAATCATTTTATTATCAATGTATTTTTGCAAGTAAGATAACTATTTGAATAATTAAACTTCTATGTGCCTAGGCATGCACTTACATACAGGGTAAATTTAACATTAGGTTGAAACCTGGCATGTAGGTAACAAAAAATATGGTAGGTCTACCTAAAAAATTATACTATAAATGCAGCCAGATAATTCTCGGACCTATTAGATTCGTGTCAGAAGATTTTAGTCTATGTTCACACTCCGCATTCAGTCCCAGTGTTCGACAATTATTTGTCTACTGTAACATAATATACCTACCTAGAAGGCGCATTAACAGTACCTACTGATAGTGGGGTCAGTGACTGCAAACTAGAAATTATATCACAGTGGGTAGCTACCTACACACAAAGCCAAAGTTTCCTTCACCGAGTCAGGTATTTCCACTTGTTCTCACTCTCTTTATTAGCTACACTGTTAAGTAAGGTTTACCTACAAATGAAACCGTACCCAGTTTTAATCAATATAAGGTGCAGATTATCCCATGTACCTACTTAGACTATAAAGTTCCATCCAGTCAAAAAGTCTTAAGATTCTGAAATAAAACGTGTTGTTCAAACTGTTTCATTCATGTTTGAAGCGCACCCAAAGAGCTCTATCAATTTAAATGTGACCTTATTTGATCGTCTCATGTTAATTGGACAATAAATTAATTTTCATCAGATTCATATCCCTGAAACATGTTAAGTGTTATCAAACCTGTTTGACCTGATTTAACGCAAGCTAAATGTGTCTATTGCCTTTATTAGTTGGCTAACTTGGCGTCTTTTTATCTGCAGTCAGTACCTACTTAAACACAATAAATAAACATCCCCGAACTAACTCCAACTGTAGGTACCTTCCTATGGTTCCAAACTAAACGACGCTTGTAATATGGGTACCTACAGGATAATGGCCTAGGGCGATCCGAGTGACACTCAGACCCGGCTCAGTCCCGGCGGGAATCAATCCCGCAACCGGCGCTGGTGCACTTAGTCGATAATACAAAAAGATCTAGACAAGTCCAACTAGCCACGTCTTAGTAAACGCGAATAAGGTCTAGCGGTACCTATCTTTATATTTTTTGTTGGTCAGTCATACATGGGCACAGCATGAGTCACCGGCACTCGTTTACGATACACACAACAAACAGTCGTGTAGACATCGCTTCCACAAGTATGATACCAACCGATTAAGTAGTAGGTACTTACGACGCGCTTAGAGTCTGATAAATATTGATTTATTGATAGTCAATGATAAACAAGGCGCATATTCCTCTACTATGACTGTTCGGAACGATTGTAAGAGGCTTACCACACAAGAGATTTCTAACCTTAATGCACCTGCATCTACGGTAAAAAGACATCGTTGGATACTTAACTACCCAACGCCGTCTCTTTACATCATCGCTGCATCGAGGCAGATTTTTACGAGAATATAAGTATCTCGCTGGAAAGAAGCTAGTGGGATCTCCTTAATAGGTATCCCTATGTTAATAATAATCCTGTGTCTGTCGATATCGTCTTATATTGCAATCACTAGCCGTCTATTAGGTGCTGCACTCTTTATAAAAGGCGCCAAGAGCGTTTTATTCACTTGTCTTGTTTTCGTTTCTATTATTATAATTATTTACTACGTTAAGGTGAAGGCGCCTGTCTAGCCCGCGAAGTTCAAATTTTTTGAGTTCTTTTAGTAATTTTTCAAAATCTGACAATAATAAAAGACAAATTTTGTAATTCGCGAAAAAGACCGTGTGCAGTTCATTTATTAATACATTTATTTTACTCTAAATATTATCACGGTGGATATGATACTAGTAAATCACTAAATATACAAAAATTGCCAGATTATCTGGATAGCTGTCGTTCTTGAAATGTTTTAGAGTAAGTTGGATATATTAATAAATGCACTGCACACGGTCTTTTTCGCGAATTACTAAATTTGTCTTTTATTATTGTCAGATTTTGAAAAATTTCTAAAAGAACTCATAAAATTTGAACTTCGCGGGCTAGATGGGCGCTTTAGCCTTAAGAAAAAAGTTGCTTATGTTGGCGAGGTGACATTTCTTTCCATGCAATAGGAGGTCGTTAAACACGGCAGTGCCTTTCTATTGGTGAAAATGAAATGTCAAGCCGCGCCGCCATTATTGTTTACATTGTAAGTTTTATTGAAAGCTACGTGTATACTTTGAGTGATAAGGCCGCCCATTTTCCACTTTCTGTGTAAATTATGTCATAATTTGTAATTTTTTGTTTTCTAGTGGTGGAGTAATAAAGAGTTATCTATGTATCTATACCTACCTAATTCATCTGTTCGTTATTTTAGGAATTTCAAGTGGACTGTGGGGATGGATACAGAAATCGGTGCAGTATCTTCAGTCGTTCTCGCATTCATGGTCTATTTTATGTAAGTGCTAATTCATGAATAATTTATTTTTTTGAGGCATATTAATTTTAGCATAGGTAGGTACCAAAAACCTTTTAGAACTTGTCGCTTCCCTATAGCTATGGTAGATACTTATACATACGCGCGAGTGATGTACCTATTAATACAAATAAATTGCCTTGAATACCTACTGACTTTAGATCTTGACGCAATGGTCATATTAGGTAGGTGATACCTCCAGCTTAGATGTAGTTTAAGGAAGAGTTATCAATTCAGATGATTCTTTCTCTTGTTAATTGTAAAAAACATGTAAAAAATTAAATCTTAAACCTTAAGAGGAACTTCTATTTAAATCGTATCGAATTTGAGAAATTAAGTATGCCGTCACTTTGACGACCGCTTGGCGCAGTGGCCGCTCGGCTCACTTCGCATGGTAGTTGCGGGTTTGATTCCCGCCGGGACAAATTTCGGAAATGGCCTTTTTACAATTAGCCCATATCTGGGTGTCACTGGGATCGCCCCCAGTCCATTGTACGATACCCATAGCACAAGCGATGCTTACGTAGGGACCATACAGCTGGTGTGTTAGTCTGGCGATCTGATGATTTACTTGTCAGTCTTATTTATAAAATCTGTCACGTGAGCGAGACGAAGCACAACGTAACTTAACGTACCTAATGTAAAAAGGGCTGGTTCTACAGAATCGAACTGTTTACATACCTAGAGGAAGTTTTTTATGTCTTACTAGCTTTTGCCGGCAGCTTGGTTAGCGTACATTATATTTTCGGGATGTCGACAACAGCGCCACCTACCGGGTCCATCTATAGCTAATTAGCTACGAACAATCCAGATAATCCCATCAGTACAAAAATAGTAATCATCAAAATCGGTGAAGCCGTCTGGAAGGAGAAAAATTACGAACACACGCACACCGGACTTTTTTAAATTATCAAGAAGAAGTTTTCATCAGTGACACAAACGCCTGATGGAAAAAAATCTTACCTACTGGCCTTTTCCCAATCAATGTAGTGGATTTTACTGATAATCGATTTGCTTATACAAATAGCGACTATGGCTAGCCTTCCGAGCCCCAACTTTTGTCTTATGCATGATTTACTTTTATGTGAAACCACAAGCATAACTATTATGCACAAATATATAGACCGGGCAATCAATAGGTGCCAACAATCAAAACAAACATAAAAACCTTCTGAAATTATACTCCGCACCAGCTGAGGAGTCATTAATCTAACAGCGGGTAGTTTGACTAATTGTTTTCACTTGAGACAGGACAGTTCATTATTGACCAACCCAATTGATTTAGGAGCACTGTATACGACTGCAGTGAAATTTTAGAAACATATTGCAGTCCCCACCTTTCTAAAAGTATGGATTGAAGATACCTACTTCTAAAACTTTCTAAAACACTCCCGGACTTTTTATTGGAATAAAGACTAAACCATGGTAACACAGCGTCTTAAAATGTTCGTGAGTAAAATTACATATAAACTAACAGATCTAAATAAACGTATGTAGTTCATAATCCGAGGAATGGAAGTTATGTTATTTGTACAGAGTTATAAGAATTATTTAGAATGATGAAATAATTCTAAATGGGTGGGTACGTTTCTGTGATGCTCTTTGATGTCAGTAATCATTATAGTGTTTTTTTATAACAAAAGGATTTTTTTGAATAAGGAAAAAAGCCTTGTTTCAACATAATTGCCCTTTTGCAAAATAAAAATGTCAGTCCCACGCTGGGCGCCCTTGATATTCACCTGACATTTTAAAAATATACGAGCAAAGCTTACTGGTTTACGGCATAATAACTTATTACGTGTGTTGCTTGGGCTTTTACCAATACACTGGAAGTATACTTTTTTGTATTTTTGTAGGACGCTCCCATTAAGTGATGGCGCCCAACCTGGGACCAACTTTTTACCGTTGCACGACGTGAAAATATATCCTACCAAATATATATTATAGTAGGCTTATAGTGTAATTATGAGGTAAAGACACTTATCGGTACTAGTTGTAATAATTTTAGGTCAAAATCTCATATATAAATGATATCTACGTATTTCATTTGTCACATAACTTAATGTATCATAATGAAAATTTGAGGAAAAGTCGTTAGTTTAATGGCTCGAGCCGCAGCGTGGCGGCCGTCACGCGACAGTGGACAGTGCGTGCCGCAAACATGTCATTTGCTTTGTCTCTTCATGCTGCGCTGACTTAAACATGTTTTGTTCCATGGTTTCTCTCGGAATTTCCAAAATGCTTTGGGTTTTCTAACCAACTTTAACCAATTGTTAACCTAAATCCTAGACCGCCGTCAACAAATGGGTTTGCTTTTTTAATCGAGAATTATATTCAAAGTCCAAATACAAGGAAGTACCGGTGATAAGACATAATGAAAAGTTCTATCAGCGACGGTTAAGACCCAAACACCCAACTGGTTTATAATTAGGTACTTAGTTGTCGCTATAGCCCGAAAGTTAAATTATTTTAACAGGCTGAAATGTACCTATACACAAGCAATCCCTATAGTTATTATAAGTATATAGTGAGTGAAAGGTCAGCGCTGTAGCTCGCAGACCGCGGCGCGCCCATCCCTCGCGTGTGTATTGTCACAGACCGGCACTGGTTTAATTACGAATCGCGATAAGCCACGTGCCAAATACTCGTAATATGAGAACATATAGTATAACTATATCGCGTATGATTACCTATCCCATCTATGGCTATTTAACCCTGCTAGATGAAACAAGTTTCAACTGAAATGCTTTCGCTAGGGCTCGGACTGACCATCAGTAGCGCTACGGTTGGTGGTGAGTTATTACCGCCTCTGTCTACCTATTGTATAAATGTAGTTCACACAAGCTTGCCAAAAATCCCGGTAACAGTGTGGTGTTAACTGTCGGAACCGGAAGCGGCTGCCGGTGCCCGCGCCTACTTCCTGCCGCCGCCGCCGCCCGCGCCTACTTTCTGCCCACGGCTACATCCTCATATTGTTAAAATACCCATTCTGTCCATATTCATGATCAGATAAACTAACGTTCAAGGCGTAGGGTAAAAGGGGGTGATGTACCATCAGTGTTAGATATTCCTTGCATCGCACGTATTGAGTTGTTATCGAAGATATCATAATAAAAGCATCGCGACGCCACTTAAGAAGTGTCGCAACCACACTATAAAAGCATAGCGACGCCACAATGGCAGCATCCCGACGCCATTTAAGTAACTTTGCGACGCCACATTAAAATCGTCGCGATGCCATTATTAAAGCGCCGCGACGACACCAAAGAAGCGTCGCGACGCCATCAAATAATCGTCGTGACGCCACCATAGATGCGTCGCGACGCCACCAAATAAACGTCCTGACACCACCAAAGAAGCGACGTGACGCCATCAAATAAGCGTCGCGACGCCACCATAGAAGCGCAGCGTCGCGTCACGTTTTACAAAAAATATTTATTTTTTGTTTTACCTATAACCAAATTAATAAAAAAATATTTCACCTACTTACCTAGATGAAGGTAATGCGCGTTACTAATCTAATACCTACCGACTTGTATGCGTCTATTCAGTGTACATAATATCGATTAATTTAAACCCGAGGACAGAGCGCCCTTGAAAAATCAATGTGTTTATTAGTTTCCTATTTCCGTTCGAAGTTTGCGTAGCGTATTATTGGCCCCTGATACGGAGTGAAGCCTTGTAAATTGTTCTTGAAGGATGAGGGAGTCAGTTGTTTGAGGAGGTCGCGTTCGTTACCACCTGTGCGAGAAGAGATAAACGCAGAGCTCTGATGTACTTTGACTAATTGTACCATAGTTATATAGTGTGTGTAATGTTTTATTTATTGGTTTAATATAATTATATGCATATTTTTTTAAAATTATTAGCATTCTGCACTCCTTCTCTATATAAACTATAAGTATGCCAAATTGCATACTCCTCCGTCCGCCCAATTTTCGTAAAAAGCAGTACAAATGTTTTGTTTCACGTATTAATACAGGTTGAAACAGAAAGGGTACATACTTTTTTATTCTAAAACTATCAGCTTTGGAGGAAACTTGAAAAACAAAAGGGGTTACAGGGATACAGCTGTTGACAGATTTCATAAGTCTACAAAACCTTTAGTACTTCAACTGTCCCGCAAAGCCGATAGTTTTAGATTTACAAAGTTAAGTTGCAAAAAAATAGTATACCCTTTATGTTTCACCTATTATATAGATATGTGGAGAAAGATAATTTTGCTCCGAAGAAACTTAAAGTTCAGTCCCTCTAGTAAACAGGTCTAAAGTGTTTCTACAAATCGTTACGCTAAAATATATAGAAATGAGTCCATGAGGACATCATGTGATAAGTAGGTACTTATCATAAAAATAAAATATTATATTACACTTCTAAAACATCAATATCTGCCTGTTCCAATCGATAAGTTATCAATATGAGAAGAGTTAAAACAGCTGAAAAGTGTCGTAATAACGAAGCGAATGTAAACATTTATTGTAACGCGCACCTAATGTCGCAAGCCCTCCTCCTATAGATATAATAATTGTGCTACATTTGGAACTGTAGCCTAAAATATAATGTTTTATAATTTCACACATATTTTAAAGAGTGGGAGTATTTTCGGCGAGCGGACTTAATTCTTTGTGACACGGTGTCACTGACACCTTACCTTAAAATGCGTTTGAAAACGAGTTATGGACATACTCAATACTTACCGATACATAACATAAATTAGAGCCTTTTATTAGACTTGCATATTCGTACGAGTATTATAATATAAATGTTAATAGGTACTTCATTTATTTATTAGTGTTTTGGCGTAAGGTTGTAAGCCAAATACAGTGTGAAATAAATAAACAAATAAAATAAATAAATAATGATTAAACGTTTCGAAGTAAAGCTAAATAAAAGAGTATAAACATACTTACTTCATCAACATTAAGTGCCTACTTTAATACTGGGAACTGCTCACAAAGAGTAATGTTGACATCAGAAATTATTTCCGTAATCTTTGACAGGCTCCAAGCCTCAGATCAAATAAATAATGTGTTTTTCAAAACAAAACATTAAAAATTAAGTATTATTAATCCTACTTAAAGTGGATCACTCAAAAGTTACGATCGTGTCTGAAAGCTCGGAGCTTCGGCAAGCAGTGTTCGCGGAGGTAGCGCGGCGGCCGCTCGTCCCGCCCGCCCTATATACGACCGCCGCCCGCCCAACACGCGCACTTAACATAAACATATCACACAATATCCCCAACCAATTGTCAATTCATTTTATTTACGTCTTCATTTATAAAATAGTGATTTTCAGTGGTAAGTTGTACCGACACCGATTTATTCAATATTATATTCAATTAATTATTACTTAAATCAATGCTGTTCTGACTTCTGGTGGTTATGGTAGGCCTCTACTGTTTTGATGGTTGATTAACTATACGTAGATACTTTTGCCATTGTCCTCATTGTTTTGATTGCTTTTCTTATCACAAGTATAATATAAAGCTAGTTCAATTTTCCTCGCTTAATATTAAAAGCGGAACCTTGTTTATTTATTTGTTTAAAACATGGACTGGTACGCGGACTGTTCAGCTAGGGGTTGGGGCGGCTTGTGGAATAAACATGGAAACGCTGTCCATTTATATATTATTCTACCTGCGTTTCACTTAGCTACAGTCAGCTACATACTATACAAAGCTATATAGGGAAAGGTGTTATAAAGGTGTTATTGATGAAGAACTCCGAACTCCGGGCGGGAGGCGAAACTTTTGACAAACTTTGAACTAACAAGTTACAACAACTTATTCCAAATTCTTTGGTTAGGCTGGTATTCATAAATATATTTCATGTTTGAGAGCGATCTCAAGTACGCTTTTGACTTGTAATTTTTTATATGTACTATGACATATGAATGAAATTTCCATGTTCGCTCTCAAACTTGGAAACAACTCTTCACGCTTGGTTACTGCTTACAAGTTATATTACGTTATTGTTTTGTTTTTTGTCCAAAAAGGACGTTGTTCTATAGTAGATTTAGGCGATCTAGTTTTTTATTTTATTTTAGTTTTAGGTTTGTTTTATTTATTTTTATACCTTCGAAATGTATGTGGCACACAAGGAAGTTATATTACTTAACTATCTAGGTTAATGGTGGCATAATTAGATTTTTGTATTGTCTATTAAAATGGTTGAATGAATGTACGCTTGTCGACACGTTATATTTCAAAAAATCCAAAAATATGGAAACAATCGTTACTCGAAGCCTGTAAGCGTGAACAAATGTAAGATTGACTTTTACTTACTGAAACTAATTACTTATTATTTACATAAAACATTATAATATTAACACTCAATTATAAACACAAGATAGCTGAAGTTATTGCAAAATACCAGTCTGCTTTTATTATAGTCACGTTATAAAACGACACACTCTTGTATCATTTCATTAAAACCAGAGTGGGTTGTTTTTTCAAGTAAAAATAACTCACAGATATCTGTGAGTCCCCGGGCGGTAAAACGGTTTGACTCACCACGTAGCTCGGTCCGTAGGGATTAAGTACACCACGAAAGTTGTTCCCGGAACATTTCTACAGACGTTTGTTTGGGTTTCAAAGTAGGTAGATTTATATAGTTTTGAACATGATATTTAGAACAAGTTAAAACGTTTTAAAGTTGTAACTCGACTACAGAATTACACGAGTTATATTCAGAACTACCGATAGATAGCACTAGCAGTATTCATTAACGCTGGAATATAGTATAAAATTGTTTTAATTGTTATTAAAATTTAATTGTAAATATTTATAAACTAAGAATTTTCTTCTGTTTAATTCAGGGTTCGAAAAAATCCGATTTTTATAATAAAAACTAGCTGTGCCCCGCGACTCAGTCCGCGTTCTGTTGAAATTTTTCCTGAATTTTCTTTGCTATAAACCTCACGCAGCCCGAGACCTTTGCAACGAATACAAAACCGTGGAAATCGGTTCGTGCGTTCTGGAGTTATAGCGTCAGGAAGGAAAACCCGACTTATTTTTATATAGTAGATAAGATTTTTTGATATATCCGATATATATCGGATATATATCCAGGCTAAGAAAAAGAAGCTAATTTCATTCTGTAAGGGGATTAAACACTTTAAAATGTGAAATGAATTTGTAAGATAATATTAAGTGTCAAATTACCACATTTTTTATTGAAAAAAACTTTAAAAATAACAAAAGAATTAGTGTTTATTTGAGAAAGTTTTTTTTAAGGAACACTTAAAAAAACAAGTGCCTATTATTATAATAATCTTCTTTTGTTTGTGAGATAAATACTAATTTTAATAATAATTTGTAATCATAAATTGTCATACATAATTGACACGCTTGCGGGGATTCCCTAGAAAGTGAAATTTTTTAACGCTAGGAGCACCAGGGTAATCCCATTTTTTCATACCTCGTAAAATAAATCTTATATGTATAACTAGCTGTGCCCCGCGACTTCATCCGCGTAGTATTGGATTATTGGTTTAAAAAGTATCCTATATGTTAATCCCGGTTATAATCTATCTGTGTTCAAAATTTCATCCAAATCCGTTCAGTAGTTTTTGCGTGAAGGAGTAACAAACATACATACATACATACATACATACATCCACACTCACAAACTTTCGCATTTATAATATTAGTAGGATATGAAGTTAAGGTTTGAATTTCAATAAAAAGCTAGCTGTACTGGTAAGTTAAAGGGGATTTTTTTTTTTAGGGTTAAGAATTTTTATGTTTAGTTGCGAATATTATGTTTTCGTTTCGATTGTACAGTTGTTTGGTTTCGACTTTTAGGTTATCTTCTGCTAATGGATACAGAGGAGTTAATGGGGATTTCCCCAACTTTAAATGAGGTTGCCATTTTGGGACACAATCTAAATTATTCTTAATTTTAGTTTTTCGCTACGTGTTGCAAGGGTAAACATTAATCTCCAAAATTTTTAGTTCAGAAGACGGAAAAAAAATCAATTGATATATATCAAGATACAAATTAAAAATCAATTGGTATATATCGTGATATATATCATGTAATATATCCGCTGATATATATCGGCGAACCCTGGTTTAATTAGACATCCTATCACGGAAAAAAAAATATTTTACAATACTACCAGAATGTGTAGTAAACGAAAATTCGTTCCCAGTACCAGTTTTTAGTACACCTAATCATTTTTTTCGTACAGCTAACAATTTCATGTTTAACGGCTACAATATGATCGTAATGTGTACTATTCAATTCTAGTAATTGGGAATCTGGTAGGGATTACAATATAGATCTTTACGCAAACAATAACATTGTAATATTTCAATAATTACGAATAACATTGTTCCTGCAATAATAAAGTCGATTGCAGTTACATTCCTTAGTTTGTGGTTACAATGTGTAAAGTAGCGGGGTGTATTGACAGGTCGGCAGTGTTGCCGTTCTAGAGACTTTGTCGCTAGATCTAGCGGAATTCATGAGTGGTTAGCGGGGAAAAAAATTGAGTTGGCGACAAAAAAAGATTTAGACTTCTAGCGAATTTTGAGCCGTCGCATATGCGACTTTTTTTCCGAAAATATTTGAAGAATAATGTGTTTTTTAAGACCACCTGACTACACCTGAACAACCATAAACATCCGTCCTGGCACAAAATATAGCCACAACCCCAAAGTTTGTCTCGTTCACAATCTTTTTATAAACAAAAACCAATGCCCAAAGTAGCTGGTGTAGGCATTGGAGAAGCCTCCGCTTCCAGTGCCAGTGATGCTGAATACCCGGTTGACATATGTTTAGATTTTGAAATATAGGTAGTAAATTATGTAATTCTTAGAAAACGTAACAGTTTCAGTTTTTTATCATCCAGAACATTTGTTGTGATTTTTTGAATAAATAGTATGTTGATTTTGTTTTTTTTTTTTGCGAAAAATGAAAATATTTGCCAACAACAACGATCGGCGTCAAGATTAGACTTGAGCGTCAGCGATACGGTTTAGCGACTTCTAGCGGATTAAAAAAAATATTTACCAATATCTAGCGGATTTTTTCTTATTACTAGGGACTTTTAATTTTGTAGAACGGCAACACTGCAGGTCGGTTCCCGCTTCTTTCATTACACTAGCGCCGCGCATTCGATCGAAGTGTTCTGTTCGTCGTTGCCACAGAGTACCTGTCGTTGCATTGCATCTACTTACTAAAAAAATTAAACAGTGTTCCCAATGGATGAAGACACGAGATCATTTCTGTTGCAATGGTCGATGGCCGACTACATTGACGTATTCAAAGGTTAGTTTGGTTCTTTGGTTACATACTTTATCTCCTAGAAGTAATCTTTTCCGCGATTCACATTAATTAAAACAGTGTAGGTACCTTACCTTTTTGTTTTTTTATTGCTTTTACGTCAATAAGAAAAGTAGGTAAGTGATTGTAGGTAGTCTTTCGGGAGGTTGCATATCTAACTAGGTACCTACTCATAACCAACTCTTTTCGGTACCTAGGTTTAACAAAATTATTATATCTGGATTACTAGGTCGGTACCTATATAATGGCAAAAGAAACTGTAAATTGACCGTAAATTACCTACTTCTTAAATTATTAGGCATTGGTTTGTTTACAGGAAACAGGATTGATATCCATACATTGGGAATTCTTGATTCGGATATGATCAAAGAATTAGTGAAGCCGATCGGAGATCGAGCGAAATTGCTGCAAAATCTGAATCTGTGGCGGCAAATTTCAGACTATGAACCTATAATGCCACAAGTAAGTGCTAAACTTAGTTATGAACTTGGGTACCTCGGTAGGTACATTTAGTATTAGTTGTCAATTACGTCGGTACCTACCTAACATAAGGAGTAAATAATCAAAACTCATAACAATAATTGGGTCAATGTATGTATACACAACTCCTTAGGGGCTTAATCCTTATGTAGCTGAATAGTTCTATTAGGTATAATATAAAAATTATAAAAATAGTAATTGATGTTTGTGTTGCAGAACAAAGATTTTGAATATGATGATTGTGAACAAGAGTATGCTGAAAATCATAAACAAAAGAAGAATGACAAAAATTATGATGGTGAGAAAAATAATTCTTCAAATACATTATAATACATCTAATTTATTAGTTTATTATATTTATGTATAATAATTATAAATTAATTATGTTTCAGACATACAACAAGACATAATCTGGCTTCAGAAGTCAACAGAACCATGGCAAATGATTGAAGAAAAATGGCGAAAAACAGCCACTGCAAGATTAGAGAGTCTTAACACCAGTGACAAAACAATCGCACAGTATATGATTGAATTTCCCGCCTTAAAAAAGCCAGTTGGCTATAGTCTGCTGCTTGAAGATTTCAAAACAATTTACCCAGACAAAGAAAATCTGCTGCATGAAAAATTTGCTTTATTCAAGAATAAAATTTTAGACTACGCAAGGCAAAAAGCCATTCGCGATGATGCAGTGAAAATAATGATTTAACCACTCGAAACTCTTTCTGAAGGTTAGTAGTGTACTTCATTGTAACTTCACTTCACGTGTAATTATCTCTTGTCCAATCGAAAATACTGGCTAGTCTCCACCACTACAATATTACTATTTTATCTGATATGCTTTATTTCATAGTATAGCAGTGATAGCCGATTGGTTAAGCACGCGTCTTGCGGGCTACCAGGCCTCAGGTTCAAACCCCGGCTCGAACCTCTGGATTTTTCGAAATCTATGTGCGAATCATAATTTCTATATGATTATCACTTGCTTACGGTGAAGGAAAACATCGTGAGGAAACCTGCATGTCTTAGGAGATTTAACCAATTTTCGAAAGACTGTGAAATCCGCCAACCAGCACTGGGCCAGCGTGGTGGATTATGGCCTGAATCCTTGAGGGTAGGCCCGTGCTCAGGATTGGGACGTAAAAAAAGGGCTAAAATTATTTTTTATGCTTTATTTCAGAAGCAGCTGATATCGTCAAAGCTGCGGAAGCCAAATCAATAATAGCATTCAGGGTACTGTGAAACAGGAAACGGCCGAGGGATTTATAACTCACATAACTACTGCATTGGAGCTACACACAACTGTTTCCAGCAGACAAGAGAAATTCTCCAAACTAAATGTAACGTTGCAACCTTTTATTATAATTGTCGGAGAAAACTGTTACAAAATTTCCAAATATTATGTTATTGTAAATGACACATTTTATGTGCTCCATACAATAGAGGACGCGGTTGACGTTTGCTTCAATTTTCATGTATTGAATTGTAGATACCCTATTGAATGTTCCACTACTTGGCAATTTATTCAAAATGGTCTCTATGACTTGAAGACCCCTTACGACAAGCAGTATATTTCAGTCAATTCTTTGTTAACCGACTTTGGGGTTGAAATTTATTGATATGCCTGAATGTTTTTTTGTAATTTGATTTTACCAACTGTAAAATACCAGTGTGGTCATATTAAAATAATTCATAGAAATATTCAAATTCATTATTACCAGTGTGCTGAATCAGGTTGTAATCGGAAATATTATTTGCTTAATTCTTTTAAAAAACATTTGGCAACACATAATATTTTAGAAGATAATGTTACAATAACAAATCTAATACTTAATATAGCTTCTAATAATTGTACCACTCCAAATAATACTACTTTACACGAAGTAATACCAAACCCTGCATCAAATTTAAGTCATAGTAATATTTCCAATGTTTCATTTCCAATAGAACGAGAGATATCAAATCTATCTACATCCGAGGGTTCAATTAAAAATAAATTTGCCATTGAAATAAAACTATTTTTACGGATTATATCGCGTTTATTTACTTTTTATAATTCGTAAAATAGTTTTATTTCAATGTGTAGTATTCGCGTAAATATAAGAAAACAATAAATTTGCCAGTTTCACGGCCAGTTTATATGCGAATCCATTGATACCAAGAAATGTTATTCAAGTTGTTATGTCTAATTTAGAAAATCTTATAAACAATTCTGTAGTGAATCCTATCACTTCTATATTATCAAAATCTGTTCAGAATCAATCTCCAGAATCCTGTTTACCTAAACTATATAATCACTTGGAGTCCATACAAGGTAGTCTAAAACATTTTAATTCTGAGTATTCACGTTTTAATTTTTTCAAAATAGCGGTATTTATATTTAACCTATTGAATATACATTAGGACATAGAATGGAATCAGTGTCTGCTAATAACGTTATAAATTGTGTAACTGGCCAATATATACCTCTAAGACATGTATTAAAAAAATTATTTGAATTAAATAACGTGCTCAGTGCTACTCTTGAATATTACAAAGAAATGATAAAAACGTCAAATTTTATAATAAATAAAAGACTGGTTTTATATTAACTTATCTTTTTGTGTATTTCTTATTTATTAAGTGAGAACAGTTTGTTATATCTTACGAAGTCCATCCCGCAAAATTAAACTTTCGAAGATTGGTTCTACTGAATGTCTTCGTGAAATAGAACAACTGTAAACTAACCCTGCCCACCATACTAAACTAAGTTGTACTGTAGGAATTTGTTACGTCTAATAATGTTAATTGTAATTGTAAAATTTCTGATAGTAATATGTACTACCTACTTATAGGAATGTGTACACTATAAAAAGTGGTTTTGATCAGTTACTCAAATGGTGTTACTGCCAACACAAAAAGTTACATGTGATTTTATCAAAAGCTTTGACTAGCAAATATAAATTGTTTGTCAATTGTGAGTTCACAAGTCACTTTTTTGTGTAAGCAATAACAACATTTGAGTGACTGATTAACAGACTACTTTTTTCTGTGTACAAATTCCTATAGTATATGCTACAATCAGAATCTTTACAATTACAATTTCCATTGGTAGACGCTACAAATTCCTATAGTATATGCTACAATCAGAATCTTTACAGTTACAATTTCCATTGGTAGACGCTACAAATTCCTATAGTATATGCTACAATCAGAATCTTTACAATTACAATTTGCATTGGTAGACGCTACAAATTCCTATAGTATATGCTACAATCAGAATCTTTACAATTACAATTTCCATTGGTAGACGCTACAAATTCCTATAGTATATGCAACAATCAGAATTATATTAACAACAAGTCGTTTGATAAAGGGCACAAAAAACTAGTAGTAGTTGGAAATCAGTCTAGTAGGATTAACAATAATATATTGTAATATAAACTATTCATATAGTATCGTACAGTATGCACCTTGTTGTACGTACTAAACGATTATTTGTCCCTACAAACACTTTTTACAAGAACTGACTAGTAGCGATTACAATGTGTAGAGTTGTCACATATACTACTAAAAAAATTGTATGCACTACCAAATTCTGGTTATAGTTACCAGTTTTTTTTTTCCGTGTACTCGATACGTTAACAAAAAAGTCAGGGTCCCCCGGATTTTTAGATGTACCTAATAATGTAACATCTGTCATATTGATTTATTTCGTATAAAATGTAGCCTATCTTACCCGGACCATATAGACGTATCGATTGACACCTCATTGATCAAAATCAGAATCAGAAGGGTAGTTTAGGCGCTACGGTGGAAAATAAAAATGATACATACATACATAACATACAAAGACTAAAATGTAACCTTCCATGAAGGGGGAGGTTATTCTGCATGAATTTATGATTTCTTCCACTAAGTACTTCCCCTTCATAATCGAGCAACAATTATTCGATGATCGTGATAATATTCAAATGTACATTACAGATGCATAGCTGCCATCATAGAGCCAATTCATTTTATCCTGCGCGCGTCCGCTCAAATGCATTAGGTGTGCACCTATCTCAATATCGTGAAGGATTTTAGAATAAGTAGACAGCATAGATTACTGCGGTATCCTGTCACGTGCCTTTTTTAACAGAGTGTAATGTTTGGTATACATAATATGAGTTCTTATTTTATTAATGCAGTTTGCATGACACCTTATTAAATGCTAAAGATTATATACCAATCTATAAAAAAACACATTTCTAAAATAAAACCTTACATTATATTGTTGCACATGACGTGGGTACATAATAGAGACCGCAAATAACACCATAGGATGTTTTTTCTATGATTGGTAGAATTGCGGCGGAAGGCTAAAACAATGTTAAAATAACATTTTGTAAACATTGTCAATATAAATAAAAGGCACGATGTTTGTAATGTTTACCCCGAAAGGCTTGCGTGATACGTACAACCTTTAGATAAACAATAAAGGACAGTTATTACATTAAGTACAGGACTGACTCCGCATGGGCGATTTTTGTAAAATATATTATAAATAGGATTACCACAATCCTAAACACATGCACCTACTGATCTTACGTACAGGGGCAAATTGCGTATTTTGTTAGCTGTTTGTTCTAGTCGGTTATCAGCCATTCCGAATCGCCCATGAATCGGCATTACACTTGAACATCAATTACATCAGTTATTACAATTCGGAAGCACCTTGACTGACAATAACTCGCCCACCTGGCGCAGTTCGGCCGGGGCGCCCAGGACGCCCGGCCAGTTACCGCCCGCCCGCGGCTGTTACATGACCGGTGCCAGTGCACCCCTGGTCAATATGACCTAATTACACTTGACAATGGTTTTACATCTGTCAATAGTGTTAACACACAGGGCGGGGTTGGGATGGCCCCTTTTACGGTTCAATTGTTTTTTTATGGAACATAAATCCGTCCGAACCCAACGAGTTTGTTTTCTAAGTAAACTCAGCACCTCTGAACACCGACGGTCCGTTATTTGATAACAAGGCCAAACACTCGCATAGCTGCTTTTTCTAATTAAAATGGGGCATAAGAAATATATCCATCCGAATTTGTAAGCGGATGTAATATTTAATTTACAAAGCACTTTTTCATTATAATGGATTACAATTAATATAAATATAGACGTAAGTACAGTACCTACATTATATCACTAGTGGTGATAATTCTGTTGGCTGCTTAGTTTGTGTGCCAACATAATTAGCACGTACGTACGTATGAACCCTACCTCCTGATACGGATTGCTAACCCAATCCAGCCAATTACACTTTATTTTATATCAGCCCTCTATATATAGCATCGCCTGCGAAGCTCTCATTATGTGACCTGGTGACATGACATGGGGTGTAGGTATGGGCACAATCTAATCACGGAAACGAACGGGCTCTCGTAAATGTGGGAGTGACCAGCAGATACACCCTTCAGTTGATGGGTCTGCTACAACCAAACTAGCTTAATCTGTATCTAGGTAAAAGTAGGTTATGTTATTTTGTTTATTATGCATACATTATTAGCAGTGATAGCCGATTGGTTAACCATTCGTCTTGTGGGCACCAGGTCTTGGGTGCAAACCGCGGCTCACAAATCTGGGTTTTTCGAAATCTATGTGCGCATCATAATTACTATATGATTATCACTTACTTACGGTGAACGAAAACATCGTGAGGAAACCTGCATGTCTTATAAAATCTTACAAATTTTCGAAAGACTGGGACGGTGCCTGTCTTACATATTAGTATTGAGACATGCTTTAACTAAATCATAGATCGAACTAGCAACTCGTACGCATCTAACCACCCCTTTGCGGTAGAGGCGTGAAGATATTTTCCACACAGTAACCTAAATGTGTCGAATCCATTTTTCCATTAATAACAATGTAAGCTGCGGACACCGGGCCCAGTTCCCGCGCGGGTCAAGCTCGCCCCAGTTAAAAATCGTGCTTCTGGATACACGTGTGACGTCAAGATTACGGCCCAGACACACCTACAGTGCTGTCCACGCCTCGTGATGCGCGAGCGTGATAGCAAAACACTGACAGCCCTTCCTGTTCCTAACTGCAATTGCGATTGATTGGTTTTAAAGTTGACAATATTTTTTTATTAACAACAAACTCAACGGCCCTCGCTGAACTATCCAAAACAATAAATGTATTCTCGACGAAGCGTCAACCCGGACGCTGCATTATTATAATATAGCGTGTAATATATTGTATGATCGGCATGCTAACCTAACCTTTCCGCCCCAATAGCCATCGGTACTGTGCTCATAAGACTTAAGCAATTCACATTAATCCTACTTACATACCTACTATTATCCTGTCTGCGACCGTATAACGAGGTTTTGCGTTTCACGAGGTGTGGCGTCTTGAACGTGACGTAGGTATATTAGTATGATTGATGATTGCACATGATTTATTACGACTGATACTTGCATGTATAATTTACTTTAATCGATATTGTACCTTGCACGAACCAATGAAGGTAATAAGCTCTCGTAAAGCTATGGATACATAGTACTCCATGATATTAGCAGCTCTACTATCTGTTTATGCGTTCGCGAGAGTCGCTAGCGTCCACGTAAAACATTTTTAGGTACTATTTTACATAGACGCTGACGATTATCGAGCAAAAAAATGTTAGCTGGTAGAAGTCCAGGAATTGTAGGTGAAATTAGGAAAAGAAAAGTCAACACTTTCTCAATTTAGTAATGACTTAAAAAATATAATCAGTTAAAAGTATATCTACTTATTAATTTTACAACTACAAAGAATTCACCGCAATGACACGTCGCAATCTTATCATTGGCATATATCTGTATGGGAACGCTCACTATTGATAGTAGAGTCAGTTAATAGAGCGCATCCAAAGATACCGGCCGGTGTTAGCATAATATCTGACACGATATTTTCAAGTTTTAAATTTATGACACTTAACTTTATAATTAGAGAACGATACTACCTAAACAAAATAACTAACACATGGTGTATATGGAGTAGGTAGAGAATTCATAACCCGACTCTTAAAATGTAAGTGGATTTAAAATTTTATTTACTTGTGTTATTAAGATTTTCGGTTTAGTTACTAAGAAACTAACCCAGGCATAGACACTGAGTCACTGTACAAGTACCTACTTGATAAAGTACCTAAACGACGTTTGGTAAATAGTTTAGTTTTTAGCAAAGTGAAGTTCTCCCATTACTAGCAGTCGCGTTAACCTCTCCAACGGCTTAAATGCTTGTGCTAGAAGTGTTTTCTCGACAATGGTTAAATGGTAAGGGGATCGAACCCGGAATCTCTCAGTCACTAGGGTGGGCCCTTTAACAATTGGGTATTGACGCATGTTACAAAGTTACATGTTACAAGCGAAGAGACGGCCGCTTGGGGCAGTGATTCGAGCGTAGGCCGCTCGGCTTATTGCACGTGGTGGTTGCGGGTTCGATTCCCGCCGGGGCAAATTTCGGAAAAGGCCTTTGAGTAATTTGCCCAGATCTGGCTGTCAATATGATCGCCCCCAATCCATTGTACGGTACCCATAGTACAAGCGTTGCTTAGTTTGGGACCATGCAGTTGGTGTGTCAGTCTGGCGATATTTATTATATTTTATTTACAGTACCAAAAGGCACACATAAGGAACATTATACATTAATATTCTGTGATTTTGTCCGGTTTTTATCTGGCAGAGCATAGGTACCTTTGTACAAAACTTATTGCAACAACCTATTAAAATGCAATTATTAACGCATCATGATGATTAATTAATGGTATTGCTCAGTAGGTGACGCCGTACCTCGTGAAACCAGCCAGTACCTAAGTAGGTGGTGTGTGTGTTGAGAGTATCGATTTTGTACCTATTAATAATTTAAATCAATTCGACTTCTGTTGCTGGTCTGTTCGTGAACCAGCACGATAGTGGCTTACGTATTGTGGCTTTAAAGACCGGAACATTACCGGAAAAATACCGAGAGTAAGCAGAAGAATACGCCCAAAGGGTTTGGTATAATTCCCCTTGCGAACGTGTGATTTGACCAGACTCACCAGTTTAATTACCAAGCTGCTCATTCACTACGATCTCAACATACGCAAGTGAGGTAAAGGGAAGGTGGGTACGTTATGGTCTGTTTGGTGTCCAGAGGTGGCTTCCTCTGACTCAGACTTCATTAACCTGCATCCAGTGCTCGCATTTTCCTACGACTACTTACCATTACCTAATCACTATCAATTTCCTATTTGATGACATAGATACGCTAGAAACGAAATAAGTGCAGAAAACTTTAAATATTGTTTTTATATAGGAGACCGTAATCTTTAGACATTACCACAAAGACTGGACTGGTGCAAGCAAAGTGTGGTCAAAGTGGTTCAAAGCTAGTGATGTGCTTCTACAGTAGTGGGTGAATAGTGATGTGTTTTGTTGCACCATGGCGTGGCCCGGAGGCTCACCCGAGGCTGTGGAGCTGCCTCTACACCACGTGCTTGATAATGGGGACCGGCTCGCGGTGCCTGGAACTACCGTCATTGATGGAAATAGAGTGAGAAGTGAGTATAAATTCCTACATCATCGAATCGAACTCAGGACAGTCATGTTTGGTACATATTCCTCACGCTTGTTTTGCCAACGAGGCTGGGTGGCTTATATTCTGCCTACCTCGCTACCTTTATCGTCATTTGTATATTACAACAATAGATGCCTGAACATAATATTCAAACCAAATAGTTGCCTCCACTCGTAATTGTCAGTTTATCCACTGCGGCATAAACAGTTAATTAGTCATTCATTGATTGTGACGAAGTGGTTACCGATATGGGATAGTTCATTAATTAATTTCGGTTCTGAAGTATGTATATAAATATGACACAAATATTTAATTTAATAGATAGATAGAACTCTTTATTAATCCACCACTAGAAAACACAAATATACAAATTATTACATAATTTACACAGAAAGTGGAAAATGGGCGGCCTTATCACTAAAAGTGATCTCTACCAGGCAACCTTAGGATGGAGAGGATCTAAAGAAAAATAATAAGGGGGTTTACTTACATAAATTAAGTTATAAACATATACATTACTTTAAATAAACAAGAAAATAATATGACATATACTTATACCTACTACATAATGGCTAAATGAATATAATAGCTCGCAACAGTTTAGACACAAACAAAATAAATAATAAACAAATAAATAAGAAGCAGTAATTATGGAGAAAGAAGGAATTTCATTACCTGGTCTTTGAAAATTTGTAAGTAAGGAGCGTTTCTGATAGAGACCGGTAAAGAATTCCAGAGGCGGACGGCTTCGACAGTGAAGGAACCGTCATAGAAGGAAGTGTGGGAAGTTATAACAAGAGAGAGGTTATCGGTTGACCTTAAGGAATACAGATTGGAGGTTTAATCAATTTATTAAAGTCAAATATTGTTCCATTATAAAAGGATAAAAGGAATTTAGCGGCTAAAGGAACACCGACCTTATTGTTGCAAAGTTTTAAGCGATTTCACGACCTATCGATATTCCCCACTTGTCTACCTCGTCACGTACCCGTTGTGTAATCCGATTGAAGGATTTACCTCACACAACAGATTAGCAGACGCGTTTTACGTAAACGTGTGTAATTGGCATTTGTTTAGCATTCACCTTGCGTAGGGCTTCGCCAGTCGGGCTAGGGCGGCTGGCGGAGCACCATGTTGGTCCAGGTGCTGGTGTTCCTGTACATTGCCACTTGTCTCTTGTTCTATGTGGCGCATGTCATTGATTATTACTTCACGGTCCTGTAATCTAGAGTATTCTAGCATGATCTCAAGGTGTGTGCAGTGATGTGGAAAGTGATATCTGTGTTTGGGTTTAGGAGGCTCGGTAAGTTCCTGTAAGTCTCAAATGTAAGGCTGGACATTATTGAGAGACAAGGCTGAGTAGGGAGACAAGAATTTTAGGCTGACCCGAACTTGGTTGCGTTTACCAATATATTATAATCATGCTAGTTTCTTGCCGGATCTTCTCAGTCAATGTCGCGTTCCGATCCAGTTGTAGATATAATACAAAATAAATATATATTATCTATCTAACTCATCACGCATCTCATGTCACCAGTAGTTAGATGCCAAATACTTAACAAATCCTTTGCTAATGTCATCTCAAGTCAGTGCATCCTTCCTATTTAATTAGACGGTCTCTAGTGTGTGTTATATCCAGGCAATAAAAAAAGAATAAAGCGTTTAATGGTTAAAGCAAAGACCTTTTAGAATTTCTTACTTCACTCCTATATCTATGGTTTAAGAAAACATAATAAATAATATGAACCTTTTTCAAGCCATGCCGACGGCACGCCTCGTTAGTATTACGAGAGGCGCTGCCTACAGATAAAGATGCGATAAAATACGGTACCTACCTAGATAACGGCATTCTCACGGTGTCATGTAGGCCTCACACTGATTAGGTACAGTGGAAGTACCTAGTCTTCCAATAAGTAAGTTGCACTGCTTTTATTACTTAAAATAGGAACCTACATAACGACTTAATTAAGAATGTACTATGAGAAGTCGCCCTTGTTGCTAGTATCGGTAAGTACGCTATGTGTCATAAGACACGTCTCAACCTTGTGAACTTACGAAGCCCTGCAGATCGATCGCGTTCTTGATTCACACTTGCTCTACTCCAAGTGGTTGTTTTTTTAAATGCCCAGGTAGGTAGGTAGGTACCTAAGTATGAAAAGTAGGGATCGATCTACCTCGTAAAATATAAATAAAGCTACTGGTCACTGCCTCTATTAAGTAGACGCATGTGTCATGCTGCACACTGGTGCAGTAGGTCTTCGATCAACGGTGTACAGCAACGTACTTATCCCACATAATTTTCACTGATCGTCTGTTATCCTAGAAAAAATATTGGTTTCAAGTGGGTTATAATAAGATTGCTAATTCCACATGTCTGGCAAGTATAACTTTACTGATTAGACTTAGACATAACAGCAATTCATAGGCAAAAATACCGATATTCAGAGCTTATGCTTTCAAATAAAACGCTCAATTTTTTCCTGTAGATGGCGCTTTTAGCGGCATCTACCTGTCAAAGTGGTAGTGATGTTCGTAGGTCGATAAATTTGTTAGTAATTTATTAAATGTCCGACTGCGTGAGAACAAAATCAGTTTTCATCTTATTTCTCCGAGGCTCGTATTAATAAATCGATCCCAAGTCTGTCTTAGAAATGTAATTATTATGTCATACTAGTACAAAATGACATGTCAAAAGCGTACTCAAGATCGCCGTCAGACTTGAGTTCGATTTAAGGTTAATACGAGCCTAATTCACACTGACTAGACTAAGAATTTTGTAAGTATTGCGTGAGGATAAGCGTTCTATTCGTACAGGCCTCAAGAGATAAAAAATATGTGAGGCGCTAATTGAGTTCAGATTTGACGTGCTAAATGAAATTATTATTTATGAAAAAAATATTATTATAATTTCAATAAAATTTCATGCCTATTTGTGAAAATAAATTTTATAGAACATAAAAAAGAGTAAAGGGAAAATTAATATTTTAATTTAAATATCATCACAGCTGAAACAAAAAAAATCTAAATGTAGCCTATTATTTTAATAGTTTATTTCTTCAGCGTTTTACAGAAAGTAGAGTAACAGAATTTTAAGATAGAAAGAGTGACTTATTCTTGTTTTTTTATTATAGGCCCGCCCCGTCTTTCTCTGTAGACCTATGTACTTAAATAGTTCTACAAACTATAGATGATTCAGTCAAGTATCGAATCGACTTACTGCAAAGTTTGACTTGACACACATGTGGTCCATCACTAAACGTCATAGAAAGGTGAAACTGGACAGATCGATCGCAGTTATTTCGATTCGCGTAAATGTTTTGTGATATCAACACGGATTTTAATGAATTTTTTAATCTCTTTCGATTGCTAGTTTGCAGTCGTTAACAATGAAATAATATCAACAACATTACTATGATTTAATACGCGTACAAAATAGAATAATGTCGATTTCTGAAAGCGTCTGAACGAAATTTTATCGAAATTTTAGTTTTTACTTGTCTTGCGATATTGCGCGGTGATAATGAGTGTCAAATTTAGTGTTTTATTAGTGTATATATAGTGTTGATCTAGTGTTTCATGTACTGAGTGTGTGAGACAAGTGTTTCGATGGCTCTGAGGGAATATATTTCACGTTTTTTCCACGAACACAACGTCATGGCGCCGTTTTCGAGGTTCTACCGAGCCATGGTGCTCAAGATGAACCGACGTAAGTATTACAGCAGTCTCAGAATATTGCATGTTTACTGCAAAAATATAAAACTCCAGTAAAAGTTTAATTTCAGTGTTCAGTAATTAGGTGGGCATACCCGGATGACAATATAAAATATATTTGTTTACAAAATAACTTAATTAAATTGCAAATAAATACCAAATGCCGTTGGATTCTAGGTATTCTATACTGACCTAAAGCAGTGATAGCCGATTGGTGTAACCATGCATCTTGCGGGTAGGTCCTGGGTCCAGGTCCTGGTTTCAAACCCCGGCTCACACCTCTGGGTTTTTCGAAATCTATGTGTGAATCATGATTTCTATATGATTATCACTTGCTTATGGTGAAGGATACCCTCGTGAGGAAACCTGTAATGTCTTAGAAAATCTAAACAATTTTCAAAAGACATGTGAAATTCCCCAACCGGCACTGGGCCAGCGTGGTGGATTATGGCCTGAATCCCCCTTGCAGTAAGGGGTGGCCCGTGCCCAGGAGTGCGATGTCAAAAGGGCTGAATTATTATATTGACCTACATTTTTATTAATGGCAACTTAAATGTTACTGAGACCAGCAGTTCACAAACATTACTTATTACCATTTCATATTGCTTCTGGTTGGCTGTGGTATGTGTGGGTACTTACTTAGTCAGTAAATTATTTTGCATAATTAAATCAACAGTTTTTTAAATTTAAAAGAATCTTACAGCCTAAGTGCAAGGACAGCACTTTAGAATAGTCGGAATTTACCACCAGTTTGGAATGCCGCTTTCACTGCACATCAACATTTTACATTTAATTCAGAATTATTATCATAATATAATATGGGTAATACATTTTTATAATTTAATACATACTTTCTTGCGTCATTAGTTTTCATGTCTCGTAAATACAATCTTAAAACTCTTAACATTGACACTGATAACAATAGATAAGAAATACAACTAATAGGTTGGTTCTATCACATATTGTTGGTGCTAGGTTTAACTTGTACAGATTTGTAAGTTGGTTATCAGTTGATATTGTCAGTAAATCATGTTTAAATGGCTACTTATGATTTTGATTTGACATGAATGAAACAATATTGATAAGATAAGTAAATAAAACACCTACATTCAATGAAAAATGCCGGTTTGGGCTTCCAGCTCCCTCACTTACCATATAGATGGTGGAAAGGAAAACAAATGAAACACCAATTTGGTCGAAATTGAGTTTTATATGCAGTTCGATAGGGTTTTGGATTCTCTATTGATGTGTCTATAAAACTAATTTTCGATCAAAGTGGTGTTACATTTGTTTTTCCTTTCCACCGTCGAATTTGAAATGCAGCTGTAACAGTAGGTACTTCACCAATCTTCTGTGACATAGTGGTACTACGCTCTGTTAAGCCTATATGAGCTGTAGTGAATTGGCAGCTTGACTCCTACCACTGCCATCCTCCCTCTCTTTCACATTGCGTCCCACTCACCACATGTGTCTTTCGCAGGATGGGTATACTACTCATATGCTTAGCTTAGTTTTTTCTGGATGGCTAACATTTCCCTCATGGTAATACACCAACATTTCCCTCACATGCCCCACGGTAATCGCCTTACTCCAACTGTTTGTAGTCTCCACCAAGCCCTAGCCTGTAAATAATAGAGGCGGCATGCCTACCTAACCTTGAGACCTAGGGCAACGGTAGCGCCCTTGACTTTACAATATAAATTAACCTTCATATAGATTTCATATCTAGATTTAGTATGTACCTAGGTCATGAATCCATGAAGTGCTTAGGTTCCGACCTACTGAGTAATGATATAGGTACCTTTGCCTACATGTTTGGCTGTTAAATCCTTTTTATTCACATTTCGGTATTACCGATAAAACTTTTGCGTGTAGGTATGGGAAGCTAAGGTAGGTAGGTACCTGCCTCTGATAAAAATATGGCATTGCGCAAAAAAACATCAAAACTAAATCGATAAGTTAATGCCACCCTAGTACCTAGTTATATATTGTGCACATAAACAATTCCAATTCCATTAATTTGTATGACTGTTCATCTAACTAGGGAATGACCTAAGTAGGTGCCTAGGTTTTTCCTCCGCCGGGGATATCTGCACGCGTCATCCTACCTAGTTACGTACATCTATAAGTAAAGTCTTGATGCGGTAAATGGAATAGAAAATATACTTACCTACCTAGTTTTAGAGTGGCACGCTCCTTCCTCAGATGGTACACTTCAAACATTTCGTCATGTAAGCATGTAGGCATGAACGAACTCGAGAACCCTGTGTTTTCTGTATTTTTAACGTAGTTTTTACGAGTGAAAGTCTGAGCTCAACTGAAATCCAGTAGGTACCTACTTACCTATTCAGTACGAGGTCTTTTATTTTTCTCGATTCGCCGCCGCTGCCGCAATCTAGGTACCTACCTAGATATTTATTGCGATTTTAATTCACTCCCCTTGTTGCTTTAACAACAGACTAGAGTTAAACTTGAAATTGAACTTGTTTGTCAAGACCTTTTTGAAGCAATAAGAGGTAATTTGAGATGGGCAATCATAAAATGTTTGTGACCCACATGAAGGGTTAAACCTGCCTGGTGTTATTGTTCGTTTTAATAATAAATAGGTGCGTAACATTCTATTATAATGTGAAGGGAACTTGATTACTTATGTCACGTTACGTTGCGTTTTGTTGGATTTAATGAGCAAACATCATAGCTTAGTTGCTCATTAGCTTTTATACCAATAAATACAAATATGAATAACCCTCCTATTCTCACCTTGGTTTAAACAAACTACAGGTGTCTGATTCAAATAACACAATGACATCACATTTGATAATATTGTTAAACCTACCTAGCCGACACAACGCGCTGCGGAGACCTCAGCATTGTCGCCGCTTATTTGGGCATCCTGTCATGCTTTATAATTAACAATTGCTCTCTTATGGGCGATCGTTTTTCCACTGCTTCAGGGCTGTGGCGAATTTCCCGAAGTCAGTCTGACTAAGTCCTCATAAAAGAGGTCGTTGAGTTTATTTAGTTACAAGCTCAATATGTGGGTGTCGTGATCCCTATAAACTATGCGACGCCTCAAACATACCTCAGTAGGGCAACTTACGATGCAGTTTCGGTGGCTGCTTCCTTGGGCTGAAGTCGTATTACTACGAGTATACGATTTCAGCCCAAGGAAGTAGCCTACCCACTGGTAGGCACCGTTTACACGAAAAGAAGCAGATTTTGATTAAAATAATTTGTGGCTGTTATTCTGTTACTACAAAATAACGACAAATCTTTCGACACAACTAATATTGCTGGCTTCCTCAACAATTAGGACCGTCACAAATACGGTAACATGTTAAGTTTAGTCAAGTCGAAATGAGAATGAGACTTTCTGGAGTGTCGGGGCTTTGCATTACTTTGTAAATTTATTGTACCATCAAAATACCATCGGCAAAATGTACTCTAATGTAAAAGAAATGAAGGTGATATATCAATATTCAATATTACAGCAGTCTAATTAATAAGAAAGTTATATTTTAATGAACCTATCCTTATTGTTTCAGATGAAGATGAAGCGACAACGTCAGGTGTGACGGACGGCGTTCCCGGCGAGCAACAGAACCGAATCATCTTTGTGAACAGCACGCAGCCTCTGAAGTTCCTCTCCAACAGGATATCCACTGCTAAATACAGGTAAATGCACCGTATACTTAATGCAGATGTGACTCAACTTGACTCGAGCCTTTCACAATTTGCCGGAAAACGAAAGTGTTAAGTACCTACCAAAATTGAAGCTAAACGCTCTGCTCGGATAATGCATCTCATCTATCTGTGATGCACTTCGCTTTCAGACTGAAGTGACGAAATAAGCTATGGTGAACCATCCTCTAACAAATTATACACACTGATAGTACCTATGCTTATTTGGTTTCGACTGCAGCAGGATGCCCCAACCGAAGATTATATAGATTGTCAAACAAACGCAATGTTTGGAGCTTATGAAGTTGCCTAAATCAATTAATCGAGGCGATTTACCTAATCGCTTTCCGCACTTATGTTATCTCGAATTTTGTAAGAAGCAGTTTATCTATTCATTTCCGACGTGGAGAGTCCGCGTGGGCAGTTCATGCGAGATCTATGCTTTCCAGTCAACTATACGATTAATCTGGAATTAACTCATGTGGTATCCGGCACTCACGAAAATGATTGTGAGCCTAAACAGCTAAAAGATGCGCATTGTGTACTCGTATATCGTGAATTGTTTACGCGCGTCCAGATCTGACGCTTGGCTGGCTGCCCATAACACTATATCCAGGGTTGTCACAGCACGCATAACTTATGTTTATGCTTGTCCGTGGCGACTGTTGCTACCACCAGCCGGAGGAAATATGGGGCGGCTCTCTGGGATGGACCAATTACCTCACGCGCGTCTCTGGAAGAACCTTGTCAGGGTCAAGACGTGTCCTTCGAAGAGGCGTATATCCAGCAGTGGATTTTTCTGGCTGATGGTCTTGATGTTGCAGTGTGTTAGGCTGATTTGGGATTGTAATTATGTTGAATGAGGAAGCTGTCTATACACTTGACAGTGTAAACTATCGCCTAAGCATGGCAGGAACACAGGAAATGATTTGGGCAGCCCTACTAACGGGTGCTGATGTCATGCGCGCGAATATATTGGATTCTGTGTCAGTACGTGACCCTGGCGCAAGTAATTTCTTAGTATACTCGTATAGCACGTGCGGCTCTGAGTAAAATTCACGTGCAAATCATCTACTTAACATAAAATTAAATCTTTGTGACACTTTACTATAATAACAAAGTCGAATAAAATACCTATACCTATTGTTAAACTAGTGACGTTTAACATCACCATTACTAAACCTAAACAAAAACGCATTTTATTGAGAGTTATAAATATAAAACAGGTTCCTGTTATTCGTGATTGGTTCAAACATTGAGAAATAATGACTTTATCAAGAAAACAAACACCCACTAGCTCTTATTTACTTATTTAATAATATATCGATCGACACATACCTACCCTAATGGCGGAGTTAGACCACAGCGGAATAACGAATGTTCACGGAAAACAACTGAATTATCTTCTTCTACTAATCCGATATGTCATCGCCTTTATCCTTTTAAGTCTTTGCAATGTTTGAGATGGTGGAAATTTCGAAAAGATTAGCATGCGTTGGCAAAGAGTAAGGATACATGTGAAAAACCGTAACACTAGTGCCACAGCCTAGTACAACTAACCATTGCTCTGCGAAAATGACCTTAAAAGTGTCCACATAATGACTCGGACGCCCGGGCTAGGTCATCCTGGTATTTAATCTGCCCCGCCCTAGCGAAAGTCACGGGCGAGCCATAATTAATGATGATTTTCCGAGTTCACTTGTGTTCATATTATGCTAGTTAAGACCACCGTTATCAGCATGCAATACGTGTAATGATGATCATTAACGCTACAATATATAACATAATGTTTTCAGCTATTATATAAAAAATGGCAAGTAGCATTTATTGCTTCCTACCTTTTAGCGGCTTTAGTGGTTTAAATCCCGTTTTTGTTATAGGTGTCGTATGTACCTACTTTCATGTGCATTTAGTGAAAAGGTGTCATTTTGATATTACAAACAGACACTCTAATTTTATTTATTTGTATAGATTATTTTTTCCGAGGTATATAGGGCATTTAGGCTTCCACATGTTATCTAATAGTAATAGAATATTTTATTTCAAAACAAAACGTCCCTAATCTATGTAACGAATTTTTTAAAGACATGTGAATTCTACCAACTTGCACTGGACCAGCGTGGTGGATTATGACCTGAATATCCTTTAAAAATCCCTACTTCATTACTTAAAAAAAAGTATTTGATTGTAGTTTCATTTTTAAACGGTACCTACTTCCAGATGTTGTTTGGTCCTGAAAATGTTACAAATACTTAACGAAGATACGATAGTACAACTTAAGTTATAGTTGTATCTTGTTTACTCTGCAAAATGATAGAAACAGCATTGACGAGTCTTAATTATGTTATAGTTACTATATGACCTCTGTAGAAAATATTGCTCAGAAGCTGATTCAGATTTTACAGTTGAATTGAATTATAATTTTGACGCCGACCACGCTTGTGTGAATCACCTAGTGTTGCAATATGACCACAAATATGTGCAATATTTGAGACCAATGACGAAAGTGTTCTTTTAGCAATGTATGAAAACAGGGATGGCACCAGTTTTGGAACAAAATATAGTCCATTGTATTAATGTCGTGGTGTGTGTTCTCCCCGGCAGTGTTCCCTCGTTCATCCCGCTGTTCCTGTTCGAGCAGTTCCGGCGCTACTCCAACTGCTTCTTCCTGCTGATCGCGCTGCTGCAGCAGATCCCCGACGTGTCGCCCACGGGCCGCTGGACCACCCTCACGCCGCTCATACTCATACTCAGCGTCAGCGCCATCAAGGAGATCGTAGAGGACTTTGTAAGTTACAACTGATCATTAGATTAAGGTCAATCAGGTTCATAATTAGTCCTGTTCCCATAGTCTGAAAAACCATGCTGTGCCCATTGAAAGGGGTTATTAAATACTACTATTATATCTATAGTGATTAGAATAAGATTTGATATTAAAGACCAACCTCGATGGATTAGTAAGTTAGTAACTAATTAGTAAAAATCGCTTTAGCGTCGGGAAAGGACTGGTCCTTCCAGTAAATTTAGAATGTATCATAAAGCGGTGGTATAAGTATTTCAATGTCACAGACTCCGTCTTTTATTATTTTTTGCATAACATTTTCCTTAAGTCGATAACGCCAACTTTGCAGAACGAATTCTGAGATTGTATTTTTATAATATTGGTCACGTCGTCGGATTTAGCACACAGACCCATTTGCAGTTGTCTGTAACACCATTAACCTAATAGTATTATTATATGCTGTACTCACTACCCATACCCCCGGAGGTACATAGTTTGACGTGACACGTTTAACACTTAGAAACGGCACCGCGCGGACGATGAGACGAACCGGCGGAAAGTGGACGTGCTCCGCGAGGGGCGGTGGGAGACGGTCCGCTGGGAGCGGCTGCTGGTGGGGGACATATGCAAGGTGCTCAACAACCAGTTCTTCCCCGCGGACCTGGTGCTGCTGGCCTCGAGGTGAGTCCTGGCATTAATGTGAAGCACGTGGGTACGTCACCGTACAATGGAGACATGGCGGGACCTGATTAAATTCGTCTACCAACCGTCGAAAAATGACTTAAATTAAATGGCGAAGCACGTAACTCAGAAAAAATAAATCAAATATATCTTAGCGCCAAACTAAGGAATAAGTCAATGTACTCTAGGGGATTCCATGGCTAACACCTAGACCAGGGCCAATTAAGAAAATACGATTTCGAAGTGCCTTGGCGGCGGTAATCAAACCCTCAACCGCCCCGTGCAGTCAGCCCGGCGCGCGGCGCGGGCGGCCTACGCTCCAACTAGACTTTACATATAACGAAAAAATAGTCTTATTTGCGCAGAAATAGCGGTTAAGTGACACTTGTTGATACAATCGCGCAATTTCTCGTAGGTGATGACGAGAGGAGATGGTTATAGCCGCGAAGTTTCTTTTTTTGTTAACCGACTTCCCAAAAGGAGGAGGTTCTCTGTTCGTCTGTATGTATTTTTTTGTTTTTTGTACTCGTGATTACACGAACAAAGTCCCTAGTGTGAGAGATGACGCGATTACACGTCAACCGCGTTGTTCAATAAACGTCAAATGTATACAATAAGGGATTCAGTAACGGATTGCTTCGGGTGTTGTACGAGTCATCCATCGCGTTCGACTCTCATACGCAATTAAAGTTGGTGGTAATTCCTCAGCGAGCCCCAGGGCATGTCGTTCATCGAGACGTCCAACCTGGACGGAGAGACCAACCTGAAGATCCGGCAGGCGCACCCCGACACCGCGCGCCTGGACACCACGCTCGCGCTCGCCGACTTCAGCGCCACGCTGCAGTGCGAGCAGCCCAACAGGCATCTGTACGAGTACAACGGACTGCTCAAGGAGGCCAACGGCAAGTCAGTAACTGCTTTTAACATATTTACCGACTGGGTTACAAATATTACCAATTCTCCTGCTAAATAACTCTAAGGGTGACTAATGGCCGAATACTCGTATCTCACTTAAATCTCCACTTGCTAAAGCGGCGCTTAAATTTGACGGCTTCTCAATTCTAAGTGGTATTCTCAAACGCCAATTAACTGATTTAAGACCGTGATTAGCTAAGTAGCCTTCAAATGTCTCTAATATGGCAATACTTCAATAAATAGGTTCGTTCTCGTTTTCAAATTCTATTTAGTAATTTGTTTGTTCCGTTCTACGCAGACCTATGAAATTAAAAACAATATAAGATATTATTTAAATATTAAATTAATCATTTAAAAGCCATTTTAATATTATTTATTATTACAATAAAATTAAATAAACGCGATATAATCCGTAAAAATAGTTTTATTTCAAAGCCATTTTAAGTTAAAAGACATTGTCGGCAATAAAACCCAAATATTTCTAATACTCATTACATCAAATAAAAAATAATATCAGCTACAGCTGCTGCATTCATAACGCAGGAAGAACGGAACGGATGAACCACTTGACGGCAAACTGGTCAAACAGTTTGAAGAAACCTTTTCAAAACCCCAAATAATCGTTCTACGGGGTTCCTGATCCTAATTTGGGCATGATTATAGGCTTCCTCAGGTGGAGATAAACAATTTAAAATGGGTGTGAGCAGATATCGGCGGCATAGGTACCCATTGTCATCCAGAAGCACCATATTACTATACTACCGATCTCCGTCTTGTACCGATCCAGGCCATTGGCTATAATGTTTCGAATTCTTACATACGGATCGCAAACCATTTGTACATTGTAGGAAAATAAGCCCTTTCTGTATATATCTCCCATTACCCGCTGAAAACTTCGGGTGGCGAAGAATCGTAGAGCTATAAGAATTTGGTCACGCGCCCGGATAGCATGGTTCCTGTTGGTTCTTGGCTATATACGTTCAGCTAGTAATGATTCCAAGTATAAAACTGTCGCTTTATTAAATCTGAAACGCATTTTGCACTACATTTCGTCGTAAGACGAGAATGCATTAAATTTTACTTGATTCTGCCTTCCTGTGCTCGTGCCTCAGGTTCATCCTCGAGCGAGTATAGGGAAGTTAGCGACATTTTTCAAGGAATTTACCGAAAAAGTACTGCGTGATAAACATAAGATTGGTCCAGACTCCACTTAAAGTTGAGAGGCTCTCAATGATGTTTGAAGGCTGATTCGACAGCTGTCATGCATTGAGTGGCCGTTCAGTATACCAATTTTTGTTTAAGTGGAGATTTGACGGCCTCTTAAACTAAGTTCAATTAAATTTAAGTAAGATTTGATTGACCTTTGAGAATACGAAAATGACGGATAGGGGCGTCTTAAATAGTTAAGAGCCTCTCAAATAGTTAAGTGAGCTTTGAGTGATTCGGCCGTTAGGGTGATAAACTTTGTAAATTCGATTGGTGATTTTTCTCAATCGCAGAAATTTTGTTTAAAAAAATTTGTTATACCTACTTATCCCATTACCAGTAGCCTCATTCGTCCTACACAGGATCACATCAGTAGGACGCTGGGGAAATAAAATCTGGACTGTCCTCTTTAACCGTCAAAAAAATATTAAAGTTCTAGTTCATCTGTGTGTTTAACTTTTTGATATCTTCCAACTTTGTGCGGAACAGGAGAGGCATTCGGTACTAAGCCTAAATCAATATTTATCGTATCATTTGTTGACAGGTCGATCCCTTTAGGGCTGGACCAGATGCTGCTGCGCGGAGCCATGATGCGCAACACCGCCTGGGTGTACGGCGTGGTCGTGTACACGGGCCACGAGACCAAGCTCATGATGAACTCTACCAAAGGTAATTCAACTCTTTGCCTTTGCGGACTGCCAAGTTTTCAACTTATTTAGGCGCTAGCTGGAGTCTGAACCCTGAATATGACCCTTGGTAAGTCCTACACAGGCTGTAACAATAAAAACTACGTCCTATTCTTGCGCTCGCAGAGTAGCCGCTAAAAAAACCGTTTGTGTTAACAAATTGTGCGGGATCTGCTTGAAAACTATGAACAGTAGATCAAGCAAATCGTCAACTTTAGAAAATGTCCCTCAGAACAGAATTCTGTGGAACAACCATTCTGTACTTAATTCTAGAATAATAATTGATCTTTAGCCTACCTACATTTGGTTAGCAGGAAGAACATTTTAGTGACGCACCTTTTTATTTTGTCACCAGTCAGGGACTTTGCTATAATTAATTATGCCAATTCTGTTGTCACGACTAAACAAAGTTTTACACTTCTAAAGTTAGTTCCGTATTGCTGATATATCTACCACGAAGGCATGACAGTACAGTTAAGTCGGAAATACAAGTAACGATATATCGTAGCTATATATTTGCACCGACCGCTCTCTACGACATATCGTGATCATAAGTTTAGTCAAGTAGATCGCGTACCAAGCGGGTAGGCTCCAGTGCCTGCCGCTATCGGATTGTCTAAGTGCCATTCCCTCCCCAGCGCCTCTGAAGCGGTCGTCGATCGACCGGCAGACGAACACCCACATCCTGATGCTGTTCCTGATCCTGCTGACGCTGTCGCTGCTGAGCGCCGGCTTCAACGAGTTCTGGATGCTGAACCACTCCGACTGGTACATCGGCCTCGACAGTGAGCACGCCCCCCTTCTCTTTCGATCCCTCAACAGTGGGGTTACTTCACGTTCTGACAGTACCAAATACCGTTCGACTGATCGAATCTTGCTATACATTGCACAGCAGCGCCCCTAGCGGAAACGTGCAGCTTTACTGGCGAGATTTATGAAGACATTCGATCACTCGATCGGTATTTGAGTTCGCTCAAAAATCCAAACTCCCCGGATCTCCTTCACAACCTATCGTAATTTGTGGTGTGCATGCTGACGGGCCATTCAATTGGCGGTACTGTACCTCCCATTTGTTCCATATTATTTGGTTTTCTAGCTTGTCTTATAGGATATTACCGCATGATATTACAGAACATGCCGAGGTTATTTACTTGTGGATTATCGTCGAAAGTTAATTTATATACAGCATTCCTCTAAGCATTCTGTCGGAAGTTAAGAAGCCCTTATAATGTTGACTATATTGGCTAACAGCATATTTTACAAATTGAAGTGTATTAATAACTATGCTCGGTTAGACCCGTCTGGTACTGGCATCCATCCTACTAATATTATAAATGCGAAAGTTTGTGAGTGTGGATGTATGTATGTATGTATGTATGTATGTTTGTTACTCCTTCACGCAAAAAACTACTGAACGGATTTGGGTGAAATTTGGAACACAGATAGATTATAACCGGGATTAACATATAGGATACTTTTTAACCCAATAATCCAATACTACGCGGATGAAGTCGTGGGGCACAGCTAGTTTTATATAAACGTAATTCCATTTCATTTTGTTTCAGAGGCGCAGAACGCAAACTTCGCATTTAACTTTTTAACATTTTTGATATTATACAACAATCTTATACCTATATCGTTACAAGTTACCGCTGAAATAGTTAGATTTTTCCAGGTGAGTACAAACATTTTCTGTATTTAGATGTACAGTCGGTCAAAAGAGAGTTGAAAACAAGTGCGGATACTACTATCGTGTTATAGGGCGGCCTTCTTGAAGGAATTATGCAACCTTATACTATTTACATAGCATTTTTATTTATAAGTAAAAATGCCTGAATCACTTCTCATGCACGAATTTTGATGGTCTTATTAATATATTATAGTGATCCTTCCATCACAACAAAACTGAACAGAAAATGTATATTTATAATTCAAGTGAGCCATATTTGACTATCATAATTATTCAATTTTTTTTCAGAATTCCAGGCAACCTTAACACTAGTTTCTCTGACATTCATTTCAATTATTTATTGACAGACTGTAATGGATTTAATAAACAACCGAGCAATTCTCTCGTTCCAAACATTTGTCAAGTCACAAATGTTTGGTCAATACGTGATGCGATTGTTAAGGCGCTGCGCACACGTAGACACAATTAGTATGCAGTTTCTTCCACTAGACACATACATAAAAAGTATTCGGTGTAGGTAACTGGAAATTTGAAGACACAAGCAACATTTCCAAACAATTGTACGGAACTGATGAGTTGTTTTTGCAACTGGTTTCCTTTGTTGTGCCGTGTCAGTAACAGGCTACTGGTGACTGTGTCCTGTTGCCGCTACCGAACACAGCAACGCCGTATCGGGAACAAAAAGTGTGTACGTTTGCGCGGCGCTTAAGAGTGAGTGTGTTGTGTGTCGCGTGGCAGGCCAAGTTCATATCCATGGACAGCGAGATGTACCACGCGGCCACGGACACGCCGGCGCAGGCGCGCACGTCCAACCTCAACGAGGAGCTGGGCATGGTGCGCTACGTGTTCAGCGACAAGACCGGCACGCTCACCTGCAACGTCATGGAGTTCCGCCGCTGCTCCGTCGCGGAGGTGAGCCCTCTGCCCCCTCCCCCCTCTTATACCCACGTTATACCGATTGAAGCAGAGCTCATCATTTTTGAATGATTTTCACAGCATCAAATCAAATATCGATGTTACACACGCATCCTTCTTATTTCATTATACAAATTATCCACAATATCCACTGAAACTACGAGTTATTTCGTCTGGCATAAAAAGTTGGTGCCAGTTGCTACATGCCGACCGATACGTTGAGCAAGACGTAAGATATTCAATGTATCCTATTTAGTCTGTCGGAGATGAAGCAGGAGACCATACTTGTATGTAGTCTACTTTAAAAAAAGCTATTGACACTAATGTTCACAAATACTTATCTATCTATTAAACACTATACAAAGTCAATCTTCGAAATGGAGGTGTATTTTGATGTTTGGTTACTAAATAAATATCGGCGAACCCACCAACTGTTTGGCTCTAAATTAAACAATGCTTGTACCGTGGATCGTACAATGAACTGGGCGCGAACCCAGAGATACTCAGACCAGGGCAAATTACGAAAAGGTCCTTTCCGAAATTTACCCTGATGGGAATCGAACCCTTAACCACCCGGTGTAGGGAACCGAACGGCCTACGCTCGAACCACTGTGCCAAGCGGTCATCATCGTCACTATCCCATTTACTGCGAGTTTGCATTTGTTCGTGGCGAAATTATCGACTACTCATATACACGATGGAAGTCATGTTTGTGATTGGCTAGATTAGTGACTCGCTGGTGTGATGTGGTCTTGGGGCAGGTGGTGTACGAGGCGGCGGGCGCGGGCCAGCGCGCGGAGGACACGGCGCTGGTGCAGCAGCTGCGGCGCGGCGCCCCCGAGGCCGCGGCCGCCGTGCGCGAGTTCCTGACCATGCTGGCCGTGTGCCACACCGTCATCCCCGAGCACGGCGCCGGGGACATCAACTACCACGCCGCCTCGCCCGGTAACTACAATACTATTCACACACACTCGCATTTCACTTTACATCACACTGTCTAGTTCTTCTGTTTAAACATTTTTATCCGTTTATAATGGTTTGCCGAACGTTTTTCAGAATGAGTGCTACATTGTAATTGTATATCGATTGGAACTTATTATTTCGAGGGTTTATTTAGTACATCGTTGAAGTAATCTCGAATAAAAGTAAATAAAACTGGTAAAATCTTTCAGAAATAATAAATGTTTTCAACGTAGTCTTTCTTTGCTAGGATAGTATATATTATAACTTATTTAAAAGTAGTAGTAGTAGTAGTTGTTTTAAGGAGATGAGTGTGTAATAACGTAATAACGTGTGGTCCCCGGTCTGGCTCCCGCCCGCAGACGAGCGCGCGCTGGTGATGGGCGCGGCGCAGTACGGGTTCGTGTTCTGCACGCGCACGCCGCGCGCGGTGCGCGTGCGCGCGGAGGGCGCGGAGCTGGAGTTCGCCGTGCTCAACGTCATCGACTTCACCTCCGCGCGCAAGCGCATGTCCGTCATCGTCAGGACGCCCGAGGGTATACACATACACATACACATACACTCGTATCATCTCTACCCCCTACCCCCAGCCACTCGCTCTGATCTGATCTAATCTAAAGGATACTGAATACATTATGGACAAAAGTAATCAAGTGTGCATTTCAAGAAATCGTTATTTTAATTGGGGGCTTAGATCACTGAATGGATTATAACATAACAGATTATCATTATTATCTAATCAAATCGACACATCGACTGTATATGTTTTCAAAATATACGACGCTCTCACAATGGTACCGTATAATGAACCGGGGGCCATTCCGGTGACACCCGGCGTGGGGTGATTAAGAAAATACGATTAATTTCGAAATTTTATCCGCCGGGAATCGAAACCTCAACCGGCCGGTGCTGAGAGCCGAGCGGCTCCCGCTCGAACTATCAGATCGGGCGGACGTGGCTAGGCATATGGTGCTGAGTGGGCGGGCGGGGCTGGTGCAGGGCAGATCAAGCTGTTCTGCAAGGGCGCGGACTCGGTGATCTTCCCGCGGCTGGCGGCGGGCGGCGAGCGCGCGCGCTGCGCGGCCGCGACCCTGGCGCACCTGGAGCTGTTCGCCACCGAGGGGCTGCGCACGCTCGTCTTCGCCGTCGCAGACATACCCGACCACGTCTACAAGGTACCAGCCCGCTTACTGACGACACTGCCACGTCAGACTCGGTCAGCCACTCGACATCTTGTAGATCTTGTCCCTTTTTACTAGTAATTAAAGAAATCTTTCCAATACACGATATAGTGTCAGCGTTTTGGATAATCGGAAGCTTGTAAGGTTGTTTAGGAAAGCCTCGTTCTAATAACCCGGTATTCTCAGTCGCTCCGTCCGTGTAAATAATGGTGATCTGATGAATCTGGGTAGACTGACAGCTCGACCCCGCAGTGAATTGGAAGTTAACTAGGTACCTTTGGAAGAAGGCCAGGAAAATAAAATATTTTCTCGCTAATGATAGGTGATAAACTCTCCCAGGACTGGTCCAACACGTACCACAAGGCCAGCATAGCGATACAGGACCGCGAGGAGAAGATCGAGGAGGCGGCGCTGCTGATCGAGAACAACCTGCGGCTGCTGGGCGCCACCGCCATCGAGGACAAGCTGCAGGTACCGCGCCTGACAACTACGCACACGATATTTTTTGTCCACTAATTAAAACTAGTATTCCCATTATAATGGTCGAAATTCGACCATAATTTATTTATATTTCAATTTTAAACGTCAATAAGGTTTTATAAAAAACAAAATCATTACCAACAATATGTTAAGGTGAAGGCGCCTGTCTAGCCCGCGAAGTTCAAATTTTTTGAGTTCTTTTAGAAATTTTTCAAAATCTGACAATAATAAAAGACAAATTTTGTAATTCGCGAAAAAGACCGTGTGCAGTGCATTTATTAATACATTTATTTTACTCTAAATATTATCACGGTGGATATGATACTAGTAAATCACTAAATATACAAAAATTGCAAGATTATCTGGATAGCTGTCGTTCTTGAAATGTTTTAGAGTAAGTTGGATATATTAATAAATGCACTGCACACGGTCTTTTTCGGGAATTACAAAATTTGTCTTTTATTATTGTCAGATTTTGAAAAATTTGTAAAAGAACTCAAAAAATTTGAACTTCGCGGGCTAGATGGGCGCTTTAGCCTTAAGTAGCGAAATTACATAAAAACGGTACTTATATTTCGGATGGAACCGAAACTTGTTGTAGAATTGGTGATGGTGGACGACGATCCTCGCCACTGAGATCAGCCCTGGACTGATCTTCGGACATAATTTTACAATAAATTTAAGATTACGTAGATAACGAATTTATTAAATCAAACTTGATAATTAATTATGCAACAATATAAGTATTAAAAACAATATAATATAAAATAATATTCAAAGCAATCAGGCGTGATCCGTGTCACGATTAAGAGATGTTGACGGTACGAGCGCCACGATAGTAATGCCCCCGGCCGTACAGCGCGCCGCTTTATATTGTCCGTCCCCACCCCTCCTGACTCACAGAGCGGTGCGATGACGTCACGTTGCACGTGCGCGCGTTTGTAAACAATATTTGTTATCGAGCGCCGACACGGCCATTCTGTATATAGGTCGCCCTCGACCTATCAAAGAAAGAAGAATACACAGTATATCAAAATACACCTAGTGCTTAGGTCAGAGTTTAAGTTAAGTAAAGAGCCATTGTCCTCGATTTACTTAGTTTCTTCCAAAAATAAGGAGGCCCCTGTCCTCAACTTATGTTAATGCAAAAGTAAGGAGGCCCCTGTCCTCAACTTACGATACTGCAAATGTAAGGAGGCCCCTGTCCTCAATTTATGTTAATGCAAAAGTAAGGAGGCCCCTGTCCTCAACTTACGATACTGCAAATGTAAGGAGGCCCCTGTCCTCGACTTACTTCAATTACGAACAATTATTGAGTGCTATATTGATACTTAAATAGCGTACATTACCTTTTACTATATAGCGTTTTACATCTCTTGAGCTTGGACGAGATCATCGGTAGTATTCAGTTCGACCTCATTTGGTTCTGGTGCCACAGTTGGTTCGTCTTGCGCCGACATGGAATCCTGATTTACGCCTTCGTTTGGTTTGGGCGCCAGCCGTAGTTGGTCATGGGCTACTTTTTTTGGGCGTCCGCGTCCCGTAATCTTCTTTACTTGGTAACGATCATTTGGCAGTATTTTCCAAATCATATAAGCATCCGGGTATTTTAGGTCAAGTCCAATTTGGGACCTGGGATTTGTCTTAAATAAGACGATGTCGCCTTTTTGGAACCTCTTCACTTTCGCTTTACCGTGGTCAAATCTTGTTTTATCTTCTTTTCCTCGTTTGTCAATCTTCTTTTGTATGTAAATATCGAGTTCATTTCGACTTACTGTCTGTTCTCCTTCGTCAATTAATGTTATTAATTCTGGGGGTACTGCACATTGTCTTCCGGTGAGAGCTTTGATTGGACTCACGTTTGTTGTTTTATTTTTGGTACAATTGATTGCTAACTGGAGTGCTTCCAAACCCTTCTTCCAGTCTTGCGTTTCATAATTGCGAATGATAGTTAATCCATTTTTTACAACAGCCATCATCCGTTCCACCTGTCCATTTGTACGACTAACTCCTGGAGCTATGAAGTGCTGGTGGATGTTGTAGTTTCTACAGAACTCTTCAAATTCGGCTTTAAAGGCGGTGTCCTGGTCACTTATGATTTGTCGAGGAGCTCCAAATAGGGATACAATATGTTTCAATGCGCGCAGCATTGAGTTGGCAGTCTTATTGGTCGCATAAGTTAATGTGACAAACTTAGTGTAAGCGTCTATGACAACAACAACGTATTCATGCTTATTATTCCTTCTGGTGAGATGACCAGTCATATCTATATGGATGGTATCGAAGGGAATAGGTTTCTTTTCTATGGGATACATTTCTACTTGTTTGGCTCCGGAAGGACCTTTGCTTGTTTTGCATATAACGCAATTGTCTACGAAGCGTCTTACTGTTGAAGACATTTCAGGAAACCAATAACTTTCTCGAATCTTGCTTAGAGTCTTTTCCCATCCAAAATGTTTCAGTGCGGTATGATAGGCATTAATAATGCTCCATTGGTATGTTCTTGGAACCACTTTTTTCCACTTTTTGCAACCGGGTTCATTTTCGTCAAGACTGTGTTCCAAAACTAGGTCATTTACCCGATACTCACGCATTACTTCGTTGTGTTCCAACTTCTTTATGATTTTGGCTAATTCTACATCACGCCTTTGCTCAATCTTAAGCCATGTATCGACGTTTTGCGCTAGGTTAATACACGTCGTAGGATTACGGCTGAAGAAATCTGCATGTTTCATTCGGCATCCTTGGCGGTATTCTATTTTGAAATCATAGTGCTGTAGAAATGACCACCACCTATGGATCCTGGGTAAGAGTTCATGTTTATTTGACGATGATTTTATGGCGTTGCAATCAGTGATTATTGTAAATGATCTGCCGTAGAGGTACTGTCGAAAATGTTTTATTGCTCTTACTATAGCAAGTGTTTCCAGCTCATAAGAGTGGTAATGACTCTCTGGCTCAGTAGTTCTCATACTCATATAAGCAATCACATGCTGTCGGCCGTCCTGTATTTGAATAAGAATTGCACCCAATCCAGTGCTGCTAGCATCCGTGTGGAGTTCAATAGGAAGTCCCTCTTGAAATATGGTTAAAACGGGTGCTGAAGTTAGTCGCCGAATGATGTCAAGTCTGACGCTTTCACATTCTGCAGTCCATTGAAACTTAGCATCCTTCTTAGTTAAGTTGTAGAGTGGAATGAGACGCTCAGAGAAAGATGGTATGAATCGTCTAAAGTAGCCAGCCAAACCACAAAATTGTCGTACTTGTTTAACATTTGTGGGTACTGTAGATTTCTCTAAGGCTACTACCTTCCTTGGACTCGGACGAACCGTACCTTTTGAGATAAGGTTTCCAAGATATTCAATCGATGTCTTGAAAAAAGAACACTTCTTTTCATTTACAGTAAACCCAGCCTTGGTTAAGGCTGCTAATACATTGTCCAGAACCTGCAATCCTTCTGTGAATGTTTTGCACTTTATCAATACGTCATCCATATAAACCAAGACGTGATCCAGTAAGGGTCGTAATGCAGTCATTATAGCACGCTGAAAAACAGCCGGTGCGTTCATCAGTCCAAACGGCATTCTCACATATTCATATAGGCCATCTTGTGTAATGAAGGCAGTTTTTGATATAGATTCTTCTTTGATGGGTATTTGGTAAAAGCCTTGGGCCATATCTAAGCTGATGAAATAAGTAGCATCTGATAATCGGTCAATTTGATCGGAAATGATTGGAAGTGGAAACTTGATGGGGATAGTATTTTTATTCAACTCTCGATAGTCGGTACACATTCGATCTTCCCCATTCTTTTTTTTAACGAGGATAACTGGGCTGGCATAATCGGACGTGCTTTCTCTGACAATCCCATTTACCATGAGTTCGTAAATAATTTCCTTCAATTTTTGCTGCTCCACTGGCGCCATTCTATAAGGTCTTCTGGATACTATTTTAGTTGGATCTTTCAACTGAATATCTAAACAACCTGTGGTGACTTTATGTTTTGGAGTACCGGTAGCAAATGTTGCGGAATATTTTAGTAATACTTTTCTCAACTCGCATACTTCATTGGCATTAGTTAAATCAGTGTCCAGGTTTTTGAAGAGGTGCTCAGTCGTGTTTATGTTTATAAAAGTTGAATGTCTCATCACACTTGCACCCTTCTCATTGACGAGTATGTTTAAACCTGTACCTTTAACAATTTCTGCCCCAATCAAAAGATCACATGGTGTTTCATGGTCTTCTACAATGTGGAAAGCAACTTCCACAAATACACCGTTCAAATCACACGTTGCATTAATTCTTTGGCAGGACAAGATTGGAATACTTTGACTTCCAATGCCCTTTAGAATCAAGGTACAATCTTCACGCTCTCCAGGAATGGATCGACTGACAGTACGTCTTACCAAAGATCTTGCTGCCCCGCTATCGTAGAATGCTGTGAATTTTCGATTATTGATAATAACAGCCATAGGTGTTAATATGTCTTCTTGTTCTCTGGCCAAATGAACCTTTTCAGCTTCATCTCCCATTTTCTTGAAACAGACTGACTCAGAATGTCCAATCTTGTCACAGTAACTACATTTGGGTTTTGGCCATTCCGTGCGGTTAAGTGATTCCTTTGTATTTGTTGCACTCAGTAATGTCTTAGGGTCACTCACTTGCTCGTTACCTTGGCGGCAATGTGCTTGCATATGTCCAGGTTTCCCACACTTGAAGCAAAGCAAAGTTTCATCTCTATTGTTTCTTAGTCTTGGTCGTTTAGCTGGCGGTTCTCCATGTCGGGGTTCTCGTTGTTTGATTGTAGCCGCCACAGAAATCAATTCAGGAACAGAAGAGCATTTATTAGACAGTAAACGTAGACGAAGGAACTCATTGTCTATGCAGCCAATTACAGCTTCTACAGCGTCTTTATCCTTGTCACCATTGATGACTCGTTTCCAAATATTCCAAGCTTTGGTAATGGATTCAGCTGGATTTGCCATATCAAATTTAAAACTTCGCAATTTCAATATGTCGTTTGAGTACCGTGCTTCTGGCTCAAAAGTTTGTATTAGAGCCTCTCGCATGTCGGACCATACAGGGGATTTTACTAACCATGTATCTCCAAGAGTTTTGGCTCGACCTTGCAGTAAACCGGCAATTTTTGTACATACTTCGTAATCAGTCAGTTTCCAGTGGGCTTTTGCTCTATCCACGTGCTCACACCAATCTCGTATTGGTACGTCACCATCAGGGTTGAACGATGCGATGTAGATATCGCTCAACCGTGGTCGTCTTGTTGGAGCCCCTGCCTGCCAATGCAGACAGTGCCTGGCCGGCGCCAAAGTTAGTGCCATCTCCTTCTGTGCGGGCATATGGGGCTGATGATGCCCCATGGTCAATCCCACTTCTGATTTCGGATGGAACCGAAACTTGTTGTAGAATTGGTGATGGTGGACGACGATCCTCGCCACTGAGATCAGCCCTGGACTGATCTTCGGACATAATTTTACAATAAATTTAAGATTACGTAGATAACGAATTTATTAAATCAAACTTGATAATTAATTATGCAACAATATAAGTATTAAAAACAATATAATATAAAATAATATTCAAAGCAATCAGGCGTGATCCGTGTCACGATTAAGAGATGTTGACGGTACGAGCGCCACGATAGTAATGCCCCCGGCCGTACAGCGCGCCGCTTTATATTGTCCGTCCCCACCCCTCCTGACTCACAGAGCGGTGCGATGACGTCACGTTGCACGTGCGCGCGTTTGTAAACAATATTTGTTATCGAGCGCCGACATATATTTTATAATAAAACTTTCTGTGAATTTAAATGAAAACATGTGTCACGCAACCAAAGTTTATAAGTTTTTTACTATATATACCACTAGCGGCCCGCCCGGGCTTCGTACGGGTACATTACGGTTACATTGTTGGAGTTTTAGTAAGGATCCCTAATTAAAAAAAAAAAAAAATATAGCCTATGTCACCCGGGGATAGTGTCGCTCCCCAACAGTGAAAGAATTTTTCAAATCGGTTCAGTAGTTTCGGAGCCTATTCATTACAATCAAACAAACAAAGTTTTCCTCTTTATAATATTAGTATGATTGGTTGCTTTGTTACCAGCAAGTGTACTTGCTTCGGCAGTACATATACTATAATTGGAACGATACAGAGAAGATTAGCATGGCCCCTGCGCAAGGATGACACGCAATATCGTGAAGCGTTCAAATTTTTTAGAACAATTTAAATTCCTGACCTACCTAAATTAATAGTATAAAGCGTAAGGTGCCGCAGCTCTGACCTCATCGTGTAACGCTACGTCACTGCTGACGATTTGCACGGATTTAGAGCCCGCGCGGCGAGCGAACCGAGCGCCTCGAACGTCCGTGTAGAAGCTTCCCTTCAAAAAGTGGTCCGTCACGGAACGCCCGGCAGACGATGAACAGTGTAGTGTATGCATGCGTTACATTATTTACACACTGTGTACTCTGACGATATTTTTAAAATTCACGCATTTCTGGCGCTCCGTACACTATCGTACTGACAGTCTCAATAATTCTAATATTTTTTGAAAGGGAGTGGAAACCCTGTCCAGAAATCATATCTAATCTGTTCTCAGGACGGGGTCCCGGAGACGATAGCGGCGCTGCTGAAGGCCAACATCCACGTGTGGGTGCTGACGGGCGACAAGCAGGAGACCGCCATCAACATCGCGCACTCCGCGCGGCTCATCCAGCCCGGCATGCCGCTCGTCATACTCAACGAGGACAGCCTCGACGTGAGTACTGCTCCGTGACCCGTGTCGTGTCGTGTCGTGTCGTGTCGCACTGCCACATGTGATATCAACATCGCGCACTCCGCGCGGCTCATCCAGCCCGGCATGCCGCTCGTCATACTCAACGAGGACAGCCTCGACGTGAGTACTGCTCCGTGACCCGTGTCGTGTCGTGTCGTGTCGTGTCGCACTGCCACATGTGATATCAACATCGCGCACTCCGCGCGGCTCATCCAGCCCGGCATGCCGCTCGTCATACTCAACGAGGACAGCCTCGACGTGAGTACTGCTCCGTGACCCGTGTCGTGTCGTGTCGTGTCGTGTCGCACTGCCACATGTGATATCAACATCGCGCACTCCGCGCGGCTCATCCAGCCCGGCATGCCGCTCGTCATACTCAACGAGGACAGCCTCGACGTGAGTACTGCTCCGTGACCCGTGTCGTGTCGTGTCGTGTCGTGTCGCACTGCCACATGTGATATCAACATCGCGCACTCCGCGCGGCTCATCCAGCCCGGCATGCCGCTCGTCATACTCAACGAGGACAGCCTCGACGTGAGTACTGCTCCGTGACCCGTGTCGTGTCGTGTCGTGTCGTGTCGCACTGCCACATGTGATATCAACATCGCGCACTCCGCGCGGCTCATCCAGCCCGGCATGCCGCTCGTCATACTCAACGAGGACAGCCTCGACGTGAGTACTGCTCCGTGACCCGTGTCGTGTCGTGTCGTGTCGCACTGCCACATGTGATATCAACATCGCGCACTCCGCGCGGCTCATCCAGCCCGGCATGCCGCTCGTCATACTCAACGAGGACAGCCTCGACGTGAGTACTGCTCCGTGACCCGTGTCGTGTCGTGTCGTGTCGCACTGCCACATGTGATATCAACATCGCGCACTCCGCGCGGCTCATCCAGCCCGGCATGCCGCTCGTCATACTCAACGAGGACAGCCTCGACGTGAGTACTGCTCCGTGACCCGTGTCGTGTCGTGTCGTGTCGCACTGCCACATGTGATATCAACATCGCGCACTCCGCGCGGCTCATCCAGCCCGGCATGCCGCTCGTCATACTCAACGAGGACAGCCTCGACGTGAGTACTGCTCCGTGACCCGTGTCGTGTCGTGTCGTGTCGTACTGCCACATGTGATATCAACATCGCGCACTCCGCGCGGCTCATCCAGCCCGGCATGCCGCTCGTCATACTCAACGAGGACAGCCTCGACGTGAGTACTGCTCCGTGACCCGTGTCGTGTCGTGTCGTGTCGTGTCGCACTGCCACATGTGATATCAACATCGCGCACTCCGCGCGGCTCATCCAGCCCGGCATGCCGCTCGTCATACTCAACGAGGACAGCCTCGACGTGAGTACTGCTCCGTGACCCGTGTCGTGTCGTGTCGTGTCGTGTCGTGTCGCACTGCCACATGTGATATCAACATCGCGCACTCCGCGCGGCTCATCCAGCCCGGCATGCCGCTCGTCATACTCAACGAGGACAGCCTCGACGTGAGTACTGCTCCGTGACCCGTGTCGTGTCGTGTCGTGTCGCACTGCCACATGTGATATCAACATCGCGCACTCCGCGCGGCTCATCCAGCCCGGCATGCCGCTCGTCATACTCAACGAGGACAGCCTCGACGTGAGTACTGCTCCGTGACCCGTGTCGTGTCGTGTCGTGTCGCACTGCCACATGTGATATCAACATCGCGCACTCCGCGCGGCTCATCCAGCCCGGCATGCCGCTCGTCATACTCAACGAGGACAGCCTCGACGTGAGTACTGCTCCGTGACCCGTGTCGTGTCGTGTCGTGTCGTGTCGCACTGCCACATGTGATATCAACATCGCGCACTCCGCGCGGCTCATCCAGCCCGGCATGCCGCTCGTCATACTCAACGAGGACAGCCTCGACGTGAGTACTGCTCCGTGACCCGTGTCGTGTCGTGTCGTGTCGCACTGCCACATGTGATATCAACATCGCGCACTCCGCGCGGCTCATCCAGCCCGGCATGCCGCTCGTCATACTCAACGAGGACAGCCTCGACGTGAGTACTGCTCCGTGACCCGTGTCGTGTCGTGTCGTGTCGCACTGCCACATGTGATATCAACATCGCGCACTCCGCGCGGCTCATCCAGCCCGGCATGCCGCTCGTCATACTCAACGAGGACAGCCTCGACGTGAGTACTGCTCCGTGACCCGTGTCGTGTCGTGTCGTGTCGCACTGCCACATGTGATATCAACATCGCGCACTCCGCGCGGCTCATCCAGCCCGGCATGCCGCTCGTCATACTCAACGAGGACAGCCTCGACGTGAGTACTGCTCCGTGACCCGTGTCGTGTCGTGTCGTGTCGTGTCGCACTGCCACATGTGATATCAACATCGCGCACTCCGCGCGGCTCATCCAGCCCGGCATGCCGCTCGTCATACTCAACGAGGACAGCCTCGACGTGAGTACTGCTCCGTGACCCGTGTCGTGTCGTGTCGTGTCGCACTGCCACATGTGATATCAACATCGCGCACTCCGCGCGGCTCATCCAGCCCGGCATGCCGCTCGTCATACTCAACGAGGACAGCCTCGACGTGAGTACTGCTCCGTGACCCGTGTCGTGTCGTGTCGTGTCGTGTCGCACTGCCACATGTGATATCAACATCGCGCACTCCGCGCGGCTCATCCAGCCCGGCATGCCGCTCGTCATACTCAACGAGGACAGCCTCGACGTGAGTACTGCTCCGTGACCCGTGTCGTGTCGTGTCGTGTCGTGTCGCACTGCCACATGTGATATCAACATCGCGCACTCCGCGCGGCTCATCCAGCCCGGCATGCCGCTCGTCATACTCAACGAGGACAGCCTCGACGTGAGTACTGCTCCGTGACCCGTGTCGTGTCGTGTCGTGTCGCACTGCCACATGTGATATCAACATCGCGCACTCCGCGCGGCTCATCCAGCCCGGCATGCCGCTCGTCATACTCAACGAGGACAGCCTCGACGTGAGTACTGCTCCGTGACCCGTGTCGTGTCGTGTCGTGTCGTGTCGCACTGCCACATGTGATATCAACATCGCGCACTCCGCGCGGCTCATCCAGCCCGGCATGCCGCTCGTCATACTCAACGAGGACAGCCTCGACGTGAGTACTGCTCCGTGACCCGTGTCGTGTCGTGTCGTGTCGTGTCGCACTGCCACATGTGATATCAACATCGCGCACTCCGCGCGGCTCATCCAGCCCGGCATGCCGCTCGTCATACTCAACGAGGACAGCCTCGACGTGAGTACTGCTCCGTGACCCGTGTCGTGTCGTGTCGTGTCGTGTCGCACTGCCACATGTGATATCAACATCGCGCACTCCGCGCGGCTCATCCAGCCCGGCATGCCGCTCGTCATACTCAACGAGGACAGCCTCGACGTGAGTACTGCTCCGTGACCCGTGTCGTGTCGTGTCGTGTCGTGTCGCACTGCCACATGTGATATCAACATCGCGCACTCCGCGCGGCTCATCCAGCCCGGCATGCCGCTCGTCATACTCAACGAGGACAGCCTCGACGTGAGTACTGCTCCGTGACCCGTGTCGTGTCGTGTCGTGTCGCACTGCCACATGTGATATCAACATCGCGCACTCCGCGCGGCTCATCCAGCCCGGCATGCCGCTCGTCATACTCAACGAGGACAGCCTCGACGTGAGTACTGCTCCGTGACCCGTGTCGTGTCGTGTCGTGTCGTGTCGCACTGCCACATGTGATATCAACATCGCGCACTCCGCGCGGCTCATCCAGCCCGGCATGCCGCTCGTCATACTCAACGAGGACAGCCTCGACGTGAGTACTGCTCCGTGACCCGTGTCGTGTCGTGTCGTGTCGTGTCGCACTGCCACATGTGATATCAACATCGCGCACTCCGCGCGGCTCATCCAGCCCGGCATGCCGCTCGTCATACTCAACGAGGACAGCCTCGACGTGAGTACTGCTCCGTGACCCGTGTCGTGTCGTGTCGTGTCGTGTCGCACTGCCACATGTGATATCAACATCGCGCACTCCGCGCGGCTCATCCAGCCCGGCATGCCGCTCGTCATACTCAACGAGGACAGCCTCGACGTGAGTACTGCTCCGTGACCCGTGTCGTGTCGTGTCGTGTCGTGTCGCACTGCCACATGTGATATCAACATCGCGCACTCCGCGCGGCTCATCCAGCCCGGCATGCCGCTCGTCATACTCAACGAGGACAGCCTCGACGTGAGTACTGCTCCGTGACCCGTGTCGTGTCGTGTCGTGTCGTGTCGCACTGCCACATGTGATATCAACATCGCGCACTCCGCGCGGCTCATCCAGCCCGGCATGCCGCTCGTCATACTCAACGAGGACAGCCTCGACGTGAGTACTGCTCCGTGACCCGTGTCGTGTCGTGTCGTGTCGCACTGCCACATGTGATATCAACATCGCGCACTCCGCGCGGCTCATCCAGCCCGGCATGCCGCTCGTCATACTCAACGAGGACAGCCTCGACGTGAGTACTGCTCCGTGACCCGTGTCGTGTCGTGTCGTGTCGTGTCGCACTGCCACATGTGATATCAACATCGCGCACTCCGCGCGGCTCATCCAGCCCGGCATGCCGCTCGTCATACTCAACGAGGACAGCCTCGACGTGAGTACTGCTCCGTGACCCGTGTCGTGTCGTGTCGTGTCGTGTCGCACTGCCACATGTGATATCAACATCGCGCACTCCGCGCGGCTCATCCAGCCCGGCATGCCGCTCGTCATACTCAACGAGGACAGCCTCGACGTGAGTACTGCTCCGTGACCCGTGTCGTGTCGTGTCGTGTCGTGTCGCACTGCCACATGTGATATCAACATCGCGCACTCCGCGCGGCTCATCCAGCCCGGCATGCCGCTCGTCATACTCAACGAGGACAGCCTCGACGTGAGTACTGCTCCGTGACCCGTGTCGTGTCGTGTCGTGTCGTGTCGCACTGCCACATGTGATATCAACATCGCGCACTCCGCGCGGCTCATCCAGCCCGGCATGCCGCTCGTCATACTCAACGAGGACAGCCTCGACGTGAGTACTGCTCCGTGACCCGTGTCGTGTCGTGTCGTGTCGTGTCGCACTGCCACATGTGATATCAACATCGCGCACTCCGCGCGGCTCATCCAGCCCGGCATGCCGCTCGTCATACTCAACGAGGACAGCCTCGACGTGAGTACTGCTCCGTGACCCGTGTCGTGTCGTGTCGTGTCGTGTCGCACTGCCACATGTGATATCAACATCGCGCACTCCGCGCGGCTCATCCAGCCCGGCATGCCGCTCGTCATACTCAACGAGGACAGCCTCGACGTGAGTACTGCTCCGTGACCCGTGTCGTGTCGTGTCGTGTCGTGTCGCACTGCCACATGTGATATCAACATCGCGCACTCCGCGCGGCTCATCCAGCCCGGCATGCCGCTCGTCATACTCAACGAGGACAGCCTCGACGTGAGTACTGCTCCGTGACCCGTGTCGTGTCGTGTCGTGTCGTGTCGCACTGCCACATGTGATATCAACATCGCGCACTCCGCGCGGCTCATCCAGCCCGGCATGCCGCTCGTCATACTCAACGAGGACAGCCTCGACGTGAGTACTGCTCCGTGACCCGTGTCGTGTCGTGTCGTGTCGTGTCGCACTGCCACATGTGATATCAACATCGCGCACTCCGCGCGGCTCATCCAGCCCGGCATGCCGCTCGTCATACTCAACGAGGACAGCCTCGACGTGAGTACTGCTCCGTGACCCGTGTCGTGTCGTGTCGTGTCGTGTCGCACTGCCACATGTGATATCAACATCGCGCACTCCGCGCGGCTCATCCAGCCCGGCATGCCGCTCGTCATACTCAACGAGGACAGCCTCGACGTGAGTACTGCTCCGTGACCCGTGTCGTGTCGTGTCGTGTCGTGTCGCACTGCCACATGTGATATCAACGTTAAGGAGAACATTGTGAGAATACCTTCAGTACTTTCAAAAGCCGTGGTAGTTCGCCAGCATAGCTTTTAGACCTGGTAAAGCCAAGCTGTAGTTGTTACTGCACTTCATTTACGGGCTGGCTCAACTAGAGTAATACCACCCTGTCACGACCGCGTAAAAACTTACAGGGTCATCGTGTCAGACTATGAACCAAACATTCCAATTACTCAAATCCTTCGTTTTCTTTGCGGGTTCTGAAATAGTTTAGTTGAAATGGCTTGTGTCTCTCTTGGCTGATGGATGGGTCGGCTTATTAGATAAAGTTCAGATGATCATTTTGTCGCATGTTTCCTGGGCAGGGCACCAGGGAGTGCATGTCGCGGCACTCCGCGGACTTCGGCGACAACCTGCGCAAGCAGAACGACGTGGCTCTCATCATCGACGGCAAGACGCTCAAGTACGCCATGGGCTGCGACCTCAAGAAGGACTTCCTGGACCTGTGCGTCTCCTGCAAGGCGGTCGTGTGCTGCAGGGTGTCGCCCATACAGAAGGCTGAGGTGCGGTACTTGCATTATTGAGGGGCCTGGAGTCCATACGTGGAAACTTTATAGTATTGCGTCCACGGGGTATAGGTACTAAATGCCGTTTACGTGTATAAAGGTTTATGTACGCTTTTCACAAACTTGACAAATACATACAAACTACTCGCACTAGTTCACTAACAATAGTTACACACAACACGCAGAGTTCCGAATCACTTAGCAGTCACACAGTAGTTCCGTATTATCGCTTAGGTAGCTGGTATACACCTCTTCGTTTGCTTACTTGAGATCCGTTCACTGTCACTTCCAAGAAGTACCTGTCTCGATGCCCGACGTCGACGCCTTATACCGATTAAAGAGGAAGGCTAGTTGCTACCTGAACTTCCTCGGAGTAGGTGATAATAATCGGAATGGAATGGTGCCGAAAACACATCGTCGGCTTTCCTTTGTGTTCGTTGGAGACGCCCCGCCGATAACCCACGGCGTTCACCTTATACCCACATACCAACGTTTGAGTTTATAGTGGTTGAACTTCTATCGAATTTTCTAGACTTTTCTTTACAAAGCGATAGAAAAAATTGTTTGAATAATATAAACCCCAATTATTTTGAAGAACTTCCCTAACACTTAAAGTTGGCGATGAATGTTTTTTCGAGCGGACCTTATTTGTTGAGTTAAGGGTGGTTTTTCATGACAAAATATTAGAGCGGGGGGCCTATTAATAAATAATAGCTTGGAGCATCTCGCAGTAGGAGGTCTCAATGGTAGCGTGTCACTGCGCAGGTGGTGGAGCTGGTGAGCGGCGCCACGGGCGCGGTGACGCTGGCCATCGGCGACGGCGCCAACGACGTGGCCATGATCCAGCGCGCCGCCGTCGGCGTCGGCATCTCCGGCGTGGAGGGGCTGCAGGCCGTCTGCGCGTCCGACTACAGCATCGCGCAGGTATATAAACATCGGCGACGGCGCCAACGACGTGGCCATGATCCAGCGCGCCGCCGTCGGCGTCGGCATCTCCGGCGTGGAGGGGCTGCAGGCCGTCTGCGCGTCCGACTACAGCATCGCGCAGGTATATAAACATCGGCGACGGCGCCAACGACGTGGCCATGATCCAGCGCGCCGCCGTCGGCGTCGGCATCTCCGGCGTGGAGGGGCTGCAGGCCGTCTGCGCGTCCGACTACAGCATCGCGCAGGTATATAAACATCGGCGACGGCGCCAACGACGTGGCCATGATCCAGCGCGCCGCCGTCGGCGTCGGCATCTCCGGCGTGGAGGGGCTGCAGGCCGTCTGCGCGTCCGACTACAGCATCGCGCAGGTATATAAACATCGGCGACGGCGCCAACGACGTGGCCATGATCCAGCGCGCCGCCGTCGGCGTCGGCATCTCCGGCGTGGAGGGGCTGCAGGCCGTCTGCGCGTCCGACTACAGCATCGCGCAGGTATATAAACATCGGCGACGGCGCCAACGACGTGGCCATGATCCAGCGCGCCGCCGTCGGCGTCGGCATCTCCGGCGTGGAGGGGCTGCAGGCCGTCTGCGCGTCCGACTACAGCATCGCGCAGGTATATAAACATCGGCGACGGCGCCAACGACGTGGCCATGATCCAGCGCGCCGCCGTCGGCGTCGGCATCTCCGGCGTGGAGGGGCTGCAGGCCGTCTGCGCGTCCGACTACAGCATCGCGCAGGTATATAAACATCGGCGACGGCGCCAACGACGTGGCCATGATCCAGCGCGCCGCCGTCGGCGTCGGCATCTCCGGCGTGGAGGGGCTGCAGGCCGTCTGCGCGTCCGACTACAGCATCGCGCAGGTATATAAACATCGGCGACGGCGCCAACGACGTGGCCATGATCCAGCGCGCCGCCGTCGGCGTCGGCATCTCCGGCGTGGAGGGGCTGCAGGCCGTCTGCGCGTCCGACTACAGCATCGCGCAGGTATATAAACATCGGCGACGGCGCCAACGACGTGGCCATGATCCAGCGCGCCGCCGTCGGCGTCGGCATCTCCGGCGTGGAGGGGCTGCAGGCCGTCTGCGCGTCCGACTACAGCATCGCGCAGGTATATAAACATCGGCGACGGCGCCAACGACGTGGCCATGATCCAGCGCGCCGCCGTCGGCGTCGGCATCTCCGGCGTGGAGGGGCTGCAGGCCGTCTGCGCGTCCGACTACAGCATCGCGCAGGTATATAAACATCGGCGACGGCGCCAACGACGTGGCCATGATCCAGCGCGCCGCCGTCGGCGTCGGCATCTCCGGCGTGGAGGGGCTGCAGGCCGTCTGCGCGTCCGACTACAGCATCGCGCAGGTATATAAACATCGGCGACGGCGCCAACGACGTGGCCATGATCCAGCGCGCCGCCGTCGGCGTCGGCATCTCCGGCGTGGAGGGGCTGCAGGCCGTCTGCGCGTCCGACTACAGCATCGCGCAGGTATATAAACATCGGCGACGGCGCCAACGACGTGGCCATGATCCAGCGCGCCGCCGTCGGCGTCGGCATCTCCGGCGTGGAGGGGCTGCAGGCCGTCTGCGCGTCCGACTACAGCATCGCGCAGGTATATAAACATCGGCGACGGCGCCAACGACGTGGCCATGATCCAGCGCGCCGCCGTCGGCGTCGGCATCTCCGGCGTGGAGGGGCTGCAGGCCGTCTGCGCGTCCGACTACAGCATCGCGCAGGTATATAAACATCGGCGACGGCGCCAACGACGTGGCCATGATCCAGCGCGCCGCCGTCGGCGTCGGCATCTCCGGCGTGGAGGGGCTGCAGGCCGTCTGCGCGTCCGACTACAGCATCGCGCAGGTATATAAACATCGGCGACGGCGCCAACGACGTGGCCATGATCCAGCGCGCCGCCGTCGGCGTCGGCATCTCCGGCGTGGAGGGGCTGCAGGCCGTCTGCGCGTCCGACTACAGCATCGCGCAGGTATATAAACATCGGCGACGGCGCCAACGACGTGGCCATGATCCAGCGCGCCGCCGTCGGCGTCGGCATCTCCGGCGTGGAGGGGCTGCAGGCCGTCTGCGCGTCCGACTACAGCATCGCGCAGGTATATAAACATCGGCGACGGCGCCAACGACGTGGCCATGATCCAGCGCGCCGCCGTCGGCGTCGGCATCTCCGGCGTGGAGGGGCTGCAGGCCGTCTGCGCGTCCGACTACAGCATCGCGCAGGTATATAAACATCGGCGACGGCGCCAACGACGTGGCCATGATCCAGCGCGCCGCCGTCGGCGTCGGCATCTCCGGCGTGGAGGGGCTGCAGGCCGTCTGCGCGTCCGACTACAGCATCGCGCAGGTATATAAACATCGGCGACGGCGCCAACGACGTGGCCATGATCCAGCGCGCCGCCGTCGGCGTCGGCATCTCCGGCGTGGAGGGGCTGCAGGCCGTCTGCGCGTCCGACTACAGCATCGCGCAGGTATATAAACATCGGCGACGGCGCCAACGACGTGGCCATGATCCAGCGCGCCGCCGTCGGCGTCGGCATCTCCGGCGTGGAGGGGCTGCAGGCCGTCTGCGCGTCCGACTACAGCATCGCGCAGGTATATAAACATCGGCGACGGCGCCAACGACGTGGCCATGATCCAGCGCGCCGCCGTCGGCGTCGGCATCTCCGGCGTGGAGGGGCTGCAGGCCGTCTGCGCGTCCGACTACAGCATCGCGCAGGTATATAAACATGCGTTGAAGATGGCCAAATTAAATTTTTAAAAGTATTGAAACGTTCAAAACGGCTCGTCAGCGCCACCTGCAGGAATTGCACAAAGTCCACTTGCGTTAGCTGTGATCGACGGAGAGCGGAGTACGATTTGCACCGCCGAGCAGTTAACACGCATTGTAAATTGTCATCATGCCATTTGTATCGCTTGGGACAACGTTAAAGTTCATCATATCGCCCCCAACATGAGAAAGGAAACGATTCATCCTTCATTTGCCCGACAAATATAAAAAAACAAAAAAAAATAGCCTGTATGACGTGACTTCTCCTCGTCCAGTTCCGCTTCCTGCTGCGGCTGCTGCTGGTGCACGGCGCGTGGAACTACTCGCGCATCAGCAAGCTCATCCTCTACTCCTTCTACAAGAACATCTGCCTCTACGTCATCGAGCTCTGGTTCGCCATCTACTCCGCGTGGTAAGAACGCCGACACTTTATCGGTAATTTTTAGAGAAACATGTTCATCACAAGACGCCCGGCAGATGTGAAATATAAGTATTGTACGGTATGCGCACGCGCACACTCACACAAGGGAGCCTTACCCACTCATTACGAAATCCTAGTCACTGTCTCATGTGAACTCTTAAGGTGCGTCCTGACTCTTTTATATTATAAAAATATCGATGAGAACTAGATTTGGATGGATAAAATTTTTCTTTGAAAATTGAAACAGAACAGGTCAGACGCACCTTTCAATTTGCAGTAAGAAGCAACAGCTGTTTAGTATTGAACAACTACAGTTGAATCGGAGACATCAGTCTAACTCACTTGAACGTATAATGTGTTCTATGTCAACAACCCTTTGTCATATTATTGTTCCTAGGTCTGGTCAGATACTGTTCGAGCGGTGGACGATAGGTTTCTACAACGTGATATTCACCGCGCTGCCGCCGTTCGCCATCGGCCTCTTCGACAAGCTGTGCTCGTCTGAAATCATGCTCAGGGTATGTCAACATGAGTTTAATTTGAACCGTAATAGAGCTTCCCGAGAACTAGAGCACTGATTAAACTGGACTACATGTGGAGACTTACGGCTGTCTTCATTTATATCGGAGAATTGTTTACATCAAATTCTGGTTGTTCTTCTTTTTCTTGGGTTTATTTATATTGATTTAATTGTTTTAAGCTTTCGCACAAAAGTTGTATGACTTTAAATGTGCCCGTAATGTGGGCTAGTAATTCATAAATACGGTTTTCAATCATATTGCAAATGCTGCGCGCCATATTGAATATAACTCGAAAAAGCGCAAGATTTCCCTAGAGGATATTGATTACGTGACATAACCCTAAGTCCCCCCTACCCCTGTGATCAGGCGTGGTATTTTGAAGACCTCCCCCCCCCCCCCCCTCCCCCTGAACGGGTCACGTAGTATGGGTACGTTCCTCTATCTTTGGCCAACCAGTCCAATGTGGCGCCGCCCTAGTGACAAAAAAGGGCAGGCCCTCATTGTGAAAAGATCGCAATGTTATCTGGTCGCTCCATGAGCTGTATCAAGTGCGTAGAGCAGTGAAGTACCGAACAGTGGCTTGTGTTGGTGGCGAGCAGCACCCGGAGCTGTACATCCCGTCGCAGCGCGGGCTGCTGTTCAACGTGCGCGTGTTCTGGGTGTGGGCGGTGAACGCGCTGCTGCACTCGGTGCTGCTGTTCTGGCTGCCGCTGCTGCTGGCCGGCCACCACGTGCTGTGGCCCGCGGGCAAGGACGGCGGCTACCTCGTGCTCGGCAACTTCGTCTACACCGTCAGTATTACGACCGCTATTACCACAAGCTGCACTTTTACAACCACCTTGTATTACAGTATTTCAAATTATAAACGACCGCTTGGCACACTGCACAAGGTGGTTGCGGGTTCGATTCCCGCCGGGGCAAATTTCGGAAATGGCCATTTCGTAATTTATACTGGTCTGGGTGGCACTGGGATCGCCCCCAGTCCATTGCACGGTAAACATAGTACAAGCGTTGTTTGGCGTAGTTTGGGACCATACAGTTGGTGTGTCAGTCTGGCTGGCGATACTTATTTATTTTATGAACATAGAAAATACTTGGAAAATGATCTCGTTCCTAAATAGAGGTACGTGTCTGGTGATGTTATTTATATGGTCCAATAACTGGTAGTTTTGCTTCACAGCGACACAACCATTGTTTTTTTTCTAATCTGAAGTGTAGTAAGGTTCTAGTTTAAGTTTAATTCAGACGTACTATAGTATCACGCAAAACGTGCAATTAATGTCATCACCAATTTTTTCCATCAGAATTTATTTCTTAAAGAAAACGGTATTTATTTGAGTCGCACTTACTTACATAAACTAGGAAATGTGTTGAATGCTCGTAGTTATGATGTGGTCGATGTGTCCCAGTACGTGGTGCTGACGGTGTGCCTGAAGGCGGGGCTGGCCACGCACTCGTGGACGTGGGTCACGCACGTCGCCATCTGGGGCTCCGTCGCCATGTGGTTCGCCTTCATACTCATATACAGGTGAATATCTAATATTTATTACTTATTCTCTTACTCTATTTAATATAATATTTAAAACTTTTTACTCACTTTTCTAGCTACATCTACCATCTTAATTTAGACCTAACAATCAAATTATCTTTATGCAAACAGAGACAGAACATTATTTCCTTATTCTATCTTTGTTGGCGGAAATAATGATAAAGCTCTACCGCTTTGTTCGTTTGGTCTATGTCCATCTTTAGAGAAAACTTGACCCACTCATCAAGAAATATCCGACATTATGAGACCTACAGATTTGATATATGGGGTGCCGTTTATTTCTAGGTGCATGTTAAAAGAAACATTTTATGAACTTCTAGTCTATACAAATAAATAAAATTGGAGTAACAGACACTCCAATTTTATTTATTTGTATAGACGCGATTTTTGTTTTTTTGTCTGTCTGTATGTGTCTGTGTGTTTGTTCCGGGTAATCTCCGAAACGGCTGGACCGATTTCGACGGGATTTTCACTGGTAGATAGCTGATGTCATAAGGAGTAACTTGGGATACTTTAATTTAAGAAAAACAAATTAGGGGTCCGCGTAAAAAAATAAAAACACATGAAATCCAAAACGAGAGATTTTGACGAGATTTTCACTGGCAGATAGCTGATGTTATAAGCAGTAACTTAGGCTACCTTATTTTAGAAAAACAAAAAAAATACATAACAAATGCTGCCTGTCGCCCGGGCCCAGAACGCGCGAGCGGGCTTTTGCGATAGTAGGTATATAAAACAGGAAACATCGACTCGCAAATGTTAAGTTACATATTTGTTAAGTTAAATTCCACGCAAACGAAGTCGTGGGCTCAGCTAGTTTATAAATATAATTACAGTTATTTTGGACCAATTTGAAGGTGTGACGAGAACTCAATTTATTTGTTGTCTCGAAAATGTATGTCTTGTCAAGTCACACCTTGTCCGGCTGACGCCTCTGGCTAGTCTACTATGTAATGTAAATCAGGCTCCCTCTCAGCAATACCAAATGTCACGTCACGTCACGTTACATCACATCACGTCACGCCACGTCACGTTACGCCACGTTACGTCACGTCACGTCACGGCTGCTGCAAGTATCGTGTGCGGCTCACCGACTCGGCGCTTGAATGTGTCTGTATGTTCCAGCAACATCTACCCGCTGGTGCTGATCGGCGCGGTGATGCGCGGCATGGACCGCATGCTGTTCAGCTCGCTGGTGTTCTGGCTCGGGCTGGTGCTCATCCCCGTCGCCGCGCTGCTGCCGGACCTGGTCTTCACTGTGTGAGTACACGCCGCCGCGGCTACTTCACCAACCGTATGTTAAGGCGAGAGCTCCCGAACTTTTTCAAAGGGCGCCTTATGCGGTTAAATAAACCCCTATAAACATATATATATGACTATGGCCCCATCACGTAAGAGAAAATGTTCACAAATCACAGTCGCATCGCAATCGCCTTATAGATGCGGGCCCAGCCTTATTCCGCATCTATAAACATATTTTATTCTACAGTCTTTCATCTAAAGCCATCCATTTTTTATAAGTCTTATTTCACTTACATTTTTCAAAAACAGATCTAAATGGTGATTTCAAAGGTTGTATTATAGAATAACTAGCTGTGCCCGCGACTTCGTCCGCGTGGAATTTAATTGACAAAGTTTCATACAAACTTTCATCTCCTATTTTATCCCCTTGGGGGTAGAATTAATCAAAATCCTTTCTTAGCGGATGCCTACGCCATAACATCTACCTGCATGCCAAATTTCAGACCGATCCGTCCTGTGGTTTGGGCTGTGCGTTGATAGATCACTATGTCAGTCAGTCACCTTTGAGTTATATATATATAGATAGCGATAATGAATACCGTTCTATGACATAACTACCCCTGTCCTGTCTAGTGTACAGTGGAAGGCATGTACGAGAATAACGGAAGATCAGAATGTACTATTGTTTATAGCGCCTGCCCCTTAACCTGCGCTTCAAGAATGCACTATAAGAGCTTAATAACGAAAGTAGCATATAAGTAAGCGACATATCCAAGACGAGAAGGTTAGTTGCACACTATGGTTAATTCTTTTCACGGTGACGCGTGCTATGTATCTTATGATAGTGGTATATGGGTCAATTTGCAATAGTTCGCGCGTTATCGTGAACTAGCTATCCTCCAGTAATGACTAGGTACTAAAATTTGTTTGTGGGAAGGTAGTTCGTCTCCAGTAGCATTACCACGATTTTATACGTTCGCTAGTCGATGGCATCTAGCTCCTTGAGTGACCGAGGGGGCGCTGTATAGTATATTTTACGTAGTCACTATCGAGCGTAAAACTCATGGTTCGAGTTACTGGAATATTTTTAATAGGCATTCGAGTTGTGTTCATTACAATAAATTAAGAAACTTTGTTGTTGATTTTCCATCTCACTTCATTAGATAATGTTACGTATTTCGTATACATGAAGTATTAAATGACTATGTAATCACCTATGTATATTTAATTACATCTGTACTTGTGTCTTTATTTTATTTAGTTTCGGTGGGTACTATCGGCTGTAGTTAGAGTTTTAAATATTGATACGTTACTGTAATATTTATCCTCAGAGACCAATATCAAGGGAAATTGATTATTCTATTTATTCCAATAATGAATTAATATTGGTACTCCTATCATATAATAGTACCGATTCTATTGGTGCCCAAAGTAAACTTGACTAAACGATTGTATTCTGACCCCATGGTCGTAACGAATAACTAGACCGTAATGTTTTGGAAATATCAAAACCTTGGTCATTATATGACTATAACAGATTAGGTATCATAAGGTCAGTAAAAGGTGATTACATATATAAAAGGTAATTGTGTAGGTTTGAAATATAGAGTAAGCGATCAGATAGACACCTCATTACATAGACGTAAATAATATGTAAATGTACAAGAGCACATGTCTGTATATTCCAGCATCCACAACTCTGCGTTCAAGTCGGTGACGGAGGCGGTCCGCGAGAGCGAGATCAAGCAACGAGACCCCTCCGCGCTGCTCTCGCAGCCGAGACACTCGTGAGTACCACTACAACACACACACACACAAACACACACACACACACATCCCCCCCGCGGTCAGGGGCGTTCGTTAGCCGAAACCCGTCCTACTATAATATTTAACAGTGTAGTTTATTTGTTTCAATCAATGTTTACAGCACAATAAAAGCTTCTAACCCTGGGGAAACTGAGGGTGGTTCGGGACTAGAAAGGAGATCGATATACATTATTCTGGGCAAGTCTGTGTCGATAGAAATATATTTGCAAGGCGGTGTTTATTTCGTAATCATATATAAATATTTATATGACTTGGTTGACATTTATTTCAAATTAATTTATATTTAAGATTAAGACTGCATCTCTACAATATTTTGGCATGGGTTTCTGCAAACGACTATACAACATTCAATACCATATTAATTATTTTTACATTTTATTTATACAAATATAATTTTATTATTGAGAACACATACAACAGCACCGTCCTTATTCTAAGGAAAATACGGCATATTGTTCCATTTTGAATCCATTTTCATCGTTTCTGAATCAGACTATGCAGCTTTTTCAATATTCTGGTAAATTGTACGTGTTCTCATGTAAAATTTTCCTGAATAAAAAAATATAAAGTAGCAGAAAATAAATTATCTTCTTAACTGCAATGCGAGACGAGCGATTGACTGACAATGAATGCGTGTCTGTCTGTGTGTTCAAATGTCTGCATGGTTTTAAGTGTGTTGGACCCACTAACACTTGAAGTGACTTTACAGATTCCATTGTCTCTACACTTATGTATAATATGTTATATATTTTATGGATTTCAGCATTTATGTAGTATTTAAAATGAATTGAGTTTACGTGATGCCCATTTCAGGTTTAGTGTATACTCTAGAGAAAAGAATGAAGTTGAATTTCATGTGACATAGCGTCAATAGTATAGTGGACCGGCCTTCTTAACCGAGAGGTCATTAAACTATTGACGTGAGACCACTACTAGGGAAAGCATTATAGTGATTCTAATATGTGTGAAAGTTACAGTACAACAAGTAGGTATCACCGATATAACTCGTATTTTAAATGCTACATTCATGCTATTATTATTTGTGTAAGTTTTCTTTACATTTTCCCAAGTTTATACACAGCCAGAGTAAAGTGCTCGTACTGCGAAATACTTACTATTAAATATTAATTTATTAATAGTAGCAAAGGTTCATATTACGTTTACTCTGGTCGTGGCATACCCGTGCAATCATATTCTAATGTGTATTATATTTCTATATAGCACTCCTGTGTCTACCGATTGATCACCAATTTGAATATGACTATGACATTAGTCATATTGGACTATTATATATAATTAATAGCTTTTAAAAAACTGTACATGTTAAAATGCGTCTAATGCATTGCTAAACGTAAATATAGTCACTCACGCTAGCCTTAACAGGGTAGGCAGAGATGAGGTTCCGTCACCCATTATTATACCAATTGTTTTAAAAGGTATCGGATAATGTTTAATTCATATTGAACTCCTCCCTGCACTGTTCATTCATTTTGGTGATCGATCGGCGATCCATCTCGTATGTTGTCATTAGTGCGCACGCATTAGTATAGTACCCACGTCTACCACGTGTTAAGTTGCTTCGCTCCCCTTCCCCTGCACTGACCGGTGCGCTCGCGCTGCGATGCTCCGCGCATCGCATCGCACGAGCGGCGCTTCGCGTGTCGCTACGCGCGGAGCGAGCGTGTCGTATCATCCACGGAGACGCGGCGCCGACCTCGCCCGCCTGCCATCCGCGCACTTTGCACTCTTGTCAAAATCTGGGGATCGCGCGGCGATTCGGTGTCAAACGGTCCCGGACGCCGTGCCACCCGCCGGCGCGGCGCGGGTCGGGCCGGCGCGGTCGGCGGCGCGTCTCCTGGGCCGCCGCGTGTGCGGGTGTGACGTAACGCGTGGTTGTGGCGCGCGCAGCAAGCGGCGCGGCTCGCCCGTGGGGCTGCGCTGGCGCCGCCGCGCCGTGGCGCCCGCGCTCTCGTCGCCCCCGCTCCCGTCGCCCGCGCCCCCCTCGCCGCGCCGCCCCCGCCCCCGCCCCCGCCCCCGCCCGCGCCCGCGGCAGCGCGACGCGCACGTGGTGTGACGGCCCCCCCGGGCCCCGCGCCGCCCCTCCAGCGGCCGCGCTAGCATAGCTGCTAGAGTGACTCCCGGCCCCCTCGGCCTCTCCGCGGTGTTTTCTCTCGATGTTATTGTACGTTAGTCGTCGGTGCAATGTAGCGTTCCCTGTTAATGTTAGCGTACGTTTTCTTCCGAGGTGGGCGCGCGTCACCTCCGCGTTGAGAAGGAAGAGTGCTATGCAATGGTAATTACTATTCCTTACTCGAGTACTGTGAGTACGTCGCTAGAGATATACCGAGATCGTATGTCGGGTAGTCGTCCGACTGATAGATTCTTCCTATTTTTAAGTAGATGAAATCGTTCGATGCCTTATTTTACTGATTAGAGAAGGTTTTCTAAAATGTGCATTTTTGGTAGTCGGCTCGTTCCACGGTTTTAACTGAAATCTCAGTCGGTAGTTTCATAAAAGGCAGTCTATCGCTAGTGTATAAATTATAATTAATTTTGACTAAGTATTTATTGAGGAACTCGATTTACTGATTCCTATTCCTACATTCCAGTATTTGTACAAGTAGTTAGTTGATAGAATCGTGTGCCACATATTAGGTTTTGTACGTGTGTGCAAAATAAGGAATTTATTAATTAGGTACTAAAATACTCCGTCTTGAAAAATTAGTTAGTGATATATACTGATATCGGATTGTAAACTATTCTCGTAGTGTTTGTATGAGGATACATTCCACAAGTCCTCCGAGCGAGGTGTTACTAATGACAAAGAAGATATATATTTAATAATATTTTACCTTATTATTATTCTGCTAAGTTCCAATGAATATATCAAATGTTCAAGGCCTGAACATATACTACAGGAATTAATAAATTAGAATTGCATCTGTGATTTCAATACAGGTATACAATATTTTTTATTGTACCTACATATATACTGATGTTTATTTTGGTCTGAAAATCAATTTAGTATCATAATTAGGTATCTTGTACTAAAATGTCTGCCCCAATACTACGGCCAAATGTGAACAACCCTCGCTACGAGGACGCAACGACCACTACGTTATAAACTGTAAATTAGATAGAATAATAAAACCGCGAATATTTTTATATACTCATATTGATATATTGAAAATGTTTTCTACTGTAGATAGTTTTATGTACTAGCTTGTTTGTTACGTTTGTTGTAAGCAAAACATGTGTCAGTGCGCTTATAAATGTTGATTTTGATTGGACTATGAGCAATGAATATATGGACTACGTAATTCACCTTTACTTGGTTCTGTAATAATAAGTTTTAAATCGCACAAAATAGTTTTCAAATATTTATATACAGTATAATATTGCTGATTGGTCAGGCGTAAGAAATTATTTCATTGTAAACACGTATCGATTAAAAAAAAATATCTGCATTATTTATAAAAACAGAATAAAATTATGACTTCAAGACTTTGTAAAATTTATATTGCCTGCTAGTATTATGTGATTTGTATTAAAAAAGAAACAATGACAAGTATCTGGTTCACTTTTAATGGTCTTGCTTGCTAGGTGAACCGTAGAAAAAGCCTTTCAAAAACCAACATCCATAAGTCCACGTTAATCATTAAGTAACTTATTATAATCAACAACAATCTCATTGCGATGTGAAAAATTATTAATAGTGTTTTTTTGTTACAAAGTTTTGTTAAACATGTGTAAATAAATGTGAAATAAACTTAAATGTTGATAAAACTGCCTTGTCCTTGTACATGTCATGTCATACAACATTTCCTACGCTTTGTTTAGTTGCCATTTACTTAGTATTTTATTTAAGCTGATGTTATACTTTATACATGAATGAGTACCTACACATTCATTCAAAATCATAGAATAAAATAACTCTTTATAAGTCTCAATAATCACTCAAATTAATCTCAGGTAATACAAATAAGTTGACATAATAAAAAATGTATACCAAATATATACTTACCGCATTTTGTAATAAAAATAGTTACTGTTTATAATACTAACAAGTTAATACTAAAATACCACACTAAATCAAATACATAACCCATACACGTTTTGTTTCTTGTATAACATCAGCTGGATATTCTTATAAATTGTTCATATTTGTTTCCTATTGCTCATTCCATTTCTTTTTTAATTTATAGACAGCATTTGACATTTAATGAAGCAAAACATTTGTCAATTCCTGAGTAGCACATTATTTTGTTAGCTTGTAATTGTATAACGTGACTAACGCACGACGCGACGTCTCCACTTATTGTGTACATACATACAAATAATTATTGTATATAATTGTCATAACATGCTAACTCGTCAAGCGGCACCAACAAACGATAAAACATCCAACTAAAAATATTAATTAATTGTTCATGAACCGTCTTCTTCAAAAATATAGTCAGCACTGAACAATCAAGTAACAGACTTTTCGAACTATACGTCAATATTTCAGTTGTTTAAGATTTAATTCTACACACTTCATCTGATTTACATAGTTAGCATGTTTGTGCCTCATCGAGCATCACAGGAATAATAGTTACAGTAGTTTAAACAAAGTAGGTAATCGCAGCTAAGCATCGTTTGCCATCCAGATTTTAGGAATGAATCACTAACACTGCTTCATAAATATGTTTTACTAATCAATTAACGAACTAATCGTTATTTAAAGGACGGGAATTAAAAGCGAGACTGCGCAGTAAAGGTGTAATAAGTTTATATTTTTGTAATTAGAAGGGGGTCCCATTTCCGGAAAGTCTTATTAAAATACATGAGGCACCTATTCATAAGTTACAATTAATTTGTAAATAATTATTGAATTGATGCGTCGTCGCAATCACATTTTGGTATGCGTACAGATCAAGCTAATTTATTTTCAATAATAATTTAAGACATTCATTATTTACAAAAATAATGCTCGAATCTGTACGCACTACTTCATTTACACTTGTTAGTTCGTTTTATTTTTACTTGTGTAAATATATATTAATAAATAATATTTGTACTGTAAAATTACTAGAAATGTTTGTTAAATTCATCTCATCTCAGTGCGATCTCGTCAAACGTTATTCTGCGGTTTAACTTGTGATTATAACCTTGTGTTGTTGGTGATCAATTCGCAGGTGATGGTGGATTATTATTAACAAGTGACTTGTCAAAATATTTCGCATATGTAAAACTTGTTTCACACGTAGGCCACCCTGCATATTATGTGGTTAAAGAAAAAATATTTGTAACAAGCAAATCCAATGTTATATTCGCCAAACGTGTGAAGCAAGTCCCCACGGGTGGCGGGTATCATATCGGCATATATGTCGGGTGCAATGTTGACTAACGCTGGTGGTTGTTCTGCGGCGCAGCGCGGCGGACCCGCGGCACGCGCTGGTGCGGCTGGCCCAGTGTAAGTACGCGCCCGCCGGCGCCCGCGTCGCTTGCCGCTTGCCGCTTGCCGCTTGCATGGCTTGCGCACGCCGCTTACCTCCACGCTTACATTACGTCACCGTAAACGTGCACCACAGACGACCCAATGACGTATGTAAGCCTGGACGCTTCGTGACACACGCTCCTTCTAACAATATTTTTATCTCTCCCCGATCCGATCTATCCTTAAAATTATATTCTACGTTCAAAATTGTGAACGAATTGTCAATGCGACAAGTCCAAGGGTTTGTTCTCAATTGGACCGAGCGTTACCGACTTGTCACCGGCTCTGTGTGGCAGCCTCACGGAGACGGCCCGGCTGCTACAGAACGTTCGCAGCGTGTTCAGCCGGCGCTCCGCCACGCGCGCTACCATGGAGATCGAACTGTCGCGTGAGTATCCACCACACGAGGCTCCGACGCCACTCGACGCCGCGATAACTACTAATTGGAACTTTTCGATGAGCGACTCGTACCCCGTCGAGTCGAGTTGAAGCCTTCACACGCGCACCGCAAAAGCGACATAGAGCCACATCCACCTAGTGGAAACTAGTAAATTCCCACCCGTCATACCAATAGCAGTCTGTTATGGATTCGAAGGTACATATTGAACACATTTTATTATAATTAAATTACACTCGGTTTTTGTTTTCCCGCACTGATTGTACATTTTCATAAATACGATTTGTTCATTTGCGTGTTCACGTACACAGTTTTCGCATTCGATATATTATGTTTTATACATTTTTACAATACCTTTACATAATATGTTATATCCCAACCTAGACATCTATAATCAATTTAAAATGAGAAAACAAAGATCATATTAAATAATATTTGTGAATGTTTATATAAATTTGGGTGATTTATTTTATTGTCGTCAAATTACGATCAAACTTAGGGCCGTATTAATAAATCAATCTCAAGTTTGAGAGCTATCCTATGAACGTTCTTGACATGTCATTTTGTACTGGTATGAAATAAACATGACATTTCCAAGAACGCTCTCAGACTTGAGATCGATTTATTAATAAGGGCCTAAGTTTGACATCAATCCAAAAGTTTTTAGTGTCCAATCCAAAAGTGACGGCGTGTTGTGTACGCAGACGGGTTCGCGTTCTCGCAAGAGGAGGGCGGCAGCGTGTCGCAGGCGGACGTCATCCGCGCGTACGACACGAGCCAGCCGCGCGCGCCGCGCTCCTGAGCGGCGGGCGCGGGCGCGGGCGCGGGCGCGGGCGCGGGCGCGGGGGCGGGCGCGGCTGGCGCAGCCCGCCGCCCCGAGCTCTTCACCATCTGCTAGCGCGCGGCACTGGACACGCCACTCTCACTCTCACCTCACTATACACTATAGGTACCTATTTCGTTGATCCCCATTCCCAGATTCTATCACTGTTGCTATTTCATTTAACATGACAAAAATATTGTTAACGAATCATGACAAAATATTTAAATCAATTCTAATCGTTACCGTACTTAATGTATAGGTATAGTATGTACGCATTCTGTTGTCTGTAACTATATATTGAACATATATTGAAATAAATATACCTATGTACACATGTGTAGTAGCTGTATACATCTGTGGATTTTGCTATATATTTTGAAGAATTTTATAAAGTTCGGTCACAGGGAGCTGATTTTGAAATCCTGGACCAAAAATTAGATTAAAATCTTTTTTAAAATAATTTTAGGTGCATGCCCGTTGCGTATTCTAACAATGTTTATGTTATGTTGGTTCCTCGTAGAGGTTACGGAATCCTAAAGAGACCAAAACAAATTTTGTTCTGGAACACAAATTTGCATCTCTCTAAATGTAAGTAAATAGAATTTTGTCGATATATAGGTAAATCAAAAATTTGTTTCATTTTCAAAAGATCACTTTATTTACCTGTTAGAAGAGTTCACAAAAAATAATATACATTTTATTTAAAATTAAATATTTACCTATAATATAGTTAAAAATACATGTACTGCCTAGATGTATGATCAATGTAACGAGGCGCCTTGAATATATAAATGTGTGTAAGTAAGTATCTATGTATACCATATACATGTACATTTACGTGAGCCATATTACTACACAAACTTGTACACACCATTTTCTTTTTTAAACTTTATATTTAATATTGCATAACGTTATTTACAAACTGATTAAATATAGGTACCTACGTATCACATTAACCGTATAGGGTTTAACTTTTTAAAATTATACGTAGGTATATGATATGACATGGGCCCGGTATTGGATATGATTTTAAAAGTCCCAAGGCTAGAAGACGGCCTCGATTTCGCAATGAAAAAAGATAAATAAATTGAGATCTCTTTGGTAATACTTTGAGTGAATGCGAGTTAACAAAAATAAAAAAATCTGAGGAGGTCATTGTATGTATATTGTTCACTACAATATTGAAAATGTAACAACAGTAGGTAGATGACATAACTTGATTAAATCATGTTCGTAACACGTCTGTGACATATATTCGGTGTAATTATTAAATAGATTCTAATACCTCAATGGAATATTATACATTAGAGCACTTATTGAATCTCTGCAGCGTATAGTTGTGCACCTAACACACCAAATATAACGTATTCTATGATATTAAATTCATTTCATCGGCACACTGCAACAATTGTTCATTTAGCTTTCCCAATATCGTCTCGTGGTGAAAATACTTTTTGTTTTAAATCGCTATATAACCTTATTTTCCTACAAGATATAGCTTTATTTGTATTATATTGAAGAAGTGTTGTTAGTTAAATGATGCCTGCAACACCAGTTAATAATGGGCAATGCCTTTTGTATTGCTAGACGTAGCTGACATTACGACTTGTATTATTTAAATTGGCAACACTTACTTTGGCCTTAGCGGATAACTTTGAATTCAATCGAACCTAGATGCCTTGCCTAGACGTCGCAGTGAATCATAAGTTACATTGAGTGACTACGATTTCGGTAAGATTTCTCATGTTATTTTTAAGATTGATGAATGATGTGATCCGACCAATTTTTATTATAAGTGGAAAAGGTTTTGCTTTCGCTGTAACATCAAATCAATTAATGTTTTATTTATTATGTTTATCAATTTATTCACTCACTAATATTTACGATTATAATTTGTAAAAGTGAAGTCAAACCAGTGGTACTTACGAAAGTTTTCTTTTTTTTGCTGGTTACAGTGAACATGACATCAATTCTATAAATTCCTTAGAATGACTTAGTCCAATTCATAAACTAACCCCTTTTAAAAGGTACAAGGAAAAATGGTTTGTAAAGGAATTAAAATTTATATAAAGGGTGTCAAATATGTTTTTATTACATCATTTGATTGTGAATTACACCGTCAATTGTTAATAAATATCTAATACGTTCCTTTTATTCTATAGATCCTAATAAATTAACATTTCATAAAAATGTAAATTGAATATTAAATTCAATAAAAAAATCTGATAACGTGAATGTGTTATGTTATCAGCGTCATTAATTAAGGCAATATTTTGCCTGCTTGCGTATACAACACGATTTCATATAACTTAATGTAAAATAAACTAAATAATTGTGATATGTAACACTGTGAAGTTAGTTTTCAGATTATATCTATATACAAACGTCGTAATTTTGGCAAAACCCATGTGTGTAAGTCCCTATGGAAATAATGCACAATATTGTATGCATCATATATATTTTGAAAGTTTGGATACAAATGAAAACTTAAAACACATCTGCTATGGTAAACAAACCGTAATCCTACGTCCATAAGCCGTAGATGTACTCTACAGTGTGTTGTCCATTATATCTGTAGTGGGGTACCTGACATCGCCGCGGGAGCCTTGATATCTTAACTGTTGTTAAATAAGTTTTACTGCGCACAGAACGTGGTGGCCGATAAACGGACCAGCTACTCTTAAATCTAAGTAGATAAGTATACTGTAATCGGATCGAAATGCTACATGTTCAGTCTTTACAGATAGCTGAGGTAGGGACAAACGTCCCACAATCACCCACCGCGGTCCAATCTCCCTGCACCCTAACATCTGAAAGCTAGGGACTAAATTAGTCTGACAACTCGTCTAGATTACCATACCTATAGGCAGGTTATCGTGTGTACCACGTTATGTGCGACAAATTATTGAATTAAGTGAAATTGTGAATCTAACATTAAAATATTAATAAATTATTTGTTCTTGTTCTTATTGAAACTTTGTTTTATTAGAAAATCTAATCTCATCGTACTATTTCTTTGATGTAGCGTTGGATATCCCTTATTTGGGCGTTTAAACTTGTTTGAACAATGTTTTTGGTCTAAACTTGGCTGAATAAAAGCCACAAAAGTAGATTAGGATCTGTATTCACTTAAGTGCGGGTAAACTATTTATGTACCTAGTCATTACATCGATGCTACTGAAAGCTATTTTCGAAACTAGGTGAAGTATACTTTGTTGACTGTACCGATATAATCTTACTATAATATGTATTACTAACAGTTCCGGTCCCACCATGATCGGTCGCGAAGCGTTATTCAAACTCAAAATGTCTTTAAAAGCAGTATTTTTGCTGAAATGTTTGTTATTAACACGGATACCCTTCGCGCTGTACAGCAACTGCACTGAGTCGAGGATAGTTCGTAAATTGATGCAGTTGTATTGTATATTGTACGCGACTACGTATATCTATACAACGTCATTTCAGATCCATCATAATCTGAACACCGGGTCTCTTACGCTGTACCTCGTCGGTATATTCGGACAGGCGTTGGTCACCATTACAATGTCCTTATACAGCGAAGAGCAGTATATTATCACGTATTGCGAACAATTGAAGGACATCGACAGGAGTGTCGGGATAGCGACGAACGTTAACGTCCCCACGTCGTGCTGCCTGCTGTGGTTCGGGATAGCCGCCAGGGCACTGTATATGTACCTAAACTTTGAATCAGAGAAATTCTCATTTGCATTATTTACCTTGATATACAATGTTTCTACTGTATCGATCTATGCGAGCCGGGTGACCACGCTATCGATATATGAGCTACTGTCCAACCACATGAGATCTCGCCGACGATATATCCAGGATAAGTTCGATGGCTCGCTGACGGACGATGAGAAGATGTTTCATTTGACCACGTTTCTGGATACTTACAAGAAACTGATAAATATATTGAAACCCACTTTTAAGTTTACTACGTTCATAGTAAGTAAAGTTGTCTTATTACTTTGTCGATGGTAAGCTGGTATGATATATCGATTGAAGAAATCATCTGATCATTTATTTGTCTCCAAATATAATCTATATTTTCTTACTTAACATTATCCGAAGAAGAAATGACTATGATTTGAACACCTTCTCGGGAAGATCGTGGCAGGAAATATTCGACAAAGATGTAAAGAGGGGACGAGAAACATTAGTGAATAATTACCTACACTTACAAACTACCTCACGTTCCAATTATTTCCATCCTTTATTTTCAGATCGTGTTAAGCTACACGCTTGATCTCTTGAATGTCATTTTCATGATATGCCACATTGCGAACACTTTCAGTGAACAAGTAAGTAGGTACTTGACTACGCACTTTAGCGGTGCACTACACACATGGAAACAATTCACTCACACCGATGGCCCTAGTTGGTTGATCCCCGGAGACACAAAACGACTCTTTTGTTTCTAAAATGAGTATATTTCAGGACTCTAAACTAGTGGCCTGGATCATACAATCAGTACTATATTTCCTGGCGCTAAGTGGTACCTCGATGTTCTACCAGTCCGCTGCCAGCGAGCTGGCCAAGATTCAAGAGATCGTCGCCGTTCAACTTCTCACTAATACGGGTAGGTGTTCATTATTTATAATAATATCGGCATGCACAAACTGAAGGTATGGTCACACACAAACGATCATGGGAACACACATACAGATCATGGCAAATTTCCAAAATAACGACAGCTTAAAAAATAATAATAAGCGGCGTCCAACTCCAGGTGGGTGCTAAGTGCCTTGCCCCTATTTCGTTAATGGTAGTTATTATTCTATCCATTAGTGCTAGTGCGCAGCAGGTCGGTTGGTGAGCCTTAAGGCATGGTAGCCCGGCCCGCACTTGGATACGTAGACGAAAGTGCCGGCCTCATTGCTAGTACTTACCACTCAACCCGACAGATAGACAGCAAGCCGCAATGGAATTAGGAACGATGTTAAGAAGCAGAATGTCCTTGTAATGTGTGTGCCCGCGATTGTCGATTATTGGTCAGATTGAACTTTAACAAATGTTCACACTTAGGTAGCATTAATACGGTAGGATATTTTCTCTGAAGAGTGGTTATTTACTTTTAGATATATTCGCTTTCGTTCGGGGGCTTGTACAAGTTTTAACATCATTTATACGAATCGAATGATCGAATCAATTCCATACAATTCACAGCCCCTAGCGGAAACGTGCAGTCGTACTGGTTAATGTACGGACGCTATCGATCACTCGATCGGAATTTCAAAACGTTCAAAGCTTATACTAACCGCCCTGAGAATAAATCATAATCTTTACCTACTGTCTGACTTAGAGAAAAATGTAGCGATTATAACCTATAGGAAAGTATGTTACTTATAATAATGATCTTTGCGTCCGACCGCCATGCGCCATGCGCGGCCGCCGACGCAGACGGGAGTGTCCGCCGGAAACCGCGCGACGTGCTCGACTACGTGCATTACAACCCCATCGTGTTCTGTGTGTGGCGCCACTACCCCGTGGGCCTGGGGCTCTGCGCGGGGTTCTTCGGCGCCGCCGCCAGTTACACCATCTGTATACTGCAGTTTTATTACTAAACATTGCTGTTTGCGACTCATAACTCACTCATACACTATACACTCACTCACTATACATCACTTGACAGTCCAATGGTAGACATGTTTTGTTTACCATGACCCCCCATGGTAAACAAAACATTAATATTTACACTTACATTAATTATGTTGTGCTATAGAGTTAATTAGTTATAAGATTGTTATTGTTTGTGTTTACAGAGTTCCTAAGTGTAATAATTTTAATGTATGTATGGATAAATTACAAATACTTCTACAAAAACTCACAAAAAAGTGCTATCAGAATATTATAATGGCAGGAGACTTTAATATAGATTTGTTAAAAAGAAACAATCAATCAATGGAGTTCGAATGTTTACTTCTAACATTTAATTTAAAACTAGCTATAAATCAACCCACTAGAGTAAAAAGCCAAACATGTATAGATAACTTTGCCCATAATTTTAATAAGATTGGCAAAGTACAAATTTTAGAATTAGCATTATCAGATCATTCAGCGCAGCTAGTAAATGTTCCTGTAAAAAAGAATTGCTGCATCAAACATTGGCACACAAATAGACGTGACTACAATAGAGATAACATGGTAAAATTTAAAAACTGCATCTCTAAACTCTCTTTCGCAGAAACATATGAAACAACAGATCCTAATGTGGCCCACAATGCATTTATAGAATTGCTCTCTTTATTTTATTCATTATGTTTTCCTATTAAATTAATACGTGTAAATACAACGAATAAACCTAGGTGGATTTCACATGGTATTAAAATCTGCAGTAAAAAGAAACGCCAACTGCTATGGCAATTCAGGCATAAACCAAGTCTATCAAATAAACTTAAGTTTAAGAAGTATACTAAACTATTCAAAAAAATTATTTTACTTACTCAACGCGCACAAAATAACCATGCAATAAAAATATCAGAAAATAAATCTAAAAGCACATGGAAAATTATAAATAACTCTAAAAACAATGTGCCGCGTAACTCCATAACAAAAATTAAAGAAAATAATGTAACTATTACTAACCCTCAACACATAGCTAATGCTTTCAACAACTACTTTATAAATAAAATTAAACCAATACCGGACTCAGGAAACAATGTCACTTCATATATCCAAAATAAACAAAACTCCTTTTTTATGTCTCCGTGCATTCCACGCGATGTATATAAGATAATACTCGCATTAAGAAATACAAACAGTGTGGGTCACGATGGAATTTCCACAAAAATCGTCAAATTAGTTGGTGAGGAAATTAGTGGACATCTGTCTCATATTATTAACTTAAGCATAAGCACAGGTATTTACCCAGAAGCATTAAAACTCTCCATAGTAAAACCCTTATTTAAAAAAGAAGATAGAGAAGTAATGGAATACTATAGGCCAATTTCACTTATAAGTATAATATCAAAAATCTATGAAAAATACATATACAATCAATTATACGCATATTTGGAAAAATATAACATACTAGCGAATGAACAGAAAGGCTTTAGAAAAAACAGAACTATAAATATGGCAATATACGATTTTTTACATAAAGTAATTACTAATTTAGATAGAACTGTACCTGTCTGCACAATATTTTGTGATATGACCCAGGCTTTCGATTATGTTCGGCATGATATTCTTCTTGACAAGTTAGAGGCATATGGTATAAGGGGAAACATCTTAAGTTTGATACAATCTTATCTAACTAATAGAAAACAATTGACAGAAATATCAGCAGTAATTGCTCAAACTAAACGCGAAGAATTTTACCAATCCGACAGTCGCATAGTTAATTACGGAGTACCCCAAGGTAGCGTTTTGGGCCCTCTTTTATTTATTATATACATAAATGACCTGCCTAAATGTATCGTCAAGCCAGTAACACTTTTTGCTGATGATAGTACTGTCACCATACAATGCAAAAGCAGAGATAGATATGAATTTGACATTAATAATTCATTAGCTTTTATCATAAAATGGTTAAACAATAACAATTTAAAGATCAACCTTAACAAAACTAACATAATGCATTTCAGTCAGAGAGAATCACCTATGTCTAATCCTAACGTATTCTACAGTGATAAACCTATTAATGTAGTTAGTACGGCTAGATTCCTTGGTATCACAATTGATAAAAAACTAAACTGGAAAGCACATATAGAAATTCTAACAAAAAAAATATTTAACTCAGCATACGCCCTTTTCAAATTAGCTCCAGTGCTCAACACGGATGCGTTACTTAGTGCTTATCACGGTTTAATATCCTCGAACCTAAGATATGGAATAATATTCTGGGGTAACTCTACAGACAAAGAAAGAGTGTTCAAGGCTCAAAAGAGATGCATTAGGGCCATGTTTAGACTGGTTCAAACAGACAGCTGTCAACCATATTTTAAAAAATATAAATTATTAACTGTGCCCTCATTATATATCTTAGAAACTGCCATGTTTGTAAAATGTAATCCACGTCTATTTCCTCGCCTATCTGATGTGGCTAAGCGCAACAGGCGTGACAATAAGCTCTGCCTACATGACTCCAAGACTGCACTTGTGAGGAATAGTATCTTCTGTATGGCACCTATCATTTATAATAAGATACCAAAGGACTGGAGAGAAATTAACGCTGTGCCATTCAAGACCAAATTAAAAAGCCTTTTGATTAACAAAGCATATTATAATATAACAGATTATTTAAAAGATAACATTTTATAAAACGTTTATTATTATTATAAGATCTCCTAATTGACATATAAGTTTATATAATATTATTATTATTATTAATTTAATATTTTACGATTTCATTTTCACAATTTCATTATTTTCAATATTTTTTTTTTTAATTTCAATAATTTGTACGCCATAAAGGCTAAACGTGAAGCCCGTGTATAAAATTTTCCATCTTGCATACCTGTATGTAAACTCATGTTTTTACAAATAAATGTTATTCTATTCTATTCTTCTATTCTATTCTTAAAAATCCATGTATCATAAGTAAGTAATTGTAAACAGATTATCAGTTCCTGAACTTCGAAAATCGTGTGAAATTCACCAACGCCCACTAGGCCAGTGTGGTGGATCCTCTAAACTTTGGAATGAGACCTACCGGTATATTTGTAATAGACTCATCATTCACATTAGGAACCAAAAAATCATTAGGTACCTCTGCCCAGTGCCCACCCCTTCAGGGAATACAGGGATATTTTCTTACCATAGTGTAACCCTATCTCAAAATTGTGTGCAAATTGTATTTAGTAATGTTATTAATTAAAGTTTCACGTACATGTTACGCTTTTTTACCACCATGTGTTTGCATACTGAAGAGCTAAATGCTTGACTAAGCGGAGGTGCTGCGGTGCCTTCAAAACGTTTACTACCTAGGTTACTATAACATACCTACATAAGTACCTAATCAGCTTGTTTACGTACCTTATCAACTTGTTTAGAAACGTTATCGTTGTATGATAACTGGCCACAAATCATCATCTACAAGCCCAAGTCGTTAGGCACCGCATCGTTTAGCGATGACATCAATCAGTAATAACGTTTCAATGTTTTCTTTAAATACATGTTTGCGTATTTTACTTAAGTGACTTAAACCTACCTGCTTACCTACTTGATATTACCGACATGAACAATGTCACGAAAGAGCCTGTTTCAGAATCGTCACATAACGTTTAATCTTCAAATGTTATAGGTATCTTCACGCATATTCTATGCAATAACTATATTCTAGTTACCTACATTACATTTATTTTGAGAATAAACATTATCTGAATATTCTGAAACAGCCCCTGAAGCTAATAAAAAACATAAGACTATATCTTCTTGTATTTATTACTTACTTCAACCCTCCTGTTATGAGTTTTGTATTTCCTATTCCAAAACTTAAATATAAGTACCTACCATTTGTGCAACAAAAAATGTAATAATAATTATATTGTTTTTTCATATTTACGCGAATACTATACAGTATACACATGGGGGGACATGGTCCCCCGTGACCATGGCTGCTGTAAAGCAACCGAAACGTCGCGTCGGGAACATAAAAAAGTAAATAAACGCGATACAATCCGTATAATAGTTTTATTTTAATGTAATAATAATTATTACAATTTCTTTGGTGTGCAGTTATTGTAGCTACCTACTTAGGAATTGACTTAGGCCCGTATTCACAAGCAGTGCCTGCTTTGAGGTCTCACCGAGCGAACAAACAAGGCATTGAGAAATGTCAAACTTTATATTAGTGTTGGTCCTCACTTAGAGATAGGTACCTATATGGAATCCGTTGGTTTGTCATGGGCCCATCAAATAGTGTCACTAGTGTATTTCTTAGCGGGCGAGTTGGCGACCTCTTTCAACGTTCATATTAAAAAATTGGCCATAGCCAAAGTAAATGGAAAAGTTATCCCGTCCTTGAGATAACAAAGCTTGATTCTCAAGTGAGCACAAACATTCCGCGAGTCAGTGGCGAGCTAATTACATTCGTGCAAGCATTGAACAGTGGTAATTACAGAGCCAACACAAATGACTTCATGTTTACACGCCACGGCCCATGCTAATACACACGTGATTCAGCTCGAGATTCCATGCCGAGCTGGATCTAAAATAGGAACAGGTACACCTGGAATTATTGGAATTATAGTAAGTAGTGCTTATAGTACCTATAGCATAGTAGTGTAGAGAACATATGCACCGAGTCAGTCACGGCCAATTTCTTCATGAATAACTAAAGTAGGTAAAAGAAATATTAAAAATTGTGAAGCTAAATTAATCGGTACTTTGAGTCATTAATTTGTCGATTACTTAGGTACTTGCAATGAAGAAACTATAAAGCTATTAATTTAAAAAACTAAGGGAAAAACTAGCCGTCAGACACCAGAGATTTTTGGTATGAACTTATAGCGTGTCAGCTTGTACCTTCTACCCACCTAGGTCATAGTCTACCTACCTTCTGTTTAAATATGGTTGTGGTGTGTGACCATTCTTTTCACTGCATCAATCACAAAAACCTACAACTTACGCATACATAGGTATGCACACACGCTAGAAAATGGAGTTTGTAGTTATAAATATTTGTACTACCTAAATGGCATTTTAACTGGAATTTTAATGGTTAGTGATAGTTTTTCCATACTTTAAAATGGTAGCCGCCGGTTACTGGCAAGTAAGTTTGACCATTTAAATAAATAAGTAAGTACATACATAAAACTTAAATAAAAAAATAACCGATTAAAAAAAACTGGGTGCTTTAAAAAGCTATAAGTAATTAGGGACCTTATAATAATATAAGGTCAGGTAACTTCTTTCATTTACAGTCGGTTCCGGTAAATGTACCTAAGTACCTGTATCACACTACCTAAACCTACCCGTATCTCTATCCAAAGGATTTTGACGCGCGGTCCATCAATGACGCTGTAGGTACACGCGGTACTTTTACTAAGTAACTCACATATTAAAAGACAGTTGGTGCCTTCCTACCGTAGTAAAAATTTAAATCGATGCTTCCTTCCTTTCTACCCGCATTCCGAATTTAATTGTCAAAATGAAGGTTCCCTGTCATCGTTATCAGTGATGTAATTGGCGAGTACCAGGTGCGGCCAACCTCGCGAGGAGTGTGTCGCGGGTCGAGGCGCGCCTACGCGGCATGCAGGGGCAGCTCTACCACTGCCGTACGCCGATCAGTGCTCCGCTGTGCCTTCCCCGCGACGCCCGTGCCTTATACTCCAAAAATAAACGAACAACTTTAAAACACTATCGATATATTCTTCCGAATAACTTACTAATACTTTTTATATCAAAGTAATTTTCATTGTGAGTTTGTTTACAAACAGTGCCTGTACTGCTTGTTTCCCTGTGACAAGTTCAGTGTTTTGACGTGTACCTAGTGCAACTAATTGTTGCTGTTGCAAAACATGTGACAGTGGTGATAAGGTGAAGTGTATGTAGTGATGGCGCGGTCCCCGAGGCGGATCTCCGCTCACGGCAGGAGTCGGAGCCGGTCCAAGGAACTGATCAGGCTCAAAACCCAGCTCAACGTGAAAGGTAAGCAACGTCATTTTTCGTGGCGATAGGACGCCCGCCAAGATGGGAACGCGACTGGCTGGCACACACAGCTGTTAATTACTTAATTGTCTTTCTGTGTCTCTTTCAGATGTAAAGTAATTCCATTGAAAGGAATAGTTGGCACTAAGTTAATACGATTTCAATCATTTTTCGATCACTTTTTTTATGAGGGTAGATTGATCCAACATGCTTTAACCCATTTTTTATCCACCTACTCACTCATCAAATTATTTACACTAAATTGGTAAACAGGTTCTCAGAAACTACTATACTATCGGAATCAGTAGGTTAATGTGATAAACACGTACAGATTCAAGGTACTTATTGTTTCGGCAAAACCATAAAAGTGTATTAATTCAGGGAACACATTTTTCAAAAGGAAAATGATCTACCTACAATCTAATTGATCACTTCTATTGCATCTCCTAATCTCTTGACTTATATTGCAAGAGAGTCGTCGTAAATAAGACAGAGACAATTTGTAAACGAACAATCAGCTTGTGATTTTGACTTTGGTTTTCACATTCATCTTATCTACGTGCCTTTAGGTAACTAGGCACTCAAGATCAAAAACATCTATTTACAAGTGTTGAATTATTCACTTCCAAAATATTTACTTACGCATTCCGTGGAATCATTTGATTTCATTTGCGGTTTCTATTAGCTGCGTAGTGAAAATTTGACTCATTAAACAGAAGAAATACCTCTTAGCGAACCGTGTTAAAACCGATTCCTGAAGCGAAATTACGGATTCCTTATTATTTATGTTTACTTAGTACTTATATTGTTTAGCCGTAGTGATTTCGTTGGTATGGTTATATGTATATATGTATATTATGACTAGTAAATAGAGAGGTTCGAACTCATAGATAATCTTATCCATTATCATCGATAAAACCAAACTGCAAAAACATCGGTTGACTAGTTTTTCTATCCTGCCGGTGAAGATCATCACACCTCTTTTTCGGAAATTAAATACCTTGTTTATTTTGTGTTGAAATTGAGGAGAGGTCTTGCTCAGGAGATAAACACAAAAATAGTCTATGATAAATACGTAGATATGCACCTAGTTTGATCATCGTAATGAGACCATAATACTTAAATGACAATAACATAATTTGCATTGGTACACAATTATTACTCTACATCTGCTTGTTGACATTCTCCAATATTTATTCAATTGTTTGACGCAATTTTCGTCTTGTATTACGAACATGCATATTACAAGTTGACGGATAGAAAACTTTGGTTCTTTATGTCAGAATGTAAGACGTAAATGGCGGCTCTATTGTTTGTTTTGATCTTGACAATAATTGGTCGCGTAGCTCTTGGGGCTCTACAATGAGTATTAAGCTGGCTAGTCGCTGCACTTGCGTGTATGTAAAATATTTGTATAACCAAATGAACAGGATGCTTATCATTCACCCTAGGAACTAACAACTTGCCATGAAAATATTTACCTAGACGCCATCGACTAGCGACGTTAAGTGAACGCATATTCATGGTAGAGATACACTCGCGATTCGTAATCATTCGCCTCTCACGCGTAAATCACTGAGGATCTGAGATTAGTAGGTACTGAATTTATAAATGTTTCGTGTAAAAAAAATGGAGAATTTAGAATAGGGTCCAAAATAATGTCCAAACATTATAACCAAGACTGTAGGTTATGCTTGTGGTCAAATACTCTTTAGATCCCGAATACTACGGGCACTGAAAAAGCAACGCATTCACTACTAAAGATTGCTAAAACTACTCAGTTATGTCATCATAATACTCTAGCTAATATACTGCTTTCTAAATTTTAAACGTCTGTATTTTTTCCAATGCTAAAATTTTTTATATTTTTTTTTCACTATTATTATTCGTAGGACATACCCTTATATATTAAAAATAGTGATGATATGAATCGTATACTTGCGTATATTCCGACACCAGCGTCTTCCCAAATCCGTAGGTATCGGCGGCACCGCTCCCATCGCGTGTTACCATTGCCGCGGCCTTGGCACGTTTACCTTTGCTAATGTCACCGAATTATTCCTCATGTGGTACAATAATAATGTTTATTGTTATTTTTCCCCTGCTAAGTAGCTGTGAAATCTTTACCATAGCCTCATAATGGGTTTGCGTCGCGGCTACAAATTGGTGCTTTGATTCAACATATATAAAGTACCTACCTAATAACATCGTTGCTGGCTAGTCATTATAATGTGAATATTGAAGACCAGGTGAACTGATGGAATCATCATTGAAACCTAGATGCTAGATTATAAATATAAGTTATAGAAAAGTCTGTGTCTCTTCCATTCTAACTGCACACAAACTGCTGGTGGTGAGAGTTTGATAACTATATTTTTCTGTCTCTACCTTTCATAGGATAAATTAAAACATTTATAAATAACTTACGAGATCTCAGTTTATATCACGCAGATTTTTTTCTCTAATTTGCAATTAAACTTGTCTTATCTATAACAAGGTGTATTGCTTAATATAAAAGATAATTTTAACATTTCGTTCCGGTTTTACCGCGGTAAAAACCTCATTATTATTTTATCTAAGATAGCATTTGATAAGAATAAATGCTTATCGTATCTTATTTATTTCTGTATAATGTAACTCTACCTACTAACGAGTTAACTAAAGAACACAGTTACCATAACTTTGATCAATAAATAAATTACTTAATACTGTTATAGGTAACTAACCAAACCTAACCGAATTTCCCACAGTCTGAACTATTACTTCATGGCTTAAAATGCGAAAGTACCAAGGCGCTAACTAAGTAAAGTAGTCTGTTAAGTATATAATGAATAGCTCTTCTAATATTAACCTACAACTTGGAAAGTAGGTAACTAAGTTTTGTTTCAACAAGTTACGAGACAGGCGTTATATAAAAAGTTGTATAATTTCACTATCTACTAATAATAGGAATACAGCTTTCTCCGACGCTGTTCAAGCTGTCTGTTGTCGACTGACGTTGGTTCGCGTAAAAACACGCATTGTAGCTCTATACGTATGTTAGAGCCGATCCGCTAGTCGCTAGCGGAAATCTGTGTATAACAAATTGTTCATCAGGAGACCGATAAGATCGCTCTATAATTTACCATTAATGTTATGTACTTTGCGTAGAAAATGTTTGGCTACTTTGGTAGTGGTAGAGTCGGGAATGGACAGCAGCCTCCAGTAGGTATCTTCCAAAATTTCAAAAACGCTCGTTAGGTAGCAACCGCCACCCATGTACCCTGATAACTGCGGTGCTCGGCAATTTATGCATGCGGCTATAATCGTCTGTACTTATCTAAAATAAACTAACATTGGAGAAACACTACCTACTCTAATATTTACGCCATGATTGAAATTTCGAACTTTTTTGCATGGCGCGGTACAATTAACAGCTCTCCATTGTGTTACGTCTTATTATTCGAAGGTAGTGCGACAAACAGTTAATAACGTAAAGTTATTCCAATAAACTGACGCAGCGGCACTGTGTTCAAATGGTTATCTTATCTCTGACAACTGTTCAACCATTGACGCCCGTTCAGTTGTATCGCGTGGAGTTAATCTCACGTGTTTTGTAATTAACTGGTAGGGATTACAACAGGAGTTATAACCAGTTATCGCGTCAGAAGAAAATTATGTTTATTTCATATTAAATACCAACAAATAACAATGATCTGTATACAATATTAAACGTGCAACTTTTGGACGGAGAGGTCACAGAATTAATCGTTTATTTCCTCTTTAGATTATATACTCTACATACGCGTAATTTAGTTACCCCATCAAATAATAACCTGTACATTAATTTCTTAATAGCGATACCATGAACACATTAAGCTTGGCGTCCGTTAGAAACATGCCTTTGAAAAATACGGATACGAATAAGTAAGCGAATTATTTAAATATTCTAATGGACGCTGGCCTATGGCATACGAGCACAAGATACAACTAATTATTAGGTACAGGTCTGAACAATCCCTTTGCCTCGGGCAAAGTATTGCCAAAATGGGAACCTCACATTTCCATCCTTGTCAAAAATCGTTGCCGGAAAAATGTTATCGGGGAAGGATGAACTTCTTCATCGCCTTCAGACCGTACCATGAGTCATCCGCGATCCGTGTGCCGCGATGCTGTGTAATGGGCCGGGTTATTTATGAATGTAGCAACAGGTATCGTAGACCTGTACCACGATCAAGACGGCTCACATTCATCCCACTAAATACTCATTTTGATAGATGTGTTACCGAAGGTTAATGCACGCATAATACATTATATTGACTATGGAAATGCTTAACCGATTTTGATCTAGGTACCTACCTATTTGTAGCAGCAGTTTATAAAATCTATGTCACGATACGATCACGGTCACGAGGAACTCAATTTTGTTTTCGGCCCGAGAAATATGTGACCTACCATACCGGTACATTTTTTACCTCAATAATGCACAAACAACTTTTTCCTGATACAGAGCACGATACACGAGATATAATATAGTACGGAGTCACAAAATTCTTAAAACAAATCATAATGTTTTGATATAAGATTTCTCGAAGCTTCTTATGGCCCTCAAAGTGAAAACCGACGACGCCGCGATTCTATGCCAATATTCTAGCTATTAAGTTTCACCTGAAACCAATCTGAATTTTCATGGTAAAGGCATTACCGGTAATCGAAAACTTCAAACGAACGCCTCACTTTCCCGTCAACTCGAACAGCCGAGCAACAACTAACAAAATATTTATTCTATCCGATGTTTTACGCGCAATCTTAAATATACAACACTTACGATATTTTACGGACGAGAGTTCGTTAAAAATAAGTTTTAAAATAACTGCGCGTACATAAATTATCTTCTCTGGGAACGTCATAGTATCCGCCGCGTTATGTAGCGCCGCGCCGTGGTGGGACCAGCGGAGGTGGCTTGATCATTGCATAGCTTGACTACCTATATGAGTATCTATTGTTAAGGAACCGATTACCTACTGGTCCTATGGATGGGGATAAGGGAAGGATCTGTTTTTCAGAGGCCAATATATAGAATCAGCAAGTGACCGAATTATATTGAATACTAGATTATAAGTTTGAAAAAACTGTGATTAATCCTGTAATTCTACTGCTAGAAAAAGCAAGGTCTATTGCAGTACCTACATCAATTATTATATCTCGGTAGGTACTTTGGACAAATCGATGTATTGCCAATTATATAGCCGATTTCTTGGTATTTCTCTCTTCAATGGATACTGCTCCGTCCGATCTGCCAATTCAGGCGAAGGCCATCATGCACACAGATTTAAATTAAATGCGACAGTGGTGGGTGCAAGCTGTGCTCTACAATTTCAACCATAAAAATAGCATAGCAGAGTAGAATATCCAATACAACATAATGAATTGTACAGGAAATTATTTCATTAGCAAAGTATTGTACGAGAAAGCAAATTATGATGCGAGTACTACTAATGCACCGTATCCAATTATTGCTTGGCAATCATTTTGCAGTCGGTAAGGATTTACGTTTATCTCTATCGCAATCAGAATGGTTTATACCTACATGTTACCATGTTACGCAACAACAGAACAATAGGCAAAAACTTTATGGTAACTGTTTAGAAAACCATAGAATAAGCGGTATCCGAGAGTGGCGAAAAAGGTCACAAGTGTTTTTTAACAATTAAGTTTGGACTATTTACTTCCACAATTACTTATATTCTAAGGATTGATACACACACTGAAATGCTAAGTAGGTACTCCTCATCACAGCAAGACACTTATTCCCCTCCTACGTCCCAGGAGGAAAATAGGAACCACTCACTTTAACGCACCACGCGGGGATTTCCAACAATAACGTACCTACATTCGTTGCAAGATCTTGAAATTCTTATTCTACATGAGTTCTTCCTTATTTACTTATATTTTGATAAAATATGAACAGCCATTATACGTGGTCACACGTGGTAAATCACAAATTCTACTCTGACATATTTAAAAACTAAGTCTTGATACAAACTATACTTTATACATTACCAGCAATGTGCGGTTGTCACATTACAATATACGTAGTAGGTAAGGAAAGGCTAGGAGTGGCTGTAGATTTTTAAATTTATTTAGGTAAACGGCTACCAAAGGCCAGTTTCGCACAAGGCTTATGAAGGTTACAGATGTGTTATACCTATTCTGAAACTGGCTCATGGACAGGTTTTATGTATGCAACGGTTGACGAGCTTAAATGTTCAAATTATTAATATTTCTATCGCAAAACGGTATTTAGCTTCATATCGAAGACTAATTAATACATTCTCAGTTCATAGATTATTAATTTGACGTTCTACTATTGTTAAATTTCTTAGTTCTTAGGGAACCAAACAGATGGTCAGACAAAACACGTAAATAATTACGAGTACGCACACGTGTTTAACCTCCAACAAATTGCCCTTGGAATGGATACAAGACGCACTAAACTGCAGTATTGCGCGCCGTTGCAGTGCAGTGGTAGCCCGAACCGGTTTGAAGCAGGCTTTGGGAGAGCATGTGGACACCAAGCCGAGCTATACGGCCCTGGCCGTGTACATGGTCCGCGGGATAATACTTAATACATCACCAGTGGGACGCTCATAGTATTGTGGTTCCCGTAGAATAATCAACTAATCAATGATTTACTTGCGAATACTGGTTATTTAACGTCGATATAGGTAAAGGAATAAGGGGCGGGCCCATTGTCATTACCGGCCTGATACAAAATGAATATGTGCAATTCATTTTGTATCAGTCATCACAATATTATAACGAAGTTCGTGTCAAACTAGTCACGGTCGCGCCAATCCTCTACATACTCGATATTTATTGGGTAGGATTTTGTTGATTTTTCTCTACAGACCAAAAGAGTATTAAAATTATTTAGTATTTATTTACTTTTCTCCCTCCTCGTTACCGATATGTACTTATATGTATAGTCACACGCACGAACACCTGACGTAACGATATGAATATGCCTGTCTACACAAGGTAGGTAAATCGATAATATCGCCCTGACCTCCTTGCCCGAATATATATGCCTATTAGGACCTGACATTTAATTTTTTCAAGGGTTATATTTATTGATTTTTTCCAATAAAGAATCTGCATGACTCCGGGTGATTGAACACATGGCCGTTGTGGCTGTAATTGACTTTGGTAAATATTATCTTCAGTCTGCTACACTTTTCGGGACAATAGCTTCAGGGCCTGGCTGAACGTCGTCAATGTACACCGATTCAATACAGAAATATGTAACCATGGATATTATTGGAGATGCCATGGAGGCTCTCATAGGAATGCTAATTCGAACGTGGTAGAGTTCCGAGCAATAGATTACTTACGCTTAAAAATAATAAGGAATTACACACCTCTTAATACCCTCCCAACTCAAGTTTAGATTTTATGTTGTTGTTTGTATGGTTTCCCGGTGAAGGACCCCGGCAGCTGCAATAGCGCCTACTTAATATATACCGATTACAAAATACTTGTATTGATATCTTATTTCCTTGTTATCATTCGATATCGTCGTGAGTTTCGATACACCGCTGATGCTTATCAATTAATATCAAGTTTCGATAGTATCAAGGGTTAGAAGGCACGAAGATGACTTCCATTCGGCGACTGACGTGATCTTAGTTATTATCATTTCGGTTGTGATTTATCTTCACATTACTGTATCGTCATAACACGAGTTCAATAAAAATTAAAATCTCAAAATGGTTAAACCTTTTTTTCAAGAAAAGTACCTGTGTCTTCTTACAATACTTTGCGGCGTGTGAACTCGTAACTTATTTGTCCAAATCTTTGTTTTAGCGTTGTTTGTCCGTAACGTTCTGCTGACCGCTACATCCGATGACCTCGCTTGTCGAACAAATTGACTGACAATGCTTGTCAATATTGTCTTGGCTTTACTTTTGCGCCTTATGGCTTTATTGACTTCCATTATAACTATTACTCGTAATGATCCATATTTCTGCAGTTTTATTTTATGATTCCCTTAGGCTTTTATTAAACAGCAAGTAGAATTTTTTTCTGCATAATATATTAGGATTTCGAAAAATCCAGAGGTTCGAGCCGGGGTTTGAACCCAAGACCTGGTGCCCGCAAGACGCGTGCGAATGTGCGAATCATCATTTCTATATGATTATCACTTGCTTACGGTGAATGAAAACATCGTTAGGAAACCTGCATGTCTTAGAAGATCTAACCAATTTTCAAAAGACGTGAAATCCGCCAACCCGCACTGGGCCAGCGTGGTGGATTATGGCCTGAATCCCCCTCATGTAGAGGGGAGGCCTGTGCCCAGGAGTGGGACGTCAAAAAGGGCTGAATTATATTTTTTTTTTATTATTATAATATATTAGGATTCTACTTGAATTCTCAGATAAATTATGAACATGATCGAATCCCCAATGAAATCATTTTAAATAACGTTAATGGTTATAAGTAATGCATGTACCACAACGTTTCAATTTCACCATTTAAAAGTTAGACTATAAACCCAAACAACCCTTACCAAGATTCGGTTTATTTCACACGGTAAGTGGGGCAAGGCTGCAAGCGGAATGGGGCGGGCGGGCGGCCGCCGCGCGCCGCCCAGCGGACACGGCTAGACAGGGGACACACACACCTGTCACTAGTCATCTTCAACGTAATACCTACTTAGCATTTACGCAATCGTTTTGCAGAAGAGCATTTCTAGAACATCATACTGTAACAATGTAAATAAAAATGGGCTTCAGTAACAGCTAGGTGGTTCTGAATTTGGACTGATTTATAAAATATTTAATATGCAGAACAGCTTGTATTCGCAAAGTGGACAAACTTATACCTACGGTGTAATGTCAAAATTACCCCATACAAATTGGTGACGGCATACTGTAAATAAAATATAGCTCGTGTCTCAAGACAACGTTACACCTTGTTGACGTTCATTTTATTTGGGCAGTTTTCTTGTACAACGTAAATGTAGAATAGCAGTAATTAACATTATTAAGACGACATCGCATTTTTCTTCACATTTTTACCACCACACCACAGTGTAGGCCTTGCCTTCTCATGTAAATATACACGCAAAATATGCATCAGCCATCAACGATAATTCGCCGCTATCAAATTACTATTATCATCTGAACTTCAGTTAAATATTTGTTGACACGCAAGATTTTAATTGAATTCGTTTTTTGTACAGAAATCTGAACTGTTTCACGTTTAGCATGGATCTTACTTAAATCTAGAATCCAGTCACAACTCTACTAGGTGAAACAAAAAGGGTACACTATTTTTTTTGCAACTTAACTTTGTAAATCTCAATCTATCTAGGCTTTGTGAGACAGTTGAAGTACTAAAGGTTTTGTAGACTTGTGAAATATGTCAACAGCTGTATTCCTATAACATATTTTGTTTTTCAAGTTTCCTCCAAAGCTGCTAGTTTAAGAATGACAAAGTTAAGTTGAGAAAAAAGAAAAAAGAAAAGTATACCCTTTCTGTTTCAACCTGTATAGCACTACCATGAATTTACACTCGCTAATCGCTAGCGTCTTCCTCAAGTATTCGTCAGTTTCTACCTCGGCTAACCAATAGCGGAGCTGTACAATGTACCATACAAATATTGTACATCACCAATTACTTCTTGGCCTCCGCAGTCTAGGGCAAAAAAAATTGTCTGCTCTTTCGAGGAATACAAGCTTAGTCCATTTTTGTTTGTTTTTTTATTTATTTGTACATTATCTACAGTTAGTGTAGTAGTTTTGCGGTATATATTATTTAATATTGACCAGTGTAGTGCCTGCCTTATTATGGTCCTCCGGCAGTGCGTCACGGCCGCGCCCTCTGGTGGCGCGTTTCGCAGTAATATTTCAATTGAGTTACAGGCTTCTTACACGCAACAGTCTATTATGACACGGCTGAAATTATTAGCTAATGCGAGCTGATTAATTAGCATAAACGTTGGAACGAAAAATGAATACATCTTAATGATTGATTACAGTATTAATAGCTTGTTTAATATTCTATTAAATGTCGTAGACAGTCGTCATTTTAGAGGGTGTGCTTGTGCAAGAGTATATAAATAAGAGGACTAAATTAATCCACGTAAAGAAAATCTGAGGAACCTATGTCCATGCAAGTCTAGCTGTCCTGACGCCCAACTATAGGAGATTGGGCTATGGGAAAATACAGTTAGGTATATTATGTGTTTATACGTTTGCTAAGAGTTTGGTAAGGAGTAAAGCATAGCAGAGCTACTGGCAGTTCTTATTTTTTTGTCCCTCTTTTTTAAAAGTCAGATCGAAGCATCGAATACCACGACACCGTAGTGACAACGAACCCATCAATACTTTCATTTTCAACCGCGTTATAATAAAAGAGGTATTGAGTGTAAACAAAGCGGAGCGCGAGTGCGGTCGCCGACCGACTTGCGTAACACCAACCATTAATAGCTCTACTCGTTGAAAATACTATTTAGGTAGTTTTATTTGGAATATTACAAACTGTCATATACGATATAATTTAGGTATAACGATATAGGTAACAATCCTGCTTTAGTAGGTACGTAGTTTTTAAATTCTATAATGTATCGAAAGTAAAAGATCACACAATATTTCGTATTCTGACCACATATGTAGGTACTTAGACACCATCTGGGCCCTAACCACGCTAGCTACTCAAATCGTAATAGAAAAGCAAACGCTCGCGATTACGTTTCAAACGCTCCGCTTTTGTCGTTTTGCTGACACCATATCATATCAATGTCATTAGAAATCGTGAAGCTCGTGTCAGCAAAACGTCAAAAGCGGAGCGTTTGAAACGTAATCGCGAGCGTTTGCTGTTCTATTACGATTTGAGTAGCTAGCGTGGTTAAGGCCCTGGTATCATACTGTTATAACGTGTTTAACAATGTGATTCTTTCGAACATTTCAAATACCAAGATACATATGATGTTGATTGTAGCTATACCTAAAGCGGGGCCGATGCGTTGGACCCAATTAAAAAATATGTACCTAGAACGCAGGGTTAATAATATATACCTACTAATATTCTAAATAAAACTACCTACCATCTTCACGTCAAGATTTATATAATAGAGGCCGCAGCTAGGGTGTATTTTTCTACAAACCTAACCGGTAAAAAGTTTACAAGAACGGATTTGTGGTCACAATTAGTTACAATCACAATTAGTCACAGTTAGTAAGTACCTAATTCATTGTTACATTTTACTCCTGAATGTGTGTGACTGATGCGCAAACACGACTGGCGATTGACTCGGTGCGAGCGAGCTTAAATATGTAGCTAATAGTATAATCTCTACTCTACTGCGGTCGTTAGCTAGCGACTGAAAGTTAATGCCGTGAGCAAGGGCGCTGAGATAATGTGACTCTGGTGTACAATATCACTGACGAACGTACAACAATGTAATGTTTATGCAAAATATGCTGTGACGGCTATTTATATCTTTTTTTTAATTCTAGTAAGCCCACAAAGCACAAATGAATACCTTGTCAGATTTTACTACCGGTTCGGAATCCTGCTTCCATTTGGAAGAGCTAGCGGGTACATATCTAATTTAATGATTACTTTTTTTTTTAAGTCTCTATATATAGGTACTTAGTGCGTTCCCAGGAACAGCAAACAACAAAAAATATAAATATTGCCAGACGAACACATCAACTGTATGGTCCCAAACTAAGCAACGCTTATACTATGGGTACCGTACAATAGACTGGGGTGATCCCAGTGACACCCAGACCAGGGAAAATTACGAAAAGGCCATTTCCGAAATTTACCCTGACGGGAATCGAACCCGCAAGCACCCGATGCAGTGAACCGAGCGGCCTACGCCCGAACCACTGCGCCAAGCGGTCGTCAAAACGCAATTAAAAACAAGGCAATTAAAGGTTGTAGGTACTGGCAATACTATCGTCAGAATATTAGATATTAATACTCGAGTAGTTCAATATGACCAAAGGAATGAAGTGTCGTTTAGATTTACCTATACACGAAGGCCGGCTGAGTGAGATGTACACTACTGTTATAAAACAACAAGAAGCAGCATCAAACTCAGTACACCTTGATACTGGTCACGGTCAATTCGGATCAGTATCAAGGTGGTCAATTCGGGGCCCCGGACATCTGTGACTTAAGGGCGAAGACGTGGCCTTTTAAGGACTTCATGCCTTTCGAAGAACCTTATGTTGTAGTGCAAAGAAAATATTTAAGCGGGAGATCTTTCCATAAATTTACGCAGAAGGAGGGCTCGCGATGCATAATATAACAGTACTAATGGGCCTAATGGCAATACTGTTATCATATTCTTGAACCCAAAAAACACGATGTTTGAATGTGTATCACAGAGGTGCGCGATTCACCTTCAAACAACAATGCTAATAACGTGTTTTGAACGTTATTACGTCACGCGTTTAAAATAGATCTGAAAGCGGAGAATGTAACTCACTGGAGCGAGAGATGCTGTCAGCTCTACATCTTCATACAGCACCGCGGGGATGCTGGGGCGTAACTTGATCTTGAATTTATCCAACGTAGTGGTCGAAAAACTTGCCGAGTCGGCAAAGTCAAAAATGAGTGTAAACAAAAACGTTTTGTGTACCTCAATAAATATAATTTGTTCAGTTAAAAATACGCTTTGTATATGATTGGAACATGAACTAAACGGCTTTGTTTTGTTCATTAATATTCCATTAGTACCTACAATGAAATTTTATTATAGAACGTTAAGCATTTTATTGACAACAGCTGTTGAACGTATGCCACACAAGTATATTAATAATTATGTGTATAATGACCTTTAGTACTATGAAAGAGAACCTACATGTAATAATAATAATTATTTAGCTCTTTTAACGTTCCAGTTTGGGCACGGGCCTCCGCTCGAGAGGGTTTCAGGCCATAAACCATCACACTGGCCCAGCGCGTGTTAGCGGAGTTCACATGCCTTTCAAGTTTAGTTAGATTTTCTAATACATGCAGGTTTCCTCACGATGTGTTCATTCACTATACATAGATATACACACATTTTTAATAGTATATTATATGCCTGTATCATCATTAACTTCGTACAGCGCACTTATTGGGTTCATAGAAAGCCCAGGTGTTTATTACGGTCGAGTAATACTAAGAAATTAGATAATTGCACGAAACTCAAATGAACACAAACGGGAAAATGCTCCGGTTGTGGGCTATCGGTGTTGTCGCGGCGCTGCGCGGGCGCAAGCCAGCTCGCCCACTTTCCCCGCGGGGTCACGGCCAGCGCGGGGGCACGCACCGGAAACTGTTGCTGATTGCATAACGGACACCTTCCCATGGCAATGCCTGTAACGCCACGTGTGCAACGAACTTTATAGAGTTCACATTCTATTTTTATGTATATAATAATAAAAAATTAAAAACACGGCAGGTTACTAGTAATTTTCGCAGTCGTCAGCCGTTCCTTCATCCCTGAACCATGAACGCCCTAGGTTTTATTGTAATGAGACTTCAGACCTACTAATTGTCTATGTCTACAAACGCTACCATGCACAAGTTGTTGACATCGTGTTTTGCTGTTTATTATGAATTATGGTTTATGTACATTTCGGGATCTCTACATTTAAAACAGACGCAACTAAATGCCAATGTTTGCCTTTGAGCGTGAACTCCATTACTGTTATTTTTTTAATAATTTCAATGAAGCTCCGAATTCTAAAATGGAAAAAAATGATAATGAAAAACATGAGTATATTTTTGACACGTTAATTTGACAATGTTTATATGGTAATGTGCAGATATTTTTTAATTTCATCTCGATATGACCTTGAATGCCCAGGGTGCAGCCCAATGAACAGCCTCGTGAATATAATTCATGTCTGCCACAGAAGGTTACCGCCATAGTGTTCAAAGGCCCACATTAATATAATTTGTGTTATTAACTCGTAAATCATTGATTCATTTATAGCTGTCGTTCATAATGAATCGAATTTGTTAGCATCACGCGATCTGCAATCACTAATAACAGAAGGTAATTAGGCAATAATGAATATAGCTCGCGCCTTGCACACACCTATAGACAAAGGCATTCACAAAAAGTCGAAATTCTTTTTTTATTCGAAGTTATTCAATAATTTAAATAGAGTGGTGTAGATACACTCCGCTCCGCTGCGCTGCGCTGCTTCCGCTCGATGTGATTCGTACTTCACTCCATGGCTACAGCTATGGTCTATAGAAGTCCAGTCCCAGAGAGATCTCATTCATTGACTAGTCTGTACAACATGTCACGCGTTCTATTTCGGTATCTATTTGGACGATCAATTCGATTGTTTTTAGAACTGTGCTATAGTTAGCCGCGTTGTTTGAATACTAAATAGTATTTTACACGCGACCCGTAAAAAACTAACTATTTATAAATGTACAGGCTGTGGCAGTAGTGTCGGGAGCGTCTTCATAATGTTATTGTTGCGAAGATGCCAAGTGCAAGCAAGCAGGATTATTTCGGAAAAATTATTGATTTCCTTCTTCGTACAAACAATTTCACTATAATTAGGTACCTATCCATTCATAATATATGTAGAAGGTGGTTGAGAATATAAATTGTACAACCAAGTTCGATATTATGTGGGTACTGTTCAAAAACATTGTGAATGTTATATTTTGATATTGTAATTAGATTACAGTTGTTAAAATACTGTTATAACTTTACGATAATACCTGTTGGATTATTTTTTGAATTCTAATAGTTAAACTCTTAGCTTTAAATCCTTTTTGTAAATTGTATCGAGTGAACGCCGTGACGTAACAAGTCATGTGATCGGAATCGTTTGGAGGGGCAACTGTTTAAATATCAGAGACCGGTGAGTCCGGAACGCATTTAATTCGAGAGAGCAATACAGTTGGGTCCTTACAAACGGGACCGGTGGTTCACTAAAGTCTGATAGTTAAATACCTAGTTTGTAATTAATGATATTCTGATTACCTACTTAGAATATGAGATTTATCATTCTGTATCTTTGTGGTTTAATTGCCTAAGACCTACGCCATCAACCCTGCACCAGAAGCTCCTACCTTCTGATGACGAGCGTGCCGCTAATCTATAGCACGCGCCGACATATATATCATTTAAATAGGCACATGTTTGTTCCCTAAAGAGAATTCCAAACACTGATAAAAAATATAAATAATGACAAGTCATTTTCAAAAACTCATTTTATTCACGCGTTGATGTCGTTTTATATAATAAAATCCTGTAACTTTTTGTATAATAATGTCAACAAACCCAATGTTAAGCAGTTACCGTAGCCTATGAATGCTTGCAATTCAAAATACATTGCTCGACGTAGCCGACCTTAAGGAGACATTCCCACTCTCCTTCAGGGTGGGGAAGGGAGTACCTATCTTACATATTATTAAATAAACAAATAAATGCAGCACTAATTTCACAGACAAAAGAAATGCGACCATTAGCAAGCGAGTCACGTAGACAAACATAGGAAGAGTGCGAAGGGCGTCTGTCGTAACGAGAAGTGCCGCCGCGCCGCCCGTACCGGCCCTTATGAAACCACACACGCGATATACTATAGTCTGCTACTATAATCATGAAATTATGCTATACGATTGCATTTTATATGATTTCTGATTTTGGATGCGTGTGCGGTACCTACAGTGCCGTCCTAACACTGCACGAAATGAACCGCTTCATTACCGCGTCATACTTACCTCATATTAAACAAACAAAAATACATTGGCTTTAAGTAATTGTTTTTTTTATTTTGTTGACGCAACCAAACATAAATATGTATTTAGGGACATTACAGCGTGATAAGCGTCGGATGTACGTTATAACCGTAACTTTCTTACAACAACACAGGAATATAGAAACTGGATATTTATTCCATCCTTAATAATAAACTCCTAAAGCGGTCATACGATCACAAGGAAAACCTCAAATTTTTCCTGTTTTTCCTTCACGCTGATCAATGAGTTCGACGTCACTAAATCGATATAATATACCTAGTGAGGCGTGCAAAGCGCCATAGTAACTGAAGTATAATGAACAGTATACCATCAAATATTCCACATCAATAAAACATCATTGGCAATATAATACAGTCAATTTAAAACAGAACGACGTGGGCCGCTATTTGAACCGCCATGATTTATTGCCGTAGGTAGTCAGATTCATAAATTATGCCACAGAATAACGACTACTCAGAGAAGGTAACTTGGAAGGTAACTTGGTGTATCGAGCAAATAAATCATTGATAAACTCTGGCAAAATTTAACCTACTCTGAACTACATTCTTGAATCAAAAATAACAAAATATGGGGTGTCTCGGTTATTCCATACTTTAAAAAAATGTAGGGTTAAGCTACTCCACCAAGATCTTTGCTATGCAAAAACACAGTAACGCAACTTGTGCGATGATGCAGAAGGGTGTTATGAATAATTTGGTCATCTAGTGACTGACCACACAATCAAACGATGCCTGTTATTTTTATAGGTAGGTATGTTCATCTACGCTTAAAACAATATGTATTGCACGACACCTCTAGCTCTACCATGTATTTTTCATTACTCATACTCTGAAAGTAGGTCTGAAGTTGCATGAGGAGCGGGTTGAAAGTAATACTTTTCCGGCCCGGGAGAATCGCTCTCAACTGACAGCTGTCAAATTATTAAAAATAAACTAGTTCTATTTTGACTAAAAAAACTAAATAGGCGGCAATCCGAGCATATTAAATTTCTACTTCTACTTCTACTTCTACTTCTACTTCTACTTCTACTTCTACTTCTACTTCCACTTCCACTTCCACTTCCACTTCCACTTCCACTTCCACTTCCATTTCCACTTCCAATTCCACTTCCACTTCCATTTCCACTTCCACTTCCACTCCCACTTCCGGTCGGTCGGTCGGTCAAGTCGGTTAAAAATATGATGGTTACTTGTTACAGCCCAAACCCAAACTAAGCGACGCTTTATGGGTACCGTACAATGGACGGCAAAATAGGCGGCAATCTGATCTTCATTTGTTTCGAGTTGTAGAGTATTGTTCATACTTCCTTGTATTATTTATTTAGCTAATTTCTGTTTTTATTTTTACTTTTCTTGTATTCGTAATGAAAAGCACAGTGTTTACCGCGAGTGAAGTCACTTTCACCCCTTGTGTAACAATTTACTATTACGTTCGCTAGCTTACTTAATTGTTGGTTCATCAGGTGGCCGACAGGGGTCAGCGCTACTGACTAGCGAATGTAATAATATACCTACACGTAGAACACGTAAAACTCATGGTAGAGCTATAGATCATAATCTATGCAAACATTTGTAAGGTTAAAACGAACCAAGTTTCGTTATATCTACAGCCTAGATGAAATCTTTAAAAAATAAACGTTTTTTTTATATTTTTGCAGGTTAATCTAGTTTATAAAGATAATGAGGCTTACATCCGGATGCCATTGTGGCAGGGAGGTCGTCATCATTATCTCGCTTATCAAATAGGTACCTAGGGAAGGCGATTCAATGTGATCACCGCAAGCGATCCGTGAAATTGGACATTCATGCACGAAATATCAGTTCGTCCGATTTAAAAATCCATTAGATAGGACTGATTTTCAAAAGCCCGATTCAACTTTAGCACAATGCTGATAACGTTTTCTGCAACAGAAAGTATCTGCAATGTCTGGCACTGTCACGAATGTGCTGCGCCGCTGGTGACTGTTACAACCAATAGGCGAAGAACATTACGAGTATTGATCGCATAAATTAACTTTTAAAGGTTCAAAGTCTCATTTAACTCCGTGCTCATAATTATATTATTTATGAAACTTATTAAATATCAATATATTTCCACAAATGACTTGTGACTGTCCCATTTAGGAAATCCCCATTAATATAGTGAGGGCAACTATAGCCTGTGTTACACATCGGTGCAGCGAGCTGATCGGTCCGGAGATTGTCGCGGTCTCGTCCGGAACAGTCTTTGAACAGTCCAAATGATGACTTTCCTAATTCTTACAAGGATGTTTCGTATTCGTCGTGGCTTGTGATCGGCACGACCTTGCAAGGACCTTACGAACTTGACTACAATCGTTTTTATGTTTACCTGTCGTAATATTAAAGCTAGCAGCGCGATCGCGGAAGACAATATTACTTCGAGATTAAAATAAGTAATAACAAAAGGTTCTTAATATTATTGTAGTGCCTTGTGAGTATTCACCTATCAATATATACATATATACATATATACAAATAAATAAAATTGGAGTGTCTGTTTGTAATATCAAAATAACACCTTTTCACTAAATGCATATGAAAGTACATACGACACCTATAACAAAAACGCGATTTAAAAAATTTTTGTCTGTCTGTCTGTCTATCTGTCTGTCTGTCTGTCTGTCTGTCTGTCTGTCTGTCTGTCTGTCTGTGTGTTTGTTCCGGGTAATCTCCGAAACGGCTGGACCGATTTTGACGGGACTTCCACTGGCAGATAGCTGATGTTTTAAGGAGTAACTTGGGCTACTTTAATTTTAGAAAAGCAATTAGGGTTCCGCGTAAAAAAATAAAAACACATGAAATCAAAGAGTATCTCGGAAACGGCTGGACCGATTTTGACGGGACTTTCACTGATAGATAGCTGTTGTTATAAGCAGTAACTTATGCTACTTTTATTTTAGAAAAACAAAATTTAAAAAATGGGTCCTGTCGCGCGGGCTCAGAACGCGGGAGCGGGCTTTTTTGTTAAGTTAAATTCCACGCGGACGAAGTCGCGGGCTCAGCTAGTATAAACTAAACTACTAGTAGGCCCACGCTGAAAAACTTTTTCATCTCGCAGCAGGTAGATATTCGAATTGCCCGATGCGGATTTTTGTCATTACAGCTTTTATTTTCAAACCAGAACAAAGCAGAATTGATCTGCTCCATAAATAATCGTTCTTTATCTAAAAATCATTGTTTGATTTGTAATCTCATCGCGCTCCCAGCATTTATAGCAATTTTATTGCAAAACTCAATGTCATTGCTTTCAAAATCGGTTGAATTACAGGAAGAGGTATGTTTATAATAACAGGAAGATATTAAAAGAACCTATGTATATGTAGATTGTGTACTGGCAAGGCCAAATTTATATCATTCAAAATGTAATTAGGTACATGAATACAAACATATTTTTTACTTACCTACTTATTTGAATCGTTTGTGGATATAGATATGGCATTTAAATGATTAAATAATAATATGTAATGTAATCTGGTTGCTAGATTATGTCGGTAATATAAACTACAAACATAGTTTATTTTCATAGGTTGGCACTGAAAATTGCACATAACATAGACTTGAAACAGAAGTAGCGTAGGTCAAAGGTTAGGTACCATTGTGTCATCGTTTACTTAAACGAAGAGCCCAGATCAGTCAGGCTGTTCGTAGTCAGAGCGGATATTGCGATTTTCTGTATCAATCTTACAAGTTTATTATAAAACTAGCTGACCCGACAGACGTTGTCTTTTAGGGGTATGAAAAAATTATGTTGAGCGATTCTTAGACCTACCCGATATGCAAACCAAATTTCATGAAAATCGGTTGAGCCATTTCGGAGGAGTCTGGCAAAAAACACCGCGACACGAGAATTTTATAAGTATATTAGAAGATATTACTTGAGCTACTATGGTGTCATGTTCAGTTAGTGAACGTACTTATAGTTACACAACGTAATAACCCGAATAAACACATTTCACAGGTAATTTGTGATTATTTATATTGCGGTGTTGTTTAACATTATAAAATTTGTTTCTTTCGACGCGATGACCATTTGCACCTTGTATGTGGAGGAGCGGAACAGGATTCTATTATTTTCATATTTAAAGACCAAATCCTTTAGGACTTAAGCTGCTATCAGTCCTACATTAGGTCACATATTGTTATTGCGACGGCGCGGGGACATTTAATATGCCGATCACAATGGCCAAGCGACGTGATCTGAATGTACAAAGTTGTTTGTATGATTCCACGAATGATTTGGTTCTTTTTCCATAATGATGTCTGTTTACGAAGTCGTGATAAACTTTATGGACTTGGAAGTATCTCTACGTAGTTGTAACGGCTCTATCGTATGTTTTATTTCCCTACTACCGTCTACACGTGTTTTACGTATACTTCATGGTAGAGCTACTGAACCTATGTATCGCAAAACAAAATACAACGGTACAAAATTATGCCATAATCTTTATACCTTGGTAGGGAGATGCAAAACAACCCTTTATGTGTATGTTGTCTAAGACCAGTATGCCAACCGACAACCCCTTAAGCCCTGACCCGATAAAAATTAGGATATGTAAGCAATTAGTGGCCTTGCTTAGCTTAATGACCGACTTTATTGTATGGCAGAGGGAAAATTTCTAATTTGTCTTCCTATCTCTAATTCCGGATAAACAATACCGATATTAAGTAGTTACATTTTAGAAACCATTCTAAGTATTTATTAATGGTAAATATTTTAGAAAAAAAACATTTTGCAGTAAATTCTGAAAAAGTGGAATTACAGGAAACTGTAAGTTAACGCCGGACCGGTGTCAAGTGACAGGTTAATGCTGAGGTATTTAGCCCGTCCTCGAGACATCCAACCCTCTCAAATGATCTGGTTGAACAGGCAATCAAAGAGAATACAATACTACGTAAGACAGGCAATATTCTAGTTATTTTGAACTAGATCATTGACTAGTTTTTCAAATAGTTTCTACAAAAAAGTTTCGTTTTAACCCAAACTCGATACCTCAAACAAACACATATCGTTGCGTGTTACCTACGTAAAATCAATATTTCCGAGGAATGGTACAAAAGTAGGTAAGTAGTTACTATATTTATGTATATAAACCGCTCACGCTCAAAACTGAGTATAAATAGAGTACCCAATTCTACCGTCTTCAGTGTGTGAAGACATTGTCATTGTAAATCACCGCTGACAATAACTCTTCAGTTATTGTCAGCGGGGATTTACAATGAAACGGTCAAGCATTACATTTTATTGTAAAGGGTCTCAATAAAAAAAATAAACACAAGAAATCTGTATAAATACCGACATATAAAAATAAAACGGTCGTGAGCACAAATATACGCTACAACATCAAGTGAAACAACAAGTTACTTCGAAGCATTTATTATCTAAAGTTCTTTGGTTTCTTTAGCTGTGTTTAGAACGAAAACAAAAAAGTATAAAATTACAAAAGCTATTAAAATGCATTAAGTAGAGCCAGTAATATAGAAGCAGGCACCCATATACAATACTCAAGATCGTTAAAAGTAGCTTCAACTACTGTGATCAATGGTCCTATTGGAGGTATCCACAGGTGGTTATTCATCCGAGGGCATCAGAGACGGCGACATGCCTCCGTGGTAGTTGTATCGCCGGTGAGCTAGCACCTCCTGTTGCATCTCCTGCGCCGTGACATCTGCCGCGGACAAGTCGCGCCACCCGGCCCCGGTTGCACCTGACACGATAATTTGTTATTTAAAACATAGATTTACACAATAAAATGGACATAAGTACTATGATTTCATAAGCTCTAGCTTGATAAAAGGACATAGTTTTTCCGTTCTATTCTAACTCTATGTTCTAGCTCTACAGACAGATAAGTGCTAAATCTGTTGCACAAACTTAACTTGACTAAACTAACTGTATTGCCATCTTTCTCATGGTTGTACGGGATGAGCAATACATAAATCTTTTAAGGTGTGTCCAATTTAGTTTGTTCGTGATTTGACAACAAAAAACTTAGCATCATTATCAAATTAACTGAAACAGATTTCGTCCAATTATCCGACATAGGTCTATTCATGTCAGGCATACGGTATTTAGAACTTCAAGGGCCCGGAACATTGTCAGAAAGAACGAACCGTATGAATGTTCCGTACCTACTTCCGCACTCACCCACGGTGGTGGTAACCTAGCGACGTGACCTTGACCTGGCATGTAACCACGACGTTATCCTGAATACCGGCCTATGTTAGGGTGTCTTTCGGCTATTATTATAACATAGACCTAAAGACGACAACAAGGTTTTCATACATTTTGGCCTTATTCGTGTACTGGACGGGATTTAACGATTGCCAATCCACCTTGATATTTAATTATTTCCTCAATAAGGTAGATGGTCAAAAGCATATTTTATGTTTACTTTAAACACGAAATATATTTTTATTAGCAGTTAATTGTGTCCCACACGATATCAAGTGTAGGCGACCATCGCCGCTCTAATTGATGTCAAGTTCAGTGACATCAGCCAGGATCGACGGTTTTGTTTCGTCAATGTCAGCTGGCTATCCATCATTATATATAGCCGGCTATCAGTGGAAATAATGGGAATAGGTAAATAGACTCCAACATAATATTTAAATATACATAGTAGGTTTTACTGACGTTCTACTTGTATCATGTAGTTGTGTGAAGTTTAGTATGGTATATAGTATAGTTTAGTAAATCAATAATTTGATGAGTAGTTGCCTCGAATTTAATTAGGTATGTCAGCTTATGAAGCACACTACTGCTAATTGCAGATACTGAGTGCATAGAAAATCGTTTAGTAGCTGTAGGCTCTACGTCCACAGGTTTTAAGCGCACAGGCTGGTAGAAGTGGTGGACTCTACAGTGTAGAGTACCTATATATGCAGTATACGTTTTGTACAGTAGATTTTTGTGAAACCCTCTGTTATCTCTCCTTGCTAAATGTTGTCATTTAGCGTCAGATTTTCTCGTAATTTCTTGCCTGATAGAGACACGATTTTAGTAAACGATATTTAAAATACACTAGGCCGACCTCTACATACAGGGGCCAGAAGTTATATACATTCGCATTTATAACTAAAATTATTACCTAAATCCTTTTTGGTTTTTAAATGTTATTATATTTTGTCCCCAGGTAAGGCCAGATCAAGTAGCCTGTCGCCCCCACACACGGCCAGGCATCAGCACGGTAAACAATACATCACAGTCAAAACAAATAATATAGAAAACTGAAGGTTGCAAAAAACTGCAGCTTTTAGCTACACAAGCAGGTAACTAATAACAATGGTTGATTGGTGAATAGTTGATAATACTTTTTTTACTTCATTGAAATATAGCCGTTCACTTTCGTTGATTATATTATGTACAAATAACGTATGTAATATTGTCATCAAATATCCGAGGTACGGTGCAGGAGTTTTAAATTTACTCCGTATAAATTTTATCCTTTTTTCTAATAGCCCATACTCACGCACATTTATAAACATGGAATGGTTAAAATTCCACCAGTATGATACATTATGCAAAACAAAAATCACAAAATATTTTTTCCACTCCCGCCAAATAGTCCCACAGTGTGAGTCAATTACTCCCAGATCGGGTAGTCCGAGGGTTGCATAGAGACGTGAGACGTGAGACGTAACTGACCAGCACGGTCCTGGTGCGCTCCTGGTAGCCGGCGCCGCAGGACACGGAGCACTTGCTCCACTCGCTCCACGCGCTCACCTGGCAGTCCCCGCCCTGCACCAGTGGACCTGGCGACCACACGAGACACGTTTACCACTCTGTACCATCGACAATATCTGTAGAACCGCCCATCCGCAGATTTGCCTCAACAAAAGTCCACGATATAATAGAAGAACAGTTACACTATGGCTTCGTACCGCCTACTATACAAGGTGAAACAGAATGGGTGTACTTACTTACTATTTCTTTGTAAATTGACTTTGCAATTCTAATTCGGCTTCGGGGGAAAGTTGATGTAGAAAAGGTGTTGATTTCATAAATCTTATAATACGCTGGGCACCATTGTCCATCCAGGCTTACAGGAGTAAAAGTGGTGCAAAGTGTGAGGCGGGACTAGTCCCAAAAAAAGTTTCTTTATACGTTATGTTCTTCAACTTTCCCCCAAAGCCGATAGTTTTAGGGTTGCAAAGTTTAGTTTAAAAAGCACCATGTATATCTTGATACTCAATAACATAGTTGTTTAACTGTCTGATCGTAGCTCGGATCTGACCATGTACTTAAATTCTCTTATTCTGATATCATACATCAGTTTCTGAATGTAGTATAAGATAAGGTATAAAATAGCCGGAGAATAAACTTAAAAGCTGGCGGATATTACGCGTGTAAAAATACAATTCTAGACATTATGCAGTCTGAGTCTTGATATTTTTGCATGGATGAAATCATAGTTTTAAATGCATGTATTTCAGCGATGACTAGACTGAGTTCTAAACAATGATGGCTGTCTGATATTGCGAATGTTTTAAGCAATATTTCAAATTTACGTGGTGTTAATTCTGTTGGTATCCAGTACCCACACAATTTAAATTCGTTAAACTAAGTCTATTGCCGTCCCTCTTGTAAATCGTAATATATACACAGTTCAGCGACATTTAGTCGTGTCAAATTTAATTTAGGTAGATAATCATGATTTGCCATACCTACGTATCCTAGATCACATAAGTAATAGTACATTGTTACACGAGTGGTGAAAGTGACTTATTTTTCCCGAGACGGGGTTTGGCGCCCGAGCGTAGCGAGGGCGCTAATAGTTCGAGGGACAAAATAAGTCTTTCACCCGAGGTAAACACTGTGATTTTCATTACGAATACAAGGAAAGTAAAAATAAAAACAGGAATTGGCTAAAGAAATAATACAAGGAAGCATGAACAATCCTCTACAACTCGAAAAAAAAAAGATCGGATTGCCGCCTATTTTGTTTTTTTTTCGTTGGCCGGCCAACTTCATTATTTAGCCAGTATTTTTAATTTTCATTTTTAAATATTTTGACCAAATCTATGTTATTCAAAGAAATTGTTGAAACTAAATTATAATTAAGTCATTTAAAAGTATACGAGTATATTCTTTAATTAATACTCAACTTTATGTTATTTCAATTTTACATCGTGCTGTAATTGAGTGACTGTAGAAAAACTTTGAACATGGTTCCATAGAAATGGAACTAGTTTTTTTTTATAATTTGACAGCTGTCAGTTGAAAGTGATTCTCCCGGGCCAGAAAAGTATTACTTTCAACCCGCTCCTCAGGCAACTTCAGACCTACTTTCAGTGTATGAGTAGGTAATGAAAAATGCTTTACAATATATTATAACCTTTAATAAGTTTGGCTCGGACTAAGTTTGAAAGAGGGAAGCCGTAGTGTGGTGGTTACCGTTGATGCTGTTGGGGACGGGCACGATGGAGCTGACGGTGAGGCCGGGGTAGTTGCTGCTCACGGCCGCCGGGCTGATTAGGCTCGGCTGCGGCGCCGCGCCGGGCGCGCCGCCCCCTGCGCAGAACAAACATACTCAGTTACAGGCCACATGCATGAAATACACTGAGATAAAAAAAGACGACAACAAATGATTTTTGAAGTTCATAGTATCTATTGTTTTCTTATATTTACGCGAATACTACACATTGAAATAAAACTATTTTTCGGATTTTATCGCGTTTATTAACTTTATGTTCGCGACGTTTCGGTTACTTTACAGCAGCCATGGTCACGGGGGGACTGAGGTGTTAGACGTCCTGATGTCATAGTTAGTAACTGGGTACCCTCATATTTAGTTGTTGTTTGCGGTCCGAAGAAAGTGCACTTTCTGCGTGGATCGGAAACGGTACCCAGTTACTAACTATGACATCAGGACGTCTAACACCTCAGTCCCCCCATGACCATGGCTGCTGTAAAGCAACCGAAACGTCGCGAACATAAAGTTAATAAGCGCGGTAAAATCCGAAAAATATTTTTATTTCAATTCCTAGTATCTCTTTTAGTATGTTTTATACGAACCATTTCATAATTACGAAAAAATATTTATGAATACGAGGCTAATGCCTCGTATTATAAGTAAAAAGGACTAAGTCCAAATAATATTATTGTAGGTTGTTTTTTCTCAGCGTAGGCCTTAGTATTTTTAGGATATTTACATTACATTATCCTTTACATTTATTAGCCTTTAAACTGCAGTCATCTTGGTACCGACGACCCAGATCTAATTAGAATTAATTCCCTCTGAATACAAAAATATTGCACGCACGCCATTGAAGCACGCAAGTAATTAAGATTCAAGAAATTATCTTACGTAATTATGGCAGTTCATTTTATGTTATACTAATTTGGATTATACATTTTGTGTTACATTTTACTTCCTCAAATAATTATAAATGGTTGAAACTATAGCCAAAAGCAAAGACAACGTTAACTTAAAGTAATTATTATTCCTTAACGTCACCACCTATAAAACTTAATCAACATTAATACACATTTGCGAAATACGAATGACTGGTAGGTATAGCTTCCTGCTTTCCGTGAACAAAACTAGCCGTGAGCAACTTATCTTGCTTCCTACTAATATTATAAATGCGAAAGTTTTTGAGTGTACCTATGTTTGTTACTCCTTCACGCAAAAACTACTGAACGGATTTGGATGAAATTTGGAACACAGATAGTTTATAACCTGGATTAACACATATACTTTACTTAAGTCTACGCGGACGAAGTCGCGGGCAGACACTAGTATTTGTATAAAAAGTCGGCAAAGAAGCGTATGACCCGCCTGATGTTAAATAGTCACCTTAGCCTCTTTCACAGGCCTCTTTAGATGTTGCAATACCAAAGGCATTGATCGTACGTTGCCGCCCTGGTAGGAGGGGAGCGGGGGAAGAAGGACGGGTGTTTAATTTGACAGCAGATTGCGATAAGTTTAGTACAAGTGTACCTTCTGACATTGCGGCTGTAATTGTTACCTACAACTTTATTACTGTATTTTTCCCTCCCCGAAATACCCATAATGCTTGTATATGATAGGCAAATACCTACTATTATGTGAACGTTGGTCGCGACCTAAAAGTTTTAAAACCTGATACCAGTAATACACACCTGATAATTAGTAAGCTCATGTAATCTGAGTTAGTAAGTGTGTATATAGTCTCAGTAAGGCATTATTATTCTTAGTCTACCGGCATGAACGGATATAATATATTATATTAAAATTATGAAATATTATTACTCGCAGAACGGCTACTAAAAATATTAAATTTTCCGTTTCTTGTTGTTTCAATGCTAGCCGTTGATATAACTATATCAAGCCATTGTTAGTTCTAGGGTTGGTTAATTATGATTGGTACTAAATTAGTTAATGAAAACTTCACTCCGATTGCAGAGACGAGGTCGTCCCATGCGTATTGAATGGTTAGCTAATGGTAGGTTCCGTATTGAGAGTAAAGGTGTCAACACAACTACATATAGAGCATATATAGATATAGATAGATATCGCCAGACAAACACACCAACTGTATGGTCCCAAACTAAGCAAAGCTTGTACTATGGGTACCGTACAATCGACTGGGGGCGATCCCAGTGACACCCAGACCAGGGAAAATTACGAAAAGGCCATTTCCGAAATTTACCCTGACGGGAATCGAACCCGCAACCACCCGGTGCTGTGAGCCGAGCGGCCTACGCTTGAACCACTGCACCATGCGGTCGTCAATATGTACACTTATGTGTCTCTGAATAATATATGATATACCGCCTATAATGAGATGGTTCTACAACACAATACTCATCTATTATAATTATTATTTTGGAACCAACACTTATCCGCGATCCCGCCCGCGCAGGCTTCGAGTATAATAAACGCTATTATGTTATTGAGGGAGCTTAACATACCGCTATGCCAAATTTTGTTCAAAGACAACCATTAGCACACTTTAGTTCATTAGGCTGGAATCACAGCCTCTGCTCTAATGATGACCTAATCACCAAAATTAGCTCAATCGTACACCCAAATGATATGTCTTGTGTGACGCATTCTTCCTACATGTGCCTCGTAAACAGGATTGTGTAAGAAATTGGTTCACGGTCGGCTCTCGGTGACGGCATGATGACGCGAGCATGACGTCACAGTCGGAGGGTGAGTCCGCGGGTTATTGGGGTCGTTTTGTTACGGGCGGTCTGTCGGCACCACTGAGGTTTATGCTCGCGCCAAGTTGGCCGCCTGACCTCTATTGCGACCAAGATCAAATATGAACCATATATAAACAACATTGAACCACCACAATAAACAAACAAAAAACAAAGTATGACCAACAATGGGGATGAAAACTATGTATTATATTGTATAATTATAAGTATGTATAGATGTGTATGTGTTACGCTTGCTACCAGTGAAATAATTAATATGGCAAGTTGTCAGTGCCTCGGGTGGCCGAACCCGCTGAACAATTTGATAAACAAAAGCTCTCTTCTGTAGAGCTTCCCGTGTCAATAACTTACAAGCCACATTCCACATTGTATCAAATGTTTAACGAATTCATAATAATGTTGCTTGGTAGTCCAACATCTAAACCACCTCTGAATTCGTAATGAGACAGTAGGCGAGTTTAGCGAACGTAAAACATCTATCTACGTTTATGTCCAACCTTGAACTTGGAATACAACATGTATTTTAACTGTAGTTAGTATCTTAACTGAGCGCAGTACAGCTGAAAATTATTGAAAGGTTCAGCATCGTTTCGAACCGACCTAAGTAACATGACAATGATTTGACACGGGACGCCACTCGTACGAACTCACAAAGGAAGTCCCCTCTGTGTCAACTCATGTAGGCGAGTGAAAAAATCTACAAAATCTTGAATACAATGCAGGTCAGGTAGGTACTGAACCAGTACATTATCTTAAATTATTGTATGGTATTTGATCCTAATCACTGTAATTATGGATGTAGCATGGAGTGATAAATCCTAAAACACACATAACAAGCAGTAGCAGATGATTTAAACGTACGGAATGAGTTAAATGAAGTGATCGGTGGAAAACACCGGGTGAGTCAGGGGCGGCGTCGCTGGGCGCAGCGCCAGGACCGCTAGGGCTCACAGTTTCACAACATTACAGGATCAGAGAAACATTATTACTGCAGCCGATCATGCCCCAAGTATTTTAGTTCCATTACATATTTTTAGGTACTCCCGATTTTGCAGAAAATCTAATCCATTGACAATGGATTTACAGCTTTTATCAGAATAAAAGGGCTTTGTTATGCCACGGTATATCGATTTTATCTTTCTGTAGACGCCATTTTGAAGAATTTATACCGTTTCTGTTTTGAAATGGTGTTTTCTATGATGCCCACATGATTCATTGTAGGTACCTATTAGAACAAATTTCTGTATTTTAACCAATAAAAAGGAATATTTTCTGATACGTATTTATTTAATCACTTTTTGCGGTGATATATAAATAAATGTAATTATATAAATACATGAAGGTACTTAATCGAAACGAGTAGCAACCCTATCCTCGCCGGGGCGAGATGAATTCATTGATAAATTGAGTTTGACACGGTTAGAGACCACTTGTTGATGTTGAAAACAATCTGTTGTGGGTTGGACACGTTGGCCAACCAGTCGCTGCACATGTTTAGACGTCACTCGTGATCATCTGGTTAATTTACTTACTATTTAATTAACTGATACAAATGCCTACAAATGCCTATATACGTGGTTTGGAAAATGTAAGTTATATATCTATTGTTGCTTCTGTATACAGAAGCAACAATACATTTACATTTTACAAAGGTAAACCTTACAAAGGTATACCTTTGAACGTACAGGATTAATAATAATACCCTTTTCCCAGTCTATAAAAACTGAATAGATAATTTATTGTCTATTTTCTAAGATGCAATGACGCCTGCGCGCTTCAATCAATTCGCTGTTTATGTACCATATTTTATAGCAATTGACCCGAGCAGGCGCCCCTAACATCCAACTTGTATCAATTAGGAGGTCTATACTGGTTGGTCCCGTGCCCCTCTACGCAAACCTTCTACAAGTCCGAGAATAGCCCGCGTGGACTCGAGCAAAGAGTCGTCCAGTCAACTGTAGTAAGCGTAAACCATCTCAAGGCTAACCGGTGCTATTCGCGAATGTTATATTTCATATTTGCAGAATAACATATGAAAGGCTGGCCATTCTCAGACCAACGATATAAACAGGATCATACAAGGGAAATGTTGGAGTAAATGTTTCGTAAATTATTTTAACAGGGGTTAAATTCAGGTGTGTATTATAGGCTGGTGAAGCAAGCAAGGTGTATCTAATGTTAAGAGTGCAGACACTGAGAACTCACACGAAATAAACTTAATTGAGCTACGTAAATTTGACAAAAAATTTAAAGTTCAAAAGCCTTCATAAAAATATTAAATTTAAAAAGTTGAAGTTTCTTAACCTGCTTTAGGTTCTCGTATTAAGTAGATCTTTGGCTAATTCTTTAAGTAATTCTACCATGAGTTATATGCGTTCTTGGAACCGCTACTTGTACATATCATAGTAGAGCTACTTGGATACCAAAGTATAGAGCACTCTATAATATCTTTATATCTAAGCTATGTCCGTAGCAAACATATTGACACAATTCATCACCTCGTCTCGTCAAGTTTACACCACTTAGAATCCATGAGACGTTGATCCTAAGATTTCAAGTCAACATATCCGGATTAGTGTCTCGAATGACGCAACGGTGGGCGTTTGACGTCAGCTGACAGGGGGAGGGGTGGGGTGGGCTGGTCGTCGCGTCAAGGGTACAGTGCTATCAAAGTGTGCTAAATTACGTGTTCATGGCCAAATTACTGAGCCGAGGGGGAGATTGAGCATTGAAATAGTTTGAATTATATGGGTGTCGTGTATCGTGGTATAATCATGAGGCGAAATTATGTGGATGCTGTATCCACCCCAGTCATGTGGCAGAGATCTGAAACGTGATTGGCCATTCGTGTGATCTTTTCAAGTGTCTAGTGCCTAGTGTCGATATATTTCATACTAGACTAGGGGAATTCATACGTTGTTTTAAACAATTCTATGCCAATTTAAATAATATCGTGTAAATTTTATAATTATTATGTTTTAGCCAATTTTAATTAATTTATTAGATTTAATTTTTATTTATACTGAATAGATTTTAAAATGAAATTAATAATTTTATATTATATAATTTTATTTTACTTGTTGTAACATGGCTCTCAGCACGGTTTGGGAAACTGTGAGTGCTGGAGTAATAAATAAATAAATAAAGGAAAACATGCGACTGTTTCATATAATTGATAGCTTGTGTCAAGACACACATTTCTCTCTTTGGTGGACGCACGGTACAAGCATTAACAAATGCTAACTAAATACCTTAATCATATAATTGAGAGTAGGCAGGTACCTACAGGCTTTTAACCACTACAGTGCAGGTGGGTAAGGGATCGAATAGAGTTGTATCCGGTACGGACGTCCGCGGGCCGCCCGCAGTGCCTCCGCCGCGCCCGTCATCGCGCCCGTGTCCATACCACTACACGACACGACACACGCACGTCACGAGGCTCAAGTGCTTTTAATAAAGTGTCATGAGTAAACACACTTATATAACGTGTATTATTACTTGTTCTATCGATTGGAGAGGCCATAAGCACTATTGATTTTCAACGACTCGCTGCGGATACCACTTTTTATCTTACTTACGCATCCTTTAAAATAGGTCATAATCTACGTTTTCATGTGATAATTTTCGTTTACAAGTTAAATTATAACAGTAGCTTTAACGTGATGTCCACAATATTGGAACCACGAAAAGTACACAATAATCGATTGGAACCGCGTAGAGAGAGCCTAACCTAGCCTACCCTTTCCCGGCTTCTTATTTGCCGACGTCATAGTATGTTGTACACTTTCGTCCACAGCCTACACGTCAAAATTGCCCTGTTAAGCACTCAATGGAGCCTAATTTTAAACTAACTAAATTACCCCTGACCATTAACCACTAAGTCAGTGCCAAGCCAATTTAGTTTTTTTCTATGAAGGAGACCCAATGAGCAATACAATAAGATACTAATTTGTCTCATTGTCTTCCGTGGTATGCTGGTATATGATGTACTGTCACTGATTGGCCGTCATGGCCGAATCCATAAGGTCACCTTCATTGAATTTTATGATACTTTTGAAATCATGACTTAAATATATAACAATTTGACTCACCGAGGATAACTTTGCAAGTGTTGAGGCAGTCCTCCTGCGAGATGAAGTTATTCTGGTTGCCGCGGCAGCCTCCGTACTCGAAGGGGATACACATGCCCTTCTGGGCCACAAATGTCCAGCGCTGGTAGAGCCCGCGGCACGGGCCGCGCTCCGGCTGCTCCATGCAGATGCCTGCAGAGTAGGGAAAGGAACCAAGCAGCGGTTAGAGCATTTTATTTTCAGACTACTACCGCAACTTCATGGTACCAAACTAAACAATGCTTGTATGTGTAGTATTGGTTGTTGTTATTATCTTACTTTTAGACATTGTAATTAGTTACATATAGATTGGATTCTAAAGTAGAAACGTAGGTAGCCAATTGTAGCATCGGCAACTTTACCGGTTGCCATACAAGTATTTTACATAGACGCTAGCGACTATAGAATCTTAGCGAACTTATAAACTTATGGTAGAGCGTAAGAACTATTATTATCTTAGATACAGGTACAAATTAAGTATCATTTTTATATTATGACATGTCCCAGTTATCATTATACCATCTATGACAGTCGGCACATTGGCAGTCTATCATAATATTTAATCATTCTATGGGGCAGTCGAAGCCTGAACCTTTTTGAAAACTAGTAATTTAACCGGTCGGCTCTGAGGGTAGATTTAAAACTGGAAGCCGACCTGTACAAGAATTAGGAGTAACGCTTGAAAGGAAGAAATGCCTGCTATTAAAATACTCTTCGTAAACAAACACGTATCGGCGTGTAATTAGTTTAGTAACGGCTTGCTACAGTGTGGCTCCAGTAGCGAGTGCTGTTTACATAATGTACGCTTCAACCTTGCGCCACATAGCCACGGGAATGTTATATATTAATGTTTGTGCTAACTTGCATCGTTTCATATTTTTTTGAGGACCACTTATAATATTGGTAATAGCTACTGCTATTCAATAGTAGCTCCTCGTCATGTTTCTTATATGACCACACTTAAGAACTCTTTGTGCTATTGAATATTAGCACTTAGCAATTTAAAAAAAAGAATATTAACACAGCCAGCCTAGTTTGTTAGCGGATTTTCCGCGTGATACTCTGCAGCGGCGCCACCTTAATAAAAAGTGACCAATCATAGTGGGGAAAAATATATTATATTATGTTTAATGTATATAATGTACGTGCATCGTATATTTTTTCTCACTATGATTGGTCACATTTTATCATGGTGGCGCCGCTGCAGAGTATCACGCGATTTTCCCAGACAAGGTCCAATCTGAAAGCCAAACTCGATATGGAATGTTTCGATTAACAATCTGTTAGCAATTGTTTTTTTAATAAGTACTCAGATTTATATATATTATTGACTGTTTATACCAAATCAGAAACAATGAAAAAATATTAATATTATCCTAAAATATTACAATAACAACAAAAACTCAACAGAAACTTATCGACATTTGTTGACAAACATTCCATATCGAGTCTGGGTGTAGTATGGTTAGTAACTGACGTTTAGCGGTGAGCATGTCGACGGTGCAGTCCTCCCGCTCCTGGCAGGCGCGCTGCTGCATGAGCTCGACCCTGGCGGAGCAGTCCTGCTGGCGGTCGGCGGGCACCAGCAGCAGGCGCGTGCGGAAGCGCACGCCGCGCCCGCACGACGCCGAGCACGGCGACCAGCCCGCCCAGGCCGTCGTGGGGCAGCTCGGGTCCGACACCTCCGCCTCCTGCTCCGTGCACGCCGGCTCCATGCACTTGCGGTTCTCCTCTGCCGAGATGGAACTCATTAGAGTGGGGATGTTACTTGGAACATTAGTGTTCTGAACGTGAATTTTCGTTCGGCACTACCGGATGTATCGGTATTTCTAAATAATAACATTTATTTATAGAAATTCGTGGGAAATCTATCCGGAAATTCCAGTGCACGTGTAGCCAGATTTGTTTGAAAATCCGCCAATTGAGTAAAATATTCAAACGAGAAACTTCTACTGTATAGGTGCGTTTAACGTTTTCTGGTACCATCTATAATATACCACGAAGTCTGTTATACTATGTACAAGGAAACATTTTATAATATCCCACAGAATTACAAAATTTACTACTTGTCATATGAGACAAAAAAAGCTCCAGCGTTAAAGGTTCACAACTCTTCATAATATGCAAACCTCGCACTGCCGCGCCCGAACGCTGTCACTTCGGCATCTTGCTCTCGAGCCGGCTGTAGCCGAATTCACGCGAGAAACTTATTTTTTTCGTCGCATATGCCCGAGGCAGCGAGGCTTTTCAGTCAATCGGAACAAGCCTTGTTCCGTATTACTATCTTTCTCCTAGCGTTCACTAACGATTACTCACCGATCTGCACGAGCGGGCACTTCTTCAGGCCCATGTGGTTGATGAAGTGCCTCCTCCTGGTGCTGATGCCCACGCCACAGGTCTCGGAACACTCGCTCCAGGGCCCCCACTCTGAGGTCTTACAGATGCCCTCCACATCCTCAACAGGGGTCGCGTTGTTGTCCAGATCATCGGGTTTTGCATTGTCACCTCTGAGGGAGTTGATACACATATGTTTTGATGAACACGCGTTGTGTGAAGCCGGTGAACGCGAGTGACGAGGGCATTCTTGGCGGACCCATGATTGCTGATGATGACCACGCCTGTATTCCTAATAGACTGTGCGTCACAATAGAAGTCTAAATATCCGTATTTAAAAATTAAAATAAAAAAATAATGCGCATACCACGTTCCAATAACAGAATTGCTCGTGACGTTAAACATCTGGATGGGTAACCGCCGGAGACGTTTACAATTGATTTTGTCTTGCTATTCTTTTATCGAATGAACTAAGAATGTTATATCTCTAATAAAGGTTCAGATAAGGACGTATACTGACTCGCACTCCGGCACGGGTGCGACGCACATCTCCTTGGAGACGAGCTGCCGGTCGCAGGAGAACATCTGCGCCTTCTGCGGCATGCGGTAGTCGCGCGTGCGCATGCGCAGCCCCTTGCCGCAGCTCACCGAGCACGCCGACCACGCGCTCCACTCGCCCACCGCGCACTCCGCTGGAATACTCGCCGCGATTACATAGAGTCACACACACGCGTTTATGTAAACTCTATGTAGAGTCACACTATAGTGGAATATTTTCTCCTATGGTATCTTTTGATTACAATTCGTGCGGGTTGCAAGACAATTCAGTTCTTCTCCGGGACTCATCGAGGGTCCAAACCTTGCAGTCATTGTTGGACACCATTGTCGATCCTGGCTCACAGGAGTCACAGTGGTAGCAATATGTGGCGGGACTAGTCCCAACTGAAAATGACCCACGATGGTTATTTTACAAACATGATGTACAGAGTGTAAATAGTACGGTGGTAAACCTATTTTATATGATTATTTGCTTTCACATTGCAACATCTTGAGTTTTGATAAACCATGGACCATCCAATAGGATCTGCACGCTTGCAGCGATGGACTGACAATATGTCACGTAAACAGTAGGTATTTATTTTTGAGCTCTTCAAATCTGTTATTGATCCTTCAGGGATTTTAATAGAGATGTCAGGCGGTCATGTATTCCGACACAAGACGGGTGGACCTGTCAGTCTACTCACGTCTGTTGGCCGCCTGCGTGTTCTCGGCCTCCTCGACGAGCTGCGAGAGCAGCACCTCCTCGTCGCAGGACCTGGAGATGAGCCGCTCCCGCGTCAGGTAGAGGCGCGCCATGGGCGGCACCTCCTTGGCGCCAGGGTTGTAGAAGGGCGCGCGCGGGTCCTCCGGGTACATGGGCGTGATGCGGTACATCTTCTCGCGGGGGACCGTCTCCGAATTCGGTGACTGTGCACATTAATGTAATAGTTCTATAGCTCTACCATGCTTCATTTACGCTCGCTCGCATCACTATCGCAGTCACTAGCATCTACATAAAATATTTACACGAGGAACCAAAAATATACGAACGAAAAAAGTAGACGCTAGAAAATAGTAACCGGAGAGCGTAAACTAGGGTAGAGCTACGATGTTTCACTCATGAACAAATAAGGGTTTTAAAGTAGTTACCTACGCAAGTATATTTACAGAAAATTACAAAGTAAAGTACCTACTTGTGTTCTGAAAACGCTTTGTAAATATCAATCTAGAGGTTTGTGGCAGCTACTTTTGTGGCATTGATTAAATGAGCCGCTTAGGTCTGGCAAAATTCAGAATGTTTTAACTTACCATGTAGGAGATGCCGTTGTCCGTGCCCGCGTCGTAAGGGAACAGGTCAACGACCTTGGACTCCACCCAGGAGCAGTCTTTCTGGCAGAGGTTCAGTCCGTTCACACCCACCACCCAGTCGGGGGACGGACCTGGAATAGTTCACATCGTGGAACTTAAGTTAAGGGCAGTTCTATCCAAAAGGGCCCACATATCAGTTGTATATTACAAACGATTAATCGTTCAAACATTTATGCAACATTAAATCTGATACAAGATGTGCTTAGTACGGGGACCACTCTAAAACAAACCACTTTATTCATATTACTGCGCCACCAACATCTTAAGGGAAACCAATCCGTTAAATTAGAGCTAAATTGTACCAAGGTGGCGCCATGTTGCTGTGCGCAGACACAGCTCTGATACTCTCTCCCTGTCTCTCTCTCTCTACCCTCGAGATAATTTATATTTGTAGTGACACTGGCATAAGTTAAATGAGAGATCGTCAGCTCTGTGTGATCAAGCGACATCTGGTGAGGTAAACTGTTTTGCCCCCAATTAATGTCAACATTATTACCGAACATAGAAGCGAGAGAGACCAAGTGTCTCTTCCTGTCGACTGTGAAGGTGGCCGACGTGTTAGTGTTGACCCGCGGATGCCAGAGGCCCTGCGCCTTCACGATGGACCGCAGCACGGAGCCCTGCTGGCGCAGCTCGCGCTCCATCAGCCCTACGGATCCCCATTCGGCTAGCGACCTGAATAAAGAAAAAGTAACTAGAACATAAAGGCTATCCAAATGACGCCGATGGATTGTCTGAAAGAAATCACTGCTGGTGATGACACCACCTCGTAGACACTACTTTTTGTTCTTTATTCAGTTCTATTTTTCTGTTCAATAAAGGGTATTCTACGTTCACCGGCAACGCTGCGTGGCCTTGTCACTTCAACAGCACTGCCAGTAGAATCATTTAATTTAGCTAAAACATCTTAAAAGGAAAACTTTCACCAAATCGCCTCTTTTATAATCTAGTACGGACGTGTGTTTAATTAAGGTACTTATGAAAGAGGTGAAAGTATATATGTAACACATAGCAGTAAGAACCTGAATCCGTCGGTAGCGATCTCGCCCTCGCCCCAGAACTTGAAGTTCTTAGGGTGCGTGGCACCGATGACGTCGGAGAAGTGGGTCAGCCACAGGGTCTGCGTGGGGAAGTCTTTCGGATGGGTCTGTGGCGACCACAGGCCTTCGAACACCATCTGCAGTAAACAAATCATGTGACAAAATAATAAGTAACAAATTATGTACAGATGAAGTATAAAAAATAAACATGGTTTGTCGAGATTTTTCCTTTAAATCATTAATATTATTTAGAACGTCGTCAGATATATATAGGTAGTGCTATGACTACCAAGCATCTAGGTAACCTTTGGTCTTGCTATATCGACATGCGTGTATAACAAAAGTATAAAACTTGCTTGCATAACAAACCTTGTACTTGGCGTCGTCGCACGCGCAGCAGTCGGTCGCCTGGAGCGAAGTGTCCTCGCAGATCCGCTTCGTGAGCTGGCCGTCCTCCGCGAACCAGCGGCTCGAGTTCTCATACACCAATGCTCTAAAAATAGTTAGAGCAAAAAATGTTTCAGCTCAATAGATGTCGCTTGATTAGACTGGGGTGACGTTGCCTGCCAATTCTGTTGATTCTTTAAAAATAATTATTATTGCGAGGTCGGAAACAGAGAGATTGTCTGCACTGTCAAGTGTATGTTACCCCAACACTGCAACGTGGCGACCCACCCTGATGGTAAAAGAACCCTGGATAACTTACTTCATTCTCAATGTTTTGTAACCAAATCGTCGGTCGTTCGCCCAAATAATTTTTAATAATTTGTTACAAATTCTTTGCTTTCTCCTAAATGTTCTTATTCTTTATAAGTTTAGGTAGGTATAGTTCATTACTGACCTTATTAGCTTGAAAGTTTATGTTACACTCACTTCAAAAGGACGCATCCTGATCCAGTGGGAGGCGCCTTCCACATGACTTGCACCTCCGTTTTAGGTAGATCATCCGCCTCTATGACGGAGTTGGTGCACTCCTCGTCGAACTTGGAGAGCGTGTCCGCGAAGAGTTGGAACTGGCCCTGCTTGCTGGGTAGACGGGGCGCGGCCGGGTCAAGCGGGTCCACGATTATTTGGAACCTGTTGAACTGCTGGACCACATCGTGGGTGCGGGAACCCACCAGGGTCACTGAGGGGCAATGGGGAACAGAATGAGCACAAGTCAAAAACACCTACTCGGTCACAGCTGTGCACAACTTTTCTCTGCTAATTACAAATTTAATTAAAATTTTGTGCACTAGCTGACCCGAGACGTTGTCCTGTCTTAACTTTGATTATTGAATTCGATTTGTTCCGCTAAACTTGCAATTTTTTTATTTCTTAAGAATCTTCTGACAATACAACACCGCATAAAAAGAATAAGCGAATTCGTTACATACGTTCACGCGTGATGCGATGAGCAAGAAAATATAGATTCATTTTTATACATATAGATAACAAACCTTCTTGAAGAAATTCTCCAAACAATAGTAAAAACTAAATCACAATCCGTTTCGTAGTTTAGAAGAACTAAGCGGCCAAATATACAGACTCTAATAGCGACTTTGGTTTTTACTATTTAGAGATAAGGATTTCATAAGTCTTGGTCGGCAAGTGTATCACTGCCATAATAGTAGACATTATTTATTTCATTACCTATGTGTATTTTATGTAGTATTCTTCTTCCTATCTTTGCTTTGGGGTCAAGTCATGGACTACTGATAACCTAATTTTGAGTATATATAATTATGCATGCAGTGTTTACTTGATCGAAATTGGCGCAGTCAAAAATCAAAGACATAACAAAACAAGAAAAAACAAATCCCCTTTACTTAAGTTCCGTTGCAATATTACCCTTCATTTGCACTGATGAAACATTTGTACACTGATTTGTGATGTTGTCTCTATGTTGTGCAAAATATCTCTTTGTTTGATGGTTTGAATCAATGTTGTTAATTAAATTGTAGGCAATGTTTAATTTAAACAACCATGACATCATTCTCGGCCTCATTTATTAGATGTTTCATTCATTTATCGGGATCCGGATAGTGTTATGGAACATTTTGTGAACATCAATATCAATTTTGGTCTAAATAGATATATCTCTATACTGTTACCTAAATGCTTATGCTTAAATGTGAAATATGGACATCTAAATATATATAACTCACAGGTGACTGACTGACTGACTGACATAGTGATCTATCAACGCACAGCCCAAACCACTGGACCGATCGGGCTGAAATTTGGCATGCAGGTAGATGTTATGACGTAGGCATCCGCTAAGAAAGGATTTTGATTATTTCTACCCCCAAGGGGATAAAATAGGGGATGAATAATCCCGAAATTTTTGTTAAGTTAACTTCCACGCGGACGAAGTCGCGGGCACAGCTAGTTATATGATATGAACTAAATATGACTTACTTTATGTTATAACCAATTGTATGTATCAATTCCAGTAAAGGGCGGGGACATCCTTTTATCAACATTGCAGCCATGAGACTAAATTTCATAGAAATTAGCAACATGAATATCCCGCATCGCACAGTGATCTTTGTAAACACTGAATACATTTTACGCTACGATTTAAGGACTGGTCATATTTATTTCGGTTGTGGCAGTGAGCATTTTTTATTATACAAGATGTTTTAAGTAAGTACTTGACTTACAACCTCCGAATAGAGTGATTACCTAATTGATTGGCTCATTAACTATAAGCCTTTTATAAATATCATCAGTATCATCTCCTAATATAAATAATTATAGGTACATGGCCCTTTGTGTTCCCTTACCAACATATCTGTTCCCGGGCGCGTATCTCTCGACGTCGCCGTTGACAATGAGCCGGTAGAAGTTGTCCCCGGGCGACTTGGGCGCCGCGCCCGGCCCCGGGGTCAGCTCGCAGCCCCACGCCGCCGCCGCCAGCAGGCACACGCACAGCCACAGCATCGTATCTTCAGCCTCAGCCAGACACTCACATATGCAACTGGAGGAAATAACAATAATTGAAATTTTACAGGCATTGTTTGATCATGTTTTGCGATTTACATCAGAGAGTCTATGGTTCCAAATCGGTTAAATTTTAATGATTTATTCATAATTAAGGCATAATTAAGTACCTACTTAGGTAAGTATAGATATAATTATGAACCTTCTCAAGGTCAATAGGGCCTTTATATGAATGCCTGAATAAAATTATATTTATTGATTCAATGAAGTAGGTATTCTAAATTAAATAGTAAGTAATTAGTTTGGTAATTAACATTTACATTTATATAATTTTAACAACCAATGTAATTACCTACAGGTTATGTCGTCTCTTGTGAATTAAATATTGACAGGGTCAGTAGGACAATCTAAAGTCAGACATGTGGTTGGTACATAGAAATTAATAAGTTATAGTTTTTTCACGAGAATTTTCTTAATTCATAAATAAATGATGTGAGCTTACCACAGCTGATGTGAGCCAGTAGCGGAGTGCGGCGGTTATCAATCCGTCGCGAACTCTGCCTGATAAAGGGTCAAACGCGTCCCCGTCCCGAATGTCGCGCCAGATCTCTGCTCTCAAAACAACTTTTAATCACAATATTGGTAGAACAATATTCGGAGTTTATATACAAGATAACTAAAGTCAGTCGAAGTTATCAACTAATTTCCTATACCTATTGCAAAATGGTTTATAATTTAAAACAATCTTCTACCTATAATTAGTTGGATACAGTATGCTCGCGACTTTATAAAAATAAATAACGATAAATAGGACCTATCACCACACAAACACCAACGGTTTGTTCCAAAACTAACTAACTAACTCCTGCTACAATGACTGACTGCGGTTTACGATGAAGCCACTGTATTAAACGATCGTCAAATATTTGATGACAATTACCTATGTTTTAACTGCTGAAGCTATACCTATAACAAGCCCTCACTTCGGTCTCTTCACACGTGAGGAGTATAAAGTAGTATATATATATATTAGTTAGAAAACTACTTATATCTTCTAAAAAGTCACCTGATTAAGTAAGCATTATCTAAACTACACTAAATCTAGCATCGCCCTCGCCGCACTCTGAATGATAATAGACATTGCTGATTCCAATGACACAGGCGCTATATAGGTCGCCAGCCCTCTAGCCGCTAATATTGCAGCTTTTAACGTTATTGTTCTATCGCCTTGACACATTTGGCGCTACACATAGAGATTTACGAGTGTACTTGAGGTTTATTTGGCACTGAGAGCGTTGTACATGCTAAATAACATAAAGCAAGCTTCGTTTTGGCGTAAGCAGAAGCAGATAACAATCGCATTTTTTTAATGTAAATCCTAAAATCTACGATCTTTTAGGAATTACATTACCTATCACCTTTTTCTTGCAGGTGTAAGTTTCCTATACAGTCCTATGGTGGTCGTTTGCCATCACCAAGCTTGCGATGTTATTATGATCTGAGTACAAAGTGCAGCATTTTCCAGTATGAAGTAATATGCAGCACTTTTTACAGGCTAACCAACATCGTCTCTTCGGTTAGCCCAAAATTTCACCTGCTATAGTTTGTTACAGGTACTACTTAAGATTTTAATTTTGTTAACGCATAGCGATGCTGCCGACATGATTGTAGTACTGTTAATTAACTTACCTGGATAAGGTATTTTCATATATTTTCCAAAGAGTCTATCCAGAACACTCGTCACAAACGTACCTACTGCAAACTGAGACCTTTGCCGATAATTGTCAAAAAGTTCCGTCTAGCCGCTATACCAAAGGTGTAGTCAAAGTACACTAACCTCGCCTAGGTGTCCGGGCAGGGCGGGCGCGCGGCGCGGACAGGCTGCGCGGGCGCGGCGACAAGTGCCCGCTTCCTGCGCCGCTCATTACCCGCGCGTGCCGCATACCTGCGCCCACGCACGTGCTCTCGACCGGACATAACACCAGATTTTACTGTCTTGTCTCATTAATTGGACGCTTCCTATTGCAAAGTAGGGCTTGATTTCACGAAGATAGGCGGCCCTTTATAGCTGCTGTCACATGTCAGCAACGTTAGTGCCGCACGCGACGCAAGCTTCCAAATTTGCGAGGTTTTCACCGCGTGCGGTGCGTGCAGTGCGCTAACTAATAGCACATCATGTATAACTTAGTGCTATCATTTTAGGTGTCCCGTTGATATTTCCCCCGTACGTTCACCGATGGCCCACCCTTGACATATGTAGGTACATGCTTGCTTTTTTCACGAGCATGAATGTATATGAGAATAAAATCTCGATCTATGTGTGACAAACTTCGTTCCATCAGATCCCTAATGACATTACCAGAGTTTGTATTAATCTTATAAACAGACAAACCGTCCAGAGTCCTGACTCGATTAATTTAATATGGGTACAATTTGTATACTCACGCCATTAAAGTCAACCTAGCACATCGCCCTGATGTCCTAGACATTGCCCTCCTCAAGGGCATAACCTTACGGTTGCGCTCCTTGGAAGTTCTCCAAGAGCTCGACTCCGACCATCGTCCCGTTCTCATGCAGCTCGGACCTCCCCCTCCATCTTAACCGACCACGCGTTCTGTGATGGATTGGCAAAAGCTAAGTACTTCCTTAGCGGATGTCTCTTCTCCACACCTCGCTAACATCCCTGAACCCCTCACGTCCCCTCAGGACACGTCTCAGGCTGTAGATGCCTTCTCCAACCATCTCCAGTCGGCCATCAGCCACTCGTCTAAGCAGGTCGAGGTAGGTGACTCGCACCGCTTCGTCCTGCCGGACGATATCAAAGAACTGGTCCGAGCTAAGAATGCCTCCATCAGAGCTTACGATTCTTACCCCACCGAAGCTAACCGTGTTCGCATGCGCGCTTTACAGCGTGATGTAAAGCGTCGCATCGCCGAGCTTAGGAACGCGCGGTGGGGTGACCTTCTCGAAGGAATCTCTCCATCGCATCTAGCTTACTGGAAGTTGGCGAGAGCCTTAAAGTCCGACTCCATTGTCACAATGCCTCCTCTATTACGCCCTTCAGGTGACCCCCCTGCTTTCGATGACGACGAAAAGGCCGAGCTTCTAGCCTCCGCTCTCGAGAACCAGTGCTCCCCTAGCACCCAATCCTCTGATCCCGACCACCTGGAACTCGTTGATAGGGAAGTCGAGCGCAGGGTTTCCTTACCCCTCACTACCACTCTCACACCGGTAACCGAATCCGAGGTGAAGGACTTGATTAAAGGTCTCAATCCCAAAAAGGCCCCGGGCTCTGACGGCATTAGCAACAGAGTTCTCAAACTCTTACCCGCCCAACTTATCTGTCTCCTAGTAGCTATTTTCAATGCCGCTATGACGAATTGCATCTTTCCCAATGCGTGGAAGGAGGCAATAGTCATCGGCATTCATAAACCCGGTAAGCCCCGCAACGTCCCTGCGAGCTACCGTCCCATTAGCCTCCTCAAGGCCATTGCCAAACTCTATGAGCGCCTGCTATTAGCAAGACTCAAAGAGTATATCTTTTCAAATCATCTTCTCATAGACGAGCAGTTCGGCTTTCGGGCTGGCCACTCTTGTGTCCACCAAGTACACCGCATCACGGAGTACGTTCTCAAAGGTCTCAACTCCTCCCCCGGTCGCCCCCTATCCACGGGAGCTCTCTTCTTTGACGTCGCTAAGGCGTTTGACAAAGTCTGGCACAACGGCTTGATTTACAAGCTGTACCTCTTAGGCGTGCCGGACAGTCTCGTGCTCATCTTACGAGACTTCTTGTCAAACCGTACCTTTCGATATCGAGTCGAGGGCACGCTCTCCTCACCCCACCCCATCAGGGCAGGAGTCCCGCAGGGCTCCGTGCTCTCCCCCCTCTTGTACAGTCTGTACACCAATGACATTCCCCGCACGAACAATGTGCAACTCGCCCTTTACGCGGATGATACCGCGCTTTATTTCTCCCATCGTAACAAGGCTCAAATCACGCGCGTTCTCCAACGCGCTGTCAATTCTCTCGGAGAGTGGTTTAGGAAATGGCGAATAGAGGTGAACCCGGACAAAAGCGCAGCCGTGCTTTTTGCCAGGACCACCTCTCGACGCCCCTCCAAACGCCACACTCGCTCCAACTTAGGTACTGTCTCTTTGTACAAGCAGCCTATCCCTTGGTCCAAATCAGTTAAATATCTCGGGGTAACTCTTGATGGCTCCATGACCTTCGGTCCTCACATTAGAAACGTCCGCAATCGAGCCGCCTTTGTGCTCGGTCGCCTTCATTATCTCTTATGCAAGCGGAGTAAAATGTCCCTTAGAAATAAGGTGACACTATACAAAGCTTGCATACGCCCTATCATGTCTTATGCGAGCGTTGTGTTCGCTCACGCGGCCAACTCGCACATTAGTCGCCTCCAGGCCATTCAGTCCCGCTTCCTTCGCCAAGCCGTCGGAGCCCCGTGGTTCGTAAGGAACGTAGACCTTCATTCTGACTTACACCTCGATTCTATCCAGAAGCACTTCAAAATAGCGTCCGAACGCTATTTCAAGAAGGCTTCTGAACACACCAATGCCTTAATCGTCGCCGCCGCCGATTATGCACCTACACACGCGCCAGTTGCATGCCGCCGCAGGCCGCGGCATGTGTTGCTGGACCCCCCCGACCCACTCACCGCTCTCCTAGACTCAGATGTCGAGGAGAACGACACACGCACACTCCCCACCAGACACCGACCTCGCCGGCAAGGTCGACGAACCCCCGCTTCCGCTAGAAGGTGCGTCTACTTACCTAGACGCACCTTGGCACCCGACAAGCCCGCTGAGTTTCTTGCCGGATCTTCTCAGTCGAGGTCGCGTTCCGATCCGGTGGTAGATTTACCCTCGCCACCTCTCCTGGCAGCGGCCCAAGCCGAGGTCGTGTCCCTTGTGGCGCCCTTGAGCTAGCTGCCCCCCTGCCCCTCTGGCTGGAGCGCACTTGCGCTCGCCCTCTGTCCGGGTGAAGTTGTTATGGCCACTCTGGCCAACAACATATAGTCAATTCAAAAAAAAAAAAAAAAAAAAGCCATTAAAGTATTAGATAGGTACCTAATACCAATTACCTTTAACTTTAAAATATCTAATTGCTAGGTTTAATAAATATATTTTATTGTTATTTTAATTAATTTTTTATTTTGTTCTAGGTAATTCAAACTCAGTACTTCTCAACCGGATGCGCAGCGACATCTAACGGCAAGCACAGGTACTAAATTATTAACATCCTTACTATGCTCCTCAAGTCTACCAGTCTCGGAGGTTGGCTATTTTTGCTGAGTTACCTATTGATGCGTTTCGAAACTATTCACAAACATAATTATATAAACGATATATCTTTACAACTGTGATCTTTACAACCTTTTTTTAATAGGTTTCTGTTTTAAAATGGTAACGTTTCAAATAACTAATATGGATTAACAAGTTGGTAAATGCGTGTAAAAATGATTGCACGGCGACTCGCCTCTATTAACCCAGTTAATTAACTGCGCACTTCTCGTCGTGGACTCAATCACTGTAAATCATTTCAGTATTATGTAACAGATTGTTACAGCAAAATTGTTCATCAATTCTTCTAGGAAACTCGAGTAGATGTAGGTACCGCGTTTATTGGGTATCTTCGGTGACAGTCCTAGTAGATAAACCATACACACACACTAAATCTATTTTCAATAGTCACAAGGCCATTGGTATGCCACCATGCATCCTCAAACTTCTGTAGGTAAGTGTGTGCTGCAGTACCAACCATAATTTAACATAAATAAGAACCATATTTGTGTAAAATGTCTGAAATTGTCTGTTGTATTTTAGTACAATTGTATTGAGAGTATTTTAGTAAAACAAAACATTGCTTGCAATCATTTAATTCAGTCATATTAAACAAGTTTATACACATCACACATCATTATAACTTAAATATAACTAGATTCCTTTAAGACATAGCACAGTCGATATTTAGATATTTAACGATCCAATTGCAAAAATATGGCAGACTACTTTTACCTAGAAAATTTAGGATTTATGCCCTGACATACTACGCGTGCTAAGTACAATACGAACCGACTCAGGTCCGTATTAATAAATATATCTCAAGTCTGAGAGCGATCTTGAGTACGCTTTGACATGTCATTTTGTCACAGACATTTCCAAGATTGCTCTCACACTTGAGATCGGTTTATTAATACGGGCCTAAGTAATCGCTTTAGTCTCAACGTACAAACTGTTCAACTTGTTATAATTATTATTGAACCTAGCATTTCATTTAATGTTCGTCACATTTAAATCAACGGGACACGTCACATTCAAATCCTTCCTTTGTTTGAGGTTTCCGATTGTCTATTGAAATGTTACAATTTTGCCGCGGACTATAATACTGCTACGTAAAACAGAATATAATAGCTCTTTGCAATTGAGTCATTTAAATCGAATCCTTTAGATCTCAAATACTTAACTATTATTATAAAATTAAGTTTATAATTTTAATAGGAATTATATAATTTAATATGTTGGAATAATTAGGAATGTCATTTCGGAAGCGAGACACAAGTCTGTTCGAAGTCCATTCGCATATTATTATGTAATACTCAGGCACACTCTATTCAAATCCAGTACATCTGCTTACATTACTTATATTATAACATATTTATTAACTTGTCTGTTTGCCTTCAGAAAATATTCGTCATTCGTTTGAGAGATTTGAGTAAATTCATTAGGTGCTACAAACAAAAACGAGTAGAAGAGAACCAACTTGCCTAATGCATAGTTGTGCATTCATTAAAAAATAAGTTTTTTGTTACATGTATTATTACCTACGTACAATTAGGCCCTAAGTGAATGACTAGAATGTGTTATAGTATAATAGTATGAGATCAGTAATTCATACGGGCAGCATATCCACTTATTTCCATACGTATGTTCAATCGAGTTAATTTTAGATATGTATAAAGCGACTAGGTAAAGATCATGTAAACACTAGATAATTACGTTCAGTAAATATTTACTCGTAGACAATTTAATCCATTTACAGAGCATTTCTCAGAAGAAGTGCCTTTGTAAATCGATTATAACTACATATAGGGTTTAAATTCTAGATAATTACAAAATGCACACACACCTTTGCCGATCATCAACTTATGACGATAAATACTTACTAATCAATTAAAGTTTTAAGGGTATAAAAGTGTGATTCAAATAATATTTGCTTTGGAACACTCAACCCTTCGTCTCCTATACTAAGCTTAAACGTAATTTTAAAAGGCTCCTCATCAACTTACGTTCCTGACATAATCTAAAACTATTAAGTTATTCCGTTGATAGTGTTACATTAACTAAACTAAATTAAGATGCAAACTGAATCGTAAATAGCCCAGTTGTTAGATGGGCCAGCCACGCCAGAGGTTCCAGCTTCGATGCCCATTCTGGTCTTTAAACTGGTCATGTGAGCACGCTTCAAGCACAATAATTTAATTTTGTTGTAAGAGCTGATCTTCAGACTAACACACCAAATGTACAGTCTCAAACTAATCAGCAATTGTCCTATGGGTACCGTACCAAGGCACCCAGTGACACCCAGACCAGACCAGGGCTAATAACGAAGAGACCATTTCCAAAATTTGCCCGGGCCGGATTCAAACCGGCAACCACCTGGTGCAGTTAGTAGCCACAACAAATGCGGCGTAGTAATATAGTAATAACTTGAAACCATTATAATAGTTTTTGAAAAATGTATATTTTTCAAATCCTCTACGAATGTGAAGAACGAAAGATTAATTACAAACTAATTTGTGTTCAACAGAATATTGATATTATGTTCATACAAACATACACGATTAACTAGATATTAATTATTAAAAATATATAATATCACGCAACACACGCACGCACGACACCGATGTATTATAATTAACTTGTACGATCTGATTATAAGGCAGTGGATACACCCTCGCAGGAGTATGGGATGCCTACTGATACACATTATATATATAATTAAATTGTATACACAATACAAATATGAAATAACCGCGAACAAAGTAGCTCGCTAGTACTTATGTAGTTAATATTCGTCGCCACATCCACATCTACAGGGTTCAACTAAAAATTACATGCAATGGCATATGACAAAACAAATATATGATTAATTTTTAAAATATATGTGCTGTTCTATGACTTACCGAGGCTCTGATTATAATTCTGTCCGCATTATGTATCTTCAATAATAATAAATGTCATCTTATTATAAAACCATTTCAGTGTTACGATAGCTATTTCTATCCGACCTATGTCATTTATTGCTGTCCTCTTCATTAGAGTATAAAGTGAGGGTGTTAGAGTAAGTAAGGTATATATTACAGGGTACATAGACTGTGCACCTCCCCGCCCCCGCCTGGAACAGTAGGTTTCAAAACGTCAGCACTGGCTCCTCGCGGTGGTCCAGAATATCTGAAATGTAGGGAAGTTTTAGTAACTTATACTCGTTATTATTGTATAAATATAAAAAAAAAACTGGGCCCAATGTTCAACGTAGGTAGGTAGGTAGGTATTCTGGTATCCAGAACCAGTCATCTGCCTCAAACGATGAGGTTCTGTTTGGCGGATAGATTTAAGTAGCGACGCCTCACGAAATAATCATAGATAAACCTAGAAATAATATTGCTAATATGAATTATTGGGCGCTAATCTTCGATATATATTCAAATTCAAATCGTTTTTGTTTAGGCCTACAGGGGCACTTACAAATAGACAATTTTACGTATGTATTTTTTTTCTTATATCTACAACCGGATCGGAACGCAACCTCGACTGAGAAGATGCGGCAAGAAACTCAGCGGGCTTGTCTTTTTACATGTCAATTTTTTTTATCGCCAGTTGCTTATAATCAATAATTACAAAGGGTAGTAGTAGTATTAAAAATGAATGTTTGTCTGTATGTCCTTTATAGAATCTTAAACTATGCATTCGATCATGTCATGATCTTCAGCAAAGTGTTGTGCATGAGCCCACAAAGGTTTCTGTGTTGGTAGGACAAAAGTTTTATTTTCTCAGACTCAGTTTCCTAGAATGATGACTAATATCGCGGGTGGTGTTCGGCGTAGAATGCGGCCGTTACAAATACTTGGATTTTCATAATTATGACCCTAGTACGTTTCGGCCACTGTACGATACGGTGGCGGCATCTGACCTTTAGCGATGGTCCACCAGGGCAGCGTGATGTAGGTGAGGTACGCGTTGAGCGGCGTGGACTGCTGCCGCTTGCCCTCCTTCCACAGGTGGAAGGTCTGCGTGAAGCCGCGCATCGCCCACAGCGGGTTGTACGCGCCGTCGTCCAGCTCTGGAACGGAACACAAGGGATGGGTCGGGACCAATCGGGACGGCCGACGCGAACCGGCGGCACTCGGGCCCGAGAAGGGAGCCGGCGCGGGCGGGGGATATCTGAAATCTTACTATTATAACTCCGGTCGATCGGTTCGAATCGCACGTCCGTCGGCAAAAGCTAGAAGCGGAGAATCCTACCGCCGAGTTTCCTGCGGGGCACGTCGCACCAGTAGTATATGTCGGTGCCGTCGGGCGTGGTGCGGCGCGGCGGCAGGCGCGCGCGCCGGAACAGCGCCGCGCCCACGCCGCCCGCGCGCGGCAGCGTCACGTACGCGCGCGCGCCGCCCCCGCCGCGCGCCGCGTCGCCCGCGTCGCCCGCGTCGCCCGCCTCGTTGCCGTTCGCGCCGCGCCCCGCCGCGTTGTCGTCGGGCGGGGCGCGCCGGCGCCGGCTCGGCAGCTCCTCCTCCCCGCGCACCGCGTCGCGCCCGCCCCGCTCGAGCCCCACCGTGACGTTCCGGCACGCGTCGAGCGTCGCGGCGCCGTCGTACTCGGCGGCGTCCGTGGCGAGTTCGCACTCGTCGGTGGTGCGCGGCGCGCGCTGCGGCAGCGGGCGCAGCGGCGGCGCGCGGGACGGGGGCGCGGCGCGGGGCGTGGACGCGGGGACGGGACGGGCGCGGCGCGTGACGGTGGCGAGGCAGGCGGGCGACGACACGTCGGGCGCGGCGCGCGCGCGGCACACGGCCCGCATGGCGGCGCAGCGCACGCGCACGGAGGAAGCCTGACACCCGCGCCGCCGCTCTACGGACAACCACCAACCGGTTTACAAACCCGACCACGCCGCGGTACGACTCCTCGAAATATAGTCGCGCGTTCCCCTCGCGCTGGGAACCGAGCCGTGTCGAGCCTCCCTCCGGGGAGAGCCGCAGCGGCCGCCGGGACGTGTCGCGGTTCCCGCCGCGAACAATTACGCGATCCCGACGTTTCGGGCGACATTCGACTGCGGTCACCGCGATCTAGCGAGCTTTACGAACGATTTATAGTTAGGTTAGGTACAGGTCGTGAGTCGGACGGCTGGCTTCCTCCGAGCGAGCCGCGGCCGGCGGCGGGCCGGCGACGCGGCGGCGACGCGGCGGCAACGCGGCGTGCGCAAAGCGAGCGCGATAACGCACACAATGGGCACTCAATGTTGTATCAAACCACGGAAAGCGTGCCGTGAAACGCTTAAACAATAGTTAACGCACCGAAGCATATTCATAAAACAATAATTACATAACAGATAGTGAAGCTACTTTATCGCGGTATGATAATATAGGCACTCTATAAATTGTTATCAACGAGATCAACTTTGATAAAGTTCAAACGCCACCTCGGATTGTTGCCAAACACAATAGTTACGTCACGTGTATCAGCGCATTATTTCCGTATTTTAGCAAATTCACAGAGTGAGAACTTCGAAATAAACAACGTATGGAGTCTCTCCGCCACATGTCCAAAGGAGGAAGGAACTCCAAACATTATATTTTTTTAAAGCTGGTTATTTTCTTCTTTTCTTATATGCGTTTTTATGCGTAACTTAGGAACAATAATTCAAATTGACTCCAACAATTGTCCTTGTTGGCTGACTTATAAACAAAATACAATAATATATTTTCCCCCAAAGTATACAGAATTATTCATAGATAGTTTAATAATTCAACACGCCTAAGCGGCCGCGTCAATCAACATCAAGCATTAACTTGAGCTTGGCGAGTCAATGACTCCAGGCGCACTTTCAAGCCAATGTCAGACTAATTTATACAATTTAGCTCCATTAAGGGCACCCGTCGGCATCAATGGAATTCTAATATAATGTTTACGATGTATTTAGAGTGCGCGGGGCTCGTCACACGGCGCTCGCGCCGCGCCGCGCCGCGCCGCGCCGCGCCGCGCCGGTGTGAACATGTATTTGAAAATGATCGGATATAACTGACCTAACCTCGGGTTCATTGCGGATTCTTAGTTTCAGGAAAAATTCAATACGATTTACAATCGATTTGTAATAGCATTACGTATCAGTGAATTCTTTAATATGGAGTTTATCGGGAATAAGAGATATAGAGAGAATAATGTCATACTAAGCACTTTTGTTCTGAAATTCACTTAAAGCCATTCATAATTCATTTATTTATAAGTATAGATGTGAATATGGCAATTTTAAATGAAGAAAATGTCTATAAATCAGAGGACCAATCCGATTTCAGGAATAAACTTTAATAAACTGAAGTGAGCTAAAACAGATAGAAATATACCACTTCTGGCACATTTTAATGTTATTTTCCATTATTCAAAAAAGCGACATTTGTTTATGTCATTTACTCTAATTATGACCCAGAGCTATTATAAGATGTGCGCACATCTTTAAATATTTAGACCACTCAAAAGCACAAGTCGCTTATTTTTTGTCATAGCTACGTGACATAAAAAGATAGAACAACACAATGTAAACATGCAACAATAGCACGGCGAACTAGAGGTTAAATGACGACTAACCTGTTGTCACATTAGTGATGCCTTCGATGATTTAACTCTTCAAGTTAATCAGCTTTCTCTTCTAAATATACATAATAGGGACTGTACTAACCTGTGCACAAGATTCTCCCTTCTGTTAAAGCTGCGCTCGCCTAGATGTATGTATGTGGTGTCGGTCTCAACATTCAGGCCGGCACTATTCGGTAAGCGCGGGCAACATTAATCGAATATAATATATTATGTAAACGCATGGACCGAAAAGCCGGCCGGGGCGATCGAATGTGCCGACCTGAATATTTACAGTGGCACCCTCAGAGGACTTTCAAGGAATTAGCACCCTAGGTCTGCCTAATATCTCTGCCAGAGTTCTTATAAATTAACAAAATATGGGCTACTGTATGGAAGTCAGTCGCTCACGTCGCTTTTTCAGGTGACATGAGCTTTATAATCGACATGAATAAGTGAGGCTGTTCTCAGAGCCGGCACCGCCGCCAGTGCGTTACTTGGCGCGCAACAGCTCAGTGCCTGCGCGGCGCCGCGGCTCACCGTCGCGCAGGTCGCCGGCCTCCACCTCGGCGAGGCCGCCGACGAGCGAGTCCAGGCCCTCGTTCTCGGAGCGGCTCTTGTCGCGCGCGTCGCGCGTGCGCCAGCCGCCGCGCGCGAACATGTTGATGTTCGCGCTCGGGTCGCTCAGCCGCCGCTGGAAACAACGATTCACCGTTCATACATCTCTAAACAGTATAAAAAGTCGCTTTCCGCGTATGTCCGCTTTTAATTTTGCAACGGAATTTGATACAGTTTTCACTATTTTAAGAGAAATTCTTACAGTATGTTTATATGTACATATCATAAATTCAAATTATTATTATTTATTTTATTTTATTTTACATGGAAAGTAAACTGCAGCTTAATGATATAGTGGCTCCATGAGAATAAACGTCAGGAACCTTGATCAGATTTCACTTTTAGTAAGCACAAAGATATTGTATCGTATAAGGAAATAAGAAACGATACGGCCAGTATAAGTTGGCCATATCATGAATTGGCAATATTTCTTGAAATGGTTGTACAGATCATGGAGCGTCCGATTCACGATCCTGTATGTTGTGCGTCCACATTTCACTATGACACTTCGGTGTCAATGTGATAAAGAGCGAGCTTACTGCCATAAAACCCACCGGGAACCCGGGAACCCTCCCCTAAATGCGAGCGAGATATGGACATTCCAGGCTACAGTCAACCGCTAGCCTAGTATAGGTAGGCGAACCTCCAACGTCATTTAAAAGTATATTTTTTTCTATAACAATGTGATATCAATGCTGTTTTCTGCTATAGAGCGACTACTTTGAACCAAATCATTTGGAGAGCTAGGTTGTTAAATTTTCGCGGTTAACGTAGGTACACCCACAGTGGCCACATCAGCACGCTATGTTGGGAATGACAAAGTATTGTGGAATTACATTGATAGATATGAGTAACCTTGTCCAGTAACGGCCTCCGCCATTATGACCAGTTACTGATGGTATTTTATTGAAGGTCATGACATCATCGCGATCACCATCAATCCGAATTCCGCTCTTGTTCGCTTGCTATTTACGATTTGTCATTCCTGGCTCGTGTGGTGTAGGTTAAAATAGCATCGACCACGGAAATGTAGCGTGTGGGGCGGCCAGCGACCGGCAGGAGTAATGACCTGCAGTAAGTGGGGGGCAAAAACTGGACGCAGCGAGCTGGAGGGCGAGCTAAGCGGGGCGTACGGGCAGCAGCGGTGGCGCCTCACCTGGTGGCGGTACATGAACATCTCCTCGGGGTCGTCGTCCCAGTCGCTGTCCCACATGTCGGTGGCGGCCAGCCCGGGCTCGGAGGTGGGCGTGTCGAGGCCGGCGGCGCGCGGCCGCGACACCGCCATCTCGGCGTGCCCCTTGCCGCTGGGGCCCTTCATGCGCACGAACTCGCACCGCGCCGCCGCCTTGCCGCCCAGCAGACCGAACGACATGCGCTGCGCCACTTTCGTGGAAAGCGATGTTTGCTGAGAATTCAATACAACATATATGTAAAGAACAACGATGTAGATGCACATGTGACAACTACAGTGAGACCTTTTTCCCCGGAATTTTGGTACAATGTTATCGGCGTATCTACCTTTCTTATCATGGCATGGTAGGTTTAGGGAAGAACAAAAACAGTGGGCGACAATAATTATCTGCTGACTGTCTGTAGTCCTTTGTTTTTTCAATATTGCAGGCCTTCATTCGTAATTTAATCAAGGCAAGAAATAAGAAACCTTTAGCTATTATTTTATAATAGTAAACCAATTCAAGCCGTAAACTCTTTGTCTTTTTAAATGATCTTATCACATTCAAATACATAAAAACAAAGATAGTGTTATCTGAACATTTTTCCTTTGTTTCGTCACAGAACAATCTGTCGGATGGAGGACAGTCATATGACAGACAATATGCCGGGTTCAGTTCAGTGTACACAATACAATGATGCGTTACGTACGATACTCTACAATCTATAACAAATAAAGTATTGCCTAATAAATGAAGACTTTACAATAATACAAATAGCATTAATGTTTCCGAAAAAAATATCAATCTAAGACTTTTCTTCATTTGGTAGTAGTGGGATAACTTGTATATTGTCCGCTTGTAAATGTATGGAACTAAACTGGTCGCAGCGAGATATATCGAAACCCATTTTTATTCCGGTCAAGAGTTACAATAAAGCTCGAAACTCGGTCAATGTAAGCGGAGTCGAGACAACTGACGTCGTGTTCCATTACTACGAGTAGGTAGATGTGGGGCGGCGCGGCCGACTGGCACTGAGATCATCCGACCAACGTATATGGATCTATCTAATACATCACTCTAAATCCATATGCGGAATTGCAGTAGGTACACATTAGACTCGCCAGTACAGGATCGCCAGCCGAAATATAACAGCTCGCGACTGTTACAACGCTTATTTATTTAAGGATTTTATCTTAAAAAGCCACTACAGTGGATTTTGTTGTGATGCCCCTTGTGGCCATCTCAGCGTAGGCACTTCGTCATCTATTTAGTATTGTTACGAAATAGTTATTCCCAAGTCAGAGCATTCAACACGTTGTCCGTGGCACTGATGAGGTCGCAGAGGCCTTCTCGTGTATCGCCTCGGTAATAACGAGCTAAATATGTATGTCTAAGTAATTCCGGCTTAGCCGACCTCGCCGTCGGTGCCGGAGCCACTAATGTCCGCACATATTCGTATGTAACGTTATCGCCGAAATTCCACACGCTTTGTTAAACCAGTTTGTTGATAGATCACTCGCTACTAATTCAAACTAGAGACCGAGTACCGATTGTAGCCGATTTTTTAGATTAGATAGAATCGACTAAAATATATTTAAGTAAAGCATGTAATTTAATTAGATAAACGTTCTCATATCGTTTTGTATGGCACGTACCTAGATAATTGATATGACAAAATAAGTACCCATTACAAAATTACACACAGGAAATAACTAATTCGGGGTTACACAATATACGTGCCTATCTGCTCAACGTTAGATGCAACCAATGCAACAGATATAACATAACATTGTGTAAATGAGAGAACCCCTGTATTCAGGTCTGACTAGTGCCTACTAAAAAATCATAAACCTGACTCTAAACCAGAAAATGAGAAATTAAACATCCGATGAATCTCATAAGAAACGGAATCGAATTTCTTTCATCGTCCTGCTCTGATGCGAGCTAATAAAATAAACACGATAAAATTAGTTCTCGAGTCTCGATACCGCAGACACTTCATCAGTCAGGGAGAAGGGAATTGTCTACTTGCGCCAATATCTATAGCCAGCAATTTGTCTCGAGCCGCAAACCACGTCGTTTGTTTGTTTACCTTTCATTAACAGAAACAGCTGGACCGAATCCAAATATTATTATTATGACAGGTCGGCATCGAGGATCACCATGAGTTGAATGTGTAACCGATCCGCGAGGTGAACAACGATCGTGGGTGCAAACAACTCGGGTCTTTAACCCTGGAATATGGAGCGACCTACTTGACGACCCAGTTTCTTTTTCAGATTTATGATTAATCGATCTGTCCCCGTCGTCTTTACTTCATAGGCGATGAGTAAGACATTTTATTTTACTAGATTTTAAATACAGGGTCATGTCACATCTGCTCGTGCCGAATGCTTTATGGGCGTAACTAAACATATAGTGGGCCTCAAGCAGCGGAAATGTGCACACAGACACAGGCCCTGGGCATACTCAGACGATTGAACTTTAGAAGTTATAGAACAGAGCAAGTGTATACATTTGTCATATGATTGGTTGACCAATCACATTGGTTCCTGATGTCACCGGAGTGACGGCTGGCGACAAGTATATAGATGAGTACCCGCGAGAGGGCGCCCCTTTTGTCGCCCTATAGCCGCCAGCCGTCGCGTCGGCGCGTCCCGTAGCCTCGTAATTCGTATGCCTTTGATATCAGGGCTGCCAAGGAAACCACAATAAAAATGTAGAAGCCTAAGGCATTTAAATGTGAAGAACAGTCTGAGCCATGTCAATCTCAATAGTCAAACGCTAGAATATTATGATTCGGTGCGCGATACACAGCTTGCACGCTATATGAAAATATGGGGATTCCTCTATCAGCGATTTGAAGTCTTGGATCTGTTTCAGGAATGCCTTTTTAGATAACTCAAATGAATCATCACGCATCACGTGGCTGACGTTATTGCATAAATGTTTGGCCATATGAAGAGTCTTAAATCTTAATATTGCCCGCTATAGGGGACGATATATTTCAGACGGAACAGTTATGATATTGACTATCCTACTACTCCTAGCCTAGTGTCGCGCGCCAGTGATTCCCGATTCAGGGGTCTGGATGCCCTGCGCGTGGGGCGGCGGGGGGGTGGGGCGGCGCGGCGGGGGGGGTGGCGCGCTGACGTCAGTGCATCGATACCATCGCCCCGCGACTGGGGCACCACTACACACCCTCTCCCAACGACACTCAAGTTATAACGAATTGCCTTTGGTTTCTGAATGAGAGCACCGATTGCATGCAGTGCATACATTACAGGAAATTTGTGTCTACATTGCGGGCTTATGAGCGAAACGACATATTATTCTTTAGACACTGCAACTGAGCGGACTATTTCAACTTGTAGTATGCTCAAGTGAGTAGGGTAAAGGTCGCTGGGGGTATCGACCTACAGAGCTGTTTTAGCTTTGACCTATTTACTATAAACGCTTCAGAGACTAGAATTGAAAAGTTCACATTGGCAGATAATGAGACAAACAGATCCCAATTATGTTGTCGTCACATCTCGAATAAACTAAATACGCAACAAAAAATTATGTCTCGTTCATACGTTACGACCGTGAAAGGGACGGCAATATTGTTCCTTTAGTGAAGTTAGGTGGGTGCATCTGAGGAATCAGCACTCTAACTATACCACGGCCAACGAGAAGCGATACACAAATGTATAGATTAATTTATTAAATAAGTTGTTTTCAACGACACCGCTTTTTTTATTTCTTATTACGGTTTTTGTCAAAGAATTAACCACGAATTTATAAAGTGGACGACCAAATGATGAGCCCAGGGCGACCGACTTGAAGTCAAAAAAATATTAAAATTTCGTATCGGTTCTCGTTAGGTATGGTATAGGTACAAGTATGCTCCTGGCACTGAATGACCACGCGACTCGGTCAAACACATATTGGTGCATATAATAATCGTAACGTCCATAAGACATCGGTCGTTATTGTGTTAGCCGCACAAAGCGTTAGCATGCATATTATCATTAAAGATGCATTATATAATGTCGACTGGGCAGGGCTGGCACGACGCGGCGCGGCGGCGACTCTACGGGAAAGGTGATCCTTCCGGTGTGTAACGACGCCCGCTGCCGTCATTCCACACGCAGCTTAACGGACTCGCCTGTGACGGTATGCACCTGTTATTCGTGTCGTAGAGTACTTGATTTTTTAAGGTACCGTACCTCAAAAGAAAAAAATCTGAACCCTTATAGGATCACTTTGTTTTTCGTCCGTCTGTATGTCCGTCTGTCAAGCAAGCCCCGTTTTCTTAGGAACGGGTAGAGTTATCAAGTTGAAATTAATATCAATTATTAAATGATAAGGTTTGATGAGGTGTATAAAAGTCAACGCAATCAAAAGATACGGTAATTTATGTCACATACATATTTAGAGATACTCCTCACAAACTCACTCGTCAAAACCAAACCAGGCAAAGCCCAAACAGTTGGTGTGGTCGTGTGTAACTGTGTTAATCCTTTTATTTATAAAATTAAGAACTGTTTTCAAGTGTTGTGCGTGTAGACATGCACTTGGCCGGTTTATCTCCTTTTTATTAAAGTAGGGTTTGAGTATTCAGCTTTAAAGCATCAAGATACGTTTGTTTTACTGTTAAACGCCCCTAGAATGCGATCGCTATTATAGGTACTTGATCAAACCCTTGCAATTCACTCTTAAAATGCTTATACTAAGTATATTTCCACAGAACTTTGATGGTTAAAAATTAGTTTCATTTCGAATATTCTAGTGCGTGACGCTTACAGCAGTTAAGGTAGATCTGCTATTATTGAAAAAACAAAGTATATATAAAGCAGGATATCCGGCCGGTAGGTTGGTTGATTTCATATCGAATGTCGGTTCATAATAACTATTATTGATTGCACGGGCCGCACCGATATAAAAGGCACCTAATACATTATGTTTATCCTTGTCATTGTTATGTATTTAAGTTGGACAGGTAAATAATAGGGTTTGTTTTGTATTTTAAACAACGTTTCCTACCACGTGTAATACAGTCGCTGCACGCTTACATTAGAAGATTGTGTTAGGGACACGGGTATTTTAATTCAGTAAGCCCAAACATAGATTAAGTTTGTGCTAAAACCTATCACAGCAGGAAACAATTGTAAACGATGGAGGAAGACCTTCGTTAAAACAAGTGACTTAATAATAAATTAGCATTAGTAGGTAAAATATATACGTTATTTATCAACTTGAACATGAGCCTAACACTACTAAACCATCATATATTAATTGTATTTAATAATAAAAACTATTAACATAGGTACACTAAAGAATAGAACTAAATAATATAAGACTTCTGAATGTTCCTGCTTTCATGTTCAGGCGAGGTTGACGCGGGGCGTGCTTATTACCGCGATTTACGAGCGCGACACGGCGACGCGACACGGCGACATGGCGACATGACAATGGCGTGACGTCACGTCGATAAATCCGCATATCGCCCCACCGATAGACGAGTACGAATGACGTTGGAACTTGGACCTGTTGTCATACGCACCAGTCACTAATACCACGGTTATGGATGCCCAACACATCCAATTTCAAAGCGATGAAATCATAGGGTATTGTTCTTACTTCTTTCTTTCAACAATAATGCAAAAATATGTTCCAACATATAGTTGACAAAGCGATCCAAATAACAGTGCTGTTAACAAACTGGCGCCTCGATTTCCGTTCCAATAACCGGGCGAAGGATGAGTAACAAAACACAAAGAAATACGAATTAATTACTTGAGCCGCACCTGTGCGCTTTATACTACTCGTATTAATCAGGCTTGTACTTAGACTGAGCAGGCAAGTTGCAAGCAGTGTCAAATGTCTGTGACATCACATAGTTCAGGTGCAGGTGTACCCAGCCTCGTGCCCCGGATACGGGCGACGAAGGATCTGATTCAATTACCCAGTCACATTCTACATAACACCATACCTGTGCCAATGTGCGCACACCGGACGGGAAATGCCCGCGCGTTTAACCTTTGCTTTGACACAATTAATTTACCTGCAGCTTTATTACGTCAGCTGAACTAAAAAAAGAAACTGCGATCTCCAGTTAAAGAAGTGGTAAATTCTCTTATATACTATCCATTTTGGTAGGTTCGGACTCCGGGTCTATAAAGCCATTATGATTGGCTATTCATTAATTAAGGCTAAAGCGCCCATCTAGCCCGCAAAGTTCAAATTTTTTGAGGTTTATTAGAAATTTTTCAAAATCTGACAATAATAAAAGGCACGTTTTGTAATTCGCGAAAAAGACCGTGTGCAGTGCATTTATTAATATATCCAACTTACTCTAAAACATTTCAAGAACGACAGCTATCCAGATAATCTGGCAATTTTTGTATATTTAGTGATTTACTAGTATCATATCCACCGTGATAATATTTAGAGTAAAATAAATGTATTAATAAACGCACTGCATACTGTGTTTGTCGCAAATCACAAAATGTTGTCTTAAATGTTTTCAGATTTTGGATACCTATAAAAATACTCGAAAATTTTGAATTTCGCGGGCTAGACAGGCGCCTTCACCTTAAAGCACATTTATTTTTATCAGCATCTAAATGTCACGCCTCGTATCACGAATGGGATCACATAACTTACATCTGACGGGCTCTTAATGTAAATGAGCTATTAGCAACATAATTTGGAAATGGCACCGACGACTCGTATTCAGCTTGGCAACGTCCCGTATCAAATTCCTGACGCTGATGCACTAACAGACTCTCCACCAAGTCAAGATGGAGTTTAGTCCCGTCGGCCTCTTCTATTAACAAACTACGCATATGGTTCGCTAGCCGAGGGTCGGGTCCTCCCAAATTCAGAAAGGCATTGTCAAGTACTTTTTGTCAAAGTATCAGTTGAAGGCAACTCACCCTGGAGTCGTAGACCCTGGTGAGTATGTCGTACCGGATGGAGCCGAGGAAGATGACGGCCTGCGCGGCGCACCCGCGGCCGCGCGCCACCAGCTCCACGCACACCATCTCGCCGTCGCGCACCACGATGTCGCAGAACACCTGCACACACACACACTACATCTTTAAATGTTTGCTAATTAGATAGATAGATAGATTAGTTTAACATCTCATTATTTTTCCACCCAATGAACTTGTATTATTTCACTATAGCAGCAAAATAATAAAACAATTTAAGTCCGCATCGCAACCATAAGAATCGAATGTAATATCTGTAATTACAATCTCAAGGCTTACAGATTTTAAACACGACCGGTTCTGTTAAATTATAGTCCATTCTTAATCTGGTTTGGTTGTAGATATTACTAATTATCACCGGATTTTGACAGTTAAGCATGTTTTTAGGTAAATCTAAGTTAAATACTAGTTTCTGCCCGCGACTTCGTCCGCGTAGACTTAAGCCAAGTATTCTATGTGTTAATCCAGGTTATAAACTATCTGTGTTCCAAATTTCATCCAAATCTGGTCAGTAGTTTTTGCGTGAAAGAGTAACGAACATACATCCACACTCACAAACTTTCGCATTTATAATATTAGTAGGATGGCTGATCAAACTGTCACGTAGCCCAAAGGCAATTAATCCCCCTTGCGTGGCCTTATGCTTGAAGATATTACAACTTTTTTGTATATCTAAGGTCTTATCAGTCACGCTACAGCAACATGATAGATATGTTAGCCAAGGAATGTCATCAATACTTTAAATTAGCTTAATGATATGATATCTCAATCCATTAATGCAACTCATCTGAAATTCATTCCTTAAATCAATAGCTAGAGCATCCGCTTTAATTTCACAACTCACTTAACATAAATATATAGGTATATGGTATTCTTACTTCTACAGTCTACACAGACAACTTATCGCCGCATTCGATCATGATAAATATGAAAAGCGATAATAAAAACCATTATCAAATGTATACCGACCTCAGGCTCCAGCCATTTCACATCGACGTACGTGTGATAAGATAAGAGGAAATAACACTTGTTTTCAAAGTTTTATCAGGATTTTTTTGGTTTGGCACTTTATAGAATGCATCTTCAATGCAACTGCTATAATTGTGATTTCATCAGCCTCTCTAGGAGTGCGTTCCTTTCCTAGGGTTCCAACAATGGTGATGATTCCGTTAGTACATAAGTTTGGCTAATCTAACAGTGTCGTCATCCTTGTCATGGACATAATGTATGAGCAAGACAGCAATATTCATGATTTGTCGACAACAGAGTTGGCATCGTTACGCACTGCAGATTTATTCTATCCCTTAGTGGGGAGCTCACTTGTCTGAGGTCAGGATTATTATATAATTCGTCAATTTGTGAGTGTAGGTACCTAACCCGTGGCGGCGCGGCGCGGCGCGTCGCGGTGACAGCCACATTTATTACCAGCTACGTACTTATATCCTTGTTTATCGATTTAGGTTTACCGGCTTGATACAACCGCCTATGTATGGATTAGTTTTTAGATAAGCTAGAATAAAAATATTGTTTATTAAAATCAGTCAAAATATCATCAAGCCTCAAGTCTTATTACGTGCCTATATATTATGTAGGTAAGTATGTAGTCATATTTAAAATAATCGATGAGGTAAATAAATACCTTATATAAAACTAAATAACAATTTATTCTAATTATCCTGTTGAATTACTATAAACAAATAGTGAGGTACCTACAAAAGCCTACAATGAATTAAAATATTACCTACAGGTCGTTGTTTTTTGACATGCCTACCTATCATTCAATGTGTTATAAGTACTTACTAGTAGGTACATGTAGAACGACAAAATATTTCGATTGACTATCCCGTATTGCTGAAGCTATTCATAACACTGAACTGTGCCGTCCGTGACGCCGATGACGTCATGCCGATCGATTAGTAGTATTGGCAACGATTTGTACCAACTGGCCCACTGAGGCGATCACTTTTATTTATTGCTAGCTGAGCCCGCGACTTCGTCCGCGTGGAATTTAACTTAACAAAAAAGCCCGCTCCCGCGTTCTGAGCCCGCACGAGTCACGACAGGACCCATTTTTTAATTTTTTTATTTTTTTTTTCTAAAATAAAAGTAGCCTAAGTTACTACTTATAACATCAGCTATCTACCAGTGAAAGTCCCGTCAAAATCGGTCCAGCCGTTTCGGAGATTACCCGGAACAAACACACAGACAGACAGACAAAAACATTTTAAATCGCGTTTTTGCTATAGGTGTCGTATGTACTTTCATATGCATTTAGAGAAAAGGTGTTATTTTGATATTACAAACAGACACTCCAATTTTATTTATTTGTATAGATCACAAAAGTTCGCAAAAACAGCTCAATTTCAAGGGCATCGAGACTGTACGATGATTGTGCTCCACCGTTGGATCTGTTTTTGCTCGTTAACAGTCAGTAATAAATCTAGGCAGGTTTTAATGTAGGTCACCTAGGGACCAACTTTCTCTCTTAGGCATTTCTACAAATCCTTCAATAGGTAATCTAAGGAAAATCAATACCCTTCAAACAGGAATCATGGAATTCACCAATGGTATTCCGATATATCTAAATAATGGCGTTTATCAAGTGTGAGCGTAGCTATTCATATTACATATCGAATGTAGTTTATCAAGAAGAGCTGCTTGAAGATGAGGCCAATAAGTTATCATTCATTATAAGTACTTAGGTACAATTTTTGACTCCCTAAGATGGCAAGCTGCGGCATGTACCAGGAAAATGTGAAATGGCGTTTGCCGCGGTCGGCATATCCTGTCAGTGCCAATATTCTGAGAGCAGAGCCAACACGAAATGTGACCTTGACCGAGCCGGGGGGGAGGGAGCTCAGCAGCTTAGGAAGAGATTGCGTTATATTTATATAAGTGCATGGCATGAATTCAAAAGGAGCAGGAGCAAATACGTCGCCATTATCTGTGTGAAACAGAACAAGCGATCTTTATCACATTTTTTTCTGGAATAATCGATGTTTTAAATTCCTGTTTACACAACACTCATTCCTTTTACCACATGTGCTATAACCCTATAACATACATATAAAACACTATTGATTAGGAAACACTTACTAGTACTAGTTGCTTACTAGTTACTTACTAGTAGTCTTTCTTTCTTTCTTTTCTTGCAAAATGACGCGCATCACGCCCGTATTTAGGCGGTAGGGAATGACATTCTTACCATATCTATAATTAGAAGCGATAGTCTGTTGTTACCGCTCTGCGAACTGCAGGCGGAGCCCGGAGCCACTTGCTACTTAGAAATACATAACTTTCTGGGATACTGAGTAACAACGAGATAACCACGCGTCATTGAATCTCGTTCCGAGGGGATGACACTCTAAAGTGGGCGGTGACGTCATTTGCATGATTCATCACCGATATCTGAACTGTTTTACTGCAAGTAGGCACTTGTTATGTTGCGATAATTAGTGGTGAATCATTACTCGCTTTTATTGACTTAGGTACATAATTACATTAACTCATTACACAGCAATTACATTACGATGAGGGACCATTTCTGGATTTTGGGGGCATGACCTATGGCATTTGTCCATCAGAGGAAGTCTTGTGGCTGACACCTCATATGTTTGCATATCATTACGGGGAACCCAGGTCAACATTTTTCCAAAGTCAAGACCAACTGGGGAAGGCCGAACATTGTGTGACGAATTCACAAATAATAACAAAGCTGGAAGTCAACCCCGTAACAAATTGGGAGAAGTCTAATTAAGCAGTTAATATAAATACTCAATTTAAAATTAAACTACTAATAATACTTAATTGCCTAATAATATTAGGTATGAATGATAGACAATACTCCCGCATTGTGTATAATGCGTCGTACATGTTGGGCTATTCCACACTGAGTCATGTGTTCAAGATCGATAATTAGCATTGAATTAAACACTATTGCTGTCATGTCTCAGGTAGATACAGTGTATGTAAACAAGCGCTTTGGATTTATGTAAGACTTTTAGTTAGGAAGTACTGGTCATGCTTAAAATCTGGTATTTCCCTCACTGTGAACAAATTGGATTAAAAACCCTACTGCTCACATTTTTATTTTATTCTGTGCTAGAGTTAAACACAGAGGACCATCCACATGTCCCAATGACACTAACTTCTTCGAACAGCTTAACACACACACAGAACAGAACAGAAGAGTATAACGGATGAGTAATCCGGTATAATACGAGTACTCGTCAAGTTACATATCACGTCACAATAGATACCTAAAGACGGCGCGGTATGTGCCCGCAGTAAACTAGCAGGTTCCACGCTTTTAATAACAAGCCACCCAAATACTGACTGATTCGCCAAAAGGACCCGTCCGTAGGATGAAAACGTGAAATAGGCGTATTTGCACCTTATTTTGGGAACCTTTGGAAGTTCGTTTTGTTGAAATACATTAAGTTTCCGACAGTGCCTCCACTATAGCATTTTGCGACACACTACAAAATGTGATCGGCGGCGGCGCGCGGCGGGCGGGGCGGGCCGGGCACACACACGATATACATATAACCATTAGTTGATGCACACGAGACTGTGTGGACCGCCATTCGACCTTTGATACTGACCACACGCCGCAGCCACCGCAGCTCGCGGCAACGGAATTATTGTTTTATGTTATGCACGAACTGAGAACTTCTTTTCATATAAAATAAGTGTATATGTGATGACACCAACTATGGATACTACGTATCTGTCGCAGTTACCACCATCGAGCATGGTAATCGAATAGTCTCGGGGTTGAAGCGAACCACGTTGGAGAACCTAATGGCAATAGGTATCATTATATCAAGACGGGAGCTTCCCAACCTGCTTTGATTATAATAGCTCAAAGCCCTGCAGAACTTTATCATATCTGATGATGTAAGACTATTGTAATACCACGAGATATTTAGGATTAGGCCTATTTAGCACTAAGCTTGGATTGTCACATATTGGGGTTCAAATGGAAGACGTCGAGAGTGCATCAACTCCATCTCACTGACAATGACTTGGAACGGAACATGTGAACTGCACGGAATCAGACTAACAGCTCACACCAATAGCAAAGTTGTCGTGTGGATAAGTTTTTCAAGTCGTGGGAACCAGCAGCGCGACCGTCTGACCTCAACAATGTATATTGTTGAGTTTCGACAGTCATGTTTCCTCACGCATCCTTCGGGTGAACAATGCATCATAAAAAAAATGCTTCTAGGCAGGTAGACATAATGGACTCGAACTTATTATATAACAAACGTAAAGTAAATAGTGATTCTGAAATTACTCACAGGAAAAATCCCCGAATTAAATATTCAGAAATCGATTTGTCCATTTATTAATTAAATGGATTCTTAGGCAATCATTAAGAATATTTCAGGTTATCATAGCTGTGGTTAATTACGTTCTAGTAAGTCATACGTTGGCCAGATAATAAATCAGTAATACAGTTTAATAGCAATAAACTCTGTCATGAGATACATTTGCATGCAGTAAATATTCGGTGTAATTTTTAAAATCACCAATATTTTAGTTTTTTTTTTATATCAATGATGGGCATACCCACGTGGTTACTTGTTGTGTCAGTGATGTTGATTCAAATTCACATGATACTTGAAATCAGTTACCTAGAAAATCTAAAATTAAACGAATACAAACAAAGGGAGACAGTTTTGAAACCGGCGCGCGCGCAAGGTCGCCCCGCCCCATCCATAACAGAATCGCTGAAAACGACTCCCACGCAGCTGATAGCACTAAGTCACCAAAGCATTTTTTATTCGTTTAATCATAATACCGGTTCAATTCAGTTTTTCAAATGTTATTATTATAGTTCAGCTTCCATCAGTTGTAACATAGGCGGGTATGAATTTGTATTTCCCCATTATTGTGCGATAGTTTTGTAAATAGGTACATTATTTTTGACCATACAGTTGCCTAGTTAGTGTGTTATTCTGGCAATATTTATTTGAGTCTGATGATAAAGACACAGCACACTATTGATCCGTCTGCCTGTAGACAGAACAATGATGGACAAAAGCAAATGAGAGTAATTAGTTATCGTAAAAAATCCAAAATATTACTTAGATCTGTATGCGCCTGCGTTTTTATCTGCGTGTTTACGTAATGCACAATGCGGTAATGCACAATAATAACCACTGTTATTTGCATTGATCGCCTCAATTATAACTCATAAAGCATTATGAACATCGCTCGAGTGTAAGAGTGGCAATAAAAAGAGACAATCTAGCGATTGTTGGTAAGCAAGGCCGCGGCGGCTGGCCAGCCGGGCCGCGTCTCAACTGAGTGCGCTCCGTGCCTCTCCAGGAGCACTTCACTTGAAACACTATTAGAAGTCTATTGTAATCAAATTTACTTTTAGCCTATTCTTTTATTCTTGATTTAGTTTTATAAAAAGTTGATTGGTTGCAGAGGTACTTATGCCCTCGGACATAAATGCAAGGAGGCGTGCGATACAAACTGGCAACCTTATATCAAGTAATTATAACCTGACAGCGGTCGTGACGCGCACATTGTTGAGCGTCCAGTCGTTTCGTTATATTCTTTACATTGAAGACATCATAAACTGTAAGAACTAACACTGGCTTGTGCTACCTTCAGTGCGTTTTTACAGAGCGCGTCACTATTTGTCGTCGGGCTTATCTGACAAACTAGGTATTAGATTTAGTACCGGAGACGGTTTATTTGTGCGAAGTTGAATTGACATCGCCTTCAGATAACCCCGTCATAATTGAGGTTAATTCGCTTGTATACGCAGTCTCTAACAAATTACTTACAGATAAAGTAGAACATTAAAAGCGGCCAATAAGTATTTGAGCCGTCCCCTCTGGGCAGGCCATTTCATCGGTGGGAAAACATCACCCACGAGTTGTTTGAAAACATGTCATTTCAATTTTAGGTAAGGTCTAAGATCAAATAATGTGATAATATAATGAGGTTATCTTCGGAATAATTAGCTCCATTCATAAAGTGTAATCATAATGTAAGTCTATCTAATTTTAGATGCGCCATTAGTGGCATCCGCTGAGCGTCACGGCGGTCGCTGTTAGGTATACAACTCGATGTCGTAGACAATGTATGTTATATCAATCGCCGGTAATCTCGTGGATACATTACCTGCATATCTACCGGTCTACAAATATACGTCATATAGTAAACTTGTAACAGTCATAGAGCCAAGCTCTGCCAAAGTGTGCTTTACTGTGTGCGTAAAATAGCTATTATAAGTGCTAGAGCCGGAAGTCCAACCCCTCCCTCTGTCCCACTCTATATACCTCTATATACCTTAGGGATGAAAAAATACTATGGGAGTTCCATAATTCTGGGCAATGCACTGACCTCGTCAAAATTGTCGACCATGAAGCAGATGTGGGGATAGGTCATCTCCTCGCCCTCGCCCTTCGTGTCCATCTTGCGGCGGCTGGGCGACGCGTACACCTGCGACAGCCATGACACACATGAGAACCGCGCACAGGTCTTGGGGAATGCATCGCATAATACCTTGGTCATTGTATCCAGTTTATTATTATCTACTACATATAATTAGGATTTCATAATTGTTATTGCTTCCATAGGTGCTGGCTAAGTTTTTATGGGATTTGAAACTAATTCGCTAGTGTTCCTATTTGTTTCCCATATTTTATGTAACTCCAGTTAAATTTTAAGACAAAATAAATAATTCCTTTATACGTGGCACGAAGCCCAATGATCTAGTCTCCTCCATATTTGTAAGTAATAAACTCTTTCGAGGAACTCACTGGAATATTTAGGCGTTAATTGTAAGAAAATAACGTGTCGGTAATGATCGAGTTGCGTGCAAAACTGAGTGGCTTACCTTGATAATTGGCTGTAATGTACTGCCTCCTTGCCTCGCGTCTCGAGATGAGTCAGACCATATCAAATGATACTTACAATACGCAGCTGCTAATTTTTTTTAAATGGTGTAAGTTCTTCCTAAATTGGGACTAAAAGCAAAACGTAGAAACGTCCGTTACTTACATACGTTGCGACAAAACTTATACATTTCGGAATACCACCCGAAATGTATAAGTTTTGTCGCGATACGAATATTTATGAATTAATATCGTGTGAGATGGAATTACGAAATGAAATAAAGTGGCTGACGAGTTCACCATGAAAGGGAACCTTCACCGCCCTTCAAACGCGGCCGTCGAAACTATGTCGACACATACGCGGTCTAAACACAAATCTATGTTTTAGGGGTTCGTTTTGAACACTGAAAGTTACTGCTCGACCCAAACAAGATTCAACAAGCAAGGCAGATGAATCATACTACAGTGAAGAGTAGGTAATCGCACTGATCATTTGCTCAGTGCGAACCATAATGACCGTCTAATTAGCTGCCAAACAATAAAACAGCAATCACGTCGAGACAAGCATAGACACACAAGCTTGGGTTCTGGCAATTATATTAATTAGCAACTTAATACAACTATCAACGTCACCATTACACGCTACAATATAAATAGAATATTGATAATGAGAAACTAAGTATCAACAATTATATTGAAAAACAAGTACTAAGCAAATACTTACGTCAATAATTTAGTAAATTCTGAAGGTGAAGAGTTTTGAATGGAATTTGGCAAATAGCCAGTGACCAGCGCTCAGGTGGAACTAGAATTTCCGCGAGATAATCATGATTTCCTTTTGATACGTTATCTATCTATGCATTCCATAGCATCAATCACCGAACGGAGGTTTTAGCAGGGCTAGCCCGCTATGGTTAGGTACTGGTGTCAAGCAACCGTTTCGGTGCATTCCTTAGCAAACATTCTGAATGATTGATAAGTTACGATTACAAAAATAATGTACCTATTACCTAAACACTGATAATTAACTTGTAACCTATCAATGAAAGCAGCCCTTACTTAATTCGTAATAACATCCGGACGTTTCCGGAAAGTACGGGATACCATGCCGTATCAGATCCACCTTGTGACTGGCCGGACTTCACCTAGAGGGCATTTGCATCAGAGTGAGATATTTGTTCCTAGGAACAAACATAACCTACCTGGGTGCAGCCCTGGTAACGAAAGAAGATTACCAGGTGATAACTTTTTACAATCATTACATTAAACAAGAAAAAAATAGAATGTATGACCCTGTTCTTATTGCCCCTCCTCAGTGTTAGATCAATATTCTCTTTTATTCCATAGTATAATTATATTTACGAAAAGCTGACAACCATTGACTTCGTAGTCAATTCTATTTATAATCTTCAACTGCGCAGTTTGTTCGTGTAATAAAACCTGTTGAATTTATACCTACAACAACGGCTACTATTGAAGATGTTTTCAACCCACATCGACCTACTGCAATACTGAGGTTATATATGGCCGCTATGGGTATCTATCAAGAGCTTGGGAGGATCTCCCACGCAACACGTGCCGAATGAAGAATATAGATATGTTACCTTAGTTACTTAATAACAGTTTTTTGTTGTATGGTAACTCTTACAACACCCAGCGGAGGGATCATTTTCATACAAACCGCTAACGGCGCCGAATGTACAAAATTAGGTAATTTAGGTATTTCGTTTATCACTAAATATCGATTAAATAGTTGCCCTATATCAAACGAAACAATTATCTCAACAAGTTGTAGTATAAAATTATAAACATGTATTCTGGTCTTGAATTCTTGATTCTTGAATGTGGACCGGTTTCCCACTAGTGGATGGCAATGAGGGATTCAACATGAATATCATAGACCGGTATGCCTGCAGTGTTAAAGGTATCTATAGAAACTGCTAGAAATTATGTATATTAAAATGGTCTCGAAAGTAACGCTTTTAAAATGAATGTCATTAAGACCGCAACCTACCTACCGAGAACAGTAGATGATTAAAATTCAACTTCACAATCATAACCGGTTGAGTCGCTTTATTATCATTACACCTACGAACGAGTTTGTCGCGTTAAAGTTTCAAATAGATGATATTTTTTCCGTACCAATTTAGTATTCGATCTCTGTAACATTATGTATATTTTTTATATTTTCGGTATCAAATACAAACAAAAACCCGAACTTGAATACCAGATTCGGACCTGATCTCTGAGCAAAATTTGAAAATAGGTTTGAATAGGTTTGTTCTCAATAGGTTTGTTTTTTGTAATCTCATTTGAAATAAATTCATGTTAAAGAGGTCAGCCTTCATTAAAATTCCGTTTACAAAGAAACGTAGATCAGATCTTCGCGATGGAACCGCCATTTTATCAAGCATGTTTAATAACTATAGATAATATTTACGAAGAAAAACTATATCAAAATCGTACTGCAAGCAACATATTAAACGCAATAACTCCCATACTTAGATAGGTACACCCTGACCTCATATTATTGTATGTAATAGTTTGTACCAAGGTTTCAAGGAAAGAAATCAAGGGACAAGAGATTGAAGAATTCTCATAAACACAACGATCTAAATTACTGTCTGTTATTCTGTCCCGCAATCGTCAATTTACGTAGCATACAATAAGTATTTCCAACAAGTAAAGCGACCCCAAATAGCCCGCACGCAGTTTAGGGGCGGGCGTTCCGAATGATTGCTTATATTGCTTTACTAGGCCAAGTGGGAATCGAGGACAGTGAACGAACGATGAAAATTCAAACAAACCTAGACTACTCAATTGAGACGAAAAGTAGTTTTTTTTACTTTCGGGATAAATATTTTAATGATGTGTGCAAGAAATACTTTTTATTTTTCTCATGTAAAAAAGAAACTCCGCTTAATTAATCCCGCTAATAGTTATTAAAAATCAATACTAGCATTATTTATCATTATAATAATATATTTTATACATGGTGCAATAACCTATTTAGACGAATCCTAATCTATTATTTATTATATTGTTAATTAAAATTAATAAAGAGACCTAAGCTTCGGAGCAATGTGATAAACCTAGGGCTGTAGCGAGTCACGACATACAAATACCTAATAATTAAAATATTTCATTCAATAACGGACCGCAATTAAATGCCTAATCGTTCATAAATACTACCACTATAAATTACAGCACATTATTTTATTTTCATTCTATAACAAGGGTATTTAAAATATTTGCTAATGAACTAACTGTTATTTGTCTAGCTACTCATAGTTATCGATCCAAGTTTGGACGCTATTTTCTACAGGTTACACTGTTCAATTTGTATCATAATTTTAACACGTGTTTTTAAGCTATTTTTTTAGATAACTGGACTATAAAAACAAACTTGTATTTAGATTTTATAGATTAAGCCACTGAAAAGAATAAATGCGCTACATGATATATGAATTTAATGACGCAAGTCGACTTTTCACAGTTTTTCTCTGCGATTTATATATGTTATTAGAATGTATTAAAAGTAGAAACCTTCCAGAACAAATTCTCTAAACAAAAGAGAAAATCACATCGAAATCCGTTGCGTAGTTTAGACAACAAAGCGGACAAACAAGACAGACGCGGATAGCGACTTTAGAGATACTATTTAGAGAAAGATAAGAAATTCATAGTATATGATATGAGTTACTTTGTACCTATATGATGACATTAGTGGTAGACACCTAGGTGATTTAATATTAACATCATAGTTACAACGTCAGAACATATAAGAAATTCCTCATCCATTTCTGTGATTTGACCTGACGGTCATTTTATGTTTCTATAAGAAAGGAAATATTGATGCGGTTACTATTATATAAAATATACAAACGATAAAACATATTATGAAGGGAGTTTTCCCTTTAGTTATATCGTATTTATATCGCAAACTTAGTTGTGAATCAATCGACAGTCGCAACCACGGCACCCGATAGGAAACGGCAGATAGATGCATATGAGTTACCACTTAGTATTTTCTTGTTTGAGTTGAAAGAGCACATCATCAATGCTCCCAGAGTTCTGTAGCAGGTACATTGTTGTTTCATTATTACCACATGCCATTTGACATCATATTGGAGATAAAACAAGCTCTAATTGGTCGCTAAGTTTGTTCGCCAACACGTCTCGGGACACTTTAAGAGCGATGCAGCCAAAAATAATAATGTAGTTGCTAATGACATTTCTCACACGAGTCAAGCTATGGTCAACTAATAAAACTCGCTCAATTCTTTAATGGCCCCATTTGGTATCTAATCCTGTTGAGCTGGTTGATTGGCTGTTGTTGAATTAATTATCGTATGTGGTAGTTACGGCTGACCGTACGACTACCTAAATTTATTTTACGAAGGCAACGTTCTCACGAGCATACGGCGGCGTCAAAAAACTGAGCGGTAAAATGCTCTACTGGGAAATGGGATACAAATCGGTCAGCATTAAGTATTAATAGAATAATGTGCCAAGAGGTCGCTGTTCGAACAGTGAAACCCCGATGTTTGTTTATTTTAACACCTCCACGAACAGGTATAAACCTTCGCTGTAATGAACGTGACAAACATCAGAATCTGACTCAATCTGTCCCGAATTCCAAGGTGAATATTTCATTCAAAGTTTTAACTCCGACTCAGTGCAAGCTGGGTACGGCTGCACCCTTCGAGGGACCAGATAGAACGGCTAGCTACCGGTGACGTCAGCACGCGAGATGCAATTATCATCCATCCATTGAGCCGAGCGTAGTCGAACACGGCCGACTGCGACCGAGCGCCATCGGACCGAAGCCAACCAGTGCCCCGTCGCTCGTTTCTAGTACGCGGTCGCCTGTTTTCACGCACGCTCGTGGCGACTGTGCTTCGGTTTTAAATAAAATATTTGAGTAATCGGCATCCGTGTGCATCAGATATACGTGTGAGCGTAAATCGTGCGGAAAAGTTCAGTAGGAAACGCCTTCTGTGTAATATCGGTCGGACGTGCAGTGAAGTGTATGTGTACTTATCGTTTTCCATTTCGACCTCGTTTACGGGCCTGTGATAATTTACTGGACGCGAGGCCCCGGTGCTTTCTATCTAGCGTACAGTAGGGTCGAGACAGCGAATCGATGATTCCCCACATTCCCGTCGAATAACGGCTCGCACATTGATCGGGTGAGTGAAACAACAGCGCCAGACAGGCGGCGGATAAACATTCTAGAAGAGGCGATATATAGATTCATATAACGAAAGAGAAATCTGTCGTCAGAGTTGAGTCTATAAAATTGTCTCGGGGGTATTGCAATCTCGTGGGCCGCGCACCGCCGTCGCGGCCAGCGCGCGGCGGCGGCACGGCCGGCCACTAGCTCTCGAGCTGCAAATGATCCACAACACTCGGTGATAGCTGTATTATTATCATCTGTCACCGGGGAGGAGGGGCGCCGCGCCGGTGCCGGCTGGCCGAACCGCGCCGCGCCGCGCCGCCCTTCGCGCAATCATAACCCTCGGTCTCTGAACCGTACATACCTCCGGCTTACATTAGTTTGGAACACTGAATCTTCCAGAATAATGTTAGTAAATATTACAAACACCACTCTTAATAACTTTTAGTCGATCGTGTCCATTGCGACGGAAATCATTATAACATAGTAAAAATAAATATATAGAAAGGAAACCTTAGGGTAGTGAGTGATTATTAAAAGCTGGTGGTTTTAATACAACAACAAAAACTTATGTTATAATCGAACCACTCACAATACAATGCTCGGTACCTTGTAAGCCTAAACTGGGTGCAGACTGTATAACCTCGGTGCAAACACACCACACTTGTCGTATCATAATAATAATTAGGAATTTCAACGCGTTGAATAAATTTTCATTCAAAACGTGTAAACAAAGAGCACAAAAACTGATTACCGGAGCAAAACAAAGACACGTAGCTGCTACAATGTGACTTGCTTTTTACCAAGGAAATAAAGTCGATTTGCAACTGGCGCGAAATTTAACGTTACCTTTTCTCTTTTTTCAGGTTCCCTCCAGCCAAATGGTGATTGGATGACGATCTCATCGCGTTCCCCAGAAAAGGAGCCCTCCCCGCCGAAACAGCTGAACTACGCGGAGCCGCTGGTCGAGTCGGTGCGCGTGTACCTCGCTAATGAGCTGCCCTCGAAGCAGCTAGCGCTGGTGCCGCGCGCGCCCTCGCCGCGATCACCGGCGCGCTCGCCGCCGGCCACGCCGCCGCTCTGCGATGTCGACATAGCCACGCACACCGCGCACGAGGAAATTAAAGGCATCAACTTCGAGGCGAGACTTAAGCGGAATGACCTAAACAACAACGCGTCGCGACAACAGAACACCGGACAGAACGGCGACATGCCCAGCCAGGCGGAGCTCATGCAGCGGCAGCCGCTGCTGCAGCGCGCTGTCAAGATAGACGCGCCGCAACCCACCACCGACGAGTCCGACCCCGACCAGGACCACTCGCCGCAGAGGACCCACGCCGGCGACTTCATCGTGGAAATACCGCCCGGAACAGTCAGGGAGGAGAGATACCCCAAAGAAATATGGAAGACGATACTATCGTTCTTTTTCCTATTCCTTTGCGTGTGCATAAACATGATGTCGCTGTCGTTAGTGCACGAACGACTACCGGACAGAAACTCTACGCCGCCTTTGAACGACATTATACTAGACAACGTCGAACCCCGCGACTGGGGTCTGGCGGTATCGGAGTATCTGATCATGATATCGACGACCGTCGCGATGCTGGTGGTCGTCTTCCACAAGCACCGATTCATCGTGGCGCGCCGGTTGTTTTTCATCATCGGTCTGCTGTACCTCTACCGGTCGGTCACCATGTTCGTGACCGTCCTGCCGGTCTCCAGCACCACGTACTACTGCAGCCCGAAGAGCAACAACACCACACCGTTGCTAGTCATAAAGAGAATGTTCTACCTAATATCAGGATTCGGCTTATCCATTAACGGAAAGCACACGTACTGTGGCGATTACATTTACTCGGGGCACACGATGGTGCTCGTGCTCAGCTACCTGATAGTGGCCGAATACTCACCCAAGAAGCTGTGGCCGATGCACTGGGCCATGTGGGGCTCGGCGCTGCTGGGCGTGTCGTTCGTGCTGCTGGCGCACGGCCACTACACGGTGGACGTGGTGATAGCGTACTACGTGACGACGCGCCTCTTCTGGACCTTCCACTCGCTGCTGGTGACGCCGCACCGGAGCGGCAACGGCTACAACAACTACATGATCCAGCGCGAGTGGTGGTATTGGCTGTTCACGTACCTGGAGCGGAACGTGCGCGGGCCGGTGCCGCGGCGGTACGACTGGCCGCTACCCTGGCCGCGCACCAAGCTGTTCAGCCGCCTCAGCTAGTGACGCGCGCGCTCGACGCTGCCGCCACCGGAACGCGTATGACGCTCACCTTTTGCGAGTGCCGCTTGAGGACCTGCAGCTCCTTGGGGCTGGTCCGGGTGCAGATAGCCAGCGTGAGCGTGTAGTCGAACTGGTGCACGATCAGGTTGAGGTAGACGGTCTCCTCCCAGTCGATCTCAGGGTCGCCGATGGGCAGTTTCTTCGAGTCCTTCCGGAAAACCTCGACGTCCGTCTGCGAACAGGCGCGGCGAGGCGAGCCGGTCAGTGCACCGGCGGGCGAGCGCGGGCGAGCGCGGGCGAGCGCGGGGGCGCGCCCGGCGGCGTCGGGACGACGCATTGTTTGGCTGTGCTTAAGGACGTTTTGATCGCGAGACATTGAGCAACCGCTGCGCGTCAAATGTGATAATTTGCATAATACATTAAGGACGTACCTATAACTATAATAGAAAACGCATATTATCCGATGCGTCCTTCCCTATACATAGTGACAACCCTGTACGCATTTCTTGTTGAAAATATTTGTAAGATTTATATTACTTGACAGAGAACAATAACGATGATCGGCCAATTCAACCGTTTTGTTTGTGTACATTTTGTATAGTTTATAAACAATCTCGAATCTGGTCTATAACACGTGTATATTTATTATAATAAACAATGTACTGTGATCTGTGCGGCGCGCTCCGCGGCGGCGCGGGTGGAACAAGTGTAGTGTAATGTATTCTAGTTGTTGCAATTGCTGTCATATATAAGAAATAATATTTTTGTATTGTTAAAATAAAGTACATGCCTAACTGTTTTAAATGCATAATTTTTGTAATTCCAAAGATTTTCGGTAGAATTTTATAACTTTCTAATGGTGCTAAATTAGAAATTAAATCAACTAACCACATATTAGCGTAGAATTAAAGGAAAGTACATCATTACATACCTACTCACCCCCACACCGATCTAAGAACAACATTCCATAAGTCACAAATAAACTTATATATGTAGGTACTTAAAATTATGTTCATACCTATCAATTTAGAAAGGTTACGTACGAAAGTATGATTATTACTTCTGAAAATATCGGTGGGTCATGAACCAACCACTGATATATTTACATGGTCCTATCGTACAGATCTGTGGCAAACAATGGGGCCTTGGTGGTTTTGTTTAGGTGACTATCTCAGGTTATTTAATATTCTTGTGCTTACTGTTAATTTTATTAAAGCTGTTCCAAATCATCTTCATTACACTGGCTATGGTATTATAGAATATCCATCGAATAAAAATGTTGATGGTCTAAGAAGGCAATAACACACTCGACTCTTCAATGATACTTGATCTAGGGTTCCCACTCATTGATAATAAGAAGGAAAATATATTTATTTGTCAGTTTCATATAAAAAAGTGGTTTAGAGATATTCGGCATTTCATCGCGTCGACATCTACCTGTTGTCACATAGGTACTATTGCGATAAACTACTGATGACAAGTTAGCTGCCACGAGAGCGAACTCTCCAAAACACATGATGCGCCGGCAGGCCCGACACTAGCTACTGTATCTGCAACTACAAGCGAGGCTGCCGATCATTTGGGATTATTTAATTTATTGGGGTTTAAAATTTTACAGTTTTAAATATTACCTATGTGAATGCTCGAGGATAAAATATGTTAGTTGAGTGTATTGAAGTTTATTTTATTTGGCTTGGTTTTTATCCCTCTCTCATAAAAACGTTGATTTAATTTTCAAAGATTTCCATTACTTCTATGTTCTCCTATCCTTGACTGGAACTGAATACATCTCAGTCAGTTCAACAATTAGTTCCACCGTAAAAATAAGCCTGTAGATTGATTGATAGATGACTATTGATGTGGAAGCACTCACCTCATACTTGGGTAGGTACCGCGAAGACCCCTTCACATGTCTCTTTCTCACGAAGAACAAGAGATCATCGCAATCGATGGACCGCTCCTCTTGGAACAGGAAGTGTCGCACAAACAGATCTGTCCAATACGTCGTACCTTGCAGGACTACGAAACCACAATCTGAAATATTACAACTATTGAATTGACCATTTAAACTTGAGTGCTCTGCTTAAGTACCAATATGACAATTTGAAGCATTCGATCTCAAGTGTTTCTCAATATTCTCAATTACAAAACGTTTGTAAATGTGTATTTAAATGTAAATATTGAGCTTTCTAGGTGTATATGTTATAAAGTATATATTTTCTAGTAGTGATTATAACTAATTATAGACTGTTGTTTGTATAATTGTTTGCATAATTTATTAATTAATAGGTACTGGAACAAAACATCTTCAGTTATTAGCTAAGTGCCTTCAAAACTTTATTACTAAGAAACTATCCTTAAAAATGTTTTTTTCCATATTCATATTGATGTTAGATACTAACTACCAATGTAAGCACAGGATTTATGTTATAATAAATGACACCATATGCCTGCCAAAGGAATTAAAAATGTACCGAATACTGCTCTGTATTATAATTTTATCAGTTTTAAATTATAACATTAACTTCCTTGCTGTTTTATTTGAATCTTAAAAGTTTGTTTTATATTTTCTGCACTTGTTCAATTGATATCAAAAGGTGCATTTTGATATTGATTTAAAATAATAAATTGTGGGAGTGGGAGTTTACTGAGCTCTGTATCCTGTATCCAACCAGTGAAGGTGGAAGAACCATCTGCGCCAAACATTTGACTTGGTAGTTGCATGCCTAATGAGATTGGAGAGTTATTGGAATTTAAAAAATTTAAATCTTACCTCAATGTAAACTGAACTTTAGCTCCCAAAATTTAATCATTAAATTCACAACAGGCAGATTATAACTTATAGAATAAAATATGGAAGCTGCCAACTCATGCAAAGAATGTGGAGCCTGGCACAAACTACAAAGTACATGAATAAATGATTACAAATTGAGTTGTTGACAAACAACTAAAAATAATTATTTGTATATATGTACATTACAAATGCAGTCTTGATAGGTACCAACATAGCTAGTCACAATGGAAAAGAACCTGGGACTTACTGAGAACTTGTTTGCTGTACTGAGGTATGAAATAAATGGTAAGTAAACCATGCCATAGACATAACAACTGGTGAACTAATTCAAAAATGTAGAAGTAGCTAGGAAAATATCAACTAACTGATCAGAAATTGAATCAGAGCAGCGCTAGTGTGAGAGAAACATCAAATAAATGCATACAAGAAGTAATTCAATCATGCGCAGCTTCAAGCACTGTACTACAAGATTCATGTAAAACCATTTAAAGTACATTGATAAAAGCAAAACAGGTGTAGGTAAATTTAGTGTCAAAAATATTTTGAGCCAAGATCAAGAAATACATCCCTGTGATTCTGACAAATAAATATACAGATTCATATTTATTTAATTATTCACTATACTTTTTGACAGGTCAGTTTGCCCATATAGGATAACTGAACAAATTGACCTAGAGCAGAATCACATAAAATTGATGAATGAAGAAGGTAATTTACCAGTGAATTAAACAATTTAAATAAAGAAACTATCCTGGACCACAAGTCTGCTAATTCCATACATTTCAATTCCATGGGAAAACAAATAATGATTGATAAATGTATTATCATCATGATAAAAATGGTATGGTACAGTAGCAGTGGACTGGTAAGAGATATTATTTTAAATAGGTGAGCCCAAAGTAACAAAAACTTATCTGTTTTAGTTCTAACTAGTTGTTGCCCACAACTCTGCCCACATGGTACTTTGATAAAATAAAAGAAGCCTAAGTAACTCCTTAGAACATCAGCTATCAGCCAATAAAAGTCCCATCAAAATCGGTCCAGCCGTTTCGGAGATTAGCCTGAACAAACTGACAGATGACGTTCAGATCAACAAATTGTCAAAATTATAAACATGGTTTTTTTCGTTATACCTATGTACTGTATATACTTTCAAATGTGTTCAATAAAAAGCTTATTATTTGCCATTACAGGCAGACACATACATTTTATTTATTTGTTTAGATGTGCTATCAAATTAACAGACTAATGGCCTAGTAGTCACACAACTAGGTATATAAGTATAAGTGACAAGTTTATTCTTCCAAATCAAGTAGCAGTACCTTCTATTACCAACCCAGGATTATTCTAAATAAAATTGATACTTTTTATAATATGGAATCAACATAATAAGCCTCCTTGTTTTTTCTCCAATATACTTACAATATCCCATGATAACCAAACTAGGACTGTGAATGATAATGATAGTTAGCACTGAACTAAGTAGGTAAGTACTTACATATGTTTTTGTATCTATGTTATTTAAACAAAAATATAAGTATATAAATTGATGTGAATATTTCGTTGGTGCAAGCTAAGCACAAAAAATGCAAAGCTTTTTGATAAAATTATTTGCTGGTAATATACAACAAAATCACAAACATTTCCTGAGACTCACCATCTTTCATTAGCTGCCGCATTTCCTTCGTCCTCTGAAAGTTGATCTCCTCGAGAAGCTGCTCCAACATTGTAGCGCTTTTCAGATAAGTCGACCCTCCCAAAGCCATCTTCCGAAAGTTTCAGTAGTACATATACACGCTCCAGGGTCAACACATTCCAACATGGATTAGATAGCTCTATTCTAAATCTGCCAAGGCACATATTACCCGGCACAGGGTTTGCTTGAAGTGACTAAGAAAATAATCAACGGTTTACTTAGTATTTCAGTCTGGCTATTAATTACCATTTCCATCATAATCAATCAGATTTCCATCTATACAAGGTACTCTGTGATTTCCATTTTCCACATTTTCCAAGTTTTTACACATTCGTTCAACATTCATTTCCCATTTTGACATTTTTATAAAATCTGTCAAAATAACAGTGAGTGAATGATAGTTATTTTCTCTTTGGTATGGTAAAAACCAAGAAGCTTGATGTATAAAGTTATTGGTAAAAACCAAAAACACAGAGGGTAAAAGTAAGAAGATTACATATAACAGAATCTTCTTGGGTAAATGCTTGGTAAATGTTGAGTAAATGGGATTTGTCCAAAAAGTGGCCGTCAAGTGGAAAAACGCACAATAAGTTGTTCTGCCAGCGTAGGATTTCTGGATGGAAGTTAGCAGACGAATAGTTACTAAAAGAGAATATAACCACTGCGCACTGCTAGATTGCTGCTTGACACCAAACAAGACCCTATATTAGTATTTCGTAAAGTTAGAAACCTTTTAGTCTGAACGACCGAACCACATACCAATTAGAGAACAAGTTTGACGGACGAGACGTACCACAAGGTACTCTGTGGTACCTACCTACTACCTACCACAGGTTGATGCACACGACAAAGACCTCCTCTTGCTTTATACCTTTTGGTGGGCAAATCTACCTATAATTATAAGGATGGCCTAAATTCCCCTCGTAATTAGGGGAGGCCCGTGCCCAGGAATGGGACGTCAAAATAGGCTAAATTATTATTTTATTATTAATAAGGAAGGATATTCCACCTATTGAAAAAAAAGATGCTCGTGTGCTGTGAGCACAGATTTTAAAATGGGTACTGTGTTGGGGCTGCCTCGCATCGGGGATGTTCGCGGAGGCTAGGGTGGATGGATTTCAGGCCATCCTACGCAAGAGAGCAGCCTCCATGATGTCGCGGGTGCGGGGCGGTGCCAACACTCTCTTAAACGTAGGTACTTGCAGACCGGCTGGATGGCCCCTTCTTTCGGAACTGGATAGGTATGCATAATACATACATGTCCAGTGCCAAATGAATATGTACAAAGATTTTAAATTAATTTTGTTATTACTAACACTAGTTTTTAAGTTAAACATTAGTTACACACAAAGTTACTAACATTATGGAAACCGTCTGAATAAAAAAAATATTATTATTATTATTATTATAAAACACTCATTCACTGTCAAATACATCTGTTGCTACTCTATCAGATTCTCTATGGTTGTTTTGTTTATCTTGACATCCCTAAAATAACCTAAAATGACAGGAAAATTACAAAAAAAATTGAAAGAAAAGAAAGATGAGAGCGAAAATTTCAACTAGAAAATAGTACAAGTGAAAACAGTAATAATGCAGCCTGTCATCACTTCACAATTAAAATTATTTCCTGAGAGCTAATTGAATCAGGGCTCGACAGGAACATAAATTTATTTAAGGAAAGTTTAAAGTGAAGAAGAGATGTCATCATTGCGTTCTTCTAGATACAGTTTGCGTGCGCTGAGATGTACGGCTCGGCTGGCGGCGAGTGTGGTCTCGCGGCGGGTGCTGTCGAAGGGCAGCGAGGGTGGCCCGGGCGGAGACCACAGATTTAATGCTCGCAGTTACGCGTTGGGCGCTGGTTCGCTGGGTCTAGCACTCTTGGCTGCTGATCACGTTTTCAATGGTACCGTACCAATTATCACATGTCCTCGGTTGATGTAACAGTATCAAATCAAATAAGTATTATAATTATAAAACATTCCGGGTTAGCTGTTTGAATAGATAATTAAATTTTATTTAATAAGGTCCCTAAATGGCCCATAAGTACCCGTAGCCATGGACAATCCACTGTGTCCTTGCACATAGAAAGACTGATAATAATAGATTATAGATTAACAAGGGCCCTGGGGTGTAGTAACCTACCTACTACTACCGGTAGTAGTAGGTAGGTTACTACACCTACCTACCTACTGTACTTAATCATTTAGTATCTCTATGCGGGTATATTGCGTTTGTTACAGAAAAACGCTTCTTTAAAGCTGCACAGCTAGGGAACGTGCAGGAACTGCGAAAGTATGTATTCACTACCACACTAAACCTATCTATAAGCACCCAAGAGAATACAATACTACATAAGATAAGCAAACACCAACCATCTTCTATTATTAATCATCATATTTGGTTTGTTATTTTAGAGATTGCTTAACTGTCATATTTAGCACAACTAATTACAGGCAGGTGGAAGCAGCAGGTGCGAGTGATGACAGAAGAACGCGCGACAATGATGGTGGCCCTGCAGACCTTCGGCACTCCCTCGGCTGGACCGCACTCATGGTCGCCGCCGCCAACGACCAACCGGCGGCAATCCGGGAACTGCTGAAATTGGGGGCCCGTCCTAACTTACAGGAGCGATACGCAGGCGCCTCAGTAGCTGGCTCCTCAGTCGGGTTGCATCCTCTAGAAGCCATGCAACGTCGTGAGGATGAATTCTGTGGAACCATGAACGCACGGGCGTCGTTCCTCGGCTGGACTGCACTACACTACGCGGCACTAGCCGACTCCGCGGGTGCGGCCAGGGCTCTGTTAGAAGGAGGAGCCGATCCAACCGCCCGCGACCACGCCGGCCGTCGGGCGCTACACTACGCGCGGGACCCGTCTCCCACCCGAGAGCTGATCATGAATCACACTCGCAGATGGGAGGAGGAGGTCGCGGCCGCCGCGGCTGAAGAGCGTCGTCGCTTCCCGCTCGAACAGCGCCTCAAGCAATACATAGTCGGGCAGCAGGCGGCCATAGAGACGGTGGCGGCCGCGGTGCGCAGGAAGGAGAACGGTTGGGCGGACGAGGAGCATCCTCTGGTTTTTCTGTTCTTGGGCAGCTCGGGCATCGGTAAAACGGAGCTGGCTAAACAACTGGCTCGATATATGCATCGCGACGATCCAGCGGCGTTCATCAGACTCGACATGTCCGAGTACCAGGAGAAGCACGAAGTGGCCAAGCTCATCGGAGCTCCGCCGGGGTACGTCGGCCACGAGGAGGGGGGTCAGTTGACGCGGGCGCTCGCTCGCAGAGCTGATGCCGTGGTGCTCTTTGATGAAGTGGATAAGGCGCATCCCGATGTGCTGACTGTACTACTGCAGCTTTTTGATGAGGTAATTTGCTTTGAGCTATCAGGAGCTTTTTAGCCTGTTAGGCCATTTCTATATTCAGCATGTTGTGGCTATCTATAGCTTCATATTCATTCCTAAGGCCTTCCCAGGGTCGTCTAACAGACGGTAAGGGCAAGCTGATCGAGTGCAAGAACGCCATCTTCGTGATGACGTCGAACCTGGCGGCGGACGAGATCGCGCAGTACGGGCTGCAGCTGCGCCGCGAGGCCGAGGCGCTCACCGCGCAGCGCGTGCGCCTGTCGCCTGTCATAGCCGAGGAGAAGAGAGGTGGGCTCGTCTGTTGTGATCTTCTACCCACCTTAGTCTAACTCGGGTCCATTAGATCCCACGACATGTTACGGCTGTACAATCACGACCCTGCATTCGATGGGATCACTACGTTTTCCGACTTGTTCTGCATCCGCCGTGTACCCTGCCATCAGAGACCCAAGTAGAGGTCGCCGAGGACGGCGACGACACCGAGGAGTCCCTGGAAGTGTCCCGGCACTTCAAGGACAGCGTGGTCCGGCCGATCCTGAAGCGGCACTTCGGGCGCGACGAGTTCCTGGGCCGCATCAACGAGATCGTGTACTTCCTGCCCTTCTCGCGGCAGGAGCTGCTCACGCTCGTCAACAAGGAGCTCAAGCTGTGGGCGGAGAAGGCGCGCGCGCGCCACGCCGTGGAGCTGCGCTGGGAGGGCGGCGTGCTGGGCGCGCTCGCTGACGGGTGAGGCGCTCCTGACAGTCACTGTTTGATACAAATACTTATATTACATGTACCTATAGTGCAGAACTGCTGTGTTCTTACATCTGAGTCATTCCATAGTGCCTGCAATTACAAGCAAGTTGACAAAAGCATTGCAAAGCATGAACAGGTATTTTTTTAGTTTGCGCTAGCTACTTCGATAAAATAAAAGTAACCCAACTTCAGCTATCTGGCAGTTACAGTCCCATCAAAATGGGTCCAGCCGTTTTGGAGATTAGCCGGAACACACAGACAGATAGATATAAAAATTAAAAAGCGATTTTCTTGTTATAAGTACCTTATATATTTTCATATGCATTTAGTAAAAAGCTGTTATTTTGATTACAAACAGAATCTTCAATATTATTTCTTTGCATAGACTAGTAGACACTCTATGATCACCATCTATCTATAATCTGTTCATTGAGACCATTCCAATGAACCCGAACATGATACCTCAGCTGTAAGTTAGTGAGAAGTTGGCTAGCTGCAGATTCCAGGTAATGCTACAGCATCAGGTCAAGGTTACCATATTCTTGCAATATCATTCATCATATCATCGTAACAAAATACCAAACAAAAATAGACTTTCTTGATTTATACCTAAGAACACTCTCAATCAAGATCCCTTTCAAACAAAAAATAATAATTAAAATTTCGCAAGTGCTTGTCGAGCCATGCACAATGAAGGGTTCCGGGTTATTGAAGAGAATATGTTTAAAATTTCACCCCAGGTTGAAATACTAAAGTTGTTTACATACTACTACCGACATCTATCGACACCTTTACATACTAAGAAATACACTAATGAACATAAAATATAAATTTATTACTGTTAATTAATTGGAAATTATTAACATTAATCTTAAAACGTCTGCATTCTTATTAATCTTTCTGCAACATACAAATCTAAGAAGTGTTGATATTTATTACGTAAAAAATCTTACCCAATGTTGTTTACATTACATACTACTACTACCAACATAATATCCACGTGCATTAACACTTCAGAAATACACGTATAACATAAAATTTATTGCTGTTATTTCATTGGAATTTTTGAACAATGTAATTTGTGTGTATCAATTTTTGACTGCATAATCTTATTAATGTTTTTGCAATAGAAAAATGTAAGAAGTGCGTGTGCTCATTACGTAAATTCTGATTAAATCTTTAAAAGTTTAAAATATCGCAAACGGAGTTTTCGATGATAAAATGTTCTATGAAAACACCATTTCATTTGAAAATTCCTTTTCAACGATACCCCAATGATGGGGTAACTAAAAAATAAAATATCCCCTCTATCGATGTTCGGGGAGGTACCTCAAAAAAAGTAATTTGCTACATTTTATATTTTTGAAAGTGAGACCTATGCTTAAAGTAATTTTGAACCAAATTACATCAACTTTAGTCAGAAACTGTAGAATTTATGACCCTGTGACAGGCCGGGACAGACGGACGGACGGACTGGATGATCTTATAAGGATTCCTCGTAGGGACTACGGAACCCTAAAAACTGGTTCTTCCATTTGAAAACTATGATACCACAGACAGACATACAGATACGCTTAAAACACACCTCTTTTTCCATCGAGTGTTCAAAATACATGCACTTTAAAATTAGAACCCTTCTTCCGGGGCAGACGGGTAAAAGACTAGCCCGCTGAGTTTCGAGTCCTTCCCAGTCGAGGTAGCGTTCCGATTCAGTCATGGATTTTTAAGGTAGAAATGTAAAAATCGACGATTCGTAGTTATCCCCCCTAGCCCCAAATCAGTTAAACGATCTGACTTTGACTGCCGATTTATGATCAGAAGATACTCGTGTTGTTTTAGCTCACCGTTCACCGAGTGATAAAAGCTTTGCAAGTGAAATTTCAAAGTCATAGAGAAGGTTTAATTCCAAGGTATGACGTGCACTACGGCGCGCGGTCCATCAAGCACGAAGTGGAGCGCAGGGTGGTGAACCAGATCGCGCTGGCCGCCGAGCGCGGCGCGCTGGGCCGCGGCTGCAGCGTGCTGCTCACCGAGCGCGCCGGCCGCGTGGCGCTGGCCGTGCGCCGCCCGCCCGCCACCGACTACACGCCGCTCGACCTGGCCGCCGTCTGACCGCTACCTGGCCGCGCTGGCCGCCCACGCCGCTCCATACAACCCACCACATGGCTCACATAAGGAACGGGCTAAACGGTGCGCCTAAAAAGTTATGGCGTTTAGCGACCATTACCGGCCCGTTCCGTGCTAGCTTTACTGTGCCAATATAGTACTAATCGGGATGCTTTGATACTTCCTGAGGAAGTAACGATGTGCGCTTTAATAGGTATTATAACGTTGAAAACGATAGTTACCACAAAATAATTAACATTGTAATACACAAGAAACGAGCAATAAATTTTATTAAATAAAAATACATTTCACTATTATTTTGCTCGTATTGTACGGGCGAACCAGACGGCGGTGTAAATAAAACAACACGGTAAGTAGTGCTTATTTTATTAAATATCGCACCGTTATATACAAATATAATGTATAAATAACAATCTTTACAAAATATAATCGATTATGTGCCGGCGCGTTTGGCCGCAACTAAACACTTGTGAAGGCCTCTGATCATACTGTATTACTATGTCCAGTACACATTTATGAATGTATCGAGCCGCGCTTTCGTTACAGCGTCCGCGCCGCCGCCGCCGCCGCGCGGCCGGACTGTCGCATGTCGCATTGATGGCATGGTTGCAACACCTTCAGTAAATTATTTATAAGTTGAACAACTTCGCCAGAATGGACGAAACTATAAAGCACCTGCGGTCATAATAATAACAGTATATGCACACACGAACGTCATATCAAAGAGACTACTGAAATATACGGGCGTGGGTCTTATTAAATAGGCGTAGGTATCTCCCTTCGCTAATGCTATTTTCTTAACAATATTAATAATTGCTTCTTGTTAGTTGGTGCGTGCTGTGCTATGATAGGCGTCTGTATCGAAAGCGCAGCCCACGATGAACAATACATAATGGGCCCTTTTATAATTTACCGTTGGACTGCACGGCACAGCATTTTTAATACAACAAATTCGGCAAACAGCCGGATGTTCCGCGTGAATAGATGCTTGCAATACCAAAGGCATTGCTAGCGTGGAGAGTGGGACAGGGGGAGGTTGGTTATTAATTACGCACGGTGCAATAGGACAGCAAATTTAGAGAATATTATGAAAAGGCTATTGAATTATTGACTATTGGTCGTGGACGTGTGTCTACTGTCTACCTACAATAATATATGTGTGAGACGAGCTCGTGGCGCTCGCGTGTTTTTCCGCCCCGCTTCCCCCGCTTAGCCCTACAAATGGCAATACGGATATATAAATTACTAGCGGCCCGCCCCGGATTCGCACGGGTACATTGCGGTTACATTATTCGAGTTTTAGTAAGGATCCCTAATTTTTTGAAAATATATTTATAGCCTATGTCACCCGGGGATAGTGTAGCTTCCCAACAGTGAAAGAATTTTTCAAATCGGTTCCACGACATATCGTAGACGTTATTTAGACGATAATATCGTGCTGTGCCGTGAAACGATAAATTATACATGAGTCTTTAGCTGGCATATACACAGAAGGACGATATGTGTGCCGCGGCTCGCCCCGGCGCGCGGCGGAGCCGCGCCGCCAGCGCCTGCACCACTTAACTAGCTAACGTAGGACATCGCGCGACATACAAACGGACAAACACTACACGCGAGTATATTCTCGAGTTCATTATTTTAAAAAGTTGAGCGGTTTTTGCCGCCTTTTTTTTGATACTCTGTTGATTGCATATTTTAAAATATAAAAATAAATGATAGGTACTCGATGAAGATCCAAACAGCAGTACCTACAGGCTAAGCCTTTTCGTATTTAGATATCTAGTTCAAATCCAATGAATGCACAGTTCCTTATATTTATGTTATCCAGAAAAACTACCGTATATACTTTCAATGTGTATGTTTAATTAAATATATTTTTGCGTGTTGGTCCGTTTGCGGCACGCATCGTTGTTACTACCGGACGAACATTTACCATCTGTCACCATATTCTGGTTTGCTCCCAAATCAATGACGACAAAACTCAAGGAATTCATACTCACTCCATCTCACATCTAGAAAACCTATGTATTTGAATTCTTAATTTTTAACTCATTTTTCGTGTTCCGAATATTGCGACACCTAATTTCGCTACCTAGTAGTAAACTTGTAAGTACTCTACGTATTCTAAAGTGTCTTATAACTTTAATGGTAGTGTTTGCCGGCGAAAGATTCATTAGGTAATATCTTGTTTCTTTAAAATCCCTGTTTCATATTGTTCAAGCTTACTTATTTAATAGTACCTCTATTTCACTGTGCGCCGATCGAGTAACTTAGGTATATTTGGAAAACATTCTGGAACACATATCGTTATATTTAGCAGCTTATTATCTACCGGCAACGCGGTCTCAGGATTGCTGCACTTGAGGTCTGTAAATGTGTACCCCGAGTGTGAAACCTATTAGCCGTCATAGGTAACAGGTTTCATTAGAGACTCGTGAACCCACTATTAGCCCGGTGCTTGTGTTAGCAGTAGCTGTCGCCGCGCCATCGTATACTCGCAGAATCGAATTTAAAAGCCAAGAGGAAAACTATTCGTAGTTACGTGACAATTGAAGTCCTTTGATAGCGGGCTTTCGTTCTGGACATGTTGCGGTAAGTGTAGTAGTTGCTCATACACACATGTACGTTGTGTATCCCATCCTAAGGCCGCCATTCGCTTATTATTCTAAGTTAAATTAAGAATATTTATACACAGAAGTTTAATTCAACAGTCGACATGGAATATTTTTCTGATTTACCAACCTACGTACCAAGATTTGCCTTATTCTAAACCGAGACAATCTTCTGTGCACAGTATAAGTTGTAAAACATACTTTGTGAACATATATATATTAGGAGCTTTTGATTCGAGTTCACTTTATTTGATGCCTACAACATTTAAGACGGTGAGGTTTAAAAAAATTATACGTTATCACGTGCAACCCTTGTACCACAAAGTATGTTCAACAATAAATTGTTACCTGACAATAATAGTTTAGACTCAATATTTTCTTAAACTAATACAATCTGATCTACGTAAGAATTTAATTTGTTGCTACTTAACTAATTGGTGTTTGATAAAATATGTCTTCGTTAAAATATTATAGGAAGATTTATTTGCTAGATAAAAATAATGTGTGTATAATTAATTATATTTAGTTAAATACGAGTAGATTTATCGAGCACGAACGGCTCGAGTGTGCGCTACTAGATTCTGTATTAACACCAAACTAACATCGTGACTGGTGGGTACTAATCCACCGGAGCGCATTTTAGCGGTGCGGCTGACGCCAAGGAACTAATATCGAGAAGCGACTCTCTTGTGACACGCATTCAGCTCCATACGGATGCAATATGTGCGCTTAACGGCCCGGATTTGACTTGCACGACTCGCCGCGACTTGCACGTTCTAAGTCACCGTTCGACGGGTACCGCGGCGCTAGCTGGTGCCCCCGTCGAGCAGCGCGCGCGCGAGCCGCAGGCGCCGCTAGAGCCAGCCGGCCGAGTGGTGCGGCGCGTGCCCGTGCAGCGGCGTCACGCCCGCCAGCCGCGCCAGCGCCGCGCAGCGCCCGCACGCCGCGCCCTCCGCGCTCTCCGCCGCGCCGTCTGCGCCCGCGCCGCCCGCAGCCCCGCCCTGCACGCTCTCCTCGCCTTCGTCGCCACCGCCCCCGCCGCCCCCGCCGCCTCCGCCACCGCCGCCGCCCTCGAACCCGCACCGACCGCAAGCGTCCTGAACGGTGATATACACGTTTAGAAGCGTGTTCCGATTTGAGATTCCGAATCGGAGTCGGTCCCTATAGTGCTTCAAATTAGAATAAACCCGAACGTGACCCACCTTATGCGCGGCGTCATCGAGACTGGCCAGCAGAGGCTCGCGGCTGCCGCCGCGGCCCGCGACGCTCTCCGCGGTGGTGGAGGGCGACACGGAGGCGGGCGGCGGCGGCGGCGGGCGCGGCGCCTGCGCGGGCTGCGGCACGCGCGCCGGCACGGAGCTGGCGCGCTGCAGCGACTCCGGCGCCGCCGCCGCGCGGCTCTCGGCGCCCGCCCGCCGCGAATCCGAAAATTTCTTGCGCTTGCGCTTGAGAGCCGCCAGCGCGGACAGCGGGTGCAGCGGCCCGCTGCGACTGCTGCGCTCCGGGCTGCGCTGCGAGTCGCTGCCCGACTCCGAGCGCTCACTGCCGCTGTACGAGTAGGTAAAACGTATTAGTTCACTCGTCTTAGTAGGGTAGAGAGGTATCTCATAAACTGATATTCGCGATTCACACCTAGGGGAGACGCGATTATGATCGCACACAGAATCCTCGGAGCGCGAGCGGCCGATCAGCCTGGAGACCCGCGCCGCCCGCGCCGCCTCGATGATGGTGCCCCAGCGGCGCTTGTGCGAGGAGGGCTTGCGGCGCGCGGCGCCGAGCCCGGCGACGGCGCCGGCGCCGTCGGACAGGCTGGACTGGCTGGTGCGCAGGCGGCCGCCCAGCAGCGCCGACAGGGACGCGTGGTGCGCCGCGCCGTGCGAGCCGCCGTGCTCGTGGTGCAGCGACGCCAGGAACTCATCCACCGGCGCTAGGCTGCCGGTCGGCGCTATGTTGAAACCTTTCATCAGGCGTCGTTCCTTTTGGCGATTTTTCTTGCCGCCTCCTCCGCCTGGCAGAGTTAGAAAGGTTATTAGACCCTTCAAATCGAACAAAATGAAGTATTTCGGGCACCTGTCTCGTTCTCGGAGCAGCGGAACAATCATGTGTGCTAGGGTCGAAGCTCACCTGGCGCCCCGGCGTTGACGGTGGACGTGTTCATGCCGGAGTTGCGCAGGATCTCGACTAGCTCGCAGCGGAAGGCGCTCACGTCCTGCTTGATCTCGTTGACGTCGTCCTCGGTGACGCCGCCGCACTCCGCCCGCCGCTGCTGCACGGTCACATAGCGCCGGACCAGGTTGCGCATTATGCCCTACAAACACATTTACTTTTATTCAACCTGATACTAGATCGACAAGGTCGCTGACAGATAGATCTTTATGGTACCTGATATCGTATCTCCCGTTCGTTGGCTTGTTTTGCTTTTCTCTGAGAACAAAAAACAGAGGATAAATAAAATAGATAATTCTCCATGAGCACTGCTAGATCCCTCGCTACATTACGTAGCTGGCCCTTCAGGAGCACGCCACAGATGACATGGGAAGCCTGTCACGATGGAACGGTTGGTCACCCGTATGGTCCGCATGTGCTCGCGCTTGGCGCGCGCGTGGCCGCACAGGCGCCGCTGCAGCCAGCGCCACGCGTACAGCGCGGACTTGGGCGACGGGAACACGTTGAAGGGCGGCGGCGCCGTGCCGCCCTCCTCGAAGTAGCTGATCCACAGCTTGCTGCGCGCGAACTTCCACTCCACGTCGGCACGCTCCTGCGCGCGGAGAGATTCAAGATTCAAGAAAACCATAGGTAAACTTATTTGGGGGTGGGACCGGACGAACCGATCTGTTTCATGATGTCCCAAATTCCATTACATAACAACACAAAGTAGGGTTATTATAATGGTCGCCTTATTATAATGTTACTTCGGAATTTTTCACTAAGTTTTATTTTTAGGATTCATATTTCACTTAGGAACTGCAGATCCCGGGTAGGATAAAACTAGTTTCTCACAGATATAAGCTGATAGGAGTGGTTCATCATGGCGATGAGCAGGTTCAGCAGCACGATAACGTTGATCACGGCGTATGTGCCGAACATGAGCATGCCCCAGAAGCGCGTGAAGATCTTGATGCCGTCCAGCTCGAACGATTCCAGGTCCACCAGCCCGAATGCCGCCCAGAACAGGGTTTGCATCGTCTCGAACAAGCTGTTGGACATTGAAGCTATATTTTTGTATAAACTATTCCTTTACCATTCCATATTCTAACAAGAATTTGCTTCTCATTATTTTGCATGCTGTGGCGTTTTGCTGTTATAGGCTATTACTTGGTTTGATTTTTTTTCGTTTGAAAACCAAAGTATTTTAGTAGGTAGGTAGGTAGTAGGTAGGTAGGTACTTACATAATAAATCGCATAAAACTTAATATCTGTAGGTACCAATCGTGAGATTATTAATAACGCCATATGCATTGCGTCCTACTGAAGTATAGAGACAAGTTGAATTTGTTTTCGTAAAATGTGAATTGTGTATACGAGTGCTAAAACATCTGACTGAAAAACGATGTTAAAAGTTTGTCGATTTGAGATTATTTTATGGTTAATATCACTGTTATAGATCGCATGGCCGATGATTTGTGAGATGCACGATTTGTAGAGGCAGGAGGTGGTTGAGTAAGAACAGGAAGACTGTTCGTCATACTATCACTACCTATACTATCACTACACATGGCACTGTCTGCGCGGGCGGGTGACATGGCACCGACGAGTCGAGCCTCACTTGGCGAAGCGCCTCCACACGACGCAGGCGTCGGGGTCGTGCACGGTGCCGTTGCTGGCCACGGGGCTGCCGCCGGTCGTGCAGCGCTTCTTCTCCATGTCGGCGTAGTACCACAGCAGCTGGTTCAGACCTGGCGACATTTACACCCATTTCAATCACTCGCGAGAAATGTACCTGAACCTGAAAGCCATGGTTTCTGGGTCGTCAAGTTGTGTGCTGCGTCCATGAGCCTATGCGTCATCCTCGGGATGTAAAATTATTCAACGTTGGACTTAGCGTTTTAAAAAGATCAATCAATGAATCTATAAAGTTATATTTGAAATAGAGTTATAATTGATTGAATCATGCTTATTCTGTTCAATACTCACCACACGAGAACGCGAAAATTACAAGTATGTCCAACACGAAGAACTTGAGTATGTCCAGCACCATTCGGCTGAGCGACACCTGCAGCGGGCCCAGGTGCGGGTTCACGCTGAAGATGTACACCAGCTTGAGGCTGCTGAAGATGTTGGCGGCCGAGAACAGGCCCTCGGACAGCAGCATCGGGTCCCACGCGTCCCACTTCTCACGGGGCTGGTTCCATTGAAAACCTAGGGCCATCTCCCTTTGGACCTGATGACAGTTTCAGAATATATACCTTACATTTAAATCTTACATGCGCACGAGTAACTGATGAACTGAGAAGCTTTAAGATTTGAAATAATACGGATACCAACCAGCAAGCAAACAGACTTTATGTTTTGTGCTCTTGATTTCGTATAATCACCTGAAAATTTGAAACAATCCTCAGCGCAACCGTGGCAACATAAAGCGAATTAGTGACGAAGTCAATCACGTTCCACATGTCATGCACGTATTCCCGCAGGCCCATGTCCCACAGCTGCTTCACCTCGCTCCAGATGAGACCTGAACATAGAAATATGAGTTTACAAACATTTCGAAATATAATATTGTATTCATCTGTTAATTGTGTCGGTACAGACCGCTAACCCAGGCGAGGATGAGCCACTCCACCAGAGACGGCATCGCACCGCGGCGGGATAGTGCCGTGACAGAGGACTCTCGCGGGTTTGGGGTGCCCCACCCCACCGCTGTCTCGATGCGCTGTGATGCCAGGATCAACAGAACTGAAGGAACAAGGAACAGTTTAGACGAAATGAACGTAGTTAGGACATCAACTTTTCTTAAGACCATGAGTAGTCGCAGTCGACTAACATAAAAACATAAAGTAGCTCGCCGAATGACACAAGAACTTGATAAATGGCTTCCTCAGCGTCCTCCCGGCTGTGGAGTGCGGCGCCACGATGTACGCCAGCGAGTAGAGCGGGAACATGGCTCCGATGCGCACCATCTCCGCCGCCTGCAGCAGCATGTTCTTGCGCCGGAAGCCGGGCACGCTCTCGTACCAGATGGAGGCCAGCAGCTGCTGCACGTTTGGGTGAGCTACGAACTGGAATCAAATTTATATCTTAGAATAATACTTCCCACTATTACTTCAGACACCATGAACAGTTTTAACCCACCTTCTTCTGCCGCAACTTAATGGCGAGCTTGAGCCTCGACAGCCGCATCATCTCCGGCGCGCCTGGCTCCGGCAACGGCGCTTGCGGCGAGCCCGTCTCGTGGTTCAGCAGCACCTGGAGCTCGTGAGACGTTCGCGTGTGGTCCAACAGCGCCGTCGCAAACTCTTGGCACTGGGAGCGCAACTCCTGGTACTCAGTTTTAAACTCATGCTCTAGGGCGGATAACCGTCGAAGTTCCCAAGATAGCTCGAATGCTGTAAGGATCGGATCTTTGGAAGATAGCGCAATTAAGGAGGGTGACGCTAGAGCTCTGTACGCGTTGATGCGCGAGCGCGAATGGCGGAGGGAATCCTCGTATCGCGATCGCACGCACTCGTCGCAGCCGCAGCGCACGTCGTGCGGCACCGGCAGCGACGCGCCCCTGTCCAGCAACAGCTTTATGATCTCGTAGCTGTCGCGGTGCGCCGCCAGGATCAGCGGCGTGATGTCCGCCGTGAACGTCGCCGTCTCGGGCGGCAACGCCTCCCAACTCTGCGCGAATTGCACACTAATTAATACCATATCCATCAAAGGCCTTAACCTCCTGATAAAAAAACACTCACATTCGGTTCGCCAGGCTTGCGTGTCCTTTCCTCGTGATCAAGCAGCGCCTCTACAGCCTCTACAAACTCCTCCGAGATGGCATGGAGCAACGCGTCTCGGGTCTCGACACCAAACTCTAACAGCAGCTCCACCATCTCCAAGTTCTCGTTGTCGATAGCCATGAGCAGCGCGCTGCGGCCGAGCGGGTCGACGCAGTCCACGTTGATGTGTCCGGTGTCCCTGGCGCGCTGCAGCCCGCGGCGGGTGCCCGCCACGTCGCCGCGCTCCACGCCCAGGAGGTACTTCTTCTCCTCGAGCGACAGCACGGCCATCTCTTGGTGCGGCCGCACCACGTTCTCCTCCTCCGTCATGCCATGGATGCTATGCCGCTGGATTGAGGTGTGAAGTCGAAAGATTATATACGTTTTTGTGTAACGTTACATTATTCTTATCAGATGAAGATGACTAACATGAAAATGGTGTATTAAGATTTGAGAAGCGGGCTGTGGTTTAGTTCGGGAAAACAAAAGTATTATTGCTTTATTTTGTGAGACTGATTATTAACTCATGGATTGATCCCAGATCACTCCTACAGTGACTGAAGCAAAATAAAGACTGAACCTAGCAAGGTAAATAATAATTCCATGTTTACTTGCACGTACATTAACTATATTTTATATTGGTAATCGTGCGAGTAACAAAAATGGAGCAAGGGGCTAATGTAATCGATTGCGCCCTGGGAATTCTTTGACGTAATGCTATCGAAATGAGTCTCGTCGTCTGGCATAGCAGGTCAACAATGTAGGTATGTATATGTACCAGGTAGATACACCAGGTATTGTGTGTTACATGTAGGAATCTTAACGGATGCTCTCGTTCGCATTCAATGGTAGCAGATACTTGATTGATAGCCTATTGAAATATTGTTATGAGATATTATTCCTTAGTTTTCACGATTTATAGCCGAACTTCTGTAGGCTTTGTTTGCTCATTGTTTATCTAGGTTGGCTAAACGGAGCCCCTAGGGTAAACGGAAGCTGGATCAGTTTGCCGTTAGATTGATGTGTTTGTCGTCCGATTTCAGGAAATATTGCGTTGCCGCCATTATCTCTTGACGTCCCTAGAAAAATATATCATAATCCTCTGCTCTGGTGAGAATTTACCGCGGCTACGTCGCGTAAAAAAGTCTTCAAAAATAATATTAAACCTCTTCCTTTCCCCTCTAGGTACCATTTAACTAATATGGAACATTCTACGAAAAATCAGGGTGACTTGAACACCTGGTGATGATTATCAGCGACCGAGCAGTGGTTGGTGGGCGGTCGCACCTAGTATATACAAGGTACTCTGTGGGTCGCACGGAGCGGCGCCGCGCGCCGGCCCGCGGCAGGCGCCCACTGTCACTCATTATACAAATGGGTCGCGGGGTCGGCCAGCCCGCCCGCCTCGTCCCCTGTCGCCCACCGAGGTCGGCTAGGGGGCTGTCTTTACGTGCAAGGGAAAATTTATGGAATCGAGTTCTTAGGGACGAATTTTTTTTTAGTTTTCGACGATTATTACTGAATGGATTACGGGTTCTGTAAGCTTGGGCATGGCCTCTGTGGCCATTAAGCTTTCCAAAAGCGTGCTCAATGAGGTATCTTCAGGGTTGGTTATAAAGGACCGCGATTTATTATCCAGCTGTCGTTCCGCACATACGTTCGTTCAAATGATTGCTGCTTCTGCGGTGCTGCACACTAAATGTTCAATCAATCGCTATAACTGTGGTATTTCATGACGTAAACGAAAGTAGGCCAGTGCCATTAGAAATGTAGCTATTTTTATTAGGAAAATAAATATCACTAGACGGACATTGTAAGAAAAAAATATTATGATGGAAATACAAGGTGTTTCAAACAATATGGTGTCTCACAGTTTTCTTGCGAGAAAATATTGCACTAGTCGGCAATATAGCGCACACTTTATACGTTATTCACACCATTTTATATCATAGTAAGCTTTTTGAATCGACTGTTTTACTGTATCGCCTCATCTAGGTAGGTACCTACTACAGTGGTTTAGCAGGTAACTCGCCACATGACTCGGCCACTTGAGTACAGGTAGGTTCATTTCATGGGATAGACTATCCCGTCATATAAACGAAATAAGTATTGACCCACGTTAATAGAATCGCCTATAATTTGAAAGCGATTCATTCGCAATAGCAATTAGGTAATGCAAGCAAAACTATTCGAACTGAAACGAGTTAATACGAATAGTATCGTAAACCTATAAACTCACAGTGACGAACGGGCGAGCAGACGGGTCCAGCCGACGAGTTCTCGTGTAAATGTTTACACAATCGAGCCGGCGTTTCGGCAGACTCCAGTTGAATAGATACTTAAAGCTTTTTATTGTTCTATTGATTGGCTCTGTGCTTGAGCGGCACTTGCGGATGGACTGCTCTAAAGATTCTAAAGAGCTCGAAGACAAGAAATCAATACCCACATCGTTTATACAGTTTATACGTTGGTCGGTTATGTTTGTATGCTGGCTCGTATCGCAGCCCGCCTTTGTAATAGTCCCACCATTCACGATTCTTATTGCTAAAGTTTTAGACGTGAACGAACTCCAAATAACGCGTGGATCGCTTGACTGGCGACCTTCGACGACTTTAAAACTTAGCGAAGCCTTTCTGGAAAAAAATGAATTGGTGATTAACACAATTCCAAGTGAAAAATGCTATTGCAAAATATTGCAACTGCACAAGCTACATTGCGAACTGGAACTCGTGTGCTTAGTGTTAGACCCTTATGGGTGCAGCTATAATATTATGCTAGCCATGAGCACAGGCTCATGGCTAGTGTTGGGTTTGTCGAGAGGCGGAATGAAATAGTTCTCATCGGTACTCGACATAAGAAGGTCAGCAGGGTGAGGCGGATTATCATTCTGGGCGCGGGGCGGTCGATTGGCGCGCTAGCCCGTTCCATGCGGCAAACTGCTTTTATCTGCTACGTGTTGATTGTTTAATGAGCTAGGTATATCGGCAATTTGAGATGGAATACTTCTGATAAACGAATCTAGTTAATGAAAATCAAACATTTTTATAAGCAATACATAAAAAATAACCAAATAAATTTGTGGATTTGGATATCGTTGCAATAGTCTCGCCTTCGTGTACATCAGAACCTAATACCATCGGTTAATGTGGGTGCACAACAATACCTACACCTCTGCTTGTGCCTTCGGCAAATACAGGCATGTCGTCCGTGTATCCCCTACACAAAAAGCCGATGGTAGATAAATATCGTCCCGAACGATTAGGCCCACCAAAATTAACTAGTTATTCAATAATTCAAGCAATCAGCAGAAACGAGATATTTTTATGTGATAGGAATCTCTTTATTACGTCACGTGGCAGTATAACGATCAAGGGGTCAACAAATAAATTTGGCGGCAGATAGTGTCGTGTCGGCTGAGGAGCGTACTTACCTTCTCTTTACTTAGTTGTCTCATAAACTTTTTACTATCTTCACTTAGCGGTTAATTTTAGGAAAAACGCACCAGCCCGGACTTCAGTGTAGTTAGTACCTAGGTAATAGACTTCAAGTCGCCTCTGTCTGTTCATCGGTAATATAAATCCATGGTGAACAACAATTTATTCCACTTTGTTCACCCACGTGAACAAAGTGGAATAAATTTAGTTATATAGGTCTGAATAGTTAATTCCTATATGCGCGGCCATCCAACACGTAGGTAGTATTGTGACGGGCTATCAACAAAACCGCAATGTTGTCGGAAGTCGCAGTAACGCTAGTTGACATGACTAGTGGTGGTACAATGGTGGGTGAGCGACAATAGACGGGTAAAGAGCCTAATAAAAGTAGTCGCAGGTTGATGCTTTGATGCTATTTATTTATTTATACTCGTATTTATACAAACACATGTTATGTTGACGCGGAACAAAGCGACTAACAAAAACGGGTTGTTTACATTATCATCATTTTTGCTTCTGTAACTGCTGTAAAAACTACTCCAATTGCCAAAGCGGCTGTAACAGAACAGGATTAAGTGATTTGATGACTAGCCAAGCTGCGGCAGCTTCTTTTTATATCGTATCAAACATAAACAAAGCATTTTATCCGAATTGTGGAATGCCAGTTTTGATACAAGGTAGTCGAATAGGTATCTAGAAACAAATATGCACAGGATTTCTTACGCAACATATTATCGGAATGCAAACGAAATAGAGGAGTTTATATCAAACTGAGATATCCATGCATGGCCGACTACGGGGACTTTTAATGTAAGGTTTATAGTTTGTATATAAGCACACTTGTAGGTAGGTACCTGAATTGTCCTTCAAAGTTTAATTTGGGGTGTTTCTACTTAGTTTTGAACATTGTTCAGATTAATTATGTACACCCTATTTGTATAATTAGTAATCAGTAGGTTCGTATAGTTCAGTGGCTGGCATCCTCCATGTGCTTTGAAGTAGGTACCCAGAATTGATGATAGGTGGGCGATCTTTGTGCGTTCTGAAGAGGTAAGTCTGCCGTACCTTGACCTTGTTGTCGAGCGGGCGCGGCTCGGAGGCCAGCAGCGCGCCGAGCTCGACGCGGCACGTGGAGGGGCGACGCCCCTCGCCGCCGCCGCTGCCTCCCGACATCTCGGAGCCGCCGCTCTCTGCGCACACACACTACCGTCACCGGCGGCCGCGCCCAGCGCGAGCGCAGCCGCCGCAGCACGCAGCCCGCGCTCCGACGCTACGCCACCGCCCTCACGACGGTGTAATCGACGGCTCGCGAGGCGGACCGGGATATATTTAGCGAGGGCGGGCGGCCCGCGGTGTACTGCGGGCCGTGCGCCTGGGCGCGAGTCGGCGACCACTCACCGGCGCCGTCGCCGCCGCGCGCGCCATCCCGCGCCCTCTCCGTGAACTGGAAGGTGAGGGTTCGTTTAGTGGCGAGTCTGGAGAGCGAAGGTGTCGCGTGGGTCGGTAGGGGGCGTTGTCGTAGACACCTGCACGCGGCGGTCGCGGCGGGCGGCGATCTGCCGCGAGTGGCGGCGCAGCGCCTCCAGCGTGCCGCGCGCCGCTCCGGCCGGCACGGCCAGCGAGCCGGGCGCGGGCGGCGCGAGCTCCGGCCCGCTCAGCGCGCGCGCATACCCCGCCCCCCGCCTCGCTCGCCGTCTGCCGCCTCACCGCCTCACCGCTCCCCGGCCGCCGTCTGTTCTGAAAGAAGACTACAAGTTCAAAGCTTCACATTTATTGTTATTGCATCGTAAAATATTTTTGTATACGACGTTGCCGTGTCGTAAAAGTTACGTCTTTCTTGCATTCTTTAATGTAGTTTACATGTGTATCAACTACGAACGGTTTCGATGATGTTAAGACTAGACAGGAAAACTATTAATCGTAACAGTCATGCAAGCTGCCGCCAGCAAGTCCAAATTAGATTCAGGCTTAACTTTGATTACGATAAAGAACCGTAAAAAAGCGGCACACATCCAAATTTCCAACTTTCCATTTCCTTATTTACACAATGAAATAAGCTACAAGACATTTCAGAACAGTGTTTTCTTTCTACTTTCAGAAAGCTCCGACAATACTAATCAGTGCAAAAAAATAATTTAAGAATATATAAGGTAGTGTTACATTTTCTGAGGCATCTCCTGACATGGAAAAGAAAACAAGAATTTTCAAAATCGGTACACAACATACATCAAAAAGTACATACTTAGAGGCGAATATTGAAACTCCTCCTTTTTTCGAAGTCGGTTAAAAATACTTCACATTCCTTGCAAACCTCTCGAGAGATATTCTTACCGCGTTTTTGTCAAAGAAATGAAGATTAATAGACTCTGTTCATCGTCCCCACCTACTCAGGATAAAAAGGGTAAAGTCGAAATGTTTTCACGATGTTATGGGGACAAAAGAGAAATGGGTAGCATCAACCATCTACTTATCAGTCGCTCATGTCGGAGCTCGGCCGGCGGAAACTCCCTCCGGCCGAGCCCTAACCTAGGGTTCTGTTGCAGGGTAGTAGGTAGAGCTCGAATATGAAACTACTCGCCTATTTGTAGTAGGAATGTACCTACTTGCTTAAATGTTTAGAGCGAATTGACGATTTGTAGGAGTTAATCCTTCAAAATAAAAGGTATACCTAGGGTGGCCGAGTAATTACCGCCCAGTAATAAAGAAAATTACAGTTCGCAAACACTGAAATTGCAATAAATGTATCAGAAATACGTACTTATTATAAAGGGAGTTCATAATGGAAAGTATTTTACCCATTATTCTACCTAAAAACTACTTTACGCTTGTGTTAATGGCTTAAAATCATTACCAATTCGGAAATATCTGCATCATTGAACATTTTAAGTGCTGAATAAACACTATGTACCAAGGAACTGGAGTCGTGCCTAGGAAGGAAGTTTTGTAAATCTGCTCCCTCCGCAGGTGTTAGCCGTGATGTCACATTTAAACAAGACATCAAGAACAGCCATCGTCGTATCATTTTGTCCCGTTAATTTCTCATAATCCCTCCAGTCAGCTGTAGGCGTTTGCTAAATTTGTTCACATTTGACGTTTCATTACTCCGCTCCGTTAAGTATATAAATTACGAGTAGGTACGTACAAGTTAAAGTGGAATGGGTGCAATTGGCAGCATGCGCGGGTTATGACTATCTGTCTTAGACAAATGGCACAGGTGCCTAGCCCGGCCGCCGGTGGCCGGATTGTTCTCAATAGTCCTATTAGCTAGCAGTTCCTTTGAAGGAACTCCTGAGATTTTTGGATATTACAAACAGACACTTCTTTTTTATTTATATAATTCTTGAGCATCATAAACGCGTTCATGATGCTCAAGAATTTTAGAAAAGTCTACCTATGCACTGCTACTTATGCGTTCTTGTATCTATACAAATTAATAAAATAGATGTGTCTGTTTGTAATATCCAATTAATAGCTTTTTAGTAAGTGCGTATGAAGGTAGGTATCTAAAGTATATATGTATAACATAAAACATTTTTTTATTTTTTTGTCTGTGTCTGTCTGTCTTTTCCGGCTAATCTCCAAAACGGCTGGAACGACTTTGACGGGACTTTCACTGGCTTAAAGTTGGTGTAATAAGGTGTAACTTAGGCTACTTTTATTTTATCGAAATACCACGCTGGCTGAGCCGCGGGCAACAGCTCGTAGACAATAAAATTTATTCTTCTGCTGAACGGCCTGAATATTAACTGCCAGTAGGATTAGATATTCATGTTTCTTCCTGTCTATTGCAGTTAATATCCAGGCCGCTCAGCTGAAGAATAAATTTCAACCTGAATTGAAAATAGATGTTAGATAATTTTCCTACCCACCTAACCGGACCGAGTCGAAAAGTTTAAAACAGGGCGTAAAACAACCAGTGAGGCACTCTGCGCCTGGCTTTCGGACACGACCGACGTATTTGTTGTGATAGGAATGTTTCCTTATAGTTATTCTCAAATTTAATTTAAACGCTGTCAGTCAAATTGTACAAATAAAGATCATTGTTAGAATTCAATTTTAGTTAGGTTGATTTCTGACATTTTTTTAATATAAATTACGCGAGAAGTTCTTTTTAAGTATATTAACTGAATGGAAAATACATTTTACGAACCTAATGGTAAGTAGGTAGTCTTAGATTAAGGCGTATACCTAATGAGAGCTGTTCCCTTAAAAACTACGACTATTCATGTACTTAAGTTTTTTTAGAAAGCTAGGAAAAAATAATTGTACCTTTGGCAAACTTTATCTTTCACGTAAGAAACATTCGTTATTTGTTTTATAAGTGCTGATACACTTATTATCTTACCTAAAAGCCAGTCCACAAAACTTTGAAAACAAAAGGAGCTACTTGCAGATAAATAAATCTAAGAAATCAGATTTATTGAAGTATCCTTTCTTCTTCCTCAAAGGTTGGAAGGTATCAATTTACTTTTAATATTGGACTAGACTGGACGTTTTCCATTCCATTCCTAACATTTCCTTCATAACTTTTCCTAAGAATTCTCGTGGGACAAATTGGGTTGGCTCTCGTAAAAACATCAACGAAAGTAGGTACCTAATAATATAATGGACTAGTAGTAAATTAATTACTTTTGTGGATATACCTAGGTATCCACATTTTTGTGAACCCCGCTACTATAAGTAATATGATGTTCAGGCTTGCTAATACACTCCATAACAATCATTTTGAACCTTCCGCAATACAGTGTGGCTCTGTTTGGTCCCCACGGGGTGTTAGATTGATAATTTAATGTAAAACCGCCAAGCTTTTATTCTGACACAGTTTATCGAGCGGTGTGGGAGACAACGTTATGTCAATATTTGAAAAGTTTTAATTCCTTATATATATTATTATGCTGTGTACAAAACCACAGATGAAACTACGAGTTTTGTCCTGAATATCAAAACATTGTAAAAAAAAAGTTTAAACACTACCCTGTCTACACTGTTGATCAGGCTCTAAAAAGTATGAAACAAGATAGGTAATATTCTCATCTGAAATTGTTAGGTTTGTATTGTACACACTAAAAAAAAAGCCGTGGTCGTATGCCTACCTACATTCTAACAGTAGTAAGCAATAATAAGTTTTAGGCCAAATTGGTTAATTTTCTTAATAATGCCCATTATAGGTAGCTACTTTCGAGCTAAACACGTAGTGACGCCCTGCCGCATGCCGTTGTCCTCGCGGCTCGGCTCACATTGGGGAAAATGCGCCGCAATGTTCACAACATATGGAAATGAAGTCTTTTTGGTCCGTACGGGGAAGTTTTCTGGCATATTTCGATGAGGTAACTACATGAAAAATCATATTATATAGGTTTTCATACGTAGCACTTGCTATCGACATAGGCAAGAACTGTTAAAAATTTATGCAATTAATTAAATCGCAAAGCGTACCGTCCGCGTCGCGTCGTCGTCCCGGGTTTCATGACGAATCATCGACCCGTGACTTCATAACATTAAGTGTACAGGGAAAATTGACTGAATACAATCATTGATACTGAACAATCACAAGTTCAATAACAGTGAAAGAAAAAAATAATTTCACATATGTAATAAAAATGATTTGAAAGTACCTACCTAGCAATCATTCCCATTCCTAATAAGTATCCTTAGGTACACACAGTAGCAGATACCTTCTTCCTTAAGATGCTAACGACAGAATTTAGCAATGAATTTAGACGAAGATTCCCCTGTCTTGTTTTAGAATGCATTGCTTCCAAATTCTCATAATTAAGTTTATAGTAGGTAGAAGGTATGTAGGTACTTATGAATTCAAGTGAGTCCAATTGCAAAACTGGGTCATTCGAGTTGCGGCTCACGAGCGACGGAGCGGTGCTCGTAGTTTGTGCTGGTCTTGCTTGTATCCTGCGACTCTGTTGGCGAAGTAAACAGGGTTCTAAGTTATTACTTATCTGAAGTTCTCTATCGAAATCTTCCCTGAGTTTTCTTATCTGATTTACATAAACTGTAGAGTGTATATCTGGAAATAGTTAGGTATTTTGGTTGAATGTGATATTACTAGAGTATTTTTCTACATCCGAGGCGGGCGACTAACGTACCCACATACCTAATTACCTACCTATTAGTGATGTAACGAATATTCGCATTCGCATTCGCGAATATTCGCATATTTTTTGACATTCGCATTCGCAAGAATCTATGCGAATGTTTGGCGAATGTTTTTTAAAAACAAAAAGGAAATAAGTTTAGATGGATATGGAATGTTATTACAAAGTTTTATTAACATTAAGAATTATATATATTTTTTAAACAAATTTGCTCACAGTTACTTATTGCACCGCTTTTAGGTTCATATAGCAGCTTATTACGCACTAGTGCTATTGACTTTACATTTTTTAAATCTTAGTAAAGAGTTATCGTAAAAATAGTAAACATTTAAAACTAAATAAACGATGTTTATTCAAATATTTTATATAAATACATTAACTATTTAAATAAATTTCTTTCACATTCAATTTAATTGTAAATAAAACATATAATAAACATTCGATTTATTATATTTCAAATAATATAATAATTGTTACCGGCTTTGTCAGACCAATAGATACAACTGGCCAAATGCATGTCGGACTACGCATACTGTTCCGTAGACATCCCGTCACTTTACGAGAATACGGAACTCATAAAATAAAAGTGATGTTTTTTTATTGCTCATGCAACCTATTAATTTCTGCGAAATTAATAAACAATTGGTGATCTTTTTAAATAAAATATGTAGTAAAAAATTCTGTTACTAAATTTATTAAACCAGTATCATAGACATCTTCAGTAAAAGTGACATACACTTTTATTTTCTTTTTGGACTGATGAAGATTCTTACAAGGATTTTTAATTCAAATAATGAAGCTGTGATCAGACTGGGTACACAATCAGTGGTGCTTGGTTTGAGACTCAATCCAAACTTAAGATTAAAAAAAATATATATATAGGATTTGCATAGTAAAGAACTATGTATTTCCTATAATAAACCATTTATAATGTGGTTCTAATTTAAAGGATTACTCTTGCTACTTAAGTTAAAGAAGCCACAATGACCCTCAATATTTCGTAACGGGAATTAATATTGAAATACTGTCAAAAAAACCTTAAAATAATTTGAAAATACTTACTGAACAACACCTCAATCGAGGGGGTGTGTAAACATATTTTTTTTCGCTTTTCTTAAGTACGGGAGGTACAATGGAATAACTTTGCATTCAAAATTTAAAAACAGTTTTTTAGCGGTACTGAAACTCATTTTTTTTGGCTAGGTTGCAGTGTTTTAGCCCAGTATTTTAATAGTCTCTGAATAAAATTACTGTGATTGCAGACGGACGTGCCGAAACTATAATGGTTCTGAGTTAGACTACGGAACCCTAAAAACTTACGGCGCGCCATGTTTTATTTTTCATTCATCCTGCAAATCTCTAGGTCTTAAAAAAAATAGTGAATTGTGATGTTTTTTCAATTAAGATTTTACTCTAAATATTTTTTACTCGCAATTAAGTTGTAAAATGTCGTATGAAATGCGTGAGCATTGTTAATTAGACACTTGGCTCCATCACAGCACAGCCCTCGCGTTAATCTCTGGCTGCAAACCAGCCTCGATCGTAACTTAGCTCACTTACACATAATGCACTTATTTACTTATATTTGAATTTAAAAAAAAACACTGTCTTGAGGTAGGCAACTAAATTATAAATAGGATCTTTCTCTTTTGCTTTTGTTAGTCTAATGAAAATATTAACTCAATAAAATTTTAATATAAAATAAATTTGATTAATGAAATAATTCTAAACTACCCTCAAATCAAAACAAATCCTTCGAGTTAACTTTATGTGACTAACTTCGTTCTTTCAACCTATGTGGGTTCGGCTATGTTCGGCCGACACGAAATGTTAATCCAAGATATTATTTTGCGTGCTCTTTATTAACCCCCGAGAAATAGGCGTGTTATAAGTTTTACATGCGTATTTGTGTGTCTGTCTGTGGCATCGCAGCGTCCAAACAGATGATCCGATTTTAATTTTGTTTCTCTTTTATTCTGATCGAGAGTGTTCTTAGCTATGTTGCACGAAAATCGATTCAACGGTTTGAAAATTATTAGCTCTTTTGTAATTTAAAAAATGATCACATTGGGGTTTTTTTTAATTTTCAATTTAGGGTTTCTTATTTGAAAGTCAACATTCGCATTCGCATTCGCATTCGCGAATGTCAAAAATCCAACATTCGTTACATCACTACTACCTATCACCAAAATATAAAAACTTTTGGGAAACTACTATGCAGTTTTTAAATTACCTCAAATGAACATAATAAAACGATGGGCCTAAATTTCTAATACCTACCAACTAAAATCATGTAGGGAAGAAATAACGGTGCTGAATGTAGGAACGAACAGCAGACCACAAGCCGACAACTGCCGTACCTAATTGTTTCTATCTTTAGAGCCCTATTGACCCAATAAGTTAGTGTTATGTGCCTCCGAACTGTAGTTGACGACGCGACGTGGATGGATTGAATATTATCACACGAACGAATGTGGTATTGACTAAGATCGGATTGATTATTATATTGGAAGATAGGGTCACTCTACATTAACTATAATTTCGATTATTATTTTATACTTAATTATATATATATATATTTTTTGGCCATCTATACCTACTCCCAAATATACTTAAAAAATAAATTAGTAGGTACCTAGACAAACGCAAGGCGTCCTGGGATAGTTCCGTTGGCCACCACAAGTCGACTCTACAGTTTGCGTTAATTTTAGATACTTAGGTAAGTAACTCACTAACTAAAGATCTGCATAGATATTTTTTGTTGTTTAGAGAAAGATTTTCTTTTTATATTCACTGAAATCATTTCAAAGGTAAAAATTACTTGGGAATGCGCCGCCCGTGGGCGTTGCTTTTGTTGGTCTACTCATTGTTTTACTTTTAATATTTTTATGCCGTCTGGCAATTATAAGCTGGGTTAAGAAAGCTGCAATAATACAGTAAGTAGGTACCTATAACACGTAACATTCCATGAATTGTCGGCAAATTCTCGAAAGATCTTGTTAATCAAAATGGTATCTACTAAAAAGTAAATAGATAGTTCACTTATTATCGGATAGCACATATTACTGCTTGCCCATAATCTCAATCGATAGAACCACTCCAGCAAGTTTCACGAGATGCCCGAGAAGATAACCAGCTCATGTTTACCATAGAGCCCGGCTCACCGCGCCATGGCGCCCATTTTTCAACCGATATTATTTGCGTTTACCTGCCTGCATCGATTCCCTAATTGATTTATGCGAGAACTAAGTGATAATCGAATATAATTGTGAGTTGTGTCTTGTGTGTGACTCACGATCTGATCAAACGTAGGTATACGTAATTGGTGCACGTCCGCCAAACCCTATTTTATAAGTAATTGAATCGAAACCTAACGGTAAATGCACGTCGTAAAAACGTAATTATTTTTTTGTAATGATTCACAGGTTGTTACTAGATTTCATTAATAGGTACAACATTAATGATACAAACCGTCAATATTGCGAATAGTGAGTACTCGTATGTACGAACTTTCCTAATTAAGATCCTACCCCTTCACAAAGAATGTCTCATCATTAAAAGTATCCTTTAATGTTAACTATGCGGGGTTAGTGTATTTTCTTGGTTGGTACACCCTGACAGCTGAGTAGGGTGAAAGCCCTTGCACATTATACCTACTAAGTAGGTAAGTAAAAGATGACGAATAGTTGGTTTCTTAAGCTCAGTTAGGAGAGCTTTCTGCTCTAAGTACCTACCTATTAATAATGTGACCAGGTATTTCTAATATTTTAGTATTTTCAACTTCCAAAAAAGGAGGAGGGTCTGTATTCGTCTGCATGTATGTTTTTTATGTATGTTCACCGGTTACTCCGTCAATTGTGGACTTATTTTTTTTTGTTTGAAAGGGTATCTGCATGTGTATTTCATCAAAATCGCTGTCGCTCTAGTAGTTTGAGAGATATTAACGATTTACGGCCACCAGGAATTAAATACCGAGGTAGGTAGTTTACCACACAAAAAAAGAAAAAAAACTATAATAAACCAAACCAACTTCAAAACCTGTCCGAATAGGTACCTACCTAGCTGACCGAATTCAGACGAATAAAAAAATCCCATTATAGGTATTTATTTCTAGCTTTTCAGTGCAATCAAGGTTTTCGAATTCGGTTTACTTACTTATTTTTTTTATTAAAATACCTATTCTAACATGTACTTAAGTAGGTACCTACAGTTTCAACCTTCCATATACATATTATAATACATACTAGCTGAGCCCGCGACTTCGTCCGCGTGGAATTTAACGCTCCCGCGTTCTGAGCCCGCACGACAGAACCCATTTTTTCATTTTTTTAAATTTTGTTTTTCTAAAATAAAAGTAGCCTAAGTTACTGCTTATAACATCAGCTATCTACCAGTGAAAGTCCCGTCAAAATCGGTTCACCCGTTTCGGAGGTACTCTTTGATTTCATGTGTTTTTATTTTTTTACGCGGAGCCCTAATTGTTTTTCAAAAATTAAAGTAGCCTAAGTTACTCCCTATTACATCAGCTATCTGCCAGTGAAAGTCCCGTCAAAATCGGTCCAGCCGTTTCGGAGATTACCCGGAACAAACACACAGACAGACAGACAGACAAAAAAATTTTAAATCGCGTTTTTGCTATAGGTGTCGTATGTACTTTCATATGCATTTAGTGAAAAGGTGTTATTTTGATATTACAAACAGACACTCCAATTTTATTTATTTGTATAGATAACCACCTTCATCCCTACCATCAATGCGGCGTTTCGTATGGTACAAATTTTGGTAATTTATTTTTAGGTACCTAACTACGGTGGTTTATTTCCGGATATTTAGCTGGCTACACACATTTCTAATACCTAGTCACAGTGCAACCTCGCCTATAATTAAAGCTACAGAATTGATTATGTAAATCCCATACAAAATATGCTGAAATGAAACAAAACTTTATACATACTTACGTCTTTCTTTACGTTTACATATTTTCGCGGCTCACTCGTACATGGGAACGTGCTCGTACTGCGGAGCGGGTACCGCTCGCAACGCACAACGGAACGTGATTTGAAAACCCTATAAAATCATAAAACAGTAAACATATCCACGCCGCTGTACAGTTTATTTCATTATACTGGAGTTCACTGTATTATCGCTATTTTTAATCGAGATTTACAGCAGTTTATCTGAGCGCAGCGTTTAAGCATCGAGTCTGTTTAAGGTTTTCGATGCTGTCGGTACGAACTCTGGAAGAGTAGGGCATGCTCCGCTTGTTGAAACGGGTTGAAACGAGGAAAATAAGTCTGATAATATAATATAGGTGTTTGACAAAGCAGCAGGTGATGGTGAAACAGGGTAGACTTTTCAAATTTATGGCATTATCGAAAAAAGGGTTGAAAATAGGTACTTACCTATATTTAACCCGATGTCTGTTTTACCATAAATAGATACCTACCGACCTATCACGATTGCGAAGAAAATTAAATGTACCAAGGAAAATAAAAGTGTATTAAGTACAACATTTGCAACATTCAGTTGTATGCGTTCGTCGGATCGTTATTACGCTTCTATAAAACGTTTTCTTTACTGTTCCTTCTTGTCATTATTAGTAGGTACGTAGCTAACCGGATAAATATTAGACATGCTTACTTATTTTTCAAGACGTCATCGTCGGTGATACCATTGAAATTTCATAAAAGTAGGTTCAGTAGTTTGAGAGATATGGGCTGTTTGTTTACGGTTGCCAGCAATTTGATAAGTAGTTCACCACTAAAAATCGTGAAAATAATTAAACCGACTTCAAAAAACCTAGGTGCACTAAAAAGCTATAAATAATTAGATACCACATAAGTAATTTCTTTAATTTGGAATCGGTGCCACTACCTTTACACTAGGACTTCTAGGTCCCTACCTACCCTTACTTACTTGAATAGGCACCGACTCCAAATTAAATAAATTATGTGATATCTAGTTATTTATAGCTTTTTAGTGCACCTAGGTTTTTTGAAGTCGGTTTAATTATTTTCACGATTTTTAGTGGTAAACTACTTATCAAATTGCTGGCAACCGTAAACAAACAGCCCATATCTCTCAAACTACTGAACCTACTTTATGAAATTTCTATGGTATCACTAAGGGATCCTGACAATCAAGGCCACACATAGTATACCACTTACACCAATATATGGCACTTATAGTCAGAATGCATCTCATGACAATTCCACCGAGCCCAAACACGACTAGGTTACATTGTGTTATTACGGAGTTCCGGCGCCTACCTTCCAGTTTCTTCATCACCTTATGATGAAGCCGGTAGGTAGGCAGTTTACTGAGACTATTTTAGTGACCGCAACGCAACTATCACTGAAAAGTCGCAGGAAAGCAAATCAAGCAATTTCGTTTACTTGGATGCTGTATTTTTTCCAGTTATTTTGATTTTAAAGGCAAACTACTGAACCGATTTTGATGAAATTTTTATGGGACCAATCTGCACGGACGTCCGTTCAAATGCAAATATTTTTTTGAATCGGTTTATAAATGACGGAGTTCTGAGATAACAAACCAAAAAAAAAAAAAACATACACACGAATTGATAACCTCCTCCTTTTTGAAGTCGGTTGAAAAGAAAGAAGGTAAGTACAAGGTAATTCATTTTTTAATACCTATAGGTACCTACATATTATTAATTTGGTCGTTACGGGTCTAGAAGATAGGTAATGTATAGAGCACGACGACGACGCGGCGACGCGGACGCGAACTTAGGTATATGCTCTTTGTTGATGTTATGTTAGTTAATTTAGTTGATGATTGTAAAGGGATAGCCTCTCCATAATATGGACTTGTTGAAAATGGGAATGTCGTAGACACCAGAGCAAGTGGAAGATTACCCACGAGTGGACCGAACAAATTAAGACGCCATAGGTGGTCTAGGCGACAGTGAAGTGAAGTGACGGACTTGACGACTAAAGACAGTTTTATTAACTACCTTCGGTGCCTACGATAGAACAGGAAAGATCATTTCATTTATACCTATTTCTGCCGCAAAAATAGGTACCTACTATGTCGGTAACTTCTCTTTTAAAACAGGTACCTATTATTAGTAGTAGATATAGGTATAAACTAGTGATGTAACGAATGTTAGATTTTTGACATTCGCGAATGCGAATGCGAATGCGAATATTTGGGTCCAACATTCGCGAATGCGAATGCGAATGCGAATGTTGACTTTGAAATAACTCTAAATTGAAAATTTAAAAAAACCCCCGATGTGACTACTTTTAAACTACAAAAGAGCTGATAATTTTCAAAAAGCTTAACCGATTTTCATGAAACATAGCCAAGAACACTCTCGATCAGAATACCTTTCGGGTCATCTGCTTGGGCGCTACGATCCCATAGACAGACACACATGTTAATCTTATAACACCCCTCTTTTTTCATCGAGGGTTAATTAAGAGCGTGCAAAATGTTAGACTGGTTTGACATTTCGTGTCGGCCAAGCATAGCCGAACCAATACTGGTTAAAAAAACGAAGTTAGCCACTTAAAGTTAATTCAAAGAGATTTGTTTTGATATGACAGTAGTTTAGTGTTATAAAAATTTGCTGATGATACCTCTTTAATTTTTAAAGTAGGTACATATGTAAATAACTTGGACGACGTAAATAATGCAATTGTTCAAGTCCATAACTGGTTCACTACTAATAATTTGGTATTAAACAGTAAAAAAACTAAATGTGTAAGATTCTCATTACCTAATGTAAGAAGTAGTGAATGCGATGTAGTATTAAATACAGAAAAACTTGAATTTATTAATGACACTGTTTTCTTAGGTATAACGCTTGACTCTAAATTACAGTGGGGCCCACATATAACAGCTTTAGTTAAGCGGCTCAGCTCCGCCGCCTACGCTGTCAGAAAAATCAGACAGCTGTCCGATGTCGAAACTGCGAGAATAGTTTATTTCAGTTATATTCATAGTGTCATGTCGTATGGTATACTATTGTGGGGTAGAGCAGCTGACATCGAATCGGTTTTTATTTTACAAAAGAGGGCCATTAGGGCCATCTATAATTTAGGAAGCCGCGATTCGCTAAAGGAACTGTTTAAGGAAATAATTGTTATGACTGTTCCATGTCAATATATCTATGAGAACATAATGTATACCAGAAAAAACTTACATCTATTTAAAAAGCTGGGTAAAAGTCATCGTTATAATACTAGAAATAAGGACAAATTGAATCAACCACACTTTCGGCTAGCAAAAATTCACACATCTTTCATGGGATACTGTGTTAAGTTCTATAATAAAATATCGTTAAGCATTATCAGTCTTAGTGAATCCAAATTGAAAACGTGTGTAAAACGTACGCTATACAGGAAGGCTTACTACACACTCGATGATTATTTGAAAGATAAAGATGCTTGGCTAGGTGCTGGTCCAGCTCCACCGGAACGGGAATAACTAGAAACTTTTGTTATGGTTCATTCCTATATTTTCCCTATTCCTTCTCTTAATCTAGCACTATTGACATATTTGACACAAATGTCACCTTTTAAAATATGGGCATCATGTAGCCACAAATTTTAACAAAGTAATATTTATGTCTTATTTTTGCAGGTCTTGCCTCATGCTTATTATCCTTTCTGAACTGTTGTCTCTGAGGTGAGGTGTTGGTCATGCTCACTTCAATGTCCTTGTTTGCGGTGGCTTTGTGGAGCAGGTCACCCTCTTCCCTCTATTATGGTTGAGGAGAGTGATGCCGCTTTTCAAGTCATGCTCGTGCGCGGGCGCTGCTTGCGGGGATTGGTCCACTCACTTTCCTCTTAACAACATTGTCGTTAAATACTATTTATTTACTTAGCATGCAAGGCATCACACCAGAGCAATTATCATATTATCCACCCCTGTTTTATCATTTATTATTTTGGTTCGTAAACGTTTCATTTGATGTAAGTATGAGTAGGTATGCACATCACACTAAACTAGCATTCTCATTTTATTTACATTACTAGCTGAGCCCGCGACTTCGTCCGCGTGGAATTTAACTTAACAAAAAAGGCCGCTCCCGCGTTCTGAGACCGCACGACAGAAAGAATTTTAATTTTTTTAAAATTTTGTTTTTCTAAATGCCTAAGTTACTGCTTATAACATAAGCTATCTCCCAGTGAAAGTCCCGTCAAAATCGGTCTACCCGTTTCGGAGATACTCTTTGATTTCATGTGTTTTTATTTTTTTACGCGGAACCCTAATTGTTTTTCAAAAATTAAAGTAGCCTAAGTTACTTCCTATTACAACAGCTATCTGCCAGTGAAAGTCCCGTCGAAATCGGACCAGCCGTTTCGGAGATTACCCGGAACAAACACACAGAAAGACAGACAGACAAAATTTTTTTAAATTGCGTTTTTGCTATAGGTGTCGTATGTACTTTCATATGCATTTAGTGAAAAGGTGTTATTTTGATATTACAAACAGACACTCCAATTTTATTTATTTGTATAGATTACATATATGATTATTATTTACTATTAGCTATTTAGTGGCAATGGTGTTGCCTGCTCATATTATTTTTTTATGCTGTTCCTGAGATTGTACACCATCTTTCATTCATTGAAAAGAGTAACCATTGAGTTTCTTGCCGGCTCTTCTCAGTGGAAGCAGCATTCCGAACCGGTGGTAGATTCTGACTATTCATAAATGCTTTGTTGGCTTACATTAATAAAAACAATTTTGAATTTTGAATTTGAAGTATTTTTGCATTAATAAAATTAAATTAATATTGAAATTTTATGTACAAGTAAGCTAAGTTCATCATTACATTACGATCGAGGCTGGTATGCAGCCCGAAACTAATGCGAGGGCTGTGATGGAGGCAAGGTGTATAATGAACAATGCTCACGCGTTTCATACGACATTTTACAACACACTTGCGAGTAGAAAATGTTTTAAATATTACAATTTTAATGGAAAAAAATCACTCACGAATTTGTTTAAGACCTAGAGAATTTCAAGATGAATCCTACTAATATTATAAATGCGAAAGTTTGTGAGTGTGGATGTATGTATGTATGTATGTATGTATGTATGTATGTATGTATGTATGTTTGTTACTCCTACACGCAAAAACTAATGAACGGATTTGGATGAAATTTGGAACACAGATAGATTATAACCGGGATTAACATATAGGATACTTTTTAACCCAATAATCCAATACTACGCGGATGAAGTCGCGGGGCACAGCTAGTGAAAAATAAAACAAGATGGCGCGCCGTAAGTTTTTAGGGTTTCGTAGTCAAACTCGTAACCCTTATAGTTTCGCCACGTCCGCGTCCGTCTGTCCGTCTGCTCGTCTCTCTGACATCACAGTAATTTTATTTAGTGACTATTAGTATTTATATTTTGAAAGCAAAGTTATTCTATTATTCCTCCCAGACTTAATAAAGGGGAGTGAAAAAAAATTTGACTTACCCCCTTGAGTGAGGTATTGTTCAGTAGGTATTTTAAAATAATTTGAAGGTTTCTTTGACAGTTTTTCAATATAAATTTCCCTTTTTCGAAATATTACGCTTTAAAGTGGCCGTTTTTACGGGAGTAGCAAGCATTCATCCTTTGACTAAGAACAACATTATAAATGGTTTATTATAGGAAATAAATAGTTCTTTACTTTTTAAAATAAATATAATTAATTTTGAAAAAATCGAAAGTTTGGACTGAGTCTCAAACCCACGCACTTGTGCTTGAGCACCCAGTCGGATCACGACTTAATTATTTGAATTAAAACTCTTAATAAAAACTTTTCATCAGTCCAAAAAGAAAATAAAGGTTTTTGTCACTTTTACTTAAGATGTCTTTGAATGCCGGTTTAATAAATTTAGTCTCAGAATTTCTTATAATTTTATTTATACGGTAGCCAATAGTTTACAGAAATTAATAGGTCATGAGAGCCGCCGTATTCAATGTTTCATATCAATAAGAAATACATCACTTTTATTTTTAGGGTTCCGTATTATCGAAAAGTGGCCTATGTCTACTGAACCCTATACATACAGTATGCATAGTCCGACATGCATCTGCCCGGTTATATTTATCTATGGGTCTGGCAATGCCAGATATATTTATTTATAATAATTTAATAAACATTGTTTATTTATTTTATAAAAATGTTTACTATTTTTAGGATTCTTTACTAAGATTTAAAAAATGTAAAGTCAAAATCACTAGTGCGTAATACGCTGCTTTATGAACCTAAAAGCAGTGCAATAAGGGCCACCCTACGAGCAAGTTTGTTGTAAATAGTACATTGTTACACGAGTGGTGAAAGTGACTTATTTAGTCCCGAGACATGGTTTGGCGCCCGAGCGTAGCGAGGGCGCTAATAGTTCGAGGGACAAAATAAGTCTTTAACCCGAGGTAAACACTGTGCTTTTCATTACGAATACAAGGAAAGTAAAAATAAAAACAGGAATTGGCTAAAGAAATAATACAAGGAAGTATGAACAATACTCTACAACTCGAAAAAAAATAATCGGATTGCCGCCTATTTTGTTTTTTTTTTCGTTGGCCGGCCAACTTCATTATTTAGCCATTATATTTCATTTTCATCTCTAAATATTTTGCCCAAATCTATGTTATTTTAAAGAAATTCTTGAAACTAAATTATAATTAAGTCATTTAAAAATATATATTATTCTTTAATTAATACTGAACTTTGTTATTTCAATTTTACATCGTGCTGTAATAGAGTGACTGTAGAAAAAGTTTGAACATGGTTCCATAGAAATGTGAAAATGGAACTAGTTTTTTTTTATAATTTGACAGCTGTCAGTTGAAAGCGATTCTCCCGGGCCTGAAAAGTATTACTTTCAACCCGCTCCTCAGGCAACTTCAGACCTACTTTCAGAGTATGAGTAATGAAAAATATATTATTCTTACTAGTTGTATTAAATTTCCATTCCATCTATATACAAAATTTCCTTTTTGTTTTTCAAAAACATTCGCCAAACATTCGCATAGATTCTTGCGAATGCGAATGCGAATGCGAATACGAATGTCAAAAAATATGCGAATATTCGCGAATGCGAATGCGAATATTCGTTACATCACTAATACCTACCTACTTACTCTCTCTGCGCTTACACGAGTTTCACTTTTATAAAGTTACTCAACTAATCCCGATACCTATATGGGATTTAGTTTACCTTTTTTCAGTATTTTACTATCTATCAATAAGATCAAAAGTATAATTTATTAATAGGCCTTTTTAACAGGATCTTAAACCCTGGGCAAAACTTAGATGCCACCCAGGTGATGAACAGGACACGCATAACATCTGCTTGTGAATTGTAGATTTTTTGTATTTTACACCTATATACCTAGGTACCTATAATGTTTGTTTACGCACATGTTCATACCGTCGTATTAACCTATATATATGTCTACCTATATCGCGCTCGTAACTAACCATCTGCCGGCTCGATCCTGCTAATAAAAAACTACTTAACTCTGAACTCAAATTTATATTTACCTATGTAAGTATGTGTAACCGGTGGGTGTACCCGAAGGCGGCAACCTTGTTAATCTTTGTCCATGAAGACTGTCACCGTAATGTAAACACGCGACGAGCGACGAGCCGCGACAATGCCGCCGGAACCGGCGACGTCGCACACGAACGACGCGCAAGCGAGCGACGAGGTCGCCGCCGGGAAGGCGGTCGCCAGCGACGCCGGCAGCACTACCACCGTGACGAGGGTGTGTGCTCGGCGGCTGCAGCAGCAGGCGCGCGTGGCGTCGCACAGCGTCGTGTGCGGTGTCGCGGCGTCACGTGGCGGCTAGCGTGCGCCACGGTCCAAGCGGGCGGCTCGACGGTACCGCGCGCGCCGCGCACTGCCGCGCGCCCGGGCCCGCCCGCCTATCGACGCCCGCCCGCCGCCGCACGCCGCCGCCGCCGCCCTCCGCCCAAACGATAGCGCGACTTCATTGTGCCCGCTCGTGATGCGATACAATACCAATTTATTGTAATTTTATTAAGTACCTTTATTATTAACCTTAACTTGACCTATTTATCGACTTTAATCTCGATTAGATAACTTACCTACCTACTTTATTATATGAGGTAAGTAAGTAGTCATTTAAATTATTACCTACCTGTCTACTCTCGGTCGGTGGGTAGTTTCGTTTGTACCGCGGAAGAATACATAGATATAATAAATCGAAGCATAAATCAGGAAATGGTTGTAAAAATCCCCTTGGCTGACGATTTCCTCGGGGAGCCCTCTCTGATCAAATCGAACCCGAAGCTAATCATGAATTACCATAATTTAATAACTTGTTACTAGATAGGTACCTACTAGTTAGAAACAAAAACATAATAGGTATTGAAAATCAAAACTACGATGTGTAATATAATAACAGCACAAGGGCTGCTATTTGTCCGTGTGGAACGGGTATTTTGGTGGGTAGGTATCGTTTTCTTCCGAATATGATAATGATAACTGCTATTACAAACTATCATCCCCGCTGCTGGCCGCGCGCCAGCTGTCGTCGGCGCGGCATCCTCACCCTCACGGACGTTTAAACATACTAACGAGATCATATTAAAACAATCTGGACATGAAGATGACATTACTTACTAGAATTTCTAATAACCTACTTAATTAATGACGTAAAATATAAAGAACCTCCTAATCGTTCGTATTGACTTTAGTATTTCTAAATTTAGATAGAAACATCTTTGTTTCCCAAAGCTCGACCAGTGGATTTATGAGTAAAGTTTATGTGGTATAATTTCGTAAATAACTGGTGGTGGGTCACGCGGAGTGCGCGGAGCGGTGCAGTGTTCTGTTGACCCACTTCTGCGACGTTAATCGCATCACGTGAAAAAGCTTGCGTGTGCCATACCGGCCGTTCACCCGGCGGCGGCGGCGGCGGCGGCGGTGGCGGCGGCGGTGGCGGCGGCGGTGGCGGCGGCCGGGCGGCCCTTCAACCCTTCAAAAGGCAAACGTTCCTACACAATTAGATCGCAAAAGGCCTTTGCGATACCATCTGACATATTGTGTTCGCTACCGTCTGACGCAAAATAATTCACGACTGATTGTATTCCGAATTTTAAATCAGTCAGACAATCTAAATCGTTTTCATAATAGGGCTTTACCGTCCATTACCAGGCCTGTGAGCCTCGTAGTAAGTAGGACTCAAACTCAAAATTGGTTTTTATTCATGTAAGCCAACAAAGCATTTATGAATAGTCAGAATCTACCACCGGTTCGGAATGCTGCTTCCACTGTGAAAATCCTACAAGTAACTCAATGTTTACTTTTTCAATAATTAAAAGATTTTTTGAATTGTGTACATTTTCAGAAACCGCAATAGAAAGTGAGCAGGCAACACCATTGTCCCTAAATAAGTAAATAATTATCAAATCTCACTCAGACTTAGGTATTTAAATTATATAGTTAGTTTAGTGAGGTGTGCATACCTGCTCACAGTTTACATAAATTTCAATGTTCACAAAGAAAATAATTATCATAAAACATAGAGGTGGATAAGAAAAATAATTGTTTTGGTGTGATGCCTTCCATGCTAAATAAAATAATAGAGTTTAAGAACAATGTTGTTAAAAAAAGTGGGTGGACCAATCCCCGCAAGCAGCGCCCGCGCACAGGCATCACTTTAAAAGCGGCATCACTCTCCTAGCGGGAAGAGGGTGATCCGGTCCACAAAGCCACCGCAAACAAGGACATTAAAGTGAAATCTACTAAAATCTAAATAGCCTTAATTTCTATAACTTGGAGAAAGGTTCCTTCATTAGTGGTTATCATCTATCTTAGGTTGCCCGGCGGGCCCACATAGTTTCCCTAATTGCAGGTGGCTACGATGTCGTGTTTCGTCTCATACTTAGCTACAAACCTATAATGCTACAGTAATCTGCCGTTCCTGCAACATGATAATATGACTTGCCCGTTAACAACTAACCTAACCTCATCTCTTAACTTTATCTCCATGATACCAATTCTAGTTTATGTTACTTATTAGTTTCCGTCACAATAGATTTTCTATGGAAAGTACATTCTGACTACCCTCTATAACGAATTTACTTATTATCGTTCACCTTATCGCAAACAGGCGCCGGTCGCCAGGCAATCAATTCGTTAATTAACTTCTGTCGCTACTTACCTTGTCGTTAACTGAGGTGGGTAGTATTCGGGTTAGTCTGGTCCATGTTAAAATAATTGACCGAGCGATTTGGCGCGCTTAAGAAGACAAAGAGCCATTTATTGAGTTAAAATATCGCGGGCAATAGATTCCCGATTTAAATTCAACTAAACAATTGAAATAAAACTATTTTTCGGATTTTATCGCGTTTATTAACTTTATGTTTCCGACGTTTCGGTTGCTTTACAGCAGCCTTGGGGGGGGGGGGGGGGGGGAAATCAATTAAACAATTTTAAGTAGTATACCAAAATTTTTTTTTTATCATTATTATACCTACATACTTACTTAGGTATAGCTTCGTCAATAGTTGATCAAGAGTGTAGATGCGAGGCAGGTTTAGTTTTCCCAGGACAAGGAATGTGTTATGCCTAACCATCTCTATACAATAGTGTAGATAAATTAAAACGGCTTGCGTCATTCACTGGCAAACACCATGACAACTGGGGTTTGTCTAGTTTCCATAGGTAATATGTTCGTATTGGTACCAATGCAGCGTAGTCCAGTTTTGATCGGCCGAAATGAGAGTTAGGTACGAAAGGAAGGATATAATTACATGGATTACTAGCTTAGCCCGCGACTTCGTCCGCGTGGAATTTAATTGACAAAGTTTCATACAAACTTTCATCCCCTATTTTATCCCCTTGGGGGTAGAATTAATCAAAATCCTTTCTTAGCGGATGCCTACATCATAACATCTACCTGCATGCCAAATTTCAGCCCGATCCGTCCAGTGGTTTGGGCTGTGCGTTGATAAATCACTATGTCAGTCAGTCAGTCAGTCACCTTTGAGTTATATATATTTAGATTTAAGGGACATCATTATTGCTCTTTATTACCTATGATCAAATTTATTTACCTACTGATATATACATGTACCCACTGATAGGTAATGTCCTATAATTTCCCATGTCAGTCGCCGCCTTGCCTATCATCGGATAACACGGGCGCGGCTAGCATCAAGTGCCTCGCCCATTCAAAGGCTTCCGTCTTGTCAGCTTCGGTCACGCTTGCACCACTAGGGTGTAGGCAAACGCGTGCGGTGGACACGCGCGCCGACGACGCACCCGGCGTTTGTTATCAGCGGGTAGTCGGCGGCTTCACATCTCGTAGGTATGTACGAGTTGGACAACATGGAAAAAGGACTGTGATGGCGACCTTGGTGTGTGTAGCAAAGGTGTATAGACTCCTTCAACTCGGACCGAAATAATCTCGCTCTCGGTGACGGCTTGTTCCGGCAGTGGTGGACAATCGGTCTAAACTCTAAAGCCATTTATGCAGATGTAGAATCACGCACGACTGAACCTCAATAAGTGTTAACAAGTTCACTTGTATAACAAAAGTGAACTTTACTAACCAAGTAATAAGCAATTTTCTTTACTTGTGTGATGATTCACCCTGCAACATTACGTAAGGTTCGTATTAAAAATACTTGTAGCAGCATATGAGAATAGTTGTGTGCTGGCGAGCCGTAAACACGTGACGTCACAATAATAAACAACGCCAAATTACTAATATTACAGATGATTTATTGCGACGGGTGCGCCTAAAAGTTGGGGCCGCGTATGGCGCTCAGAGCCGCTTCATGGAAGCGGTGTTGCCACAGCCACCTACCTATAACGCGGTCCCAGAGACTGGCGCTGGCGATGACAGGGCAAGATTTATGTCTACGTTTTGGGTCTCGCCGTCACTTCTTCAAGCACGCCATGACGCCACACTCTATAGGCGTAAGTACAAATCAAGAAAATGTACGGCAGCGGAAAACCCTAAGCATCTGTTGGTTGTGGAGGGTGTCTGTATATTGCTGATATAGTATAGGTACCTTTAAATCACAATATCGCTTACTACCACAAAGTGAAGTGTTTGTTACTCCACTAAATACTTATAAGTTCTTAGTTTTACTGATTTATACCTAGTAGAATAACAAGCATTTCAGTGGTATAACACTGAAATGTGGTAGTGGTAGTATAAGGTAGTCAGTTATAAATGCTGTTCAAGAAGACATACCTACCAGTACCTACCATGACGAGGCCGTCGCATCGCCATATTACATACTAGGTATAGGTACTCTTAACAGGTAGTCTTGAATAAATACAAAGGTAGGTACAGTAAGGCCCGTATCATGGATCGATCTCAAGTCTGAAACAGATCTAGAAAATGTCATTCTTATGTAATTCCAGTACAAAATGACTTGTCAAAAGCATACACACAGATCACAGATCATTCGCGTAAAAATTGCTTTAATTAAATATGTTGGTCGGCATCCAGTAGCCTACCTCAATTAAGCTACAATTTAATACTTCACCAGATATCGATAACCCTCAGATCCGTCAGTTTGCAATTTCCTGATCAAGTGCCCACGCGCCAGTGTATGGTAGTCGCGAGCAGCGTCTACCTATAAATATAAGTATGGCAAATTGCTAGTTCTAGTGCTAACCAATGTGCCATACAAACATTTTACATATTAGCTGTAGCGAATTCGAGCCTAAAACTCATATCATATTTCAGCCTAAATACTATACAGTGGGTACCTACTACGTGTACGTTTTCAGCGCATTATGAAGCTCCCTCTGCCTGGCCGTGATGCGCCGCGCGCCGGACACGGCAGGTGGGGCCTGTCACCGCCCGCGCCCGCGCCGCGGCGCGCCACTCGACGCCTCGCCGAGAGCCGACTGCATGACGCCTCCGCAGACAGCATACCGACCTCGTCGCTACTCGCCTCCATTAGATCGTTAACCATAACAACATTCCGCTAATAATTTTGGGATGATTCTTAAATAAATGAAATGTTACATATTTTAGGAAAATCTAGATATTCCTAAGCACAGGCTGCACTATCTATATCAGTATTTCTCAAAGTAGGTGAAACGCCCCTTCGTGGGCGCTGGAGGCTTTAAAGAGGACAGTAGAAAGCTCAAAGAAAATTATCATGTTTACAATTAATGTATTTTTGCAATCACTGTTTCAGGATTAGCAACAAGTGGTAAACTTAAAAGTTAAGTTCAAAATATGGGGCACTAGATTATTAAAATCTCAAAGTAGTTGAAAGGTAGGTAGACGATGCAGTGAGCGGGGGGGCCACATGCATCACAGATAATACACGCAATCGCCAAAGCCGGTGCGGTGCGTCCCCTGCTCATAGACTTTTTTGAAGCGAAGCTGCTATACGGACATTCGGGGCGCTCGGTTCGCTCGCCGCGCGGGCACTAAATCCGTGGAAATCGTCAGCACTGACGACGACGTAGCGTTACACGATGACGTCAGAGCTGCGGCGCCCTACGCTCACAAACCAATAAGAGACGCTTTATACTATTAACCTTCTTGGTACCTACCCACAGTACCTACCACAGAAGTCTGTGGTACCTACTTACATTCTCTTTGTATTTACTTAGGTAGGTATGTCACTGTCAGAATTGCAAAATCAAAAATATTAAAATACGTATTAATGTATCCCAGCAATGATGTCAGCTGCCGCAGCCCCTGAGGCATGGGGCGGCGTCGCGACGCAGACGCGGGTGGTGTGGCAGCGTGCGCCGTGTTCCGCGTGCTGATCATTTACGCGTGCATCCTGTTCGTGCACTCGCTGCTGTACTGGGGCCGGCGGCTGCTGCGCGCCCGCCACGCACGCGCCCCCCCCGTCTGAGATGGCGCGCGCCCGCACCTGGCCAGACCCCCGCTTCACGCAGAAGCTGCTCCTGAACGCCGCCTGGCTCGTCTTCATCTACATGCTACTACTCACCATGTTCGAAATGTTTGAGCTGATCCGCCCCAAGCCCTGCGTGTCGCCTCCGCCACACTCGCCATTGAAGAAGTCGACTAAAATTTGTCCGGAATGTGGCAAGCAAAGCAAGAGAAAATGCTAATCGCTGTACCTATCTAAAAAAATATTATTAAAGGCAACTATTTATTCCAGTTCGTACCTGAATTCAAGTCAGAGCTACCTGATGCAGTAGTACATAACCATGGGAATTCCATGGCACATACCTTTCTATGTAAAGAAGCATAGGTACCTATAAGCATACCGCACAAATCAAACCACTGGCACATTTTGGCCAGACCATGCTAGCAGCGCCTGCGCCCGACTGTCTTTGGCCCTATATCAATATACAAATGATGGGCTCATCCATTCCAACTGATAGGTATGATGAGATCACAGACTTTACAGTTGTCGCTTAAGACACTACCTTGAGGCTTGAGACAAATAAAAAAGATAGAGGAAGCATGAATGAATGTACTCGGCCCATCAGACCAATACAGACTACCGAGCAAGACCGATGCCACACGGGCTTCTCGTTGCGTCATCGTAGATGGTACAGCGCTGATGTCGACGGACAGAGTGATCGGGATGTGTCAGTGATGGGGTGCTGTACTCTGTGGGTGACGCAACGCCTGCGCCTCTTCGTTCGACGACGCGACGCTTTTTTTTTTTTTTTTGATATGACTATATGTTGTTGGCCAGAGTGGCCATAACAACTTCACCCGGACAGAGGGCGAGCGCAAGTGCGCTCCAGCCAGAGGGGCAGGGGGGCAGCTAGCTCAAGGGCGCCACAAGGGACACGACCTCGGCTTGGGCCGCTGCCAGGAGAGGTGGCGAGGGTAAATCTCCACCGGATCGGAACGCGACCTCGACTGAGAAGATCCGGCAAGAAACTCAGCGGGCTTGTCGGGTGCCAAGGTGCGTCTAGGTAAGTAGACGCACCTTCTAGCGGAAGCGGGGGTTCGTCGACCTCGCCGGCGAGGTCGGTGTCTGGTGGGGAGTGTGCGTGTGTCGTTCTCCTCGACATCTGAGTCTAGGAGAGCGGTGAGTGGGTCGGGGGGGTCCAGCAACACATGCCGCGGCCTGCGGCGGCATGCATCTGGCGCGTGTGTAGGTGCATAATCGGCGGCGGCGACGATTAAGGCATTGGTGTGTTCAGAAGCCTTCTTGAAATAGCGTTCGGACGCTATTTTGAAGTGCTTCTGGATAGAATCGAGACGACGCGACGCGCGCTAGTATTGTATTCTCTTTGGACGCGCGACGCATCACCGCTCAGAGTGTGTGTCACAGAGTACCTTGTATATATTAGAAAGTGTGTGTGCAGTTGTAGTCTTTGAGTAACATATTTTTTTGGGTTCCTCCAAGAAGTTTGGTAATTTGTCAGTAAAGCATCCGTCACTTTACTGATAGGGTTTCGGGGAGAATTGATTAAGCCTAGAAGCCGAAAAGCTGATATACTCTGCTGATATATGTTGAATAGAAGCCAGGAGACTATTAAAAAAAAAAAAATAACCGCTGACCATATTCCGGGCATCGGTTCTGCTATTCGTGAATTTACAGAAGAATACCATTCAATAGATTTTGCATTAATATCATAAAGCAATTTTAAGCTATCTGATCACTTTTAAGCCACAGGAATGCACCACAAGAAAATAACAAAATTGTTTTTATTCATGTAAGCCAACAAAGCATTTATGAATAGTCAGAATCTACCACCGGTTCGGAATGCTGCTTCCACTGAGAAGAGCCGGCAAGAAACTCAATGGTTACTCTTTTCAATAAATAAACTAACTCATAAACTTAACATAAAATGTTTTCTCTCCAAAATCCACAGCACAGCAAAGAGAATACAATACTACGTAAGAAGCACAGATTAGAGATATGTAGCAAGCTAATCCACAGCAAAACTATGCTCCGCGCTCAAGTTAGGGATATTCAATAAACATCGATTTTTTGAACCACTCGATGTTTACATTACGATACATCGAATCTTCTTTGGTTCGTTAATCTAAGCATCGAATCGATCCGATGTTTTGACAAACTGTTGATTCATTCGATGTATCGATGTATTTTCATAAAACATCGAATACCAGTTAATTTCATGAAAACAGTTCGATCTCTAAATCATTCTCATACAGTTTTTCCTTTTTTTAATAAACATTATTTGAATCAGCGATAGTTTCCATGTGTACGGGGATGCCCATACTAAGTTGTCTGATAGGAGTTGGATTGGGCTGATAGAAACACTGATATAGCGGATAAAAGTTATTATATTATAAAACTGAATTTAATGAGGGGTGAGAATGTGCGGTTTGCTTGATGACCGATCACTGAACCACCGAACTGATTGCAACACAATTTGCGTACATGTGAAGATTTGGGACAAAATGTGATTGCTGCTTCGGCAAATGTACGTGGGTGGTTGTACACCATGAAAAGTCGTATTTTCTTAGTTACATAGTTTTTCTTGAACATTCAGCATCCTTGAACACACGCGAGAAATGTGAAGACATGAACAGTGCTGGTGTAGGAGTATTATATATTTATAATTTGACACTTGCATGGAGTGACAGAGGGTTGAGTCAGAGAGGTGTTAACTAATAAATGGTCTAAGGGTTGAGTAGGTGTGGGCTTTGTGTTGTGTTGTAATGTTAGAAAAAGTTCTCGATTTTCAGTAAACATCGAATTTGAACTTCGCGGGCTAGACAGGCGCCTTCACCCAAGCTACTTTTAACATAGTCAATACTTGTTTTTATTATCATTTATCAAATTGGAGTCAAAATCATTACTAATTCAATCAGAGGTTATTTATACAGAGGCATTAAACTTCTCTAAATATTGGCAATGATTTAACAAACTTATATTGAGATCTAGGTTAATTATTTTATGGTTTCTAAATTATAATAAAACCAACATAATTAATAGTCGAATAAGTCTTCGCGGCAACATATACAATAATCTATAAAAAAAAATATATAGGTTTGACGCATGAACTAGAAAATATTATATTACTTGACACTGGCTAAATGCAAAGAGCGGGCATGAAAAAAAAACAAAACGTCTAAGTGAAAAGATAGGTAATTTCGTTTGCCTGCGTCAAAATTTAGTCAAAATAATGCAAACAAATATTGCAAATAGCGAAATACCAGCCGAAAAAATATTTTCTATCAGCTGTGTTGTGCGGGACGACGCATTCAAGAACAAGCTATTTCTGTAGAGGTACTCACTGCTATTTTAGGTAATATTATAGTCAATTAAATATTTAAAATTATAAAAACATCCCAGCTGCGATCACGGCGCGGCTGGTACACATTAAAAACCGGCTAAGTACGTGGACCACGCACAATATAGCGTCCCATAGTCATTTCAATATCGAAATGATATCTTAGTTAGGTTTCCTCAGTTATAACGAACCGAATACAAACGCCATTAGTAGGTAAGTAGCTATCTGCTTTCATAGCAGTTTTGTGTTCTGTGAGAATTTCTGGGTAGTTATAAAAAACCTAAACAACCTAGATTATTATGCCTGGCTAGGCTTTCTTGGTGTTCATACATAAAACCACAACCTAAATGGCATGCATAGGTAGGTTTAATTTATTGCTGTTATTTAATGAAAGTGAGAAGATAGGTTTCAAGTTGAACTCAGAGAAAACAAAGGTTATGGCAATCAGGAAGAAAACCACCATACAACTAGGAAATATTTGGGACAGCTAATAACACAAGAGGATCCTATACGCAAAGAAGTTGAGAGAAGAATAACAAATGGCTGGAAGAGATCTTGGAGTCTGAGAGAGGCCATGAAAGACAAAACTCTTCACATTAATGTTAAGAAAAACCTTTTCAACACCTGAGAACTACCTGTTTTAATGTACGAGTATGGCAGCCAAACATGGGCTTTTACACAAAATATGACCCCGGAGGCCTTTGCCGATTAGCAAACACACCTACAACAAATAATTAAGTATTAGAATAGATTAAGATTACTTTAGCTACAAAAAATATATTTGTGTATCCATACTCATAGTTTTTAGTTCTTAATACTTTGTAAATAGATACTAAGTTGGTCTGAATACAGGGCTTTATTATTATTATTATCTTCAATATAATCATTTTAGAAATGTGCAAATGTATTATGTTAATATTGATTGAAACTTTTCACATAATAATCTCGCAAACTGTACGGCTGATCAACAAAAGTTATATGAAAACATAATTTATTTTGAAAAGACCTTTTCAAATTACCTTCCTGTCAAACACTGTAGATGTTACTTATAGCACTGTGACAGATGGACTGGATGATCTTATAACTTTATAAGGGTTCCTAGTAGGAACTGTAGAATCCTAAAAATTGCAGCATGCATCATTATATTTTAGCTTATCGTAATTATATGACCCATAATTTTGTTTAATTAGTTAGCTAGTAGACAACTAGACACATGTTAAGTTAGTAAAAAAAATGTTCAGCAAAAGTATGATTTAACATAACTTGTTTTTACTATACACTACTATACAGGTGTAACTATTATGTACTCAGACAGTTCCTATTTTATGTCTTCTTGTAACCCATCTTGAAGTTTTTATCAAATGTTTTCTAGTGCAACATGAAGACTGCAGTAAGCATACTTCAAGAGATGATGGTGAAAATGGCTGAGACCCCAGAGTATGAATGTATAGCTCAGGTAACTCCCATAAACCTATTCTAAACCGGTCAATTAGGCAGAGGTAGAAATAGATAAGTTAATTTGTTCACTTATATTCTTTTTGCCCAGTCAGGGCCACACCACCAAGCTATGTTTGAGTATCGGTGCGTTGCTCTTGGGGCGGTGGTGACAGCCGCTGCACGCTCCAAGAAAGAGGCGAAGCAGGAGGCCGCTCGGGCCATGCTACAGAAGCTTGCCAGCTCCGGCCATCATGTGGCTCCGCCTTATGGCCGGGGAGCTCCCATCCTCAGTGACCCTCAGGTATATACAACTTCATGGCGAATCGATTGACTTAATGATGGGCTTTGAACAGTAGGTATCAGTTCCGCTATCCAGAACAATGCTTAACGTTTCGCGAAGAATTGACAGTAGTCAGGAGCGGGCGGGTAGCGGATGGCGAGGTTCAGCTCGCTCAGGGAAACTATAAGTAATATACCTAATGAGTTTTATGACTCTGTTTGCCCTGCGCGGGTATAAACCTGTTGCCGAGCCAATATCGTATTGCAGAGTGCGTAACTAAATAATTATGCCGAATATTCGATAAAATCGCTATTCGGCGCATCACTTTAAAACACATAACAAAACCATTTTAAAGATGATTCTAAACAATGTTGTATGTATTAATGACGGCAGGTGACGCCAAGCTGTGCGACGGACCCGCGCAGCTACGTGGCCCTGCTGAAGGAGCTGTGCGAGGAGTACCGGCTGGGCGCGGTGGAGTACGAGCTGGTGGGCGACACGGGCCCGCCGCACCTGCGCCACTTCACGGTGCGCGCGCACCTGGGCCAGCACCAGCGCCTCGCCACCTCCACCACCAAGAAGACGGCGCGCCAGCTCGCCGCCGAGCAGCTCTACTCCTACCTCAGGGAGAATCTGGCGCGCGTCACCAAAGATTTCGTGGAGGCTAGTCATTCATTATCATAATTATTACGAGACACAGTCACTACACAAGGCACAGTTGCTATTCTACGAACTCTGTTGCACATTATATAAGTGGGCGGGATTTGTAATCGACCCGTGCGTCATGTTACAGGAGGATGCGCTGGTTCGAGCGCGCGAAAAGGCTATGGAGCGGTACGTAGAGGCCGGTGAAGAGGCTCCTCGTAAACCTGACCTAGGACAAATTATCTCTGAATATCATCTGGGACTCGCCACTCGACTGGGTGCGTATAGTTCTATATAGGTATTAAGTAGGAAAGGATTCCACAATAACTGCGTCCGAGATCTAAAACCCTTATGTGCGTACCTACCTGTCGGCAGAGGACGAGGCCCGCGTGCTGGCCGTGGAGGCGCTGGAGGCGAGCCGCGGCCACTCGCCGGAGCGCGCGCTGGCCGCCGTGGCCGCCGCGCTGGGCGCGCCCGCCGAGCACGCGCAGCTGGCGGGCGCGGCCGGCGCGCTGGCGCTGCTGGAGCTGGCGGAGTGCGCGCCGCCGCTCACGTTCGGGGGCGCCACGCGCGCCGCCGCCGCCGCCGCCGCGCTGGAGTACATCAGCTTCGCGCTGCGCCCCGCCGCGCGCTCGCCCGCGCCGGCCTGCCTGCTGTGACCCAGTGCCGCCGGCTTGGAGCCCCCGGTCACGACCGACGACGAAACCGGTGAGCGTTTTTCATCTTCTGCCTCACTTTTTTCGTCCATTTATCGCGCTTTCCTGTCCTACTCATATCATCATCCTTCATCAACAAGCATCAACCTTCTTCGTATCACTTAATACATCTATATTTTCTCGGGCCTTCCTCTCGCACCGTGTTCATCCACATTCATCACTCTTTTAGTCACGTGCTTCACATCTCTACACTACCTCCCAAACACATTCCTCACTTAAACCATTCGCATCACTTCACCCATCATCTCGCGGCAGAGTGGAGACGTTGATCTACTATGCAGTGCATCGGAACTTTATTATAAAACTAGCTGTGCCCGCGACTTCGTCCGCGTGGAATTTAACTTAACAATAATTTAATTTACCAAAAAAAAATCGTTCAGTTTCCAGAGTTAACGAAAAGTTAAAAAAAATTCTTACTTGCGTTAACTCCAGTTTCATATTTTGTTTTGTAATCACTCCGTAAGTGTTACATCAGAATAGCTCTAATATTTTTTCTTTTTTCGCAAACTATAACATTCACATAAATCTTACATATTTCCATACAAACTTTCATCCCCTATTGTCATATTTATTTATATCGAATCAACAGCCTAAAAAATAAGTCTCAAGCTTCTAGCTCTAAAAATGACGATACTTCCATACAACTATTCATCCCTTTTTTCGCATTAAAAAGTAGCCTATGTCCTTTCTCAGGCTCAAGACTATCTGTGTACCAAAATTGTATAGTAAGGATGGCTGTGTCGCATCTGTTCATAGATCGAAATCGACGTCTACATCGCGAGTCTTTAACATAAATTCATAAATTCGTGTGGACAACACAGCTGGCGGGTGGGCGTCACGCCGGCCCTTGTCGACCAAATTCGGAGGAAAGAAAACGCTAGACATACATAGGTGCGAGGGTAAGGAACATATTTTAGAAAAACTCCCCCATCCAGCCGGCGCCGGCGGTCGCCACAGGCCCGGGCGGGGCAGCTCGACGCCGGCACACGCCACCCAACCTCAACAGCGTCGATCATAACACTAACATTTTAGTGGGACCATGGTTGCATAAAATTATTCACGTAGAACACTTGCAGAGTGGGTGCCGGCTAATGCAGGCTAATCTGTTGGAATAGTGTAAAAATATGTGTTTGCATAGTACGCAACAAAATGCCTTGCTACCAGTAACTCCTCAGCGCTTATCGTCCCCGGTTCGAATCGCAGTATGAAGAATTAGACGCATGCAGCGTCTAAAATACCGACCTTATAAGCGCTGGTAAGTCGGCGTGTGCTGGAATTTTTACGTCACTTAGGTCCCATCAATGGATATGCTAGAATTTAAGTTTTATGTTTTAAAGTACATGTTAGCTACTTAAGTTTATTATGTATAATCGTGTATATAGTGGGGACTCATATGTTGATTCTGTATGTAAAATAAGATAACATAATTCTTTCCAAGTTCGCTGGTTCGATGTTACCAGACTTGCGAATCGCAATGTATCGGTTGAAATAACCTTTAATAAACTAACTTTGTTTAAACTTAATGGATGTTAAGTTGATCCTTTAGCTAGTCATGGCATAAACTATAGGTTCTAAAATAAAGTATTTTGAAGATCACGATTAATGGTGTACATTATTTTCATATCATTAGTTTTCTGTTTAATTTCAGTGGTTTTTACCTTGCTTTTCTTTTAGTCAAGTATCATAATTTATATTATATACATGCATGTAAAAATATATATTCATACTACTGTCCTTCATAAATGCAATTTTCTTTATAACCTCCATCCAATATATTATTATAAACTAGTGATGTAACGAATGTTAGATTTTTGACATTCGCGAATGCGAATATTTGGGTCCAACATTCGCGAATGCGAATGTTGACTTTGAAATAACTCTAAATTGAAAACTTAAAAAAACCCCCGATGTGACTACTTTTAAACTACAAAAGAGCTGATAATTTTCAAAAGGCTGAACCGATTTTCATGAAACATAGCCAAGAACACTCTCGATCAGAATACCTTTCGGGTCATCTGCTTGGGCGCTACGATCCCATAGACAGACACACATGTTAATCTTATAACACCCCTCTTTTTTCGTCGAGGGTTAATTAAGAGCGTGCAAAATGTTAGACTGGTTTGACATTTTTTATTTTATTTTATTTTGTTTGGGGAGCTTACGGCTAATTTTACAGAGTGAATAAGATTATATATAAGCAAATGCCAATTACAAGCTTCCACATATAGAAGAAAAACATAACTATATAGAACAATAAAGCAGAATTAATAATACATTTCAATTGTGGTAAATGAAAATAACGTTAAAACAATGAAATTTTTTGCTTACAAAACATATTTTTTATATTTTGAGAGCTACTACAAAATAGGTCTAATTGTGTGTTATGGTTGAGTTTGTTAAATAAGCGTAATACTCTGGGAAAGTAGCTATTAATCCGATAATTGTTGCGGCAGAGTGAAACGTGAAGTAGATTGCTTGAACGTAATCTTCTAGTGGGAATGTTGAGTCTAATATTGCCAAGGAGTTCCGGACAATCTAATTTATTCTGAGCTATATTAGAAAGAAGACAAATATCAGCTATCTTTCTGCGATGATAGAGAGGTAAAAGATGGAGCTTACTGCATTGTCGTTCGTAGTCCAGATGTGGTAGTTTGAATTTGAATCCTAGATACCTGACAAAACGTTTTTGGATTTTCTCTATATTGTTACTGTATATATTATAGCAAGGATTCCAAATTTGGCATGCGTACTCGAGGTGGCTACGGACGTAGGCACAATAAAGGACTTTTATTGTTTTCATATTTTTAAAAGATCTAGAGGACCGTAAAACAAAACCGAGTGCTTTATATGCCTTGTCAATAATGTGCTCTATGTGCTGATCAAAAAGCAATTTATTATCGTGTAATACACCAAGGTCCCTAATAACACTGGTAGCTTGAAGATTAGATCCCTTTAATTTATATTTATGAGAGAAAGAAACACGTTTTCTGGTGAAAGTGATTGAAGAACATTTGGAAACATTTAAATCTAATTTATTATTTAGACAATATGAGTCTAGTCTGACCAAGTCTTCCTGAAGAAGTAATGCATCAGCAATATTGTTTACAACACGATAGATTTTCATATCATCCGCATATAAAAGAAATTTCGAATTAAGAAAACAGGACCCAATATCGTTGATAAAGATGACAAATAGGAGAGGGCCCAGCAATGAACCCTGCGGGACTCCTGACGGGATGTTTGCCCAGTCCGAAGAATGTCCGTTTAAAACAACTGCTTGAGTCCTGTTTGTGACATAGGATACGAACCATTTGAAAAGGACACCATGTATTCCTAGGGCTAGAATTTTATTTAATAATATATTGTGATCTATTCTATCGAAGGCTTTACTGTAGTCTGTGTATATTGCATCAATTTGGTTGCCATTGTCCATGTTATCAGTTATATATTCGTTGAAAACCGCTAGATTAGATGTAGTTGATCTAGCTCTTACGAACCCGTGTTGCTGAGGAATTACAATACTTTTTAGACATTCATAGGTTTGGTCAAAGACTAAACGCTCTAAGGTTTTAGCTAAAAGGCAAAGTTTGGATATAGGTCTGTAGTTTACAATGTCGTTCTTAGGCCCTTTCTTATGGATCGGCGTTATGAAAGCTGATTTCCATAATTTAGGCATTATTCCTTCCATTAGCGAGCGCCGAAAAAGAATAGAGACTGGGACTGACAACTCCTTGGCACATTTGACCAGGAATAATGCTGGAAGAGTATCGGGACCCGCGGATTTGTTAAGGTCGAGCCTTAATAGCAATTTGTGCACTCTCTCACTACATACTTCAATAACTGACAGATCACAGACAGGATGAGCTGTTCCGATTTGTTGATATACCAAGGGCGATGCAGTTCCCCCGTCTAAGAAAGTCGAACTAAAATATGAGGAAAATAATTGGCAGATACCTTCACTCGAATTTTTAGTGGTGGATGAGTAGGTCATGGTTGACGGATAAGAGCTATTACCTCTCTTGTTCTTAATATATGTCCAAAATGCCTTGGGGTTTTGAGTAATAGAACTTTCTATAGATTGCATGTACTCTTTGTAGCACTTAAATTCGACTTTCTTGACCCTATCACGAAGCAACCGGAAACTGTAGTCATCAGACAAATTGCCATAAGTTTTAAATTTATTAAAAAATTTAAACTTTTCTTTAATTATTTTTATTAAAGAAGGCTTATACCAAGGTGGATATCGATGCGTAGGCGTGGTACGCATTGGTACAAATTTATCCCTTAATTGATAAATAATGTCATAAAAATATTGAATAGCATGATCAAACGAATCCGAATTTAATAAAAGCGACCAATTGGTTTCTGAAAGATGACTACAGATTTGGTCATAGTTACCGTGACGATACAAGTAATTTTTCCGTTTAGGAATTTCAAGCGCACTCAGTTCAATAAAAGATGGCGTTATAACAAGGGATTTGTGGTAGGGGTCTTCTGATACCAGGGGATCAGGACATACAGCAACAGACACAGTGTTACTACATATAACTAGATCCAGTATTCCACCGGTACTATGAGTATGATAGTTAAATTGGTTTAAATTACATTCATAAAGGGTGTCGACCAGGTTAATACAGTATGCTGGTAGATTTGTAACGTTAGAAGGTTGCATACCTATATTGGAGTGAGTCCAGTTAATATTGCTCATATTAAAATCCCCGAGAATAAGAAATTCGTCTTGCGTATTATTCTCGGTAACATTCCTCAGACTAGTCAAAAAATTATCTAATTGGCCAGAAAAAGAATGACCTTTGTTTTGAGTACACAAATATATTGTACAAATGTGAAGCTTCAATGACTTTCTACCACGTGAGTTACGTAAAGCTATTGTTAATGTGACCCATATGTCTTCTGCTGAGGAATTCCAGTTAGAATTAATAGTACTTGCTAGGTCACGGCGAACTGCAATCAAAACACCGCCACCCTTAGATTGCTGAGTGAACGCATAATCCCTATCGCGGCGAAATACTATATATCTTTCGTCAAAGAGCTCGCTATCAAGTATGCCACCTATTAACCACGTTTCAGTTAGTGAAATAACTTCATAGTTAGACATACTCAAGTTACGTAGAAAATCATTTGTCTTAGTCCGGAGTCCTCGGCAATTTTGATAATAGATATTAATCATTGATAAAAGTATAACAACATCTATAATATGTAAATAAGCAAAAGCTATGCATTAAAAATGCAGCAAAAATCATAAAATTCACGTTCCACTCTGAATGAGTAATTAGTTTTAGGTAAGTTGGAATACAATTTGAATTACAGCAAAAAACTATACTAAATTGAAAAAATAAATCAGTAGAATTTATAAAACATAATACTATAGAAGTAAACAAAAATAATCCTACACAATTAGCGGGTAGCCACACAGACATTTTGCAAAGAATTGTACACTGGCGAAGACAAAAGATAAGCTCTACACGCATAATAGCATTCCATTGACGCATGCAAAGGGGTGCTAATGAGCTGACTACGATTCTCAAACTATTTATGTAAAAGTAATAATGAACATAAAAATGGATAATATTTATAAATGATGACTGAAGTTTAAATACTGGTGTTGTTATTAGATTATCTTGTTTAAATCCTGTTCTTTTTTTATGGCGATAACTTTTGATTGGGAGTTTTTTCGTGCAAAAATCTTGCAGTTCTTGACCCATATAAATTCGAAATCGTTTTCCTTTGCTAGATTTTTTGCCTTGGTAAGTAAAATTTTGTTCTGCACAGTTAGATGGTCATTAACATATATACGGCCTTTGTCACCCATGTCGACGTCAGCCGAACTCAAAGTTTTGTATGACCGAGCAGCTGCGATGAAATCCTCCTTCACATAACGATTTAAAAAAGATACGATTATTGGTTTAGATTGGTTATCTCGTGAAGGAACCCTTGCAACAAAGTTGATATTCTGCTTTACTATGGGGTGCATTATTTTAGTCCCAATTTTTGAAACGATGTCCATTAAGTTTTCGTTATCTCTCATGGGGACACCTTTAATCTCAACGTTATTCAGGCGCATCCACTGGTTCTTCTCATTGAGGTCTTCTTCCAATCTAGCTACTTGATCTTTTAGTAGAGCGACTTCATCTTGAGCTTTTTCCACTTTAAGTAGTCTTTGGTCTACAACCAAAAGTTTTTCAGAGTAGGTTCCTATAGTTGACTTCATTTCAGCTATTTCATTTTTGATGTCTTTGATACCAGCAATAAGGTCCATCATAGGTGCAAGAGTTAGTTTGATGCTACTTAGTTCCTGCATAACCTGGTCCATCGACACAGCCTTGGATGGCTTACAGCACGGACATTTCCAGGCGGCTTGGCGTTCAGCACCTAGCCGGCGGTATCCACTCTCAGAGACACCCGAACAGGCGAAGTCGAAGTGCTTTTTACAACCACTGCATAATATAGCATTAACTTCTGACACGACATCACCACATTTGCCACACTGCACCATTATTGAAAACTTATGTAAAGCAATATTACGGACTGGTAAAAATAGAGTAAATAAAAGTTTGAGACTCGCTAGCGTCTCACATTTCGTGTCGGCCAAGCATAGCCGAACCAATACTGGTTAAAAAAACGAAGTTAGCCACTTAAAGTTAATTCAAAGAGATTTGTTTTGATATGACAGTAGTTTAGTATTATTGCATTAATAAAATTAAATTAATATTGAAATTTTATGTACAAGCTAAGTTCATCATTACATTACGATCGAGGCTGGTATGCAGCCCGAAACTAATGCGAGGGCTGTGATGGAGGCAAGGTGTATAATGAACAATGCTCACGCGTTTCATACGACATTTTACAACACACTTGCGAGTAGAAAATGTTTTAAATATTACAATTTAAATGGAAAAAAATCACAGTTCACGAATTTGTTTAAGACCTAGAGAATTTCAGGATGAATGAAAAATAAAACAAGATGGCGCGCCGTAAGTTTTTAGGGTTTCGTAGTCAAACTCGGAACCCTTATAGTTTCGCCACGTCCGCGTCCGTCTGTCCGTCTGCTCGTCGCTCTGACATCACAGTAATTCTATTTAGTGACTATTAGTATTTATATTTTGAAAGCAAAGTTATTCTATTATACCTCCCAGACTTAATAAAGGGGAGTGAAAAAAAATTGACTTACCCCCTTGAGTGAGGTAATGTTCAGTAGGTATTTTAAAATAATTTGAAGGTTTCTTTGACAGTTTTTCAATATAAATTTCCCTTTTTCGAAATATTACGCTTTAAAGTGGCCGTTTTTACGGGAGTAGCAAGCATTCATCCTTTGACTAAGAACAACATTATAAATGGTTTATTATAGGAAATAAATAGTTCTTTACTTTTTAAAATAAATATAATTAATTTTGAAAAAATCGAAAGTTTGGACTGAGTCTCAAACCCACGCACTTGTGCTTGAGCACCCAGTCTAATCACGACTTAATTATTTGAATTAAAACTAACTAATAAGAACTTTTCATCAGTCCCAAAAAGAAAATAAAGTTTTTTGTCACTTTTACTTAAGATGTCTTTGAATGCCGGTTTAATAAATTTAGTCTCACAATTTCTTATAATTTTATTTATACGGTAGCCAATAGTTTACAGAAATTAATAGGTCATGAGAGCCGCCGTATTCAATGTTTCATATCAATAAGAAATACATCACTTTTATTTTTAGGGTTCCGTATTATCGAGAAGTGGCCTATGTCTACTGAACCCTATACATACAGTATGCATAGTCCGACATGCATTTGCCCGGTTATATTTATCTATGGGTCTGGCAAAGCCAGATATATTTATTTATAATAATTTAATAAACATTGTTTATTTATTTTATAAAAATGTTAACTATTTTTAGGATTCTTTACTAAGATTTAAAAAATGTAAAGTCAAAATCACTAGTGCGTAATACGTTGCTTTATGAACCTAAAAGCAGTGCAATAAGGGCCACCCTACGAGCAAGTTTGTTGTAAATAGTACATTGTTACACGAGTGGTGAAAGTGACTTATTTAGTCCCGAGACAGGTTTTGGCGCCCGAGCCTAGCGAGGGCGCTAATAGTTCGAGGGACAAAATAAGTCTTTCACCCGAGGTAAACACTGTGCTTTTCAGTACGAATACAAGGAAAGTAAAAATAAAAACAGGAATTGGCTAAAGAAATAATACAAGGTAGTATAATCACTACTCTACAACTCGAAAAAAAATAATCGGATTGGCGCCTATTTTGTTTTTTTTTTTCGTTGGCCGGCCAACTTTATTATATAGCCATTATTTTTCATTTTCATCTCTAAATATTTTGCCCAAATCTATGTTATTTTAAAGAAATTCTTGAAACTAAATTATAATTAAGTCATTTAAAAATATATATTATTCTTTAATTAATACTGAACTTTGTTATTTCAATTTTACATCGTGCTGTAATAGAGTGACTGTAGAAAAAGTTTGAACATGGTTCCATAGAAATGGAACTAGTTTTTTTTTTATAATTTGACAGCTGTCAGTTGAAAGCGATTCTCCCGGGCCGGAAAATTATTACTTTCAACCCGCTCCTCAGGCAACTTCACACCTACTTTCAGAGTATGAGTAATGAAAAATATATTATTCTTACTAGTTGTATTAAAATTCCATTTCCATTACATCTCTATACAAAATTTCCTTTTTGTTTTTCAAAAACATTCGCACGAATGTCAAAAAATATGCGAATATTCGCGAATGCGAATATTCGTTACATCACTATTATAAACATAACAAAGACTCAAATGATAAGCTAATAACTTACATTTTTAATTACTTGCAGATTTAAAATATTGAACATATGTACTGATGGAAATGTGACTAAAAATAAAAAGTACCTTCGAAATGCGACAAAACAATTTATGTACTGAAACAAACTAAATATGGATAATACTAGCTGAGCCCGCGACTTCGTCCGCGTGGAATTTAACTTAACAAATAAGCCCGCTCCCGCGTTCTGAGCCCGCGCGATAGGACCCATTTTTTTAATTTTGTTTTTCTAAAATAAAAGTAGCCTAAGTTACTGCTTATAACATCAGCTATCTACCAGTGAAAGTCCCTTCAAAATCGGTCCACCCGTTTCGGAGATACTCTTTGATTTCATGTGTTTTCATTTTTTACGCGGAACCCTAATTGTTTTTCTAAAATTAAAGTGCCTAAGTTACTCCCTATAACATCAGCTATCTGCCAGTGAAAGTCCCGTCAAAATCGGTCCAGCCGTTTCGGAGATTATCCGGAACAAACACACAGACAGACAAACATTTTTTAAATAGCGTTTTTGCTATAGGTGTCGTATGTACTTTCATATGCATTAAGTGAAAAGGTGTGAAAAGGTGGGCAGACACTCCAATTTTATTTATTTGTATAGATTATCAACTAAGAGTTTCCTATACTATCTTGCAATAGAGGGTAGGATAGAGATGAATCTAGTGGAATAGAAGTGCGACAACCCTCAGGTAACATCCATGATCTCCGACATTAGGGTGCGTCCTTAGAGCTGTCTTCGACAAAGTGATGGTGAAGAAATAAGTATTTTTACACATAGCAAAACAATCTTTGTATTATTATTTTATTTATTAATTAAAGTGAAGATTAAAAAAAAAAAAAATGCGGCACATACATAATATACGCTTTCAGATTTAACATTTCAATATTCATACAGAACAAATACCCTCAGATCAGTTGAGCACTACCTAGCAAGCATTCCACCATTTGACCCTCTGCATACGAGTCCTTATGCCCTCACTTCTAACGTGCTGCCTATCAGTCAGAGTCTTCGAAGTCGGAGGATCCTTTGCGCCGTCGATTATCCGCGATGCTCTGAATCCAATTTGCCGACTTCTGCGCTGCCACACGACGGGGCGTCCTACGCTCCGGCGGGTCGGGTGTGGCGGCTATGATGGGCTCTGGCTCTGCGCGGCCACGCGGCCGGCCGCGGGAGCCGCGCGCGCGCGACCCGCGGCCGCCTCTCGCGCCACGGCCGCGCCCCCGCCCGCCGCTGTCTGTTTCCGGCTTCAGCACCTCGTCATCACTGGACAGCTCGATCGTCTTGTCCGGGATGGGCGCGGTCGCCAAGGCCACGAGTTGCTCGGCGTCCACGGCATCGATCTCATCGCGGTACGCGCGCAAGTGTTCAACTATCTCCTCCTCGGTGTCTGCGTTTGTCTCTAGCAGTTTGGCGATGCAACGTCTACGCTGCGCTTCGAGTGCTGTGCGCAGGACTTCCTCGTTTTGTTTGATGGTAAAGTCGCGGACCGCCTCGGTGATAAGCCGCACCGGTAGGGTTCCGAGCCGCCGCTCCGGTGGTTGTGCATCGTAGTAGGCTCGCAGCAGCGCTTCGACGTCTGTCGCATCAATGGCATCGGCCGCGATTTCGACTCCACCCGCCGGGTCCAATACTTTACGCTCGCGTATCTTTTTGTCGCGTTTCATAATAAGCATGTCATTTGAGTTTGCGACGAGTCCGCTGAAATTCTGCCCAAATCGAATTCTGTTAAAATTTTGCTCCTCCCGTTCATAGAGAACATTAAGTCTTATCAATGGAAGTGTGGGTTGACGGGGATCACCACTCTGAAGATTACGAGCTTCCTCAATGGCCTCTTTGACACGCTTAGTCAATAGTTCCTGGACTTTCTCATTTGCATTCACATCACCCTCTCCCAAATTCTCATCAGATAGCAGAATTGTCTTGAATATGAATGGTCGAACTGTTTTTAGAGGCAGTGGGGTTAGCTTAAAATCATTTTTGTGTATTTGCAGCAGGGCACAATGCTTGGGGCGTGCTTCGCCCGCCGCCAAAGAAGTTGCTACTGTGCTCCCTGGCTGTACCACAAAGAAATGGTCTGTCTCCCGACTACCTTTCATTGGCATAATTTCACAGTCATGCTCGTGACCCCATACAACAAGATCTAAAAATGAAGGCAATATATCTTCTCTAATAAAATTACCTGGACCTCTATCTGCCCTATTTTGGTGTAACACCAGTAAGTTAAACCAATCATGACCTTCTTCACGTACCATCTCTACTTTCTTTTCCTGGAATAGTCGTGACAAACGTTGGTCCTTCAGATGGCTCAGTCCATATAGAGCTAACCTGGTATCACTCTTTTGTAACAGGACTGGTGATATGCGCACATGCGTGTAGTCCGTCCACTTGCCAAAGTAATTCACGAGCCCGCCGATCGAAAGAATGTCGAGACTGCTGATGCTACTCTGACCCACGGGGTCATCATGATTCCCATGGATTGATAATATCGGGTATGACACGTTCAAGTTTGGATCTTCGTAATTGATGTTTCTTGAGAAATTTTTGATTTGATCCGACAATAGTTCGACGGCAACCGGCTTGTCTCCGAAACAGTATTTTCGAACGATGTTTGTGCACTTGTACATACAGTTTGGAGAAGGCTTCGCATGGTGAAATAAGTCTCCACCGAGCAGTATCAAGTCCGCATCGTACTGAACGGCCTGGGATAGAACTTCTTCAAATGCAATGAAACTATCCTCACCTCGCACGGGATCATTTTCCAGGTAACCTAAATGGATATCGGAAGCTATCAAAACCCTAATGGTATCATCTGGAGACCACGTACTTGAATCACTTCCAACCATTTTGAGGCACTGTAATCCTTTCCAGCACAATACAACTTATCTATTTCAACCACCTAGTCGGGTAATCATACTCTTTTTGAGATGCTGTGATCCAAAAAACCGCCAACAACCGACCAAGCCAAACCACAGAGTACATCATTTTCTTTTTGCTAGGGATGGCGATTTGAGATCAATTAATCGAACAATCGATTTTACGAGACAAAAAAATCATTTTTTAATAGATATATCGTATCCCCTTATCGTATCCCCCTATCACCCTTGAATATCGACATTTGATTTTTCCTGTTTTATATCGTCAATATTTTATGTCTCAAAATATCGTTATTCCATATTTTTTCCAAGTATATGTATCAAATTCGATATTTTTAAGAGCATAGTAGCATACGTACGTTGCGTGTATTCGACCGCGGTCTGCTCCAATCATATCACCTGCCGATCACGGAGATTAAAAAAAAATACATTCGTATATTCAGTGTTCGAAAAAATCCGATTTTTATAATAAATATCAAAAATCGTATTTTTTGATATATATCCGATATATATCGGATATATATCCAGGCTAAGAAAAAGAAGCGAATTTCATTCTGTAAGGGGATTAAACACATAAAAAGGTGAAAGGAATTTGTAAAATAATATAAGTGTCAAATTACCACATATTTTACACATGTTTTATTTAAAAAAACTTAAAAAAGGTAACAAAAGAATTAGTGTTTATTTGAGATATATTTTTTTTATGAACTCTTAAAAAAACAAGTAGGTACCTATTATTATAATAATCTTCATTTGTTTTTGAGATTGGGATTCCCTGGAAAGTGAAAATTATTAACGCTAGGAGCACCAGCGAACACCTATTTTTTAATACCTCGTAAAATAAACCTTATATGATATGAAATTAAGGTTTGAATTTCAATAAAAAGATAGCCGTACAAGTTAAAGGGGATTTCCCAACTTCAAATGAGGTTGCCATTTTGGGAAACAATCAAAATTATTCTGAATTGTAGTTTTTCGATACGTGTTGCCAGGGTAAACATATATCTCCAAATTTTTTAGTTTAGAAGACAGGAAAAAATAAATTGATATATATCAAGATAAAAATCAATTGATATATATCAGCTGATATATATCGGCGAACCCTGCGTATATTACTTAAAGTGTATTTAAATAAAAAAACTAAACTTATAAAACTGCCTATGCTTATATTTTCGCTCTAAAATATTTTGACAGTGCTTTTAGGTGAGAACCTCTTAGGGGTAAAAATATCGATATGTCGAAATTCTTACAATACATAAGTCGATATCTTGTAAAAATAACGATACGATATCTATCAATGTTTTTTTTTTGGTTTGCGCATCCCTAAGATGAACTAGAGATCATTCTTACCAAACGACTGATTGTCTATCGATAGATTGCCAAAAAACATCTTGACAGATACTTGTGTCCAAGTGTGTGTCAGTCCTTCAGTCCATGCACAATATCGACAGGGCTATCGATAGTATTGACATATTGTGATTTGTGACAATAATGCTTAATAAAAATTAAATGAAAGTAATGTCATTTTCATGCCTATTGGTTTCCTCTTTGGAATTAATTAATAATTTCTGATGTTTTAATATTCTAGGGTGTTTGTTTCAGTTTAAATAATTAAGGAATAATATCAAAGTAATAGAAATCAGTTGTTTGTTGTCAACCATTCATATTTACTATTTTATAGATGTAGATTTAATATTGATGAGGCTGCTACACTAACCACCAAACAGGGGACTTGAGATGCCTGCGAGAGATAAGAGCTATATGAGAAAATAACCAGCTGCCAGCTGTGACATCCACTGTTTTTTGCAAGTACAGCAATCTGGGGAGGTATTCACAATTGACGGAATGTTTCCGATGTCGGAAAAGACATTTTCCATCTTTCTTCTATTTAATTTGTAAAAGAAGGATGGACGCTGTTGTTTCCTACATCGACATTTTTTCCGTCAAAAGTGAATCCTCCCCTAATCGATCTGTACAACACACATACAGAACAACACTATTTTTAAAAGTCAATCAATAACATGTCATGAGCTGTCAGTCAACCAAGCACGACGTACAGAAAAAAGTTCTAAATAAAGGACTAGTCAAGCAAGTGCTACAAGGAGAAGTTTGCGAGGTGTAAATCGTAATGTATTTTAAACAAGTGCCGTGAGATAAATATATTTTGAACAATTACGTGATGACATGACTACCATTCACAATGCGGAAAATGATTTATGGTCCCATAATGTAGAAAATCGCTTAGTTGAGAAGAGAAAGTGTCGTGAAATCGCGGAGTGGTCGCCTTCAATGATGTGGAAGAGGTCGATTGTGCAAGAGACGAGGTGTGCGCGCGCCACCGCGGTCCTGGCGCTGCTGTTTGCCGTTTTCGCGGTTAGTAAAATAAGCCACCAGCCTAGCCCATTCATGCATCCAGCCAGGCGCTGAGCCATCTAGCGCCTGGACGTGATAGGAGCTAGCTTTGTTTATGTTTATAAAATACAATATAATTCCAACCCTTATTTTCATAGTTGTTACCTTAGATTACCAAGTAACAGTTTGTATTCAAAATATAGTTTGTATCAGTTGTCTGAAACTAGTGCACATTTTATTATGTTATAATGCTTCCTGATTCCAAGCTGAATTGTTATCATCATTCCAGTTTTATTAGATCATAGTATATTGTAAATGTTCTAATATTGTTGAACAATCTACTTACTCAATAAATGCACTTGGCACAGAAAATTGTGTCTATTGCACAACATACATTTAATGGGCTTTTGACTCACTTCAGCGTTCCGATCCGGTGGTAGATTTACCCTCGCCACCTCTCCTGGCAGCGGCCCAAGCCGAGGTCATGTCCCTTGTGGCGCCCTTGAGCTAGCTGCCCCCCTGCCCCTCTGGCTCGAGCGCACTTGCGCTCGCCCTCTGTCTGGGTGAAGTTGTTATGGCCACTCTGGCCAACAACATATAGTCATATCAAAACAAAAAAAAAAGACTTACTCCTATTCATATACTGAATGTTGAAGCTGCATGAAGAAAAATTGATTATTTTGTTGGGCAAACTACTTAGCTGGCTCTCTCAGACAAGGATATTAAAATGGGTTGGTAGCCTGTTTATTCAAAATTACCTGGAGCATGTCAGTAAGAAATGGAACATTTAATTAACTAACACAGACATCACCCAATGAAACACAACAGATAGTCATAGTGCACTGTGCTGAGAGCTGTACAGAGTACAATTAGTAGAAATGTAACATTTTTTATAGGTGTTTTTTTTTCTGTATAACAGCAAAATCCATCATCAAGAGTTTGCCGCTCTTCCAACGAATATTGGTCCTGAATATCCTAATTATCTATTTAAATAGATAATTAATAGAAATATATATTATTATATTAATTATATATTATATTAATAGATAGAAAGTCAAACACCAACCATATCAAATTCTAGAAAATAAAGACAATGCCATCAAATACAAAACTTGTAAAAAAAAACAAGTCTTGCAACTCAGTTCTTCTACTGTAAAAAATTGTGAGATCTGTGTAATACCAAGTCGGTTACTTTATTAAGTCCCTACTTAAGGGACCTTCTATCTTAAGTAATTACGTAATTAGCTAACCTAACAACATATTATAGTGACCATATCAATATTAAAAATCTTTTATAAGTAAGACATGTCCCATTCATGCTTTTTCACTCTGTTGACCATTTTACAAGTTACCTTTGAACATAATTATATCTAGGTACCTATCTTACACCTTAATAATGGAATGGAATAATTTATAGTATACATAATATACAGGTACACAGATTCATTAACTGCAAATGTAACTTTGTATTAATCCTATATCCTTTACATTTATATGGGATTACAAAGTTATTTATGCAGTTAGTGTATCTAGAAAACTGCTCAACCTGCCATGCTCGACTTGGCAGCAGCTTGCAGAACAACATAGTTTTCTTGAAAGATAGATCTTGTTATCCCATTTAACCTAAATTAAGTTGGCCTAGTAGATGGTTATCCTATAAGAATACTGGAAAGATTGTATTTATTGTTTAATAACATATTTCGGAAAATAGTTGAGGTCATACTAACGACAATGCAATAATACAGTTTGCATGGGACGCGGCATCATGCGCGGACCTGGTCATCGAAATACCGGGGTCGAGCGACGGCGAGCCGCAGCCGCTGGGCGGCGGCCAGTACCGGCTGGACTACCGCCCGCCGCAGGGCAAGCCCGCGCCCAACCACACCGTGCCCGCGCGCGCCTCCACCATCAACTTCCAGGGCCTGCCCGGGACCAAATACCACTTCATGCTATACTACTCCAATGCCTCCTTCGCGGACTTATTGACGTGGAATCAGACCATTATCACGGGTATGTAAATTTGACATAGTGCACAGCCATGGCTAACCACACTATTTACCTTTAATAGTTTAGTTTTGCAGAATGGAACCAATCCACACATACTTCTGCAAACTGAAAACAAACCTACAACTACTTGTACTAGGGTTGGTTTTAGTCTGCAGAAATATATGTGGGTTGGTTCCAATCTGCAATACTACATCTAAATATTATTTCAATCTGCTGCAAAAGACAAATTAGACACACTTAACGTAACCCTGCCTTGATCGTGTCAGACGTCAGGTCGTAGTCTGTAGGGTGTTTGATGCGAATTATGCTTCGAATGCACAGCGCCAGAACCGCCGACTAACTTGAACGTGACCCTGGGGCGCAACAAGCAGGCCACCATATCGTGGTCGCCGCCGGCGCAAGGGGACTACACCGGCTTCAGGTTTAAGGTACAGATGTTGACTCCTACACAATAGGTATCTATTACGAATTGAAACGCCAGTGCTGACCTCAAACGGCTGTTGTAATTTTCATGTTATGAACAGCAAAGTTGGAGATACTGTAGGTCTGTTTTACTTAAGGACTTATAAAAGGCATTCCGCCTGAAAAAAATGTAAATCACACATGTATCGTCTCATGTAATTTCTTTAAAAAACATAGCATGTAGCAATCCGTCCATAAATTTCCCTTTCTTGTAACAGATACATTTTTATGGGTGATTGACACTTCTTATCGCAATTCAGTTCCTAAGTAGGATCTAAATGTCAGCGCCTATTTTTTTTTTATTTTTTTTTTTTGCCTATGCCGGATGTGTCCGAAGTACGTGATAATTTGTGCTTGTACGATGGAAGAAAGACGTTGCTTGATGCCCTAGTTCTGTCCGGTGTCCAGGTGATACCGCTGACGGAGCGCGCGGAGGGGGGCGCCCGCAACATCACCGTGGAGGGCGCCGGCAACTGGACGTACCAGCTGCGGGAGCTGTCCCCCGGCGCCACCTACCAGCTGCACGCCTTCACGCTGCTGCACGACAAGGAGAGCGCCGCGTACGCCTCCAGGAACTTCACCACCAGTGAGTCATTCAACTTCACCACTCCATACCATACCATACCACACTGGCCTAATGACCACTTACCGAACTCTCAAACTACATTACAACAAGAGTTGCCTATCACTTGTATGCTGTCTATGAGACATGAGATGTACAAACATATGTGGTGGTGGCGGGTGTTCTGCTGTGTAACATGTTTATGCCCACTATTGATGCGATGACTCATTGCATTGCGAATGATTTAGTACTTAGGTATTTTATGTTATTTCCAAACGTGATTAAAAGTCACAGAGGTTGAGTCCAAAATGTTGCGCTGGCTCAAGTGTAATGATACTAATCTTATGATCTTCTAATCTAATGGATTACTTACTGGTTCTACAAATTAGCTTAACATTTGAAGCGTCAATAGCCTAGTGGTTAGAGGGGCCGTCCTCGTAGCTGAGAGGTTTCGGGTTCGAACCCCATCCTGGCCATTAAACTATTGACGTGAGCCCACTCCTAGCACAAGCATTAGCTTAGTTGGAGGGGCTAAAGGAATTACTAGTAATGTGATAAACACACATTACTAGTAACATCATAAAAAAAAAAAACAAAATATTTTTCTTGTAGTTATAATAATAAAATAATAATAATAAAGCTTTATTTGATTCCACAATAATTAGATTAGATTATATAATTCAATTCAATTCAATTTAATTTAATATCTTCTTTAATAATTATATTACTACTCATGCAATTTCATCTCCTTTCAATGTGGACCCCTCAGGGTAAAAGCCTCCTCCAAAGAATTCCATATATCCCTATCTTTAGCAGTTTCTTGTAGTTAGGTATATTAAAAACTCAAGAAATAGCGATTAAAAAAATATATAAAGATCTTAATTAATATCGTGAGTCGAAACTCGGAGGAATTACAAGAGTCCTTGACATTCTCGCTGTGAAATTCGAAGGCATACGTTAGTCATCATTTTGATAGCATTCTACCAAAGGTTAATTTAAGATAATATTGAAACTGGTCTTAGATACTGGTCTGGTAACATCGTGAGGAATCACCCTCAGTGCCCAGTAAGCAGCAAAGATATAAATAACCCGATTAAGTTATTGTTTTTTGTGTATATACTTGGATGTCAGGTAGATAATCAAAGTGCATATTTATGCTTCTCTGAGAACTACCAGGATCACTAAATGTCTCAGGTTTAACGTAAAGTAGCAGGAACTGCTTACGACAGCATACATTTACTAAATAAATTTCGCAATAATTCGCACGCAATCTGGACAAGACTAAATCGGTATATGTCGTCACGCAAGTAGCACCGAGAATACGTGTTAGGAACCATGTCAATACACGTATTTTATCTATAACTAGCTGAGCCCGCGACTTCGTCCGCGTGGAATTTAACTTAACAAAAATTTCATTTAACAAAAAATGTTCTTTCAGTTCGCAGTTTACGAAAAGTTGATAATTATGTTAATAAATAATGAAGTTAATAAAGAAAGATCTATGCTAAGTTTAATCTTATTTTTCTATACAAATAAATAAAATTGGAGTGTCTGTTTGTAATATCAAAATAACACCTTTTCACTTAATGCATATGAAAGTACATACGACACCTATAACAAAAACGCTTTTTAAAATTTTTGTCTGTCTGTCTGTCTGTCTGTCTGTGTGTTTGTTCCGGGTAATCTCCGAAACGGCTGGACCGATTTTGACGGGACTTTCACTGGTAGATAGCTGTTGTTATAAGCAGTAACTTAGGCTACTTTTATTTTAGAAAAACAAAATTTAAAAAAATGGGTCCTGTCGCGCGGGCTCAGAACGCGGGAGCGGGCTTTTTTGTTAAGTTAAATTCCACGCGTACGAAGTGGCGGGCTCAGCTAGTTTAAATTAAAATGAATATGAAGTTTTTTCTTATTCCAATTTATATAAGTTTTCTGTTGTATTACGCAGAAATAATAACTCTTTTGTTGTGCGCCGTAAGGCAGTGCCGGCGCGCGGCACGGCTGAAGGTCGCGCCGCGCCGCGCCGCCGCTGGCTCGCGAGCGGCGGCGCGGGCGGCCGGGCCTGCTGCGCGCGCATTCATTGCCGAATCGTTTAGTTGTGTGCGTCCGTCACACCGGGCGGCCATACTCTGACAGACGGTCGCCGCGCATTGTTATGATTCATTCATTGTTACTTTTCAGCGACCGCCGCGCGACACACTTGTCGGTTTCAATGGTCCACGACGGTTTTATGATGACTAGAATAATTTAGTAGATACAGGTATATCGGAGATAGATTTTCCATTTGTAGGACGCCGTGGGCTATTTAATGATCTCTAGGCTGCCCACATTCCTTTTCTCTCTCACTATATTAAGCTACCCCCATTCAAAACGTTCCATGAATATGATCGGTCTGATCCCATCCTCCTGCCCTCCTCTCACACATGTTAATGACTAGAACTAGAAAAACTTGTCTTCTATTCGACGAATTCGACAACGACTTAAATATTCAAAGTTGTTAAATAGTTTGAAATGGATACTCTTATTGATACCTCCTCAATTTACAAAAGGAGAGCAGCTACCTAATAATCCTACTAATATTATAAATGCGAAAGTTTGTGAGTGTGGATGTATGTTTGTTACTCTTTCACGCAAAAACTACTGAACGGATTTGGATGAAATTTGGAACACAGATAGTTTATAACCTGGATTAACACATAGAATACTTTCCTTAAGTCTACGCGGACGAAGTCGCGGGCAGCAACTACTATTGTATAAAAGTAAAACAAGAATCTACAGAATATGTTATTAATCTAAGACTATCTATTCGCACTATAAACATTTTAGTTCCACCAATGCTCGGGTTCGCGGCTCGGAGACATAGTGAAGAACAAGCTAGCCATAACAAACTATGGTAAGATCATTGAAGCCACAATAAAAGCCCATGTCGTTAACATAGAACACCCCTTTTTGTGTTGCGTTGTCAAATAAATCAAAGCGTGTGCCGAATTAGTCGTATAGAAAGGTCGGACTTCTCGTGGCTACGTCTCGTGCAAAAAGCCCACTGACCTAGATATTTGGGCAAGTATACGAAATTCAATCTTGTTACATAACACATGTAGGAGTATGAACTAGTGTTCGCCAGCTCGTGCGTCTTATGGCCTCCTGAATGTCACCTGTTGCTGTCTGATATGTGAAGGAAAATATGAACGAAGGAAATGGAACAAAATGACCCTGATGTGGGTAAACAAATCAAACAATGTGTGTATGGAAAATAAGAAGATTGAAAATATATTGTAATATTTGAGCGTAAATATTAATTCAAAACTATTCGATTTTACATTATTTATAAATCTTTATGACCATTGTCTAGGGATCCATCGCACAAAACAAATGCTATGGCGTGCAATTTGTGATACGGGCAAGCTATCAATTCTATTATACTTACCTACTAAACAAACGCAGGAAATTATTAAAGTATTACTAATGTTCCTCTATTGAATTGCATCTTTATTTGTAAGCACAACAATTGATAACTTGTGGTTATAGACATAAATGAAAACGACTGGGGCCTCAATGTTTTCCTGTTATGAATAACTCATATACCTAATAGATAAATAAATACAACGTACGCACATCCTGTAAGGATCACTCACTTTTATTGTTTTTATTGTATACCTATATGACTATTCATGCCAATACAATGGTTTAGACCTACAAGTCTTTGAATAAAAAATATAAACGGTCAGCTATTTATATATGTTTTACGGTGGTAGAGCCAAGCTAATTGACTACGACTCGTGTACGGGCTGGTTACCACGACAGTCTTCCCAACATTCTGGTCAGGACTTAACCTCTGTGGGAGTTTAATCCCAGACACTGGGCGTACTGGTGTACCGTATAGTCCGTATACTAAATAAAGTGTGTTCGTGTTGATTTCATCTAACGGTGTGGTATTTATTTGCTTCAAGTAACTTGAAATGTTTCGGAAACAGCATGATTCAACAACTTGTTGAAAAATAGAGCAACTCGCACCGCGCTAGAGTACAGTAGTCGACCGTTACTGTCAAAGATTACAATCCCTTATAGATAGGCAACTCGCCAAAAAAAACGGTTCTATAGAACATTTGATTCGGACACCCATGGGATAGATGGCGCTGTCGTCAAGGGAAACGTATAGCTACCTATATCTACATATAGCTGTGTATGCGTATGGTATGCATGTGTGCGTTATATTATACTACCGATCACCTATGAAAAGTAATTTATGATTAGAAAATAAAACAGGTAGTTATATGACTAAATTTTATTTTAAATAATGATGCAGATTATTTACTTTTAAGACAGAAAAGACATAATATGGAAAAAATACATAAATCAATATGACATAAAGATATTATTTTTCTTAAAATGCTCGGATATTCGATAATAAATTCGAAGAAAGAAGAATTAGAAGATGGAACTGATTTAACAAACTGGGCTCAAGCGCAGAAATATAGTATTATACCTACCCGGCAAGAAAATAATTTCAATAATTGTAATACGTATAAAAAGTAACCTAATGTGGTTTCAAATAGGTACTGACTTTGAATATCCGCGCATATGAGAAAACGTCGCCTTACTTATTTAATTTTGTTACTCGTACGATCATCACTGATCGTTGAGTAGCAAGATTTAAAAAGTCGCTGAACATTACCAGTTTTGATAATATTCACCAACATTTGAAGAGTGATACCGACTTGAAAAATTTAGAATGTTTGCGACCTATTTAGCTGACTGTACTATTTCACAAAGGGAGATTATACAAAAGCATAAAAAAACATATCGAATTTTTTTACGTGAACTTCGTCAACCTATCTATAATATGAAGTAATAAATAATTCAATGCTTTTTCATGTTCTGTATAATCTCCCTTTTTGAGATACAAGATTAAGAAAGTAAGACGACCGGAGAGCACAAGCCTTGCCGGCAATAAGGCATTGATGAACTCATGTAGGTGTGCCCGGGCCCACATTATCACATTTGTCCATTAATGCCTAATTTGCCAACCGCGGCAGTATTACAATTGTTTTCTCTTCCTTCCTTTATTTTTTAAATAATGTCTATGAGCCTTCATAGGGTCATTTATATCCCAAAAGGTTAATTTGCCAGTGAGAATTATTTTTCAATACTTCTATACATATATGCTCCACTTGGGTAAAAAAGTCTACCATTGCTCTAGTTGGATAGCACAACCATTTTTTGCCACCATATTCTTTATTTTTAATAAATTTATGAAAATGTTGTAATTGGTCTGCCTCCATATCATTTTGGCAGACCATACAATCTTTATATACATATTTTTTTGCAAGTTGTGCAATCCATCCACTGCAATATCCTATTGCTGCGCTTCTTTCAATATCAGTTCGAGTCTCGCTAAATAATAATTCATCCGTGTTTATAAGGTCTAAAGGTCTAGGTGATCACTTTCAATTTCGTTACTTGATTCAGTGGGATTACTGCTATCTCCCGATGTCGTTAACATAAATTTTAATGACTGGAGACAGACACTATCATCTCTTTCACAATTAGCTCCCACTGAATGTGAGGATGAAATATTATTTATGAGAAGTGTTTTAAATGCTCCCTCAAATGCAAAGGATGTAGGCATAATATTGCTACATCCATGAGCTCTAATTGCCCCGAAAAAGTTATCTAATGGATCTTGATTAAAGTTGCGCAGCAATAAGGAGTTAATACCTTTTGATTGTAAAAGTTTTATAATAAATTGAAAACTTTCTAGACTTTTGACCCAGCTCGACTGAGAAGGCACTACTCCTTGATTATTTGCATTCATAAATTTCATACATTTAAGTACTGGAATTAATTCAGCCCATCATTTATGGTGAGGTGAATTCCGTGTCACTGCAGCCCTCAATATCTTCCCTCCTTTCACTTGGCTGAAACTTCCATTGACGCTGTCAAAAAGGTCGTCAAATATAAATAACAAATCTGCCGTATCCACACATTCTTTTCGAATAGTACCAGATTCTGTAAAGAAAACAATATGTTTTATTTATTTGTACCTTCTATAGCATTGGTTTTTACTTTTGTCTTAAAGTACAAGCAGGTTAAAAGAAGACTTGTATTATCATGAAGTTTTCAAGTGACTACTCGTATCAATGTCTTATCATTTTATTATACTTGTATGACACAAAACGAATATAATGATAATATAATAAAAATTGTGGATGGACACTATCAAAAATAAAGTCCCAACGATTATTATTTTCCTAAAGTATCCAAAGTACAAACACATCCAAGTTCCAGTCTTGTATAACTTTATGGTATGTATGAATAGGTATGAATTGACAGAATATATAAAAAACCTGCACCATCACGCCTGTATTCCCCGAAGGAGCTGACAAGGGTGCACTGCAGTGCACATTTCCCTCACTTTGAGGGGGATTCGGGAATCCACCACAATGGTCACCACACAATGGCAATGGCAAGTGGGTTGACGAAGTTCACGTCTTTCGTAAAACGTCCAGTTTCCTCACGATATTTTCCTTCATCGTTCAGCAAGTGATAATGACAGTTTGATATGAGATTCGCACATAAAATCCAAAGATCCCAGAGGTGATTTGAACCTGCAGCCCTTGTATTCCAAGGTGAGTGTTCGATAACTAAGCTACCACTGCTTAACAAAATAAAATGTTCATTAGTAAATAATGCTACGTACCTGCCATGAATCCAAGCGCTACTCCAACTGATTTACAAAATACTTGAGTGCAATGTTTGACCCTCATTTTTGGTATTTGATCAGGGATCACATGTTTAGCAGTTAATTTAGGCACCAACTTAACGCCTTTATATCCTGGAGATCTGTTGTATAACTCCACAATAGGTTCCCATTCAGCTAGGCGTTATTTGCCCCTCATTGTGTATTTTAAGTTTTTTGTAATTAAATTATTTCTGATTCCCTTCATCAGATGAGGTGGATCAAAAATAGGATAATTTTTTTGTCCTTCAACCTCGAAATGACCTTCTTTATATTCGTGGCCACTTCTCAACAGCCGTTCTCTAGTTTCCTTTATTAAGGCATTAATTGCTGCCACATTGGAGGTTCCTTGGTCGCATACTGTAGCTACAATGTTCAGTCCCGTTTCTTGTACTCTTTTTATAATTGCTTTAATTTGTGTTTTTAATTCTATTGTTTTTGTGCTTCCTTGACAATAATAATAAGCCAAAGGCTGTTTATATTTTTTTACAACTCCTCTTATCATGAATACTAATACGTGATCACTGTATTCAGGTTCAGATTTCTCACCATTATCTACAAATCCTGTTATTTTATCGTGACGTTTGTTATATGAAACTCCTGCTCCGATTGCCATTTCATCAAATAATAATGCACAATATGTTTGCTTTTCTGGTAAATTCTTCACAACCTTTTTTAAGTTTTCAAATAATATATTGTTGATCCCTGCTTTCAAATTAATTTTGTGCAGTAAGTCTTGCAGTGTGCGCCTTCTTGGCAAAACACACATACTGCTCAATAATCTATAGGCCTTCGGAGAGGGTTTCTTCTTCGGAGAAAATTTTTTCTTCTAGTGAAAACCTCCGTCCTTTTTTGTTCTTCCCACTTTGTGAAGCTTGCATCATACAAAATATATTTGCAGTGGGAGACATTTGTTTTGAAATTAAATTAAAATCAGCTGCTTTACTCATTTTCTTAGCAATAATATATTTTCTTTTAAAATGCAACTTATCTTTTTCACATTTTTGTAACTGCTTGTTAATTGATTTGTACTTTTTATAATCAGCCATAGATACATCTGAAAAACATAAAAATCTGAAAAAACAAATTTGGTTTACAGGGTTTAAATGGTTAAAATTTACTTAATTACTTAGCAGACTGCTTACAGAATAATGGAAAATCGGTCCACCCATCGGATTCGGAGATACTCTTTGATTTCATGTGTTTTTATCTTTTTACGCGGAACCCTAATTGTTTTTCCAAAATTAAATTAAAGTAGCCTAAGTTACTGCTTTTAACATCAGCTCTCTGCCAGTGAAAGTCCCGTCAAAATCGGTCCAGCCATTTAGTAGATTACCCGGAACAAACACACGGACAGACAAAAAAAAATTAAATCGCGTTTTTGCTATAGGTGTCGTATGTACTTTGATATGCACTTAGTGAAAAGGTGTTATTTTGATATTACAAACAGACTCTCCAATTTTATTTATTTGTATAGATACTAATTGTTAAAATATATCAAACTAGCTGAGCCCGCGACTTCGTCCGCGTGGAATTTAACTTAACAAAAAGCCCGCTCCCGCGTTCTGAGCCCGCGCGACAGGACCAATTTTTTAAAGATTTGTTTTTCTAAAATAAAGGTACCCTAAGTTACTGCTTATAACATCAGCTATCTACCAGTGAAAGTTCCGTCAAAATCGGTCCAGCCGTTTCGGAGATACTCTTTGATGTCATGTGTTTTTATTTTGTTACGCGGAACCCTAATTGTTTTTCTAAAATTAAAGTAGCCTAAGTTACTCCTTAAAACATCAGCTATCTGCCAGTGAAAGTCCCGTCAAAATCGGTCCAGCCGTTTCGGAGATTACCCGGAACAAACACAGAGACAGACAGACAGACAGACAAAAAAAAAATAAATACCGTTTTTGTTATAGGTGTCGTATGTACTTTCATATGCATTTACTGAAAAGGTGTTATTTTGATATTACAAACAGACACTCCAATTTTATTTATTTGTATAGATATAATCCTATTCTAATACGGTAATATTCTATGTTAGTTGTCTATGTATTTGATGTAAGCTATTTTTCTTCGTAATAAAGTTAGTCTATGGCAACAACTATCGTGTCATTATTACTAATAGATATCTACATACCTTTTAATTGAATAGTATTTTTCTTTATTTGCTTCTCAGCCTTTCTGGACCTATAAGTTACTTTGGTTGGAATAGGCTGTGTCTCATTATATATTTGAAGACCTGTAAATTTAATATAAATTTTGTCAAAATACATACACTTACACTACTCTACAATATGGTATTTTTATCATATCATACAAGCAACCCACCCTGTTTAACTTAACAGACTTTTAACATGCTATTATTAATATCAACCCAATTAAATTATAGAGTTAAAGTCGCTACTGGAGCTGTATAAAATGAGATAAATACGTAGTTTTATGTTAATACTCATTTTCATTTCTTTGCTTCAGTTAATTTGGGAGTCCCATATTATATTAATTACCAAACAAACACTAATAATATTATGGTCCCAAACTAAATTATGCTTGTAATACAAAAGTCTGTGAGCAATCCTAGTAACATCTAGACCAGAGCGAATTACGAAAAGAGAATGTCAGAAATTTGTTGATGGACATTCAGATACAATGAGCCGAGCAGCCTGCACTCAGATCACGTTTTTTATATTTAAATATACACATGATTGGTATTTTATGGAAATTAAGATACATACCTGATGTTGAAGGTATGGCAGGTTCGGCTAATATGGCTTCAGGAAGTGATGCTGGCACAGGTCCACCAAGTTGTGGCAAAGCTAAAAAAATACATAATAGGTACATTATTTACATCTGATATAAATAATGATATCAAATCATATTTTAGATGATTTAAAATGATATAAAATCATATTTTAGAGATAAAAGCTAGTTTAGTAATAAAATACATTATTGATATAGGTTAAAGCAGTGATAGCCTGGTGGTTGAACGCACGCCTCGGAAACGAGTGGGTGCAGGTTCGATCCTCCGGTTCGCACCTCTGGGATTTCCGAATTCCATGTGCAAATCATCTTTTTGTGATTATCACTTGCTAACGGTGAAGGGAAACATCGTGAGGAAACCTGCATGTCCAAGAGAACCTAACCAGTTCTCGAAATATGTGGAAGTCCGCCAACCCGCACTGGGCCAGCGTGGTGGACTATGGCCTGAATCCCCCCGCACTGAGGGGAGGCCCATGCCCAGTAGTGGGATATTACAAAAGGGCTAATTATTATTTAAATAGGTACCTGGCATATGTAGTACAGGAATGGCTAGTTTAGACAATTTGTTTCTTGGATACTTGTGAATATCTTCAAAATGTTTGTGACAGATTCGCCTATTGGTATAGACATAGTTATCATCCAACATAGTTATTTCTCCACCGATATTAGATATCCAAGATTTGAATTTCTCAGGTTCTCTTTCTGGGTTCGGAAACTTGTGTACGGGCACACCTGGACAACAAATAACAAAGTTGTTAGTCACAAACCTATTTTTTATAAATATATCTTTGGATATACTTAAATGTGAATTATAGTATCATTACCAGATTTCTTGATTTCGATTTCACTGAGTAAACATCGGTTTTATAAAGTAAAATGTACATAAATAGGTACTATATTTAGTCAGTGCAAACCAGGGAATTATAGCAGTAACTAGATCTACGTACCATCTTTCGCAGTCATCAGACACCCAGGTACACAACAAGATTTCTGTGCCATGTCTGAAGTAGGTCTGTTACACTATTCACAATCAAAGGTCCAAACTCAAAGAGTGCCTATGCTCAGTGGTGTTCCGCAGCCAGGCGTCTGACTCACGGGGTAGCCGATGAGTGGTGTGGCTGGAATGTCCATTATGCGGGGTTATGTAGGGTTCCTATACGTGCTCCGGACTGCCCAATGCTCCCTGATGATGCCCACTGCAGGGGGTGGCGAAGTAGTGCGAAAAATAGCATTATGGCGGGCAGACCGTAGCAGTTACATGAGTAGGGACACAAAGGCAGTGCAAAAGAGCGAACACAGATGGTTTACACTATATGAGAATACTAATCATCCAATGGCCGTTACAATTTATCGCCTGTAGGTAGCGTGAAGCGTCATGGATGACCGTTACGCCGATGTCGATGAATTCGACATCCTTGCAGCGAATTGCGTGATTACTATGCTATTGCGGTGGTGATGGTGCATAAGCCAGGACGCCACGCTTAGTTGTGTTGGCAGTGCTAAAGCGAAGAAAGGAACACACAGAAAGAGGTTATGCACACATCAGCTGATTTGCTGAAGGATGTGAAAACAATCGCACAATAAAAAGCTCAATGCTAAATGCTTTTGCAAACTCACCAGGTTTAAATGAAGAAGGATAGGCGTTCTTCTATCTGATTGACACTCAAATTTTGTGGGAATACACCCTAACTTCATGTGGACCTGGGCAACCGAACCCATCATATGATACTCCATTAAATTTTCCATATCATTTGGCAACTGGAAAATGAAAAAGATACCCATCATTAAGATAAAAAGTGAATATATTCAAGAGACGGAACCTAACCTCAAAAAGATGAAATTTATTATTAATTCAGTTAAAAACAATGTCGCACATCGTTTTAAAATACATGAAATAAAGTAAACTTACGTCAAAATGATCTTCACAGAAATAAATCGTAGTATTTAGACATACAGCTGTTGAATCTCGCCGTGGAAGAATAAGCCACTTATTTCGCATTGTTTTGTTGCGTGGAACGTGAACAAATGATTTGTTAGGAGTTTTTATTGACGTATTAACGCGCTGAGGAACCGCACACCACTTATACACTTTGGAATTCATATTTTAATACGCAAAATAACTGATTTGTTGCTTTGACTCCCTAGTGTTTACGTCTATTTACCGAACCGTGACGTCACAAGCAGACGCCATGACACCGGTGAAATTTGTTACCTGTAATAAATTAAAATTAGGACATGTCTATATAATTTAAAAAAATATTTTGTGTATTCTGCTATAGTTCAAAATCTCCGTTAGCTATATATGAGCTAATTAAATTTTTATTAATCAAATATGTTGATATATTGCGAAGATAATTAAATATGTATAATAAAACTTTGTCATATCTCCCAGCGTCTGAATTTATATTTTTATGTGGCAACACTGCTCCATTTGGTACCCACACCCCAGTCATAGGTGGCACTGTTTTCAAAAAAAAAATTGAAAAAATGCAATGTTCCAAGTTGCCATAGCATGGTTACTGTTAAACCGTACTGTTTAATTGCAAATAGGCTCGCCTCTTATTGCTTTGGGGGCGAAATACCATCGGCGAGACGAGCAGCGCGCCTGCATACCACTGCGGGGATACAGGCGTGTTGGTGTATGTTAGAAAATAATTGTGTGCTAGTTTAGAATAGGCACTACGAGTCGGAAGACTTAATTTGCAAGGGCCTACAAGATGGACCGATGACGTCACAGGAAGCGGGTGGCTGGGACTGGCGAAGAGCCGGCTCGTATGGTAGCCCGTAGTAGAGCCCTCTGTCCACCTGCTTTGTGAAGATTGTCTTATGCGAGCTGTTACTAATTACGACGAGAGGACATACATTGCACCAAGTTAACTTGTGAAATACTTACATACGTGATAACATGCTGTTTCTGAGACCTTTCACAACGTGTGTGACTAATCACCTTCTCCACTAATAGGAAGTGAGCCAACGGGAAATAACTAACTAATTTATTTTCCACGAACACAGGACTGGGCGGATACCTCTGGTGAGCGCACGCGCCGCACGCGCCGCATGCTCTCCCGTATTATTGTTGTGTCTGTCTGTTTGTCCGCTCTCATGCTGCCGCATCCTATAACCCTTGCTTTTCTATTATTTTCACGACCGCCCTAGTGTCCTTTTCGCGTCTAGTGGTTTGAACGTAGGCCGCTCGGCTTATCGCACCGGGTCGTTGCGGGTTTGATTTCCGTTGAGGCAAGTTTTAGAAATGTTCCCTGTTTTCTTGATCCAATCCTATTTGGTTAGTTAAAGATTTAAGTAAATAAAACTAACGAAAGTTCAACTGGAGCAGACTAAATTTGGATATATGTAAGTACAAGTAGTCCTCCGTTTCCCATAGCTGTCGACAAACACATGTCCGTAGTACATCACATGTTCGCGAGGGTGTACGTGACAAGTATCGGGTGCACCAGAATAAAAAAGAAATTTTAATAATTAATGTCCTTAAACATGTTCTAATGACGTCAAAGAAATATCGTAATATGTATTCCCATGTGTGCGAGTCCCTCTCGTAGGAAGTGACATGTGTGAAGTCTCATGCCAGTAAGCATGGTTCCATATAAAAGATAGTTCATATGATGCTAATGGTCTACTAATTGTACCCCTCGTGATGTTTATAGTACTTGAATTGAACCAGTAAATAAACACAGTTCTGTTATTATTCGCACTTACCAGGGTTAAATTAAATTTGATAGATACAATTAAAATGTGTAACAGTCTAAAATAATGTACATTAGTATTAATCATTAACCGCTGTAATTAATTGCAATGTCCGCAGGATATTACTTGCCTATTCTTATCCTCTATGACCCGCACCCATGCACCCCTCTCCCCGGCCTTGCGTGGTGCTCGCGGCATGGGAGCAGCTTGCTTCAAACATTGTCTGCGTAGATTTCATTCCATTTGTCAAACTTATAATTTGAAGATGTAGCTATTATTTTTTTACATTAACAAATACCAAGGTAAAAGGTACCAGGTTATGTCATCATCATCATATATATTTATTGAATGTATCACCTCCGAAATTTGCTTTAAATGATTAGTAATTAATATATGTATTTTTTTCTTTAGTTAGGGAAAAATATGTGTATAATATGATTATTTTGCATGTGTTTGTTTAAAAACTTTAATACATTATCAGGCAGGGGCTATCTTAGCAGTTAGTGGTAATACAGCCTCATTTTCATATGCTATCCCGTCTGTCGGAAATGTTTGGTTTCAAATTTGCTGAAAACAAAATAATCTATGAAATGACGGTGGGAGCATTGTCATATTATATCAACTTCCGAACCGAATTACTTCAAATTATGTATGTTGTATTGTATCATTCGCTCCATGTGATCATGTCGTCGCCAGCGCTTTGAACGTCCAGATTCGCCACACTACGTTGACGTTATTACCGTATTAATTGCACACAATGTACTTCAACAGAAGCCGTGCTCAGAATATTTATGATACTTTTTGTATGTACTGAAGTATATTCTTGTAAGTACAGTGTACAATTGTATTATAATAATTTGGGTACATATTAAATTTAATTTCATTAAAACCGTTCTCCTATTGTTGACGTAATGTGGCGTCTTGTTAACGGTCGGATGGAACGTAATATACCTAATCACAAATGAATTAATTTACTAAATAAATGATACTTACTACTAGTATGTTTAATATTGACTTCGGGTGTTCAATTATACCTGCTACAATTTTGAAAATAATTTGTTGAAATTTATCGTAACAACATTCCAACATCGCACTCGATAGCGATTATTGTCGGTATTCGTTCCACCCTGCCGTGCCGGCGGCGTGGCCGTGCCGTGTCGTGTCGTGCCGTGCCGTGCCGTGCCGTATGTGACGTGCCGCTGCCCGCAGAGCCCAACACGCCGGGCAAGTTCATCGTGTGGTTCCGCAACGAGACCACGCTGCTCGTGCTGTGGCAGCCGCCCTACCCGCCCGGCGCCTACACGCATTATAAGGTAAAAACATCGGTAACCAACCGTCAGATAGACTAGGAAGCCGATCACAATTCTGAATTCCTAGAAGTAGAAGTACCATTATTGAATCACTACTGCACTCCGAGGTTATGGAGAACGTGACCATATGGAATAGACATTTCTTTGTCTAATTTTCTCACGAGAATAAAGACAGATCAGTGAATACTAGATATTAGCTGGTATGTGTCTGTGCTGATTAAATACAAAGTGTCCACTGTGTCGTGTCGGGCAGGTGTCGATCCTGCCGCCGGACGCGCGCGACTCGGAGCTGTATGTGGAGAAGGAGGGCGAGCCGCCGGGGCCCGCGCAGGCGGCGTTCAAGGGGCTGGTGCCGGGCCGCGCGTACAACATCTCCGTGCAGACCGTCTCCGAGCCGGAGATCTCGGCGCCCACCACCGCGCAGTACCGCACCGTGCCGCTGCGGCCGCGCAACGTCACCGCGCCGCACCGAGACCTGCGCGAGACGTCCTTCAGGGTCACGTGGCTGCCGCCGCTCGAGGAGAGGTATGCTCGGCAAGCGGACGCGACGGAACTGGCTGGAGCCGGGACGGGGGCGACCAATCGACAGTATTGCTTGTCCGCAGCGAGTTCGAGAAGTACCAGGTGTCGGTGGCGGGGCCGGGCGGCGGCGGGCGGCGCCTGGCGCCGGCGGTGCGCGCGCGCAACGACACGCCCAGCTGCGCCTTCGACGGGCTGGAGCCGGGCGCGCACTACACCGTCACCGTCAAGACCATGTCCGGCAAGGTCACCAGCTGGCCCGCCACCGCCGACCTCACGCTCAGTGAGTGCCGCCCGCGCCCCGCTCGGACCCATCCACGCTTACATTTTTTATTTCAAAATTATATAAAGTTTGCCTTACGACCTGTGAAATAATTTTCATAATAACTTCAAAATTGGCAAAAGTACAGACGATTACAATTTCCAAAACTGTACTAGCATATTTGTAATTTAATATCTTCGGAAAATAATATTAAAATAAGTAAATGAAGCTAGTATAAAACTAAAGTCGGTATCCGCGTTGTCTGTCTGTCTTAGAAACTACTCAGCAAATATTGATGCGGTTGTCACTTTTTTTATAGCCGTTAAATGTCCCTCTCCTAGGCAAAGGCCTCCTCTATACTTGTTCACACCAGAGATATGTTCTGGGTTCTCAGTATTATTGTGATAATGTATTCCGGAAGTGCGTGAGTGTGTACTGTGTGGTGCAGAGCCGCTGCCCGTGCGCAACCTGCAGTGGCGCTACGCGGAGGGCGCGGAGGGCGGCCTGGAGGCGTGGTGGGAGCCCGCCGCCGGCAGCACGCAGGACGAGTACAAGGTACCGTGAGTGTGTACTGTGTGGTGCAGAGCCGCTGCCCGTGCGCAACCTGCAGTGGCGCTACGCGGAGGGCGCGGAGGGCGCGGAGGGCGGCCTGGAGGCGTGGTGGGAGCCCGCCGCCGGCAGCACGCAGGACGAGTACAAGGTACCGTGAGTGTGTACTGTGTGGTGCAGAGCCGCTGCCCGTGCGCAACCTGCAGTGGCGCTACGCGGAGGGCGCGGAGGGCGCGGAGGGCGGCCTGGAGGCGTGGTGGGAGCCCGCCGCCGGCAGCACGCAGGACGAGTACAAGGTACCGTGAGTGTGTACTGTGTGGTGCAGAGCCGCTGCCCGTGCGCAACCTGCAGTGGCGCTACGCGGAGGGCGCGGAGGGCGGCCTGGAGGCGTGGTGGGAGCCCGCCGCCGGCAGCACGCAGGACGAGTACAAGGTACCGTGAGTGTGTACTGTGTGGTGCAGAGCCGCTGCCCGTGCGCAACCTGCAGTGGCGCTACGCGGAGGGCGCGGAGGGCGGCCTGGAGGCGTGGTGGGAGCCCGCCGCCGGCAGCACGCAGGACGAGTACAAGGTACCGTGAGTGTGTACTGTGTGGTGCAGAGCCGCTGCCCGTGCGCAACCTGCAGTGGCGCTACGCGGAGGGCGCGGAGGGCGGCCTGGAGGCGTGGTGGGAGCCCGCCGCCGGCAGCACGCAGGACGAGTACAAGGTACCGTGAGTGTGTACTGTGTGGTGCAGAGCCGCTGCCCGTGCGCAACCTGCAGTGGCGCTACGCGGAGGGCGCGGAGGGCGCGGAGGGCGGCCTGGAGGCGTGGTGGGAGCCCGCCGCCGGCAGCACGCAGGACGAGTACAAGGTACCGTGAGTGTGTACTGTGTGGTGCAGAGCCGCTGCCCGTGCGCAACCTGCAGTGGCGCTACGCGGAGGGCGCGGAGGGCGCGGAGGGCGGCCTGGAGGCGTGGTGGGAGCCCGCCGCCGGCAGCACGCAGGACGAGTACAAGGTACCGTGAGTGTGTACTGTGTGGTGCAGAGCCGCTGCCCGTGCGCAACCTGCAGTGGCGCTACGCGGAGGGCGCGGAGGGCGGCCTGGAGGCGTGGTGGGAGCCCGCCGCCGGCAGCACGCAGGACGAGTACAAGGTACCGTGAGTGTGTACTGTGTGGTGCAGAGCCGCTGCCCGTGCGCAACCTGCAGTGGCGCTACGCGGAGGGCGCGGAGGGCGCGGAGGGCGGCCTGGAGGCGTGGTGGGAGCCCGCCGCCGGCAGCACGCAGGACGAGTACAAGGTACCGTGAGTGTGTACTGTGTGGTGCAGAGCCGCTGCCCGTGCGCAACCTGCAGTGGCGCTACGCGGAGGGCGCGGAGGGCGGCCTGGAGGCGTGGTGGGAGCCCGCCGCCGGCAGCACGCAGGACGAGTACAAGGTACCGTGAGTGTGTACTGTGTGGTGCAGAGCCGCTGCCCGTGCGCAACCTGCAGTGGCGCTACGCGGAGGGCGCGGAGGGCGGCCTGGAGGCGTGGTGGGAGCCCGCCGCCGGCAGCACGCAGGACGAGTACAAGGTACCGTGAGTGTGTACTGTGTGGTGCAGAGCCGCTGCCCGTGCGCAACCTGCAGTGGCGCTACGCGGAGGGCGCGGAGGGCGCGGAGGGCGGCCTGGAGGCGTGGTGGGAGCCCGCCGCCGGCAGCACGCAGGACGAGTACAAGGTACCGTGAGTGTGTACTGTGTGGTGCAGAGCCGCTGCCCGTGCGCAACCTGCAGTGGCGCTACGCGGAGGGCGCGGAGGGCGCGGAGGGCGGCCTGGAGGCGTGGTGGGAGCCCGCCGCCGGCAGCACGCAGGACGAGTACAAGGTACCGTGAGTGTGTACTGTGTGGTGCAGAGCCGCTGCCCGTGCGCAACCTGCAGTGGCGCTACGCGGAGGGCGCGGAGGGCGCGGAGGGCGGCCTGGAGGCGTGGTGGGAGCCCGCCGCCGGCAGCACGCAGGACGAGTACAAGGTACCGTGAGTGTGTACTGTGTGGTGCAGAGCCGCTGCCCGTGCGCAACCTGCAGTGGCGCTACGCGGAGGGCGCGGAGGGCGCGGAGGGCGGCCTGGAGGCGTGGTGGGAGCCCGCCGCCGGCAGCACGCAGGACGAGTACAAGGTACCGTGAGTGTGTACTGTGTGGTGCAGAGCCGCTGCCCGTGCGCAACCTGCAGTGGCGCTACGCGGAGGGCGCGGAGGGCGGCCTGGAGGCGTGGTGGGAGCCCGCCGCCGGCAGCACGCAGGACGAGTACAAGGTACCGTGAGTGTGTACTGTGTGGTGCAGAGCCGCTGCCCGTGCGCAACCTGCAGTGGCGCTACGCGGAGGGCGCGGAGGGCGCGGAGGGCGGCCTGGAGGCGTGGTGGGAGCCCGCCGCCGGCAGCACGCAGGACGAGTACAAGGTACCGTGAGTGTGTACTGTGTGGTGCAGAGCCGCTGCCCGTGCGCAACCTGCAGTGGCGCTACGCGGAGGGCGCGGAGGGCGCGGAGGGCGGCCTGGAGGCGTGGTGGGAGCCCGCCGCCGGCAGCACGCAGGACGAGTACAAGGTACCGTGAGTGTGTACTGTGTGGTGCAGAGCCGCTGCCCGTGCGCAACCTGCAGTGGCGCTACGCGGAGGGCGCGGAGGGCGCGGAGGGCGGCCTGGAGGCGTGGTGGGAGCCCGCCGCCGGCAGCACGCAGGACGAGTACAAGGTACCGTGAGTGTGTACTGTGTGGTGCAGAGCCGCTGCCCGTGCGCAACCTGCAGTGGCGCTACGCGGAGGGCGCGGAGGGCGCGGAGGGCGGCCTGGAGGCGTGGTGGGAGCCCGCCGCCGGCAGCACGCAGGACGAGTACAAGGTACCGTGAGTGTGTACTGTGTGGTGCAGAGCCGCTGCCCGTGCGCAACCGATAGCGCGACATCGAAAAACATGTTATGCATGCAAAACACTTAAAAGAGAACTTCGTTCCTGACGGGGCTCCCCCGACCGTACAATTTTTTTTCTTATTTCTTGAACTGTTATTAACCTGCGCTCGGCAAAGGTATCGAAATAATATAGGTCGTGTATGTATGTATGTATGTATGTAAGTTAGAGTACACCAGCTGCATTGGTCGTACGGCTGTGCGCAGGTGTCGTACCACGAGGCGGGCCCGTCGCGCGACGACAGCAACACGCTGCTGACGGGCGAGCCGCGCGTGCCGCTGCGCAGCCTGCTGCCCGGCCGGAACTACACGGTCACCGTGAGTCTGCTACTTACACTTTATTTGCGTTGCTCAAAACAGTGGCGACCTGTTCATTTATACCATGTTCTCTAACCTATCATATATACCCCTTTAAATGAAATAGTGGTACCATATAATATGTTTTTGTTCGGCTACGTTATCGATATTTTTACTCGGCTACGGCGAAACAAAAAAGAGGGTTATGATTTTGATCGGTATGTATGTATGTTCATCTGTTCCCATGTAACTTCTAAACTACTAATAATAGTTTGACAAATGGGGTAAAAATTGGAAAACATTGGAAGCGTCTTAATGGTCCGCTGGTGGGCTATGTGACGTCACATTAAATTTAATATGGCGCAAACCAGAGGTCATAGAGTCATGAACTAAACACTAGTACATTGTTGCACAAGGGGTGAATGAAAGACTTGTTTTGTCCCTCGAACCTCGAAACCACGTCTCGGGGCAAAACAAGTCTTTCACCCGAGGTAAACACTGTGCTTTTCATTACGAATACAAGGAAAGTAAAAATAAAAACAGGAATTGGCTAAATAAATAATACAAGGAAGTATGAACAATACTCTACGAAAAAACAAATGAAGATCGGATTGCCGTCAATTTGGTTTTTTTTTCGTTGGCCGGCCAACTTTCTTATTTAGCCTTTATTTTTTATTTTCATCTTTAAATATTTTGCCCAAATCGATGTTATTTTAAAGAAATTGTTGAAACTAAATTATAATTAAGTCATTTAAAAATATATATTAATACTCCACTTTATGTTATTTCAATTTTACATCGCGCTGTAATTGAGTGACTGTAGAAAAAGTTTGGACATGGTTCCATAGAAATGTGAAAATGGAACTGGTTTTTTTTAATAATTTGATAGCTGTCAGTTGAAAGCGATTCTCCCGGGCCGGAAAAGTATTACTTTCAACCCGCTCCTCAGGCAACTTCAGACCTACTTTCAGAGTATGAGTAATGAATAGTACATTGTTACACGAGTGGTGAAAGTGACTTATTTTTCCCGAGACGGGGTTTGGCGCCCGAGCGTAGCGAGGCCGCTAATAGTTCGAGGGACAAAATAAGTCCTTCACCCGAGGTAAACACTGTGCTTTTCATTACGAATACAAGGAAAATAAAAATAAAAACAGGAATTGGCTAAAGAAATAATACAAGGAAGCATGAACAATACTCTACAACTCGAAAAAAAAAAAGATCGGATTGCCGCCTATTTTGTTTTTTTTTCGTTGGCCGGCCAACTTCATTATTTAGCCAGTATTTTTAATTTTAATTTTTAAATATTTTGACCAAATCTATGTTATTTTAAAGAAATTGTTGAAACTAAATTATAATTAAGTCATTTAAAAGTATATATTCTTTATTTAATACTCAACTTTATGTTATTTCAATTTTACATCGTGCTGTAATTGAGTGACTGTAGAAAAAGTTTGAACATGGTTCCATAGAAATGGAACTAGTTTTTTTTTATAATTTGACAGCTGTCAGTTGAAAGTGATTCTCCCGGGCCAGAAAAGTATTACTTTCAATCCGCTCCTCAGGCAACTTCAGACCTACTTTCAGTGTATGAGTAATGAAAAAATATTTTTTATCTGAAATTGCCCTATGTATGTACACACTAGAGTATAAAAATAATTTATATACATACAATCAGGTGGAGAGCTTATTATCTCTATCAAAGGATTCCCAGGGTGAAGAACAAAAAAAAATAATGTTTGGGGCTCATAGTCGTCTCGAGTGCAGTGGTCCCCTGTACCCGGCAGGTGTGCGCGGTGTCGCGCGGCGTGGAGTCCAACGAGAGCGTGTTCTCGGTGCCGACGCGGCCGCTGGCGCCCGTGCTGCTGGCCGCCGAGGCCGCCGCGGCCGCCGCGCGCGCGCTGCGCCTGGCCTGGCGCTCCGACGTCAACTCGCGCCAGGACGAGTACGAGCTGCGCTACCGCCGCCGCGAGCCCGGCGTGCACCACGACTTCCGCACGGTGAGCGCCCGGCCCCGGCCCCGCTCCCCCCTCGCCCCCCGCCGCCCCCGCCGCCCCCGCTCATGCCGCCGCCGCGCTCTGCCCCCAGCTGCGGACGCGCGAGACGAGCGCGACGCTGACGGAGCTGTTCCCGGGCGCGGTGTACGAGGTGGAGGTGGCGGGCGTGAGCTACGGGCTGGTGAGCGAGCGGCACGGCGTGCTGCGCGCCGTGCGGCCGCTGCCGCCGCGCCGCCTGCGCGTGGCGCGCGCCACCTCCAACAGCGTGGCCGCCGCCTGGCAGCGCCCGCCGCCCGCCGACAGCGCGCTCGGCGGCTTCGCGCTGCGCTACCGCACGCGCGGCGACCCGCGCTGGACGCAGCTGGAGCTGCAGCCGCCGCAGGCCGTGTCCGCCGAGGTACTGCCGCCACCGCCGCCACCGCCGCCACCGCCGCCGCCGTTCGGCCTGGGTGCCTTCGTTTGTTGTAATCAAAGTCAATCCGGGTGTTGGAGGCTGGGCGGTAGCTCACGGAGCGCGCTGCGTGTTGCAGATAACGAACATGACGCACGGCGAGCACTACTACATCCTGCTGGACACGGTCAGCGAGCCGGCGGACGGCGGCTCCGTCGAGAGCGACGAGCCGCTCACCGTCGAGCACACCGTCCGTGAGTCGCGATATACTTTCACTTCTAATAGAACAGCGAATAGTCATGTTTTCTGATGTCACTAGGGTCGCCCCAGTCTGCCGTACGGTATCCATAATGAAAGCGTCGAACAGTGAGTGAGGCGAGTCGTTCTGCCCGCGTGCGCAGGTCCGAACCCGGTGTCGAACGTGGCGCAGCTGGTGGACACGCGCAACCTGACGCTGGAGTGGCCGCGGCCGGGCGGGCGCGTGGAGATGTACTCGCTGAGCTGGTGGCCGCTGGAGGGCGCGGGCGGCCCGGACGGCCCGGACGGCCCGGGCGGCCCCGGCGGCCCGGGCGGCCCCGGCGGCCAGCCCGCGCGCCGCAACCTCACGGCGCCGCCCGGCGGCCGCTCCGTGCGCGCGCTCATCGACGGCCTGCAGCCCGGCCGCGGCTACTCCATCACCGTGGCCGCGCACTCCTACAACCTCACCAGCGACCTCTTCACCATGGAGACTAGGACACGTCAGTACACACACACATTACCTATTATATCAATGATAAAAAAAAAAATATTTATATTAATTTAGTTGTAATTATTTAAATTATAATAAATAATAAATTAGAATAGTTGAAAAAAAATATAATAATTATTATTATAATGTTGACTAATTTACCAATTAAAACGGTCTTCTGCCCCTATTTTAGGACCCCTGATCCAGTCGGAGATGACGATAGTGAACGAGCCGGGAGACGGCGACGACAACGACACCGTGTCGACTACTCTGGTACGTGCCCGCGACGGTTGCCTGCCGCCACGAGTGTGGAGTGGGTGTACAGCTGCGTGATGTGTCGCAGAAAGTGATCTACACGCGCACGCCGGAGTCGGTGTCGCTGTTCGACTCGTACCGCTTCCGGCTGGAGGGCGCCGGCTCGGCGGCCCGGGCGGCCGAGCGCGCGGCCGCGGCGGCCAGCCAGCAGGTGGTGTTCGCGGGGCTGGTGCCGGGCCGCCTCTACAACGTCACCATGTGGTGCGTCAGCCGGAACGTCACCTCGCACCCCGTGCAGCGCCCGGCGCGCCTGTGTGAGTACCCGCCCCTGCCCTGGCCCTCGCATCCCGGCCCGCTTCTAAAATCGTACGGTCAAATAGCAGCGTGTCGTTCCAGTCCCCCGGCCGATAACGCAGCTTAACGCGACCGAGATCGGCGCGCGCGAGATCACGCTGGCGTGGGACCGGCCGGCCGGCGACTACACGGACTTCGAGGTGCAGTACCTGACGCCCGCGGACCGGCCGCCCCCGGACCGGCCGCCCCCGGACCGGCCGCCCCCGGACCGGTCGCCCCCGGACCAGCCGCCCCCGGACCAGTACGCGCACGCCGCGGACCAGCTGCAGACGCTCACCACGGACCAGCTCTCCATCACCGTCACCGGACTCCAACCGCACACCGCGTACACCTTCACTGTTGTGGTACGTACACCTCTTTTTGTGTCTTTTTGTGACCAATATTCATGGTTGTAAGGTCCTAACACAGAAAATATGATATTTAGGTGTAGTTTCACTTTCTTATGCTATACAACCAATCTATCTATACAAATAAATAAAATTGGAGTGTCTGTTGTTTGTAATATCAAAATAACACCTTTTCACTAAATGCATATGAAAGTACATACGACACCTATAGCAAAAACGCGATTTAAAACATTTTTGTCTGTCTGTCTGTCTGTGTGTTTGTTCCGGGTAATCTCCGAAACGGCTGGACCGATTTCGACGGGACTTTCACTGGCAGATAGCTGATCTTATAAGGAGTAACTTAGGCTACTTTAATTTTAGAAAAAACAATTAGGGTTCCGCGTAAAAAATTAAAACAGGTGAAATCCAAGAATATCTCCGCAACGGCTTGACCGATTTTGACGGGATTTTCACTGGCAGATAGTAAATGTTATAAGCAGTATGTTACGCTACTTTTATTTTAGAAAAAAAAATATCACAAATGCTGCCTGTCGAGCCATGCACAATGAAGGGTTCTGAGTCATTGAAGGGAATGTGTTTAAAATTTCACCCCAGGTTGAAATAGGTACTAAAGTTGTTTACATACTACTACCGACATCTATCGACACCTTTAAATACTAAGAAATACACTAATGAACATAAAACATACACTTATTGCTGTTATTCAATGGCAATTTATTAACAATGTCTCCAATTTCGTCTGCATAAACTTATTCATCTTTCTGGAACATAAAAATTTTAAAATGTAAGAAGACCGACCTTTTCAACGATGCCCCACATGATGGGGTAACTAAAAAACAAAAAATATCCCCTCTTTCGATGTTCGGGGAGGTACCTCAAAAAAAGTAATTTTGCTACATTTTATATTTTTGAAAGTGAGATCTACTCTTAAAGTATTTTTGTACCAAATTACATCAACTTCCGTCATAAACTAAAGAAGTTATGACCCTGTGACAGGCCGGGACAGACAGACGGACGGACGTACGGACTGACGGACCGACTGGATGATCTTATAAGGGTTTCTCATAGGGACTACGGAACCCCAATAAGTCGGGGTGTCCGAGGCTTTGCGCTATTTCATGGACACGGCGGAGGTATATCGGCTGCTCTATATGCACCTGAATTATTATTTTGGACTCCAGCAACCAATCAGTCCGTATATTACGGAGAGCGAGTCCGAGCCCAATTATAAATGTAAAAATATGAAACTTAGTACAAACGAAGCTTAAGTAACGCTGAGATCAGGAGGAGACCTTAATTAAAACGAGCATTTTAATTAAATAATGTACCAGTTCGGGTGCCTGTTCCCCGGGCGCGTGGTGTGTGTGTGTGTGTGTGTGTGTGTGTGTGTGTGTGTGTATGTATGTATGTATATATGTGTGTCGCGCGCGGTCGGGCGCGTGGTCTGTTTGTGTGTGTGTGTGTGTGCAGGTGCGCGCGGGCGGCGCGGGCGCGCTGCGCACGGTGTCGCGCGCGCGGTCGGGCGCGTGGTATGTGTGTGTGTGTGTGTGTGCAGGTGCGCGCGGGCGGCGCGGGCGCGCTGCGCACGGTGTCGCGCGCGCGGTCGGGCGCGTGGTATGTGTGTGTGTGTGTGTGTGCAGGTGCGCGCGGGCGGCGCGGGCGCGCTGCGCACGGTGTCGCGCGCGCGGTCGGGCGCGTGGTATGTGTGTGTGTGTGTGTGTGCAGGTGCGCGCGGGCGGCGCGGGCGCGCTGCGCACGGTGTCGCGCGCGCGGTCGGGCGCGTGGTATGTGTGTGTGTGTGTGTGTGCAGGTGCGCGCGGGCGGCGCGGGCGCGCTGCGCACGGTGTCGCGCGCGCGGTCGGGCGCGTGGTATGTGTGTGTGTGTGTGTGTGCAGGTGCGCGCGGGCGGCGCGGGCGCGCTGCGCACGGTGTCGCGCGCGCGGTCGGGCGCGTGGTATGTGTGTGTGTGTGTGTGTGCAGGTGCGCGCGGGCGGCGCGGGCGCGCTGCGCACGGTGTCGCGCGCGCGGTCGGGCGCGTGGTATGTGTGTGTGTGTGTGTGTGCAGGTGCGCGCGGGCGGCGCGGGCGCGCTGCGCACGGTGTCGCGCGCGCGGTCGGGCGCGTGGTATGTGTGTGTGTGTGTGTGTGCAGGTGCGCGCGGGCGGCGCGGGCGCGCTGCGCACGGTGTCGCGCGCGCGGTCGGGCGCGTGGTATGTGTGTGTGTGTGTGTGTGCAGGTGCGCGCGGGCGGCGCGGGCGCGCTGCGCGCGGTGTCGCGCGCGCGGGCGGGCGCGTGGTATGTGTGTGTGTGTGTGTGTGCAGGTGCGCGCGGGCGGCGCGGGCGCGCTGCGCACGGTGTCGCGCGCGCGGTCGGGCGCGTGGTATGTGTGTGTGTGTGTGTGTGTGTGCAGGTGCGCGCGGGCGGCGCGGGCGCGCTGCGCACGGTGTCGCGCGCGCGGTCGGGCGCGTGGTATGTGTGTGTGTGTGTGTGTGCAGGTGCGCGCGGGCGGCGCGGGCGCGCTGCGCACGGTGTCGCGCGCGCGGTCGGGCGCGTGGTATGTGTGTGTGTGTGTGTGTGCAGGTGCGCGCGGGCGGCGCGGGCGCGCTGCGCACGGTGTCGCGCGCGCGGTCGGGCGCGTGGTATGTGTGTGTGTGTGTGTGTGCAGGTGCGCGCGGGCGGCGCGGGCGCGCTGCGCACGGTGTCGCGCGCGCGGTCGGGCGCGTGGTATGTGTGTGTGTGTGTGTGTGTGCAGGTGCGCGCGGGCGGCGCGGGCGCGCTGCGCACGGTGTCGCGCGCGCGGTCGGGCGCGTGGTATGTGTGTGTGTGTGTGTGTGCAGGGGCGCGCGGGCGGCGCGGGCGCGCTGCGCACGGTGTCGCGCGCGCGGTCGGGCGCGTGGTATGTGTGTGTGTGTGTGTGTGCAGGTGCGCGCGGGCGGCGCGGGCGCGCTGCGCACGGTGTCGCGCGCGCGGTCGGGCGCGTGGTATGTGTGTGTGTGTGTGTGTGCAGGTGCGCGCGGGCGGCGCGGGCGCGCTGCGCACGGTGTCGCGCGCGCGGTCGGGCGCGTGGTATGTGTGTGTGTGTGTGTGTGTGCAGGTGCGCGCGGGCGGCGCGGGCGCGCTGCGCACGGTGTCGCGCGCGCGGTCGGGCGCGTGGTATGTGTGTGTGTGTGTGTGTGCAGGTGCGCGCGGGCGGCGCGGGCGCGCTGCGCACGGTGTCGCGCGCGCGGTCGGGCGCGTGGTATGTGTGTGTGTGTGTGTGTGCAGGTGCGCGCGGGCGGCGCGGGCGCGCTGCGCACGGTGTCGCGCGCGCGGTCGGGCGCGTGGTATGTGTGTGTGTGTGTGTGTGTGCAGGTGCGCGCGGGCGGCGCGGGCGCGCTGCGCACGGTGTCGCGCGCGCGGTCGGGCGCGTGGTATGTGTGTGTGTGTGTGTGTGCAGGTGCGCGCGGGCGGCGCGGGCGCGCTGCGCACGGTGTCGCGCGCGCGGTCGGGCGCGTGGTATGTGTGTGTGTGTGTGTGTGCAGGTGCGCGCGGGCGGCGCGGGCGCGCTGCGCACGGTGTCGCGCGCGCGGTCGGGCGCGTGGTATGTGTGTGTGTGTGTGTGTGCAGGTGCGCGCGGGCGGCGCGGGCGCGCTGCGCACGGTGTCGCGCGCGCGGTCGGGCGCGTGGTATGTGTGTGTGTGTGTGTGTGCAGGTGCGCGCGGGCGGCGCGGGCGCGCTGCGCACGGTGTCGCGCGCGCGGTCGGGCGCGTGGTATGTGTGTGTGTGTGTGTGTGCAGGTGCGCGCGGGCGGCGCGGGCGCGCTGCGCACGGTGTCGCGCGCGCGGTCGGGCGCGTGGTATGTGTGTGTGTGTGTGTGTGCAGGTGCGCGCGGGCGGCGCGGGCGCGCTGCGCACGGTGTCGCGCGCGCGGTCGGGCGCGTGGTATGTGTGTGTGTGTGTGTGTGTGCAGGTGCGCGCGGGCGGCGCGGGCGCGCTGCGCACGGTGTCGCGCGCGCGGTCGGGCGCGTGGTATGTGTGTGTGTGTGTGTGTGCAGGTGCGCGCGGGCGGCGCGGGCGCGCTGCGCACGGTGTCGCGCGCGCGGTCGGGCGCGTGGTATGTGTGTGCGTGTGTGTGTGCAGGTGCGCGCGGGCGGCGCGGGCGCGCTGCGCACGGTGTCGCGCGCGCGGTCGGGCGCGTGGTATGTGTGTGTGTGTGTGTGTGCAGGTGCGCGCGGGCGGCGCGGGCGCGCTGCGCACGGTGGCGCGCGCGCGGTCGGGCGCGTGGTATGTGTGTGTGTGTGTGTGTGCAGGTGCGCGCGGGCGGCGCGGGCGCGCTGCGCACGGTGTCGCGCGCGCGGTCGGGCGCGTGGTATGTGTGTGTGTGTGTGTGTGCAGGTGCGCGCGGGCGGCGCGGGCGCGCTGCGCACGGTGTCGCGCGCGCGGTCGGGCGCGTGGTATGTGTGTGTGTGTGTGTGTGCAGGTGCGCGCGGGCGGCGCGGGCGCGCTGCGCACGGTGTCGCGCGCGCGGTCGGGCGCGTGGTATGTGTGTGTGTGTGTGTGTGCAGGTGCGCGCGGGCGGCGCGGGCGCGCTGCGCACGGTGTCGCGCGCGCGGTCGGGCGCGTGGTATGTGTGTGTGTGTGTGTGTGCAGGTGCGCGCGGGCGGCGCGGGCGCGCTGCGCACGGTGTCGCGCGCGCGGTCGGGCGCGTGGTATGTGTGTGTGTGTGTGTGTGCAGGTGCGCGCGGGCGGCGCGGGCGCGCTGCGCAGGGTGTCGCGCGCGCGGTCGGGCGCGTGGTATGTGTGTGTGTGTGTGTGTGCAGGTGCGCGCGGGCGGCGCGGGCGCGCTGCGCACGGTGTCGCGCGCGCGGTCGGGCGCGTGGTATGTGTGTGTGTGTGTGTGTGTGTGCAGGTGCGCGCGGGCGGCGCGGGCGCGCTGCGCACGGTGTCGCGCGCGCGGTCGGGCGCGTGGTATGTGTGTGTGTGTGTGTGTGCAGGTGCGCGCGGGCGGCGCGGGCGCGCTGCGCACGGTGTCGCGCGCGCGGTCGGGCGCGTGGTATGTGTGTGTGTGTGTGTGTGCAGGTGCGCGCGGGCGGCGCGGGCGCGCTGCGCAGGGTGTCGCGCGCGCGGTCGGGCGCGTGGTATGTGTGTGTGTGTGTGTGTGCAGGTGCGCGCGGGCGGCGCGGGCGCGCTGCGCACGGTGTCGCGCGCGCGGTCGGGCGCGTGGTATGTGTGTGTGTGTGTGTGTGCAGGTGCGCGCGGGCGGCGCGGGCGCGCTGCGCACGGTGTCGCGCGCGCGGTCGGGCGCGTGGTATGTGTGTGTGTGTGTGTGTGCAGGTGCGCGCGGGCGGCGCGGGCGCGCTGCGCACGGTGTCGCGCGCGCGGTCGGGCGCGTGGTATGTGTGTGTGTGTGTGTGTGCAGGTGCGCGCGGGCGGCGCGGGCGCGCTGCGCACGGTGTCGCGCGCGCGGTCGGGCGCGTGGTATGTGTGTGTGTGTGTGTGTGCAGGTGCGCGCGGGCGGCGCGGGCGCGCTGCGCACGGTGTCGCGCGCGCGGTCGGGCGCGTGGTATGTGTGTGTGTGTGTGTGTGCAGGTGCGCGCGGGCGGCGCGGGCGCGCTGCGCACGGTGTCGCGCGCGCGGTCGGGCGCGTGGTATGTGTGTGTGTGTGTGTGTGCAGGTGCGCGCGGGCGGCGCGGGCGCGCTGCGCACGGTGTCGCGCGCGCGGTCGGGCGCGTGGTATGTGTGTGTGTGTGTGTGTGCAGGTGCGCGCGGGCGGCGCGGGCGCGCTGCGCACGGTGTCGCGCGCGCGGTCGGGCGCGTGGTATGTGTGTGTGTGTGTGTGTGCAGGTGCGCGCGGGCGGCGCGGGCGCGCTGCGCACGGTGTCGCGCGCGCGGTCGGGCGCGTGGTATGTGTGTGTGTGTGTGTGTGCAGGTGCGCGCGGGCGGCGCGGGCGCGCTGCGCACGGTGTCGCGCGCGCGGTCGGGCGCGTGGTATGTGTGTGTGTGTGTGTGTGCAGGTGCGCGCGGGCGGCGCGGGCGCGCTGCGCACGGTGTCGCGCGCGCGGTCGGGCGCGTGGTATGTGTGTGTGTGTGTGTGTGCAGGTGCGCGCGGGCGGCGCGGGCGCGCTGCGCACGGTGTCGCGCGCGCGGTCGGGCGCGTGGTATGTGTGTGTGTGTGTGTGTGCAGGTGCGCGCGGGCGGCGCGGGCGCGCTGCGCACGGTGTCGCGCGCGCGGTCGGGCGCGTGGTATGTGTGTGTGTGTGTGTGTGCAGGTGCGCGCGGGCGGCGCGGGCGCGCTGCGCACGGTGTCGCGCGCGCGGTCGGGCGCGTGGTATGTGTGTGTGTGTGTGTGTGCAGGTGCGCGCGGGCGGCGCGGGCGCGCTGCGCACGGTGTCGCGCGCGCGGTCGGGCGCGTGGTATGTGTGTGTGTGTGTGTGTGCAGGTGCGCGCGGGCGGCGCGGGCGCGCTGCGCACGGTGTCGCGCGCGCGGTCGGGCGCGTGGTATGTGTGTGTGTGTGTGTGTGCAGGTGCGCGCGGGCGGCGCGGGCGCGCTGCGCACGGTGTCGCGCGCGCGGTCGGGCGCGTGGTATGTGTGTGTGTGTGTGTGTGCAGGTGCGCGCGGGCGGCGCGGGCGCGCTGCGCACGGTGTCGCGCGCGCGGTCGGGCGCGTGGTATGTGTGTGTGTGTGTGTGTGCAGGTGCGCGCGGGCGGCGCGGGCGCGCTGCGCACGGTGTCGCGCGCGCGGTCGGGCGCGTGGTATGTGTGTGTGTGTGTGTGTGCAGGTGCGCGCGGGCGGCGCGGGCGCGCTGCGCACGGTGTCGCGCGCGCGGTCGGGCGCGTGGTATGTGTGTGTGTGTGTGTGTGCAGGTGCGCGCGGGCGGCGCGGGCGCGCTGCGCACGGTGTCGCGCGCGCGGTCGGGCGCGTGGTATGTGTGTGTGTGTGTGTGTGCAGGTGCGCGCGGGCGGCGCGGGCGCGCTGCGCACGGTGTCGCGCGCGCGGTCGGGCGCGTGGTATGTGTGTGTGTGTGTGTGTGTGTGCAGGTGCGCGCGGGCGGCGCGGGCGCGCTGCGCACGGTGTCGCGCGCGCGGTCGGGCGGCGCGCGCACGCGCGAGGCTGCGCCGGACGCGCCGACAGACTTCCGGCCGCTGGACGCGGCGCCGTCGCGGCTCACGCTGGCCTGGCGCCTGCCGCCGGCGCGCGCGCACGGCGAGCTGCGCCGCTTCGTGCTCACCTACGCGCCACAGGACGACCCCGACCGCCTCACCACACTCGACTTCCCGCCCGACGGTCAGTCCGAGCCCGAGCCGAAGCCCGGCCCTCCCCTTTCCTACTATTTTTATCCGGGGTCCCTGGTAAGACGACGTCCTCCTCGCGAGACGGGTCGCAGGGGCTGAAGGGAAACCGGTTCACTTCGCCGCTTCTTTATACGATACTCAATACTTTTTTGAATATTTTGTAATTTTGTGGTTCGAAGGATATATAAATTTAGATGGAATCCGATTCTCATTTGCTGGGTTTTATGAAACAGAAAAAGAATAAAAATACATCGAAATCGGTTAAGTTGCGCGGAACACGCGGGAATCAAATTTGTAACATTTTGAGAGGCGCGAGTAATGTCTAAGCGCAAGCTACCCGGTAGAGTGATCGGGCCCGCTCGAGCAGCCCGTCCTAGCGTGCGTTCCGTCCCGTCCCGCAGCGCGCGCCGGCACGGTGGAGGGGCTGGCGCCGGGCGGCACGTACACGTTCGCGGTGCGCGGCGAGACGGGCGCGGGGCTGGGCGCGGCGGCGCGCTGGACGCAGCACATGGCCATCGCGGCGCCGCCCCGCCCCGCGCCGCGCGCGCTGCCCGCCGCCGTGCGCCGCTCCGCCACCACGGTGGCCGTGCGGTTCCGCGCCGACTACTTCTCGCACGCCAACGGCAACGTCACGGCCTACACGCTGGTGCTGGCCGAGCGGCCGCGCAACGACACGCCCGCGCGCCTGCCCTCCTGGCGCGACGTGCACGCGCTGCCCGTGTGGCCGCCCTACCAGGTACACTCTGCCGCATGACACTCTGATACGCTCTGTTAGTACCTAATACATAATTAATAGATAACGGACCGCGCCATACTTTCCGAGTCCCGAATATCCCGGTAGGGATTTGCACTATTGACTTTTCCGATGGCGACACGTGGGCGTGTGCGCAGGTGACGGAGCCGTACTACCCGTTCCACGCGTCGCCGGTGGAGGAGTTCACGATCGGCACGGAGCGCTGCGACGGCGGCGCGCGCTACTGCAACGGCCCGCTGAAGCCGGGCACGCGCTACTACGTCAAGCTGCGCGCCTTCACCGCGCCCGACAAGTTCACCGACACCGCCTACACCGTCGTCTACACGGGTACGTCGCGCTCGCGACAAGCGCCGCTGTCCGCTGTCGCCGCTCTCTCCGCTTTCTCCGCTCCCACCGCCTAACATATGCGATTATCACATAGTCGCCCAGCCATTGTTTCGTCGTTACACTACATTGCGGTATACGAGCGGTACTGCGGTATGTTTAGTCTTGGCAAATTGAATTCAGGCGTAATGTATTGCATGACAACGAGCCAGAAGAGAGAGATGGAAGGATTCTCTGTTTATAAAAAGACATCGATGTCGCATTGTACAACACATTTTCCAGATTGTTATTTAGGTACCCACCGATTCATTCAACTCTATTAACTTGCATTGCATGATGAGTGAACAAAACATATGCGCGTTCTAGGGCTGTAGTTGTTCTCCATTTTCTCGGTCCTTCAATCATTTCATTCACCGTTCTCAATATCCAGTTTTTTCTTAATATTTTTTTTTGATAATTTTGTAGTTGACGCTGATGATTGAAGGGACGCCGTGGAAGCGTAGTTAGTAGCGGACGAGTGGCACACCGACGCTCTCTCGCGGGGTTTCTGAACCTTTTAGTGTACTTTTTTATATGATTTTTACTGAACAATAATGGCATACTATACATCAATATACAGTGATTATGTATTCCGACTTTTATTGTTAGTACTTAACGAGGCTGATGTGAGTACATTTGATAATAAATATAGGGACAGTGTTCATATAATATTATGTCACTTGCTGTCAGTTTCTATGTGAGTTCTTATGAAATTTAAAAACTCACGAAATCGAGCCCACAATCGAAACTGCACCCGAAGACGACCAGCATCTGCTTTAAAAGCAAACATAGACCATCATCAGCATCTTTGTAAAGCCCCATGTTTTATAATTATGCAAAGATATTCATAAATCAAAGCCGGCTTAAATCTTCGGCTCGATTATCGTGGGCACTTATATATAATCTATTCGTCGCGCGACACTCGGTGCAGATTATAATGTATCTGTTGTACCGGCGATAAGAGCCGCGGTGATATGTGGCGATATCATTAGCGCTGATAACGTCGCCGCGCCGGCCACTGCGCAGCGGGAGCGGGATTATGGGTAATTATTCTTTCGTGCCAAGGCAAAAATATGTAATTTTTGAAGCGGTATGAAGTGACATACGGATGCATAAAACATACTGTAATAATTGATCATTCAAAACGGAATGTCCCGATTCTCTTCTTCATTCTTTACAAATATGGCCCAGATTCTTATTGATGTTTTTTGAGCGACGTTCCTATAACGCGTAACCTGACGTATGATATTTTCGTACGTTTTTAAGAAGCGACTGGTCCAAGGGCACGTAGCAACTACGCGATGGGTCACAGGCATAGGGCACGAATACTTCCAGAATTGATACATTAGAATCGATGCGGTCGGTTCGACATCCGTCGTCAGTTGAAAGAAGGGGGGAGCGGGGGAGCGGAAGGGCGCGGGTGTGCGGGTGTGTCGGCGCATACATGAGGCGAGGTGTCGAGTGCCGGTGTGTTGCAGAGGTGGACAACACGGCGTGGATCATCGGCGTGTGCGCGGGCTGCGCGGGCGTGGCGGGCGGCGCGGCGCTGGTGCTGGCGCTGCGCCGGCGCCGCGCGCGCGCGCTGCCCGCGCCGCCCGCGCCGCCCGCGCCGCGCACCGCGCGCCCGGTGCGCGTGCCCGACTTCATCGACCACTACCGGCTCATGTCCGCCGACTCCGACTTCAGGTACCTGACCGCACGCGACCTGTATTCGACTACTGCGCGAGGTGGCGACGCCTGATTCTATAGGAATAACGGTGTTGATTGTGCTATTACTAATAATAGAATGCATTTTTTTATATTTGGCCATTGCACAATTGTTAATTGTCCTTAATAAAAACAATTCAACGCCGTATTTCATCGCATTCGATACGTCCAAATTTTACCTGCGAATCTGAAATAAAAATCTTGTTTCTTTCCATGTCAAAAGCGTGAAAGATTCCGATGAGAGGGACGAGAGCGATGTATACCTGACTCCGTAAGTGTGCGAGCCGGTATGATGTCCGTTGTGTTGGGAATCAGGGGACTTTTGTGCGCGCTTTTGTGAAACGTCAAAGCGTTGTGTTACATACTTCACTTGTGGTCGACTTTTGTCTGTGAATTGTTCAGCTTTCTACTCGCGAAGGGATCTAGATAATAGAAAGAATACATTGAAACTACAGAATCACTTTGAAATCGTTGGGCGTACGTATTGTTAACTGAGCACATAAATATGATTCAGATTATTTAAGGGAATTCGATAATCAAATCCGAATAGAAAAATAAATTAAAATAAACCTGAATGTAGCACCTGCAATCCACTGGGTGTTTTTAATCCAAAATAATAATTATATTCATGATATACTAAGAAATGGTTAATGTTCACTGGTTCACCGGTTCACCGGCGATCATAAATAATTTTTCACGTTTATTTAAAATGTATTTTGTATCAATCGAATCCTGTTCCAAAAATGATCGGAATCATGTAATGTCGAGTCACACTCGAAGCTATCGCCGACGATTTGGAAACGCCCGGCGTCCGTGTATACATGTGTCGCGGCCCGCGCAGGTTCAGCGAGGAGTTCGAGGAGCTGAAGCACGTGGGGCGCGAGCAGCCCTGCTCGGCCGCGGACCTGCCCGTCAACCGGCCCAAGAACCGCTTCACCAACATCCTGCCGTACGACCACTCGCGCTACAAGCTGCAGCCCGTCGACGACGAGGAGGGCTCCGACTACATCAACGCCAACTACGTGCCCGGACACAACTCGCCGCGCGAGTTCATCGTCACGCAGGTGCCCGCTCCAAAGCGCATCACTATCGAGTTGATGTCGTCCGTCTCGACAGTGAAAACACTGAAAGGATTTTTATTAAAATTAGTTTGGCGTGTATAACCGGGTTAACATCTAGGCCGTCGCTCCAGATAGTAGTAAAATATGATGCCATAGACGCATAAAAATGCAAAAGTGAAGCAGATTAATCCAGAAAGAGCACCGGCGAGTGAGTATTACAGCGGCAGGGCTTGGTGGTTCGCAGGGCCCGCTGCACTGCACGCGCGACGACTTCTGGCGCATGTGCTGGGAGTCGGGCTCGCGCGCCATCGTCATGCTGACGCGGTGCGTGGAGAAGGGCCGCGAGAAGTGCGACCGCTACTGGCCCTACGACACGCGGCCCGTCTACTACGGCGACATCGCCGTCACCGCGCTCAACGAGAGCCGCTACCCCGACTGGACCGTCACCGAGCTCATGCTGAGCCGCGGCGCCGAGCAGCGCGTGCTCAAGCACTTCCACTTCACCACCTGGCCCGACTTCGGCGTGCCCGACCCGCCCACCACGCTCGCCAGGTACCCCGCCCCCCACTGCCCCCCCCCGGCCCGCGGCCCGCAGCGCGTGTGCGAGCTAACTAATGACGCTGCTGGCGCACTCGGCAGGTTCGTGCGCGCGTTCCGCGAGCGCTGCCCGCCCGACTCGCGGCCCGTGGTGGTGCACTGCAGCGCCGGCGTGGGCCGCTCCGGCACCTTCATCACGCTGGACACCGCGCTGCAGCAGGTACGCACTCACCGGACCCGGCGGCCGCTCGCCTGGCGACCTTCCTCGCTATTAGCTTAGCAACCATACCGACGAAACATGTCGTCTCTAGTCTTTGTTGTCATAAAATAATTCGGCCGTCGAGTCGGACGCACTCGCGTCGTGCCGGAGTCCCGGAGTCCCGGAGTCCCGGAGTGGCCGACCCCGCTGACCCCGTCCCGTCCGCAGCTGGCGAGCCACGCGGAGTACATCGACATATTCGGCATGGTGCACGCGATGCGGCGCGAGCGCGTGTGGATGGTGCAGACGGAGCAGCAGTACATCTGCGTGCACCAGTGCGTGGTGGCCGTGCTGGAGGGCCAGGACCTGGCCGCGCAGCCCAGCCACAACCACAACCACAACCACCACCTCAACGCCGCGTTCGAAGGTAACACCGATATACACTATGGACGGCTCCTATGGGCTAAAACCGATCCAAAATTTAATTGCGAGTTGGATGCGGTTTATCCCGCTCAACAGAGAGAGACATAGCTCTAAGAAATCTATACAAATCAATAAAATTGGAGTGTCTGTGGTTACAGAGTTGAGGAAAAGAATGGGGTGATGGATTACAGTTCCGTCTCTCTGTGGAGTGGTTGACTGGAGAGTATGAAAGGGCTCAGAAAACAATAAAGATCCAGAATTTTCACAAAAAATACTCTTAAAAACTTAGTTACACCGATTTAAAACGTAATTAGTTAAAATAATTTCCAAAGTTACATGAATCGTTCCTAACATGTTAGTGGATTGTGCCGCTAGGTGGCGGGTAGCGGCGGGCGCTGGCGCACACACGTGAGCACTCGCTTGTCGCTCTGTCCCGCTCTATTCCAACGCCGCCCTACTCTCGCATACAGTAATGTCTGCCCGTGCATGGAACCGACGGCATTAGAAACATTCGTCTGTCTGTCACGCTATCAGTAACATTTCCTCTGTCATTCTAATGTGTGAATAGCAAATCGATGATGTGTCCCTCGGCCGTATGTGTAATACTCGAACGAGAGCCGAATTGGGTAGCGGACTTATTGAATTCAGTATATTTTTTATTAAATTATTTATGATTATAAACTGTATAAACTATATAAACTGTGAAAGAATTTACGAAGTACCTATACCACCTAACCCCAAAGATATTCGCTAAAGATTAATAAAAGCAAGTGGTGAAGAAATCGCGGTGTCACGCTTCTACTTTGTCGCACACGCGCTGACTTATTGCGGAGACGTCACGACCTCTGTACTCTTAGAAAACTATAAAAGTTAGTATTTGTCCTTATTGAAATTATCAAAAAATATTTCTCTGTTAATAAAATATCGTAGACGACCTAATCGCCTCGTTCGTTTCGCCCGACAAGACACTAGAACCACTCAAGACGCTTGCACTTCCGCCATTACTATGTTTCTGTTCTGGAGCGCTACTCTTAGCAACGATAATCGATATATCGTGACATTCGTATTGTCGAATCCTACTCTAAATTCCATATTTCTTACCGTCGTATTGATTACTGAACGAATAATACAAAATGATCGTTCGTTCAGACGATGTACGACGGCAAAAAAGATGTAATTTAGAGCAGGATTCGACGATGCGAATGTCACGATATATCGACTATCGTTGCTAAGAGTAGCACCTCTGTACTTAGCTTTCCGCGAAACGGCATCCCCTCTCGTAGCGATCACGTGCTCCCTATCGAACCGATAATACTAACTAATAGAATCATGTGTGCATAATATTTCAGCGCATCTGTGCATTCGTTACGTATTAAGTCGCATGCGAGTGGACACGGAAGCCCTCCTACACGGCCAGATCATCCGCATAACAGAGGGAGGCGGAGCTATAACAAAGAACGAGACGCACGTCAACTACATCCTCTTCTTTATCATATCTGCGTCTCCTGTCGTTAAGCTTTGATCCGACTGTATAGGAGGATATGAACACGGCGGCGGCGATACATGTTCATGTGATGTTCTGTCGTTTCAGACGACGAGGGCATCGCGGAGTCGGGCATGTAGCCGGCGCGGGGCGGCGGCGGGGGCGGCGGCGGGGGCGGGGGCGGCGGCGGCGGCCAGTGCCGCGCTAGATTGCCTCGATGTACTTAATTTATATTATACAATACGAGCTCACCTGTGTACAATAGTTTTAAGATTTTATATTATTAACATATTTTGTAAACATGTATATTAATCGGACCAATCGTTGAATTATAGGGTAAGTTCAATATAAATATTTTGTTATTTTGCGCGGCGGCGTCGAGGCGAAGGTGTAATGTCGCTAATATCTACAAAATGGGAGCCGCTTCCATTGTTTCAACCACTGTCCAGCAGTGGGTAACTTTCTTCTATTCATTTCGAACTCAGGAAGTCGTCAGTACTATTGCCAATACAAAACAATGGTTTATATCTGCACAGTACGATTGCCACTTCAATTTTGCTTCTACATTTTTTCTCCAAATTCCATCCCCCCCAGCGAGCCGCGCGGCTGGTGGTACCGGCCCACCTCGTGCGGTGCGCTTCCGGCTGGTGGCCGCCAGACAACGCTTCTGCCCCGCGGCCGTCGGCTCTGCAAGCTGTCTCTGCTCCCACTTCAACTTCAACTTTGCAACTCTTACAGCTGTCTCCAATTGTAATGCCTGTAAATATTCTAGAATCTTCAAAATTGCAGATGTCAGTGTCGTTTCGCGGTCGCCTCGATACCGCGCGCCGTATACTCAATCGTATATGTACTATTTATATATTTTGATATTCATGTTGTGCTACTTGTAAAGTTGTTAACAACCTGCTTTTATACAATTTTACCTCTAAGTGTTGACCAACATATGAATCTCAAAATGGTACTTAATTTTAACAAACATTATGTTTGTCTGCTCAATTGTTATATTGGCTTGGAAAGTTAATTGTTAGTTTATAGCAGCTGTGATAAACGGATACAATTGTGCTAGGTGGTACAATTTGCGGTATGTGAGCAGTCTGTGAGCTCTTTGATTAAGTCAAACATGAAAAACTAGTTGTTTATTCGACACTATAACTTAAGGCTGAAGCGCCCATCTCGCCCGCGAAGTTGAAATTTTTTGAGGTTTTTTAGTTTTTTTTCAAAATCTGACAATAATAAAAGGCACATTTTGTAATTCGCGAGAATGACCATGTGTGGTGCATTTATTAATATATCCAACTTACTCTAAAACATTTCAAGAACGACAGCTATCCCGATAATCTGGCAATTTTTGTATATTTAGTGATTTACTAGTATCATATCCACCGTCATAATATTTAGAGTAAAATAAATCTATACAAATAAATAAAATTGGAGTGTCTGTTTGTAATATCAAAATAACACCTTTTTACTAAATGCATATGAATGTACATACGACACAAATAACAAAAACGCGATTTAAAAAAAAATTGTCTGTCTGTGTGTTTGTTCCGGGTAATCTCCGAAACGGCTGGACCGATTTTGACGGGACTTTCACTGGTAGATAACTGTTGTTATAAGCAGTAACTTAAACTACTTTTATTTTAGAAAAACATAATTTTAAAAATGGGTCATGTCGCGCGGGCTTAGAACGCGGGAGCGGGCTTTTTTGTTAAGTTATATTCCACGTGGACGAAGTCGCGGGCTCAGCTAGTGTATTAATAAACACACTGCATACTGTGTTTATCGCAAATCACAAAATGTTGTCTTAAATGTTTTCAGATTTTGGATAAACTATAAAAATACTCGAAAATTTTGAATTTCGCGGGCTAGACAGGCGCCTTCACCTTAACACCACCGGCACCGATGCGCGCGGCTTGCGGTTAAGCTGTAGCAATGTGGAACAAGTTGCGATATTAGTTGCGCTTTCACATCTTCGGGCATTTAAATGCTCAAAGCCAAAGTTCAAGTTCAAAAGTTTTTTATTTGCTAAAAAGTAAATATTACATTGTTTGGCAAAGTGTTTCTATTGTTAAAATGGCTTGACGATCCTCGCAAAGATACGGGCAATATTTGATACCACATCGGGCGCAACAACCGCAACCGCCAAATTTCCGTTTAGCGTGTGCGCCATGGGATAACGTCGTCGCGTTGCCGTCGCCGAATATGTATGAGCGCGAGTCGGCGTCAATTGTTGCCTCGTGGATCATGGCACAGTACGCACTGCGTGTCGTGTTTATACAGCGTAACTGTCAACAATTTATTTGTATATAATGTATTAATGTACGTCTACCTGGGACTTTCCCAAATAGCAACAACAATGTGATATTGTTCCCATTATTCTCTATCTATAACTGGCAAGGTCAAAGACCCTTGTCTACTGTACATTCCCAGGCCGTGCCGAGTCGTGTAATAGTAAAACTATAACGCACCAAATAAATCGCATCGAGACGAATTTTTATAAAATCTAGTTAGTAACTTTGAATGCAGTCTACACTAACAATTAAAATAGTATTTTTTTAACTAGTGTTTTATTTAAATTATCATTATATAGTTATGTGAATGTAATTATGGTACCGTTTTGGGTGTACCTACCTAATGATTGTGTAACGATTTTTCTTTTAGCGCGCAAACTTTAAACTATCTATACATAATAAACAATAACATCGCCAGACTGTATGGTGCCAAACCCTGAACTAAAGTCTCAAACTCAGACGAAAATAGTAACAAGAATGCCATTATATTTAAGTATTAAAATATGGGTGAAGTTTTTATTTTTTTCCGACGCATATGGTATTAATAATTTTTTTATTATTTTATTTAATTAGGCGTACCTATGCTCCCGCACATATGAGGGCAAACGTCGTTGAAGCACGTGTTCGGATTTACAATGTTTGTTACATTAGAACAACATTGTAAGTTTTTAAAAGGCGCACTATCCAGTAACCTGTATAACTCGCTTACGCTATCTAGTTTATTTTTGAAGAACTTTTTCACAGTGGACGTTACAATAGTACATTGTTACACAAGGGGTGAATGTAACTTATTTTGGCCCGAGACGTGGTTTGGCGCCCGAGCGTAGCATGGTCGCCAATAGTTCGAGGGACAAAATAAGTATTTCACCCGAGGTAAACACTGTGCTTTTCATTACGAATACAAGGAAAGTAAAAATAATAACTCTAAATTGAAAATTTAAAAACCCCCGATGCGACGACCTTTTTATCAAATGTATACTTTACCTAGTAGTTCAACCAAATAATTAAGTGAGCGCGATTTGCTTAGCTCCTGTAGCTCAGTATTCATAGCTCATCTCGCAAATTCATCTGGTACAACTAGTTTCGATGCCAGATTATGAAAGTGCCATTTACATCAGTCGTTTTGGCTTGCTCATTTATAATCTAAGATAACTAATGCAATGTACAATAATCAACATAAAATCTGTGTAAAATTATGAGACATTATCTTATTATGTCATTATAATCATTGACATTAGAATAGACAACGAATCTAAATATTGATGCCACGGAGGTTTAATTCCTAGTAAAATATTATCAATTATGATTGAATTTGATGTAATAACTCTGGTTGAGGTGGACGGGAGCAGCCCAGGGGAAGAATTTTCAATAACGCTTAAATTATTTTAAATTAGATTTGATTTTCTGTATTTTTTCTCAATGGCGGTGCAGCGCCCTCTAGAATTATTATTGCGTAATATTCCATGACCATTAACAAAACAAACTAAATTTAACGCATGCGCGTATCCGTCATTTGAAACGACTTATGGAACGTCTTTAGTTCATACACAAATCTACTATATAAAAATAAGTCGGGTTTTCCTTCCTGACGCTATAACTCCAGAACGCACGAACCGATTTCCACGGTTTTGCATTCGTTGGGAAGGTCTCGGGCTCCGTGAGGTTTATAGCAAAGAAAATTCAGGAAAAATTTCAACAGAACGCGGACGGAGTCGCGGGGCACAGCTAGTCTCATATAAAAATTGATAAAATATCATTTTTATCCAGAAACCGGGAAACTTTTCAAATTTTTAATATTGTAAAAAGCCAGTTCAGACAATTACGATCATTTAAAAATACAATAAAGCGAAATCGTTTCAGCCGTTCTCAAGTGATGCAAAGATATTATTCCACTGAGCCCAAATTTCGAACGGATTCGAGCCGTGGAAGTTCGTTTTGGCCGCGTATGTGGCTTATTTAACCTAGAAAAGAGCTGATGATCTTCAAACGGCTGAACCGATTTTCATGAAACATAGCTAAGAACACTCTCGATCAGAATAACTATCTAACAAAATTGAAATCGGTTCCGATCTTTTTTTTTTTCGAGTCGTAGAGTATTGTTCATACTTCCTTGTATTATTTCTTTAGCCAATTCCTGTTTTTACTTTTACTTTCCTTGTATTCGTAATGAAAAGCACAGTGTTTACCTCGGGTGAAAGACTTATTTTGTCCCTCGAACTATTAGCGCGAGCTCGGGACTACATAAGTCACTTTCACCACGTGTGTAACAATGTACTATTATATAATCACTAGCAGATACCTGAAGGTGGCATGAGGCTTTTCAAGCGTGACAAGCCGCATAAAGGAATTTCGTTCCAATGTAAGCATATCAGCTTCTTGGTTCCAATAAAAATATTTGAAATGATTTTATCTTACAGCACGGTAAAGCCTAGTATCAATTATCGATTAATAATTGTTGATCCTTGTAATAATCGATTCGGTGCATTACTACGGTGATTTCACTTCTGACTACCTTAGTTTCAAGGTTTCAATGACTTCCTTGGATTTAAATTCAACATGAACTATACACTACCTATACTAATATTATAAAGAGAAAGATTTGTATTTTTGTATGTTTTCTAACGAGAAATCTCAAAAACTACTGTACTGATTTTAAAAATTTTTTCACCATTAGAATGCTACATTATCCCTTAGTAACATAGGCTATATTTATTACTAGAAAAAAATTGAAATCCCTACTAAAACTTCAATAATGTAACCCAATGTGTAAAAAAATGCCATAAAATGTCTTTCATCGCACGCGCTACGGAAACTATTGATGATAGAACAAAAAAATGTTCTACAATATTTAAGAACCTTAGACCATTTAACGGTAATCTATGTTAAGAACATCAATATCTATAAAAAAAACTTCGCGATACCATATGTCCAACTGTGGTATCCCCGAGCCCAAGAACTTTATACATAAGCTTCTTGCCCGAACCTGACTCCTGTCTCGCTCACTCATTGTGTTTACTCTTTGGTTTGTTACTATTACAATATCGTTCAGCAATAAAGTAGTAATTAATTAATTTACGTGGTTTTATTAATATATATTAATGGCGACGAGGATGGGATTGGGTATTATAGTTACGTTACTATAACTACTTTTTTACATTTTAAAAGTTGATAGAAATGCCGATACCTTATCCAAATAAATCATTTCATATTTTCACTATTTTCATACCTGTAGATTACTTTTTGAATGATTAAATCAGACATTCCAATGAAAAGATATTAAGAATTTAAATTAAAATGTCAACCTTAAGGCTAAAGCGCCCATCTAGCCCGCGAAGTTCAAATTTTTTGAGTTCTTTTAGAAATTTTTCAAAATCTGACTATAATAAAAGACAAATTTTGTAATTCGCGAAAAAGACCGTGAGCAGTGCATTTATTAATATATCCAACTTACTCTAAAATATTTCAAGAACGACAGCTATCCAGATAATTTTTGTATATTTAGTGATTTACTAGTACCTATCATATCCACCGTGATAATATTTAGAGTAAAATAAATGTTGTTTTCTTATATTTACGCGAATACTACACATTGAAATAAAACTATTTTTACGGATTAGTCCCCCCGTGACCACGGTTGTTGTAAAGCAACCGAAACGTCGGGAACATAAAAAGTAAATAAACGCGATATAATCCGTAAAAATAGTTTTATTTCAATAAAATAAATGTATTAATAAATGCACTGCACACGGTCTTTTTCGCGAATTACAAAATTTGTCTTTTATTATTGTCAGATGTTGAAAAATTTCTAAAAGAACTCAAAAAATTTGAACTTCGCGGGCTAGACACTAGACAGGCGGCTTCACCTTAACAAATACTATATAATCTATACAAATAAATAAAATTGGAGTGTCTGTTTGTAATATCAAAATAACACCTTTTCACTAAATGCATATGAAAGTACATACGACACCTATAACAAAAACGCAATTTAAAAATTTTTTGTCTGTCTGCCTGTCTGTCTGTCTGTCTGTCTGTGTGTTTGTTCCGGGTAATCTCCGAAACGGCTGGACAGATTTTGACGGGACTTTCACTGGCAGATAGCTGATGTTTTAAGGAGTAACTTAGGCTACTTTTGTTTTAGAAAAACAAAATTTTAAAAATTGGTCTTGTCGCGCGGGTTCAGAACGCGGAAGCGAGCGTTAAATTCCACGCTGACGAAGTCGCGGGCTCAAGAACGACAGCTATCCAGATAATCTGGCAATTTTTGTATATTTAGTGATTTACTAGTATCATATCCACCGTGATAATATTTAGAGTAAAATAAATGTATTAATAAATGCACTGCACACGGTCTTTTTCGCGAATTACAAAATTTGTCTTTTATTATTGCCAGATTTTGAAAAATTTCTAAAAGAACTCAAAAAATTTGAACTTCGCGGGCTAGACAGGCGCCTTCACCTTAAGTTAGGCAGTTATTTTCAGAACTACTTAGAAATTTACTCTGAATGTCCACCCGTGCAAAGCCGGGACGGGCCGCTAGTAATATATAAAGCGAATAAAGCATATCGGGGTCCTAGATTTATTGCAATTTGATCGCCGCTAATTCGATCAAATCGTGTTTTTGGAAACCTCTTTAGCAACAAAACGGATGACCACGTTATGTTGAGGTCTTAAACTGTTGGTAATGCTGAAATTTCAGTGCATAAATCTGGTACCGTAGACAGAGTAAGGTATAGACTAAATCACGTGTAAATCACAGTTGCAAGTCTTTCACTCTAAAGTAAACGGCCACGGCCACAAGGCTCTCAAAGGTCTATTTTTCATTCAAAAAGACAAGCATTCCTGATGTAAGTACCTACTGTTGTTAATGCTATTTTCTAATATAAATATTGTATGTGTTACCAAGTGTAAGTAAATCATTACAAAAGTACTGAAACTTCACACTCTGTTGATGGGCAGAGCAATCCCCGTTGTTAACTTTTTTTATTATAATATGGCTTTCATTGCTCACGGTGTTCATTTTACGTCTTGTTGGCAATGAGCTTCTTGGCACTGACGCAACATTTCATCGATTTGTTGTCACTATTTTTTGACAGCTGACAAATGAAACAAGAACATGGATCGGTGCACTATTGCAAAAAAATTATTTAAAATATGTAACTGGCTCATTTGTATATAGACCACGTGTACATTCAACAGTGCGTGGGTTCGAACTTCGGTCGAACGTTCGTTTTTCAAATTAAGTTTATGTTTTTAAATACATAATATTAAACCATCTATAATGTGGTTCAAGAGTTAGATGATGAATCTTGCAACTCCGTAGAATAGGCCACTTTGGAGCTCAATATTTCTTACCCAGGTATTAATGTTGAAAACCTGTCGATTAAACATTAAATGATTTTAACATACCTATCCCACAATACATCACTCGAGGGGATGGCAAAAAAAATCACTTCCCTTGGGAAGGGAAGTGATTTTTTTTGCCACGGGTGGTAAACTGTATGTACTTTCAATATTGAAATATATAGTTTTGTAGTGATACATAAACTCTATTTATGTGCCAATTTGCCACCTTCTATCGTTACCCCTATCGTCGCCATCAAGAACTTTATACATAACACTACTAAGCTTCTTGGTCGCCATCCTTACCGTCTCTCGTGGTCACCCTGGAAGAAAGGGACACAGCCCCACCAGAAGCCTCTCATTCGTCTCGCTTTTTGTGCAACAATGATTCCTCCTGTAAGAATAAAGCTTCATGGTTGCTAACAAACGACGGGCTTTTTCTATCATCTATTATTTCTTCTAATATTTCTATGTATTTTATGATTATTTTATTATTATTTTTTTTTTTAAGAAATATTTGTGTTGCCATTTAAATGGATATTGCCATTGAGTTCGTTTTGTTGGTTACACTGCCATTTCCTATAGCCTATCAACATGACTTAAAATATTCACATTTTAAATGTTTTATCACCTATAACCTGGTTTTATCACTTCAATATTAGTAATTGTTTTATTCACTTCAAGTAAAAGTAGTGTTTCTCTATTTATTGTCTATATAATCAAAATTAAAATAGTAAATTCCTCAGTTGAAGTGAACAGTTGTCAATCTATATGTGTGAAATTGTCAGTTGTATGTGTGCAAGAGAACTCGTTTGTCGTGTTGCGGTTCGTGTGCTTTCTTCGAAATTGACTTTCAACGCCTCGTAAGTTTGTGAATTTCATTTATTATCGTGTAATTAGTGTATACATTACTCAAAAACTCGTGTGAGCGTGTAATTACAAAAGGCGTTACTGGAAATATCTCGGGACCAGCTAAGATTATTCGATTGGATCGTGTCGATGCGTCACCTTTGTGAGCCATTTTATTCAAGTTCCATATTACAGTAGTTCTAGAATAAGAAACATTACGCACTCTCCGGCGTGACCTCGTCCGAGGTCACGTTTTAAGTTAAATAAATGTAAATAATGATTTGCGGGAGAAGACGATAATTGAGTGCATTCTAACCTAGCTGTTGTTGGATAGTACATTGTCGGGTGGCGTTAGCAGGCCCCGGGCCCCGGCCGCCCGAGCGCGCCGCGATCGTGCCCACTACACTACATAGCTTAGGGATTATGTTTGAAATCAAACAACTTTCTCAATTGCCAATGAATCATTCTCGAGCAATGTCCCCAACGATGTGCATGAGCGGCGCACCGCGCACCGCGCGGGTAGCTCGAACTCTACAATGTTTTTTGCAAACCTCTTTGTTCGATAAGATTGCGATATTTTCGTAAGCCTGATGATAAAACACTGATACATTACCTATGATTTATAGGAAGTAAAAGTTGTAATACCTATACTGGTGCTTTGAGAATACTAAACAATGTAAGCATACAAACTGACACATGTTTATTTATTCAAGGTCCATAGATACCTATTGACAATGCCACCAGTCGCCATGTGTGTGTATCTCTGTTTATACCAGAAAAAAATTGCATGTGAGATATTTAGACATATATTACCTATATTCTATAATATTGGTATGTAAAAAAGACATTTTCAATAAAAGTTAACTTATAGATTACTGATGATAACTAAAGCAAATTAAATTCATACACTATCTATTCTAAACACTCGAACTCAGTGTGCAATTATGTAGTCATGATGTAGTCCATGTCTTAGGTTCTATATTTAGTTGCTTCACTAAACAAGTTTTGGCATTACTGATTTATATAAAGGTATTTTTTTGCTATATATATTTCATGACTAGTTTCTTCCTCACATTATAATGAATAATTAGTTAAAATAATGTCAGCTTCAACACACATCATATCATGGTTTTTTCATGTGTTTCAATACTTGCCACCCAAAAATGGTCTGTTTCGACACATCGATGACAAACACCTGAATATTCCTAATCAATGTTTTAATTCGGTTCTTCTGGCTTATTAGTGTAGAACAGATTAGGTTATTATTAAGAAATTCCTGAAATTGGCTTCTCTTATTTTTTAAGGAAGACTATACCTGCATACTAACCAGCATTTACATATTTATTTATTTATCATCAGATGATTGTTGTGCTTACAGCTTAGCCAAGTTTAGCTTATTGGTTGTATAAATAATTATACATACCTACTGTTATGACTAACTATGTTTACCCCCACTCAATACATCCCTTGATCTTCCCTTCATCTATATATATATAACTCAAAAGTGACTGACTGACTGACTGACAAAGTGATCTATCAACGCACAGCCCAAGCCACTGGACAGATCGGGCTGAAATTTGGCATGCAGGTAGATGTTATGATGTAGGCATGCGCTAAGAAAGGATTTTGATTAATTCTAGCCCCAAGGGGATAAAATAGGGGATGAAAGTTTGTACGAAACTTTGTCAATTAAATTCCATGCGGACGAAGTCGAGGGCACAGCTAGTCTGAATATAAGCATGTCTCAATTATTAAGGAATACATTTAAGAAGCACCCTTGCACCATCCTTGTGAAGGTACTGCACAGTACAAGGAATTATACAAAGTGGCAGTTATATTCTTCCAATAATAGTCAGGGCCATACTCCCCCGACGATAAACGAGACCGCGTAACTGCGCGTCGACATAAATTATCCCTTCTCTGTCTGCGAGCCATCTCACTATTGAAACGCGGAAAACAGGCTACTATAATATAATGATAAACTTCGCTTCACAAAATTTCGATCGAGTAAATATTTCATCTTTTTCCTTATTATTGGAGCTTTCTGTCGCCCGATCGATCGCAGATGAGTAGGTACCTACTGATTGCAGCGGTTGTTATGCCGAGGTCAGCTGATACTATCATACTTTGCATTCTAAGCAGCCAGTTTTCCCAAAATACATACATAAAACATGTGTTTGGTTGATCTGACAGGTAGGGAGCTTATTCTGTCGCCCATTCTAGTAATCGCTGCGCCTCTTTGTATTTTGAGCGCTTCGCTACGATCGAAACAGGTCATAAACATGGCATGTCATAAACATTGACATGGCGTTTTATATATCGTCCAACCCGCTGATTCCGTGTTGATGTGTGATGTGATGTCGCCAACGATGCGCTCCTACGCGCAGCGATTATTCGGCCGGCCGTGGAAGCCGCCCAGACGATCGTCTTGCACATACCGCTCTTTGGCTCCGGCTTCCATTTATAATGCATGTAATAAAAATGGTGTCACCGCCATTTGGCGAATTTTCAAACGAGACCGTTATTGGTCGGAGGATAGGTTTTGTAGGTCAGGTAGGCGGCGTCGGGTCAGGTCGGGGCCTTCTTGCGGCGCTTTTTGTTTAGGGCGGTGCGCGGACGCGGGGCCGCTTCGTGGAACTGGGTCAATGGTAACAGCTTCGCAGGGCCGCGCACCACTGCGGCACCGCTCCATCGAGCGCATACTCGGCAAATAGGTCATGCCGCGATGTGATACTGACTCCCCCTTTGCCGTTCAGAATGTTGCAATCATATTTTAACTTATGCCCGGAACTTACTACCTACTGAGACTCAGGTAGACTAGGATCTATACCTACCTTGTGGACTACTTACAAACCGACATTGCATTCGTATCGTTTGCGTACTGATTGTAAAAATCGGGAGCGTGACCTAAATCAAATTACATGCTTCCATTATTGATTTGTGTGCTGTGTTACGTGACAAGCCGATTTAGCCTCATTGGTCCCTCAATGCCCCCACGAGTGCCCTTGTATACCGCCCTGTTCGGTGTCCAATTTTGGCCAATCCTCCCCTTGTTATCCAGCACGATCTGCACTCATTATGTATAACATGGTGCTCACGCGACGGTCCGTTTATAGCTATCAGATATATTTTATACATTTATGACGCAAATGAAAAGCGGGCGCCGATTAATTACAGCAGAGACCGAAGTTCCCAAAAGGAGTAAACGAATTAAAAGCGGACAGCCTAATGAAATATGACTAAGGTATCATGTCTAATCGGTATTTACCATAGCACGGGCTGGTTTCCAGGCGAAATGTGACATGTAACTCAAATCCAGTTGGTAGGGTGATTTATTTGAAGGTAGGGTTTCATCGGCTGGACAAGCAATTTAACCAGTTTTATTGTGTGTCAGTGTGGAAGATGTTTCGAGCTTATTATGGAACATTGTACTTGACCATGATTTATGAAAAATAATGTTTTTAGAATGAGCTGGAATGCTGGCTAATGTTTTTGACCGATTTTGTCCAGTTAACTTTTAAGAACCAACGAGAGTGTCTCAATAATAGTCTAAGAAACGTAGATAGAATACACACACAACCTTACGACCTCGTCGTCAAGTGATACACCCATTTTTGGCCGATTTGTGAAGGAAAGCGAGTAATAAGCACGTGGTTTTAAAAACAGATTCCGGATTTTAATGAATGTATAAACTCAGTAAGATAAGAAGCTACGTCTATGATACGACCGAGTGCGGGAAAGTCGAGTGATAAACCTTTTCTGGGCTCACTGAAGCATGTCAGATTGTACACTTGTTAAATGTGTGATCTAACGATCTGAATCTGTACTTTATTCTACAACTTTCCTATTTTACAAGAACTTCTTAATTTTCTATTAAAGTAGGTAATTGTGAAGTCGCGAATCGTGATTTGAGATCACCTGCTAACTGCCAGCTGTATGTATCAAAATGAAACAAGGCCAAGCGTGCTGTGTGTTCTTATTGCATCAACGAAGATTGCTTTGTTACATTAAGCATAACGTTATATTCTATTTATTCTCTTCCAAAGTATCTTTATGTTCTGCAGGAGAACTCAACTTTTACGCAGAATGATTCTCAGTAATTTTATGCAAAGGCATAAAAAGTTTATTAACCTGTGGAGTAGTTCCGACTTAAAGTCATGGTCGTACAATGATATTGGCGGCAGAAGTTGGTTTACGAGACCTACCTTTGGAGCTCAATATTTCATAACCGGAAAATAATATGTAGACTGACAAAGTAACCACAAAATGATTTTAAAATTCCTATTCAATGATAATCCACTTTATGGAGTGAGTAACATTTTACAACCATAGAGTTCCTAGTTTAAGTACGGAACCCTAATACAGCGAAATAACCCTTCTAAGTGTAGGGTGGCTAGTACTATCTCTTAAAATACAGTGTATGAGGTACATGCGTAGAATTTTTAATAATAATTATTAAAAATTCTTTGGTTTGTACAGATTGATACGTACAATAAGATAATTTCCCACAATCTCGTCGGCTAACGGTCGTCCCTGGACATTCAGGAGCCGTCTCCGCGAACCTCCCGCCCGTGCCCTCGCCTCACCTCTGCGCCTGGTGACCGTCCCGGGAGTCCTGAGGCCGACCTCCCAGGATACGAACGTTCGTATTAGTACCCACACAGATTGAATAATTAATAATATCTGGTCTATATGTAGGATATTTATGCATCCATAATCATCCACATAGCTATTGACCATCGATTTTTCAGTGCCCCTGCCTGAGTATATGTACAGTTAGTGATACCGCTTGCCATTATTATGTGGATGGATACCTGCGCAGTACCTGAGACTACTTTCGTTATCGTTAAATGATCACAATGTTTCATATGACATTTAACTTGTCTGTTTCCCCGCATCGTCATGTTGTGCTTCTATTAAACTGGGGTTGAATAGACTTCTCAAGTTTGGAAAACTCATGCAGTGTCTACCGAGAGTACCTTATTCTTGTTATGTATTCGACTGCTATTTGGTATTCCTATGCTTGTTAGAAGTACTGATACTGATACTGATTTTGTCGTAATAAAGTTCTGTTATTCAATTCTTTTTACCGCTCGTGAGATTGCAATTAAAAATAAGTTGGACGTGAAGCGAAAATAATCACTATATTTTTGTTTGCCGATGTGTGACCAAAGATTCACTGTCTCAGCTGCTTAATAACTCGCTACGTGGACATGTCCTAGCGCAACAACCTGTCGCTGTCCTAGAGTTCACTTCATTATCACGTTCATGTTGTGGCGGCTGAAGTTTATATTGCGGAAAATTATTATATTCATTTATCTCGACGCCGACCGCTCCAATTGCTTTCAATATTAATTATTATCCTCTGAGCAGTAATCGTGTAGGTATCCGTACCTAGTAAGGGCGTGCAGGGGTGGCCGGGCTAGGGCGAGGGGGCGGCGCAGGGCTGCGCGCGGGTCGACGACCGCGGCTCGGCGGCGGCCGGCGGGGGACGCACGCACCGAGTGCACACCTTCGTATCGAGCATCGCCGAGGGGATGCACTAGCGCGAGGTCGATGACATCTACGAATGTCAATAAACACTTATTTGGCTTTTTCGGTCGAGTCGATACGTCCCTCGATGAAACTGTACGACTGCTTTGTTTAAATGCCACACAGCCATTTGCCGGCGGGCTCTATTGATGATGTTTTTGTCTATAAATAATGACTTATAAATAAAACGCCATAATTATGACTCGTATTTAGTTATTCGAAAACTGGGCAGAGTGCGAGCGGCCGCGTCGATGGGCGACAGCTGGCAACCGGCGGCTGTGACCTTGCAGCGGCAGCGCCAAGGTTCCGTCGGCCGTCGACCTCGCGTCGCGACGATATCGACCACGACGCGTCCGACCCCTGACGTAGCCGACTCCGCTCGTTATCTCGTCATCGCGAATCGCGAACCATTGTACTATTCGCGCAAATTCGATACGTAAAGCGCTATGTGACCGGGCGGTCAGGGCAGGGCGGTCGGAGATGAACGAGGACGTTTGAAGGGGCGAGGGGCCGCGGGCCGCCGCCGCCGCCGCCGCCGCCGCCGCCGCGCGCTCGGGGTCTATGGCCGGCGCGGGCGCGGCCGACGACCGCTGTCTCACCTGCCGAACGCTGCTCCGGCGACACGAAACACATGTGCCCGCACGAAAGAAATCGGCGATCATTATTGTTTACCGCCTCAGCCGTAGAGACGAAAAAAAAGCCAGATCATTTCAAGTACATTAAATTGACGTTATATGCAACGCGGAAAATTAATTCTCGTGCGTAGAATAATTTAAAAATGTGTTTCCTGTGTGGCGCGAACACATGGACCATTGAACAGCCCCCCGAGTGAGATTCAACCGACTCTACTACAACGGGGAACAGCTCTCGCACGGGGCGCTTCGTATTCGTACCGAATTGATTTAGGGGATTTTACACTAATGAAAACTTATTACTTTGTAGGTGTCTTTATTATTTATCGTTATTCGGTCTTCTTGACTGTAATAAATAGCTACTTATTTAAATAGGTATTCATTATATCCGAGGCATTTGTACCATTGGCTGCCAATAACGTTGTGTTATTTTTATTTATGAGCTATTTTGCTTATCATAATTTGCGCAGAATGTTGACGATCTTATAACATGCGACTTCATAGGTGTCGTCTCAATTTGAGTGTGGAATTGTCAGCGGCCACATGGTCCTCAGCGGGCGGCGGCAAGGTTCTGCGAGGTACGGGTTGAATAAAAGTCACGTCCACGCGAGGCATTTGTCCTCCCTGTTCTAGTCTAGTGAACTTGTAGGGAGTGAACACGTGCACGCGGGAAAGAGCCCCGAGCAAGTACCGCGTGCATCTCCCGCGGATTCGGCCCGTATAACTGTAAGGTTGGCGGGGCCATGGGTTGGTGGTGGGTCATGTTCTAGTCTAGACCAAGATGCACCGGCCAGCTCCTCGGTGCCGTCCGGCCTTTAAACTATGTCCGTTATGTGCAGGGCCACTCGCGGAGGCAGTGTGAGACGAGACGACGCTGCAGGAGTTCGTGTCGAGTCGCGCGGGCGGCGGGCGGGCAGAGCGCGGCGCGTGCGCGGGAGACAGCACCGGCAGCAAGACGGACAGCGCGCGGCAGCCGGGGCCCGCGCCGCGCGCCTCGGGGCGGCCGCTGCCCGCGCCGAGGCGTCGCTGGGTCCCGCCCTCCTCCCTGCGACTGCACGAGGTGCCCGACGGGGACATCAAGCACGACACCATATTCCGCAAGGTGGGTCCGGCTCCGCCGCAGCCGAGCGACGTGTCCCATACAAGATGAAACGGACGATATCATATTCATCATCATCATCACCAGTAAATGTGGAAGTCATGCGTGTCATCACGCTGATTAGATCATTATCGGCCGAGTCGGTGTCACTCGACTCGTGATCGTTGAGTCACGTGTGTTCTCGGCTCGGCCTCACTGCTCGTTGTTCGTCCTCGGCAGGTTCGCGGTATCCTCAACAAACTCACGCCGGAGAAGTTCCAGAAACTGAGCGATGACCTGCTCAGCTTGGAGCTCGACTCGGACAAGGTGCTCAAGGGCGTGATCCTTCTCATCTTCGAGAAAGCCCTGGACGAGCCCAAGTACTCGTCCATGTACGCGCAGCTGTGCAAGCGGCTGAGCGAGGAAGCGCCAAACTTCGAGCCGCACGGACAGCCCTGCACCTTCAAGCTGTTACTCCTGAACAAATGTCGCACCGAGTTCGAAAACCGCGCTCAGGTACGTTCTAGGATGATTTAACCAATGGATGTGCAACCTTTTGTATACAAAGTAATAAAAATCTCCTCCCCAAATTAGCCTGATTTATTTTGCGACAAAGTCACATAGATAGTGAAAGCGCTGCATGCCAAAGTAGTGAAACAATAGATCACATACATACGATGGTGAGTATAATTGCCTGTAGTCCTCCCCCCGCGGAAGTTGGTTGAACGTTATTTCATACATTATCGAGTACATCTCAAGTTCATTGGTTAAATCGTTGTAGGGTACGTTCATCGCGATCTGTGTTCCTTTATTTTCATTTCGTCGCGATGTACTTTCAAGATAGTTCTAGGTGTCATGTCGCTCGAAAATCAATAATTGCACAAAATCATTACGCGAATTATGTTTTGGTGCAGGCGTTCGCCGCCTTCGAGGACAAGGCGCTGGCGCCCGATGAGGAGGAGAAGCGGCACCTCGCCAAGTGCAAGATGCTGGGCAACATCAAGTTCATCGGCGAGCTGGGCAAGCTGGAGATCCTGGCGGAGTCCATCCTGCACCGCTGCATCCAGAACCTGCTGGCGCGGCGCGCGGCCGCCGACCACCACGAGGACCTGGAGTGCCTGGCGCAGCTGGTGCGGACGTGCGGCCGCGTGCTGGACTCGGAGCGCGGCCGCGGCCTCATGGAACAGTACTTCGCGCGCATCGACACGCTGTCCACGTCGCGCGAGCTGGCGCCGCGCATCCGCTTCATGCTGCGCGACGTGGTCGAGCTGCGCCGCGGCGGCTGGCAGCCGCGCGCCGCCGTGTCGGCCGAGGGGCCCGTGCCCATCCACCAGCTGCGCCACGACTCGTCGCCGCCGCGGCGCGAGCGCGAGCGCGACCGCGACCGGGACCGCGACCGCGACTCGCTGTTCCGCGGCGGGCTGCGCGCGCGCCCGCTGGACGACGTGCTGGCCGGGCTGAGCCTGCAGCCCGCCGCCGCGCTCGTGCCGCCGCCCGACAAGCTCTTCGGCAACGGCTACGCGCCGCGCGACGCCTACCGCCAGCGGTCCGCGCCCGGCTACTACCCGCGCCACTCCAACAACATGCACTACGCCAAGCACTCGGCGACCAACAACCAGGGCAACGGATCTAAGGTATGCTTCCAGTTCGAAACGTCCGTCCCGACCGAGGGCCGCTCGATGCGTGTATTCATTCCCGCTCTGTTCCACGCCCACGCGCCAGGACTCGTCGCGGTCGAGCAAGGCGCGCGTGTACACGTCGGGAGCGCTGCAGGACGTGCAGATGCGTCCGGCGGCCAACTCGCTCATGTTCACCGCCAACAAGCTGTCCAAGCCGCAGCCGCAGCTCCCCCTCGCACCGGTGCAGCAGAGTGAGTTCACGTTTTTAACCGAAGCCTTCGGCGCGGTCATATTTTTCGTTTATCGTCGTGCTTACACGTCAACGCGCTCACACGCTGGGGTTTTTCATCAGACGTATTGACACCGACGTTCGCGAGCGCGACGCCGCTGATGAAGGAACCCGCCATCACTATCAAACCGGCCGCGGACAAGAAGGACAAGCCCAAGAAAGATAAAGTGAGTATCGTCGAACGCGCCCGTGCGCCGGCGCCGGACGCTCGTGATCGTCAATTTAACGCGGATCACGCGGCCCCCAGGGCCCCAACAAGGAGGAGGCGTGTCGGCTGGCCGTGGAGGCGGTGGACGCGGTCGCCGAGCTCGAGGACGCGGACGCGGGCGCGGCGGAGCTGGACGAGGGCGCGGCGGCGCTGCGGCGGCTGCGCGAGCTGCAGCCGCCCGACAAGGTGCTGCGGCGCTGCGCGCTGGCGGCGCTGGAGCACGCGCTGGCGGCGCCGCGCGGCGACGCGGCCGCGCTGCGGGCCGCCTGCCGCGTGGCGCGTGCGCTGCGGCGCGGCCCGCCCGCCGAGCCGCTGCGCGCGCTCGTGCTCGCCGCGCACCCGCACGCGCGCCTGCCGCGCCTGCTCGCGCACGCCGTCGACCAGAAGCTGGCGGCGCTGGCGGACGCGGCCGCCGCCTGCGACGCGCCGCCGCACCGCACGCTGCTGCTGGAGCTGCTGCAGGAGCTGCGCGCGCTGGTGGGCCTGGAGCGGCTGCAGCGGCTGGTGGACGAGAGCAAGGTGGACGTGTGCGCGTTCGTGACGGAGCGCGAGGCGGGCGACGGAAGCGCGGCGGCGGGCGCGGCGCTGGAAGCGCTGGAGGCGCGCGGGCTGGCGGTGCTGGTGCCACAGCTGCGCGTGCAGGCGCAGCTCGCGCGCCAGCTGGCGACCGAGCCGGCGCCCCAGGCGCTCTACCGCTGGATCAAGGCCAATGTGGAGCCGAGCGTGCGCCAGAACGGCGCGTTCGTGTCGACCCTGGTGGCGCTGGTGGCCGAGCACGTGACGGCGGCGACGGCCGGCGCGGACAAGGCGGCGCTGGAGCGCGAGAAGGATCTGGTGGAGACCTACGCGCCGCTGCTCACGGCGTTGCTCGAGGGCCAGCCCGACCTGCAGCTCGCCGCCGTCTACGCGGTGCAGGTGCACGCGCATCATCATAGATACCCGAAAGGTTTGAGTTTTATAATTTGCAATTATTGCTTGGATAATTAAGGTGAACCCTGAAAATCATTCATCTGTGGGTTACTCCAAATTACAAGTCGAAATAAACCTTATTCATCTATGGCAAAGGTTAAATTACAAAATTTTGGGAGTGCTGCCATTTTCTAAAATATTATTTTGTTTTTTCACCCTTATTATCTACATGACGTTATGTTTGTCGTGGACCGAGTGCCAGGTGTGAATGTGGGCGTGCTGTGTGCAGGCATGCTGCTGCGCTGGTTCATGTACCTGTACAACTTGGAGGTGTGCGAGGAGGACGCGTTCCTGCGCTGGCGGGAGGACGTCACCGACGCCTACCCCGGCAAGGGGGAGGCTCTCTTCCAGGTTTGTCTACATACATAATATATTGGTATCCGCTGAACTGACTCACATAAATCGGTATCGTGTCGTGACGGTGGTGTTGACGTAATTGACGCGGTGTGTGCGGCAGGTGAACACGTGGCTGACGTGGCTGCAGCAGCAGGAGTCGGAGGACGAGGAGACGGAGGACTAGCCGCCGCCGCCGCCGCTGCCGCCGCCGCTGCCGCTGCCGCTGCCGCCGCCGCCGCGGCGCCGAGCCGCACCGCTTTTATTTCGCGCTCATCTCATTTATATAAATATAATTAAGCCAAATAGTTAAAATACCTACGTTTGTTACCCTTTAACGCTAGAAGCGCCGCCCCGCACCCCTCGACCGGCGACTCCAGTGTTGAATAGGACGATTTTAGGTTACTACGTAAACGAATATTAGTATCTCGAGATATTTTTTTGTAGGCCTTTTACTCGATTTTGATACTTTTTACAAATGTATACAATGTATAGTGTTCGTTTGGACGTATGGTTGCACCCCGATCTGCCCCCTTCCCGCAGTGAGCGTGTTTTAGTTGAAATTGTAAAAATATATATATATATGTATGGAGAAACTTAAATCAATTTTTATTATTAATAATATCATGATCGTTTATTTTCAATGCTAAACTAAATGGACTTAATTATAACTGTAAGAATGCTTAAATTTCATTGTATTATCAAATTTTAGAATTTTGTAACTAGTTAAAGGAAAATTGAAAAAAAAATCTGTTCCCTCGGGCATAAGAAAATGTATGTTGAGTGAGTTGTAACAAAGTTGTGGAATGATGCAAATGCAACATTAAATAAGTAACATTGGTCAATATGTATTCAGAATGAGAAATAAACTTCAGTGTAATTTATTACAAAAACAAAAGTATGTTTTATTCTGATATAGATGCACACACGTTATAGCGAACTAGCACCTTGATGTGAAGTCGATACTTAGGGTGGTCATTAATTATTAGTAAAGCACTGCGTAACTCGAGCAGTAGTTTGATTTCATTTCGTTTTAATTAAAAATCTGTCTTAACAAGATTCCCAAATACATTGTCCTCATTATGATTGTCTAAATTTGCACTCAACCAATCTTAATGCGTGGAAGCTAATTCCTCAAACATAACGACCATAAATTGAAGTTAAAGAACTTAAGTCAGGCAGGACGGCTTGTTTCTTATGCTACATGAGAGAGCGCCAGCCCCGACACGCGGCTATGTTCCTCTTCTTGAATGACCCAACCAGCATCAGCAACTATAAACTAAAAAACTGCCCAAGTGCGTTCTGACCACGCATATTATAGGGTTCCGCAGAAAGCCCCCCTTTTCAATAATAATAAATGTGATGGTTAATTTTAATTATAATGTGGTTCAGGAGCTAGTGAATGAATTATGCAATTTAAAAAACTAAAAACCAACTGCGCTAAATGTGAATTATTATTAAATAAAAACTGAAAGGAAGGTATCCAAAAAAATATAGACCGGCTCCTATATTGACTACTAGCGGCCCGTTGCACCGCGGCTTCCCACGGGTGTCATTATTGGAGTTTTAGTAAGGATCCCTAATTTTTTTGAAAATATAATATAGCCTATGTCACCCGGCGATAGTGTAGCTTCCCACCAGTGAAAGAATTTTTCAAATCGGTTCAGTAGTTTCGGAGCCTATTCATTACAATCAAACAAACAAAGTTTTCCTCTTCATAATATTAGTATGATGATGAAATCCTAAATAGTACTTTTCATTACTGATACTCGGAAAGTAGATCTGAAGTGGTTGGAGCGCACTTGCGCTCGCCCTCTGTCCGGGTGATGTCGTTATGGCCACTCTGGCCAACATATAGTCACATCAAAAAAAAAAAAAAAAACAAGTTGTCTGAGGAGCGGGTTGAAAATAATACTTTTACACACACAGCCCTAGAGAGAATCGCTTTCAACTGACAGCTGTCATATTATTTAAAAACACTAGTTCTATTGAACCAGGCTGGCAAATGGAAAAAAAACATTTTTTTTTCGAGTTGTAGAGTATTGTTCATACTTCCTTGTATTATTTCTTTAGCTAATTCGTTTTTATTTTTACTTTCCTTGTATTCGTAATGAGAAGCATGGTGTTTACCTTTAATTGGCTGTGCATTTGGCAAGATATTTTATTTGCACTTAGCTTGTAAGTTTTACTGTAACAGTCGTTGGTAGACCTAAATAAATAAATAAAGCACAGTGTTTACCTCGGGTGAAATACTTATTTAGTCCCGAGACGGGGTTTGGCGCCCGAGCGTAGCGAGGTCGCCAATAGTTCGAGGTTCGAACTTCACCCCTAGGGTAAGAATGTACTATTTATCTATCTATTCAAGTGACAGCAACCAAGTTTTGAGGTATTTACATGGAGAAATAAATCCACACTACAATTGAATCTAAACTTGTATTTACAAATAAATGGGTTTCTTTCAACAAATTATTTTTAAGTAATAACACAGCATTTTCAGGGACACAAGGTACACATGGCGAGGTGTTTAGAAGCCACCCTGTTCCAGGATGAGCGGCGCTGAAACAAAAAAATTGGTTCATTCAGATCCTTTAAAATAAAAAGTTCTTCACTTTCGTCTTTTTAGTTTGCTTTTAAGTGTTGGATCACCAAATGTTTTTTTCCAAAAGTGTTTTTCTTGAAGCCAACTTGGAGAATGCATGCACACCTAGAATAAGCCTAGCATGACTGGCACATAGTACCTATTATGTTCTCTTTGCAGCGAGCTGTGTCAACACGGAATATGATCCCCATTGATTTCGTCCGATTTCCTCATGTGCATTATTATAAAAGAGATGAGTTCCTTTCCTTGGTGTGACAAAATCTGCCTTAGATAGTTTTGTTGTGTTGATTTTCCCAGCCTACAGGCTTGAAGCAGTTCCCTTACTGTAACTCTTTTGACCATAAGTGGGAGTAAGTAAAACTAGCATGTGGATTTGTTGCTGGTCTCAGTAATCACAATGGAATACCACTCTCTAAATGGGCAATTTCAGAGCGATTTATTTTACATCTGCCCCAGCTTGTGCTAGCCAAGCCACAAAGTGAGCATGAGCCAGCTGGTAATTAATAAGACTTAAGCCAGACTAATACAGGTTAGGTAGGTATGACAAAATTAGTTTTTTACTACCTATTATTTGCTCACCGATTTGCTTTTACATTTAAGTACTACCTATGATCCTATAAAATAAACGTAACTCTGCACTTACCAATCCTAATAACGGCACAAAGCAACGAAAACGTTATAACACTGTTGATGGTGTTTTCTCGTGCCTGTCGTTTCTCTTCCATTGGGTCTACCCTGTCTCCGTACGGTATGCGGAACATGACTGGAAATTATTTCCAAGCTAGAAGACGAAAGAGAATACAGTACTTTGATAGAAGATGCTTATAATATGGTATTTTCTTCGACTGAAATATATATAATAACCAAGTCTAATAACCACAGTGGTATTATAAGTATCACAGATTAGAGATATGTAGCTAGGGATATTCCGATACTAGTAAATACGAGTAGGTACTCGATACTTTTGATTCGATACCTAGTATTTATAGCATCGAATCAATCTTGCGACACATACTCGGTATCGAAACAAAAGTACTTGGTATCAAATCGAATCAGCATCACAATTAAAAAAATATATAATCCGAACGCATCAGACAGAATGAGAGAGCAAAAGCCCTCTCGTTCGGTTACCGGTATTCATCGCGTGGTGGCGTGGGTGACGCGTCGTGTGATCGTTGGGCAATCTTGATGTTAAAGAGTTTTTTGTTTAAAGTATAGGTATTTCACGTGGCGCAAAACGTTTATAATAACAGTTTTTTTTCTTCTCAATTTTGTTTTAATTATTGTCCTTCAACGTTCATTTTTTTTACGTTAGTTTCCTCAAAATAAAAAAGTGCTAAAAGTATCGATATCAGTAAGTATCGATACTTTAGGAGTATTTGTTTAAGTAGTATCGAATAAAGATTTGAGTACTATCGAAATGAGTAGGTATCGATACTTTGATGGTTGTTTGAGTAGTTTTATTTTTATTTTGCATTTTTTATAACTAGATGTCGCTACCGTCGAGTTAAATCGCGATTATTTGTTCGCGTGTCATTTACGTAAGTACTATGTTTTATAAGGGTCATTGTTGAATAAACCTGGATTTCGATCAACCTATATACGTGTGTTATTTCCTGATACCGTATCAGGTTCTGCTTGATCCCCTCCCCAGGACCACTATTGGTATTTGTCGTTGTACAAATTGGTCCTTCGAGCCGGATAAAGTCCGAAGTCTTTTTGATAAGTCCTGGGGGGTATTGGACTTGGTTCCGGGGAAGCGGTGGAAAATCGTTTGGAACCACCCACTATCAAAGGGGCAACCTGAACAGCACCAGGAGGGGGGCGCTGTTCAGCATCAGGCAGAGCTCCCGACAGCGGCAAAAGGGCAGCAGTCGGTTGGAGGTTGAATCAACCATACATGCGGCAGCAGGAGGGCTGCAGCTAGGCGACCTTTGCACCAGGCGGGGTGCGAGGGACGAGCAGCGGACAGGCGAGTCTACGTAGTCGGCTAAGTGCGAGTTTTTAGTGATGTCACCAAGTGGTGAAGTGTGTTCATCAAGTGTTCAAGTTTGATTTTAAGTGAGTGGCCAAGGGGAAAAACTGTGAGTACATTTGAATATTATTTGTGCAGGAAATTGAACTATAAATTCTTTGGAAAAAATACTTTAAACTAAATTGTAATGGTTGTAATTGTTTCTAGTATTACTTTTTAGGACTTAGAATAGTTTTAAGAATTTGGTTCAGACGGGGAACCTATGCCCGATTTTTAATTATATTGTAGAGTTTCAAACACTTAGAATTATTTTCATAAAAAAAAAATACTTTAAAGTGTTGTTATTTCGACCTGTTTTAACAATTTGGTTAATTTGAACATTTTGTTGTTTGGTTAATTTGAACGTTTTGCTGACAGTTTGTTGGTTATTATTAGCTTTTTATTAAGTAGTGAGTTGTGTTTAATATTATAAGATGGAATCTAAAATATTTTTGCAGTCTGATATTCAACAGCGAATTGAAAAAAACTTTGCAAATTTCAAAAAGTCGGTTGGAGTGTAGCCTTAGGGGCGCTATGACTTAGGTTTAGGTTTAGGTTTAGGTTAGGTTAGGTTAGGTTAGAACAGTGACCAAAACGCGCGAGCCGAGCGAGCGAAGCGAGCGTGCCGCGGCAGCGGCCGGCGAAGCGCCAGAATCCGAATGTGTCATTAGGTTATGTCAGTTCCCAGTTAGGAGGGCTATGGAGCCAGGACTTAGACGAATTTTCGAGAAATTTGTTTTTTTCGATTTGATCACTGTTCTAACCTAACCTAAACCTAACCTAACCTAAGTCATAGCGCCCCTAAGGCTACACAATGACCAAAAAGTCTCCTAAAGAGAGGTTAACTAAAGATTATATTGAGAGTAAATTGGAGTCACTAGACACACTTTGGGCTCAATATTTGGATAATCATTCAAATATTATTAGTAATGCTGATGTTAAAATATTAAAAGCTACACTTTATTTGACGGAAGATTGGTTTAGTATTACGGAAGAGTGTTATATAGATTATAAATGTGCATTAAAATCTAAGCTTGCTATTATATGTTCAGCCATTTCTACAACACTCGCCCAAGATTTAGTAGATTTAGATAAGTCGAATAATTCTAAGAATAGTAATGTAAAGCTTCCCAAAATAGAAATTTCTAAGTTTTCAGGTAACTATAATGAGTGGACAACATTTCGGGATTTATTTGTATCTGTTGTGCATAAGTCTGATATAGACAAAGCGCAAAAAATGCAATATTTAAAAGGTCTTTTATCAGGAGAAGCAGAACAATTAGTGAGACACATTAATATAGCTACTGATAACTATGACAGATGTTGGTCTATGCTAGAGGAAAGGTACAATAATAAAAGATTTCTCACAAATTCAATTTTAAAGAGGTTAGTTAATCAAAAAGTTATAGGGTCAGAGTCATCAATGCTATTGAAAGATTTGGTGGATACGACCACAGAGTGTTTGGGTGCTTTAACTAATTTAGGGGTTGACGTCTCCACTTGGGATATTATTGTTATTTATTTGCTCGCGGTAAAGATGGATTCTGAGTCTCGAAAACAATGGGAGCTTCAAATATCGAGCAAATCTTCTCAAGATTTACCGACTTTGGAGCAGTTTAAGGAATTTGTCACAAGCAGATATCGTGCTTTAGAGTTGTTGGACTCAGAGTCGGAACCCAAATCTAACAAATCTAAGGCATTTCATGTCACCACTATAATATGTAAGTTTTGTAATGAAAACCACAGTTTGTTCAATTGTGAACAGTTTGTCGGTGCAGAGGTACAAACTCGCCGCGTATTCGTAGAGAAAAACCGTTTGTGTTTCAATTGTTTGGCAAGTAACCATGCAGTCAAGTTCTGCAGAAGTAAAGTATCATGCAGAGTTTGCAATCGTAGACATCATTCGTTGCTCCATACAATTGGTTCCGGGGATTCAGTATTGACGACGAGTGGTGCATGCACCACAGGTTCTTGTACAGGTTCATCAACGAATGCTGTAGACGTCGTTCCAGCGGCGGAGAGTGGATCCTCAGACACCGCTCCTGTGGTATGCTTTTCATCGAGTAAGGTGGCAGCTCGTCAGGTTTTGCTAGCGACAGCACTCGTACGAGCTGAAACTCAAAATGGTGGTCGACATACAATCAGGGCGTTACTCGATCAAGGGGCCCAAGCATCTTTTATAACCGAAGCAACCGCTCAGTATTTGGGTCTTAAGAAGACACCAGTAAAGGGATGCATTTCTGGTCTAGAGGGGAATCAAAATGTTTCGACTAGGTGGATGAGCAATTTAATATTTAGTTCTATTTATGACGAGAGGGTTAAGATTGCGGTAAATGTGTATATTTTAAAATCTATAACTACTCTTCTTCCTAGCCGGGAGATGGCAGCTGCAGAATGGGTATGTGACTTACCGTTCGCGGATCCACATTATTACACACCTAGCAAAATTGATATTTTGCTAGGTGCCGAGGTATACAGCCAAGTGATTCAGGATGGCATTAGAAAAGGACCACTTGGCAAGTTAGTGGCGCAGAATACTTCGTTGGGGTGGATTTTATCGGGTGTGGTAGTGAACTCAAACCAATCCACAGCAAAGATAGTGGTTATGCATTCCTGTGTGGAAGACAACGATATGCTGAAACGGTTTTGGGAGTTAGAGGCTGATCCCAAACCAAAGAGAAGAGATATACTTACAGAAGAGGAAATGCAGTGTGAGAAGTTCTTCACAGAGACGACTACAAGAGACACAGATGGTCGCTATGTAGTTAGGTTGCCATTTAAGACAGATGAGCCAGACCTGAGAATTAAAAATAGCAAGCGAATAGCAGAGAGGAGGTTAAAGTTTTTACTTACTAAATTAGAAAAGCAATCTAGTATGAAAACAAAATATGCAGAAGTCATTGATGAGTATTTACTGTTAGAACATTTAGAAAGGGTACCGGAAGATGAGGTGAATAATTCAAAAGGGGTGTACTTACCACATTTTGCAGTTTTGAGACTTGACAAAGATACAACGCAAGTAAGGGTAGTCTTCGACGCTTCATGCAAAGGCGAAGATGGAGTGTCTCTCAATGATCTGCTGATGATCGGTCCAAGATTGCAGCCAGAGTTGAGACATCTCTTGATGAAATGGAGATCACATCGTATTTGTTTGTCTGCTGACATAATAAAGATGTATAGGCAGATACGGGTTGCACAGCAAGATGTTGATTTTCAAAGGATCCTGTGGAAAGAAAATTCGGAAACACAAATAAAAGATTATCGATTATTGCGGGTAACATTCGGTACAGCGTCGGCTCCGTATCTAGCGGTGAAGGCACTGCAACAAGTTGCTATCGATGAAGGGGCGATGTATCCTAAGGTGGCTGAAAGGATAATATCAGATTATTATATGGATGATTTACTTACTGGGTGTGATACAGTAGAAGAAGGAATAGAGATTTTCAATGAAATGAATGAGTTATTAAAAAAGGGGGGTTTTCAACTACAAAAGTGGTCGAGCAACAGTGCTATTTTGTTGGAAAGGATCAAAGGGAGTAATGACAGGGTAGGTAAGGAAGAAGAAAAGCTGAAGCTGAAAATAGACGACGTAATGAAATTGCTGGGACTTACCTGGAACAGGATGATGGACGCCTTCCAATACACGGTGATATTGCCGCAACTGCAGGAACCTGTAACAAAGAGAATGGTTATTTCGGATATAGCACGTTTGTTCGATCCATTAGGTTGGGTGGCGCCATGTGTGGTAAAAGCGAAGATGATGATCCAAAAGCTGTGGTTGTCAGGCATAGCATGGGATGAGACAGTTCCAAGAAAAATATTAGATGAATGGCTTACCTATCGCAGGGAACTAACACAGCTTTCCATGGTTCACTTACCTCGTTGGATGAATATAATGAAAACGAATGCTATTGTCGAACTTCATGGGTTTAGCGATGCCTCCAAGTTGGCATACGCTGCAGCTGTGTATGTTCGAGTGATCGATGAGGACGGGGTTACTCATGTGGCACTCGTCACAGCCAAATCAAAAGTAGCACCTATAAAACAAATTTCTATTCCGAGATTGGAGCTCTGTGGAGCTGTTCTAGTAACAAAGCTTTTAGTGGAGGTAGCAGAGGTGTTGAGAATTCCGAAAGAATTCATCCACGCATGGACGGACTCCATGGTGGTACTTGCATGGCTCAATAGCCATCCCAGCCGCTGGCAGACATTTGTGGCTAATCGGATTTCCGAAATCTTAATGATTTTGGAAGCGCATCAGTGGTCTCATGTCCAGTCAAAACTGAACCCAGCTGATGGCGCATCGAGAGGACTCACGCCCTCGGAATTAGTGGGTAATAAATTGTGGTTTGAAGGTCCAGAGTTTTTGCATGGCAAGGAAGTCACTTATAGTAAAATAAAAGATGCAGAGACAGACATAGATGAGATAAAAGTTCATTTGGTTACGAGTATTGAAAAGGATATCTTTTGGGGTAAATTTTCAACGTTAACAAAACTTATCCGAGTTATAGCGTACATGAGGCGGGTGTTATCATGGGGAAAGAAGACAAGTAGAAGCAACGGATTTTTAAAAGGAAAGGAATTGCAGGACGCCATGGATATATGCATAAGAAAATGTCAAAGGGAAAGTTTCAATGAAGAAATCAAGATTTTAACCGGAATTGTTACCCAAGAAAAGTTGAAAGGTCCCTTAAAACCACTGAATCCTTTTATAGACAATAACGGCAATTTAAGAGTTGGTGGTAGGTTGGAAAAAGCCCAATTGACTGAAGATAGGAAACATCCTATACTCCTGCCTAAGAAGTCAAACCTGACTGAATTGATAATAGTCGATGCACATGCAAAAACACTGCACGGTGGTCCGCAATTAATGTTAGCGTATTTGAGATCCAGATATTGGATACTCGGGGTCAAAGAATTGGTCAAAGCACATGTGCGTAGCTGTGTAAAATGTGTGCGATATTCTGCTACAACTACAACACAACTAATGGGGCAGTTGCCTTCTGCTAGAGTGACACCAACTCGACCTTTTAAGAGAAGTGGGGTGGATTATGCTGGTCCGATTAATGTAAGGACATCTAAAGGTCGCGGACACCATGCTTTTAAAGGCTATATTTGTCTATTCGTATGTATGGCCACAAAAGCCATACATCTTGAAGTGGTCAGTGATTTGACCACGTCGGGTTTTTTAGCTGCGTTTAAGAGATTCGTATCTCGTAGGGGTTATTGTTCCGAAATATGGAGCGACAACGGCTCAAATTTTGTAGGGGGCGCTAGAGAGCTAGCTACATTATTTTCTGCTGAGAAATCGGGGATACATAGGGAGCTAGCAGAAGCTCTAGCTTCTAACGGAACAACTTGGCATTTCATTCCGCCGCATACCCCTAACTTCGGTGGATTATGGGAAGCAGGCGTGAAGTCGGTAAAGTTCCATTTGCGAAGGGTTATTGGGGATACAACTTTAACCTACGAGGAGCTGTCGACGGTACTTACCCAGATTGAGGCTTGCCTTAACTCTAGGCCGCTTTCGCGTATTGAGAATGAAACTGACGGCTTTGATGTTCTTACTCCTGGGCACTTTCTCGTTGGTGAACCTTTACTTACCGTCCCGGACCACAACTTTGAGTCGTCCAATATAAATAGTCTTCGTAGATGGCAGTTGACTCAAAGGATGATGCAAAACTTTTGGCGACGTTGGTCGCAAGAATATCTGACCACCTTTCTGCATCGTTACAAGTGGGCTTCGCAGTCTCCGGAACCAAATGTTGGGGATTTAGTTTTGATAAAAGAGGACGATTTGCCTCCTTCACGTTGGTTGTTGGGCCGGGTTTTGATTAAGCATCCGGGTGCTGATGGTATAACGCGAGTTGTGTCACTGCGCACTAAGGCATCCATTATGAAAAGGCCCACCTCTAAAATTTGTGTATTGCCAGTTGCAAATGTCTAATGTTTTGATTTTATTGTTATTTGTATTGTATTTTTTATATTCTTATTTTTAATGTTTTTTTTAATTGGTAACCTTGCATGGTGGGCGGTATTCATAATTACTAGCATTGTATTGTCCAAATAGAAGTAAGAACAAATTTTTCAATTTGTCCTTGGTGGGCGGTATGTTTGAGTAGTTTTATTTTTATTTTGCATTTTTTATAACTAGATGTCGCTACCGTCGAGTTAAATCGCGATTATTTGTTCGCGTGTCATTTACGTAAGTACTATGTTTTATAAGGGTCATTGTTGAATAAACCTGGATTTCGATCAACCTATATACGTGTGTTATTTCCTGATACCGTATCAGGTTCTGCTTGATCCCCTCCCCAGGACCACTATTGGTATTTGTCGTTGTACAATGGTATCGGAACATCCCTATATGTAGCAAGCTACAGATGGGACAGCTCTTTTTCGACATAGTTCCATTAGTTCCGTTTTGGCGCGGCGGTCGCCAAAGTGCTCTGTGATGCAAAGTGCTCTGTGGTCGCCGGGTTTGACAGATAGGTGTATCACAAGGTACTCTGTGGGTGTATCTGTAGGTATAGTTATGAATATAATAGTGATGTGGAGGAAAAAATCTGAATATCGATACTAGTGCTGTTCTTATTTTGTCGATAAATGTGTAGGTACTTGGGTAGATATTTTCGTTTTCTTTTGAGGCAAATAACAAAATTGATGTGATTTTAATATTTTATTCAGTTATAATTAGTTTTCTTACATTGTCCTACAAATATATCCGGCAGTGAATCCCGACCGCTGGACTTAATTTTTTTTCCATCACTATCTGATCCACTAGCAACTCTTCTCTTGGGCATTCCAGTGAAAAGGATGTTCACTGGGGCATTCCAGTGAAAAGGATGGGAGAGATGAATTATTGATGTTTTGGTTTTCTTTATTATTTTATTTTTCTGCATTATCATTTAATTCGCCACTTCATCATTACAATACAACGCAGTTTCTGTAAAAATAAACATCACAATACATGTAAACTTAATCATATCCCCCTTCGGGCCCCAGACGTTTAATTCGCGCAAATCCTTCAAGTCCCGCGGCCATATCCCCCCTTATCGCGGCGTCAAATTACTAGTGTCGTAAAAAACCCTCTCATTCAAATTCTATTGGCACTATCGCCTTTCTGATGACTGTTTTAGTTTCTTGAATAAAGGGGCCGTATGTTACAAAGTAAACAATCATATTATAACCTCATGAACCTCATGAACCTCATGAATTATAAATAATCTGTTGAAGTCTGAGTACAGGCTAAAATCGCCTTTGATGTAGTATTATGCAGATTTCTAAAATATAAATTGAACGAATTGACACGAAACTTTAGATTTTTCATTATGAATATACAATAATTCAAACAACTGCCCTTTTTTACAAGTCTTATAGAAGATTTTTATAATAATCGAACTAATAGTACATAGTGCGCGCGACCGCGCTTATGGAATTGCGCAGTTCAACGCATGAATGTTTATAGCGTGATCATAAAACTGACGCATATTTACTAATAGAAAATATTATGATAACACTCCATAAACGTTTATTATGTACCTAACAAAGATACTAATTTGTTGCAAAATACTAAAAAATCATAACAAATCATCAGAACGTGGAAGATTTGCTGCCGACCTCGTACTACAACAATTATTGGAGCAAAAAACACGTTTTATGGCATTATTTTATTATTATTATTATCTGAATAGTTGAAATAAACAGTTATAATAAAAATAAAGCCAATTACCGCAATAAATTCACAGGTAAACACAAAAAAATCACTAATAAGTCGGGAGGCCGTGCGTCCACTCACCAACGCGTTAGTGACTGATGAATGAAGTATGATTTCTTTATGGTACAAGCCAATTTTATTATCTTATTGCTCTCTACGTACGTGGAATATAATGCAGAATGAGAATAACATTACTTCAAGCAAAAATATACCATAGCTCTTTAGAAAAACGGTTTCAATTAACCTGCGTCCTGCAAACGTGCCACCTTAATGTGCCACCGGGCCTTGACGGTATTAGTTAATAAAGGAAGCATTAATGTGCCACCGGGAATCAAAGTGTTTACTCATAGTTTTGTTTGGGAGGCTGGTTTATTCAGGGAGAATGTAGCATCCTCATAGTGAAATAATTTTATGAATCAGATCATTAGTTCTAAGGATTACCAACTAGCTAACAAACAACTTTTCGTCTTTATTAAATGTATCATTATAGATGTTAATAAGACCTAGTGATCAAAATATTGCAGCGTAACAAAATTCATACAAACCCCCAATCACTACCGTTGATGTGTCTGTGATATCTTCCACAATTTCCTTGCTACTGCTTGCTACTTGTTTTTTTATCATGACTGCTTGCTTTTGTAATAATTATGTTTATATTCAATGTGCTTCAGATTTGGTGTAACTATGTTCACCTGTAGGAGACATATCTGAAATAAAATGAGCTATGTATTAGCTTAGTTTTGTAGGTTATTTTGTTTGATAATCATAGTACGAATAAGTTACTTAACCACTCCCGCTCCAACGTCATAATACGCTCAATCTGTCAAGCCTCGCTGTCACTTTGCCTGCCCGCGGTGGTAAATGTCATGACTCGTAAAATACCCTCTCATTCAAATTCTATTGCTACTATCGTCTTTCTAATGACTGTTTTAGTTTCTTGAACAAATAGGCTTTATGTTACAGAATAAACAATCATTTTATTACATCTCATGAATTATAAATCATCTGTTAAAGTCAGTGTACGAGATAAAATTGCATTTTTGTTGTATTATGTAGGTTTTTGAAATAATCACTGTACTAATTGACACGAAATTTTGGATTTATTATAATGAATATACATACAAGTAATCAAACAACAGCATTTTTTTACATATCTTATCGAAGATATTTATAATAATCGAACTCAAAGTACACAGTGCGCGCGGCCGCGCATATGAAATTGCGTAGTTCAACGCATGAATGTTTATATCGTAATCAGAGTCTTGACGTGTTGTGTATAAGAGAAAATGTTATTAGAATACTCTGCAAACATTAATTATCTAATTTCCATGCATGATTTGTAAAAATATACCACTTTTATTCACGAACTTCCGCGATTTCTGGCACAAGAGAACAAATCAAATCATATTTTTGCCAGCTGTTATTTTCCATTATCACACGTTATTGGAACTTGCAAAATGTAAAACATAAATCAAAACAATATAGCTCTTCTAATGTAATACACTCTTGCTGACGTTTTATAGAAATAAATAATGATATGGCCCTTCTAAGCTGACCCTTTTTTGGTTATGGTTTTGATGTTTTGATGTCGATCACGCAAACACTCATACACTCCGTAGTGATGGGGGGCGCGCCGCTACGATACTTGTCGATAAGCTGACTGTACGAAAGAGCGTTTCTGAACCTACTAATGAATAAATTATTTTGTACATTTATACAAGTATTTGTTTTGCGTACTAGGGCTTGCATTTTCAGTATTCCAATAATAAAAGGGAGGCTTTATTCGAATATTCGACTATTCGATTTATAATATTATACATTTTTGATGATCATATGTTAGCTAATATTTATTGACAAATATAATAGTTTATCATTGATGGTACAATGTCATTAGTTATTCCTGCATCTACTACTAATATATCGACCATGGAGTAGTTTAAAATGTCAATCTAAATGCTAAAGGCGATTGAAGACGCTATGTAGTTAAGAATTAGACGATTTTCTGTGTATTTTTTCGTGATAATATTATATTGTTTGTTAATTTGTATAATATGAACAAAAATATAAGGTTTTCATTCAGGTTACCTATTTTCTCCAACGAACGGCTTAGGTGTAAATGACGATTAAACTTTTTTTTTAATTCTTATATGAAACTTCGGTGTGCGTGAGTTCGTAATTGTTCTCCTCCGAAACGGCTTGACCCACCTTTCCAAATGACGTGCATGAGTAGACCAGTTCATAAACTGTAATATGTTTGTTGATATAATATCTTAGATCCTATTGCTCACAGTTTGATTTGAGATGGAATCGAAGTTGAAATCTGCTAAACATTTTCAGTCCGCGACTGTATTTACTAATATATAAGCCCTCTTCATATTGAATTATCCTGATTGACTGACTCATCGAACACAAAATTTGGACTATAGGTATATTTTATAACTTAGGTACCTAGGCAATAAGAAACGATTTTTGCACTTAAGGGCAATATGGCAGTTTATTTAAAAATCTAATGTATTTCGAATTTTGAACCGCAAAAAATGTTTATCAGTGTGTAAAAGTTTATATGCTCACATATTTGTTCACATGTACCTATACATTTTACACATTCAGTATTCGAATAAAGCCTCCCTTATTATTCGAATACTGAAAATGGCCGAATATTCGGGGTATTCGGTCGCGGGCAGAAGCTAGTGCCTAACAAAGTTGGTTGTGACTTGAAACTTTTACTTAAATTCAATAAAATAAACATATTTTCATTTATTTTCTGATTTTTTCGTATAGAGTTAAAAAATATACAAGGTATTATTCACTTATCATGTTAAAGTTATTATTATAATAAATAAACAACAATATTCACAAAAAATTACATATATATTCATTTTTGCTACTATTTGAATAATTCGAATACCACCTTAAAAATGTCTAATATTCGAATATCTAAAATCATCGATTATTTGCAAGCCCTAGTGTTGACTCGCGGGGGGCAGAGCTGGAAGGACCTGGCGAACCACGCGCCAAGGAGGTGGAGGCGGATCTGTAAAATAAAAAAGTAAATGTAGGGCGATCTGAAATAATAAACACAATTAACAATTAGTTTACAGAATAATTCAAAAGTAATAAATAAAAGCACAAAAATACTAAACTATTCAAATACACTTACATTTTGACCTGGTGGAGCCAACTCGTACTCCTCCGCCTCCTCCAGGTATTCAAAATATACCGCCTCGACGTCTAGGTACTAGAGTTCCTCGACGTCACTGTCACCGTGCTCCGGCACCACGCGTTCTCCCACATTTCATTTGACCATTTCCTAAAATACATAAAAGACAGTAATGAAAATATAAATAGTAGTAGGTGTCATTGTTTTTTTTTCCACATATTATTGAATCACTAGCTGAGCCCGCGACTTCGTACGCGTGGAATTTAACTTAACAAAAAAGCCCGCTCGCGCGTTATGAGCCCGCGCAACAGGACCCATTTTTAAAAATTTTGTTTTTCTAACATAAAAGTAGCCTCAGTTACTGCTTATAACGTCAGCTATCTGCCATTGAAAGCCCCGTCAAAATCGGTCCAGCCATTTCGGAGATTACCCGGTACAAACACCACACATTTTTTTTTTAAATTGCGTTTTTGCTATAGGTGTCGTATGTACATATACATTTAGTGAAAAGGTCTTATTTTGATATTACAAACACACACTCCAATTTTATTTATTTGTATAGATTACGTTACTATTCAAATAAATCCGAAAATCAAAATAATCGTTTATCGATAATTTTATCGACATGACCACGCACTACTGGGTTAGCTCAATACAATGGCTGACATACGCGGAAATGTCACTATTGACTTTAGGAACTGTCAAATAGATAACAAAAAGTCCATTACTTACTTTTTATAACCTTATAAACTTTAAATTGGAATTGGATATTTGTACACAAAACTGTTGAAATCTACCAAATATTATTGGAAATATGAATAATAACTAGTTATTACGCTATTATGTACATCATAAAGCCACTAATTTGTAGCAACACAATAAAAAAACATTCAGTGTGGCAGAATTTCTGCCGAACTCCTACAACATTAGAATTGTTAGTTCAAAAAACACGTTTTCTGGCATTGTTTTATCAAAACTAATATCTGAGTACTTGAAATAGACACTTATAATGAAAATAAAGCCACTTACCGGTAAAAAAACCACAAATTCTCACTAAAAGAGAGTCACTAGCTGGAGGCCGTGACACTGTTACGCGCGCGAAATGACTGAAAAATGAAACTTGATTTCTGGCCGATCACAAGCCACGATATTTATTTTATAGCTAATTACGGTCGTGGAAAATCATGCCACATCAGAACCAATTTGTTTCAAGCCAAAATACATCATAATTTCTAACTAGAAAATTGAATATTGAATGCTTGTCCAGCCGACACCAATTGGTGTCGGCGAGGCTCAACAGTACGGGCGTTAAGACACCAATTGGTGTCGCTGAGGCTCATCACGTTAAGGCAATATATATATCTTAATATAATTATCTTACCTGATGAAGCAAGATGTCCACCGTGAGCATCCGTGAGCTACTTCATCAGAATTAAACAAGCACGGATAGGAGTACCGAAGCCATCATGGTCAAACTGTAATTTATAAAAGTGTTTTACACAAACACGTTCTTTAACACTTGCACATGAAAGAGATTATTAAGATGGGAATTAGAAGCACAAATTCTTAAGTTATTCGGGATATAAAACAATTTTTGATGGTAAATTCTTTGTTGTTGAGAGACAAGTCCAAAGAGAATGTAAATCTTGACCATAGATTAGAGAGATTTAGGACGCGTTCCACTAAGAGCCCACAACGAACAAAATGCTCCTTTAGCCGTTCCCAAGAATTTTATACATAACACTGGATGTTTTAATACAACCAATGTTTTCAAGCAAATAAATATGACCTTGAATGACGTCACATGTGTTTGTTGCTTCCACATCTGATTACATCGGATCTCAAGTTTAGGTTTACGGTTTCGGGCCCATATTAATAAATCGATCTCAAGTCGCAGAGAGCGATCTTAGAAATATCATTCTTATGTCATACCAGTACAAAATGACATCTCAAAAGCGTACTCAAGATCGTTCCAAGACTTATTTGTTAACAATGTGCACTGCTTATTAGATGCTACGCATATGTTTAAGCTTGCTAGAAATGTCTTCTCAGATTATACATTAACAACGCAGGATGGAAATGTCATTTAAATTTATTAAAGAACTTCACATGGTTCAAGAGAAACCAGGGTTAAAATTGTCCAAAAGTTACAAGTGGACATGTCAACTATCACAGTATAAAATTAATGTAGACACTCAGTGCCTCTGTCGCGGATAATATTGATTTCTTGTGCAACAGTAGTGATCCCAATTTCAGTTCAAGCGAAGCCACCACAAAATTAATTAGAATAGTAGACAGATTGTTTGATAATATGAATAGTCATGTCATAATCACTTTTTAAATCTAAATCACATCACACTAGTTTTTTTGTATTGTATTGTTATTAAATGTGTTTGTTACTCGACACTGGCGAAAGAGCTATTAAACTAAGTGGGACATATTTTTAAAGAAAAAAGGGCAATATTTTTTTAAATCTTCTAAGTTACCGCAATCAAAAGATACGGCCATTTAAGTCACATGTTAATACCCGTTACAAATTCATTCATCAAAAACAAAGAAAAAAAGACAGTGAAACAATTTCCAAAATACTTATGTGTCCTTCCTTACTCAGAAAATCTGAAATACAATGAGATTATGGTCACCCTTCTTAGGTAAATTGTTCATATAACAACTAAATGAATACAATACGAAAAGTACAAAACAAACTGTTATATCATTAATCAATAGCCACACTATACTAATAATAATAATTTATTGACGTTTTAATAAGTCTCTCATTCAAAAAAATATAAATGTGGGATTGGAATCTTCAAAAATAAATCACTGCATCTTCTTGTTTTATTTTTTATATATTTAATACATCTTTACTAAAATCAACCGACCGCGTCTCTCTTGCTTCCCTCTTCAGTCTCCCTCCTCTGCGTTCGAAATTTGTTATATAAAATAATGGATGCATTCAAAAAAAAATTAAAAAGAAATTAAAAATAATCCTACATAAATATGGTTAAATACGGTTATTAGTGTAAAATACAATCACCCGTTAAAGTTAATGTTTGAGTTTGGTATCCATACACTTCTGCAATTTTGCACAACACAATACATCGTTTAAATTACAAGAATACACTTGTATTTAAGCATTAAACTAATTTAAATATTCGAAGTGCTTGGAAATCTTTGACAGATCGGCCATAGTGTCAAATTGAGTGTTCTATCAGTGTTGCTATAATATTAAAAGAGCAGCTACCGACAATCAGGAAAGTGAATAGATATTATATTTTTTGTTTTCTATATTAAAATAAATAATAAAATCAAAAGAGGGTTCTCAAATTGACGCATATGTAATTTGTAAATGAAATACATTAAAACCAGATACAAAAAACATGGACTTGCGAAATCTTGGCTCATCACACGTTAGTTTGGGTAGTTTTTTGTTTTATCATGGCAATATCAGATGAAGTGTGAGAGGGACAAACTGTGTACTTGAATGTAAAAAAACCTGTCTTCACTCCATAGTTATACGTGCACTCTCCAGTGCTATTCTAAGCTTCTTGGCCGTTCCACAAAACGACCGCGGTCGTTATGGTCGCAGCGAAAACGTCACTTATGATACTATGACTTACGCTCACGCGAAGCTCACGATGACCGAAGTGGGTCGAAGTGATCGTTGAGAAAATTGGCGTCATTTTCAAAACTCAATATCAAATATGGCGGCCGTGAAACTTTTTCACAATCATAATTTTGTAAAATCGTATTCCATTCTTCATCTGAACTGGATGAACTAGTACTTTCTGGTGCATTATTGCGACCTCTTATCAAATATACAAGTGCCGCTGCAAAAGACATTTGAATTACATTTTAACGTAAATTAATTAAATACACGACTAATATCTTTGCCTTAAATCAGCTGTGTTTCCCGAGATGTGGAAGACTACCCGGGTCATACCGGTACCGAAGGGAGGTTCGGGAACTTAAGTTGAAGAATACAGACCGGTTGCAGTACTGTCAACAATGGCTAAAGTATTAGAATCTGTTATTCATAGGAGCGTTTTCCAGCAAGTTAGCTCGCAACTCACAGACGCGCAGCATGGATTTATGCCGACTAGAAATACTACCAGCAATTTACTCAGCTACATGGCTGATGTGGTTCCGATAGTAGATAGTGGGGGACAAGCCGATGCTGCATATTTCGACTTTAAAAAAGCGTTCGATTTAGTCGATAATGACGTGTTACTGAAAAAGTTAGCAGGGGTCGGTTTCACCCCGCATCTACTTAAGTTTTTTGCTAGTTATATGAGTAACAGACAACAGTATGTTGACTATGCAGGATATCAATCGAACGCATATTATACCAGATCTGGGGTAAGCCAGGGAACGAATTTGGGGCCTCTGGAATTTGTCTTAATGATTAATGACTTACCAAACATTGTGCAAGATGCTAAGTGTTTACTATTTGCCGACGACCTCAAGCTTTATCTCCCCATCACTAACGTGAATGACTGTGAAAGACTGCAGAGAGATATAAATAGAGTGGTAGCTTGGAGCAAGAGTAATCTCCTGCAGTTTAACACATCTAAGTGTGTGACCATAAGTTTTTCGCGTGCACATACACCCATCACATTTACTTATGCGGTGGACGGGGTGCCGATGGATAGAGCCACTGAAGTGAGGGACTTGGGAGTTCGTTTCACCACTGGACTCTCATTTCGTAATCATATAGTTAAGGTATGCAAAAAAGCATATAGAAACCTTGGATTTGTGCTTAGAATGGTTATAGGCTTCACAAATATTAAAGCTATAATGGCATTATATAATGCTTTAGTAAGGAGCCAACTAGAATGTAATGCAGTTGTCTGGGCTCCACATGAAACTAAGTATAGTCTCATGTTGGAGCGAGTGCAAAATAAATTTATCAGATACAAATATATGAGGGAATACGGGGTATATCCATTTTATCCATGAATGTATCCAACGCTATTTGTCTTGGGAATGGTCGGATATAATGAACTAAGGGTCAGGAGGCAACTCACACTAGTGACTTATATCTGTAAAGTAATTAGAGGGAAGATACACAATGCGGATATATTGCGAAGGGTGGAGCTAGCCGTGCCAGACGGGTATGTGGGTCGTCGTCGCCAGCCGCGGTTGCTGGTGGAACCGTACGCGCGAACTAACTTGCTGCGCGAGGCGCCGCTCACGCGCGCACTCCGCACTCTCAACCTCATTGCTGAGGACTTGGACTTATTCTGTTGCACTTTGGGTGAATTTACAAGAACAGCTACACATAGAATTTGCTATGTAAATGTATTTAAATAAAAACAGTTATATTATTTTTAATTTTTAAGATTGCAACAATATCGCATTGGGTCTAGCCTGTAAAGATATTTGTATGTATTGAGAAAATAAATAAATAAATAAATAAATAAATATTAAATACGTATAAAAAATTCAATTATATGTTTTTTTCAATATAAATCGATTTAAACAATAATTATTTAAGTTTATTGTTAAGGCTTATCGATTATAACCAAACCTCTTAAATCTTTTGCTTTCTTTTTAATAGCTCGCTGTTTGTATTCATCACCTCCACGCTCAAAACGCTCTGTAATCCATTCCACTTGAGTTTACGACAATAACGCTTTCACAAGCAAGTGGAACGGGAAAAACTGCGGTGGTGACCGTGATCGTTGTGAACGCTTAGTGGAACGCACACGTAGCAAGCTACCATAGACTCTACAGATCACAGAGTACTTTGTTTACAGATACATCTATCTTGGCGGCTACAGAGTGCTTTGTGTCACAGAGTGTTTTGGCGACTGCGGCGCCAAAACGGAACCTTTGGAACTAAAGCTGTCACCCCCCTGATAAGTATGTATGTGGAAAAAAGTACTCTGTGGTATGTGGATATAACCAAAGAACGAATTATATCTGTGGCACAATCTTCTATCTAAATTGATCTAAATCAAGAACTTTATACATAACACATAGCTTCTTGATCTAAATACTACAAGGTACGTATAAGGTCTGTGGTACGCATGCACCAGGGACAAGAAGCTAATATATAAAATTCTTGACCAGGGAGGGACACAGTCAAGAAAATTATATAAATAGACACAGTACAGGTGATTTTTTTTCTTCGCTCCTTGTGGAGCAGGCTAAAGTCAATATGACCTTACTGCCTCGTCTTACGTTTTTCCTCATAGATGTGATAATTTAATATTCAACTTCATACGTATAAAATAATTTATGAGAATTCAAATCCAATCCAATTCTTCAGTTTTCCAGTTAGAATTTCTTTCGTTTTCTTTTTTGGTCACACAGTACAGGTGAGCGGTGACAGCGCTGTCTGTGTCAGGCAGACAGATTTGACAAGTGTTGCCAATGTACAGCATTTCAAGTAATGATCAAATGATTTTTTAAACACAAAATAATGAAAGATTGTTGTTTCGATTTTCGTTGTTTCTGTTGTGTTTGTTTCATTGTCGGGGTCTGGAGATATGTAAATAGCTGTGTTTTACTAAATTTCGTGACTATACCTAAATATAAAGTGTAGACAGCTAGAGGCCTCACTTTCTATGTTTTTTTCTAAAAATAAAATGTTCTAGTTGCGCAACATGGCGATTATAACTCAGCTGCTCGCTTCACAACCGCTGTAATGAACATTTTTGATAGGGTTTGTGACGACGATACGCTCTACTTCACACCAGATTTTCAACTTGTTCAGAGTACAGTTATCTGCCGTCGATCGGTTACCTCTGAGGAGTGGATGGGACTGATTTCGGACGAGTGAGGCTCGGACATATCGGAACAATTGCTTCCAAGTGCTGTTATTTTTTGTGTGGAAGCGAATCGGAGGAAATCAGTCAAGCTGGAGCGGCTACCGGAGTACCTGCGCGACACCGTCGACTGGTTCATGGGGTGAGTGTGAGTGTCCGCACGCCATTGTCCGTGTCGCGGCGGCGCGCGGCGCGCGGCGCGACCCGCCAGCTAGCCCTTCACAATGTTGCACTCAAACTCAAATTCAAAATTGTTTTTATTCATTTTAGACAATAAAGTATTTATGATTAGTCAGAATATACCATCGGGTCGGAATGCTCATTCCACTAAGAATGTCCGGCAAGAAACTCAATGGTTACTCTTTTCAATTAATAAAAGGAACCTCTTCTCAGGAACACAACACAATGTGAACAGGCAGCACCATTGTCATTAAATTAGTAAATAGTAATCAAATCTCACTCAGATTTAGTTATTCAAAATTAGAAAGCTAGTTTAGTGAGGTGTGTATACCTACTCAGACATTACATCTATTTCAATGTTTACAAAAATAAAATAAAAATAATAAAACATAAAGGTGTATAAGAAAAATAATTGCTTAGGTGTGATGCCTTCCAGCCTAAATAAATGAATAGAGTTTAAGAACACTCACTTCCTTGTCCTTGTTTCACTGTGTTTGGATGAACCAAACATGGCTATTGATATCTATTCATTGGAAAGAGGAATCAATTGTGGCATAAACTACTAGGATGCTGTATACATCAGATGCTTTCAATAACCAATTCTGTAAGGACTGGAAAAGGTGTAAACCTTTTTTGTCCATAAGTACATAACTATGTTTTCTCTCCAATACTTTCTTGTTGTTTAAAGTTATTTCACATTCACTGCGGCACTGATTTAGCTATACTTTCCATTACTGCGTTCTGGGGCGTTTTCAACTTTGCCCTTGCCCTAAACCAGACTTTGTGGCAGCACAAGGCTTATTAAACGCCACCACCCTAAAGACAATAAAATCTGTTTTTTCATGTGAAGACAAAAATAATATGGATTTTAGTATTGATCATTATTAACTTGGAATTGATTAACTTAAATCAGCCACCGCCCGTGATCACATTAGTTAGTTTAGAATCTGTAGGTAAAATAAAATGTGGAACCTTATGCACCCCATACCATTCTTAAAAAGGGCAATTTTTCACATAGTTTAGTGGTGGGAAATTAAAATATTGACATGTTTTATTTTAATTGTACCTATTTATTTAAAATGGTATGTAGTACCCACTCGAAAAATGCGGCTTTAACTTATGAGAGGGTAAATGTTTTTTTGTTTTAATCTTATTGTCATGACGTAATCAGTAATAACATAGAGAAGTTAAGACTTTCATATTGCCCGCTAAGTTCAACCGCTTCCAAATAAGTTAAATTTTAATTTTTTGTATTTTGTGGATCTTGTGGGTGTTTTTCATTAAAAAAGGTCAAAAAATAATATTTTTTGCACTCAATGCATTCTGTGAGAATATTCTTCACTCTTTAACAGACTTTAAAAAAAACCTGGATTGACTATAAAGCTAGAAATTAACTACTTAGGTGTTACAAGGGAGACCGGCAATGTCACCTTGTCGCGTGCGGTGCGCTGTCTCTAATGCGATGTACAACTTTGACCGCGTAAAGCTAGCGCAGCGTCTTCTAAATTCAGAGCCGTTGACCTTATTTAAAAAACCCATAACCAATCTGTTAGCAGCAAAGAAGTTGGAAGTACTATACGGTTCATGGTTAGCAGGCCCCAGGTGAAAAACATGTTGACTGCCAAGGATTTTGGTGCCTTTAAAATCTCCTATCCGCCTTCAATTAAATATTTTAAATAACACAAAACATGATTACTTACCTATTCCCTATTCTTTTATCAAAGCCTATACCAGAGGTCTCATTGAGCTACGTAAGCAAATATGTTCATGTTAACAGTAGGGCCATTACGTAAGCGTAACTGCTAAAGCCAATTTTGAATTGCTTTCAATAGAAATTAAAAGTGACTAGTGCCTAGTCAATTGAATTTGATTAAAATCTGGACATGACTTCCGGATTTCAAACATTTTCAATCGACTAGTTGCAATATTAATTTCTGTTAAGTACCAAAATGAGATGAAACACGTCTGCGACATTACGTAATAGCCCTTCTAGTTATATTATTGAACAATCCTGTAATCGATGAAACCGGTCTATCAGATTAAACGGTTATTGATAGAGACCCATAACTAAGTAATCATAACTATTTCGGTATGAGATCAATGACCTAATTCGGTTGGATATTTAATTTAACTTATAGGATCACAGTGTAGTTGGTTGTGACGAGATTAAATGTGAAAAAAAAATCCGTAAGTACTTTTGCTGTTCTCCATTGTAGCATGTAAATTATAACTTGTGTTAGACATTGGTGGCTTTGGAAGTGCATGAACGCGTGCAAGTAACGCGCTCTTGTTACCATCCGTTATCGTGTCGTCGATTTTTATCTGTATTCGATAGGCAGTAGAGTCAATTGTAGCCACTGTTCTATGGAACCCCTCTTAATATCACAATATAGCTACGTACTTACCGATGAAGTAAAGGTAAATTAGGTTCCTATTATAGTCGAGGCGCACAGGCAGAAATCCTACTAATATTATAAATGCGAAAGTTTGTGAGTGTGTATATATGTATGTATGTATGTATGTATGTATGTATGTATGTTTGTTACTCCTTCACGCAAAAACTACTGAACGGATTTGGATGAAATTTGAAACACAGATAGATCATAACCGGAATTAACATATAGGATACTTTTTAACCCAATAATCCAATACTACGCGGATGAAGTCGCGGGGCACAGCTAGTAGTGCATAAGTATATCAACATGCTTAGAGATAGAAGCATATGGCGAGAATGTACTTCAACTAAATATCAGTCTGAAAAAAGTTGTCCGGAAATTATAGTTGGTAAGTAATTTATTGTATGTTAACTAATAAGTATACTGTTAACACTTTATTTCTAGGTCAAGGATGAATGGGTCACTGCCTTATGGCCTCTGAATATTGAACGCGAAAAAGCGATTCAGTTATATTTTAAATTGATTCGAATTTGAAAGCTTTTATTTCGATCGCGCGTAGACGGATTGAGCAGCGAGCGATAATAAAGGATACCGGCAACATGCGGCACGTGCGTCCGTCCCCCTGCTCCTTGCGGCCTGGCCCGCGGCGGGACGGACGGACGGACGGACGGACGGTCCTAGCTAGGTACGCTACCGACCGAGTTATTTGTAAATTAATGTGATTGATCTTCAATCCAATAACACTCTCAAACACTTTGTATGAAATCAATGATTTTGTTAAATTTGCCAATCAATAAATTTTTTGACCGACTTCCAAAAAAGGATAAGGTTCTATGTTCGTCTGCATGTATTTTTTTTATGTATGTTCACATATTACTCCTTTAACTGTGGTCCGATTTTGAAAATTCGGTCCAGTAGTTTGAGAGATATGCACGGTTTATAGTCACCAGGAATTCGTTTACAACTAAAAATCCTGAAAAAAATATTTTAAATATAATTTAAACAGAAAAACCTAGGTGCACAAATAAGCTAGAAGCAACTTGGGACCTTGTTATTTCTTGTAACTACATTAGGGCTACTTCTTAGGTAGGTAACTGCTAACTACCTATCCCTAATTGAATTGGCACCGAGTTTAAATTAAATAAATTACAAGGTCCCAAGTTATTACTAGCTTTTTGGAGCATCCAGGTTTTTTTGAAGTCAGTTGAATTTATTTTGTTAATATTCGTCAGTGAGGCACTGAACTGAACTGTCTCTATGACCTCTAGAGGGCGCCATATTCAATTTCATGTAGCGTCACATAGCCTATAGCCAGCGCCCAGCGGACGATCAAGACGCTTCCAACGATACCATTTGCCAAATTGTAATAGTAATAGTAGTTGTTTAGAAGTTATGAGGTAATATATGAACATACATACATACATACCGGTCAAAATCATATTTCTCCTTTTTGCTTAGTCGGGTAGTCACTAAATAGTATAAAACAAAGCCGCTTCCCGTTGTCTGTTTGTTCTACCCTAAAAATCTCCACTAAGCTCCATAATGTCTTCGTAATGGCACCTTCAACTAATATAATTTGCTATGATTGGTCAAACCTAGTAGCTCAGCAAAGCTTGTTATTGGACGAAATTTATGATGAATAATCGGTATTTTTGGATAATCTACTCGTACATAAAGAAACACCTTTATAAAAGTAGCATACAGTTTTCATAAGGTTTTAACAACTTTTTAACCCAAATCATTTGCAAAGATAATTTTCAAATACGTTTTGTTTGATTTATATAAGTTTTGTTCATAGTTGCTCACTTTCGCCACCAGAGGGTTACTAGCAGGGACTAGTAACCATAAACGAGCGGGATAGAAAATAAGTCCATACCACGCGAATTTAAAAATATTACCAAATCCTCAACGCTACACTATATATGCTTAGATCTTTAAAAGTACGCAACGGATTTTGATGCGGTTTCAAGGTTAGAGTGATTCAAGAGGAAGGTTTATATGTATAACTAGCTGAGCCCGCGACTTCGTCCGCGTGGAATTTAACATAACAAAAAGCCCGCTCCCGCGTTCTGAGCCCGCGCGACAGGACGCATTTTTTTTCTTTTTGGTTTTCTAAAAGAAAAGTAGCCTAAGTTACTGCTTATAACATCAGCTATCTGCCAGTGAAATTTCCGACTAAATCGGTCCAGCCGTTTCGGAGATACTCTTGGATTTCATGTGTTTTTATTTTTTTACGCGGAACCCTAATTGGTTTTCTAAAATTAAAGTAGCCTAAGTTACTCCTTTTAAAATCAGCTATCTACCAGTGAAAATCCCGTCAAAATCGGTCCAGCCGTTTCGGAGATTACCCGGAACAAACACACAGACAGACAGACAAAAATGTATTAAATCGCATTTTTGTTATAGGTGTCGTATGCACTTTCATATGCATTAAGTGAAAAGGTGTTATTTTGATATTACAAACAGACACTCCAATTTTATTTATTTGTATAGACTAGCTGTGGCCGCGACTTCGTCCGCGTGGAAATTAACTAAAAAAATAATAATTTTCCAATAAATGTTCGTTCAGTTCGCAGAGTTTATGAAAACTGTAGCGGCTGGGTATCGTGTCTTACTACTGTTCTACACAAAATAAAACACAGGTCGCCTCGGTTAATCAACTTGTCGTTATTTTTCCTTCTAATTATAAAAACTCAAAGCACAAAGTCAACTTCTCGTTCATAAACAACTCAAAAATCTCTTATTTCTTTTTTAATCATAAAAAAAAAGTAATCATAACCAAACAAATTATATGTAATCGTCCCTCCACTGAGGGACGCGTTTGTCTCTGGCAGGGCGTAAGGGTGCCCGCGTTACAAAACATAAATGTTAATAAAGAATTAAGTTAATAAACACACATTACAAACAGACACTCCAATTTTATTTATTTGTATAGATACATACAATTTGCTATGTTAAATAAAAACAGTTATATTATTTTTAATTTTTAAGTTTGCAACAATATCGCATTGGGTCTAGCCTGTATAGATATTTGTATGTATTGAGAAAATAAATAAATAATATAGTAGAAAACCACTGATATTTTTTAATGAATATTTTCGAAGATATCACAGATTTAAAATGCAAAGACATAGCGGTTGCGGCGGTACCGGCCGGCGACATTCTGTAGTACATTTAGTATCAACATTGCACCCGTGCGAAGCCGGGGCGGGTCGCTAGTAATGCTATATTTGTGTATTCATTCAGCTCGCAACAGAATAGTTTCATATGTAAAGGACATCAAATACAGACTCAAAAACACATGAAATATTATATAGGTAGAAAATTGTGTACCTACCTGTAAGTGCGGCCCGCTACTTATTTCAATTTGCTACTATGTGATCCCCTGCTTAATAGAAAATAGAAGCTTGCTGACTGCTGATTTAAATTATTGAGTGACTTCGTATGTAAGTACTGTGCAGGTACATATTAATTTAAAATTAAATGTTTGCATACAAGTTAAGTGGGTACTTATGATTGTTCGCTGTTTTGGTCGGCACTTTTAACCGTTTTAGTACTTACTGAAATACAATGACCACTGTTTTTTGTTTCTTCAGGGATCAGTTTACATTTCCCACATGGTTTCATATTTATCGCACACAATACCTTCTGTTGCGCACAGTAAACATCATTGTTGCGTGTCGGCCGGTGTCCGGTTACGGCGGGGCGGCGGCGGCGGCGTCGTCGCCCCGCGCGCCGGTCCGCCCGTCCGGCACGGGGGGCCGGGCGCGGGCGCGGGCGCGGCGGCAGCGCGTGCTCAGGTGTGTTGATAACGCGTGATGTCACCGAGCACGGCGGCGCCCGCGCCCGCGCCGGCGCGTCTTCGCGGCATACTCGCCGCCGCCGCCGCGCTGCCGTCAGTCGCCCGCGGCGCGCAACCGTGAGCGCCGTTTTTCGCGACATACTTCTTTTCGCGGCCGTCGCCATCGCCCAGCGACATCGACACGTATTTACTTACCGTGTCCGCGTCTCGCACGCATTATAGTCCTGGTATATTTGGTGACCGAGTGCAGTGCAGTGTCGTGCATGGTGGTAAAAGCGTGGGTGCGAAGGATGAGCGAAGCCGGCGGCGGCGGTGACGGGGACGGCCCGGAGGAGAGCTCCGGGCGACGCTGGCCGGTGGGCATCCTGCGCAGGAGCGGCGCGCGCGCCGCCCGCCGCGTGCTGCACGTCAAGTACCGCAGCGTGCCGCCCTCGCCCACAGCCAGTCCTGCGCCCGCCCTGCCGCTCGACATCGACGACACGGTCTCCTGTTTCTGCAGGTCCGTCCTGCACTATGCCTTTTCTACACGTCTTTGTACTAATTTGCTACGTATTTATACATACAACTATGTATTTAACTCGCAGAGCGGTTTTTTTATTTTACATACCAAAGGTCAGAAGGAGCGAGTCGATTCGCATTATTATTAGGTGTACGGGTATTGGAATACCGTATAAACGAATATATACAAGATGTTCGAAAATATATAAGTAATAATTATGTACTGGTAAATCAGTGACGCGCGGCGGCTGTGGCCATAATTCTTATGTAAGTTATTAATCCACGAGTGACTAGTGTACCGGTTGGGTTAGTAGCGTTTGTTGTTTCCGCGTGTTAGTTGACTCAGATCGCCGCGATTATTCCGACCTACTTAGAAACGCGCTCGATGCGAGCTGGTTATCGCGCTATCGCGTGTTATCACTACACCTGTGTGACGTCACGTGCGCCGCCGCAACAGCACCGCCCGCGGCCCGGTGACCTGGTCTACACAATAATGCATCAATACGTTGACTCATTAAAGAAATATTGTTGTACTTCATGCTGATTCACAGTTTAAAAAACGGACAGGTGCACATCGGGCCATGCACAATAAAGGCTTCCGTACCCATTTCAATAGCGAACATTTTATAGTATCAACAACCAAAGTAGTGAAATACAAGAAACAAAGTTATATTTGCGGTTGATTTTTAACATACTTCCAAAAAAGGAGGAGGTTCTAATACAGACCAGCATAGAACTTCTATGTTTGTCTGTATGTAATTTTTCATGGACCTATGTTCTCCGATTACTCCGTCAATTGAGGACTGTATAGTTTTTTTTTTGAAGGGATGATTGTCTCCAGCTTGTCCCATACAAATTTTATCAAGTTCGGTTCAGTAGTTTGAGAGATATAAACGATTTATGGTCCGAGGAATTCAATATGTACCTGGTATACAAAACTCTGGTATACGACTTAAAAAAATCTGGGTGTACTAAAAAGCTAAAAATAACTAAAGACCTTTTAATGTCTTTACACTACGTTACGACTACTTTTTAGGTAGGTAAGTACTTACCTAATCCTATTAGAATTGCACTACTCCAAATGAAAAAAATTTAAAGGTTCCTAGTTATTTCTAGCTTATGAGTGCACCCAAATTTATTGAAGTAATATTTTTTTTATTAAAATAATTTTTTAATTCTCAGTATAGAGTTCATTCAGAAACGATGGGGAATCATATTACCCTTAACTTGATCGGCTGTACTTAACTTTTGCCCCCTATTTTATACACTTAGGGGTGGAATTTTCCCAAATCCTTCCTTAGTGGATAGAAAATTTGTTTAGTTTCGTTTTTGTCGAGATTTTGTATAAATCAAAATGGCCATGCTGGTGGAAAATGGTTTTAATCTGATGGCAGCTTTGTTTTTTTGAGATCGGGAGTTTGTAGTACAACGTAGCACAAGTCAGCACAAAGCCTATTTTTATCCGAAATCTAAAAGGTCATGCTAACTTCTCGAACATACATAAATTGCCGTATCTTTTTATTGCGTTCCTTAAAAGCCTAATTCTTGTACACCTCCAAGGAAACGTAGCATTTGATATGAATTTCAAATTCATAACTCTATACCTTTCTGAGTAAAAGGGTCTTGACAGAAAAACAGACAGGCAGACAGATAGACGGACAGACAGAAGGACAACAAAGTGATCCTATAAGGGTTCCGATTTTTCCTTTTGAGGTACGGAACCCTAAAAATTTTAATAATTTCAAATTGCTGCATGGAGAAGAAAGTGAAAAATATTCTTAGTTACCTTAGTCTTAAAACTCTGAAAAATGTATCGTACATGATGCGTCGTATTGTCTCGCACGTTGCAATTAACTTCCGCAAGGCACGGGTTGTGGGTAGTCCAAAACGTCATCCCAAACTTAACAATTGAAAGAGCTCTGTATGCTCAGCTTATATCTCTAGGAGTTAGCGCTTTATCTGCAGTTCATGCACCGAGAGCACATGAGTAAAGAAACCGCACGTTCAGAGTAAAAATTTGCTAGGAGCGCGCAAAATTATTCCCCATTTTAGTAGGAGTGTTGGCGCAGGAGATTGTATCCTACAATTAAATAAACATAACATTTATGTTTTACATTTCTGTTATTACAAAATATAAAGCGGGATTTTTCGAAGTGATCGTCACAGATTCTGTATTGTTTTATCATTTAACAAGTTTTAAACGGAGATCTTCGCGGCCGACAACTTGTAACCACTTCTGTCGTCTGATATAATAAAAGACATGGGCCTGCGTATTTTAATTTTGCTCTTGACCGCATCGCTTGTGATCAATTAATTTGAACATTTACCATAGTAATGTATATTTTTTATACCATCAAAAAGTAGAGATTTCAACGAACAAAAGGCCCACCGACCTTATTTTGACTTAACCACTCCCGCTCCAACGTCATAATACGCTCAATCTGTCAAGCCTCGCTGTCACTTTGCTTGCCCGCGGTGGTAAATGTCATGACTCGTAAAATACCCTCTCATTCAAATTCTATTGCCACTATCGTCTTTCTGATGATTGTTTTAGTTTCTTGAACAAATAGGCTTTATGTTACAGAATAACCAATCATTTTATTACATCTCATGAATTATAAATCATCTGTTGAAGTCAGTGTACGGGATAAAATTGCATTTTTGTTGTATTATGTAGGTTTCTGAAATAATCACTGTACTAATTGACACGAAATTTTGGATTTATTATAATAAATATACATACAAGTAATCAAACAACAGCATTTTTTTACATATCTTATCGAAGAGATTTATAATAATCGAACTCAAAGTACACAGTGCGCGCGGCCGCGCATATGCAATTGCGTAGTTCAACGCATGAATGTTTATATCGTAATCAAAGTCTTGACGTGTTGTGTATCAGAGAAAATATTATTAGAATACTCTGCAAACATTTATTATCTAATTTCCATGCATGATTTGTAAAAATATACCACTTTTATTCACGAACTTCCGCGATTTCTGGCACAAGAGAACAAATCAAATCATATTTTTGCCAGCTGTTATTTTCCATTATCACACGTTATTGGAACTTGCAAAATGTAAAACATAAATCAAAACAATATAGCTCTTTTAATGTAATACACTCTTGCTGACGTTTTATAGAAATAAACAATGATATGGCCCTTCTAAGGTGACCCTTTTTTTGTTATGGTTTTGATGTTTTGATGTCGATCACGCACACACTCATACACTCCGTAGTGATGGGGGGCGCGCCGCTACGATACTTGTCGATAAGCTGACTGTACGAAAGAGCGTTTCTGAACCTACTAATGAATAAATTATTTTGTACATTTATAAAAGTATTTGTTTTGCGTACTAGGGCTTGCATTTTCAGTATTCCAATAATAAAAGGGAGGCTTTATTCGAATATTCGACTATTCGATTTATAATATTATACATTTTTGATGGTCATATTTTAGCTAATATTTATTGACAAATATAATAGTTTATCATTGATGGTACAATGTCATTAGTTATTCCTGCATCTACTACTAATATATCGACCATGGAGTAGTTTAAAATATCAATCTAAATGCTAAAGGCGATTGAAGACGCTATGTAGTTAAGAATTAGACGATTTTCTGTGTATTTTTTCGTGATAATATTATATTTTTTGTTAATTTGTATAATATGAACAAAAATATAAGGTTTTCATTCAGGTTACCTATTTTCTCCAACGAACGGCTTAGGTGTAAATGACGATTAAACTTTTTTTTTAATTCTTATATGAAACTTCGGTGTGCGTGAGTTCGTAATTGTTCTCCTCCGAAACGGCTTGACCTACCTTTCTAAATGACGTGCATGAGTAGACCAATTCATAAACTGTAATATGTTTGTTGATATAACATCTTAGATCCTATTGCTCACAGTTTGATTTGAGATGGAATCGAAGTTGAAATCTGCTAAACATTTTCAGTCCGCGACTGTATTTACTAATATATAAGCCATCTTCATATTGAATTATCCTGATTGACTGACTCATCGAACACAAAATTTGGACTATAGGTATATTTTATAACTTAGGTACCTAGGCAATAAGAAACGATTTTTGCACTTAGGGGCAATATGGCAGTTTATTTAAAAATCTAATGTATTTCGAATTTTGAACCGCTAAAAATGTTTGTAAGTGTGTAAAAGTTTATATGCTCACATATTTGCACAGATGTACCTATACATTTTACACATTCAGTATTCGAATAAAGCCTCCCTTATTATTCGAATACTGAAAATGGCCGAATATTCGGGGTATTCGGTCGCGGGCAGAAGCTAGTGCCTAACAAAGTTGTCTGTGACTTGAAACTTTTACTTAAATTCAATAAAATAAACATAATATCATTTATTTCCTGATTTTTTCGTATAGAGTTAAAAAATATACAAGGTATTATTCACTTATTATGTTAAAGTTATTATTATAATAAATAAACAACAATATTCACAAAAATTACATATATATTCATTTTTGCTACTATTTGAATAATTCGAATACCAGCTTAAAAATGTCTAATATTGTCGAATATCTAAAATCATCGATTATTTGCAAGCCCTAGTGTTGACTCGCGGGGGGCAGAGCTGGAAGGACCTGGCGAACCTCGCGCCAAGGAGGTGGAGGCGGATCTGTAAAATAAAAAAGTAAATGTAGGGCGATCTGAAATAATAAACACAATTAACAATTAGTTTACACAATAATTCAAAAGTAATTAATAAAAGCACAAAAATACTAAACTATTAAAATATACTTACATTTTGACCTGGTGGAGCCAACTCGTACTCCTCCGCCTCCTCCAGGTATTCAAAATATACCGCCTCGACGTCGAGGTACTAGGGTTCCTCGACGTCACTGCCCTCCGAGTCGCGAGTCCGCTAGAAGGCTCAGAATGTGCTCCGGCACCACGCGTTCTCCCACATTCCAATTGGCCATTTCCTAAAATACATAAAAGACAGTAATGAAAATATAAATAGTAGTAGGTGTCATTGTTTTTTTTTCCACATATTATTGAATCACTAGCTGAGCCCGCGACTTCGTCCGCGTGGAATTTAACTTAACAAAAAAGCCCGCTCGCGCGTTATGAGCCCGCGCAACAGGACCCATTTTAAAAAAAATAGTTTTTCTAACATAAAATTAGCCTCAGTTACTGCTTATAACGTCAGCTATCTGCCAGTGAAAGTCCCGTCAAAATCGGTCCCGCCGTTTCGGAGATTACCCGGTACAAACACCAGACATTTTTTTTTAAATTGCGTTTTTGCTATAGGTGTCGTATGTACATATACATTTAGTGAAAAGGTCTTATTTTGATATTACAAACACACACTCCAATTTTATTTATTTGTATAGATTACGTTACTATTCAAATAAATCCGAAAATCAAAATAATCGTTTATCGATAATTTTATCGACATGACCACGCACTACTGGGTTAGCTCAATACAATGGCTGACATACGCGGAAATGTCACTATTGACTTTAGGAACTGTCAAATAGATAACAAAAAGTCCATTACTTACTTTTTATAACCTTATAAACTTTAAATTGGAATTGGATATTTGTACACAAAACTGTTGAAATCTACCAAATATTATTGGAAATATGAATAATAACTATTTATTACGCTATTATGTACATCATAAAGCCACTAATTTGTAGCAACACAATAAAAAAACATTCAGTGTGGCAGAATTTCTGCCGAACTCCTGCAACATTAGAATTGTTAGTTCAAAAAACACGTTTTCTGGCATTGTTTTATCAAAACTAATATCTGAGTACTTGAAATAAACACTTATAATGAAAATAAAGCCACTTACCGGTAAAAATAACACAAATTCACACTAAAAGAGAGTCACTAGCTGGAGGCCGTGACAATGTTAAGCGCGCGAAATGACTGAAAAATTAAACTTGATTTCTGGCCGATCACAAGCCACGATATTTATTTTATAGCTAATTACGGTCGTGGAAAATTATGCCACATCAGAACCAATTTGTTTCAAGCCAAAATACATCATAATATCTAACTAGAAAATTGAATATTGAATGCTTGTCCAGCCGACACCAATTGGTGTCGGCGAGGCTCAACGGTACCGGCGTTAAGACACCAATTGGTGTCGCTGAGGCTCATCACGTTAATATCGAATAAGCAGCCTTATTTACAATCGAAAATTCTCACGTCAAAATATCAGATTTTTTATATATGTCAAAATAAGGTGAAAAAAATAAATATTTGAAACAAAAAACAAAAATAACTCTAAATTGAAAATTTAAAAACCCCCGATGCGACGACCTATTCATCAAATGTATAATTTACCTAGTTCTTCCAAATAATGAAGTTAGCGCGATTTGCGTAGCTCCCGTAGCTCAGTATCCATAACTCATCTCGCAAATTCATCTGGTACAACTAGTTTCGATGCCAGATTATGAAAGCGCCATATACATAATTTGTTTTGGCTTCCTCATTTATAATCTGATGTACAATAATCAACAGAAAATCTGTGTAAAAGTATGAGACATTATATTGTTATGACATTAGAATAGACAACGAATCTAAATATTGATGCCACGGAGGTTTAATTCCTAGTAAAATATTATCAATTATGATTCAATTTGATGTAATAACTCTGGTTGAGGCGGACGGGAGCAGCCCAGGGGAAGAATTTTCAATAACGCTAAAATTATTTTAAATTAGATTTGTTTTTTTTTATTTTTTTTCTCAATGGCGGAGCAGCGCCCTCTAGAATTATTATAGCGTAATATTCCATGACCATTAACAAAACAAACAAAATTTTACGCATGCGCGTATCCATCATTTGTAACGTGACTTATGGAACGTCTTTAGTTCATACACAAATCTCATATAAAAATTGATAAAATATACATTTTTTCCAGAATCCGGGAAACTTTTCAAATTTAAAATATTGTAAAAAGCCAGTTCAGACTATTACGATCATTTAAAAATATAATAAATTGAAATCCAATAATCACCAATTTCGAATGGATTCGAGCCGTGGGAATAGGTTTTGGCCGTGAATGTGGCTTTTTTAACCTACAAAAGAGCTGATGATCTTCAAACGGCTGAACCGATTTTCATGAAACATAGCTAAGAACACTCTCGATCAGAATACCTATCTAACAAAAGAAACAAAATTGAAATCGGTTCATCAGCTTGGGCGCTACGTGGCTACATACAGACACACAGATACACAGATACACATGTTAAACTTATAACACCCCTCGTTTTTCGTCGGGGGTTAACAATGCATTTGAGACCAATTCTTTCCTCGTTCATAAAATCGATTCAACGAGGAAATGCAGCCAGCATTCTTGGCACCATTCCACGCGGGCAGGGTTTATTTTAATGTATTTTTATTTTATTTTTTAAAGTGTTTCTGTTCTTTTGAGAATTAGTTTAGTACCTTTATTTAATTAAAATTTATTTAGGACATGAAAAGGGAAGTTTTCACAAAATTTCGTGTAAAATAGTACATTGTTACACGAGTGGTGAAAGTGACCTCGAACTATTAGCGCCCTCGCTACGCTCGGGCGCCAAACCCCGTCTCGGGATTAAATAAGTCTTTCACCCGAGGTAAACACTGTGCTTTTCATTACGAATACAAGGAAAGTAAAAATAAAAACAGGAATTGGCTAAAGAAATAATACAAGGAAGAATGAACAATACTCTACAACTCGAAAAAAAATATTCGGATTGCCGCCTATTTTGTTTTTTTTTCGTTGGCCGGCCAACTTCATTATTTAGCCATTATTTTTCATTTTCATCTTTAAATATTTTGCCCAAATCTATGTTATTTTAAAGAAATTGTTGAAACTAAATTATAATTAAGTCATTTAATAGTACATTGTTACACGAGTGGTGAAAGTGACTTATTTAGTCCCGAGACGGGGTTTGGCGCCCGAGCGTAGCGAGGGCGCTAATAGCTCGAGGGACAAAATAAGTCTTTCACCCGAGGTAAACACTGTGCTTTTCATTACGAATACAAGGAAAGTAAAAATAAAAACAGGAATTGGCTAAAGAAATAATACAAGGAAGTATAAACAATACTCTACAACTCAAAAAAAAAATAAAGATCGGATTGCCGCATATTTTTTTTTTTCATTGGCCGGCCAATTTCATTATTTAGCCATTATTTTTCATTTTCATCTTTAAATATTTTGCCCAAATCTATGTTATTTTAAAGAAATTCTTGAAACTAAATTGTAATTAAGTCATTTAAAAATATATATTCTTTAATTAATACTTAACTTTATGTTATTTCAATTTTACATCGTGCTGTAATTGAGTGACTGTAGAAAAAGTTTGAACATGGTTCCATAGAAATGTGAAAATGGAACTAGTTTTTTTTATAATTTGACAGCTGTCAGTTGAAAGCGATTCTCCCGGGCCGGAAAAGTATAACTTTCAACCCGCTCCTCAGGCAACTTCAGACCTACTTTCAGAGTATGAGTAATGAAAAACATATTTTTGTAAAAGATAAAAATAAAAAACCAAAAATTTTTTACATACATTTTGAGGTTATGTGTAAAAAGTGTAAATACAAAAGTTATAGATTTTTTTATTACCTACAACTTTGCCATAGGACTTGTAGTTTTGCCGGAAATCGAGATAAACCGTTTTTTTACCCTTAAAACCTCACCCCCATCCACTTCCCGACCTCAGATCCCCGTTAATTATTTTCCTCTCATTTTTGTTTTATTCTCTTCCTTTTCCAATGGGTTTCATTCTACTATGTTTTTTTTTCCTTTTTTCCCATTTTCAAAGGCTTCAGGCCTGGTCTAACAGTACAGTAAACCATATTTAATTGGACCTACTCGTGAGCTCATTATACTTGATTCCAATAATAGTAGGTATGGCAAAAGCGGTTCAACGCACGGAAATTGTCCCTGGTTTCCAAAAGGTCTGTGTGATAAACTGCTCTAGATGTTCCTTGCAGGCTATTTAACATAGTAGTCCGTTCGTTTTGTCAGAGACTGCACTCACACAGGATGTGATGTGCAGAGCACTAAGAGAGTGCTAAGAGCTTGCTTACGTTATAAACTGCCATTTATAACCTTTGTTCATCTTTTGTATTAAAACGACCTAGTAAAAAGACCTAGTTCTTCCCTCTGTATTTTTCCACATTATAAAATGCATTAATCTTGTTAGGTATTTTTGAAGCTAAATTTATCCAAGGGTAAATGACTAACAAGGAGTGTGCCTCAGTCACGTACGCTTACAGCAGAGTACGAGTGTGGACACAAGGCTGGTCGCACAACACGTGCACAGCTGAAACAATACCTACAAAATAATGCCATTTTTACAGAAGTACCTATTGTTTAGGGGTTAAACCGATCGTTCATAGACTTTTTCATATAAGTACAAAATAGTTATTTCCTCAGCGCTTTATGCAGAGAGAAACAAGTAGGTTCACAATATCTTTATTCTTTTTACTTTGTGTGGAGGATTTTTTTATAAGTAGGTAACTACACTTATTAAGAATACTTACATAAGTAGTTTTTTTTTTCTGAATTTAGTACAACTGATTTGAGTTTGTGTGCCAGATATATGAGACGGGATGTTGTGACTTGTATGATGAACTCATATTTTAGTATTTGGTGATGCAACTGCCGTGGGTTGGATTCGTATCTCAATAGCCGTTCTTATAGCACGTGCACAACCTAGTGCAAACACAGCTGCGCACGTTGAGGAATAATTTCACACAAGCTCGTTGACTCTGTGATCTCATTAAGGTATGAACTGAAGGAAGATACATTATAATTGCATTAAATAGGTGTTTAGCGGAAAAGGGAAGATCTTCCAGCCAGGCGGGTGTTGTGCCTGGCGGGGCGGCCGCTATGCCCCGATGGTTATTCTCGGGGTCTTGTATATATAGTCACGATGCTTGCGAGACTTAATATCGTGATTCAGTTTTTCTATGACGAATCCGTACATTGTATTGAGGCGCTGCATTTACCGCCATCTGTCCGCTTCTGTCGGCGACGTGAATGCGAGGTCGCCACAGGACTCCCCTCCAAGACCGGAGGTCGATAGTCTTTGTAAGTTGCTGCGTCTGCTCGAGGTGCGTTTGCTTGCAAGGTGGAATGCTCGAATATGCTCGTGGTCTACGGTGAGTCGAGACCAAGGAGTGCGAGTGCCCTTGCAGGGATGCCAGAAAGCTCGTGTGGTCTGCGGTGAGTCGAGACTGATGGAGCGTGTGTCGTAGAACCAAACCTGGCACGGTGAGTCGGCTGTGGTGTAGTCCTAGGTGACATTTGCTGGCGTGCTGTGTGCGTTGCAGAACTGGCAGCGCGGTGAGTCGGCTGTAGTAGTCCTGGGTGGCACTGGATTGTTTGTGTGAGCGTGACTGCAGGTGCTGACCATCGAATGTAGGGCGGTGATGTGATGTCCGTGCTTGAGTCGCTTCTTCAGAAGGTAGATTCGTTGTCGGGGTCACCAGTTTAGCGGAAAAGGGAAGATCTTCCAGCCAGGCGGGTGTTGTGCCTGGCGGGGCGGCCGCTATGCCCCAATGGTTATTCTCGGGGTCTTGTATATATAGTCACGATGCTTGCGAGACTCAATATCGTGATTCAGTTTTTCTATGACGAATCCGTACATTGTATTGAGGCGCTGCATTTACCGCCATCTGTCCGCTTCTGTCGGCGACGTGAATGCGAGGTCGCCACAGGTGCAACAAACACATCCATCCATATCAATGTGTTTTATTTATGCCATGTAAAGAAACCGATTAGGTAGATAGTGTCCTTCAGTTGATTGGACACTTAGGTACTGACATCATCACGATGAGGGTTACGGTTACACAAAATGGCGGCTACGAAAACATCGGTGTTTTGGCTTATTCTGAGTGGCTCAAATATCAAACTCAAACTCGTCCGCATCAATCAATCAGTCTCAATGACTCAAGTTTTCAATTTATAACGATTGCCGACCGACACCATAAACATTTTATTGATTTTGGCATCGTGCATCACGTACGTACGTGCGTACGGACAAATTCTGTGTTTGGTTTACGAGATATGGAGTATTGATAAGTGGCTTATGCAGGCAGACAGCCACATAGCGAATAAGGCAAAATACCCTCCAGGTGATGTGCTAGTAAACGAAACTCAACAGTTACTTACAACTTATCTACAGCGCGTACTGCACTTGTGTACTAGGCTAGGCAGTGGCCAGAACACGTGATGATGATAGTATCAGTACACAGCGCCAGATTGAATGCTAGGCGTGAACCGGTGTGCACTGATTGGGACCACTTGACTCCGCCTCGCCGCTAATTGTGCCACTTGCTCGCTCGACAGTCGCGGTTCGCACTGCGCGGTGCGGTGACCATCGCTACACCCGAACAAGGCTCTGCCACTGCTCTGACCACTGAAGATATTGTTTGTAGTTAGCTACCTAACTAAGTAAGAACTTACTACACATGGTAGGCTCGGTAGTTCCTCAGTAGGCAAACCTAACATTGAGAAATCATCCACCGCACTTATTATCTGTAGTAACTAACTTGCTTGCTACGTGAAGATTTATGTGAACACGCCGCTGTTTATTCTTTATCTCGGAGATGACAAATTTGCTATTATGATCATTATTCATTGTTATGTCGGCGTATACACAGGTGATTCTGAGAAAACAAAAACACTGAATTATATTGGGAATATAGCAAAAGGATTCGAAATGCTTTCGTGGATATTGTCCTTGAGTGGGAATATATAAATTCAACTGATAATTTATTAACAGAGCCTAGATAGGATTATTATTTTGGTTCGTAAACGTTTAATTTGATGTAAGTATGAGTAGGTATGCACATCACACTAAACTAGCTTTCTCATTTTATTTACATACCATTTAGGTACATTTAGGTACATACCATTGAGTGAGATTTGATTATTATTTACTATTAGCTATTTAGTGGGAATGGTGTTGCCTGCTCAAATTATTTTTTTATGCTGTTCCTGAGAATGGACGCCATCTTTCATTCATTGAAAAGAGTAACCATTGAGTTTCTTGCCGGCTCTTCTCAGTGGAAGCAGCATTCCGAACCGGTGGTAGATTCTGACTATTCATAAATGTGTAAGGTCTACATTATTTTGTAACAATTTACCTAGTGTTACACTGTATTTTATAAGTTATTTGCTTGATACTTCAGAACATATTTCCGGTAGCCGTTCACCACGCGATATAAAATATACATAAAATCAAACTTAATGAGTTATATTGCTATACATAAATTGTAAATGATTAATATATATAAATTATTTAGTATAATGCTTAATATGTTCATGATGACTGAATTAAAATCGTTAATTGACTTTTCTTGTCGGAATCGTGTTAATAAATATGGAGGGCAGGCATTTTGGGGCACATTGTGCGGTGAACAGTGAACAAGGAAAGACGGCTGAAGGAAGTGTTTGTGGACTTTATGTAACGTAAATTGTGTGAATAAAAGAGAAATCAGGATTATCCAGTGTCTTGTTTGTTAACCCTTCCGAACTGTTCCTTACAAGTCAGAAGTGGGATCGTAGCGTTAAAACGCGTAAGTACCCGCCCATATTTCAAAGTTTTAACCGATCTTCTTATGAACTTTGGCTTATCGGCATGTTATTACTATAAATATAATTTGTAACTTTATATTTCCATACGATCGCGGGATTATTATAATCTATAATTAATACTGCCATACAAGACGTACTACTCTGAAATTGTTAGTTTGCTTTTCTATTATAATATGTGTAGTTCATGTAATGGTCTGATGATTTGAGGAACTAGTCAAGCTAAAAATAAATACATCAATCTGAAGGTAAGGCATCGAACCTGCCAAATCAATTATAAACAAATAAATAAATAAAATAAAATATATATACAAAATAAAACAAAATTGATTAGCGCCTAATTAGCATCGACACATTTATCCTAGTATATGGTATAATAAAGTATAGTTTGAACTAAATTATATTGTAGGGTAAATTTAATTTTATGACTAACCAAAATCATTCTGAATTTTATGAGGGAAATGGATGAATTGGGCGAAAGCAGCCTCAACGATGGACAGCGAAGGTTGACTACCCCAGTTCAAAACCCACGCCGTCGAGATCGGAGCAACACAAGGCGAAGTCGATCACGCAGCCAGAGCTACAGGAGCAGACAGTCGTGTCAACGCCCACGGAGTCGCAGCCGCAACACCAGTCGGTGGCAAGAGCACGAACGAAAACTGGAGCATGAACGGGAGCGACTCCGCCGCATGGAGCAAGACTTCCGCAAGCAACGGGAAGAAGACAGCCGGAGGCGACGCGGTCGTGTGATCGAGGGCAACAGGAGTGTGCATCGCAGCAGAAGTGGCCGCCGTGAGCATGGCGTGCAGCAACGGGAAAATAATGAGCAACGAGACTTGGAACCCGACGCTGGACCCTCACCGCAAAGGTCACGAAGCCCTGTATTTTCTAGTAAGGATGTTCTAGATATCATTCAGTGTCTTAAAAATGGCGTTTCATCTCAGCCGACTACACAAGGCATACGCGTAGGTAGTAAAGACCATCAAAATATTCTACCGGGTTTTGATCCTTCGAAAAAGAACCAACGTATCGATGTTTGGATTAAAAAGGTCAATGAGTGCGCTGCTGTGTACGGCTGGGATGAGAAGACAATTATACATTTTGCCATGCAGAAGCTGCAGGGGCTGGCCAAAACCTGGTATGAAGGTCTCAACTCCATACTATTTAGTTGGACGGAGTGGCAGGAAAAACTTATTAAAGCTTTTCCTAGCGAACAAAATTACGGCCAGTCCTTGGAGGACATGCTTAGACGTCGTAGCAAGTTTGGCGAACCAATTGAAGTTTATTTTTATGAAAAACTTGTTTTGTTAAACCAATGCGGGATCACCGGTAAACGTGCTGTTGACTGTATAATCCATGGTATTGGTGATAAAACAACGAAATCAAGTGCATTAACTTTGAGGTGCTCTGAACCAGATCAATTGTTACAGTTTCTTTTAAGCAACAAAGAAAGCTATAACTTACCTTATAAAAATAGAAATGGTAATGGTCAGTCCAATGGTGAGGCAGTTAATCGATCGTTAATAAAACCAGCTTCGCATGGAGGCGCATATTGCTTTAATTGTAAGGATAAAGGACACCTTTACCAACAGTGCCCAAGACCGCTGCTAACGTGTGTACGGTGTAACAAAGTAGGACACACGGTGGAGACGTGCTTTATGAAAGAGACACTAAATAGTACCAATAACGCAGAAAAAAACAATGTGCATCTCGAACTCTAACCCAAATGCAAAATTTGTTAAACATGTCTTTGTCAACGGTGTGCTCCTGGAGGCCTTCGTAGACTTGGGCAGTGAAGTAACCTTAATTAAGGAAAACACTATTTTAGATTTAGGAGTTACTCATGACGCAGAACCTTCCCCTATGGTAGGATTTGGAAATACAGTAGTGCAATCTCTAGGCTCAGTGTCATTGCATCTGACAGTACACAATGTGAGCGCAACTGGTTTGTGTAGAGTGGTAAAAGATCACCTTCTAGAGAAGCCCTTGCTAATTGGTCAGTCCTTCTCGGAACAATCACATGTAGTTGTGTATAAGAATGTGAGTAGGTTACAGTTTGCGACAATCGATACGGTTTTGCCAAACCACGATTCAGTTGATGCGGATAATCTTTTGGTCAGAGTTAGGATTGTTGGGAATATTAGATTATACGGTCCTGCGAGTATTAGGGCCGCTACAAACCCAGTGGCATATTATAGTCGACAGACGACCCCAGAGGAGAAGAACTTCCACTCGTATGAGTTGGAGACTTTGGCAGTCGTCTGTGCTCTCAATAAGTTTAGAGTCTTCTTGTTAGGCACCAATTTTAAAATAGTTACAGATTGTAGTGAGCTTAGGTCAACTTTCCAGAAACGTGATTTAGTGCCACGGATAGCAAGATGGTGGCTAGCTCTTCAAGAATTTGATTGCTCTGTGGAGTATAGGATGGGTACAAAGATGTCTCATGTTGACGCCTTATCTAGAAACCCAGTTGCAGATATCCACACCCAAAGCCTAGAATTGTTTCCAGCGGTTATGGCTATTAGTGATTAGGATTGGTTGCTAACGCTCCAATTAGGAGATTCGGAGCTGAATCGAGTTCGGGACATCCTAGGTAGTGATTTAGATGCCAAAGGTCTTGAGTACATTAAAGATAATTATGTCATACGTGATAACAAGTTGTTTAGGTTTATAGACGGGGGTAAGGAAGAGGTTCGTTGGGTAGTCCCGAAGGGTGCGAGGTGGCAGGTGTGTAAGCTAAACCATGATGATATAGGACATGTAGGCTACGAAAAGACTCTTGATAGGATTAAAAATAATTATTGGTTCTCTAAAATGGAACGTTTTGTAAAGAAATACGTGGCAGCTTGCATTGAGTGCGCGTATGCCAAGAAAACTAGTAACGCTCGCGAGGGTCTTTTACACCCTATAACCAAAGTTGAGAAACCATTTCACACGCTGCATATCGACCACCTCGGACCATTTGTAAAGTCTAAACAAGGGTATACTCATATTCTTGTGGCCCTGGATTCTTTCACAGTTTGTTTTCATCAAGCCCGTTAGGAATACCAGAACGCAGAATGTGATCAATAACTTAGAAATAATTTTTGATACATTTCGAACTCCAGATCGGTTGATAAGTGATCGTGGGAGTTTCTTCACTTCGCATTCCTTCAGGAAGTTTTGTCTTTGTAGAGGTATAAAGCATGTGTTGAACGCTGTGGCGAGCCCCAGGTCAAATGGTCAGGTGGAGCGCTATAATCGCACAATATTAGACGCACTGAAGGCACAAAACCTTAAACACGACGAAAGAGAATGGGACAATAAACTGGGTAGGATAGAATGGGGATTAAACAACACTATCCAAAAGACAACCGGTAGGGCCCCCATCAGAAGTAATGTTTGGCCACGCAATAGCAAGCGAAGTGAATCCAATTATGAACGAGGTATTAGAAAATTTAAATCATGAGACTGAGGACCTGTCAATTATACGCACTGAAGTTAAAAATAGGTTAGACCAGGAACAGGCAATACAAAAACAGAATTATGACAAAGGAAGACGACCAGCACGCGTGTATAGTCGAGGTGACTTGGTGAAAATCACCAAAATAGCATTTCAGAACCTCGGAAAGAGCTCAAAGCTACTTCCCTCTTATGAAGGTCCGTACAAAGTAGTTAAGGTTCTAGGCAATGACCGTTATAAGGTGGCTCCAATACCCGGATTCGAGGGTATAAGAGGTAGACGTAAGACCACGGTAGCAAGTGATCGAATGCAGCCGTGGATCCACGTAGCTGCATTGGAAATAAATGAGGAACTCGATGATGATCATGAGATAAGTTCCATAGATAATGATGATTAAATGTCACAATAAGAGAATAATTAGTCGCGAAAAGCTCTAGATACATAGGAACTTTATATTAATGCACTTATACATTTATTTGTTGCAATGTTACGTTTATTTATACTATATATAATTTAACTGGCTCGTTAAACAAGCATGAAACACTTGTTCATTCATTACTATGTTGGAAGTACATTTTTAAGGTAATGAAGTCAATAAAATTGAAGAACCTTGAAGTAAATTGTCATCAGAACTATATATGATGCCTTGGAGTGAATTTTCCGAGATATTTACGAATTCTCGGAGTGAATTTTTCGAGAAGTAACCATTAAGAATACATAAACCCTCAGAAGTGAATTTTTCTGAGGTCCTTGGAGTGAATTATCTAAGGTAAATGAAGTGACTGATCCTTGAAGTGAATTTTTCAAGGATTGGCATGATTGGTTCTCGGAGTGAATTTTTCGAGAAGTAACCATTAAGAATACATAAACCCTCAGAAGTGAATTTTTCTGAGGTCCTTGGAGTGAATTATCTAAGGTAAATGAAGTGACTGATCCTTGAAGTGAATTTTTCAAGGATTGGCATGATTGGTTCTCGGAGTGAATTTTTCGAGAAGTAACCATTAAGAATATATAAACCCTCAGAAGTGAATTTTTCTGAGGTCCTTGGAGTGAATTATCTAAGGTAAATGAAGTGACTGATCCTTGAAGTGAATTTTTCAAGGATTGGCATGATTGATTCTCGGAGTGAATTTTCGAGGTACTTATATGTTTAAGTCCCTGGAGTGAATTTTTCGGGGCAAAAATCATAACCTTCTTTTTTTTATATACTTTCTCGTGGTTACATCGGCATCGGTAATAAAATCTATTACTTATTGAATGGGTAATTTTTTTGTTTTTATCTCTAATGTTATTCTGATATGTTTACTATTATTTCATTTAAGTTTTTGTATGTTTTAATTCATAATATTATAGGCCAAGTGTAAGGTTTCACCAGATACGTGTATGAGGCCATACACGAGTTCAGGATGGACGAGTGTAAGGTCTACATTATTTTGTAACAATTTACCTAGTGTTACACTGTATTTTATAAGTTATTTGCTTGATACTTCAGAACATATTTCCGGTAGCCGTTCACCACGCGATATAAAATATACATAAAATCAAACTTAATGAGTTATATTGCTATACATAAATTGTAAATGATTAATATATATAAATTATTTAGTATAATGCTTAATATGTTCATGATGACTGAATTAAAATCGTTAATTGACTTTTCTTGTCGGAATCGTGTTAATAAATATGGAGGGCAGGCATTTTGGGGCACATTGTGCGGTGAACAGTGAACAAGGAAAGACGGCTGAAGGAAGTGTTTGTGGACTTTATGTAACGTAAATTGTGTGAATAAAAGAGAAATCAGGATTATCCAGTGTCTTGTTTGTTAACCCTTCCGAACTGTTCCTTACAAATGCTTTGTTGGCTTACATGAATAAAAACAATTTTTAATTTTGAAAACAAAGACCAGGGGGTATTCACAATCGACGGAAAGTTTCCGTGTCGGAAACAACAGCTTCCATCCTTCTCCCGATTCATTCGTAAAAGAAGGGTTGAAGTGCCGAGTCCGACATCGGAAACATTCCGTAAATTGTGAATACCAAGGAACAGGTCGCGGCATCCTAACATTTTCGATGTAGGTATAATCGCAAAAACAGCGAGCGTCAAGCAGTGTGCAACTGTGCAGAATGTGTGCAAGAGCAAGCGTGAGTCCGTGGCCCACTTGCCGCGCGGGCGCACGATACATTGTTGTATGTACATACAACAACTTGTATGTACATACAACAACTTTAAATTGATAAAACAACTTGGTATCAAGCAGCTAGCTCACCATTTCTGCTATTAAATTTTAACAGGATTGTATTTAATTAAATACCTATATTTCAACCTCTTTCATTACTTGGATATTATTATGTATTGCGTGCACCGTGTACACCCATTAAACTTAGAATTACAATTAGAATTTGGATATTTAAGTATATTTGAAATGTAACCATTTTTTTATTGTTATAAATTACTTTTATCAACATGAAAAAGTTAATTATATCGAATTATTGACTTTAATTACATATTTGGGTACCCATGCGTAACCTTATCATTTAAATCTGAACATCTATATCCGAAAATATAACAAACAACCAATTTTATATTGTTTTCTTATATTTACACGAATACTATACATTGAAATAAAACTATTTTACGGATTTTATCGCGTTTATTTACTTTTTTAAGTTCCCGACGTTTCGGCGCTTTACAGCAACCATGATCACGGGGGGACTGAGGTGGTAGACGTCCTGATGTCATAGTTAATAACCGGGTACCCTCATATCTAGTTGTTGTTTGCGGTCCGATCCACGCAGAAAGTGCTCACGGTGTCTCGAGGTCTTGCAATGGTACGCTTGGCTTTGGATTTAATTATATTAATTACTGGATCCCAAGTTGGTGGTAGCACCCTGCCATTTTCCCTATTGAAATTAGGATGTTTTTCAATTTCAATGGCCTCACGTATCATCCTTGGTCGGAATCGGTGTTCTTTTGCGAGGATCTGTGGTTTATCAAATCTGATATAATGGCGGGTGCGTTCCTGTACATGTTCACAAATTGCAGACTTCGTGGAGCGCCGGTGTTTCACGGGTTATTAACTATGACATCAGGACGTGTAACACCTCAGTCCCCCCGTGACCATGGTTGCTGTAAAGCAGCCGAAACGTCGGCAACTTAAAAAAGTAAATAAACGCGATAAAATCCGTAAAATAGTTTTATTTCAACCAATTTTATATACGACAAGTGATTATAATAAGACCATTTAAGTCATTAATGTCATTTTCTCTCTCTTCCAGGTGAGTCGCATGCTCGCTCACTCACTGCTGTACGTAAGTGCCCTCAAAAAGCTTAGCTTCTAGGTTCGGGCTTCACACAAATCTTTAACCTGACCCGCGATATTAATTGACGAGTGCTGTTGTTTCCTGCTTAGTAATATTGAATTACATGACTCCGACTTCAGTGAGTGTCCTCTGTACATAAATCTACTTGTAGCATCTGTTGTTCCACTACAATGATATGGTACAGCATTTACGTCACAATTATGTTATTATTAGTGGAGATGCAACGGATATCCGGTGCATCCGGCCTATCCGGCATTTGTTTGGTAGATGGTTACCGGACACGTAATACTGCAAAAATCTGAAGAATTAATTTAGGTATCTAGTGTAGACATACTTACTATACGTAACTATCATATTTTCTGAGTTATCGGTCTTCGAATATTTGCCACAACTTTTGTGTTGTGGCTTAAGAACACATCTAATGGCCTAGAAAATGGCGTTAACTGCCTTTACGAAATCAAAGAAATCTTAGACGCTTCTATATCCATGAACTAAATAGTAGATCTGTTTTTTTTCATAAAAACAAATCAAATGACATCACGCTGTTGTGAAGGTCGCGGTTGCTTCATCGGCATGACCTTCACCGTTGCAAAACACACCTACTAGCTACGTTACTTGATGTTCTGTGATTTAAAAGTTACCACCCACTAACGTTATAAATTACATAATCAGGGAAATCCTAATCACCAAAGAGTAGTGATTACAACACAAATTCCTCACATAGAAATACATAACAGTACTTTCTTACACTTATACATTTTCTATACGGTATTTGCTACTGTTAATCTAGCGCCTTTGCTATGGCAGTTTATGATCAACTACCTATGTCAAAACTATCGGTGTAGATTAAATTTGTCATTATTAAATGTGAATTTGTCTGAGATTTTTAAATACATTTTCACATAATCGTCCTCCCCGTGATGTTAGTCCGTTGTGCATACATACCTGAGTACTTACTCCATTGATACATAACATCGTGTGATGGTTATGTGCATCAGATCTGTTCGCCGATTAGCGCGCATGGGCCGAAGGTCGCGATGGATGTGCCGGTAAAACACTATGACTACCGCACAAACAATAACTATACATATTGTTGTCGCACTCGTCGTGATCTCCCCACCAGACACCGACCTCGCCGGCGAGGTCGACGAACCCCCGCTTCCGCTAGAAGGTGCGTCTACTTACCTAGACGCACGTTGGCACCCGACAAGCCCGCTGAGTTTCTTGCCGGATCTTCTCAGTCGAGGTCGCGTTCCGATCCGGTGGTAGATTTACCCTCGCCACCTCTCCTGGCAGCGGCCCAAGCCGAGGTCGTGTCCCTTGTGGCGCCCTTGAGCTAGCTGCCCCCCTGCCCCTCTGGCTGGGCCCTCTGTCCGGGTGAAGTTGTTATGGCCACTCTGGCCAACAACATATAGTCATATAAAACAAAAAAAAAAAAAACTCGTGATTTCATGGAGACTGGTGACCGTCGGAGACCGCCCCGCAATGACTCCCGCTCACTAACAATGCAGTCAGTCCCATGTAGATATAAACGATTTATAGCTATTCTTTGTCATAAAGTCGAGACGTTACAATGTTGCATACTATCGTTTGAAGTCTAAAACCTACATTTTTAACGATCACTTAAAGCGACCAACCAAACCTTGAAATGAGAAAATTGACGGGCACCGTTATAGCATTCATAGTTTTTGTTTGCAATAGGTTTTTCCCAATAACGCGGCAGTTTGTAGTTGCGGCGGTATCCTGGCTATATTGGCTACTGGATCATAATCTTACGCCCCACCACTATTCAAGTATAGGCCATAGTATTCCACTACACCGGTCATCCCAAAGAGGGCTTTAACGACCCCTAGAGCGCTGGGCGCTAGAGGCCTCCGGGGGTTGGGGGTCGGGGGTGGTAAAGGGCACAGATAAAATTAGAATGTGTTTAATTGTTTTAGGGAGGCGATGGCTGATTTATGTTTTTCTAATAATTTAATTTACGAATACGTACCTATATCCAGTTTGATTGTATTAATTAAAGTTATTAAAGTAATTATTGCGATTGTGATTTTTTATATGTGGTAAAATTATTTTCGTTACGGGGGGGGGCGGGTGCTACAAAATAATTGTTCCTTCAAGTGGCCGGGGGACAAAATAAGTTTGAGAACCTCTACACTACCCTCACACCAAGACTATGACAACAAGAACATCAGGAACTTCTTTATTCAATTTAGTGATGTAAAGAATGTTGGAATTCTCACACCCGCGAATGCGAATGCGAATAATTTAAAACAAAAATACGAAAGTTCACAGACCCACGCACCACTGATTGTGCACTCAGTCTAATCAAATCTTAATTATTTTAAATAAAACTCCATATAAGAACTTTTTATCAGTCCAAAAAGAAAATAAGGTTGTATGTCACTTTTGCTTTAGATGACTATGAATACCGGTTTAATAAATGATGTAACAGAATTTCATACAATGTTGATAATACGGTAGGTTTATTAATTTCGCAGAAATTAGTAGGTTACGAGAGAAATATAATAAATCGAATATTTATATAATGTTTTATTTACAATGAAATTTAATGTGAAATAAATTTATTTAAATAATTAATATATTTATTTATAAAGTTTTTATAAACATTGTTCATTTATTTAAAAAATATGTTTAATATTTTTAGGAAAACTCTTTGATAAGATTAAAAATACTATAAAGTTAAAAGCACTTGTACGTAATAAGCTCCTTTTTGAACTTAAAGCGATGCAATAAGGGCCAAGCAAGTGTGTTGAAAAAATATATAACTCTTACGATTTGTATTAACAATCCATATCCATTTAAATATTATTTCCTTTTGTTTTTAAAAAAACATTCGCCTGACATTCGCATATGCGCATTGCGAATGCGAATGCGAATGCGAATATTCGTTAAATTAACTCTATATTTACAACAATGAAGTTTGTCTACCCACATTCCAATTCTTGAAGAGTGTGGTCCGGGTAAATGCGCATTGTCAATGGTAGTCAATGTTTCTTGACAACTAGTGTTGCCTAATAATCGATAGTTGATGTATCGATAGTTGACCTCGAAAAATAGTCACAATATCGATAGCCCTATCGATACTATTGAAATTTTACAATACTATCGATACTATCGATAGTATCTATCCAAGAAATTGAGCGATACTATTGATAAAGTGCAATACTATCGATAGTATCGATACTATTGGGTATTGATACTATCGATAGTATCGATACTATCGATATTTTACCAAAATTCAATAGTATCGTGTTGGATTCAAATCTTAGGAATTACTCTGCACTCTTGGTCAAACTAATCGCAGTCACATAAATTGTGAGTAGGTACTTATTATTAAAACTACAGTATACAATAACGGGAAGTTACTAGATAATACAACTATTTTCAATATACTAATGAACTAAAATTCCGGTGCAATACTATTGAACTTTGGGTACATATCGATGTAGTAAAACTATTTATTTATTTATAGTATCGACAGTGATTGCAGTAAAATACGCTATAATAGTGATAGTATCGATAGTATCGATATTCTCTATACCCAATAGTATCGATATTATTGTAAAATTTGTATCGATAGGGCTATCGATATTCTGACTATTTTTCGAGGTCACGATAGTTTTGCCAACCTATCGATAGGCAATCGATAGTAAGGCAACACTATTCACAACATTGTCATCGGCGAACTCCACTTAAAATAACCGCTCCTACGGATAAGCTAAAAACTTTGGGATTATTATGTTGGAAAAAGAGACATGATGTTTTAAAAACATTAAAATGAAATATTACTTGCTTATTGGACAGCGATTGAATCACAATTAGGTAACACGAAAACCGGAGTTGGAATTATTATTGTAAGTATTATTGATTCAATAATCGTTACTTACGTAAACCGACTTTCACTAAAATTGTTTGCAGTTGATGGATTCCAATAATTGGCGCCATGGTCTGAAGTCTCCAACTTATTACTTACGCAAAGAAATAATGACAAAATGTATGTTATTCCTTATCGCTTTTTGTTCGTGTACCTAATGAGTGAACGATTTGTTATCGAAATGCCGATATATATTAATGTAAAGAAGACACGATTAAATATCAAACGCTTCTGAGTAGATAACCATTGAAATATTATGTTCATTTGGAACAATCTAAATGCATGAAACCTCTGTAAAGCTGGATGTTTGCTTTGATGTAAGTTACAATCCTAGTAGGTAGGTGCAGTGTATAAAACCCAGTATATTACAAAATATTCGGCCATGAAATAATCGCACCGTGTCAGAAGAATCATTTAATAAAATTTAAGAAATACATTTTTGCGACATATCAATTACCAGGAATAATACCTAATATTGAAGTAAAGGGAGACTCTTAAACTATTGACTAGTCGACAATAATATATAGCATAAAGAATTAGTATTTATTATAGAACAAGAGGTTATGCAATACCCAGCAGTGAGGAGTTCACGCTTCGCAGGGGCGGCTGTGACCTCTCCCCATATATACCCGACGCAGACCTTGACCCGCAGGCTGCGAGGCGGGCGGCGGCGGCGGCGGCGGCGGCGGCGGCGGCGGCGGCGGCGGCGGCGGCGGCGGCGGGCCACGCTGGAGAGGGCGGCTCGGTTCCGTTGCAGCGGCTGTTTTATTTTGAGCTGAACAATGTTATTGGGGTCTTTGTCGGTATTCATGTCTGGTTTGGCGTGAATGGGCTCTGGATGGTATAAAAGTCTTGAATTCGCTATAAAAATTATTCATAACGTTCCCTGTGTTCCTGTCACCACATTGTTTTCCATATTTGGAATCTTTTCAACGAACTTTTCAACTTCAAGTGAACTTTTTTTTACTAGGCTATTTGTGTTTCCCACTCCTGAGCAAAGGCCTCTCCCTGAATTCTCCACAAAATACGGTTGGTGCAGTCACGGACCACGTATATCCCGCAAAGGTGACCAAATCGTCCCGCCATCTTTTCTTAGGTCTTCCCCGGCTGCGGCCGCCGTCGTATGGTATCCAATTTGTGATGGCATTTGTGTGGCCACACGTGCCACGTGACCAGCTCACTCCTACTTCAGCTATGCAGTCTTCGCCCCCACGTCAGTGATGCGAGTAATGGAGCGCAGGGTGGTATTCTGGACGCGATCTCTCTGCTTGATACCTAAAATACTGCGCTTCATTGCTTTTAGGCTAATCTTGAGTTTGGACTTCTTTGTTCTGTTAGTAACCACGTTTGAGCACCGTAGGTTAAGGCGGGCATGAAACTTTTGTCGCCAATTATAGGTTTTAAAGATACTAGAAGATCGCTCTTCATCAGATCTTTTATGGACCAGTAGCTCTCCAAGCATTTTGGATCCGTCTTTAGACTTCTTTTTCTTGCCGACTGTTTAACGAAACTAGCCCAAATACGTATACTCGTCGCGATCCTGTATAACTTGACCATCTACCACGACTCTATGTTTTATGACTCTATGTCCTGTTGATCATCAAATGCGTTTTTGACTTGTTTATAGATAGTCCAATCTCAAGACATTCCGTGCTCAGCATCCGTCTTGAAGCATCGAAAAGGTCTTAAACCAGATGAAATATAATAACAGCCCAGCTGAAGATAGCATAACAACTCTAATGCTGAGAATCGGAAAATTAAACCATTTGCCTGATCTATCAAATTTCTTAAACTCCATTCTGGTCAACGGCCGAATACCACAGGAAATGTGCCATGCTAATAAATAAGGTGACAAATCCGACATAGCCAATTATAGGCCCATAAGCTTAGTTTCACATTTATATGAAATATTTACAAAACTTATACAGAATAGAATCACTCCCACCCTCGATATCCAGCAACCTCCCGAGCAAGCTGGCTTCATATCTCACTTCTCCACTACGAACCCTCTCCTCACAGTATATTAAACACAGTATAAGAAAAATGCAACGAGTATAACAAACCACTGTATCTAGTTTGTGTGCACTATGCCAAACCTTTTGACGATAATACTTCAGTATTCACTGCTTTGATAAACCAAAATATTGATCACTTTTACATTACCCTCATCCACACGATATAGCTCCAGCTCTCGAATCTCGCGGCCGACGGTGTGAGAACAGTGGAACCGTTACTTGAACAGTGGTCATAATCTTACCTATAACACCCAACATCCTGCCGTGTATATGAACTTGACTATAATATTTCCGATGACTACACTTTACAGCCATGCCTGATATTTGAGCATGCAAATGCATTTATATTCTGTTATCGCTAATTAAGCTAATGATTGCGTTGAGTGCCCTCTAAAGAGTGTTCGCGATTTTTATTATTATGACTTACTTGCCAGAAATCCTGAAAACATAATTTTCCTAAATGTATTTTATTCGTTTGTTATTTTGTGCAGAGATTCATGAGAGCAAAGAGCATCCTATCTGCATGCAACAACTACTTAGGCAGATTTCATTTCTGAGTTTTTTTTAAGTCGATGCTATTTAGTCATCCTTATAAGATAATGTGAAACGACGTAAGTAATTGTTTCTTTATTTTGAACCATTACCTTAATGACGTCGCTTTAGTGTAGATTATGATATCTGACGCAACTCAACTCAAAACTCATAATTGTTTTTATTCTTGTAAGCCAACAAAGCAGTTATGCATAGTCAGAATCTACCACGGGTTCGCAATGCTGCTTCCACTAAGAAGATCCGGCAAGAAACTCAATGGTTACCCTTTTCAATAAATAAAACAGGGTGTACATTTTCAGGAACAGCAACATAATGTGAGCAGACAACACCATTGTCACTAAATAAGTAAATAGTGATCAAATCTTGCTCAGATTTAGCTATTTCAATAAAATGAGAATGCTAGTTTAGTGAGATGTGCATACCGACCCCCACTTTACATCAGTTTAAATGTTTACAAACCAAAATAATAATAAAACAGAGGTGGATAAGAAGATAATTATTTGGTGTGATGCCTTCCATGCTAAATAAATGAATAGAGTTTAATAACAATGTTGTTAAGAGGAAAGTGAGTGGATCAATCCCCGCAAGCAGCGCCCGCGCACGGGCATGACTTGAAAAGCGGCATCACTCTCCTCAAGCATAATAGAGGGAAGAGGGTGACCAGTCCACAAAGCCACCGCAAACAAGGACATTAAAGTGAGCTTAGTTTACGCCACTAGCGTCGCTCTCACTTGTTAAGTGTCTCACGGTATTTAAGTAATACGCGATAATTGATTCATCAGTATTGTGTTGTGCTGCAAATGCCGGTGTTCAATGTGTTCAGCGTTTAATACCTAATGCAGAGAACATTGTTTTCTGATCTCATGGTTTCAAAATACGAGTACAATAATTGCTGCAGGGTTTGGTATGGCCTATGTCCTAAGAACTACAAAACAATTAAGAAAAATGGACCCACATGCTTTTAAGTAACTGCTGCCTACTTGGTTTTAAATCAGCTTGTTGATTGTGGGATAAATATTTGATTCATTGCAAATATTTAAACCAAGTAGTTTAAAATGTTTCAGAATCGTCATAAAACCTACCAATATTGGAAAGAGAGTTAACAAAAACATCCAGACTTATAAATAAAACTAATGGATAGATAAATCGAAACAACAATCTGCAGGAAATTATTAATTCCCTGCAGTTTGTTTAATGTTTCCTATTAATAACTATTGAGCGAGGACTTTCTTCTAACCTAACCCAGCCAAGTCGAATTCCCGAGCTCTCTTCGCTCTCGCCCTGCACGGAGCGGAAGCAGTTAAGAGTACTGCCGCGGAGAGTTCAACCACTGGAAAAAGCTACATTGATTTTATTAGCTGCTTAGGTTTGAATTATTGGAAATATGTACCAATTTCGGTACTGTAAGGTCCATGTCGGCGCACTGGCCACTAGCGATAGGAGTTCCTGGCTGACGAGATAATAATAAATTTAAGAAAACATGATTGTTTTGAAATTGAAAGCTCTGCGGTGCGCTGGCAGTGACAACCGGGGAACCGATGTAATGAGACATGTTTTTAAATATTATTATGATAAATTAAAGTATTATCAAGGAATAAGATTTTATTATTGAAACCCGGTGTCACAGTACACACGCAATCATCGAGGTATACTCGGGTGCATTACTTACATTACGAATACTTATGACTCTAAAACGCTTTGATAACTAAAAATATAATAATTATTAACTTTGAATGGTAGTTAGTTTTAATTTAAAATAATTTAATTTAGCGCGCTTTACTTCTCGGGTGCACGCCAATAATCTTTTGCAATCTGTTTTTCCAGTATTTCTGCTTAAGTAACTCGATGTTTGTGTACTCACGACACACGTTTAGCCATATGGTTTATATATGCCAGCAAAATTTGACATAAATCTCTAGAAGTTTTGTACCAGCAGTGCTACCGACATCGTGCGGTCTCCAATACCGGTGCTAAAAGGGCTATGGAAGCACTCCAAGGCATTTTATTTACGTGTTGTTCGTGTTTTGTTTTGACGCAGGTATGGTTTGTTGCAGGTGAGTGCGGCCCCGCGGGCGCCACGTGCATGTCTCTATCATGCTGGACTGCCTCTGGTAAGTCCTTCCACGCCGCCTTTACAGATATGCCATTAACACAGATATGTGTGGCCGACACATCCGTGGTTGAACTTTAACATTTTATTGTTATTGTAGTGGTATTTTCGAAGCCAATAGACGCAAGCTAATCATGTCTGTAGTACTCGTTAACGATATTGTTGAAATGAGCATTTGTTTTATATCTGATGTTCATGATAGTAGCATGTATTAGTCAAGTTTTTTTCTATTTCGATCTTTCTTTAGTATTACATTTTGATTGCATCATTGTTTTCTCGATCCCACAAAATTGTGTCCCGCAGCACTGGATGGTTTTTTGTAATGTTATCAATTAAATCCGCTCCATTCATTTGCATTTTTCGTATAAAAGGGGTTCTTATAAATACCACTATCAATGGCATGTTGACGGCTAGGCGCCGATTGTCTAAACTCTCCTTACACTGCACTGATGAAATACTTGTGATGATTTTGTAGCTGTCTCTATTTTTTTACTGCTCTAAAAAGATACAACACAAGAGACAGTAGCAGAAAAATATATAATACCTCCCGTATTTGCGGGACCTCGAACTGTAGTTGGTGATGTCACTTGACTCGAAAACTTATCTGCTGCATCATTGCTTTTGATATTATTGCAGGTAACTGGGCTGCGTGTGGTATGGTATAGTTGCATTTTGGTTGTATGTATACCACAGCAGTAAGCGGCGCAATTGATTTTGAATTTATACTTTTAGGTATTATGGAAAGAGATGACTGGAATGGAGTAGGCGTACCTACTCCATTCCACTCATTCGTAACAGATGATTCGAAGTAAATTTAATCTGTATGCTTAGTGTGAGTTTTTTTAACTACTCGGTCGCGTTAAAGTTAACTCTAATTTATATGGAGTTTGATCAGCGCCACCTAGCAAAAAGTTTGTAAACCATATTTTGTGAGTGCGAGATTGTTTGATAACTCAACGATCGTGACCATCGACTAACTTTATCGAAGTGAGCATTTAAACGAGCTCTAATGACGTTTTTGCGAGTGCGAGTTACAACATTAGCCTATTTTGACAGTTTGTTCGTGAACTTCTTCACTTCCGAGCGCGTTAACTTTGTCACGGAACTTTTGGTAGTGAAAACGATACTAATACGAACATCTTTTTATGGAATTCAATTTTTGTGTAGTTTAATTGAAGAAAAAAATGGCAGCACGCATTTTTTTTCGCTTGGAGGATGTTTTTGACGGTAACAGCACAAGACGAGCAGTGCCATCACGGTTGAGCAGTGATGTAAGCTCACAATCCTGGATGGTCACAATCCTACCTCTTGCATTGGTTATAGGCTTACTAAGATCTTGTCGATGTCTAGAAAAATAACCACAAAATATATCACAGGTTCAATTCAAAAACTCACGTTAAATATTGTAAGCATCTTGATTACTTACTCTTCCATAAAACATACTAACAAGTCAAATTGATGCTGTTTTCATTTTCCCTTTTATTTTAAATCTTGAGTTCTTAAACAATCATTCACAGATATAGACGAAGGGAATATAATAGAGATATAGGTACAGACACAGTTTGTTTACACAACAAAATCCGACACGTGACGCCAAGCGTAACACGACTATTTTTGATAGTACAACACCTCCATACAAATGGCGTTAAAAATCATTGTATTTAATTTGGTCGGTTTATCGCAAAGAAACTACGCGCTACCAACATAATGAATAAAAAAACGCTATACTTGGTGAGCAAACGTTATTTGGATCGACTAACTAGTTTGTTACTCGCACTCAGGCCTACTCACTTTACAACGTGACCAACGGATACTCGATTAACGCTGTGGTTAAGTCATTCGATTTGCTCGATGAAACTCGCACTAAGCATACAGATATCAGACTTTATGCAATGATCTTGGATTTCGGCATTCGGCATCCTTCACTCGAGTTTGAATGCTCGTAAAGTTAATTAGAAAACCAAGTTTGCCATTAAACACAATGCGTTATGGTATAGCGAGTGATGTAATCTCATCTAAGTAGCGGCGGCGACGGCGGCGGCGCGCCGTGCTTGATCTGGCCGGCACAAATGTCATGGGCGCATCGCGCCGCGCCGCGGCAGAGCTTGCGCGCTGCCCGCCCGCCCGCCTACACGACATATACTACAGAGTACAACAGGAAACAACTTAAGCATAATGTATTACTTACTGTTCATATTAATTTAAAGCGGCTACTCGCACGCCTGCCGCAAGTCCTATCTAGGAAGCAGGGTGGCAGGGGCGATCTAGGAGGTCTAAATAGTGCATGCCTGCCGTTCAGTATGAGATCGAACGTGACACTGCGGCATTAAACACGCGAGTTGACGTGACGCGTTGAATTCGTGAAAAAAGCGCCAACATTAACAACACAATTAAAAAAAAAAAATGTAATTATTATTAAGTACGAACCTCCCACGAAGTACCGATAAAATAAAGTAAGCCTCAGTTATTCTCAGTATATTATAACAAACACCAGTTAACTACTAGTAAAAGTCCGGTCCAGCCGTTTTGGAGATAAGCCGGAAATACAGAAATACAGACAGACTCACACAGTTTAAAATGTTTTTTTTTATAAGCACCGTATACCTATTCTGTCATATGAATTTAGTAAAATGCTGTTATTTAGACATTACAAACATACCCTTCAACTTTATTTATTTGTATAGATTAATTAATTAAGTGCCTATATCTCAGTGTATACTAGGTGAAACAGAAAGGGTATACTATTTTTGAAGCGAAGCTTCTTTACGGACGTTCGGGGCGCTCGCTGCCCGGGCACTGAAACGGTGAAAAGCGTTACGCGTTACGCGTTACACGATGACGTCAGAGCTGCGGCGCCCTAAGCTTTATACTAAATATCGCTTGAAGGTTAGATAGAACATTGGTAATAATTTAAATAAATCTCAAAATTAAGAATACTTCACAATTTCGCGTGTCATCAAGCGTTCACCCATCTTGGTACTGACCGCGCCCGACGTTGCTTAACTTCGGTGATCGGACGAGAACCGATGCATCCAATGTGCTATGGACTTTGTTGATAAAGGTTCCGAATAAAGTAACCAATATCTACAATAACATACGATATTATAGTTGCCTTATAATGGATAATTTCATCATAATCTCTAATGTTTAGGTGACTCAGTTGGTAATAGGTCTGGCCTAAATAGTAACAGACGTGGGTTCAAACCTACAAGCAATTTAATTTTTGTTTCATATGAGATTTAAATATTTTTTTCCCTTACGAATTTTGCTATTTATATTTTATTTATATTTGCAATTTATATTATTTTAAATTGAATATTTGTTTTATATAAGATTTCAATATTTTTCCTTAGAAATTTTGCACTAAATGGTAACAGACGTGGGTTCAAACCTTCAAAAGGTACAACGATATACAACTGCAGATAGGTACATCAACCAATCACTTTAGATGTCTGATATGCCTAAATAGGTACTTACTTACTAACAACAAAAGATGTCGCATTTCGTTCAATAGGTACGATAGCCTAAATGAAAATCTGGAATAAGCTAGCGAGACATAATTCAAGGTACCTACCGAGGTAGGTGGGTACCTATGCCTAATTTCATTTATTTTATGTTAAACTTTGCCTACCCTGTTTCAAAACTTTATGCACGCCACTAATAATATACCTAATATCTTCTGTAAAGCTTCGCTTCTTTCGGGCGTCCCTAGACGGCACTGATTTTTTTTTCAACTTTACTTTGTAAATCTAAAACTATCGGCTTTGTGGGACAGTTGAAGTACTAAAGGTTTTGTAGACTTATGAAATCTGTTAAGAGCTGTATCCCTATAACAGCTTTTGTTTTTCAAGTTTCCTCCAAAGCTGATAGTTGTAGAATTACAACGTTAAGTTTTGAAAAAAAAAGTACTTATACCTTTTCTGTTTCAACCTGTATAATGTCGGCTGGGCTTCTAATTAATTAAACTCAGAAAATACTCTCAGACGATACATTTACAAACAATAAACCATCGGAAACGAACCTCTAAGCAGGATCTTAAGAATTTATTATTAACTAGCTGAGCCCGCGACTTCGTCCGCGTGGAATTTTGATCCTTTCTTAGGGGATGTCTACGTCATAGTAGCTTTATGCATGCGAAGTCTCAGCCCGCTCGGTTTAAAATTGACACAGTTTCATACAAACGTTCATCCCCTATTTTATCCCCTTGGGGGTAGAATTAATCAAAATCCTTTCTTAGCGGATGCCTACGTCATAACATCTACCTGCATGCCAAATTTCAGCCCGATCCGTCCAGTGGTTTGGGCTGTGCGTTGATAGATCACTATATCAGTCACCATTGAGTTATATATATATAGATACGTGAAGCAAAAACTTTCAAACACTTAAGAAAATTGCGCGGACGTTGGAGTATGAAATTTGGCACACTTATAGTTTGCTAGTTGTTGCCCACGACTTCGTCCGCGTAGTATTTAACTTAACAAAAATTTCCGGGATTATCGGGATAAAAAGTATCCCATGTGTTAACCCCGGTTATAAACTATCTGTGTTACAAATTTCATCCAAATCCGTTCTGTTGTTTTTGCGTGAAGGAGTAACAAACATACATCCACACTCACAAACTTAGTAGGATATAGAGAAGGAGTGTAGAATGCTAATATTTAAAAAAAAATTATGCATAAGAAGTAAATTAAATCAATAAATAAAACATTACACACACCACCACACGTTTGACACACATACATGACACATACACATTTGTAACTTCCACTTGATAACTGACTGACTGTCTGACTGACAAACGGTGACAGTTTTTTTTGTCTTTATTTCGGAGAGCGGGACTTCCATAGTGCATTCTGCGTGCCAGTATCAAATAGTATTTGACAATAGAACCTTAATGACGTTTAAAATTAAAATTTAAATGAATTATGGTTGAATTTCGACGAAGGGCGACCACTAGTTTAGAATTAAAGTGTTTAACGTTTCACAGAACTGACTGTCTTGTTGTCCCGAAATGGAGGCCAAGTACTTAAGTACCTACCGGATAGCGAAGTGTTAGTTGTCCTCCTTTCTTTTTTGTCGGTGTGCTCCTATGCATTACTTTAAACTTGTTGACGAAAAATTACTTTATATATTCACCTAATTGTAACAAAAGTTTAATTACATACATAACAATACAAGAGAATATGTAATTTACGATAACGTACCTGGCTGCGCAATCTTGTTACGAGCACAATAACAATTGTGTATTTGTTGATTGTTTTGTGAAAGTAAATACTGTGAGCGGGTTGAACATTGTCACTATTGCCAGCGACACATATGAACTCTTGCTTTAGTAATAAACTTCAATCAAGTTCTAAACGAAGTTATCTTCATTCATTTCCAGTGGTTAAAGTGTTGTATAGAGCGGCAGAGAAATTAACAATAACACCAGACACAACGTCCCAAAATCATGACCACCTATCGTTGCATTGAATTGCCTTCTGAGAATTCGATAGTAGGAAGGAGCGCGGCGAATGATAAGTGCACCGGCATCTATAACTCAGCTCGTGCAAGGGATCAGCCGGGGCAGGTAGACGGGCCGGGGCCGGGGCACGGGCGGGACATCCGTCTCTTTGTTGTTCTCATTCAACAGGTTCTAACGAGTCAGCTGTTCCTCATTCTGTTCAATAATACGGTCTATATTCTTACATATCTTATGCATTCCATTGAGCTATGAAGATGTATTTATGCAATGAGCAAACCCAATTTGACTTAAAGTTCCTTGTCAAAATTCTGCGCAGTAACATTGATTGTCCCCAATTGCTAAAACTATTTAATTTTAATACCCCAAACAAATACCCCCGACACCGTATTAGGCTGTTGAGTCCTCCTTTCCGTAAAACTGTTCTTGGTTCCAATTCTCCCGTTTCAAGGCTCTGTAAACTTTTAAACAAAATGGATAAATTCGATGTATTTCACACATCTTTCCACAAGCTCAAGTACCAGGTCCAACTAAACTAAACTAATTTAATGAAATAATTTTTATATTGGTGTTTTACATATTGTTTTCTTATATTTACGCGAATACTACACATTGAAATAAAACTATTTTTACGGATTATATCGCGTTTATTTACATAAAAAGTAAATAAACGCGATATAATCCGTAAAAATAGTTTTATTTCAATTGGTGTTTTATTTATTTTCCTGGTTATTTTTAATTCTTTAGTTTAATAATATATTTTTTAAGTGAAATTATTACTATTATTAAGTTTTTTTAAAATTTTAGTTTAAGTTTTAGTATTATTACGTTTTTTTTACACACCCTTCTGGCTAAATATTTTCTTGCATGATGTGTTTACCTTAAAAAATTGTACATTTAGAATAAGAAAAACTGTGATAAGAAATTTGTTATTATTGGTGTAACAGTTATTGGTAAACCTAAATAAATAAATAAATTTATATCGGCGAGCGTGTTATGCTGATGATGAAATAGTAACGTTGTTTCGTGTACAATTTAAAGCGGCATCTGTATCCACCAGACTACTAGCCCACAAGCCATGGTCTACCTCACCGGTTCCTGATTCAAATTGAACCTCCCCTATTAGCTTTCCAACCATGACGGTGAATTATATTTGTGAACTGAGGTACATACACTTGAACTACGGGCATTACTAGCTAGGTATACCAAGTTATCATTTAAAAAAATGTTATATTCTAGATATAATAAAGGAAAATAAGCCTGTTGGTAACTTTGCGTCTTTGTATAAGCTTTTAAGCAAGAAGTGTGCTCCACAATTTTTTTTGTCCCACAAATATTTAACTGATAGTAGGTATAAACTTGTAGCAGTATAACCGATTCTTGGTTCACCAGGTTCACCAGGTCTTGGGTTCAAATCCCGGCTCGCACCTCTGGATTTTTCGAAATCTATGTGCGAATCATAATTTCTATATGATTATCACTTGCTTACGGTGAAGGAAAACATCGTGAGGAAACCTGCATGTCTTAGAAGATCTAACCAATTTTCGAAAGACATGTGAAATCCGCCAACCCGCACTGGGCCAGCGTGGTGGATTATGGCCTGAATCCCCCTCGTGTTGAGGGGAGGCCCGTGCCCAGCAGTGGGACATCAAAAGGGCTAAATTATTATTATTAATAGGTATAAACTTGTACGCGTCGAGTACAAGTTTTAAATCATCCCACACGGTGTTCCTCCCTTTTAATTTCGGTAATATAAGTATATTTTGCATAGAGTTCATCATAATTTCAATAGATTTCCATGAATGTTTAAAATTTTGAATGAACATTGTGTATGTGCGTGAACGTAGTTAGTTGGTGCCGTGACGTCACCGAACCGTCGCGTCGCGTCCCCATCCACTCCCCTCTCGCGGGCGCTTCCCTCCTCGCCAGTCAGCTGATCGCGGCCTACATAATATATTGCTATGACCGTCTTTGTCTTAAAGTAAAGCTGCGCTTTCTTTTGCAAATAATGAATAATTACCTCGAATAACTTTTTAGGGTCATATTTAGTAAATTGCTGGTTGAGAATCAGCTTTATTTAATAAACCGTTATACTTACATTTACACTTATCTCGAAGGTTTCTAATCATTTGGTCCAGTTAAGTGCAGGAGCAATTTATCAGTTGCTGCCTAAACGTAGAAGGTCCCACTGCATGAAAGCTTAGTATGTTGGCGTTGTCCCAGATATTTCTTTCGTCGAATCCAAAGAAATGGTTGTATTAACATGGAAAAAAAATTAAGAATCAATAGGACGCTCTTTCAAAGTCATGTCAGACGTATAGTGGGGTACCAGCACTAGGGAGGTGGGGTGCGAGAGACGCGCGGTGGCTCTCGGGGCATAGTCCCGCGCAGGCGGCGTGCCGAGTCACACGTGTTGCGATGCTCGGAGCGCGGTCGCTCTCAGCTGTTGTTTGTCGCGCACTCGCGCCCGGCTAGTGTTTGTGTTTGGACCGGCTCGTGGTTGGCCAGCTCTCGTGCGCCCGACCGAAGGCCGGGCATGTGACGCGATGCTGCGATCCGCAGCCACGGGTGGCATGGTGGGCCTGCCGCCGCCACCTCACGCGAGGCTCTCGCTTTTCGACTCGTGTCACCGCAAGATCAGACTCATTGGCGGTGGACCCGTTGCCTTTTTAGGAGGACTTGTCGCGTAAGTTACTTGGATATTTCTTTAAAATCATGTGTTACTTATAGCTCAGTTCTATTGATACCCAATTGAATAAGGTGTTTTTGCTAAGCGAAGTCAACTTTCCACGACGCAAAACTTGTATCTATAATAGGTATGTAATTCATTCGCCCCGTGACGTCACGACACTTAAGACTCACGCCTGTGCCCCATAATCACTCTCGTGCATGTTTTACTACCTACGTGTCCTATGTTCGCATAAACCTTAATAGAAAACGGCTAATGATTGCGCTACCTAATCAAATACCTATAAGTATTTAATTTTGAATGTAAATAGGTTAATTCCTCTTCTTTTAATGAGAGAAAACCTTTTTAGAAACGAAGTTAGTAAAGTGTCGAAGTGGGTGGCGTCTATGGCTCAAATAAGTACCTATGTGAACTTGCATGTCATGTTTGATACTCATTAAGTATAGTATTTAATTACTCTTGATAGGTACTTATTTGACTAAAACGTTCTGACACTATGATTATATTGACAGTGTTGGCGTCTGTTCTTATTAAACCTAATGAATTTAAAATACCTATAGGTACAGGCTAGGTATTGGATTGGAAGGTAGGCACATGAAATTAATGTTTTATGCTTCTTAGTAGCAGATCACACTACAATGTCTTCAATTAACTATAGGACGCTCTAGTTTCGGCCGTGATGGTCTCTGTAAGGCATAGGTACCTACACTGTCAATGTAGTGAATATTACCTACTTAAGAAGAATAATGTTAAAAACGACTGGTTGCTTGAGTAGCCTGTGGGCACTCCGACGACGTTGTTTGTTAATAATTCGTCAGTACCATGTTAATCATGTGCTGATGACGTACCTACCCATTAGGTAGGTCGGTATATGTATGTGTTATTGTGAAATAATTGATGCGGCGCGGGTGTAAATGAAAGTTTATACGTCAAAAATGCACACCTACAGAAACATCCAATGGAAATAACCCAAACCTTCAACATGAAGTGAATCATGCCACTACTGACCACGCGGCGGTAAATATGAAATAGGTAGAAACTATTAGGTATTATATAGGTATGAATCCTTAAAAATAATCGAATAGTAACTTACTAGGAAAACACACCCACCGTGAATTGTGGAATTATCCGCTAATTGCCGATGATAAGAAACTTAGTGTAGGTGTCAGAATTAAGCACTTCAAGTTAAAACACGTAAGTAGGTAGGTACTTTAATCGTAGCTAGACATAAGTGACGTTCTTTAGATTGAGGATGGGGTAGCGGTCGGGAGCGCCAATTGGCCGCCTCCCGTGGAGATTCATGTCATTATTGCATTCTTAAGACTGGTACCTAGGTACCTATATTGTTTACAGACGAATCGGTAATAGACTTAATGGCTGACCTTTTTTAAAAAAAGCAAAATTAAATAGGTACTGTCTTGAACGATACAAATTATGAGGATGTCTAAAAGACGATGATACCCAGATTCACGATTAATTTAAGGTATCCAAAAGTAATCAAATAATTAACGTGAAAAACAACGTGACTTCATGTGGTGAGTTTATTAGGAACCACACTGTTGTATTCGATTATAATGAAGGGACAGTTGTTTGTTTTAAATAAAGAAATGTTTTGAGTGAAACTTTTAACGGAGACAAATTGAGCAGCAGAGGCACTGGCATAGAAGAGATCTGATCATCAAGTTTGTTTCTACAACATCAAATCTTGCCGCAGTGACGTCATGACTGTTCTCGTCATTGTCACTCAGAACAATCAATTGACACGAAATGAATCTGCTCAAGAGAAGGACTTTTTGTAAGAGTGCTTCAGTCTCAGGTCCATTCTCATTTAAATTATCATCAAATAGCCTGCTTGACAGTTGCTCTATATGGCTCTATCCGGCTCTTAAGATGGCGATGACTGACGAAACATCCCAGAACAATAAAGATATTTCGAACTGTTTTGAGCTGAAGTTTAAAGTTGAAGCGGTTCTGAGACCCACTTCCAATGTTATTCCATTGGACTTTCTTGGGCAATGTTGATGATTTATATTTAATCGTATTTATTGTATGACGACGATACGTCGTATGATGACGAAAAGCTTTGATAGCCGATTGGTTAAAGCACGCGTCTTGCGGGCACAAGGTCTTTGGTTCAAACCCCGGCTCGCACCTCAGGATTTTTCGAAATCTATGTGCGAATCATAATTTCTATATGATTATCACTTGCTTATGGTGAAGGAAAACATCGTGAGGAAACCTGCATGTTTTAGAAGATCTAACCAATTTTCGAAAGACATGTGAAATCCGCCAACCCGCACTGGGCCAGCGTGGTGTATTATGGCCTGAATCCCCCTCGTGTTGAGGGGAAGCCCGTGCCCAGGAGTGGGACGTCAAAAAGGGCTAAATTATTATTATTATATTATTATTGTATGACGAAGACCTCCGGTGATCGGAATACCATAATGGTGGCGTAAGTAGGGCACCGTCGGATCGGATCGCGGAGTCCGTGCGAGCCGGTCGTTATGCGCCAGTATCGCGGCCAGTATCGATCACTCGCGCGAACTACGATTCGCGACTTGCACCACCAACCGCCAGATTGCCCGTTCACTACCAACCGCTAATCCAACATTATGTAGCATGTAGAAAACGGCACTTGCCTCACTTGAGAACAGCTTGCTCATGGTTATACCGAGTTGAGTTGTCCCAGACGAGAATTAAATGTGGCAGATCACATAAGTACATTAAATACTTACTTGACGGACTTAAGCCTATGACTTTCGATCGAAGCTTGACGTTATTATTTACTGATGTCATTTAACGATTCTTTCGGCTAAAATTTGCCTACATCACCCAATCACGACAACGAATTAGTTTAAGGGTTAAGGCATTCCAGTATGCAAATAATAGTTTCCTCAGCCGAAGTAAACAAACTACGCGTTGAACTGTGAAGAACTCATTAGTATATTCATTAAAGGCTCACCTTGGGCAATGTCTGTAGCAATTAATAGCTTGTCATGCTCTGTTCACTATCAGCCGCAGCCGGCCCCGCGCCCGCGGTGTGGACCGCACTCGCGAATACCACCTTACACCCGGGATTTAACATTCTAAGTTTATGTGCCTGGAAATTGCTGTGAGTTACATGTAAGTGACACCTGCAGTTACAATAAATTAAACCGTCCTTAACAGATTTCGTTTAGAGATGAAACTTATTTGTCAGTATCCGATTTACCCGAATAATTAATTTCGAATAGTTTATACCTAAGTAATTAGCTATATTCTAGGAAATTCCTGCAGCAGGTACCTAATCCGGATTTTAAATCAAAGTCCTATAAGTCTTGGTTTAGCTTATTCACTAATGCCTGAGTGTTTTCTGCAAACAAATGGCGTCGGTGACAATTTGCGCCAGGCCAGGCACGACGAGCCGCCTCTTCTTGCGGCTTCGTTCTCAGCCAAGTGTGAATAATACGTGATGCTTCGTTTAATAGCCGCCTTCTAACGGAACCGCTAAACAAAGTGTTTTGCCATTTTAATTTTCAATGTTTTCGTCACTTTAATGTACAGCGAGGCACTAAATTAATTTAGCACATACCTACTTATGATCAAGTTGCATGTTCTCATATTTGCCCTGTCGGAAATCGAAACTTGCCGGTCATATTCTGTGCTTTTGTCTACTCAGCTAGATGAAAATATATTCAATCATAAATCAAATTCATTTAATGTGGTCCAGGCGTCTAGTGGAGAAAGAATACGGTTACTTATTCCACTTAAGAAATATGCAATATCTACCGAATTAACCTATCCCACCATTGCGATGTCCACCATTGACATCCTGAAATCACAGACTCTATCGTAGGGAAAACAAAGGTGATGATAGCAAACAGTGTAAAACTACGAAATAGGTACTATTATTGATTAGAAGAGAGTATGTATGAATCGCGAGCGGCGGAGATAGCTCGACAGAGTGCGGCGGCGGCGGCGGCGGCGGCGGCGGCGGTGCTTGTACAGCTAGTTGTAACGGGATGTGGCCGGCCGCGTCCTCGATATGCGGTCGCGCATCGTATCGCACGCCGCCGCCGCGCCGTGCCGCCCCGCTGCTGTACGGGTTGCGTGCCTGGCCGAGCTGAACTAGCCATTCTAGGCTTTTCGTAATATTAAAAAAAGCTTTACTATCTATCTTGCATTTATATTTCCAAATACTATTTTTAATTAGAGCACGAGCAGCATGATTTGTTGGCGAAGTGTGTCTAAGGTGGACCTGGCTTACTTTGTTATTCTCACACTTGTGTTTGATGTAATGGACAACAGTTTCCATTTGCAGGATCGTGTATCGGCCACCTTTTTCTTAAATGTACTCTAATAAAACTCGCTAAAAAGTCAGTCTAAAACGAGTAAATAACAGAGATTCAAGTCCACTTACTTTAATGAATCACATGCAACATAATTGTGTCATATATACCTATGCAACTGAATATGTGTTAAGTTCTGTCAGTACTACCTATTTCGCTATAAAGGTGTCGTATTTAGAGGCCATGAATCATGGTCTAGTGTGAGCAGGCGTTGCTTGCGGCGCAAGCTGCTGGCACCGTTGCGCGTGCGCATCACAAGCGAGAGCGCATACCTGATGACCACTCGTCCGCCAGACGACGTTTATGTTCTTTAAAATGTAATGTATAAGCGCATTGAATAGCTTTACAGTATCGTTTTGTCTTTTGATCGTTACCTCCAGGGTTATGTCGCTCAAAAGTCGCTGCTTTTTTTTTTTTTTTTTTTTTTTTAAATTGACTATATGTTGTTGGCCAGAGTGGCCATAACAACTTCACCCGGACAGAGGGCGAGCGCAAGTGCGCTCCAGCCAGAGGGGCAGGGGGGCAGCTAGCTCAAGGGCGCCACAAGGGACACGACCTCGGCTTGGGCCGCTGCCAGGAGAGGTGGCGAGGGTAAATCTACCACCGGATCGGAACGCGACCTCGACTGAGAAGATCCGGCAAGAAACTCAGCGGGCTTGTCGGGTGCCAAGGTGCGTCTAGGTAAGTAGACGCACCTTCTAGCGGAAGCGGGGGTTCGTCGACCTCGCCGGCGAGGTCGGTGTCTGGTGGGGAGTGTGCGTGTGTCGTTCTCCTCGACATCTGAGTCTAGGAGAGCGGTGAGTGGGTCGGGGGGGTCCAGCAACACATGCCGCGGCCTGCGGCGGCATGCAACTGGCGCGTGTGTAGGTGCATAATCGGCGGCGGCGACGATTAAGGCATTGGTGTGTTCAGAAGCCTTCTTGAAATAGCGTTCGGACGCTATTTTGAAGTGCTTCTGGATAGAATCGAGGCGTAAGTCAGAATGAAGGTCTACGTTCCTTACGAACCACGGGGCTCCGACGGCTTGGCGAAGGAAGCGGGACTGAATGGCCTGGAGGCGACTAATGTGCGAGTTGGCCGCGTGAGCGAACACAACGCTCGCATAAGACATGATAGGGCGTATGCAAGCTTTGTATAGTGTCACCTTATTTCTAAGGGACATTTTACTCCGCTTGCATAAAAGATAATGAAGGCGACCGAGCACAAAGGCGGCTCGATTGCGGACGTTTCTAATGTGAGGACCGAAGGTCATGGAGCCATCGAGAGTGACCCCGAGATATTTAACTGATTTGGACCAAGGGATAGGCTGCTTGTACAAAGAGACAGTACCTAAGTTGGAGCGAGTGTGGCGTTTGGAGGGGCGTCGAGAGGTGGTCCTGGCAAAAAGCACGGCTGCGCTTTTGTCCGGGTTCACCTCTATTCGCCATTTCCTAAACCACTCTCCGAGAGAATTGACAGCGCGTTGGAGAACGCGTGTGATTTGAGCCTTGTTACGATGGGAGAAATAAAGCGCGGTATCATCCGCGTAAAGGGCGAGTTGCACATTGTTCGTGCGGGGAATGTCATTGGTGTACAGACTGTACAAGAGGGGGGAGAGCACGGAGCCCTGAGGGACTCCTGCCCTGATGGGGTGGGGTGAGGAGAGCGTGCCCTCGACTCGATATCGAAAGGTACGGTTTGACAAGAAGTCTCGTAAGATGAGCACGAGACTGTCCGGCACGCCTAAGAGGTAAAGCTTGTAAATCAAGCCGTTGTGCCAGACTTTGTCAAACGCCTTAGCGACGTCAAAGAAGAGAGCTCCCGTGGATAGGGGGCGACCGGGGGAGGAGTTGAGACCTTTGAGAACGTACTCCGTGATGCGGTGTACTTGGTGGACACAAGAGTGGCCGGCCCGAAAGCCGAACTGCTCGTCTATGAGAAGATGATTTGAAAAGATATACTCTTTGAGTCTTGCTAATAGCAGGCGCTCATAGAGTTTGGCAATGGCCTTGAGGAGGCTAATGGGACGGTAGCTCGCAGGGACGTTGCGGGGCTTACCGGGTTTATGAATGCCGATGACTATTGCCTCCTTCCACGCATTGGGAAAGATGCAGTTCGTCATAGCGGCATTGAAAATAGCTACTAGGAGACAGATAAGTTGGGCGGGTAAGAGTTTGAGAACTCTGTTGCTAATGCCGTCAGAGCCCGGGGCCTTTTTGGGATTGAGACCTTTAATCAAGTCCTTCACCTCGGATTCGGTTACCGGTGTGAGAGTGGTAGTGAGGGGTAAGGAAACCCTGCGCTCGACTTCCCTATCAACGAGTTCCAGGTGGTCGGGATCAGAGGATTGGGTGCTAGGGGAGCACTGGTTCTCGAGAGCGGAGGCTAGAAGCTCGGCCTTTTCGTCGTCATCGAAAGCAGGGGGGTCACCTGAAGGGCGTAATAGGGGTGGCATTGTGACAATGGAGTCGGACTTTAAGGCTCTCGCCAACTTCCAGTAAGCTAGATGCGATGGAGAGATTCCTTCGAGAAGGTCACCCCACCGCGCGTTCCTAAGCTCGGCGATGCGACGCTTTACATCACGCTGTAAAGCGCGCATGCGAACACGGTTAGCTTCGGTGGGGTAAGAATCGTAAGCTCTGATGGAGGCATTCTTAGCTCGGACCAGTTCTTTGATATCGTCCGGCAGGACGAAGCGGTGCGAGTCACCTACCTCGACCTGCTTAGACGAGTGGCTGATGGCCGACTGGAGATGGTTGGAGAAGGCATCTACAGCCTGAGACGTGTCCTGAGGGGACGTGAGGGGTTCAGGGATGTTAGCGAGGTGTGGAGAAGAGACATCCGCTAAGGAAGTACTTAGCTTTTGCCAATCCATCACAGAACGCGTGGTCGGTTGAGATGGAGGGGGAGGTCCGAGCTGCATGAGAACGGGACGATGGTCGGAGTCGAGCTCTTGGAGAACTTCCAAGGAGCGCAACCGTAAGGTTATGCCCTTGAGGAGGGCAATGTCTAGGACATCAGGGCGATGTGCTAGGTTGTTCGGGAAGTGAGTGGGGTGCATGGGGGCGATGACGTCAAAGTCGAGCTGATCGACTAGGGCGTCAAGACGCCTCCCATTAGGGGTGGTAAGGACAAAAGTCGCTGCCTTATCTCCCTGTATAGATAGACCGTAGTTTGACCATTTAAGCTCCGCCTTTCTCCCCTTTTGTTGGGATTTATAGTTGTCTGCCAGTCCTGCGGGACGTCGTCGATTCGATACTTTTACACTATATTGTTTCTAAGTACAGCATTTGTTAATACTTCAATAAGACGTTATTTTCATAAACCAAATATAAAATAAAATATAATGAATTATTATGTAGGTTGCGTATACAAAACAACTAAACTAGGTCAAATAAACAGGATAATTATTGATGCATTAATATTATAGTGTATTAAAAAGTGGATCATAACTTATTCACATAGGGATGTATTTGCTTAATTAAAACAAAAGTATGTGACCGAATGGACGGGATCTTATGTGGTTTTAAGATCAAACTTCATATGGTTTGTTCCCTTCTTATTTTATCCACTAGGTACCATCATAGTCGCATCTCAAAGAGACACTAAATAACGTTATACCATGTATGCAACTGCATGGAACCCACGATTCTATAGATATGTAGATAGCAATAATAATAATATTATCTATTATTATTCTCATTCATAATGTATAGTGAGAATAAGCCATTCCATTCATGTAGGTAGCACGTACGAGGGATGCCTTTTAAGTTTTGTCGTTTGAAGAAAAAAACACAACTAGAACCTTATAGTACTTTTTATTGTTTTTCAAAGTATTCACCACGTAGCTTAATACACTTTTCCATTCGCTCAAACCAGTTATTATAACATTTATTCCACTCTAAAGTGGGGGTGTTCAAAATGGCTGACTTGAAAGCGTCGACTGCTTCTTCACTGGACTGGAACCTTTGACCACGAAGACTTTTCTTAATTTTAGGAAATGTAAAAAAATCGTTAGGGCTTAGGTCAGGACTGTATGGAGGATGGTCAAGAATTTCTACTTTTTCCTGCTTCAAATTCTCAATCGTTTGACGAGCGCTGTGTGAACTTGCATTGTCGTGGTGCAGGATGATGCGTCGCTTTGAGTTAGATTTTCGAAGTTCGGCGATGACTTGTGGTAAACAAACTGTGGTATACCACTCTGCGTTAACCGTTCTACGATCATCAAGTGCAATAGTCGCAACATGGCCGGTTTTTCTAACGAACGTGGCCACCATCTTCTTTGAAGTGCTTCGAGAACGAACAACTTTAGTCGGCTTTGGCTCGTCTTGAAAGACCCAGATTGTAGATTGTTGTTTGGAATCAGGATCGTAGGCATAGATCCAAGATTCATCACCACTGATGATGTCGTAGACGTGATTTGACTCTTCTCGGTTGAACCTTTGCAGAGTTTTCTTACACCATCTGACGCGGGCCGCCTTGTGATCGTCGGAAAGCAGATGCGGTATCCAACGGCAAACTAGCTTTCTTACACCAAGCGCTTCATGTAAGATCTTCTGAATGGTTGTCCCTGAGATGCCTAATAGAGCCTCTATCTCTCGATACGTCACATGACGATCTTCGAGAATTAGTTGTCTCACTCCAATGATGTTATCTTCAGTGAATGCAGATTTTGGGCGACCTTCGCGAGATTTGTCACTAACACTAGTATGTCCACGCTGGAATTCTAAATACCAGCGTTCGACAGTCCGCAGACATGGGGCTTCATCCCTGAACACAGATATTAGCTCTTCAAAACACTGAAGCCGTGTCAGGCCTCTTCTAAAGTTGTAGAAAATTATTGCACGAACATTTTCCTTAGAAAGATTCATTTTCGTACGTAACCTGACAGATTCTAATCGACGCTGTGACTAAACAATAACATTAATCCTAATACATTCAACTGTTTTGAGATTCGAAATTTAAACACATTCGAATATAGAACAGTTCCAAATTCAAAATTGCCGGGAATTATGGAAACGACCGAACTTAAAAGGCATGCCTCGTATGAGCTGGAAAACTTATGCGATCTGCAAACATCTCTATCTATCATCTGGACTCGCGTTGAGTACTTTTATTTTTCAAATAAAAAGTACATATTTTATATTAAATACATAATTGAGGAGAAGATGGCGAAATGATGGACACCTTTCCTGGCAAGAGAACCCAGATGAGGGAGGACGTGTCAGTCAGAAAAGAGAACGATCAAGTCATGGAAGATCGACCTGCAGGCTTTAAAATAATGTTTGGAATATAAAACAAAATTAGAAATATGATGTGTGTAATATATATAATTGTTGCCTGTTTTTTAAATATGTATATATCGCATATATCGGTTATACGCACAAATGTGCGGCACAATAATGTGATGCAATAATCATAATAATGCACCAGTGTTGCAATTATTTTCGCTCTACATGCTGTATCTGTTTCTTCACTGGCTCTTTATTTAACCCAGCAGCTTCTGGCGTCTGAATGGCGTCCGAACTTCTCGTTAGTTACATAATCCAATTACATTAACATGTAATTGGACTTTGTATAAATCAGTATTTTTTATATTTATGATATGAGTAAACTAACATGACATCACTATACAAGGCCTTTAGAACCATGAACGTAATTTTAGTTGTTAATATACTTTATTGGTATGATATTATGGTCATTAAGATATAGTAGCGTGCGTTCCTGATATCCACTTGGAGATACCGAACAAATTCAATCCTGTTAACCTTGGTAAAACAGTATAAAAGTAATTTAATTACAACATGACATACCTACATTAATATAAACACATTTGCTTTAGTAACGGGATGTGCCTGATAACATTATGATGGCAGCTGCTGCAAATGTTGTTGCTCTAAATTGACGTTGGCGAACGTAAGTTGTAGCAGAAATGAAATAAACTGGGTACAAACTAAAATCTGCCAAAAGCGGGCTATCGCCTGCGGATAACCTTGACGGAGTGCCGCGCCGCGCGCCGGCCGCAGCCCGCAAGCGATTAACTACGTGGCTCGTTGCTCTTGTAACTGACGCCAATCGACAACAGTATCCAACCAAAGCAATCGACTGCATTTGCGCTATAGCGAATCTACCTAAACCGATTCTAAAATGATTTGCATCGCTTGATTTTGGCTTACTTGACATCTCTAACAATAAGAAGTGTCATTAATACCATTATCATTTCACATTCCCTTTTCACAGCATTCTTGCATCAGGCAATTAAGCTTTTCCCCAGGACTCATCGAGGGTCAAACCACGGCGTTATTATTGGACACCATTGTCGATCCAGGCTTTAAGGAGTTATAGTACCACTATACTTACGGTGGCCTAAACTAGTTTAGCCTAGTATTGACAATTTTAGTGAGAATGGTTGCAAACCAACTTTTAACCGGCATAGCTCGTAAATGGTTAAAATTATAAAAAAACCTAAAGATTATTTTCAAATACCTATTGAATGATACCCAACTTTACATAGTTTGTAGATTTTCAGTTTTTTGCTCTTTCCCAATATGGCGTCTGGTTGTCGCCATATTGAATTTTGATTACTGGCATGTCTTTTAGTGACACTCGCAAGATTAAGACGAATCGATTGACGTAAGAAGCATGAAAATCAGCCCACGCGTTTGGTCTCTAGAGTGGCACTACATACATAGGCTGATGAACACAGTACCCTCCTCTGCGTCGCGCAGTCGGGTAATGATTGCTTTCGTATTACAACATTTTCTTTGACTTCAATTTTACACGAATGCACAAGACTGGATTTAGTAGCAGTTTAATTGATCTCGAGCAGTTTCCCAAAGTTTTATCGCAGTTACGCCGCGCCGCCGCCGTGTCGCTGCGACCAGTCTAGTGGGCAACGCCTCATTATTCTAGTCGTGCGCTGATTTCGGTACGAAAGTTGTGGTTAACACTCCGCAGCAGTCATAACGTAGATCTGTCACGCTCCGATTACACGTCCATTTTCTCATGAGTCTATCCGTTCATTTTGTAGATAACATTCAAAAGAATAAAGGTACCTACTTACTTAACTACCTACTGGAATGGCTAATTTTGCTCAAACAATAGTCGTGTCCCCGCCCTGGTGCACCGCGAAATAAAGAATAACAGTGGCTCGGGTGTCGGTTTCCCACGCAAGCTGTGAACGAGGGAAATGGGTTGCTTATAGTATTTTTTTATGATGAACCAGTTACCGTTACTGCTGAATACCCTTGTGTATGTGACATGCCACTGTACCTCGCTTGCAGTGTAGGTTCGATAATCGATCGCATTAGTGCCTTCAGTTCCCGGACTGATTTGACCTGTCACGTCGATACCTAGAATGTTTTTACACTTAGTTATAAATGTAGGATATACACGTTTGCATTATCTCGAAGCCCGTTACTCGTGCTGACTGACAGCTGGTGCGAAGGTCGCTGCCGTGACACCAGGTGCGTCGTATTCACACGGCTACTCATTATTTGCCTGGCAGTAATATTCGCTGCTTGTTCTGCTAATATTCATACTTTTATACCAACTTTTGCACGTTCTGTGAACCAGTTGTTATGGTTTTGGCAATCCAAATCGTAATTTGGCCAAAAGATAGTCCTATTTGAGGTATTGCAGAATTTTAATTGTAATATCACTGTTTAAATTTCTTTCATTTCAATGGCTATGTCACAATAACTGTCGGAACTCACGGTACGCTAATTACTTTTAATTTGTTAAATGTACCTAAATACATAACGACAACTCGTCCTAAGGACAATGTGTTAAATCCAATGTTTTTACACAGGAAGCTAAAGCACAGTCCAGCAGTATGTGCTGATTTCACTGAATGCCGTCCGTCCGTATAAAATACTAGCTTTTTCTTGTACATTATGCGTTTGAAATGTAAATGCTCTGAAAAACATGTGCTTTGCTTTTTACAAATATCGATATTTGCTTCGGACGTTACGAACAACTAATTTAATTGTAAACATCACAACTACAACACTCATTTGGAAACATCCACATTACCTGAAGTTGCTGAGCGACGAAAGATTCGTGTATAGTAGAAGGTCCTCTGCCTCGGATTCCCTCCCCATGCTGAGCGGTGGTATGACCGAGTGTCAACCTTGGCCGCGTCGCGCACAGCACAAGCCCGCTGCCCGCAGCCCGCAGCCCGCACACTCCGCCGCCGCCGCGTGGGACCCACTTAGCGCCCGAGTCATTGTAATAAACTGGCCTCGATTGACCAACACTTACCGGACACATGATAATGGCATTGTTTGAGCAACGTCAACGCTATACGTAATATTTTGCAGGTACATTTCCACGCCTTCTCAATAGCAAACATCCGAGTTGTATTGTTTTCTATCGTGTAAACAATAGATAAATGAAATGATTGTCCCGAGTCTCATACGACAACGCATACTCGTATAACCATAGTTTATACGGTAGGTTATATTCTAGTCTTGAACTTGATACACAGCCAATAAGAAGAGTTGAAAATGTATTATTAGAAATTAGAATGTAAGTACTTAGGTCTTTAATAATGACCACTAAAAATCATGAAAAAACATATTTTTTTTTACATTTAACCGATTTCAAAAATCCTGTGTGCACTAAAAAGCTTTAAATAACTAGGGACCTTGGGTTATTTCTAGCATTTTAGTGTACCCAGGTTTTTGAAAACAGTTTAATTTTCTAGAATATCTCTTATGTACAGACACAGCTTTTTTCAGGATAATAATTCTATAGATGTAATGCGTTCCGCTAAGGTTACTGGTAGCAGCCAGTAAATGTCAGTCCGATGTTCGCGTATAGCGTTATTCGTGACCTGAACGAATGACTGCGGCAAAACGGCGCTGGTCGGGGGGGGGGGGGAACGGTAAGGAGGCGAGTGGGGAGTGAAGGGGGCGGGGTGCTGGCGCCGATAGGAGGGCACCGAGAAGTGAAAGTACGTTAGAGCTATCACAATAACAACGGTAGGTAACGATTCTGCATGTGCACACCGTCCAGGTCAATGACAACATAAAGCGTCCACTGAGACACCAGCGATGCGAGCATTATTATTTCAGTACTTATGATTTAAATAAACTGGCCTAGTGTGTAGCGCGTCGGACAACGTGTCACGTATAGTTTCGCGTCCATGTCAGTTGTTTTACCACCGGGTAATTGTTTTCTTTACAAGACACCCGCAATACTTGTATTGAGAGATCCCACGATTTTGTTACCAAAGTTGGCCTTTGACTGTTTCGTCTCTGATGTTGGCGTATCTCGAAAACTAGGAGTAATTTAAATCAAAATCGCAAAGGCAAAGAAAACTAAATCGCTTGAATTGGATGAAAATATAGTATTTTGTCCCCACTGCGCGACGCAAAGTAGTGTAATGTGTTTATGAGCCTATGTATATATGTCCCTTTGTGGCGGCACTGTAGGGACCAACAATGCGTGGGCCGATTTTGATGATTCTTACGTCAATCGATTCGTCTTGACTCTTGATATTGTAGATGTCACTAAAGACATGACAGTTCAAAATTCAATATGGCAACAGCCAAACGCCATATTGTGATAAAGCAAAAATGAAAGTCGACGAACTATGTTAAGTAGGGTATCATTCCTTTGGGTTTCTTTTATAGTTTTTCATTTGAATGACCATTTAGGAGCTATAACAGTTTAAAGTTGGTTTCCAACCACAGCTGTAATAAAGTTCTTATATAATCGCATAATGCGGAATATAGCGACTTTTACAGTCGGTAGTAGTCGGGACCCATTAAAAATCTTCCCAATAGTGGGGCCCGTCCCGACGGTTAAGTCGCTATATTTCCCATTAGAATTTATTGTTGGTTTTTGACTACTGGACTTGATTTTTCTTTTCATTTTTTATTTTATTTAAAGTTAAAATTCTATGCAGTCAGGTTTTTAATTTATAAATTAAATATTTTTTTAATATATTAATGTTGTACTTCAAAATGTTGTAGATAGACTTTATTAAGAGCTACGGATTTTTATTTGCCCAATAACAAGCCGCATTAAATTTTTGCTTAGTTACCTTAGAAAGGCTCTTGGTGTGCATGAGAATATCCACGCTCAAGGTCAGTCGAGCCTGAGTCTACTTCTACTGTCGGTAGCCGTCATTGCAAAATTTGCAACCATTGCAAAATTGCTTTTCATTTTTGGACGCCGGTTTATTCGGGTTTTCAGGTTTACGTTAGCTATACGTATAAGTACTGAATTCGATAATTGCCTGTTATTATCAATGAAAATCAAGCTGCACATGCATGTATCCCCAGTAGACATTGTCGTGTAATGTAGCTAACTAGTATATCACATGTCAATGCTTGTAGTCTATTTACAAATAAACGTTTTAAATCAATGCCACGATGTAACGAACGTACACGGCGAGATATCGGGGCGGCCAACCTAGCCAGCGGTACACCAGAAATGAAATCTTCCATGGTTTTGACTGTTTATTATTATACTAACTGTGCCCGCGACTTCGTCTGCGTGGAATTTAAATAGTTAATTAAGTGAAAATCCCGTCAAAATCGGTCCAGCCGTTTCGGAGATTACCCGGTACAAACAGACAGACGGAGAGACAGAATTCTTTTTTTTTTATCGCGTTTTTGTTATATGTACCGTATGTACTTTCATATGCATTTAGTGAAAAGGTGTTATTTGATATTACAAACAGACACTGCAATTTTATTTATTTGTATAGATTTTAAAAGTTGAACCATTGCCGACCTCGCTTTTCACAAAACATTAGGATAGGGCGCGAGTCCACCGCGGGATCATTATCACATGGTTTGCAAACTCCTGTACACTATTCGCGACGCAGCGAGAACGACACGGACACAGGGGCAGAACAGCACGTTGTTCCGGGCACACAGCACCACAGCTTAAGACCAACGCCAGCAAGCGGATTTCATAACCAAAACTGAAACACGCAATGTATACATCAAAATGATTTCAGCTATCTTAAGTCTTTAGGAACCTAGAGTCGATATGACCTATTTCATCCTTAATTTTCTTGTATCACGTACGTGACGCTTACAAAACTTCAACTGTCACATTTTGACCGTTTGATTTCTGTAGGCTAGGCACCTGTTTCGGTATATTTCACAGGTTTATTTGCTCTACGACAGTGAAGTCAATAAACTCAGGGTTATATCGATGCTAACTGTACACACATAATTGTGAGCTGGCAGCTGTCATGTCGCCGACGGACGTGACAGCCGTTGAACTGCACAGTTCGCACGACTGATATCAATTCCGCGAACTGACGCGCTGGCCAAATGGCCGCTTTGTTATGGTCACTGAAACGTGGTCAGCGATACTGCTTTTGTTCTCCTTGGTCAGCTACTACATGTGAACATAATAAAACCGCTGATCTTAGTACTTTGAAACATGTTGCAGCGGGGGAATCAGAGGTTGGAAACCTAAAGAGCTTTGCAAGGGAACGGTTCTTTTGATTCTTTGAGATAATTAATGTTGAGCCAATTTGTCTAAAGGTCCCCTTTTTAACCGATTTCAAAAAAGGAGGAGGATCTCAAATGGTAATTTTTAATGTTTGTTATCTCGAAAGTCCATAATTTAAAACAGATTTAATAAAATATTTTTATTTCTATGGATATGCTTCCAGATTGGTCCTATAAAAAATTCATCAGTTTGACAGATGAAATATTTACGGTTACCAGCGTAATACGTATACGTATAGAACACGTAGTTTACCCCAAAAAATAATGAAAAAAAAAATAACCGACTTACAAAAAGCTATATTCCGTCGAACAGCTATAATTTTTTGAAATTTCAGATATAATAAACCATTCTTTGTTGAGTGCTATTTTTAAGTAGGTAATTGAATTTAATACTAAGAAAAAATGAAGATGGATTTTGATATAATAACGATTATGTAGGTGGCCGAAATCCTACTCGGACGACATATAAAATAAGCATGAGTGAAAAACATGATTAATTTTTTTTTATTAACACTTATGCAGCTTATGTCACTATCTTCGTCATCGTTATCAAAATAATCACAGATATAGTCCATTCAGTCATCATGAGTGCACATCTTGTTCTCCTCTTTGATAACATGGTTGTTACAGTGGCTTCAATTGTCAGGAGAAACATTATCTAAGCCTTCTAATGTTAATTTTAATGGCGTACTAGGATACTTTGTTTTATTACGGAGTTCCAGTGCCTACCGTTCGGGTTTCATCATCATCATCCTGATGATGAACCCGGAAGGTATAATAATGCAACCGAATTGAGAACCTCCTTCTTCTTGAAGTCGGTTAAAAATAACAATCAATCGGCCAATCGGGTAACAAAGCAATGCCGGTGTTACTTGATTAAGTTATATTGTCATATAATAATGTAAATAATACGAGTAGTAAGGAAGCTTATGATGTTTATCCAATAATCGCTCGTTACGACACTTGAGGCGATATTGGAAATCCAATTATATTGCGCGTTTTGTGACGCACTGCATCGCGTGATAGCAGAGACCTTCGCACCGGATCGCGCGACGTGACGTACTCACCGTAGGGTTATCATCCGTTGCCTTCGCCACGTTCAAATAATATAGAGAAGCGTTCACAAAAATCTATGCGCAATTATGTGGAAATCCGACTTACATATAGGTACTTCACTTTATTCTCTTTTCAAATTTTTTTATTAACAGTATTCAAATACCTATAAAGACAGCTGGTGCAACCCTAGCGATAGCACGTGGAGGGAGACTTTATTGGTCATAATTGCGTCGTGGACGTACTTATTCAAGGTAGGTAGGTGTATGTATGTAGGTAGGTGTAGGTATATATATACATTCCATTATACTTATTGTAGTGTTGACTTTTCACTTGGCCTCTGATCGCACTCGAATTTATGTGTACTTCATCCTGAGTTATCTGGGTGACTAAGTAGAAGATAATGTTGCAGATGGATGGCTGAATTAGCTATTTAAATAACCGTTAGTTATTTTACAGAACAGTACCGTCATCTAAAGCAACTGCTGTATGGATTGCAAAACTATTCTGCAAGCAATTAACGTATATTATGTACCTACATGCCTAAATTGTATTATTTCGCACTTTTGAAACACTATATAATGCAATGGCAATCCAGCGGAATCTTGTTTTAATTGTTTTACACAGCGGTAATATTTTGTAAAACAGGTAGCGATTATGTAAAACAGCTAATTATACAATCCATTTACGACAGATATATTTCTCTTCCCGCAACTGTGATACTGACGACATTCGGACACGGCAACTGTCCTACATAATGCCAGCAGAAAAGTATAATGATGTTCATACCCACAGTTGTGTGAAGCTACAGCTAGTGCACAAAGAGTTGTCTTCGCTAATCGAACTTTGCATTTTTTACAACAAGCCCACCAATGAAAAATATATGTATCAATTATAAATAAATAATAAAATATAAATATCGCCAGACAAACACACCAACTGTATGGTCCCAAACTAAGCAAAGCTTGTACTATGGGTACCGTACAATGAACTGGGGGCGATCCCAATGACACCCAAACCAGGGAAAATTACGAAAAGGCCATTTCCGAAATTTACCCTGACGGGAATCGAACCCGCAACCACCCGGTGCTGTGAGCCGAGCGGCCTACGCTCGAACCACTGCACCAAGCGGTCGTCAATTGTAAGTACCTACCTACCTACCTCCGTAAGTCAAAATAAAATAAATGATTTGACTTTGTTACTTCTTGATATTACCACTTTTGTAGTATGTACCACCAAATTAGTACCATCTAGAGCACCACACAGTCCTCGGGTGTTGCAGAAAGGGACGTTGTCATCGTTTTCAGTATCACCCAAAGCTCTGTATTCTGTGAGTGAACTACTCAAAGGCTACATTGTTATATTACGGATAGAGCCTACCAATAAATTTATCGAGACGCGTGCGCCGCGCGCCGGTGGCCTCTACACGATCTATTGATCGATGGTAAAAGTGCTCAGACAACTTCACAGGTTTTATGTTACTATGTCAATCGTTGTATACTCTACGCGCCAGTAGAGATCATAATATAAATAATCATAAATTATTTATATCCGTATAATATACACAGTGAAACTTTAAAAGAAATTGCCAAATCAGAAATTGTAGGGAAAACGGAAATTCTAAAAAAAAAAATTATTAATGGAAATAATGACTAAAACCTTCGTTTTCTCAGGGTTTATTAATCCAGTGCGAATACACTACCAAGCTTGCACATTCAAGGCTTGAATTTGTTAATTTACTAAATGAATATTAGGTGTCATTATATTTAATTGATTGCCTCTACCTAATTTAGGTGCCCATTAATGACTCAACCAGTTCTTTATTGTCTTTACAGGTAAGTTACTGCTCAGAAAGCCTCGTTTACCACCATGTCGCTACGTGAGTCCCAAGTGCTGCCGTTTCGTAAGTTACGACAATTAATACTAATTAGTTTACGATACAATTTTATTAATTAGGCGGCGTTCTACTTAACAAATAGCTTTTTAGTCGAATTTGTATGATTCAACCACGCTAACAAGCTAGTCGATGATCTAAATACCCGGCATGGCGTATTCAAAGCGCTCCTGACCCTGGCAGCAAACGTCGATTAATGATGTTTTATTATTAACCATAATGCTTCAAATATATTCAACAATCCATAACCTAAAAACATATAAGTAAGTTGAAGAATGAGGGCAGCCAGGAGTGTCGGGAGTATTTGAAGGCGTAACAAAGCACAGGTCGTTTGCAAATATTTAAACATTTAACAGTGACCTACAAAGTTCCGGACGTCCTGCACAACGGGCATCCTTATCGGAAGCCTGGCATGTTCACACGCTTCACACAGCGATGATATGGATTGCGGGTAGTAGGTTAGGTAGACCTTGTTGCTGTGTTTTGCAAGCAGCGCGGCGTTGAATGTGTTTGCGGGTATTGAGTAACGCTTCTCACACCAATTATTTTTACGGGTTTTCAACATAAGTTGCATCAATATTATCTGTTGTACCATAGTATGTCTATGTGAAACATAATTATTTACCAATGTATGAAACTGCTTAAAATCAAATCGGTCGTATTGGTATATAGAAATAAAGGCCGAAGACATGCCGAAAGCGCAGGACCGGCTCTCTGCGACTTCTTCCGGGAATGTGACGTCTCTTGTAAATAATAGCTCGCCACACTTGTCTTGCGAAATAGTAATTCCAGTAAATTGATTGACAAAGCTCTTATCACACTCGTCCTATTCCTTCGCTCCTCTGTCTGTCTCTTCATGAATAGGTTAATTAGACAATATAAATGAAGTCATTACTGAACAGATGCATCACATTCACCATTCACAACACACTCGCTCAATTCTCTACTATAAACAATCTAATCGTCACCATATATTATTGTTATTTTAATGATTTTATCAATAAGGGGCCATCCATAAATTACGTCACACGGTAAGGGGGAGGGAGGGGGTCGACTGTGACATTGTGTGACAAGGGGTGGGGAGGGGGTCCCAAATTTTGTGACATCACATTTTTTCATAATATAATATTTTATATCTAATTATTACAACACTAAATTCAAACTACATACCTACTAAAGAATAACACAAAAATAGTTGCAACTCTGTCTGCATAACTCAATATTTTTTTAATGTTTCGTAAATGTGCATGCCTATGTTTGATTTGATGTTGATTTTATTGAAAAATAATTTAAATTTGAAATATAAATAATTTCAGAACTGCTGTTTTAATTTAATAAATTTCTAAATTGAAAATTGCAAAACATGTGACATCACACTAGGTAGGGGGGGGGGGTCTCACAAATGTGACTAGCTGTGACAAGGACGGGGGAGGGGTTAAAAAATCATGAAATTCGTGTGACGTAATTTATGGATGGCCCCCAAGTATAATTGTATGTGTCTGTAATTTTAATGTCAATCCATTATTCTGATAAAATGTTAGTAGACACTATTGTAAAAGAACATATATTAAAGAAACATTATTATTATTACTTATCCGCCTAAAGATAAACCCATTATAAATTGTACTTTCTTCGCGTTTAATCTAGAAGTTGTATCACTAGTAAAAAAACATCTTTTAATTTACAATATCTACTCTTTGCTGCGTCAGCCCACGTGTCCTCACGCATTTCTATTTCCCCGTCAATCAATGTCATTACATTACACATGCAGTTGTTATTATTTCTTACATTCTTATATCACCGTAAACAGTGGCACCACGGCCTCTGGTCCCTACGTGTTACCTAGACAGACTAGCGTCAGTGGATGGGTCGTCGACCGGGCCCGGCGCGGCGGCGGCGGCGGGCCAGAGTGGTGGCTGCAACGTGATCAGTTTGACAACGCCGGTTGATAATGAGCCGGTAAATAACCCGCCACTGATTCATTAATATTCCCGCGGTGTGCGCTTGTCGTCGCTACGATACGAACACACCAGGTTGCTAACAAACGGTCGCAGTCGTTGTTGATGAACCCTCAGCTTATGTACCTACACACTTTGTAGAGACTAATATTTATATTGGTTAACGCTATTAGCCGTCTTCGTCACTAGTACTTACTTAGTTCTTAATATCTGCCTCGGATTATTCGATGACCTTTAAATTCGTCTTCGCAATGCTATGTTGCTTACTGCCTTTTGTATTTTATTATAATACAGCTTTTGCTCGCGGTTCCGCCTGCGTGGTACTTCGATAAAGTAAAAGTAGCGCAACTTACTCCTTATAATATCGGCTATTTGCCAGTGAAAGTCCCGACAAAATCGGTCCTGCCGTATTGGAGATTAGCCGGAACAGACAAAGACAACTTTTTTTTTATTAGATCTTATATGTATAAGTATAATTTAAGTTCAATCTTTTATTTTGATATTACAATCAGACACTTCAATTTTATTTATTTGTATAGATTTCATTAATCTCCTCTGTGCCGTTTCCGGCTTTTTCTATCTCAAAGGGGAAGATAGGACAGTGGTCATAAATATATATTTATATAAAATTGAACACACCGAACACGTTTCAAGAAGGAGGCCTTATTCCAATTATTCAGTGCTAGGTTGAAACTGGCGGTTACTTATTAGTGCAAGATTACTACAAGGTACAGAGTAATATTTCAAGCTAATTTTGGAGTTGACATCTTGAAATTGTGTAGACCTGAAACCATTACTTATACTTATGGATAAATAAATAATAAAATCAACAGTAATATAAATAAGAAAAATGATGAGATGCTTTGAGGTGAGAACATTGGGAAACAGGACACGACCTCCTATTGTTTGATTGTGTCAAAACGGAGGCGGCCGGCGGCGGCGGCGGCGGCGGCGGCGCGGACGCAGCGCAGTGTGAAACTCTTGCGACACCTTGCTACCCGTGCTCCCGCGCCGTACGGATGATCAAATAAAATTGCCTTTTCGTAAATTGCCCAGGTGTCACTGGGTGTCACTGGGATCGCCGCCAGTCCATTGTACGGTACCCATACTACAAGCGTTGCTTAGTTTGGGACCAGTTGGTGTTACATTTAAATAAAAACTGGCCAAGTCCGTATCGAGCCACGACATATGTACGGTTCCGTTGCCATTTCAATAACGAAATGATAAGTTTGGCTAACTAGGAATGTCGATTATCATAAAAATGTAAGTGTCGGAAATCATTACGTATATTTTGAATAAATGTTTAAAAGTTAAAATCTCACAAACGGTATTTCTGATAATAAAATGTAGTATCTAAAAACCATTTCATTTGAAAAGACCTTTTCAACGATGGGTACCTTAATGTTGGGGCAACTAAAATAAAATATCCCCGCTTTCCATGATCGGGGAGGTACCTCAAAAAAGGTAATTTGTCTACATTTTATTATTTGTTAAAGTGAGATCTATTCTTAAGGTATATATGTACCAAATTTCGTCAACTTCCGATAAAAACTGTAGAAGTAATGGTACTGCGACAGACTGGGACGGACGGACTGGATGATATTATAAGGGTTCTTCGTAGGGACTACGGAACCCTTAAACGCCCGACGGTTACCGACTTAACTCAAACTAAGTATTACCATTTCGTTTTGGTATGGCTTTACTATAAGGTACTATGGCAACATGCGGATAAACATGAGCGCGGTTGTGTAATTATTGCGCATATATAATGGACATTGGTCGCACGGAACGTAAACAGATCTCACAATGAAAAAAACTGTAAAGATACAGAATTGAAAGTATGAACACTACGAGTGCATTACATTCGACACGTTAATTTGCGTTATTTGAACTACGATTGCTAACCTGCTCCCAATTGACCCTTTTACGTAACGTGCGCCTGCGCAGCGCCGATCACTTTCATTGCTGCGCCACGCAAACTTATCCGTGTTTTATCCATGTCTGAAGTGAATGTTATTTTTTGTTATTTGATCTAGAATCATAAAGAAGGCCGTATTTAGTCAGCGTTCTATATAGTATCATTGAACACGGAAAACTTACATTAATTAATGCGCCTCCAAAAACTCTTATCTTACATTTATTCACATCAAGTTGATAGGTGCTGCCCTGAACTGCCTGTACCGAGGACTGCGATACTAATATCACTTATGAGAAGTTTAATTAGTGAAGATAGCTAGTTACTTGTCAAATGTGGAACACGGTAGGCGTCTGACCTTCCTTCGCTGCGAGGAAAGACCGGAGGATCGCTCAAATTTCGCCAGCGCGCGGCGGCGCAGCGTAGCGCGAGTCGATGCACGCCGGGTATGGCACATCGGCGCGTGCGCATATACCATACATGCAGCTGGAAAATGACTCGTTTAGTCTAGATTTTCAAGACGAAATACTTTAGTCTTCGCTCGCGTACGAATTGGACACGTTGTTGGTAGGTAGTAGTACAAGTTAAAAAAACCCCCAATTCGACGTTTTAATCGAATTATTACTACTCATATTATGCTAAACGTTAATCAGTTATAAAATATTACACTTATTGTACTTTTTGTATCAGGGGTTTATAATTGAAGTTTTATTTCTTGCTTTTTATCCTTTATACCTATACCATCCTTCCATTTTCTATCCATCGATACCATTTCATAAGCCCAACCACTATACCTCTGCTGTAGGTTGGTAGTAGTAGGGTCTCCTGCAGATTCCAGGTGACGCTGAAGCATGGTCAAGATTACCATGTTCTTGCAATGTCATTCAAAACACAGGATACTAAATTTCGAATCGATCAGAACTGTGGAAGTTGCTCATATCCTTTTATTAACTAGAAGAGAGTTGATAATCTTCAAACGGCTGAACAGTTTCTTTAATCATAGCTAAGATCACTCGATCAAGAAACCCTTCATACATAAAAAACTACATTAAAATCGGTTTATCCGCTTGAGTACTGCGACGCCGCGCCACAGTCAGACACACAGACACACAGATACATGTTACAGAGGGATGTTATAAAACACCCCTCTTTTTTCTTCGGGGATTAAAATATAAGTTACTTATTTGAAATACAAGCATTATTTTGAGTCGCCAATTGACATCATTCAGAAATGATAAACATATATTTGTATTTAGTTCCTAAGTCAGAGCTATCGCTTAGTTTTAGGGTTCCGAAGTTTAAATAGGAACTCATCTCTGAAATCGTTTTATACAAAAGATTCTTATTTCCCCACGAATCCAACAAGCTCAATAAGTACCTATTCGTTATTTAGGTCAGTGTATTCTATAAGTACTATATGTATAACAATAGCGACTCGATTTCATTAGGTAATTTATTGCTTCAAATTTAAAGACATTGTGGGTTATTTGGACTGTAGCCAAATGGCGGCACCAGCGCATATTAAAACTGTGTATAAAAAGTACTCTTCAGATATTTCATATTTTAATACAGTATATTCTTCTTTCACTTTTGAATTTAGGGCCCTGCTTACCTACCTTAGATTTCTCATTATCGATGCCGTTCCGGCATGCGTTTTATTAGTACTTTTAATGTGTCATAAGTGAATTAACTCATATTTTATGCAGTGGACCGTAGATCCATTTTGTGAATTTCGTACGCAAATCAAGTATGCACCTATATCAGCGGGTCTGGTCACAGTCCGGGCAGTCCGGTGATAATAGCCGTAGTCCGGTAGCCGCGCTGCACATGCTGCAGTCGCTATGGGCCCGCTCGCTACACACGTGTCGCTGGTGACGCAGCAGGCGGGAAGTGGGTCAGAGCGAGTCGCGTTGTGCAAGTGGCACGCTGCTGTGCACGCGCACGCGCTGCTACCGACCCGCGCAATCTTATCTGGTGGATATTACTATAATACTCAGGTAAGTTTAAACGTCGCGCAGATATACGCGGACGAGACGTAGGCGTAGCTCGCACAGCACGAGCAAACTGATAAACCGCCATTCCGTCAACGGTGGCAGGCAATGTTAAGAATAATTAGCTATTTTTCTTTATTTGGAAATGCATGTCTTCTAATTGAAATCCATCTGTGTGAACTGTTGTTGTCGGCTAGTGTCTGGCGGACGCGCAACAGGTTCCCCACGCGACAACCCGTCGCGATGACGTCATAACTCCACTACATCACCCACCATATGACTGCCTACCTTTGTCACCCGTTCCAAATGAAAGAAATTATATTAAGGTCCCTAGTTATTTCTAGCTTTTTAGTGCACCCAGGTATTTTGAAGTCGGTTCCATTATTTTCTAATATCTATTCAATGATACCCCACTTAACATAGTTCGTCGACTTTATTTTTTTTCTTTTTTACAATTTTGCTTCTGCGTGTCGCCATATTGAATTTTGAATACTGTTCACGCCTTTAGTGACACTCGCAATATTAAAACGAATCGATTGACGTAAAAATTATCAAAATCAGCCCACGCGTTTGGTGTCTAGAGTGCCACAAACCGGCCACAAAAGAACAGACATACAAATATAGGCTGATAGTATATGTTTAGTAATAGTTTTAGTTATGACATTACCCTCCTTTGCATCTCGCAGCCGGGTAATAAGGTATCTCATCTCAAGAGTGCCCTTTAGAAAATCACTCCCGTGGAGTCTGTTCAAATTGAACTTAACACCATCAATTCCACAAAATTTAGTTGTTAAGGTGATGGCGCCTGTATAGCCCGCGAAATTCAAAATTTTTGAGTATTTTTATAGTTTATCCAAAATCTGACAAAACACTTAACAAACACAGTATGCAGTGCATTAATAAACGCACACTTATTTTAATCTAAATATTATCATGGTGGATATGATACTAGTAAATCACTAAATATACAAAAATTGCCAGTTTTTCTGGTTATCTGTCGTTCTTTAAATGTTTTAGAGTAAGTTGGATATATTAATAAATGCATTGCATACGGTTTTTGTCGCCAATTACAAAATGTGTATTACAAACACAAAATGTGTCTTACAAAATATTGTCTTAAATGTTTTCAGATTTTGGATAAACTATAAAAATACTCGAAAACTGAATTTCGCGGGCGCTTTAGCCTTAATTTATCCTTGGGTTGACCATGAAATAATAATAGTGAATTCTGTGGATTTTGCACCATTTGTTAAGAGTTTTAATAAAGATTGTGTTAATATGGAAACATGTTAATATTTTGGTTGTCAGTAGGTAAGTAAGTAGGTACACGACGACGTGACGTCACTGCAATCAGGTTTCCCGATACTGACTGTGAAACTGCCATTTGGTTGCCACACGGATGTCGTGCGCTACTTCACAACTAGCATTATTTATTAAACTCAAAATATCCTCATGAGGCAATCAATTAACACTGCGAATAACAATTTCCTCAACTAGTGTAGTTGAATCAATAATTGCTCTCAAATGCTACTCAAACTACAATACATTTGGTGGAATCGGTATTAAGTACTAATTGAATAGGACAATATTCAGTTTATCCGATGTTAGTATTGATATTGAAGTTCATCATCATCATCAACTTAAGAGCGATGCTCTTGTCGGTGGAGTTTTTCCCATTCACTGCGATTTTCTCCCAGTTCCTTGACCATTTGATACGACACGACCTTCACTTTTTCCTTCACTTGGTCAAAATAGCTTCTCCTAGGTCTTCCTCTTCCTCTCTTACCTTCTATCTTCCCTTCTATGATTGTTTTCATAAAAGCGTCATGTCGTATCAAATGCCCGATCATCTTTCCTCTTCTATTTTCAATGCTGATCAACAGGCTTCTCCTTTTATCTACTCTTTCTAGTACTTCTTGGTTCGTTGTCTTTTCCGTCCAGCTTATTCTTTCCATCCTCCTCCGATATTGAAGTTGAATTTACTAAAATTCATGTTCAATATCATAAGCAAACAGGTGGAGAATAGAAAGATCACTATGAGCTTGTAATATCTTATTTAGTAGCTTTTCGTGTTTCGCAGCTCATTATCTTATCACAATGACACAAACATTCCGGAAAAGTATTGTGATTTCGTACTAAGTCATTCGCTTTCTTGCAAAATGTTCATTTGATCGTGTCGGTAATTAAGTCTGTATTTGATTACTTTTTGACCCTGCAAGAAGATCAGTCTGATACTGTTGGCAGGAGAGCTCGAAAGGTACTGGTAGTTACTGACCTAAAACATCATCAAGTATTGTTTACTATTTTCCCACTTGCTTGTCAGCTCCCAATTGCAAGAAAACTGTTAATGAAAACATATAGCGTGGAGGTTTGAATTTGGGGCGACATCAGTAAGCGCAGCGGCGAGGCCGAGCTCGCACGCTCCTCGGCTCCACCTGGTGCTCGGCTCGGAGCTCGCGGTGACCCGTGCGGCGCGCGGCGGCGCGGCGCGGGGTGCGGGTTGGATGTCGCGCCCCGCAGTTATGTGCCTACGACCGGGACCCATGACGTGTGCGCGGGTCAAGGAAATATGGTAGCCTCGTTTTAGAAATCAAATCATGTTACGACTTCTCCAGTCACACACAGTCTCATAATATACGAGCAGTCACGTGGAAGCGCTTTTGTTGTACACCCACACTTTGTTGATGGTATTACCAAAGTTATTTGGTTCTAATGTGGTAGTGGGCCATTTTAGAGACCTAATACGAGATTAACAAAACAAAATTGCCTCGATGTCTCTGTAGCATTTTAATGATGCAGAAAGTTCCAATCTTGATTTCTGCTATATTTATTTATTTATACATACTATACATAGAAGAATGAGCCAAGGTTGTTCGACAAAAGTTTTACAAGCCGCACCGATCATTTTATACATTTAAAGTGATTTGTCTCGTCACCTTGGTACAGGCTTCTACTATCAAAGCGCGAACAGATTTATATTTATCAGTGTTTTTGTGATGTTTATGTTTGTTACTTGTTAATATTTTTTTCCTAAGTCTATGGTTTGTTAGAGCTTTTGAACACTTTTTAATAACAAATTAAGTACCTACTTATGTATATTTATTCACGATCAATGTTCAAAAAGGTGGGTACTAGGTACCTAGACATTATCTACGGCATGGGCGTGTAGTCTACACTTCCAACCAAAGACTACTATTGTATACTTCCAACAAGGTATTGCTCCAAAAACAATAGCGTTCTTAATATATTTATTTTAACCTAGGTTTTTCGAGTTGCGTATGAATTAAATAATATTGATTTTAAAGAAGCTTTATGACGTTCAGGAAAAATGGTTAACTCTTCAGATGTAGTGTACATGAGTAGTTGTACACTGAGTGGCGGTGGTGAAAGTGCGCTTTTGACGCGATGCTGTGCACGGCACGGCGCGCGGCGGCGCGCGGCGCGGCGGCGCGCGGCGGCGCACAGTCACATGTTATCATTGTTTTGTTTCGGTATCCGTTACTGTTAAATGTAGTAAGTAAAATTATACACACTTTTACTCATTACTTGTTCCAATTTAACCATTAATTTGTTTACCACGTTGTGGAAATCTGAATGACGGACTAACTTAGACCAGCTTGGCGGAATTGGCTTCCCTTGAGGCGACTGACACCCATTGACCTAGTTCGTCACCTTTACCGTAAATCTGTTAGTATAAAATTAATAAGGTAGTACAAGTGAGTTATTATTATTAAAAGCGCAGATTTTTTGTAAATAACTTATATAATGTGCGATTTCATTACCTGACTATCATGTTTTATTGCTTTATGGTCGACCTTCAAACGAACATATTATTAAAGTTATCTACATAATATAATTGGAGATGATGGCGTAAACACACCACACACTAAGCCTAGCACATAAGCGCTATTTTTATGTAATGTTACGGAGTTACAGGAGCTCATGTTTACGGAAGTTGTTGCAGACATGATATTGTTTGATCAGTGAGTTTACTGTTCCATATAGCTACTTTAACTGCGACTACAATAAGTACACAAAATACACAACATAATTATCTTAGTAAAAAACGGGCCCAATGCGTATCGGATAAGGCATACTATAGGGTTCCGTAGTCATTTACTTCAACTAAGCTTTAACTTGGTCAACTGTAGCTCGTGATTTTGTGAACCCATTACTCCTCTTATAATTTTAATTAAAATCCCGTATCATGGGCTATTATTATGATTTTTTCCAGTTTATCTGCACAGTGTTTTAAGTTTTTCAGCAAAATCTACCTAAGGCCACGTTTTCAGCTTAAACAAATTCGGGACCCCTATACAAATCAATTTCCCCTTATTTCACACACTTAGGGGTGGAATTTTATAAAAAGCTGAAAATTATATTTTTATTTGTAATGAGTAGGTAACCTTAATACCAATTTTCAAGGCTCTAAGTTGAGATTATTTTTTTCCCTATACAAACTTTCATCCCCTATTTTATACACTTAGGGGTGGAATTTTACAAAATCCTTCCTTAGTGGATACTTACAGTATAAAGGTACCTACTGTCAAAATTTCATGTTTATAACACTAGCGGTTTGAGCTGTGCGTTGATTCCTTTGTTTTGATATGGGAACTTGCGAAAAGTACCAAAATATGTGACATAAATGGCCGTAGCTTTTGATTGCGTTGACTTAGAAGCCAAATTTTTTTTTGGCTTTGATATTCATTTCAACATGATAACTCTATTCGTTTCTGAGAAAAAGGGTCTTGACATACAGACATACAGATGGACAACGAAGTGATCCTATAAGACTTCCGTTTTTTCTTTTTGAGGTACGGAACCCTAAAAAAGAACAAAATATATAAGTCTTATTTATTGAGGACATAATTTTGCTCCAGCTAGATTAATTTTTTGTTTATTTATTTTGATGAAAAATCACTTTACTAACCATTAAACATAACTATTAATTCCTTACCAGAATAATAAAACATAAAAAAATAATGATTTCGAGTCGACAACATATATCCGCAAAATTCGGATTGTCGAGTATTTTGTTAAATTCGAACAGTGCATATTGGCAGTTCCGTCAAGTTTGGCACAGTACCGCTATATTTTCTATGAACGAATCCCTGTCAGTTAGTGTCAGTGTTCTCAGTGTGTAAATGAGTCTTTATTCGAAATATCTATTAAACTGGGTGGGCCATATTTATAAGGAAAGAAGAAGAAGATTGAGCTTTCAGAACAAACAAATTCAGTCTTCATGTTTTTAGGTTTCGGTAGTCCCTACGAAGAACCCTTATAAGATCATCCAGTCCGTCCGTCCGTCCGTCCGGCCGTCTGTTTGTCCCGACCCGTCACAGGGTCATAACTTCTACAGTTTTTGACGGATGTTTATGTAATTTGGTACAAAAATACTTTAAGAGTAGATCTCACTTTCAAAAAATATAAAATGTAGCAAAATTACTTTTTTTGAGGTACCTCGAACATCGAAAGCGGGGCAGATTTTTTTTAGTTACCCTATCATGTGGGGTGTCGTTGAAAAGGTATTTCCAAATAAAATGGTGTTTCCATACAACATTTTAACATCAATAATTCCGTTTGCGAGATTTTTAACTTTTAAAGATTGAATCAAAATTTACGTAATGAATTCCGACACTTCTTACATTTTTCTATTGCTAAAACATTAATAAGATTATGCAGTCGAAAATTTATACATTGTTCACCAATTTCAATGAAATAACGTGTATTTCTGAAGTGTTAATGCACGTGGATAGATGTCGGTAGTATAGTATAGTAGTCTATAAACAACAGTGGGTAAGATTTGTTACGAAATAAATATCAACACTACTTACATTTTTATGTTGCAAAAATATGAATAAGATTATGCAGACGAAATTGGATAAATTGTTAATAAATTCCAATTAAATAACAGCAATAAATGTATGTTTTATGTTCATTAGTCTATTTCTTAGTATTTAATGGTGTCGATAGATGTCGGTAGTAGTATGTATACAACTTTAGTATCGATTTCAACCTGGGGTGAAATTTTAAACAGATTACCTTCAATGACTCGGAACCCTTCATTGTGCATGGCTCGACATGGCACTTGGCGTTTTTTTCATATTAATTTCAATGGACAATGCTATACGAATCTATGCCTTGCCTAATATTCCTTGAAAACCGATAACTACAAAAATATCTACCTACGTTTTGTAAAAGATTGTGTATTATGAGTCACATTTCACCCGAGCGAAGCTGGGTTTTCATCTAGTTAAACATAAAGTACTTCAAGGAAAAAATCGTTTGATCTAGATTATTATGTACACACATGAAAACTGAGTTACAGTACCAAGACAGTGTTGAGTTTCGAGGATGTTAGGCTAAAGAAACTAACAAACACTAAAATATTTGCGACGACTTTCCGATGGATGGTCATTACGTTTAGAAAGTCCCCTATCGTACCTAATTACTATCTGATCGACCTAGCTATTATTCTAAGATCTAAGTTTCAGGAACAAAAGTTGGTCAATGAATTTTGCTTACGTCAAAACTGAAAAATGTTGATTACGGTTAAAAATTGTTAAGGGCTGAATGCTTGAACGACCGCAATTTAGATATATACATACGTCAATAAGCAATAAGATTTGCTATAATAATACCGTGATGAACGCAAGCTTGCAGGCAACATGCACACATATGAAAAATTGTAATTACTTTGGAATGTTTTAGTTTTATGCATCGGCTATGCAACGCGTTGTGAAGATTTAAACTGACTTGTTAATGCCCTGCAGTTAGCGGGCGAAGGCAATAAATTTTCCGTTATATTCGCCGAACAAGTGAGTCACACAAATTGACATTTGTGATAACCTATGTAGGTTAGGTACCGACCGGCGACCAAGTATTATTGAACAAGATGGTACCTAATACATAAATAAATACAGCGTTTGTCGTGGGAGGGAGGTTTGTTCTTGAGCGTTTCTTGTTATGCAGATTTGGATATTTATTGGAATTTACCTTAATTTAATATATAATATTACCAACTCTTTAATGTTCTTTCTTCGATTATCTATGTAGAAAAAATGGTCTTACACAATGCAGAATCTTACATTTGGTTTTTATTTTATATTTTAATAGCTGAGCCCGCGACTTCGTCCGCGTGGAATTTAACTTAAGAAAAAAGCCCGCTCCCGCGTTCGGAGCCCGCACGACAGTACCCATTTTTTTATTTTTTTTTATTTAGGTTTTCTAAAATAAAAGTCGCCTAAGTTACTCCCTATAACATCAGCTATCTGCCAGTGAAAGTCCCGTCCAAATCGGTCCAGCCGTTCCGAAGATTACCAGGAACAAACACACAGACAGACTGACAGACAGACAGACACACAAAAAAAATTTAAATCGTGTTTTTGCTATAGGTGTCGTATGTACTTTCATATGCATTTAGTGAAAAGGTGTTATTTTGATATTACAAACAGACAATCCAATTTTATTTATTTGTATAGATTAGAATAGAAAAGTAGACAAAAATATGGAATTTGTAATATGTGTATTTACGCCGTGCGTCATGGAAAGGACCACCAAACGCTACCAGCTGGCATTGCGCCCAAAGAGCGCCGATTGGGGGCGCGCGTCGCACGCGTCGCACGCGTCGCACGCGTCGGGTGAACGGTCCGCGCCGAGGGCGGAGGGCCGCTCACTCTTCCTTCTTTACATTTGGCTAATTCACATGTTACAGTGTTGATCTTCCCATGATCTTATCTTGCAGCTTGCCATCGACCTTGAACTCACTAGCAATTTACGCAGTTATTGCACAATATTGACTCTACAATTATTTTGCAAGCAGCTTTTCACACTCATCGCTCATCTTTCACATAAACTACAGTGATGTTTTATCAAACCATTCAGTAGGTAGCTTGTTTGATATTTATAGATGATCATTATTATCTGATTCTTCTGGTCTCTCCGAGACTTGGTATCATGTGGGCGAACAGTTGTTTATTTTCGCGTGAAAGAGAGCTTAGTATACTGTCTCTATCTCGTGGAAGTGTGCGCGGGCGCGGGCGCGGCGGCGGTGCGCGGCGGTGCGGTGCGGTGCGGCGGCGGCAGTAGGCTGCGGGTAGTGCGGGCGCGCCGCCGCACTCGTGACGATCAGCTAAGTAACGACCAGTCGTCGCCGTGATGTGCCACGCAGTAGTGCTTGGAGTTTTGTTTTCGCTGCCGTCCTACCTGTACTCGGCGGTTCCATTCAGGTGAGCATCACGTCGGTGCCTGCGCCATCGCGCCGCGACGCCGAGCCGCCGCGTGCTCCTGTGCCGTGACCAGAATGTGAATTCTTTAGTGTAGTGTGTAGTCTCGTGAACCATAATAAAGTCTGTGCCCTTATTGGAATGTATCAACCTCGAACGAAGCGCTTAGTCGCTTTAATGACTAACATTCCTTTAATAATAGGCCCGTAATTGGTTGTGTACTATATCTAGGGATACGGATAAACCGTCGGAAAGGGTTACTCACTGTGGTTTACCACTTTCGCGTGACATACGTACGTTAATGGATTTATAATGAATCACTTTACGTGAAGTGCATAGGAATTGTCATAGGTATTAAGTATTGCGGTCATGAACGATGGACACCGGCTGCGGTGCTGCGTTTGTGGGGCCCGGCATTGAACGTATCGGTTTCCTTGATAGCGCATGTCGACCCATAACCGTTCCGTGCGAGGTAGCCAACCTCCTGCCACTATTGTGCTGGCTTTAAAGGAATTGTCAAATACTTACGCTACTGTGATCATACATTACCCTGTGCCGAGTGACGTAATGGACAGTTGCCTGGAGGTTCTGATGCTGTGGCTCTCCGTGTTCGTCGAAACCATCCTGGGGAAGTTAGTATATTCGTATGACTGGTTAAAACCATAAATTAATACGCCCTTTTATTACCGATTCTTATTATAATCATGTTTGATAAACCTAAAATGCGTGAAAAGCACTGAGAACTGCAGTAAGCAAATGGATCGTGTTGCACACGCGCGATATGACGCCCGGCGCCGGCGCCGGCGGACCCCTCACCCGCGCGCGATACACTGACCTCAGACAGCCTTGAATACCTAGTTACATACTTCCGGATTGAAAGTGCATCACTCATCAGTGCTAAAAGTTAAAAACGCATTTCGTCACTAGTCCCACTAATATCTAACTCTGTAGAAATCGTACCCATCTGTACTGTTATGAAAAGTTGAGTGTACAAAATAAAATATCAAGGTTATATCTAATAGATATAAAGTTCTCGTGTGATAAGGTTGGACGGTTCCTACTGAGTAGGTACTTATTAATGAATGCAAGTCATCGTCACTCACGGTGTCGCGCGCGTGTGCAAACATCTCATTAAAGAAAAGTGCAAACGGTAGCGCCTTAGGTACCTTGTGGCTTGTGGCAATTTACGCGCACAAACTGATTGTAACTGACAGTGTGCCTAATGTAGATACTACCACGGCCAATGAGAAGCGATACGACAATGTACCTATACCGAGATCATTTGGCTAGGTATTTTTAACGTTTCATCTATATTTATTCCTTCATTTATTTTTAGTGTTTGTAGTCAAACTAGGAACCCTAATAGTTTCGCCTTGTCCGTCCGTCCGGACGTCACAGTCATTTTATTGACAGACTATTAGGGCTGAAAGGCTGCAAATTGGCACCAAAATAGAGTTTATGTAGGTACCGCTACAAAACTGTATTTAAATATTGAAAGCTAAGTTATTTTAGGGTATCCCCGAACATGGGAAGGGGGATGAAAAAAAAACGTTTACACACCTGCTAGAGTGGGGGATTTCGTTGGATAGGTATTCTAAATTCATTTTGAGGTTACATTAACAGTTTTTCAAAATTAATTCCCGTTGACGAAATATTGCACTCCAGTTTTAATGTTTACGTGAGTTGAAAGATGAATCCTCTAACTTGCATTATAGATAATAAAGAAAATAAATGATTCATAATTTTAAATAAATATTTAATAATTTATTGAAAATTTGCTGAGTTCGAGATTCGAACCCGTGCACCGCAAAACGCAAACTTACCGGGTCTATTCAAAACTAAACTATTTGAACGTTGAAATACATGTCTAAATTATCAACCATTTGATACAATTCTAGAGATACAAGACCCGCCGCATTAGATGTCATCAAAATGAACCATAACGTTTATTATTAGAATTCCGGATTATTGAAAAGCCGGGATGTCTACGGCACAGATTTTTAGTCTAAGGTCTACGGAACCCTATAGAATGCGTGATCCGACACGTATTTGGCCGGTTTTTAATTTATTAATTAATATAAGTTGACACGCCCGGCGAGGATTTGAACTCGAACGTTATTACCATTTAGTTTCTCGTTGGCTGTAGTATAGATTATTTTTAGATATCGCCTACCAAATTGCCTTGAACTATAGTATACATTGCCTAAATTACTCAAAGATTTGCGTTAGGAGTAATATCATCTCACATTCAAGAATTATTTAAATTCCTTCTAGGAAGAGCCAATATTTTTAACCGACTTCAAACAGGTGGAGGTTCTCAATTCGTGTGTATTTATTTTATGTTTGTTACTTCATAACTCCGTCATTTATAAACCGATTTGCAATTCAAAAAATGTCCTTCCAGATTGTTCCCATAAAAATGTCATCAAAATCGGTTTGAAGTTTGACATTAAAATATTGGGAAAAAATACAGCATTGCACATGCAGCAAGTGGACGAAATTTTGTAATTTTTTGCTGACTTTTCAGTGGTGCTTGCGGTCACTAGAATTGTCTCAATACACCTCCAAATAAAATAAACAGAAGGTCCCTAGTTAGGTACCTATTTCTAGCTTTTTAGTGCACCCAGGTTTTTTTGAAGTCGGTTCAATTGTTTTGGTAAGCTATGGTCATAGAAATTTAAGAGCAACAATTTTACCAAAATATTTCATTTTCTGCTATAAACATGTCGATATCGTATACGCGATGGATATCCTCCTGAATTGGTATGTATAATATGTATATCTTTATCACGTGATGCTATACAGTTTTGTGATGCAATAAAATGGCCTCTTTGCGCACACCTCGCCGCGCGCCGCCGCTATCGCGTTATCACCACGATTAGCGAGGCGAGGTCCGAAAGCGGCGGAAAATGCTCGAATTGTATTCATAGACTTCTTTAAAAGAAAAACGGAATAAATAATAATTAGCGCAGCGACTGACCAACAGCGTTGTACCTAATTCTATAAAATCATGAAGAACAAGGCACTGAAAACGTAGGTTGGTTATTTTGGGCTTGTCTCGCTACAGTTTCGTCAATCAATAATTAGCTAAGTAAGTACATTCGCGTTTTACAATTGCGCAAATGTTACCTATTAGGTAGTTAAATACTCACCTATGGTAGATGACGTGTGGCGTATGGTGCATGGTGAGAAAAATTGTGAAAATACAATCATAAATATATTTGATTGTAAGTACTGTAGAGTAAGTGCCGCGGCGGCTTACGTCACTCATCGAGTATGGCAGTGTAAACAAAGTAAAATAAATCCGTATGTCCGTGGGTATGGCCGCCGCCGCCGCCGCCGCCGTGAGCAGCAGCTCTCCGCTGCGCCGCGCCGCACCGCCGCCGCCGCCGCGCCGCCGCCGGTGACCTCGCGCGTTCGCCCTGCGGCCCCAGCCGTTCTCTTCGCTTTAGTATTGTTGTACTTACCTCTAAAAACGTTCACAACTATTCCGTGTTTTATTGCAGTAAAAACTCAGCCATATTTTATGCTTGCTCAAAAAAGCCCCGCATTCAGTAGAGGACAAAATATGTCGATTGACATGTCCGTGTAATTCATTTATAAAATAAGGATGGAAGCAGCCGTTTCGGACTTCGGAAACTTTCCGTCAATTATGAATAACCCCCTCCCCCCAGGTTACTTGAATGGGCCTCCCTATGTAATATTTAATTGTTTTTAATATTTGTTCATAATGCGGCCAATGATTTACATATATTTTGTGTGAATCTCTAGTCCCTATCTCATTCCGTAGTGGCTAGAAGCTAGAACCCTCTGACAGATGGACGGAAGGGCAACGTTAGCATAACAATATGGTTCCACCCAGTTCCGTCGGGGTTCGGGACCCTAAAAATGGGTGTTCAGGGCGAAAAGAGGATCCAATAAGTCTCAATTAGACTGAGATCAAATATTTTAGTAATACTGAGTCTATTTACATGTAATTCATGCGCGACTTATGAAGTTTTAACCCGCAACCACCGTGTGCAGTGAGCCGTAATAAACGCATACCTAGTTAATATACTAAGAATAAAATATAATTAAAGAAAATCGGGATAACTATTTGTAAGTAACAAACAATAACGTTTCTGTGAAAAAAACTATGTAGGCTGCTCCATAATTCTCCCGCAAAGACGCGGCTAGCGTTCGCGAGTGTCAAATTGCCCAAAACTGAGATTCATTTTTTTAGAGACATCACCTTAACCCTGTCATAACCACTAGGCAGCTGTTTGAGTGACATCGTGATTCGCGTGCATCTTGTGCATGCATGTGTAATCTTTTTCGTAATCCATTGGATTTTATAGGTACTAATTAAGAATGTGCGTTGTGATGTTTCAGGAAGGCGCGTCGTAAGGAGCGCGAGGGCGAGCCGGCCGGAGATCCCAAGCTGTACCTGCAAGAAGCGCTGCTCGAGCGCAAGCTGCCCGAGCTCGATATGCGGCAGCTCGTCGACCTGCCCGACGGACTCGACTATAACGAGTGGCTTGCATCACACAGTCAGTATTCTTACTACATTATTTCTATGTAAGCACTCTCCCACTACAACGTTCCATCATACCACGACTACCTATACTTATGACCTAAACAATACCGACCGGAATATATAAAAAAAAAACTTTGCATAGAATGCTATGAAACAACGCCATTACACCGTTCTGTCACCAACCAACACCGTGTTGTGCGATGACTGCACCGCGACAGAATATTTGGCAGGTGCCCACTGGCCACGCGCTCCGTGCAGGGACCCCATAGCTATGATATTTTATATTAATTGCAACTTTATAACTCGTATTCGTTTCTGAGAAAAAGGGTCTTGACCTTTGATAAAGGAAGTCTTTTATCAAAGGTCTTGACAGATAGACGGATAACAAAGTGATCCTATAAGGACTCCCTTATTTCCTTTTGAGTAATGTAAAAGTTGTCGAGTTATAATGTAGGCAGAGGAAAGGACTCGCATGTCTGTGTCGTAGGCGACTGCGCCGCGTCCGCGCCCGCGCCCGCCGCGCCGGGGCGCCGGGACCGGTTTGTTTTGGCCTTTTTAATTCGCTCTAGCCAACCACCTGACTCGAGGTCAGGTCACACACGATATCTTCATTTGACGTCACTTCATAATCGATACAATACATATTAATATGTCGCACAACTTTCGATTTCAATTCATTTTATGGTAATCAAGATGCTTATGACGTAGCTAATTATGACAACCTAGCATCTATAAGTGGACACTATGACATCTCATTTTTTTAATCCACTATCGGCCCGTCCCGGCTTCGCACGGGTGATTTAGAGTAAATTTCTAAGTAGTTCTGAAAAAAACTACCTAACTTAACATATTTCATAGATGTGCACACGCCTCTCCCGTAATTCGGTGCCCGGCCACGGCGCGGCGGCGGTTATTTTTCTATTAGTATTTGTTTAGATTGACATTTTTAAATTCGTCATATCTTTTGATAGGATAGTCCGATTTAAATACTTAATACAAAAAATAAAATCTACAGGTATGAAAATAGTCTCAAATACGAAATTATTTATTTGGACAAGGATTAATACTAAGGTATAGATAACATGGTCTGATTTGAATCGGCATTTCTATCTACTTTTAAAATGGAAAAAGTACATAGTTATAGCGACGTTACTATAATAGTGGGACATATGGTGTCGCGAAGTTTTTTGTAAATATTGATATGTTCTTTAATATTGTAGAACATTTTTTTGTTCTATCATCAATAGTTTCGCATGCGATGAAAGACATTTTATGGATTTTTTTTAAACCTTGGGTTACATTATTAAAGTTTTAGTAGAGTTCCCTAATTTTGTCTAGTAATAAATATAGCCTATGTTACTCAGGGATAATGTAGCATTTTTATGGTGAAATAATTTTTGAAATCGGTTTTGTAGTTTTTGAGTTTACTCGTTACAAACATACAAAAATACAAATCTTTTCTCTTTACAATATTAGTGTAGATAATATTTATATATAAATCATTTTAATTGTGGTGATTTGCTGCTAATATTATTTTCTAAAACTCTATGAAAATGATAATTTGTAAAACAAAAAAAAATGTTGTTCTTTATTTGTTTGTGTTAAGTAAGTACGTAGGTATATTCGGTGTCTGTCCTAGTCAGAAGGCGCAAGATCACGTCAGCTTTATAATTTAACTTTCAGTTCGCTCGTTGGTCGGTAGTAGGTACAGAGGTACTTGGTACTTGGTAGTCACATGTAGGTAGGTACCCTAGTATATACATTTTAAAACTTTCAACTATCAATTCAACAACCAGTACCTATAAGTTATTTCAATACAGGTGAAATTAATATGTCTATGTGTGAAGCTATTACGACCGTTATTGTATTCAGTATTATGATCTTCAAAATTAAACTAAACCCTGACATGAGAAACACTATTGAACTGAACTAGGAGTGATCCCGCTTGTTGGACCGGTGCGCGGTGTAAACGACGATGCCCCTTATAACTGTAATGATCCACAGCGTTGGCGCTATTCGACCACGTGAACCTGCTGTACGGCACGGTGTCGGAGTTCTGCGCGGCGGCCACGTGCCCCGACATGACGGGCCCCGGCGGCCGCACCTACGCGTGGTACGACGAGCGCGGCAAGAAGTCCCGCGTCGCCGCGCCGCAGTACGTTGACTACGTCATGACCTTCACGCAGAAGACAGTCAATGATGAGACCATATTCCCTACAAAATATGGTGAGTTTGAAAAGTTTATACACATCATTAAAACATGATCAGACTATTAAGATTCGCTTATATTATTTAGACTAGCGACCCGCCCCGGCTTCGCACGGGTGCAATGCTGATACAACATTTTATAGGCACGCGCCGCCCCGGGGCCCCCCGGCCCCCCGGCCCCCCGGCCCCCCGGCCGGTGCCGCCGCAACCGCAATGTCCCTGCATTTTAAATCTGTAATATCTTCACTTCAAAAATATTCATTTATATTACATACTGTAAAGGGCCATATTGATCTATATTAAATGCACAAATGTATTTGAGGTACTTAATTAGATAAGGATTAATGCTCTATTGCTTAAAATCACTTCGTAAATAAGCCATTATTTCTCGTAAAAAGTAAAGGATAAAAAATGGTTATTGTAAGAGATCGAATATACATATACATATCTATATTTATATATGTATATTTACATATACCATCCCATCGCGAACTTTTTTGTAGACCTTTTTAAGGTGTACACAGTACAATACAGTAGTACATTATTTAGATCCATCTTGTAGGGTTCAGCCAGCGTTTGCAATGTAAGCGCAAAAAAACTATTTATTTACGACATCACATTAGAAACCTCTTAAATTATCAGTCTTTCTCTACTATATTATGCATGTTTTATACATATAAACCTTCCTCTGGAATCACTTTATCTTTAAAAAAAAAAAAACAGTGCCGTCTAGGGACGCCCGAAAGAAGCGAAGCTTTGCAGTAGATATTAGATATATTATAAGTGGCGTGCATAGGGTTTTGAAACAGGGTAGGCAGAGTGTAACATAAAAATACCTTGAATTATGTCTCGCTAGCTTATTATAGATTTTCATCTAGGCTATCGTACCTATTGAACGAAATGGGACATCTTTTGTTGTTAGTAAGTAAGTACCTATTTAGCCATATCAGACATCTAAAGTGATTAGTTGATGTACCTATCTGCAGTTGTATATCGTTGTCCCTTTTTCGTCCTTTTCTATGGTAATTAAACCATTATACGTTGGTGTTCAACTTGAATTAATTATATTAAAAAAATAATATAAATTGCAAATATAAATAATATATGTAATAAAATATAATTGCAAAATTTCTAAGGGAAAATATTTAAATCTTATATAAAACAAATATTCAATTGCTTATGTGGAGACTTGACTTGAACGCACGTCGTTATTTCCAACTGAGCCACCTCATCATTAGAAATTAAGATGAAAATATCCACTATTTGATTCTACAACGTGGATTGGATTCTACGACGGTCACAAGATGGCAGTGTTAAAGTATTTGTGTAAAAAGCCTTAATGTAAGGACATAACGCTTTAATTTCCTTGATGTCTTGTTTGTTGACGTTGCTTGTTACAAAATTATGCAATATTTATTATTATTTCCTAATTCCTATTTCACTTGTCGTTCTAATCTCGCGAAAGACACCTGTTTGCTTTCAATTTTCGTATTATTTCAAAAAGTAGTTTTATTAAGTATTTACAATGACATAAAATGGTAGGTATTAATAAGAATAATATAGGCACCTCAAGTTTGCGGAAATAATTAATATACAGAAATTGCTGCTTCCACCAGCGCCATTTCGTGAAAAACATTAACGCACATGAACAATACTCAATAAATGAAGCTAAAAATACTATTTCATAAAGAAACAAATAAAATTTTGTTTGGATAGGGATTCGAACCCACGGAGTGCGTATCTTACAGTCGTCTTCAACCACTACGTCATTTCATCTTATTTTCATTTAGCAAAATTATCAACTATATGAATATTTCTATTCCGTAAACTCGTTCATCTACCAATAATAATAGAACTAGTAGGGAAAATTCATTGTGGCCTAAAATCATTGGTTTTAAATAATTTAAAGTAGCAATCATTTCCATGCCTAGTAAGTACCTATTTAGCCATATCAGACATCTAAAGTGATTAGTTGATGTACCTATCTGCAGTTGTATATCGTTGTACCTTTTTCGTCCTTTTTAACCCCCGACGAAAAACGACGGGTGTTATAAGTTTAACATGTGTATCTGTGTATCTGTGTATCTGTGTATCTGTGTATCTGTGTATCTGTGTGTCTGTCTGTGGCAACGTAGCGCCCAAGCTGATGAACCGATTTCAATTTTGTTTCTTTTGATAGATAGGTATTCTGATCGAGAGTGTTCTTAGCTATGTTTCATGAAAATCGGTTCAGCCGTTTGAAGATCATCAGCTCTTTTGTAGGTTGAAAAAGCCACATTCACGGCCAAAACCAACTTCCACGGCTCGAATCCGATCGAAATTTGGGCTCATTGGAATAATATATTTGCATCACTTGAGAACGGCTGAAACGATTTCGCTTTATTATATTTTTAAATGATCGTAATAGTCTGAACTGGCTTTTTACAATATTATAAATTTGAAAAGTTTCCCGGATTACGGAAAAAAATGATATTTTATCAATTTTTATATGAGATTTGTGTATGAACTAAAGTCGTTCCATATGTCACGTGTCAAATGATGGATACGCGCACGCGTTAAATTTTGCTAATTGTCATGGAATATTACGCAATAATAATTCTAGAGGGCGCTGCTCCGCCATTGAGAAAAAATACAGAAAAGAAACTAATTTAATATAATTGAAGCGTTATTTGGACGTACTAGGTAAAGTATACATTTGATGAAAAGGTCGTCACATCGGGGGTTTTTAAATTTTCAATTTAGAGTTATCTATGGTAAATTAAACCATTATACGTTGGTGTTCAATCAATTATATTAAAATAATATAAATTGCAAATATAAATAGAAATTGCAAAATTTCTACAGGACAATATTGAAATCTTATATAAAGCTTGAACCCACGTCTTATCTTATTTCGAAAAATAGAGGACGCTGGTCACAACACGAAGAACCCCGCCGATACTATTTTTTATGTTATCATTATTATATTATGTAAATGAGGGTTATCTATAATGTATTGAGTGAATTATATTGTTATTTCAACTATTACGAGGGATGCCTTTTAAGTTTTGTCGTTTGAAGAAAAAAACACAACTAGAACCTTATAGTACTTTTTATTGTTTTTCAAAGTATTCACCACGTAGCTTAATACACTTTTCCATTCGCTCAAACCAGTTATTATAACATTTATTCCACTCTAAAGTGGGGGTGTTCAAAATGGCTGACTTGAAAGCGTCGACTGCTTCTTCACTGGACTGGAACCTTTGACCACGAAGACTTTTCTTAATTTTAGGGAATGTAAAAAAATCGTTAGGGCTTAGGTCAGGACTGTATGGAGGATGGTCAAGAATTTCTACTTTTTCCTGCTTCAAATACTCAATCGTTTGACGAGTGCTGTGTGAACTTGCATTGTCGTGGTGCAGGATGATGCGTCGCTTTGAGTTAGATTTTCGAAGTTCGGCGATGACTTGTGGTATACAAACTGTGGTATACCACTCTGCGTTAACCGTTCTACGATCATCAAGTGCAATAGTCGCAACATGGCCGGTTTTTCTAACGAACGTGGCCACCATCTTCTTTGAAGTGCTTCGAGAACGAACAACTTTAGTCGGCTTTGGCTCGTCTTGAAAGACCCAGATTGTAGATTGTTGTTTGGAATCAGGATCGTAGGCATAGATCCAAGATTCGTCACCACTGATGATGTCGTAGACGTGATTTGACTCTCCTCGGTTGAACCTTTGCAGAGTTTTCTTACACCATCTGACGCGGGCCGCCTTGTGATCGTCGGAAAGCAGATGCGGTATCCAACGGCAAACTAGCTTTCTTACACCAAGCGCTTCATGCAAGATCTTCTGAATGGTTGTCCCTGAGATGCCTAATAGAGCCTCTATCTCTCGATACGTCACATGACGATCTTCGAGAATTAGTTGTCTCACTCCAATGATGTTATCTTCAGTGAATGCAGATTTTGGGCGACCTTCGCGAGATTTGTCACTAACACTAGTATGTCCACGCTGGAATTCTAAATACCAGCGTTCGACAGTCCGCAGACATGGGGCTTCATCCCTGAACACAGATATTAGCTCTTCAAAACACTGAAGCCGTGTCAGGCCTCTTCTAAAGTTGTAGAAAATTATTGCACGAACATTTTCCTTAGAAAGATTCATTTTCGTACGTAACCTGACAGATTCTAATCGACGCTGTGACTAAACAATAACATTAATCCTAATACATTCAACTGTTTTGAGATTCGAAATTTAAACACATTCGAATATAGAACAGTTCCAAATTCAAAATTGCCGGGAATTATGGAAACGACAGAACTTAAAAGGTATGCCTCGTATTTAGCCGGATAATGTGAGGATTTATAAAATACTAGCTGTGCCCCGCGACTTCATCCGCGTAGTATTGGATTATTGGGTTAAAAAGTATCCTATATGTTAATCCCGGTTATAATCTATCTGTGTTCCAAATTTCATCCAAATCCGTTCAGTAGTTTTTGCGTGAAGGAGTAACAAACATACATACATACATACATACATTCATACATACATACATACATCCACACTCACAAACTTTCGCATTTATAATATTAGTAGGATGTGTACGTGAAGACCGAAATACGCGTAAGTTGATGTTACTGTTTTGTCCGTGTTAACGTGTTTTATTTGGTTGATTTTAGGTGTTAATTATATGTAAAAATAAATATTATATAATAAAAATATAATCTAAAATAGGGCAAATAAAATATAATATGTTTTAAATATGTATTTGTGAACTTGGTCAGTATATAGTTATCAGATTTAACTAGGGATTGCAGTACCGGTACTGAGGAGAGCTAGGCAATTCCCGGTACCAGGCATAAGCCAGTACCGGGAAATACCGGGAATTTCGGGAAATTCGGTACCCAGAACAAACGTTGAATAGTTATTTAAAAAACATACTTAACAGTCTAATTTGTGCTCCTTTTAATCAAAATGTAATTATTTACATGTATATTAAGTATTTTACTTATTTAGTGAACGAATCCGAAATTAATTTCGAAATTTCGGACCATTTTTCAATTGACAGCGGCGTGTTAATTTCGAAATTTCGAACCTAAGATGCGGCTTAGCGGCCATTTGGAGTGGATGTGGACGCCAGGAACTAGAAGCAGGGAGTTGAAATGACTTCAGTGCGTTATATTGCGAGAGGCGTCGTTAAAAAGTAATTGGCTGATGATGGATAATGTAAGTCATCAATCATTGCGAATGAAGCCGAAACTTCGACGCACAAGTAGACGCCTCAACAAAATTATCGAGACACGAATGTTCTGCATCTCTCTTCTAGTCCTGTTTCTAATATATCTGATTTTGAAGTACGGTAGAAGATCTTATTTGCTGATCATAAAGCAAAATTAGGCAGTACGTCTGCAGTGGGCGATTTGACAAAATAATCAAAATGGTAAAGATAAAATGAATGAAAGATAGAATGGTAAAATGGAAGCAAACCACCAACATGATGAAGTGACGACATCGTGAAGGTAGCTAATAATTTGATGAATAGACTAGCAAGTCAGGACTGATACCAATGTCTGATAAAGGGATTGTTTCGATTGCTTTACTTCTCCTTTAGCCATTTTGATTTGAACCAACTGGCGTAAGTCCCCTTCATTATCCTCCACTGCTGTGCCACTTTTACGACTTGCGCCGCTTAGTTCGCTCCCGCGGTCGTCGTATTTCAATGGTGCTGGAGGTCTCCTATCAGTTTTTTTTTCCAATGTGCACCAGGCACTATTCGAGTAGCCGTAAGATCCCGCCTTCTAGTGACATGACCAACCCTTTGCAATATGACGAAAGCTACTCATTTGATGACATCGTTGAATTTGCCTTGCTCTCGAACGGCCAATGGTCCACCTTATGTGTACGCTTAGTAATGCCGATGTCACCGCCGATCAATGTTTTTCTTTTATTTATGTTCGATCATCTTGGGAAAATGGCTGATCCGATTTCAACGGGGGTTTCACTTTAAGAGAGCCAGTGGTTAAACTTAAAACATAGAGTACATAATCTCACTCTTTTATCTTTAGGAGTCGAGCTGCTGAATAAAATCAACATTTTCCACTAGCTTGTTGGAAAAGTAGTTTTTCGATAGTATATTTTTTTAATTGATATTATTTTTGTTGCTTTAATGCAAATTACCCTAAAACGTTATTTCAATATTTGGTTTAGATTTTACAATGATATTTCATGTCAAAATCACATTTACCAAAATGTTGTATTAATTTCGAAATTTCGAAACTGATAATATACGAAACTGCACGTCCTAGTCTGTATTCTCTATGCCTGTGGTGACTTCGGTTATAACGAAAGTCGAAATGGTATGGATATTTGAAAATATTAGTTATGAAATTATTAAGTACCGAAAGTACCGAAATTCCCGGGAATTCTTTTCAGTACCGGTACTAGATAGACGGAGGAAAATACCGGGAATTCCCGGGAAAAACCAGTACCGGGAATTCCCGGGAGCAATCCCTAGATTTAACGTAAGATGGCGCTTAACCCAAATTATGTAATTGTAGATATGGGTTACTTTATTCAGAACCTTATTAACAAAGGCCGTAGCACGTTGGGTGCATCGGTTCTCGTCCGATCACCGAAGTTAAGCAACGTCGGACGCGGTCAGTACTAAGATGGGTGAACGCTTGATGGACACGCGAAATTGTGAAGTTTTCTAATTTTTTAGATATATTTAAATTATTACCAATGTTCTATCTAACCTTCAAGCGATATTTAGTATAAAGCTTAGGGCGCCGCAGCTCTGACGTCACGCGTAACGCGTTACGCGTTACGCTTTTCACCGTTTGAGTGCCCGGGTAGCGAGCGCCCCGAACGTCCGTAAAGAAGCTTCGCTTCAAAACCCGCATCAAAATATGTTGCGTTGTTTCAAAGATCTAAGCATACACAGGGACATACAGACAGCGGGAAGCGACTTTGTTTTATACTATGTAGTGATTTATTTAAACTCTTGTTTGATACCTTGAAATATGAGTAAGTTGGCTAGAATATACTTTTTATATACCTTTACAATAATATAAAAGGTATGAAATCTTTAGATGCGGGTGGCATTGGAAACAAAATTAAAAAGGCAATTTTAAATTCAAACGTACTAGGTACATAGCCGGACGGACCACTTCCTTCCATCATTGATACGCGACACGAATCTATGATATTGAAATGTTATCGTCTCATTTCCAGCGAACGAGTTCCCGGCGCAGTTCGAGGGCATGGTGCGGCGCGTGGTGCGGCTGCTGTTCCACGTGGTGGCGCACATGTACGCCGCGCACTTCCGCCAGCTGGCGCTGCTGCGGCTGCACGCGCACCTGCATCTCACCTTCGCGCACCTCACCGCGCTCGACCGACGCTTCTCCTTGCTCGACCACAAAGAAACAGAGGTCACCTATGTTCCACAACTATTAGTCATCTGCTATTAGTCATAGTACTATTAGTCATTATGTACCTATATTACTTGACCACACAGACACCTTCATTCATTCAAGACTGACGTTAGCGCACTTTAACAGAAGACAACTTGAAGAGTAACTGTAATCAACCAGTTCTGAAGTCTTGAAACTCGCTCAACTCTCGGGGAGTGTTTGTCTCTCTCGGGCCCCGGTGGAAGGGACCGAAAACCCTAAGTCGTAAAAGATAGGAAAACTAACGTCGTTAAATGCGGGCAGGTGCTGCGCGACCTGGAGGTGGCTCTCCGGCTGACGGAAGCGGCGGGCGGCGGCGGCGGCGGCGAGGCGGGCGGCGAGGACGCGTCGCCGCGCCGCTCGCCCGTGGTGACGCAGCCGCTCGCCACCGCGTGACGCGGCGCGCGCGCCGACCCGCCGCCCGCAGCCGCCGCGCCCGCCGCACCCGCCGCACCCGCCGCACCCGCCGAGCCGGCGGGGGCCACCTAGCCGCCGCGCTGGCCGCCCGCTAGCCGCCCGCCCGCGCCCGCGCCCGCTCCCGCGCCCGCGCCCGCGCCCGGACCATTGTGCCGCCGGCCCCGCCGCCGCGCGACTCGAAGGATTGTTAATTCTATTGTAAATATTTCGATCTGTTAAGTAGTTTTAGGTGATTACGATCGGTCTCTACTTATAATTTGTGATCGCTTTGGTTGTAAATAAAAGTGATATTTGTTTAACTAATAAATTGAAAGCTTTATTATGGTTTTTTTTATCCTGTATTTTTTATTTATTTTGAATATTTTAAGTACCTTATCAAAATCGGTTACTAGATTCTCATATACTTAAGTAAAATTTTAAATTATGATTAGGTAAGTAATATAGGTAACCAATCCGAAGGGTACTAATTAAGACTACATAAGTCATTATTAAATCGAACTGGGAAACAAGTAAATACCTACTAATCTTTATCAGAATTGAGATCGATTTATTAATACGGGCCGTATGTATATAGATCGCTGAAAACATAGCCCTTCCTTTTTAGGGTTCCGGACCTTAAAAGGAAAAACCGGAACCCTTATAGGATCACTTTGTTGTCCGTCTGTCTGTCTGTCTGTCTGTCTGTCTGTATGTCTGTCTGTCAAGACCTTTTTTCTCAGAAACGGGCAGAGTTATCAAGTTGAAATTAATACCAAATATCAAATGCTATGGTCCCTTGCAGGTGTAAAAAAATTAGGCTTCCAAGTCAACGCAATTAAAAGATACGGTGATTTATGTCACATATTTTGATACTTTTCGCAAATTCATTTATCAATACAAAGGAATCAACGCACAGCCCAAACCGCTGGTGTTAGAATCATGAAATTTTGACAGTAGGTACCTTATATACCGCAAGTATCCACTAAGAAAGGATTTTGGAAAATTCCACCCCTAAGTGCATAAAATAGGGGGTGAAAGTTTGTATAGGGTAAAAAAAAAAAATTAACCTAGAGACATGAAAATAAATATTGAGGCTACTTATAACAAATAAAAAATATTAATTTCAGCGTTTTGTAAAATTCCACCCCTAAGTGCATAAAATAGGGGGTGAAAGTTTGTATAGGGTAAAAAAAAAAAGAACCTAGAGGCATGAAAATAAGTATTGAGGCTACTTATAACAAATAAAAAATATTAATTTCAGCGTTTTGTAAAATTCCACCCCAAAGTGTGTAAAATAAGAATTTTTATTGTAGTTTGTATTCAGTTTGGTTGCAGTTTGTATTGGGTTCCCGAATTTGTTTAAGCTATTTATTATTAAAATATCTTGCCGGTATCGATATTGGAATCCAGGAATGGAAAAACTGTCTAAAATCATAATAAAATGTTGGACGGAACCCTCAGGGCGCGAGTTCTACTCGCACTTGTCCGGTTTTTTAGAATTTGTTGTGGTCGGGTAAAATAACTTGAAAATATTATTTTACTTGACACTGGCTAAATGCGAGAAGCGATCACAATGAAAAAAAACCTTCAAAGCAGTCAAATTTGGTTTGATTGACGATTGGCGGATGGGTGAAATAATCTGTGGGTTTGGTTCGGTGTAGTGATGTGCCGTGGCAAATATTGAGAACCGGTTTAAACCGATTATATACAAAAAAACGGTAATCCAGTTTTAAGGTTTTTTTGTAAAATCTCCTACCATAAGCCAAATTTTATTTGATGGTATGCATAAACATTATAAAATTAAACTTTCTTTTTAAAATACAACGATAAAAACCGTCTAAGTGCCAGGTCACGCAAAAGGTAACTTTTTGTAGCCAGTAAACAATGAAAATACATCGTAACTATAGTCTTTCTTATGGGATGAGCTAGTAGCTTCTCCCACTGGGCTACCTTACCACCTATTTAAAAGTCGTGGGATACAAGAAATAGTTACACCCAAAGGGTGATTGCACCGCAATTTTGGGTGCACGTTTTACGTGGTACAAATATGTTTTAGAGTAGGCGTTGGCTGAAAATCAGCAGTGGAGAAGATTTAATCCTCCCCAGTTCAAACTAAGCCAATCGCTTTTCAGCACTGGACACATCGAGGTAAAATTGTCTTCACCTAACCGACGTTCTGTCCTTTAGTTTCCAATATACTAAGTAATTCACAGATAGAGATTTACATAGATAACGCAAGTAATTTGTATTGAAACCAAGCGTGCCGAATTTTTAATGAATTTTCAACACCTACTGTATCGTTACAGCCGGAATTTAGTGACGGGAAATCCAAACCGATTCAAAGACACCGATGCCGCCGATGCCCCTCCGCCCGCTACGATTCTCTCGAGTGATAATTTCGCTCATACTCATATTTTTTATATCTGTGGTCCCGCTCGCTCACAAGTTAGCGGCGACCAAACCTTGACGTTTGGTCGAGGTTCGGACACGCGAAGTGCATGCATTTGCGTTATCTATGTAAATCTATATCTGTGAAGTAATTATATCTGTTAAGCCTACCTTGATTATATCAGTATCTAATAAATGTTTTCAATTTCATTTCATCTACCTAAGTGCTTGATTTTCGACTCCTGCTATTGAGTTTATTCAAAGCCCACAGGAGATCAGCTTTACTTTAACTAATATCAAATCAAATAAAATTATTTATTCATGTAAGTCAACATAGCACTTATGAATAGTCAGAATTTACCACCGGTTCAGAATTCTGCTTCTATTGAGATGATCCGGCAAGAAACACAATGGTTACTCTTTTCAATGAATAAAAGTTGGTGTAAATTCTCAGGAACAACAACACAATGTGAGCAGGCAAAAACATCGGCACTAAAAAGTACTAGATAGTAATACCACAGGTGTAACACAATAGTAATTCAGTATTACCAAGTTCATTAAATTTCACTCAGATTTGTAAGATTATATATTTAAATTAGATAGCTAGTTTAGTGAGGTATCCATATCTACTCCCATTTTACAGCAATTGCAATATGTATTTACATAATAATAATAAAACATAAAGATATAATATTATGAAAAATAATTGCTTTGGAGTGATGTCTTCCGTGCTAAATAAATAAATAGACTTATAGAACACTGTTATCAAGTGGAAACTGGGTGGACCAACATTTAATACGGTTCCAAATTCTGATACATATTAAAAATTTTAAGTTTAAAAGTAATCGGTGGTTTCATTAAAAATCGGTACGTACCGGTTTTTATGAAAACCGCTTTTCGGAAACAATTCTCATCACTGGTTTGGTGGTTTGACTTTGTGTTGAATGATTTTGATATCAATTAGCTGCGAAGAGTTTTCGAGCGATCGGTTTTATAACATTATAAGTAAATTACGGTAACGTGTCCTTGATGTTGATAATGCCTACATCGTCGGGGCAGCTCTAATAGCATGTACGAAAGCACTTGCGGCGCCGCCGCCACTGGGCAATGCGGCAAGTCGCAGCCCGACGGTGACGGCCCACCACCGCGCGAACCTCCGCCGGCACCCCTCGAACGGGACTACAGTGGCTTCGACATAGTTAAAGCGACGCAGTATGGGGCATACGCTCGCGTCAAGGAGCTCGTCGAGGCAGGCTGGGACGTGAATCAGCCAGATCACGAGACTGTCACGCTTCTCCACTGGGCGGCGATCAACAATCGCCGCGAGATAATCCAGTATCTGCTGTCGAAAAGCGCGAAGGTCGACTCGATCGGGGGAGAGCTGCAGTCGACGCCTCTGCACTGGGCGACTCGGCAGGGGCACCTCGAAGCGACGGTGCTGCTGGTGCGTGCGGGTGCCGACCCGACGCTGCGTGACGCGGAGGGCTGCGCGTGCCTGCACCTGGCGGCCCAGTTCGGTCACACTGCCGTGGTCGCGTACCTGGTGGCGCGCGGAGTGCCCCCCGACGCGGCGGACGCGGCTGGCATGACGCCGCTCATGTGGTCGTGCTGGAAAGTGCCTGCCGTGGACCCCACACGGCTGCTGCTCACGCTGGGCGCGTCCCCGCGGCCCGCGGACCGCTCGCACGGAAACACTGCATTGCACTGGGCCATACTCGCCAGAAATACGACAGCCATATCTACTCTTATACTTTATGTGAGTTTTCCAAATTGCCAATCTTAAAAACCTGTTTCTATGATTATTTGATGTTGAGTTCTTGAATATGTTGTGGTTTATCACATGAAAACGGAACTCTGGCTGGTGGAAGTCACCATTGCTTCAGTGCCGGTCCCAACTGTTAAAGAGATATTACTTAATAGAATTCTAGACAACTTGTTTTTTCTTTTCAATTTATATTTTAAGTTAACTTTTTAAGCAGTCGGGTTTTTTATTTACCTTATATAGACTTTTATATTGTTAGTATGTAATGTTGTATGGAGGGTCAATAAACTCACAAAATAGTGTAAAGCAGTTACATTATCAAGGTCCATATTATGGTTTCCATGGCAGGGCAATTTTAAGTCAGATTTTTATTGATATAATTAGTTTCTCATTGCCTGTTCATTGCCTAGCACCCTGTAATATTCTCTGAGCTTGTTACTGCCCCCTTGTGAACCTCCAGCGCCCACAAGGGGCCATTATCGGCTACTTGGGAAAAACTGGTTTATGTGGTTGTCACATCTCAGACAGAATGTTCAGGATACCACTTCTGTTGCTACCCAGGGAGATGCCAGCCTGGATGTGCCCAACTTGCGCGGGGTGACACCCCTGGCGATGCTGCAGACCAGCGCTGACTCGCTGTGGATCGGGTCTAAGGTCTCTGACAAGATAAAGGAGCACTCATTGGCTGCCAACAAAAGGAACTGGCTCCGAAGATTATCCTATGACAAGGTGAGACAAAGGCAATGCCACCTATTCTGTGGTTATATATTAGAACTATCAACTATATATGCCTCTGTTGTGCTCATACATTATAAGAAAAATGTTTGTACATATATTTTAGTTCAGTTTAGTATCCGTATCTGTCAACAGAATTGTGTTTATACAAAGCTCTCTGCTTTCTTGCACATGTAAATTTGAAATGATTCACTTCTTCACTTCTTTATTGGTTCTTTTGTATGAAAATTGAGGTGCCATCTATAATTACAGCGCATCTCCTATAATTACAAATGAAATATGATTGATCCCATTTACATAATATGTCATTATCTAGCTCCTGATGTGAGATGGAGCTGTGTGAGATAGAATAGAGAGATGAAAGTGCATCTCATGTCTCCGCACCACAGGACTTGACGCTCTGTGGGACGTCAGGTCATGCATGCGTCAGGCATGTGAGAGGGAGGAATCAGCACCTTGTTCACCTTGTAGATACTAATCCTATCACTCCTAATGATATATGATGATGGTACCTGGTTGATTATTTTAATCCCTTTACTAGATTGATCATTCTTATCACAATGTGTTTAGGATAGATTCCTGCTTGTAGCACTTTGGAAAACAAATGTGGTGATTTAATCATCTCTTCTGCTTTTTTATCATCTTCCTTGCTTTAATTAAGAAAGTTTTTACAGTAGTAAGTTTTAAGAATAAAGTTTGAATCATTATTGTAACATTGCGAGACACAGTGTGTTTTTAGCTTAAATCAAATGGAGAGCCAGCTGGCCGGACACTATGAAATCACAGAATAGATAACTGTTCTAGAAAATAAAATTACACTGTTACATTATTACGCCTTTATTCACCCACAGGGTTGGTAGAGGTGTAACAGTGTTGTTGGTCCTGATGTATAGGGGGCGAATCTATTGCCATCATACCGGCGAGTTCCAATTCAATTAGAGCAAGAGCCAGCGATAGCCAGACGTTCCATATTGTATAAAGGCTGTCAATTTCTCAGAGCATGTCCCCAACACAGGTAAGAACCATCATCGAGTATGGAGTTTGGATTGTGGTTACTTGGGCAGTTAACAGGTAGTAAAGGTGTATAAAATAGTACCTCAAATTCGTTATAGTATAAAGCTTAATTTTTATATATATCCTTTGGAATAACATTAGAAATCACGCCATCCATTGCCGGACACTTAGTGCGGTTTCAACCCCCTGCCAGACACCCCTAAACTTTAATAAATTATGAGTATACTTTCGTCATAGTATAAAAGCTGGGTTTTACATATGTTACTTGGGAACCCATAAAAAAATATTACTTCAACAGCCGGACAGTTTTAATGGTTTTAACATCTTGCCAGACACATTTAAATAGTTATTAAATCATCCAAGTATGAACGCAATAAAACTATTTTTCGTTGGGTTTCTTGAACAATTTCGATACACTAAACTCCCTATCTTACTTACTGATAAGTCAATTTGCAAAATATCACCATAATATCTGACATAAAGGGCCGTATCTTTTGATTGCGTTGAATAGAAGCCTATTTTTTTTACATCTCCAAGGGATCATAGCATTTGATAATTGATATTAATTTTTACTTGATAACTTTATCCGTTTCCGGGTTGGAGTGTAGCCTTAGGGGCGCTATGACTTAGGTTTAGGTTTAGGTTAGGTTAGGTTAGAACAGTGACCAAAACGCGCAAGTCGAGCGAGCGAAGCGAGCGTGCCGCGGCAGCGGCCGGCGAAGCGCCAGAATCTGAATGTGTCATTAGGTTATGTTAGTTCCCAGTTAGGGGGGGGGGGGCTATGGAGCCAGGACTTAGACGAATTTTCGAGAAATATTTTTTTTTCGGTTTGATCACTGTTCTACCCTAACCTAACCTAAACCTAAACCTAACCTAACCTAAGTCATAGCGCCCCTAAGGCTACACAATGACCCGTTTCCGAGAAAAAGGGTCTTGATAAACAGACAGACGGACAAGAAAGTGATCTTATAAGGGTTCCGTGTTTTCCTTTTGAGGTGCGGAACCCAAAAACTATATCCTGTACTGTAACTACATCCTGTGGGAGTGCAGTCGCTGGCACAACGAACGGACAACTATGCTAAATAGCCTGTATTTCCTTCGGAATAACATTAGAAATCACGTCATCCATTGCCGGACACTTATTGCGGTTTCAACCCCCTGCCAAACACCCCTAACTTTAATAAATTATGAGTATACTTTCGTAATAGTATAAAAGCTGGGATTTACATATGTTACTTGGGGACCTCTAAAAAAATAATACTTCATCAGCCGGACAGTTTTAATGGCTTTTACATCTTGCCAGACACATTTAAAGTCTGTAGGTGCGAGCGCGAGGTGACAACAATAAACAAGGCGGCAATATCGTTGTTGCATTAGCGCCTTTTTTTCGCCGCCTAGTACCATCAATGACCAAATAGTCACTTGTGCCGCAGCCTAGGATCGTATCCAGGTATCACAACAACGTTAAAAGTAAGTTATGACATTAAATTGCTCTTACCTTCTCGTCTGCTCGTACCTTCAATGACACAAATGTATTTTATTTATTATTTTCGTCCCATAACATTTAATTTTTAAAATCTTCCCTGAAGTATATATGCAGCTTAGTTGCTTACTTAAGCACAAATAAACTTAATTAAGATAAGATATTGCGTAGATCTATGTGAACCCTTACAACTTACTATAAAGCGTTTGAAAGCTAATTAGCGTTCAATCGCTTGCATTTGCTTTTCTATTGCAATTGAAGTAGCTTACGTAATAAGGGCCCAGTTGTAAGGCACCACGGATCGTAATATGACTAATTGGGCCTAACCTCCTGAGCTGATTATACTTGATTCCAATAATAGGTATGGCTAAAGCGCTTGAACGCACGGAAATTGTCCCTGGTTTCCACAAGGTCTATGTAATAAACTGCTCCAGATGTCACTTGCAGGCTATTTAGCATAGTAGTCCGTTCGTTGTGCCAGCGACTGCACTCTCTCAGGATGTAGTTACAGTACAGGATATAGTTTTAGGGTTCCGCACCTCAAAAGGAAAACACGGAACCCTTATAAGATCACTTTGTTGTCCGTCTGTCTGTTTATCAAGACCCTTTTTCTCGGAAACGGATAAGTTATCAAGTAAAAATTAATATCAATTATCAAATGCTATGATCCCTTGGAGATGTAAAAAAATAGGCTTCTATTCAACGCAATCAAAAGATACGGCCCTTTATGTCAGATATTATGGTGATATTTTGCAAATTGACTTATCAGTAAGTAAGATAGGGAGTTTAGTGTATCGAAATTGTTCAAGAAACCCAATGAAAAATAGTTTTATTGCGTTCATACTTGGATGATTTAATAACTATTTAAATGTGTCTGGCAAGATGTTAAAACCATTAAAACTGTCCGGCTGTTGAAGTAATATTTTTTTATGGGTTCCCAAGTAACATATGTAAAACCCAGCTTTTATACTATGACGAAAGTATACTCATAATTTATTAAAGTTTAGGGGTGTCTGGCAGGGGGTTGAAACCGCACTAAGTGTCCGGCAATGGATGGCGTGATTTCTAATGTTATTCCGAAGGAAATATATAAAAATTAAGCTTTATACTATAACGAATTTGAGGTACTATTTTATACACCTTTACTACCTGTTAACTGCCCAAGTAACCACAATCCAAACTCCATACTCGATGATCGTTCTTACCTGTGTTGGGGACATGGTCTGAGAAATTGAGAGCCTTTATAAAATATGGAACGTCTGGCTATCGCTGGCTCTTGGTATAAATGCTAGGAGGATTCGGGCCATAGTCTACCCAGCTGGCTGGTGCGGGTTGGGTGAGGTAGCGTTGGAGTGGAGTGAAGAAGTGCAGGATATTTAGGGTGTAATGAACATTCACCAGAAATTCCGATGGTGGTGCGTGGTGGTTATGCCGTTCCTGGCGTTCTACCTGACGGGGCTGGTGCTGGAATCGGACCTCCTGTACCTGGTGAAGGCCTTCCTGCTGGTGTGCTTCTACGCGCTGCTGCACTTCCTCAGCAACCTGCTCTTCGACGAGGACCTCAAGAACATATTCCCGCTCAGTGTATACCTCGCCACTAAGGTGCGAATATTTGCAGTAGTCATGATAATAAACTAGATTTGTATGAGTTAATTGGCAACTGGGCGGGTCTGCTCGTGCGGTAGATGCATACGTGTCTAGATCACGATTATAATCCTCAAAATATTTGGAACAACCACTTTTCACCTAAATTACATAATAGAAGTACAGGTGTACTGATTGGTGCTATTCTCACTTAGGATCAACAGCACAGGCGTCCTGGCGTGGGCGTGCGAGGAGCTAGTGTTTTGTAAAAAACAAATTTATGTCAACGAATGGGGGGGGGGGGGCTTACACGGGCAGTTATATTACAAGTATCATGATGATCCACATCACAGAAATTTAACGACATCGTAATCCCAATATCGTGATACGGATGGATGATACTGGAGCAGCCCCTGCAGTTCCCGCATTACCTCTCAGGGGATAGGAATACATACTTTTTTGGGAGGATATTTTTTAGTGCATAATTATGAATTGAAGAATTACAGTCATCTATGTTTATCACTGCGAATTATACTTAATTATTTACATAAATAAATCAAAGATTAATTAAAGATTTTGACAGATGAATGAGTCGTGACGTGACCGCCCACCACCATTAACTAGGGCATTAGCGACAGAGGAAAATATAGTCCCGACTACTCCCGACTCTCTACTGATGACTCGCTTTTACCAAACTTTAAATATTGAATTAAGTAATAGTGGCATACCTGATTCCGGTGGCAAGGCCCACATATAACGTAACGGCTCGGCGGGTGGAGCCGCGCTGCGCAGGTGTGGTTCTACATCACGTGGGCGGTGTTCGTGGCGCCGGCGGCGGGCGCGCGCGCCACGCTGCTGTTCTGCGCCAGCTCCGCCGCGCTCTGGTACAGCTTCCTGCGCGCCTGGCGCAGCGACCCCGGCGTCATCACCGCCTCGCGCCAGGACAAGTTCCGGGTCAGTGCCCCGCGCCGCGCTCTCTCGATAGCGAACACGTCATAATGCCCACCTTTATACTTTATAAACCCCCGAGCGATCTGATGGCACCCAGGCCCGAGCCGAATCACCAACAGGACGATGAACATTTAAGCATGGTTCCTGAATATTGGCGGTGTTGGTGGCGGTTCGGTTCGGGCCTGCGCCCGCCATGGGGTCGGGCGAGGCGGCGCGCTGCGACGTGAGGCTGTGTGCGTGCAGACGATAATCGAGCTGTCGGAGTCGTCCCGCGGCGGGTTCGAGCCGGCGCGCTTCTGCTCGGCGTGCCTGGTGCGGCGGCCGCTGCGCTCCAAGCACTGCTCCGTGTGCAACCGCTGCGTCGCCAAGTTCGACCACCACTGCCCCTGGGTCGGCAACTGCATCGGTACGCGCCCGTCGCCGCCCTAAGCCCTGTGCGCTGCACGGGACGCTGCACGGGACACGGGACGCCGCGTTCGCACTGAACGGTCGTCCCGGCCCGTGACGCTGGGCGAATTGAATTCGATCTCACCGGACCGTTCGCAGGCGCGAAGAATCACCAGTACTTCATCGGGTTCCTGGTGAGCCTGGTGATGATGTGCGTGTGGATGCTGTGGGGCGGCGCGCAGTACTTCCTGGCGGAGTGCGGGGCGGGCGGGGGGGGCGCGGACGCGGCGTGGCTGTGGGCGCGCTGCAACGCCTGGCTCGCCTGGGTCATGCTCAACGCCGCCTTCCACCTCTTCTGGGTCACCGTGCTCACCTGCTGCCAGCTCTACCTGGTGACTCCTCCTTCCCCCGATACTAGACCGGCTCGATTCGTGCCACAATTTACACTGTACTCGTACATATGCATAGTCAGATTCGTTCATGTTTTAAATTGCGAATGATATCCGCACCGTCGGACGAGCAAAGCCGAGAATGAAATGTTCCGGGGCTCGAGGGAATTGGGACGCGCCCCCATTGAAGAGTCTGTGCCATCGCACCAGTAATACCGGCCTAACCGACTTGCGGCCGCTAATCAGGGCGCGGGTCGCAGCCTGCAGTGTGCAGCGACTAGCGCGTAGCATGTAGGGATTGCAATCCGGAAAACTGGATCCGGTAATCCGGCGGATCCGGCATCATTTGACGTCTACCGGTAAAAGATACACGCCTCCAATTTCTTAGAAAAATAGTCGCCTGGACCACGCCTTTTCTCCTCGGACCAGAATATACAAATAGCAGAATATACAAATAGCAGAATATACAAAATAGATTCAAATTAAACTAGTTACACTACATACTAGATTTTCATTGTTGATTTTTACATAATTGTTGCTTGTGTTAAAATAGGATATCAATTATGGGATTCCATAATCATACTAAGAACTCTTATATTATCGCCATGTTCGTCAGTCCGTCCGTCCGTCGTCCGAGTCATTTTATTCAGAAACTATAGGCCTAGTACTTGGATACTTGGTAGCAGGCTTCAAATTGGCACAAGTATAGATTTTTAGTAGGTACCCCTACAAAACTGGTTATTTAAATATTGAAAGTAAAATTATGATAGGGGACCTCCCGCCCTTAGGAAAGGGGAGTGAAAAAACAAGTTGTCCCCTCCCCTCGAGTGATACCCCACTACACCTATTTAGCTAGTCCGCCAGCTTGGATAATTCGCCATATTGGAATTAGAATGACGTCATACAGCCTTTTTCGCGTGATGTCTATGAAAACTAAAGTATGCGTGGTCCCAAACGCACTTGGCCGCTTTTTATAACCTTTATGAAACATTTAAATAGTACATTGTTATCCTAGGGGTGAAGGTAACTTATCTAGCCCCGAGACGGGGTATAGTTCGAGGGACAAAATAAATCATTCACACGAGGTAAACACTGCTTTTCATTACGAATACAAGGAAAGTAAGCCTAAAAACAGGAATTAGCTAAAGAAAGAATACAAGGAAGTATGAACAATACTCTACAACTCGAAAAAACGAAAGAAGGTCGGATTGCCATTTGCCGCCTATATTGTTTTTTCCGTTGGCCTGGTTCAATAGAAATGTCAAAATAGAACTAATTTATTTAAAATAATTTGACAGCTGTCAGTTGAAGCGATTCTCCCTAGGGCTGAAAAGTATTAATTTCAACCCGCTCAGGCAACTTCAGACCTACTTTCCGAGTAAGAGTAATGAAAAGATGCGCATGCGTAAGAACCCCTCAACTGACCAATCGCAGCGCGTCTGTAGACGCGCCATTCTGACAATGAGATACGCGCGCTCGGTTTGACGGTGTGCGGATAACGAAAAACGGTTGCCATGTCGGGTATTCGTTGTTATAATAAAAATACACACATCAACACGGTATAGGGATATTTTAAATTACATTTACTAACTTAAAAGTACTGGCCGCTTTAAAATGTTTTTGATATCAAATTGTTCGTCATTTATTTCAGATTAATTCTAATTTAATTAAAAGAAAAAATAAAATTAGTTGGCGGCAAAAATTGAGTTGAGCTAGAGGGAAGGAATTTTGTACTCAGAATAATTTTTATTTGTTATAAACCGCTATTTAAACATCTTTTTGATTCAACTTGGGTTGATTAGTGTCATTTGACATTTTATTACAATGCAACGTCGACATTTAACTATAGACGAGATGTTAAGAGCAGTGTGAATGATGCAGGCTGGTGATTTTCAACGTGACGTCGCTGAGGCAATAGGCACCAGGCAAAATGTGATTTCGAGGTTGTGGTCACGTTATCGTACCACGGGGGAGGTGGCGGAGAGACATCCAGGACCAAGCCGCAGTACTACACCCAGACAAGACCGTTTTTTGCAAATTGCTGCGAGAAGGCAACAAAATGTTACAGCGATGCAATTGGTCCAAAGGCTACAGTCTGAACACCAGATGCTTGTGAGTGACCAAACTGTAGGGAGAAGACTGCACGAAGCCAACCTTCATTCTCGTAGACCACTTCGAGTTCTAGCTCTAAGAAGAGGAAATCGTGGACGAAAACTGCAACGGGCTAGAGAACATGTAAACTGGGAACCTCATCAATGGTCGTTTGTGCCTTTCAACGATGAATCCAGATTTGTTTTTCATCCTGATTCGAGGAGAGTACGTGTCTGGAGAGTTCCTAGTCGGACAAGCCGGCTTCAACACCTTCAAGAAGTGCATCCGTACCAAGGTGGTAAGCTCGATACCGACTGCCTCTAGGTGGAAAGTTAGCGGAATTTTAACGTGATTGTGAGGTAGGTTGCGTTTTACTAGTATGGCAACACCCTGACCGCATCCACTGGAATGCTTGTCTTGTCGGTAGCAAATGTAATTGGGAAATAAAATATATTGATATTATCAGAAAGTTTCGTTTCGCTAATGGCTAGAATATCTATTTGGTGGTCAGAGACCATGAAATCAATCAGTTCGTGTTGCTTGTTCTGCACACCGTCAGCGTTCCAGTACATCATACTTAATTCAGACATATTTACCAAAATGAGACAGGACTAAAATAACTTTATCCATCATTGTCGAGCACAATGAGAACTTATGTTTTCAAGATTTCATTATAGATAATATTGCGATCATTTCAACCGTCATGGGATCTTGATCTGACTTGAAATCATGTGATACTTGCGGACGTTCTGAGGCTTGATCGTCGTCAAGATGTTGAGTGGACTTCAATATGTTTGAAGTAGAACCTGCCACTCGAGCCCAGCCGCGCCCATCAGTGACAGAATGTTTGGAGTTGAGAGGGTTATAATTAGATGCATTAGATATTGACGGTGGCCCTTGAATTCTCTGTTGGGACCTAGTCGTACTGGTTTCTATATATTTGATGCGTGCTTTACATTTGCTGTAGTTAGCAGGGTGTTCGTCTTCACAGTTGCAGCATTTAGCTGGGGTGATTCGCTCCTTTTTTGGACAAAGCTTACCCTAATAATGTGCAATTTTCCTACGAATGAGTCTCATTCGTAGCCCAACTTTCCTGAGGATGTCTCGTTCAGAGGCGAAACACGTGTCGAATTTTATTTTTAATTCGCTTTGTTCCGCGGAAAATTGCACATTATTAGGGTCCGTGACACTCATGACTGACAAACTCGACCGACGGAGTTAAGTTTTGTTAACCTCTTCCATTATCGATCAACCTATTTGATTTATAATTACTGTGGTTAACAAGCCAAGGGTGAGTGGTGGGTCCTTATCCTAAATTGTTATACAATGGATTTCCGCCAAGTAACGCCTGAGTCAATCAATTATAGAATTCATGTGTTTTTAAAATATCCCTATACCGTGTTGATGTGTGTATTATAGTTTGATTCTGTATTCGTAATCCTTGTGTAAGTTTAATTTGTAGTAGTGGATTATTAAAACGCTGTGTAGAAACTCTGGTGTTACGATTAATTTATTACATTGGCGCCCGGGAAATATGTTTTTCATTACTCATACTCGGAAAGTAGGTCTGAAGTTGCCTGAGGAGCGGGTTGAATGCAATACTTTTCAGCCCTAGGGAGAATCGCTTTCCGTCGACCGCTGTCAAATTATTAAAAGGAAACTATTTCTATTGAACCAGGCCGGCCAACGGAAAAAAACAAAATAGGCGGCAATCCGATCTTCATTTGTTTTTTCGAGTTGTATTGTTCATACTTCCTTGTATTATTTCTTTAGCTAATTCCTGTTTTACTTTCATACTTTTATACTTTTATTTTTACTTTCCTTGTATTCGTAATGAAAAGCACAGTGTTTACTCCTTGTGAAAGACTTATTTTGTCCCGAGACGGGATTTGACAATAGTTCGAGGTAGGTTTACCTTCACGCCTAGGGTAACAATGTACTATTACAAAGTTAATTTTTGAACGGAAAATAAAATAGCCTTGATGTGAAGGATTGATGGAAATCCGGCCGGATTGAATTTGGTGTCGGATTGCAATCCCCAGTGGAATGGGCCGGCTGACGGCGCGGATGTGCGGGTGTGTGCAGGTGGTGTGTCTCGGCATGACGACCAACGAGCAGCTGAACCGCGGCCGGTACCGGCACTTCGTGTCGCGCGGCGGCCGCTCGCCCTTCTCGCGCGGCCCGCTCAACAACTGCGCAGACTTCTTCCAGTGCCGGCTGGGCGGGCTGCTGCAGCCGCGCGCCGCCGACTGGCACGCCGCCCGCCTCGACGACGACGCGGTGCGCGCCCGCCCTCCTCACCTGCTCACCTCCTCACCTACTCCTCTAGCATTACTCAATTATTTTTTTTTATTTAAAACGATCAGAAAAAAAGTTTTTTAGAAATTTTATACCACACGCCAGTGACCGATATCCGAGGCCTGGCCGAGTCCCGGACCCCTCCGCGCTATGTCGCTCCGCGGCGACGAGGCGACTGTATGCCGTGTGTTGTGTGTGCGGCAGGCGGAGGGCGACACCGAGCCCATGCTGCCGCGCGCGCCGCACCAGTACGTGTGAGCGCGGCGCGGCGCTGGCGACGGGGACTTCGTGTAGCCGCCGCGCGCCACTAGCGTCGTGCCGCTCCCCACTGAACTGCGCGCCGCCCGCGCCGCGCCGGCGCGTCACTAGCGTCGTGCCGCTCCCCACTGAACTGCGCGCCGCCCGCGCCGCGCCGGCGCGTCACTAGCGTCGTGCCGCTCCCCACTGAACTGCGCGCCGCCCGCGCCGCGCCGGCGCGTCACTAGCGTCGGGCCGCTCCCCACTGAACTGCGCGCCGCCCGCGCCGCGCCGGCGCGTCACTAGCGTCGTGCCGCTCCCCACTGAACTGCGCGCCGCCCGCGCCGCGCCGGCGCGTCACTGGCGTCGTGCCGCTCCCCACTGAACTGCGCGCCGCCCGCGCCGCGCCGGCGCGTCACTAGCGTCGTGCCGCTCCCCACTGAACTGCGCGCCGCCCGCGCCGCGCCGGCGCGTCACTAGCGTCGTGCCGCTCCCCACTGAACTGCGCGCCGCCCGCGCCGCGCCGGCGCGTCACTAGCGTCGTGCCGCTCCCCACTGAACTGCGCGCCGCCCGCGCCGCGCCGGCGCGTCACTGGCGTCGTGCCGCTCCCCACTGAACTGCGCGCCGCCCGCGCCGCGCCGGCGCGTCACTAGCGTCGTGCCGCTCCCCACTGAACTGCGCGCCGCCCGCGCCGCGCCGGCGCGTCACTAGCGTCGTGCCGCTCCCCACTGAACTGCGCGCCGCCCGCGCCGCGCCGGCGCGTCACTAGCGTCGTGCCGCTCCCCACTGAACTGCGCGCCGCCCGCGCCGCGCCGGCGCGTCACTAGCGTCGTGCCGCTCCCCACTGAACTGCGCGCCGCCCGCGCCGCGCCGGCGCGTCACTGGCGTCGTGCCGCTCCCCACTGAACTGCGCGCCGCCCGCGCCGCGCCGGCGCGTCACTAGCGTCGTGCCGCTCCCCACTGAACTGCGCGCCGCCCGCGCCGCGCCGGCGCGTCACTAGCGTCGTGCCGCTCCCCACTGAACTGCGCGCCGCCCGCGCCGCGCCGGCGCGTCACTAGCGTCGTGCCGCTCCCCACTGAACTGCGCGCCGCCCGCGCCGCGGCGTGGGGCGGCGCTTCACTGCGATTCCATTAAATTACGAGATTGCGAGTTCGTCACGTAACCTCATATATCTCCGTGATCATAAACCTTCTGGTGTGTGACTGTGCGCATGAAATTAATTTATTATGGTACAAATGTATACAATGCAATGATTTTATTTGTAAAAATTTCGTTCGAAATCGTTTTATTTAATGTTATTGTGTATATTGTTGAGTGATTTTTTAGAGTTTGTTTATTGTTTCTGCGTGAATATTTCTGCTAGCTGTCATACGATTAAAATTGCACGCTTACTAATGCGCCGTGATACTGGAATACAAGCTGTAAGTATACTTATGTACGGTCTAAAATCACGAATCATTAACTCCATTTTTATTGAGAGACTAGAGCTGGATGACATCTCCTTCGGAACTCGCTTTGCACGAATTGTCAGTCGCTTGGATCGGCGGAGTGCACCCGAGGGTGGCATTTATCAATAATTAAATCTGTGCATGCCGCGTGCACGAACACACCGCGCCTGCCGCGACGCTCCCGCCCGGCACGGAACCAGCACGGAGCATAGCACAACTCACGCACTCATTCCTTATCTAATAACAACTCATTCCTTATCTTAATATAAAATATCTTCCATGTGATATTAAAAACTTACAAGCTATTCAATGATCGAAAATTAATACACGGGAATAAAATATGTCCTGATGGTGGTGCTTAAACTTATTGTAGAAAAAACAAGTCACAAATTAAATTATTTAATTGTAAACAAATCGAAATACACACTATATGAATAGCACATAATATATACAATTATATTTTCTTTAAGATTTAGTTGGGTCTGAGGATATTTAGTTGGAAAACGTGAGTCCACGCGGAGGCGCCGCGCGCCGGCGCGCGGCGGCCGGTGGGATGGGCTGCGTCGCTATTAATGTATAATGTATACTAAGACTGCTGCTCACCCAATCGGCGAGTCCAGGAGTTATCTCGAACTTGGATTGTAATACAACATTTATTTTATGATGATAAACCGCCTTCCCGCGTCTTGTATATGTTTTGTAAGACCAACCGGATCTTGTGATACCACATATTTCACATAAAATATTTTTAACATTTATTTGTATTGTATGGTTCTCAGTGCTCTTTATGGGGTATATTATAAATATTAGTAACAGGAGCAGGTATCACCACACGAAAGGGCGGATATTGCATAATAAAACCCTATGGTGACAGAAAACCACTTTTCTTGATTTAGCAATCCTCCGTGGGTACTGCACCTAGCGATCCTAGCGATCACCTTCAACACATGTATTCGAGCAGCAATCACTGCAGCGATTTCTCGGACACACTCACTTGACCAACCATTTTGTATATAATTTATTTCGTCTCATCACAATCATAATTAATGTATTCTTGTTGGTTGTGCGAGTCTGTTCGTGGTGTTCGCACAAGACGCTTGCGCGTGCGCCCTGTACTGTCATGAAAGCACCGCTACTGACATAGGTATATTTCAGTTTATTGACTAAATAATTTATGTGTGAATTACTGACGAACAATTTAACCGTCAAATTTTATATTACCGACTATAGTATGTAATTTAAGCCTAGTTTTAAAGACGCTATCGGTTGGAGTATACAGCCTTGACGTGGGCGTCCATATTCCATACATTTTTATCTACTCATTTTGCTGTGACTCAATTCACTCAATGTTATCTATTGTTTAATCTAATGTTATTTTCTCATTATCATGTAGGTACCTTATACCGTGAATGATATGAGGAATGCCAGTCATCAAACTAAATACTACGGGTCAGTTTGGAACATTATAATTGTCGCCACGCGTTGCGAGCGTGGCGTGCGCAGCGCGCAGGGACAGGTGCGCGGGAGCTTGAGCCGAGTCGGGAAGAGGTTATCGTCCTAAACGAACCTAATGGACAAAATATACCCCTCGCAGTCGACGGGCCTTCCGTCTGGTAAGCCGACTGGCAGCCCTCTTTCGTCCGGGACTACTAAATCACGCCACTTGTGTTGCTTCCGTGGTCTAGTGATAATCTATCCTACTAATATTATAAATGCGAAAGTTTGTGAGTGTGACTCCTTCACGCAAAAACTACTGAACGGATTTGGATGAAATTTGGAACACAGATAGATTATAACCGGGATTAACATATAGGATACTTTTTAACCCAATACTCCAATACTACGCGGATGAAGTCGCGGGGCACAGCTAGTTCACAATAAATCAATTAATTGATATTGTAATTGGAGCAAACATATCTTTTTCACAATCTCTTCACTTATCACAGTAAGGCACTTTATATAATCATAGATATTTTTGTTTTACTTCCTACAGATACGAGAACAATTAAAGATGAACCAATTATTTAGAGGTAGAGATAAAATAAGTTTGAAATTATATGGAATCATTCATCTTTTGTATCTTTTCATTAACCTTAGATTAGGACTTGTGTTTTTGTTCCAAAATGGGCGGTCACATTTTTGTATTGTATTGTTATTAATTGTGTTTGTTATTGCTATTCGCTACTCGACATTGGCGGAATCATATTGGGCCTGACCCAATTGTAAGTGGCCATTAATATAAAAAATATATAAACCTTAGATTAGCATTGTGGCAGGTTTTTATTAAAATTAATGTTTTTTTGCGTTTCCATTGACTACACATTGGTCTGGAACAAAATAACTAAACTAAACTATTTTTCAATAAAATCAACATTAAATCAAACATAGGCATGAAAATAAACAACACACAAAAACAAAAAAAATATAGTCATGCAGACAGAGTTGCAAGTATTTTATGTTATTCTTTAGTACTGTATGTAGTTTAAATTTAGTGTTGTAATATTTAGATATAAAATATTATATTTTGAAAAAATGTGATGTCACAAAATTTGGGACCCCTCCCCACCCCTTATCACACAATGTCACACTTCGTCGACCCCCTCCCTCCCCCTTAACGTGTGACGTAATTTATGGATGGCCCCTAATATTATCAGATTTAGAACCTTGTCATACACATTATTAACATACAACAGTGAACACTGTTCCAATGCCTATGAAATGTTACCCAATTGAAGTGCACCATTTGTACGTGCCGCAGTATTTGACCACTCTGTCGTGATTTTCTGTTAATAGCTCCTGTCTCCTACATCTATATATATATAACTCAAAAGTGACTGACTGACATAGTGATCTATCAACGCACAGCCCGAACCACTGGACGGATCGGGCTGAAATTTGGCATGCAGGTAGATGTTATGACGTAGGCATCCGCTAAGAAAGGATTTTGATTAATTCTACCCCCAAGGGGATAAAATAAGGGATGAAAGTGTGTATGAAACTTTGTCAATTCAATTCCACGCGGACGAAGTCGCGGGCACAGCTAGTTAACTATAGAATAGAATATATTAAACTAAACAATGTGTCCTCCGTACTTTTAAATTTAAGGTTAGACATAGCCGGCCGTGTCACCTCCGGACGCGACGGTATGTTGCATCTCATGTGTGCTCAGTAGTGAACCGCGAGCGGGCTAGATGTTGTATGAGCAGAGCACTCACAATCTGTTTGCCTCTCTCACTCTCTCTTATGATTTACAGGCAAGCGAAAGTGTGATGCAACATATCCATTGATGTCGCCTGCGTGTTCTAATTTATTTCCAAAGTGTAGATAGTAACAGAATGATAATCATGTTTAGAATCATACTCAAGAAAATGAAGAGAAAATAATAACTCGTTATGAAATATGTGAGCTTACGGTAATATCAGTTTTTGTAAGCCGCTTCAATAACGTAATCGTGAACGATTGTAATGGGAACGGTCTCGGTTCCAATGGACACTTGTTGTTGGGAGGAGAATGTAAATATTGGGCTAGCCAGTGCGCGCCTCCTCGGCGGCGGCGGCGCGGCGGCGGCGCCCGAGCCGAGGGCTTAGGTACGAGAGGTGATAGATTCATACGTTGTATTATATTATAACTAAAATAATCCAAAATGCATTTAATTCAATAAATACTATTTAAAATTATTATTGTTTCTTCTTTGCCGTTAATTTAACTTATAATACACTTATATGATAACTGAATATTAAATACCTACATTATGAGCGCTGTCATCCGCGCAGGCAGGGCCGCCGGCCGGCCGGCCGGCTGCGGTGCTCGGCAGCGCCACAATCCGCAGACATCGACACACTCCCCCTGTGTGCGAGGAGGTTTGGGCAATATATTATACACTAATCATTATTATTATCATACACCTTATTATTTAGGTATACTTACATTATTAAGTACAAAACCTGAAGATAGTAGTAGGTAGGTGTGCATATTACAGTCACACGGTTTATTTATGTAGATTGGTTTTTAACGTAAAACGCTAAAATGAACAAACCTGAATTAAAACAAATAACATCAAATTAATTTGAAGCAAACGCAATTATCACCTGAGATTACTGGCTGAGTTGGAATGGGATTTCAGATGAGTTCCATTTTATCCTTTATGATAAAAGTGTTAAGGTTTGAAGCTCATTGTATACCTACTGTTGTATCCCTGTAATTATTTTGTTCTGTAACTGCAATGTTGCCAAATGAACCTTAATTCGCGGCTGGTATATTTCATGGGGGACAGTAGGCGGATATTTTTTGTTGTGTTGTGTTTTTACACAAATACGCTCATCAATACATTTTACAGCAATTTGCGTACCCACATTATCTCAACAAAATGTTAACACCAAGGAACCCTCAATAACGATTAATGGTTGTTTACGCTTTCTCTTAAAAAGTCATTGTGTCACAGTGTCATGTTAATTGGTGTCTTATTTAATTAGCATGTTGTTAAGTTTCGCTGTAATGACGCGCGTCGCAGTCGGCACGGATCGCGTCGCCAACCGCGGCGTGCTCGGCGCCACCAGACCACCAACACCTGTCCACGGAGTTAAGTAGTCGTATATTTTGATGGCTTTATCTTAATGCCCTTTTATTATAATTATTTTTGCTTGATTAATTATAATTAATTGTATAATATAAAAGTATGTACGCTCTGACTAGGGCATTGCGACGCTTCGACAGTGGCATCGCGACACTTAGGTACATAAGTTTCAAGCCGTTTGTAGTTAGGGTCCCCACTGGAACGCTGTAAATTTTCATATAGGAAGATTACTAGCCGAAGGCGCTTTCAGGGGAGATTGCCACCGTCACAATTAATAGTTTAGTTTAGTGTTAGATATGATATACATAACATGTGTTAGTATATTATTTCACGCATTTTAGTGCTCTTAGGATTTTTGGAGTAGGTTTTTTATCCCTTACACTATTTAATGGGAGGTACTAAGTAGGTACCTATATTTTAGCATACGTTAGAGTAATGTAACTTTAGATATAGGTACTTACTGTATGTATAAAACATTCTAATTATTCGGTAGTGTGTAGGTACTACCTAGTTAAGGAACACGTTACCGAAGGTCTGCGCGCGCAGGCTGAGCTTGCGCAACCAGCCATCACCCGCCCCGCTCGCCGCTCGCCGCTCGCCGCTGGGCGACACTTGTCAAAGGACATTATTGGGAAATTGTAAATACAGGTAGAACAGGAAACCGGATTGCTGTGGTGACTGTCTGCAGTAAGTAGGTACCTACATAATAATATTGTTGCAATATAAACTACTTATTTGGTATAAATATAAATATCGCCAGACGAACACACCAACTGTATGGCCCCAAACTAAGCAACGCTTGTACTATGGGTACCGTACAATGGACTGGGGGCGATCCCAGTGACACCCAGACCAGGGCAAATTACGAAAAGGCCATTTCCGAAATTTACCCCGGCGGGAATCGAACCCGCAACCACCATGTGCAGTGAGCCGAGCGGCCTACGCTCGAACCACTGCGCTAAGCGGTCGTCAATAGATATAGAACATTTAATGAACTCACTACCCGCAGACATGGAAGTACCTACATAATAGTTTTTTACAATATGGCCGTCAGTTCACCTCAGCAGTTTAACGTAAGTAGTTATTATAAGCTGTTAACTAGACTTGGGTCGTTGGTTATTATATTTTTCATTACTCATACTCTGAAAGTAGGTCTGAAGTTGCCTGAGGACCGGGTTGAAAGCAATACTTTTCCGGGCCGGGAGAATCGCTTTCAACTGACAGCTGTCAAATTATTAAAAAAAACTAGTTCCATTTTCATATTTCTATGGAACCATGTTCAAACTTTTTCTACAGTCATTCAATTACAGCACGATGAAAAATTGAAATAACATAAAGTTAAGTATTAATTAAAGAATATATATTTTTAAATGACTTAATTATAATTTAGTTTCAACAATTTCTTTAAAATAACATAGATTTGGGCAAAATATTTAAAGATGAAAATAAAAAATAATGGCTAAATAATGAAGTTGGCCGGCCAACGAAAAAAAACCAAATAGGCGGTAATCCGATCTTTATTTTATTTTTTTCGAGTTGTAGAGTACTGTTCATACTTCCTTGTATTATTTCTTTAGCCAATTCCTGTTTTTATTTTTACTTTACTTGTATTCGTAATGAAAAGCACAGTGTTTACCTCGGGTGAAAGACTTATTTTGTCCCTCGAACTATTAGCGCCCTCGCTACGCTCGGGCGCCAAACCCTGTCTCGGGACTAAATAAATCACTTTCACCACTCGTGTAACAATGTACTATTGTGCAATAAGTACTAATTAATCTTGACATAAGCGAAATATATTAGTAATTGCAGGAAGCCGGTCCCGGTCGGTGAAACCTCGCGCACGGACACGCGCCGCGCGCCGCGCTTGCGCCTGCGGTCGACAACCCGCGCCGCGCGCCCGGGCCGAAAGTGTTGCGTCTAGCCCAAGAGCTTGTCGCAAACAATCAGGAATAAAACATAACAAATTAATCAAATTTTATGTGGTTGAACGACACTGTTGTCAATGGGTATGCGAATTAATGAATCAGTTAGTTCACTAATCGGTCCATGCTATTTCTCTAGCAACCTTTCTCAAAACTGGTAAAAAGTTGAAATACGTTACGTTGTTGTGCAGTGTAGCTTCAAAGGCAATTATCGCGACTTTTTATTTGATTTAAGTGGCATTGGCAAGAAAGTGGCATTGGTACTTTAGGAGGAAAACAGCAAAGATAATGTGGACGTGTGTAAACGTTAAATAATAAAATTATGGGAAACTTTGTTACTGTTGGCTAGCTCCGAGATTATTATTTATTATCAAGATATCCACCAATTATCGCTTCGTGCGCAGTGTATGGCTTTAATTATAATTGTTATGTAATCGCCACGCATTTACCTCATTGTTATTGAAAATTACATAATGTACGTTTTCCGCGTGCTCTTCATTCCAAAATTGTATGTTTTATTATGTACCTAGGTAAGTAGGTGCATGAGTAATGAACTGTTGTGTGTTTAATTATTCAAACTTTTCCATACCATACACTCTATTGACTTTATAAAGGTAATAAAGTAGGTATAGCTACTTAGGTGAATGGATTTTTAATTTGGATGCCATGTGCTGTAATGCAAATCTATAAATTGTTGCGGCAAATAGGTTGAAATGAATGAATTAAATTCTATTATATAGGTATGTCGCCGGCCGTGCCTACACTAGGATGGTGTCTACTCTACATTGTCCAGCAGCCGGGATATTTCGCCAATCGCCTTAATTACAGCGCGGCAACGGCCGGCGGCGGCGGCCGGCGCGGGCGGCGCTCGGCGCGGGGCGGCGCGGCGCGTTGCGCAACTCACGCAATAACTTATAGGTAACATTCGCACACGGCGCGGCGCGGCGGCGGCGCCGTGCTATTCACCCAGTTCACCGGGTGCGGGGAAGCGGGTAAGAGTCCGGCGGTGTGGGTGAAGTTCACCCGACTCTTACCCGCTTCTAGAACGAACAGCTGGCAGGGAGGTTCCACAGAAGCCACCTTCGTAGCCAGCCGCTACATATCCTTCTGTTGAACTTTTTTCTAACTCTACAGTACATAAGTAGGTATAATATTGGTTATTTGTTAGTGTCTATCACTGACACTATTCCTGACTGATGTAAGATTACAGTCCATATAAAGTTGAGTTAAATTGGAATTGGATCAACACAAATTATCATTTTTTTATCAAACACTGAGCTGTGTTGTACCACTATAATGGAGTATAATACGGTAAGTAGGTACCTACTGTGGCTATATAAAAGATGTGTTAATATAAAAATGCTAGATACCTAGATGTTTTTACTTCGCAGTAACGAATGCGACATCTATCATGATTACACGAGTGGTCTTAAGAAATGTGAGAGGTTTAGTGCACTATTATTAGTGGGCTCTTTCATCAGTCCGCGCCCTCCCACCCCAGCGCCTGGGGGGAGGTGACCTGCGGGCTGGCGCGGCCGCGGCGTCAGTAGCACCTGCCGCCTGCCGCCTGCCGCCTGCCACCAGCGAGGCGCTGCGTGTTCAACACTCCTGAGCCAGGGTACCGTCGGCAGACATGTGCGGGGAGATGGGCAAGGCTGTCCTGAGGGCTCTGACGGGAGCGCTGCTGTGCGGGCTCGCGTCCGACGCCGCTTATTTGCATGTAAGTATTTACAAATCATATTATTATTTATCCCTTTTAATATTCGCGAGGAGGAAGCCATATAGTCTCATAGTCACCACCCTGTAGTGCCCGAGTGGTTTGTTTCAATCAATAAAAGCTTCAATTTGGGTTATTCAGTGTAACTGTCTCTAGGAGCCTCGTTGTAAAGGGGTTTCACAAGGCTTCAGAATAAAATCTGTTTTGCGTAGGTCGAGCCTGATTAAATGTTTTCTGCGTGAATAAGCTCTCAATACGTTATTGCATCACCCTATCCATCTCATCCGTATACCTCGGAGGGGTAGGCAGAGGTGGCCCGCCGTGCACACACACTACGCCCCGATAGTACTTTGGTCATTCAAGTAGCATTTACCTTTCAAATTCTACTTTAGATCACATTTTTTTGCACCTATGCCATATTGGGTTGGTACATTTTGTTGATATTAATTTAACAACAGTGCCAAAAGGCTTCGACCTTCTCAACACTTTTGTACGTTATTTATCTAAAGATGTCTGTTGTTTTATTCGGAGCGAATGTGTAGGGCAACAACTGATTGCTGAACTAAGATTGGCTGGTTGAATGGTATACTATACCTACTTACTTATTCGTGGCATGGATGGTTAATGTCTGTAGTACAGGTCAGTGCATGCCCTGGCAGGCGTCCACCCCAGCTATGGGCTAGGCACTCATCCGCATTAGGACTTCACTCTATTACTACTGTACAGCATTGGACCTCTTCACACTGACAATACATTTTCTCACGGAATAAGGCGATTGATGCAGTGCTTCGTCCCTTTCGTACGTCCTTTCTTTCAACATTTCCGAGATATATTTTTCAACCGAAGTGACAATTCAAAGATATATTTCTAAGGGATGGCATGTTGATCCTCACTGGTTTTGTCTCGTGTTCACGGAATGGTCCCTAGATTTGGGATGTGTAGTAAAAGGGCTGCCATAGATCTTTCGAGTGCCAGAGCGTAACACTTTCGGCACTACTGCGCAACGCTGGGCGGCCGTGACAGCGTGCGCCCGCGCACCACTCTCACCGGTGGGAACGGCGCGGCGCGCGGCGGCGCGAGATATCCACCACAGAGTACCTTGTATATTATACTAGAAAATATCCACTGTCGAAAGGATACACACATCAGATAATTTAATTATGTCTACTTCACAAATAATAAATAGAAGAGTACTTAGGGATATCATATCCCTTTGAAATCTGTTCTGTTCTCTAGGTATATGTATATATATGTCGCAGCCAACTAGCTTAATTCGCCGTTCAATTAACAGCCTAGGCATTTTACTAAACAGCGCCGTTCAACTAGCGGCCTAAATGATATTCAGCCATTTGATCAAACAGCTAGGCAAATGACTTGGATCGATGACGTTTAATTACTTGCCTAGCCTGTTCATTTCAATTTAGTTCTACTTTCTGCCACCTAGCGCCGAAACTCACCAAACTGTCAATATCTCTATAACTTATATTCTCTTTGGTCAATATGGCGTCGGCAAAAAACAACTTTGATGGAATAATTTTATTAGGTATTTTACGAAATTGTTTAGATCCACCGAATCTACTTGCCGGGTGGGATTATGAGGGGTCATAAAAAATAACCCTAACCTAAACCCATCCGGGTCGCTCTGGTTGGGTAGTATTTTGAAAAAGTTTTGTAGTACATAAATGACACCCAGTTGCCTAAGCATTAGCCAGCCAGCTTATTAAATGTTGTAACAGACGATACGGCTGAATATCATTCAGGCCGCTCGTTGAACGGCGCTGTTTAATAAAGTGCCTAGGCTGTTAATTGAACGGCGAATTAAGCTAGTTGGCTGCGACATATATATTATGTAAGTACTTCTGTTGTGCTGCTATAGTTTATAAACGCAACAACAATAAACTGTATCTCAAGTTGCATAATAAATGGAAGCAAACTTAGATAAGCTATTTGGTATTACTTATGTAAGTTTATCTTTAGCAGATAACTAGATATTCAAATGTTTAGGTACGGCAAGTTGAATAATACTTGCCCACGTGACACGTGGCATCTGGCATCTCACCATAACAGTACTTAGAGTGCTTTGCTGCGGTACTGTCGTTTAGATATTACGCCCATACAAATGAAATTGTTATGACCAACCATTTTTTAGAGACCAGCACTCAGACAACTCGAATTCATAGATAAGCAATGTTTTCATAATACTTAGTTGAGTTACGTAAACTATTTTAGACATAAACTGCAATGTAAATTAAAACTCAATCCAGTCGTGCGCGCATTTCATGCTTAAATCATTTTTTTGCATAAATCATAAAAATATCGATGGAAATTTCCAAATCTGGGGGTCCAGAATCATGAGTTGAATCCATAGAATAAGTTTTCGTTACGATGCCCCCACACCCTGTATATACCTACATATTAGTGGTGGTGGCATGAGCCACTGGCTCCCGAGACACGAGCTCTTGCGTAGTTCCGGATCCACAGTAAAACGTGTCGATGTCATTTGTGGTTAATTAGTGACTTGGAAATTACCCCTTGTACCTACTGGTTTCTATGCTTACGTGTAAGTTAACTACCTATTGTTTTAATAAATATATTACTTTTATGACCTCTTTATAATGTTTGTGTAATGTTAAACCTTTCTTTCATTTAGGTAATGTAATCTAAATGTTATCAATTACATTGACCGTTGCAAATCTGTTACTCCCAAACATGCTCGTTATAAGCTTTAACAACGAGCTTATGTAAGTACTCGAGTGTCCGACGCATGCGGAGCGCGAGCCACTCGAGCGAGGGACTGTCGCTGTGTGTGAGTTTAAAAAACTGGATCCGTGTCAAGGCTGGCCAATGAGTGGCGCTCCTTGGTTTAATCAGTGGTTAGGGTCAATTTGAGCCTGATTTTATCAATCAATACATACATGAGAATTTATTTATGGTGCCAATAATGCAAGACTCGCATCCGCTTGCCGTTTTGATTGCTGTTTCTTTACTTAATATGTATCCAGTTTTATTTATGGATCAGTATTACAATTGTTTATGGTTGTGAGGCTATTTCTACCATAAATTCTATGCCATACGTTATATAAAGTGTAGCTAAATTATGGGTCAACTTTAAAAAAAAAACCTTAGCTGGTCTTGGGATTATTTTCTTTACTTTTGTAATACAAACATTGTTCTAGCAATACGATCCGTACGAGGTTCAATACGAGCAGGCTGTGGTCCGCAAGCCGCTGCGCGAGCACGAGAAGCCGCAGGACCTACGCAACGTGCCCGGCGCGCCCGGCGTCGACTACCCCGTCTACCACAGCGTGCCCGACACGCACTTCTCCTGCGACCACGTGCCCGTCAGGCCGGGCATGTACGCCAACGTCGAGACTGGCTGCCAGGTATGCACAGACCAATGAGGGTGCAGGTATGTGGCGACCGCCGCGGAGGGCAGGTTGTATCGCACGTATACATATATGTAAATGGATAGATCATTCTAGCCTTTCGCACAGTTTCAATTAGGTACTAACACCGATGTTCAACCCATAGATTTAGGAGGCGAACATTCTAAAATTTTTTTGTTCCCAGAGGAATGGGGGGCGTCTGCCTTTTGCGAGCCGTTTTCGATTGATTTAGGTTTGGAGGTTGGAGGTTTAGGATGGTCGCAAAAGTCTTGCTCCAAAAGCCACAAAGATATTGCATATCGTAACAGATGTGCCGTAATACCAAACGAGACATGTGAACAGGATGATACATGTACGGATGTCCTCAGGCGTACCACGTGTGCCACGACGGGCGCGAGGGCCGGCAGGGCGCTTCCTTCCTGTGCACCAACGGCACGCTCTTCGACCAGGCCAAGTTCGCCTGCGACTGGTGGTACAACGTCGACTGCACCAAAGCCGTTGACCTTTACAAGTGAGCTGTAACAACTACTTTAAGTTCAGGATTTCTGCACATGTTTACGAACGATGTGATCATTATCATGATAATAAATATGTCCTATTCATCAATATCCACACTGTTCTATTCCGTTATTTTACAAATGGAGCGCCACTCAACCATAGGACAGTCTCCTTTTCTGTGAATATAGAGGCATCATGACTACCCGTTGCTACATAACGCTTACTAAGTAGTACATGGTACAAGCATACAAGTTTCGGAGCGTCAACAGCAGTTCGGAAGTAAACTATGCGAAAGACAAGTGAATATTTTCACAAGTAGTAAATCTTTTCATCTTATACCAGCAGCGAGCGGCCTGAGTCGTACGGTTCCACTGACCGAAATTAGTTTTTATAATTCAAACATCTATGGTCGAAATCGTCAAATCCTATTTTACTATTCTTGTATTCTGAGTTAAGTAATTACCAACTTTTCTAAGATGTACGGCGACGCTACCGCTTCATTCATTCATTCTCCTAAAGAAAGAAGAAAGCAAACCACTCGGTGTCACATTGTACGTCGCCGCAGCTTTGGCTTGTCTGGGAAAAAGTTTTTTTAGTTTTAGTGGCAACATTATATTTGTGTGTAATTTTTCAGGTTGAATGCTGACCCGAACAAGAACCCATATGTACCGAAGCCAAAGGCTGAAGAGCAACACGAGCACCAGCCCGAGCCCCAACAGCAGCTGCACTACGAGCAGCAGTACGAGCAGCAGTACGAGCGCCCACACGAGCGCCAACAGCAGTACGAGACTATCCCTCAGGGCGTATACTTTAGGAAGATATGATCACCAATACACTATACTAGTTAGATAAGAGACTCCATCAAATTGTCGTCATCATCCTCACCTGACTATTGAAATCATCCCATCATTGAAACATTAATCATACTGCACTTTCCAGCAACATAATTCACGCCAGGGTAGGGACAGCGAAGCCTGCAATACGCATACTGTATCATGTAAGCGCTAGACCTCGGAGGAGTCGGAGTACCTCGCACTAGTGTAATGTAAGCTACTTGCCCGCTACACCCACTGCAGTGTTGTGTACTCGTAGGAAGTGAAATGGTATGCCTGCTATAGGATGCTGCAGGCATACTTGATCGGTATTGTATGACGTGTTGCTGACTCTGTGTGTGCCATAGGCTTGATGATAGTTTGGTTTCTTAGGGAGAGTCACACCAGAAATAAAATATAATTAGAGTGTTGTTGCTGGGCTAATCGAAGCATTTGTTTTGAACTAGGTTTTGACCCATCAATCATGTAAAATCGACGTAAAATTTACTATTTGGTATTATTTATTAAATAAGAATCTATAAATCAGTTATTAATAAGTTCATACACATCCTCTGAGTGAGAGGTAAATATAAATTAGGACTTTGCAATTACTCACATAGATTTTACAATAAAGTCTTTATACACACAATAATAAGTGCTTTAAATTAAATTTATTGTATAGTTTCCTTTTCATGTACGTATTAGTATCTAGTTTTTTTTTCTTGTTCTTCTTTGTTATGGCGTTTGTAAGTTTTCTTTTAGATCTGCCTCTACCATGCCATGAGTTTATACCACCCACATTCCAAGATATTTCTATGACAAATTGTTGGTTGGTAATTGATAGGGGCCTCTACAATTGCCATTAGAACTAGATTCCCGGAATTATTATATACCTAAGATACATTTCATTATTATAAGTCTTGAGCTCTGTTTGCGGAGGCGCCGACAGTTAGCAGTTGGAGGTGGTCGCCGTGCCGGAAGCGGTCGAAATGCCGGGTATCGCGGAGGAATACGTGCGAGATTTGGAGTCGCCGCAGCCACCGCCCGCTGCCGTGTTGACGCCTGCCGCGGACTGCTTGCCGGCGCCCATCGCCGTGGCGGAGCCGGAGGCCGTGCCGCCGCCCGCCGCCGCGCCGGCGCCGGCCGACGCCCCCTCCCCGCCCGCCCCCGACGCGCTGACGCTGGCCGCGCCGCCGCCGCCCGCGGCCGCCGAGGCCGCGCCTGCCGCGGCCCCCTCGCCGCTGGCCGCCGCCGCGCCGCTAGCCGCCGCCTGCCCCGCTGACACCGTCACCATAGTCGCGGTCGCGACGCTATCGCCCGTCGCGCACCCCGTAGCCGATGCGGCAGAGTCGGGGGGGCACTCCGAAGCAACCGGCTCCTCATAGCAGTTGGGGCGCGCGACACACGCCGCGGCGCAGATTAACAAGATGCCGACGATCTGGAACTTTTTAAATAAGTAGAGCCCCGTGCCCAGGGGTGGTACGTCAAAAGGGCTAAATTATATATTAGAGCTTCTTATTCGCATTATAGCACACCGCGCCGCGCCGCGCCCTGCCTGTGTCTAGTCTGTAGCAGCTCATCGTCGGTCTAGCAGGGGAACTGTGAACTATCGAAACAGCTGGGTCGCAGTGTTGCCGCTAGCTACATTAAGGATTACCGTATACAAAAGTGAAAATTATCATATTATTATTAACAAAAAACCGGCCTTTAACGGGACTAAATTCTGCAAAAGTGTTAAAGAAACCTCAAAATGAATTTAAAATACCTATCCGACGATACCCCACTCAAGTAGGTGAGTCTACATTTTTGTTTTCACACCCCCTTCCCATGTACGGTAGGGACCTACCACCTAATGTAACTTTGTTTTCAATGTTTAAACTGACGCTCGTTTTCAACTGAAACCTAACCTTTGTTATACGGGTGCCACGCGGTACTGAATATAAATTAAAATAATAACTCTAACTATAGATCTGTTACACTCATCAAACAATAAGTAGGTACCTATGTACCTACTACGTTCGCGGTTACACTAACACTGATTGACAGCGCACGTGTAGGTAGCGCACGTGTACGTAGGACTTCAAAAAAACCTGGATGCACTAATAAGCTAGAAATAACTTTATAATTTCTTCCATTTGAAGTCGGTGCCAATTCAAATATAAAGGGGTAGCACATAAGCAGTTCTCCTGACGTAAGTAGTGCAAAGATCGACTCCAAACGTCGTCTTTGTTTGAATAGGTACTTTAATAGTACATTGTTACACGAGTGGTGAAAGTGACTTATTTTTCCCGAGACGGGGTTTGGCGCCCGAGCGTAGCGAGGGCGCTAATAGTTCGAGGGACAAAATAAGTCTTTCACCCGAGGTAAACACTGTGCTTTTCATTACGAATACAAGGAAAATAAAAATAAAAACAGGAATTGGCTAAAGAAATAATACAAGAAAGCATGAACAATACTCTACAACTCGAAAAAAAAAAGATCGGATTGCCGCCTATTTTGTTTTTTTTCGTTGGCCGGCCAACTTCATTATTTAGCCAGTATTTTTAATTTTCATTTTTAAATATTTTGACCAAATCTATGTTATTTTAAAGAAATTTTTGTAACTAAATTATAATTAAGTCATTTAAAAGTATATATTCTTTATTTAATACTCAACTTTATGTTATTTCAATATTACATCGTGCTGTAATTGAGTGTCTGTAGAAAAAGTTTGAACATGGTTCCATAGAAATGGAACTAGTTTTTTTTTTTATAATTTGACAGCTGTCAGTTGAAAGTGATTCTCCCGGGCCAGAAAAGTATTACTTTCAACCCGCTCCTCAGGCAACTTCAGACCTACTTTCAGTGTATGAGTAATGAAAAATCATTTTGGGGATTTTGACAGTTTTTAAAAATTAATTCTGTATAATATGAAATATTTATCTCCAAAGAGCCTTTTTTACATAAGTGCATGAATCATACTCTAACTCCTGAACACATTACAAATAAATAATTAAAATAAACCATCACAATTATAATTTTTGAAAAGCGACGGGATATCTACGGAATAAGTAATATGCGTCGATACTCGTCTGACACGCACTTGGTCGGTTTTTTTAGTTGATGTGATAACATGAATGTGTTCTAGAATGCGATAGTAATTAAACACTGTACCGAATACTGTGCAATGTGCGGTTAGAAGGCTTGTTTACACTTCTCGAAACACTTATATGTCGCTGTAGCCCAGAATACATAGCTACCGGTCTGTAAGCTATTATATGAAATTAACTAAGTAGGTACCCCAGAAACTACTAAGTTCCTTTATATTTTTACCCTTTATATGTGACTGAGAGAAATATATTATACAACAAGAGATAACACAAGGAAAGATTAGAATTTGATAATAATAAATTAAGGAGATTTAGAACAGTAATGCGGAATGTAACGAAATGGAAATGAAATAAGGTTTTTGTTTTTGTAATGAGTAATGACAAGTATACTTCTTCTTCTTCTTCTTCTTTCTTTTAAACATATGGTCCACCCGATTTAATAGGTATTTCGCCAGTGTCAAGTAACAAATAGCAATAACAAACACATTTAAAACAATACAATACAAAAATGTGACCGTCCACTTTGGAAAACCAAAATGGAGGCCGACAAGTTACTTACCAGGAGTGGTTGCATTCTGATTTGCTTGCTTTAAAGTCGCAGGCGGCGCTGCTCTCTACTTTTATAGGCAAGCGCAGTCCTGCGCCGCGGAGTGCGTCAGGAGGGGCGACAATGTCCTTTTCATATCCAACAATACATACTTACCTAGTTGTTTGCTCAACAAACTGTATCGCATCTGAATAAACTATAATGCAGGGAAAAGTGAAAAGGAGTTCTATTAAATAAAGCACATCAATCAATTGATATACAATAGAGCGACCCACACAAAGGACTGCTTTTCATGATAACGACAATTTATTGATATGAAAATCAAACAATTTCATAAATTTATTACCGAGGTGTGCGACTATTTCAGTAGGCACCAATTAAGTACCTACATCTCTTTTCCACAGCAAATTATAATGAAAAGTCAACATTATTGTATTCTGTTTTATTTAAATTACGACTAGATATAACATTATGTAATAGTGACGGATATAGGAATAAACTCAAAATAAAATTAAAAACGGAAAACCATAATCTTTTTGAAAATATATTTAGGTAGGTCTGTAAGTATTGAGGGGTTCGTCAGTGAGGGAGGAGAGAGGACTAGCGAACATTTACCATCGGCACGGCACGGGGCGGAGCGGGGCGGGGCGGAGCGTAGAGGAAAGGCGCTTTTTTATTACATGACTAGCTGAGCCCGCGACTTCGTCCGCGTGGAATTTAACTTAACAAAAAAGCCCGCTTCCGCGATCTGAGCCCGCACGACAGAACCCAATTTTTTCATTTTTTTAAATTTTGTTTTTCTAAAATAGAAGTTACTGCTTATAACATCAGCTATCTACCAGTGAAAGTCCCGTCAAAATCGGTCCCCCCGTTTCGGAGATACTCTTTGATTTCATGTGTTTTTATTTTTTTACGCGGAACCCTAATTGTTTAAAAAAAATTAAAGTAGCCTAAGTTACTCCTTAAAACATCAGCTATCTGCCGGTGAAAGTCCCGTCAAAATCGGTCCAGCCGTTTCGGAGATTACCCGGAACAAACACACAGACAGACAGACAGACAGACAAAAAATTTTCAAATCGCGTTTTTGCTATAGGTGTCGTATGTACTTTCATATGCATTTAGTGAAAAGGTGTTATTTTGATATTACAAACAGACACTCCAATTTTATTTATTTGTATAGTGTATAGATAATGTACGTAATTGATGAGTCTGATAGGTACTTAAATAGTCTACTTAGGTACTTCACACTTAAATCAATGCCTATTTAATTTTTGGCATCACTGGTTACGCAGGCGGCCAATTTATTACGAGTAAATATTTGGTCCCTTACATTGTACCGAAAGTTAAATCAACCAGGTGTGTAAACGTTTTACAATTTATTTAAATTTTAACTTTAATTGCGATGTCCGTGGCATCACGTGATGTGCAACCGCAGTTGTGTGACTGCTACCGAAACGACGAACAGCCACTTGCTCGCCGCAGTGAGGGGTGCTGGAACAAGAAGAACAGAAGTTAGCATGGTCATTTTGATTATGAGTAAAACTAAGCTGTGTGCTGAATTGTGCTAGGCCTCTCTCGATCTCAAAAAACAAAGCGGCAATCAGACAGAAATCATTTTACACCATGGTCGCGACGCTTCCTTAGAGACGTCGCGACGCTTTCATAGTGGCGTCGCCATGTTACCATAGTGGCGTCGCCATGTTACCATAGTGGCGTCACCATGTTACCATAATGGCGTCGCGAGCGACGGTTCCATAGTGGCATCACGACGCTTCTATGTATAGTGGCGTCGCGATGCTTCCATAGTAGCGTCGCCATGTTACCATAGTGGCGTCGCCATGTTACCATAGTGGCGTCACTATGTTACCATAATGGCGTCGCGAGCGACGCTTCCATAGTGGCATCACGACGCTTCTATGTATAGTGGCCTCGCGACGCTTCCATAGTGGCGTCGCGATGCTTCCATAGTAGCGTCGCCATGTTACCATAGTGGCGTCGCGACGCTTCCATAGTGGCGCCATCACCTATTGCACGATTTCGGCCGTCTGGGGGATGATTAGGGTGGGTACCAGGTCGTCCCCCTATAGCGCCTGTGCCCCGGCAATTTAATGCCGGGCCGTCCGTCGGGGTGTCGCGGTGCATGTCAATTGGTCCCGTGGCGCCCCGCTGCATAGCGGAGGGTGGAACATCGTTGGTTTTTAGTGGGTGTACTGCGCCTTCCTTTGGGGTAGGGACTCTCACATACCCCTCTCCGCCACCCCCAGGTGGAAGGAGACCCATAACGGGATTTCCAAAGTTAAAAAAAAACAGTACATTCCGGCACAATCTTCAGCTTTTCGAAATAACAAAATGTCCATGCTGGTCTAGGACATGGGTTTTATCTGATTGCCGCTTTGGTTATTAAGATAATAAAAAGTCGCCACGTGCTTATCGAGCCATGCACAATGAAGGGCTCCGAGTCATTGAAGGGAATCTGTTTAAAATTTCACCCCAGGTTGAAATCTATACAAATAAATAAAATTGGAGTGTCTGTTTGTAATATCAAAATAACACCTTTTCACTGAATGCATATGAAAGTACAGACGACACCTATAGCAAAAACGCGATTTAATTATTTTTTGTCTGTCTGTCTGTGTGTTTGTTCCGGGTAATCTCCGAAACGGCTGGACCGATTTTGACGGGACTTTCACTGGCAGATAGCTGATGTAATAGGGAGTAACTTAGGCTACTTTAATTTTAGAAAAGCAATTAGGGTTCCGCGTAAAAAAATAAAAACACTTGAAATCAAAGAGTATCTCCGAAACGGCTGGACCGATTTTGACGGGACTTTCACTGGTAGATAGCTGATGTTATAAATAGTAACTTTGGCTACTTTTATTTTTGAAAAACAAAATTAAAAAAAATGGGTCCTGTCACGCGGGCTCAGAACGCGGGAGCGGGCTTTTCTGTTAAGTTAAATTCCACGCGGACGAAGTCGCGGGCTCAGCTAGTAGGTACTAAAGTTGTTTACATACTACTACCGACATCTATCGACACCTTTAAATACTATGAAATACACTAATGAACATAGCACATACATTTATTGCTGTTATTTAATTGGAATTTATTAAAAACTAGCTGTGCCCCGCGATTTCATCCGCGTATTGGATTATTGGGTTAAAAAGTATCCTATATGTTAATCCCGGTTATAATCTATCTGTTTTCCAAATTTCATCCAAATCCGTTTAGTAGTTTTTGCGTGAAGGAGTAACAAACATACATACATACATACATCCACACTCACAAACTTTCGCATTTATAATATTAGTAGGATAGTTAGGCACTCTTAAAACAACAGTTTAATTATTAAAGTAAATGTGTACCTGATTGACTACAGCTAATATACGGGCTGGCTTGAACTGGGTAGTACCACCCTCACACGGAAGGTAGAGCTGCGTTTCATACGATGCGTGAGAGATCTAGAAGCCCAATCCCCTCCTTCTATCCCGCTCCTCTTTACGTCGGCACCGTACGAGCGGTGCCTTTAGTATTATATATGCGGTACTGCTTAACATCAGGCGGGTCGGACGCTTGATTGCCGACACTTATTTAAAGAAAAAATCTTTTAAGCTAGGTACAATGTGGCGGGGCTAAAGCGAAACTATTGATTTAGGTTGTATTCAAAGCGCTGGCATATTTTACTGCGCCATTTGTCTCATCGACCATTCATAGGATCGCCGCTGTGTCACGGCACATTTGACTTGGTAATGCGTCCCGCTGTATTCAGTGTGTAATGTAGGGGGGAATATCTGATTTATCGGTAACAATGGGTGAGATGTTACTTCGGGTTTCAAATCCTCTTAGAGTATTTGCCATCGTCACAGCTTTGTGAGCGCGCGATAACAAACAACACCGAATTTATCTATAAACTAGCTGAGCCCGCGACTTCGTCCGCGTGGAATTTAACTTAACAAAAAAGCCCGCTCCCGCGTTCTGAGCCCACGCGACAGGACCCATTTTTTTTTGTTTCTAAAATAAAAGTAGCCTAAGTTACTCCTTATAATATCAGCTATCTGCCAGTGAAAGTCCCGTCGAAATCGGTCCAGCCGTTTCGGAGATTACCCGGAACAAACACACAGACAGACAGACAGACAGAAATACAGACAGACAAATTTTTTTTAATTCGCGTTTTTGCTATAGGTGTCGTATGTACTTTCATGTGCATTTAGTGAAAAGGTGTTATTTTGATATTACAAACAGACACTCCAATTTTATTTATTTGTATAGATGTATCAAATTTCGTCAGCATAATCTCATTCTGCAACATAAAAATGTAGAAGTGTCGATTACGTAAAAAATCTTACCCAATGTGGTTTACATACTTACTACCGACATCTGACTATCCACGTGCATTAACACTTCAGAAATACACGAATTAACATAAAATATAAATTTATTACTGTTATTTCATTGAAATTGGTGAACAATTTATAAAATTTCGACTGCATAATCTTATTAATGTTTTAGCAATAGAAAAATGTAAGAAGTGTTGGAATTCATTACGTAAATTTTGATTCAATCTTTAAAAGTTATAAATCTCGCAAACGGAATTATTGATGTTAAAATGTTGTATGAAAACACCATTTTATTTGAAAAGAGCTTTTCAACGATACCCCACATGATGGGGTAACAAAAAAAAAATATCCCCTCTTTCGATGTTCAGGGAGGTACCTCAAAAGAAGTAATTTTGCTACATTTTATATTTTTTAAAGTGAGATCTACTGTTAAAGTATTTTTGTACCAAATTACATTAACTTCCGTCAGAAACTGTAGAAGTTATGACCCTGTGGCAGGCCGGGACAGACAGACGGGCGGACGAACTGGTTGATCTTATAAGGGTTCCTCGTAGGGACTACGGAACCCGAAAAAACGGTATACGGCACATTGTAGAACAAAATGAAACATTGATGTTTTTATTTTTAAAATAAAAATCAATAAGTTATCTGATTTAATTACAAAAATAATATTTAATTTAGTTTTTTGACGACTACGGCTATGTTTATTGAGATAATCAAACACGATTTGCAGCACATTGCAGCACAAGTCTAGCAAATTCCGGTACAATCGTAAAATTTTTGAAGAAACAAAATGGCCATGCTCGTGCAAAAATGGTTTTTATCTGATAGACGCTTTGTTTTTTGGGATCGAGAGTTGCGATATGCGGCGCAACGCAGCACAAGCCTAGCACAAATCAGCACAAAGCTTAGTTTTATTCAAAATCAAAATGGCCATGCTAACTTCTCGGACATGACGATGTTACTGTTGGACACAGTCCCATTTCATGATACATCATCATTGATATGTATTATACTTTATATGTATCAGGCCAGTGTACCTACATCATCAGTAAAGCGACGAGCCATGGGCAAAAAGATGAGGAATTTATACAGATATACCGATTCTTGATTGAATAATAATTGCGCTTGATCAATCAGATACCCGACGTGCTGATATTAAATGACAATTTAATTTAAACTCACCAGAATCTGGAGCTGTCTGAGAATTTGGAGCTTCTGATGGCAACACCGGTGGATCTGTAGAACAAATGAGATCATGACGATTGAAATAAATAAATAATAAGATATCTATACAAATAAATAAAATTGGAGTGTCTGTTTGTAATATCAAAATAACACCTTTTCACTAAATGCATATGAAAGTACATACGACAACTATAGCAAAAACGCGATTTAAAAAAAAATTGTCTGTCTGTCTGTCTGTCTGAGTGTTTGTTCCGGGTAATCTCCGAAACGGCTGGACCGATTTTGACGGGACTTTCACTGGCAGATAGCTGTTGTAATAGGGAGTAACTTAGGCTACTTTAATTTTTGAAAAACAATTAGGGTTCCGCGTAAAAAAATAAAAACACATGAAATCAAAGAGTATCTCCGAAACGGGGGGACCGATTTTGACGGGACTTTCACTGGTAGATAGCTGATGTTATAAGCAGTAACTTCTATTTTAGAAAAAAAAAATTTAAAAAAATGGAAAAATGGGTTCTGTCGTGCGGGCTCAGAACGCGGGAGTGGGCTTTTTTGTTAAGTTAAATTCTACGCGGACGAAGTCGCGGGCTCAGCTAGTTTTAAATAAAAATCAACAGCAGGCAGACGTCATCTCAACAGTTAATATTCTACTCCCATTCTATTAGTTGTTGAAGTATTAGCAAATGCTTGAGAACGAACTGGCGCTTACTTCTGTAAAAGATGTCCCTCTTCTTGCTAAAGTAGTTGGCGAGCGGCACCTGCAGGTCGCACAGGAGCTCCGCGGTGGGCGGCAGCGCGGCCGCCCGCACCACCGCACTGGCCAGCGCCGTGTACCGCCCGTTTATCAGCTTCATTGAATACTTGGCAGCCAGCAATCTTCCGACAATTTGAACCTTTTAATTCCCGAAATACGAATTGGAAAATGGAATGTTCTAACCTTTCTATTTTAGATCAATGAGTACCTACTGTCAAAAGTACCAAGTCAAACTTAAACTTATCAAAATGTTGATAATTTTGTTCATGGTGTAACTGACCTGTTACCGGCTAATATGACGAGGTCAGGCTTCGGGAAGACGCCCTCCACTGAGCAAATAATGTTCAAGTAGTCGCCGTCCAGTCGATCTTGGATCATGTCGAACTTCGTTTCTGGGACTGGAGAATCACGTTATATTTATAATTAGTATTGGTGTCAAATCTCTGCTTGATTTGTAAAGGTAATATTTAAGGATAAACAGCATGTCTCTCGGAAGGCGTGTCACGTTTGTGAGTGGACTGGGCGCTGGGCGTGATGGTGTATTTCATGATAACAGCAGGTACTTGCGTCTAAGAGTGATTTTTACCGAGGAGGAGGTAGGAATCAAACGGTTTACCGAATATGGTCATTGGGCGGGTTCTCTCGTCCTCGGCGAGGAAGGTGGACACGACGCAGGTGTAGTTGCCGGTGAGCTCGGGCTCGGGAGCCAGCAAGCGCACGGCGCGGTGCTGCGTGTACGGGTTGTGCGAGGCCAGGAACGACAAGTCCACCTGGAGATTGGAACCATTAGTAACAAATACAATACTCAACCAACCATGTAGCCTGCCAGCCAAGGACACTTTTGCATTGTTTATACCAATACTGAACGCAGGCCTGATCCCTGCCAACACTAGGCAGTGTGCTTATGTTCGTTCCTATCACCACAGCGCACAGCACCCACCACAGTATTCTATCAGGGGTGTATACTAGTGATGTAACGAATGTTGGATTTTTGACATTCGCGAATGCGAATGTTGACTTTCAAATAAGAAACCCTAAATCGAAAATTAAAAACTGTTTTATAGGTATAAAAAAATAAAAATAATTTAAACGACTTTTTAAATTACATAAGAGCTGATAATTTTCAAACGGTTGAATCGATTTTCGTGAAACATAGCTATGAGCACCTTTCTAAAAAAGAAACAAAATTAAAATTGGATCATTTGTTTGGGCGCTACGATGCCACAGACAGACACACAAATACACATGTTAAACTTATAACACGCCTATTTCTCGGAGGTTAATAAAGAGTGCGCAATATGTTAGACTGGATTGACATTTCGTGTCGGCCGACCATAGCCGAACCCATAGGTTGAAAGAACGAAGTTAGTCACATAAAGTTAGTTCGGAGAGATTTGTTTTGATTTGAGGGTAGTTTAGTATTATTTCATTAATCAAATTTATTTTATATTCAAATTTTATTGAGTTAATATTTTAATTAGACTAACAAGAGCAATAGAGAAAGGTCCTATTTATAATTTAGTTGCCTACCTCAAGACAGGTAATTATTTTTTTATTCAAATATAAGTAAATAAGTGCATTATGTGCAAGTGAGCTAAGTTACGATCAAGGCTGGTTTGCAGCCAGAAACTAACACGAGGGCTGTGCTGTGATGGAGCCAAGGAGTGTAATTAACAATGCTCATGCATTTCATACGACATTTTACAACTTACTTGCGAGTAAAAAATATTTAGAATATTACAATCTTAATTGAAAAAAAACACAATTCACATTTTTTTAAAAAGCCTAGAGAATGCAGGATGAATGAAAAATAAAACAACATGGCGCGCCGTAAGTTTTTAGGGTTCCGTTGTCTATCTCGGAACCCTTATAGTTTCGGCACGTCCGTCTGCAATCACAGTAATTTTATACAGAGACTATTAGGGCTAAAATACTGCAAACTAGCAAAAAAAACGAGTTTATGTACCGCAAAAAAACTGTTTTTAAATTTTGAATGCAAAGTTATTCCATCGTACCTCCCGTACTTAAGAAAGGGGAGTAAAAAAATGTTTACACACCCCCTCGCTTCAGGTATTGTTCAGTAGGTATTTTAAAATTATTTGAAGGTTTCTTTGACAGCTTTTCAATATGTATTCCCGTTTACGAAATATTGAGCTTCATTGTGGCCTGTTTTACTTAAGTAGCAATAGTTATTTACTATTCAAAAACAATATAAGTAATTTAAGAGGAGTCTCAAACGGAGTCTCAAACCGCGCACCACTGATTGTGCATCCAGTCTGAGCACAACTTAATTATTTGAATTAAAAATCCTCATAAGAATTTTCATTAGTGCAAAAAGAAAATAAAAGTTTATGTCACTTTTGCTGAAGATGTTTAATACATTTAGTAACATAATTTCTTACTATTTTATTTAATAGGGTAACTAATAGGTTACGTGACCCGCCGTATTCGATGTTTCGTATCAATAAAAAAAACATCACTTTTATTTTATGAGTTCCGTAGTATCGAAAAGTGGCGGGATGTCTACGGAACTCTAGAGTGTATTCATCTAGTTATATTTATCTATGGGTCTGGCAAAGTCAGTTACAATTATTATATTATTTGAAATATAATAAATCGAATGTTTTAAATATGTTTTATTTACAATGAAATTGAATGTGAAAGAAATTTATTTAAATAGTTAATGGATTTATGTATAATATTTTAATAAACATTGTTTATTTATTGTTTTAAATGTTTACTATTGTTAGGATAACTCTTTACTAAGATTTAAAAAATGTAAAGTCAATAGCACTAGTGCGTAAAAAGCTGCTTTATGGACCTAAAAGCGATGCAATAAGGGCCACCCTATGAGCAAGTTTGTTTAAATAATATATAATTCTTACTAGTTTTTAACATTCCATATCCGTCTATAGATAATCTTTTTTTTTTCAAAAACATTCGCCAAACATTCGCATAGATTCTTGCGAATGCGAATGCGAATATCAAAATATATGCGAATATTCGCGAATGCGAATATTCGGACATGTTTTTCAACTAGAACCACCTTCAGGAAAGGACACGGTTCTCAGACTATTCTTTAGGTATGTACGTATAAATACCTAATACCAACATATTTTCACTGTTTTTAATTTTTATTTTTGAATACCTTATCCCTGAGTATGCCGAGTGCCTGCGGCTTGTGCGGCGGTATCCATTGGTAGACCAGCTGCGTCTTGTCGCCGAGGAACCACTTGACGACCAGGCCCGTGACGTTGCCGGCGATGAAGTCGCAGTCCAGCGTCACCGCCTCCCGGGACCCGAACAGCAGCACCTCGGGCACGCGCATGTTCACGATGCGCACCGAGTGGACGCCTGCCGCCAGGGAGAACAGAATCTATTAGAGGATAAAGAGCTATTTATGGGGGTTCATATGCACGCAATACAACAAAAAGATTGATTCTGATGATAAGAGGCTTTCCAAAGCAAATAATTGTCCTTGCTGCCCTTTCGCCCACTGTCTGATAGAAACGTTTTGGAGGAGAATAACGTGAAAATAACATTTTACTGAAGGCTGGTTATGCTTGTTGTTGTACCGATCTTCATATTGCTTCACTTCCCTTGTTGAGCAAACTGCAGGAACGTGAGGATTGCACGCAGACGCCGCGCCGCGCAAGTGCAGCTATCATCGGAGTCGCGAGCCGTGACGCTCAACAACGTCATGGTCCAGACCGAATTATTATTATATTTGCACATAGAACAAATTAACGTAGGGAAATATAAATGCATTCCTTAGTTATTAGAACTGAATGAAAATATAATACCTACTTATATAATAATAATAATTTAGCCCTTTTAATGTCCCACTCCAGGGCACAGGCCTCCCCTCACTACGAGGGGGATTAAGGCCATAATCCACCACGCTGGCCCAGTGCGGGTTGGCGGATTTCACATGTCTTCCGAAAACTGTTTAGATTTTCTAAGACATGCAGGTTTCCTCACGATGTTTTCCTTCACGTAAGCGAGTGACAATCATATAATTATGTAAGTAGAAATTATGATTCGCACATAGATTTCGAAAAGCCTAGAGGTTCGAGCCGGGGTTTGAACCCAGGACCTGGTGCCCGCAAGACGCGTGCTTAACCAATCGGCTATCACTGCTATTATATAAAATATAATTCTATAAGTAAATAAAAGTTTTGAGTATAGCACTATTTAATAATACCTACTAATGAATGAAGTATTGTTGTATACGAACTTAGAAGAAAAAACCTAATTGAGAATAAATTATTTGGTCAGCATCTCACTCAACCTTAGGAGAGTCAAGAAAACAATCTCAATGGTGTGCTAAAGGCGTAAGTATGTCTTGCGTGGTGCCCTTAGCATGCGTGGTGCGTGACGCGGGGCTGGCGCGGCGGTGGGCGGGGGTGCGCAGCGAAGCGGTGCGCACTGCGCGGGGCAACGGCCGTGCGATACCATGCCGCATGCCGCGGCGATGCGCGGCGCGGCGCGGCGCGGGCTCCTTGCTGTTGCTGGATTGCTAAACATCTGCACCTAACTAGGCCTGCCCCACTACTTGTGGGATTGAGTCTTATCAACTGAGGTTTATTCTGTGAGGTCTAGTGAGGAGTGGGTCTGTTTGTTACTTGTAGCACAGAGCTCACCATCATTTTGTTTAAGTGTCACATTTTCAAAGGCTCACTGTACCCAGTGTTTTCGGGTTCGATACCCACCAAGGAAAATTTCGGAAAGGGCTTTTCGTAAATTTTCCTGTCACTGGGTTCGTTCCGAAGTCTATTGTACGGTACACATACACATAGTACAAGCATTGCTTAGTTTAGGGACCATACAGTTGTTGTGTTAGTTTAGAGATATTTATTTATTTACTCCGGTTATTTATTTATCACCAAATTATAGGATAAGTAGGTATGTGACAACAAACATAATAACTCTCGCAGGAAAAAACAAAGAGACATTGTTTCTGTTCCATTACCAAATTATTTATGCATCCCTTCCTTCCGGGCACGTGTCGAATTAATTCGCATTTAGATGAAGATATAGATATATAAACAGTCGTCCTGTGTACGTGAGTGAGCGGGACAGCAGACATGGAGACGTTCATATCGGAATCATCGTGTGTGACGGCCGAGTGGCGCGTGCGCACTCTATGGCCGATGGCAAGCAGCGCAGCGCAGCGGTATGTACTGACACGGACAGTAGGCAAGTATATTTAGTTCAGGAGAGTGCGGTGAGCGAGCGTTGAGCGTTATCCGTATGAACAGATACTGCAAATATTTTCAATAAGAAATTATTGCGCTCTATTCACCAACCGAAACGTTCAACGTTTCGTTCTTCGCTGAAGGAGTTCACGCGAAAGTCGCTTATTGGTGGAGTTGTGATGCTGATGGCAAGCTAGACAATGCGGCCGTCCATCCAGTTACTTAAGCGATTGGATTTGGTATTGGATTCTGTAGCTAGGGCTGAGCGGCCGTACCTACAGCCCTTATTTAAACTAACAAGTGTAGGTACGAGGCATCAGATATCCGCTTTGCTTCTCTGAATAATAATGTTATGTGATTAGTGTGCTCTTTGTGTATTGGCCCTTATCATTCTGTTTCCTTTTAATTAGTATGCTTAAAGCATTGTTCCTAAGTGTGTTGTTCTAATACTACGCTTCCTTTCGCTATACTCTTCAATCTGACACCTTGTATAAAATACGCACGAGTGTTCTATCATTTAGTACGGCAGCAGGCAGAAGGAACTACATATTTACTCGTATATTTACTTAAACAAATATTACATCGTAGATACGGTAGGACATTTTATTCTGAAGCAAGTATTCTTATTAGATAGGAGAAAGGAACGTTTGTGTTATTTAGTACAATCGAGGGCAACACATGGTTGCGGCTCGCGGTGGTCGCGGCAGAAACCTTATTAAAACTGCTTCCCGGGCACTGGCACTGGACGGCATGCGGCATGCGGCACGGGACTGGGTGTCGGCCGCTGGAGCGATATGGATGCAGCCCTATTTGTATTGTGGCAAAGGCACTTTTTATGATAATAATAATAATACTTAATACTGATTATGGCAGGTGTCTGGTTCCTTTGCAGCAGCCCAATCCGCAGTCCATCCAAACACCATCAATATACCCTTATTTTACCCTTTCCGTATTTGCAAAAGTTCCTGCACCTGTTGGGGTCAAGTCGCTCTATATGTCCCGTCATTTGCAGCGGTTGACCTCAACATGTGCCTTACATGATAATACAATTCTCGCAAAGGGCCTCTACATGTTGGACCCATGTCCCCATCCCAGCCTTCCAACGGACCAAGCAGAGCCCACGACACCGAGAAATAGTGTTGCCTAAAAATCGATAGTTAATGTATCGATAGTTGACCTCGAAAAATAGTCACAATATCGATACTATTGAAATTTTACTATTGAAATTATCCAAGAAATTGAGCGATACTATTGATAAAGTGGAATACTATCGATAGTATCGATACTATTGGGTATAGATAGTATCGATAGTATCGATACTATCACTATTATGGCGTATTTTACTGCAATCACTGTCGACACTATCGATAGTATTGCACTTTATCAATAGTGTCGCTCAATTTCTTGGATAGATACTATCGATAGTATTGTAAAATTTCAATAGTATCGATAGGGCTATCGATATTCTGACTATTTTTCGAGGTCACGATAGTATTGCCAACCTATCGATAGGCAATCGATAGTAAGGCAACACTACCGAGAAACAATATTAATAAACTTTGGCATACAACAACATTTGTACAATACAATGTCATCGTAAGCACACATTTATAATAATAAGAAATATATGAATGTCAGGATTTTTTATACATGCATAGAAAAAGCTATATACCTAGGTACAATACTTATGTACTTATGGTATAAAAAATGTGCTAAGAGTTTTCGGTTGCGTCGACGTAGACCTAGTCAAAGTAGAGTATTCGAGTTAGCAATTACTTAATTGTTAAGTTGTTCCATCAAATTAACCTAATATCGCAGATATAAATATGCACAAACGTTTCTCTAAAAATTACGTTATTCGCGGTGTTTATCTAAATATTTATAACTCAAAGGTGACTAACTGACTGACTGACTGACATAGTGATCTATCAACGCACAGCCCGAACCACTGGACGGATCGGGCTGAAATTTGGCATGCAGGTAGATGTTATGACGTAGGCATCCGCTAAGAAAGGATTTTGATTAATTCTACCCCCAAGGGGATAAAATAGGGGATGAAAGTTTGTATGAAACTTTATCAATTTTAAACCGATCGGGCTGAGACTTTGCATGCATAAAGCTACTATGACGTAGACATCCCCTAAGAAAGGATCAAAATTCCACGCGGACGAAGTCGCGGGCTCAGCTAGTCATACTAATATAAGAGGAAAACTTTGTTTGTTTGATAGTAATGAATAGGCTCCGAAACTACTGAACCGATTTGAAAAATTCTTTCACTGTTGGGAAGCTACACTATCCCCGGGTGACATAGGCTATAATATATTTTCAAAAAAATTAGGGATCCTTACTAAAACTCGAATAATGTAACCGAAATGTACCCGTGCGAAACCGGGGCGGGCCGCTAGTCTTTCATATAGACGAGGGCATAACCCTTTTAGCGGATGTTGTTAGCGAGTATTTTTTCTTGAATTGTGTTCGTAAAAACCGGAGGTGTATGGCACGCGACCAAGATGTTGTCATGGTCCGATGGGTCGCCTTAAGGACAAGGTGCTTCGCTCATAAAAAACGCAGGAACCCCGCTCTTATGACCACCCACACCCACCATACGTGTTGTGTTTCATACACTCAGCTACCTGTAGAACAATAGCTGTTGCTGTCTGCGGTCAATATTGCTCAAATAATTGCGAAAACGTAAGTAATAGTATAAATTTGCTGAAGAAGACATCGTTATTGAAGGATGATTCAGCACGCGCCACCCGCGCCCCGGTGCAAATGAAGCAGCGCATCAATTAGCGCCGGCCGTTAGCGCGTGCGGTGCGGGCGCGGCGGTGTGGCGGTGTGGCGGTGTGGCGGTGTGGCGGTGTGGCGGTGTGGCGGTGTGGCGGTGTGGCGGTGTGGCGGTGCGGGCGCGGCGGTGTGGCGGTGTGGCGGTGTGGCGGGGTGGCGGTGTGGCGGTGTGGCGGTGCAGGTGTGGCGCCGGAGCCGATGCACCGACGCTCCATCGACTCTATACTCATGCGTGCGACTACGTGTGGATTCAGCTCAAATGATCCTGAGATTGTATGTCCGGTAGAAATCTTCGAAATTAATGTTAATCATGTGTGTTTGGCTTTAGCCTATATGATGTGCAGCTCGCTGCCGTGGCGCTATTTCAAAACCCTGGACAAACACGTCCTTTTAAATTTTTATGGCAGACTTTACATTCACCTGTGTTGCCCGATTGCTGCCAGATTGCAACAGCTCTCCGCGTAATGCGTTACAGGTGCTCGGCGCCATTACTCTACTACGAATATACTTATTGCATTGATGTCAATGCCGTGAGCCTTGACGCGGCATGTTAATATACTCGCGATTTGAACAAAGAAGTAGAACGCATAATAAATTATAAACGGAGAATAACACTTGTAACGGCATCTGCTATCTGCTGTCAATAATATAAATATCTGAATTTTGATAAATTAGATAGGTTCAGTGCAGTGCTACCGTGGGCGGGCCTCTGCTGCCGTGGGCGGGCTTGCTACAAGGCAACAGGGCCAGCCAGGTCGCCTCGTAGCCTGACTGTGAAGAACATATTTTTGGTTTGTTTATTATGCGTTTTGAATAGACTAGTGAAACTTCCCTCCCCGTTCCAGAGTGAACTAAGTGGTTACATGTATTTTATTCCAATCACCAAGTACTTACTAGCTCGAAAACCTCCAGAAATCCATGAAATTGAGGCGATAGGACTAAAGAAGTAATAAATTAGAAAATTCCCACTTACATTGTAAAACTATCGATATTTTCAGGAGCCACCACGTCCTTATCATAGTCGTACTGGGTCCTTCACTGTAGCACTGCCACTGAACTGAGTTTAGCCTGTTTCACACAAACTTGTACGTAATTTAATTTCCACTTTACACTTTACGTAGCTCAAGTTTCGTGTGCATCGCGTGCCTCGGTGCTCGACTCGGTGGCAACGTGTGTGGGGTTCGAACCCGGGCCGGGAACTAACCGCCGAAGCCAACTGGCGTCCGGTGGCTACCGGAGCATGTCGGAAGCACTCGCTATTGTACTTAATGCCTAACTTATTCCGATACTTACACATGCGGAGCGCTGGCGGCGGCGCCCGCGCCGTGCGATACCGAGCTGGTACTATCGATTACCAGAATAATAATTTCGGAAAATCTGTTTGGTTTATGTGGACTTATAAAAATATAATTAAGTTCTAGTGCTTATATTGGAATTATTTTGAAAAACCTCCGATTAACTTAAACAATAATGTGAGTATAGTATAGTTCAAATATTGTAATGGTTATAGACAAGTCTATCGCAGTAGGTACAATGATATCTGTTCCTAAAAAAAACTCATTACACTTGCCTTCTATTATTGCTAACTTGTCTAACAAATAGGACAGGTGAATCGTGATAGGTAGGTACCTAATGAATACACACGTAGGTAACGATAGATAATAGTGCCAGTGCCACCATCCGGGCGATATCGTACGCCTTATTAGCATGTAAGTACGTACACCGACAAAATAAACTTGTGGGTATGTGAGTACCTAGGTATGTGAGTACTGCATGCGACTGATAGCGTAATGATGCCTGCTAAATCATTGCCTTTGCTATCACTTTGTGTTGGAAGTAGGTAGCTAACCTACACCTACAGTCCTTAGAGGAAATGGTTATTTCAGGTCTTATATTAAACTAGCTGGTCGCGCGAGCACGGAGAAGCAAGGGAAGGTTGATAGGAAACTTCGAGGAAAGGGCAACTAGGAGTACGGGACGTAAGAAAGGAAGGACTCACCTGCTCCCGACGTCTTCCTCCTAGATCTCAGCCGCGGTTGCGTGATGCTCTCGAACTTCACCAGCCTTCTCCACTAGTTTGCTCCGCACTCACTCGCGAACAATTTTTGTTTACTAGGGCTCAGTGCCCGTGCCGGCGTGGCACATAAAATGGGTAATTTAATTAGTTTTATTATTATTTTTATAATTTATAGTTGCGGCGCGGCGGGATTGCGATAGCGGTTTTTGCGAGCTTTTATGGCGACTTTTTAATTGCGACTGACTCTTCTTTCTTCTTCGCGGCGTCCCGCTGCTTGAGTGGCGCTGATGTCGCGCGCCAAAATGAGGCGGCCAATCAGGAGCGGTGATTAAGGATGGGATTGATATAGGATAATTTATGGAATAAATCGATAATCGATTATTTGGCGTAACCATTTCCCCCCGCCCTTAAAGGGTCACCTTTAAAATAATTAAACTAGGAAAAAATGGAATATATAATATAGTAAGGAGCGCTTAATGCGCGAAAATGTATACTTTATAATAGCGTAGCGGGAGAATTATATACTTAGCTAAACATGTATAAGTAAATTATAATATAAATTAAATGAGCGAAAAGTATAATTAAAATTGCGGTGAAAAATTAATTTATTGTCTTGGGAGTGGACACAAACGAACGACAGGACGAAGGTAAGTTCCCTTTGCGGTTTTTACTGTTGCTACACGAACTACGTCGTCTCGTGAGGGATGAACAGTCTCTACAATCGCCAGTGGCCAGGATAAGGGCGGTACGCTATCGTTCATGACGATTACCACAGTTCCTGGTGTAATAGGTGCAGAAGGAATGTTCCATTTCTGCCTAACCTGCAAACCGTGTAGATACTCCATCCTCCAACGATCCAAAAACGACTGGACCAATTTATCCAATAGCGCATGCCTATGAAGCAAACTGACAGGATCAGAATTGACATCAGGCGCGGGTAGAGATAACAAAGGCGCGGTATATGAAAAGTGACTCGGAGTAAGAGCCGAGGGCTCTGCGGGATCTGAACTCAGTATTGTCAGCGGACGCGAGTTAAGGAAACATTCGATTTGCGTAAGAACAGTAGTAAGTTCTTCATACAAGAGGAGTTGCGATCCGATAACTCGGAACAGATGCGTTTTGACAACTTGGCAAGCGCGACTATCAGGTAAGTCTGCCATCAGCGGGTAAGTAGGACGCGGTCTATTGCGGAAACAAGCATTGCACATGTGAACTCTTTGTCTCACAATGCGGCGTGCGGATAGAATCCAGAATGTCTGCCGTAACAATGACATGAGCAATTCTGGACCGGCGTGTAAATATTTAGCGTGATAATAGTCAATAATCATGTTTACTACATGATCATTGCGCGGTAAAATAACTGGGTGCTTATGAGCATAGTCCAGCGCGGAATTGACAAGTCGACCGCTGACGCGGATTAGACCGTTGTCAATAAAAGGTCTCAACCGGTTGAGAGCCGGTGAACAAGGTTTATTATTCGCGATTTTTAAGTATTCCTCTGGGAAATATTTATTTTGTAAGCCTTTAAGTATTTTAGCGAATATTAATTTATCAGCGGTTACTGCAGTAGTGTTGTGGCGGGTTAATAGTTTTGCGAACCTACAAACGTATACTACTATACGCAGAAGTCTAAAACATACGCGGTTAAATTGATATAATATAAGCGGGTCTTGCGGATAAAAATGATAGACAATACATTGATAACGGCGATCGGCCTCGCGCACGACACCGTGATGCGGTATAACGTAAATTGGAGCGGAGTCACTAATATCGTACGAAGGTGCGGGCGAAATATAACCCTTTGAGAGGTATTCCTTAATGACGTCATCATATGCTAATCTGAATGTAGGCGAAGCTTCGAGCTTTATTTCAAGACACATGAATCGTCTGCGGGCTGTACTATAAGAGTCTCCAAGAGAGTAGACATCACCTTTAAACGGTAGGCCTACAGTGTATCTACCACTAACAGGATCGCGGGTTGTTGTTGACTTATACAAAAGTTCACATTCAACATCGACGGGATGCTGAACGGGCGTAGCGGAGGGAAGCTCTTCAAGCTCCCAAAATCGCTTGACTAATGTGTCAAGGGCGGTAGGCTCTTCAACTACACAGCAAGTCAAGGCCTGATGCGTTTGAAGTGTGGGCATCGCGGGCACAGTACCCATAACGACGTACCCCAAAACCGTGCGTAAAGTAGCGGGTACCGACGGGACGCGCGGAACGTGACCTACGTCGGGCAATAATAAGTGCGGGAAAAGGGAAGCACCTATCAAAACATCTATTTCGTTAGGTACTCCAAACACCTCATCTGCTAGCGGTAAGCCCGATAAACTTGATAAGACTGTCGTGTCTACCATCGCGGTGGGCAATATATCGGTAATTTGATCGACAACTAGCGGCGAAATGTTAAAGTTAATGTTGTCGTCAAAACGCGAATAAAATTTAAAATCAATTGAAAAAGTTTTAATTATTTTTTCATCTCCACTGAACCCCTTAACAACGGTACGACCGGTGTCTAAAACCCGAAGACCTAATCGATCGCAGCACCTCTTCGTAATAAAGTGACGTTGAGACGCGGAATCTAGTAAGGCACGAAGAATAATTCGTCGGCCAGTAGTATCGAACGCGACTACTTGAGCGGTCGATAATAAAACAGTCGACATTTTAGCGGGCGACAACGTATTATGCGGCGGTTGTATAGATGTATAGGTAGCGCACAGAGCTACGTCCGATCGCGGCAGGGCCGCGCGGGGCGGGTGCGAGGGCGCGGGGCACGGGCTCGCTGCCTCGTCCGCGCGCTGAGTTCGTGCGATAGCGGCTGGTTGCGGCGATGGCGCAGTGGTTGCAACTGCGCGCTCGAAGTGTAAGAATGTGTGGTGTTTAAGATTACATTTGCGGCAGTTAAGGTTAGATTTACACACCGATACTTTGTGTCGTAAGCTAAGGCAGTTCACACACGCATTCTTATCCTTCACTAATTTAAAACGTTCTTGCGGGGTAATTTTATTGAAATCAGGACACTTAAATAAGTGCTGATGCGTAATATCAGAGCAAAGACACTTATACTCTGAATCGGCCGACGCACCTACATAGTAAGTTTGATATTTCGGTGACTGCGCCGGCGGCGGTGGTTGCTGGGCGTTTGCGTTGTTAGAACGGCGTGAATTATTTGTTCGGTTATTAGGCGTACCACTAGCACTGGGCAATGCAGCACTCGGATTCATACGCTCCAGCACCTTAGAACGCTTTTTAATAAATTCAACTAAATCGTCTAAAGCGGGAATTATTGAACTACTTTTGCTTAACTCGAATGCGCGAACAGCATCTGCATCCAATTTTTTAAGCGCGACGTGAATAAGAATTAAATTAGTTAGATCTGTTATTTTAAGATGTTGTAAAGCGCGCACTGCACTCACAAAGGTATCTTGAAATGATTCATAGTTTGTAACGGTAGCGGATTGTATAGGTTTGAAATCAAACAACTGATTTAAATACGCGGAGGCGAGCATACGCTTATCTTCATATTTGTCAATAAGTGTCTGCAATAATAAGTTATAGTTCTCAGCGCAGGGAGTTATGCCGGCGCACACTGACTGCGCTTTGTCTGACAGCTTGCCTAATAGGTAGTATAGACGTTCGCCATCAGTTAGGGATGGATTATCATGTACGGTCGATTTAAAGCTAGCGTAAAATAATGGCCACGAACGAATGTCACCCGAGAAAGTTATCAACTCGATTGACGGCAGTGTAGACTTACCTTTATATGGGACGGTGACATCTTTCGAAGTCGTGGCTTGTGGCGGTGAACACAGTAATTTAGTTCGCTTTATCCTGCTATATAAAGCCTCAAACGAAATGAGACACTGATATTCAGGTTTCGCGGTAGGGTTAATGTTTAACAATCGTGAATTATAATTATCGACTGTTTCCCTATAATCATCGCGTAATATTTCGACGTTAGAACATTCGTCGAGAAAACTTTCCCGCGAACTATCTTTCGTTTGAGCATCCCTGGAAGTATCATAAATCTTTTGGACAATTTCGAAAAGAGCTTCGCGTTTAGCGGCCAACATAAGCAATTCAGGATCGCGAGTATCGCGATCTTGTGTGTCCTCATAATCGGAGCACTCACCGCTAGGAATTGGCTTTTTTGGCGGCATTTTTAAATTTAGAATTATATTTTAAACTAATGAATAATATGTATAATATGTATAGGGGAAATAAATGTAATTTGCGGAAAAATATATAAGTATGTATAATAACGGATGCAATCCTATGTCGCTGCTTACCCTGTTGGGAAATGCAAGCGTAAAGATGAATAATATTATAGCGGCGCGGAGCGCGCGAAATACCTACGTTCGGGCGGATTGCGCGGGACGCGCAAGACTCCGGTGACGAAGCGTGGGGTGCGCGCGCAGCACCTAGTCGAACGACGCGGACGGCAAGGCGCGAAAATGTAGGTAGTTAAGAAACTATTAGGTGGGTTTTTTGTAGTAATTCTAGCGGGATTCGATATATATATGGTCTAATTACACCGTATGAATGCGTAACTCAATGCTACTGGCGAAAATAGCCTACAATAGGCAAATATATTGCGATAATTTGGTAGAATAGGTACCTAACTTTCCTAAGAAAGACTGTTTTAAGGGCGGTTGGCGGATGGTATAGCGAATAAACCACAATGGTCATGTAAATATGCGGGAATAGGTATAGGAAAACGGTTATAATCCGGCTCGAAGGACCACAGTGGTCGCGCGAGCACGGAGAAGCAAGGGAAGGTTGATAGGAAACTTCGAGGAAAGGGCAACTAGGAGTACGGGACGTAAGAAAGGAAGGACTCACCTGCTCCCGACGTCTTCCTCCTAGATCTCAGCCGCGGTTGCGTGATGCTCTCGAACTTCACCAGCCTTCTCCACTAGTTTGCTCCGCACTCACTCGCGAACAATTTTTGTTTACTAGGGCTCAGTGCCCGTGCCGGCGTGGCACATAAAATGGGTAATTTAATTAGTTTTATTATTATTTTTATAATTTATAGTTGCGGCGCGGCGGGATTGCGATAGCGGTTTTTGCGAGCTTTTATGGCGACTTTTTAATTGCGACTGACTCTTCTTTCTTCTTCGCGGCGTCCCGCTGCTTGAGTGGCGCTGATGTCGCGCGCCAAAATGAGGCGGCCAATCAGGAGCGGTGATTAAGGATGGGATTGATATAGGATAATTTATGGAATAAATCGATAATCGATTATTTGGCGTAACCACTAGCTGAGCCCGCGACTTCGTCCGCACCCGCTCCCGCGTTCTGAGCCCGCACGACAGAACCCATTTTTTAATATTTTTTTCATTAACAATAAAAGTAGCCTCCCTATTACAAGAGCTATCTGCCAGTGAAAGTCCCGTCAAAATCTGTCCAGCCGTTTCGGAGATTACCCGGAACAAACACACAGACAGACAGACAAAAAAAAATTTAATCGCGTTTTTGCTATAGGTGTCGTAAGTACTTTCATATGCATTTAGTGAAAAGGTGTTATTTTGATATTACAAACAGACACTCCAATTTTATTTATTTGTATAGATGTTTCGTAGGAATACTTTCAGTACCTACTTAGTTGATTTATAGAGCTGCCTGTACAGGCCATGATCTAGGACCCAATTTTATGCAAATCAGCAAGAACTTTTGCAATATTTTGTAATCTAAAATAGGTACCTATAGGTATGTATCGTAGGTTCTCATGAATTTGTGTTAATTGCCAAAAAAGTTATTGTTACGTCTGTCAATTATAATACTCGTAACGTAGGTAGGTAATCATTCGGTTACGTTCGAGACGGTCATAAGAGACGAAGACTTATAATATATATACCTCAGTATCATTTCGTAACCATAGAAAAGAATAGGTAAACATAGCTTCATTCGCAAAGTGAAGACGACCACGTTATTCTATAAAAAATATTACAGATAAGACTGTATACAGCGCCCGTATACCTACCTACCTACGGTAAATGTATGGAAAAAACGTTGTTGCGTTAACCGTGTGAATTAATATAAGAACTGTGCCTGAACTGCGTGTCAATTCAAAGGATCGCGTACACATAAATCACATTTATATATTAATAGAGTTTGAAAACCCACAATGAGGCCATCTCTTAATTAAAGTTGATTTTGTCCATATAAAGTAGGGGTCTATCTACATAATACTTACAGCAGGACAAGTGTCCCCCATAAACTTACATTAAACTTCCCAGTTCTCCGTCTATTGTCAAAGTAGAGATCGATATTTTTTTTCGGAAAATACTAGTTCAAGGAGAGTTATTTATTGTTATGAAAGCATCACTTATTCAGATAAGATTTGTTATTTAATAATGATTGTATTTTATATGATTGTTGCAACTAGCTTCCAGCTGGATATTATGCGGCAGTAGACAATTAACATGCGCATGCGCGTAAAGCATAGTTCTCCCTATTCTCGCACGCAGTCGGCCGTAACATCACCGTATCGCAGTTCCCGGGGGGTGAACTTGCATGGAGACACTGCCGCATGCCGCGCAGAGCACGAGGGCTCCTGTGCTCGCTTCAAATTGCAAAAAGAGATTCAAGCTTGGGTAAGCTAAACAATGTATTACATCTTGACCCAAGAGCGGATCAATGTCTCAAAGATCAAAAGCTTCGCCAACCCTTCAAGGCCCGTTTTGTGTGGGCGTGACGCGACTCGCGTGACGCGCCGGAAGGGAGGTGTGTGCTGGACTTCCGGCGACCGGGCCCGGCCGGAACTGCACGCCACACCGGCATTCCGATAGGGTTCGTATATTGTACATCTCATGGCATAACGCGTGGGATAACGGAGTACACACCACCTCGTGTTGGTACCTAATATTCGTTATTTCGGTACAAGTACTTCCAAACTTGACCCCAGTGCATAAACTAAGATAAGTTATTTCTGCCTGTTGCAAGTGTACGCGTAAACTATGCACATGACGTTCTCGTTGCGCCAGGGTACTCGTGGGGGTATGAGGCTGCCTGTGTGTTATGGGGGACCCCACCCTGGGACTTGGAGGCGGAAGTCTTAGCCTCAGTCTACCGGCGAATGGTGCAATCGTGGAGCCAAAGCGCCGCTCCGCCGAGAGACCTAATGAGATAGGGAACACAAGAACAGGTGGCTGCTCTTAGCAGATGGCAGGAGCGACTTGCGGAGCCGAGTGCCGGCCACTCAACGATAGAGGCAGTGCGCCCAATCCTCAAGGAGTGGGTACATCGTAAGCAGGGAACGCTTACCTTCCGGCTTGTGCAGATCTTGTCTGGGCATGGCTGCTTCTGCAAGTATCTGCATAAAATAGCCGGGAGGGAGGCGAATCCGTCGTGTCATGAGTGAGGATGCGACGTAGACACGGCACAGCACACCCTTGAGGTCTGTCAAGTGGGGCGCAGGAGCGCAGCGAACTTACTGCAATAGTGGGGGGGGGCTTGTCCTTGCCGACTGTTGCTAGAGCCATGGTTGGGAGTGAAATAGCGTGGGAGGCAATGATCGCCCTCAGCGAACAAGTAATGTCGAGGAAGGAGTCGCTGGAGAGGGCCAGGGAGAGTGATCCCCTGGCGCATCCGAATCGGCGCAGGAGGCCCGGACGGAGGAGACGGGCGGCAGCCGATTTAATGCCACCATAAAATGGGCGTGCGGGTGACAGGATAAGGTGGCTGTCGCCTGCGCACATCAACGCCCTCAAGGAGGAGATAATTGCAGTAGCAAATGCTACGCACGAAGCAATTCCCTTCGTCACACCATCTGGCGGGGGACCTTTTGGGGTTGTGGACACAAAGAGCGGGGGACCTGCGTGTCAGTCAAGCAACCCCGAGGAGGACGGCGGCGTGGTGTGGCCCACGCTACCGTGAGGAGGAGGTGGCCGTTCGCGCGGGCAACCGCTGATAGGGTCACAGATGTGTGCGAAAGCTTGCCTGCGGCCCTATCGCAAGGCGGGAGTAAGTCCACGTGGGGTTTTAGCCGGTAGGAGTCCGGCATAACTCGCACGTCTCCCCCGGGGCGTGCGGGTATACACGAGGATTTCCCCACGATACAAAAAAAAAGGGTACTCGTGGGGAAATAAATTTGACAGTAACTAATTATTGTTGACGACCGCTTGGCGCAGTGGTTCGAGCGTAAGCCGCTCGGCTCACTGCACATGGTGGTTGCGGGTTCGATTCCCGCCGGGGCAAATTTCGGAAATGGCCTTTTCTTAATTTGCCCTGGTCTGGGTGTCACTGGGATCGCCCCCAGTCCATTGTACGGTACCCATAGTACAAGCTTTGCTTAGTTTGGGACCGTACAGTTGGTGTGTCTGTCTGGCGATATATTGTTAAATAATGAGTTGCGGCTGCGCCTATGCGTATTTTATTAGCAATCCCTCTTTATTGTGGATCCAATAGTAATAAGGGGAATAATATGTTATGTATGAGTGCGAGTATTTGCGCACCGTGGTTACGGCTTACGGCTCCGCCCTGATCCAGACATTTGGTGGCTCACTGCTCTGTGAAGCACTCGAGCTCGAGCACACTCTAACTCGTATGTAGGGGAGGTGGGCCTAAAACGGGTACCGCGCCTAAAGCTCGTAGGCTTTTAAATTTGCCCGCTATAAGTAACATTGCAAATGTATGTATGTAGTGACATACCCCAAGCATCCACATGCAGTCGGCTCGCTATAGTAGTGCTAGCAACCAAGCACTTTCGAGGTGAGATTAAGAATTATTCTAATTCTGTTTACTTAATATGGCCTCAGAAGTTTAACTTTATATTTTTGCTAGTATTGTGCTATTTATCTTCGGATACTGGTGGCTACCTGCCTTTTTCAGAATTAAAGGTGATTTGGTTTTAAAATTAAAACGGGTTGGGGTAAATCGGATACCTACCTGCTTTGCCCATTTTACCCCGTTATACCTGTTTTACCCCAGGCTTGGCTTTGTGGGTGGATAGATTGGTAAGCGTTAGTGACTTTAGTTTTTAATGACTAAGTGAACGAAAAATGAGTAAGATACATAATGTATTACTTAGGTACTTTTTCGTAAATTTTAAATTAACCATTATTTAAAAAACCCTTCTAATGCATCCTGGGATGAGGATGTCTCGAAGCTTGGCAGAACTTGGGGGAACCTAGCAACGCTTCGTATTCGTGAAGTACGGCATAAACTTGTCAAGCTTACAGTGGCACATCAAAATAGGATGCCTAGAAGAAAGTTGGATGGTTCGCCACTGGTATTACACAACATCGGGAGAAATATAGGAACTGGATCTAGGTCCTGGAACCAATGTGTTAATGTTGATTTAAAGTGAAATTTAATTGGACAAAACGGGTAAAGTAAGAGAATGAATTTTGGTTTGTTTTTGTTTATACTCGTATAGGTATTGAATAAAATGTTTATGTTTGTTTTACCTAATATCGAAACATAATTAATCAACTATTTGATAGGTCATTTTAGAGTTTTATTTTAGTTTCTAAAACTGTTTTATTGATCGTCGCCCTTAGCGTAAGTACCTGTTTGAGGCTCACCTCCCCTACATTACCTATTATGAATACGGAGGATATAATCTGCACACTCCCTGCACAAAGTAACGAATAAGTATTGAATGGCTTCGCAAAGCAATCAGCGCGTATAACTTTGTCACGTGCCTTTAATTGACAAAATACATTATGTAGGCACATTAACATTCATATTATGGGGTAAGTAATCTGAAAAAACAGGACTTGCACATGATACTAAATTGCTATTAAAATTATAACAGGAGTAATGGGTTCACTAAATCACGAGTTTCAGTTGGTTACAGCTGATCAAGTTAAAGCTAAGTTGAGTCCCTGTCATTTCTAAATAAACTCAATACTGAGTGCCAAAAATTGCACGAGTCATCCTCCAACTCCTGATTCACATTATAAATAAAAATTGCTTAACATTGCCGACAAATAATGGCCGTATTCGGTACCCAGATAATGAATGGAAATTATCAGAGCCACTTTAAACGTGTGAATTACCGCTAAGGCACTAAGCTTGATATTATTTAGTTGTAATGTAATGTAGCGCAATGATAGCCACTTGCCAGTAACATACAACATACTGATTGTGTACGGCCACCGCATTCGACACCATAATACTAAGAAGAGATGCGTCAACAATCAGCTCTTGAATCGAACACACTCGCTGGCCCGCCGCCGCCGCCGCCCGCCGCCGCCCGCCGCGCCGCTGCCATGTTGCTACGGCTCGCTCTGTGTTTAACCATCATTTCCATCATTATTTTGAACTACAACACAACCAGCTCGTACAAGACCCTCGCGGACCTGAAGAAGCAGTACAAGAAGGTGGAGATGGAACAGTTCAGCACGTCGGACGTACTGGTGGGCAAGGCGATGGACTTCATGTACTCGAACAGAACGTTCATGAGCCTGATCGCGCGGGAGCTGTGGGACGTCGGCTCCAGGGCCATCGATAAGATCGTCGACATCAAGAATAAAAAAAGTAAGGAGGGTACTTGTGTATAAACCTTTCAGCAAAAATACTACAGCACTCTATCCATTCATTCGCGTTGTAGCTGCACATGGCGACTTTCAATAATAGCTCTATGAAAAGGAAAACAGGACAGTTATTATATATTTTTTTTCAAAATTCATAACAGTGATTGTGATTGCTCGAACCATACTAGCCACGTACTGGTGCCGCGTAGGGTGCCGCTTGGTGAGATAATAAGCCTTGCTTACCTATAATTTTGTTTACAGAGTCATGATGCGTCGATAAGTCCTTCAAAGCAGCTGAGAAAACGAAATTTGGTTACACGCAATATAAATTCCATGTTCGATGCAGAATGCGTATGTAATTAATGATTTCGCATTGTGCCTCATATTGTGCCAACTACTTACTTTAACACATTATTTTGTTAATATAAGTTTAAATAAAAATGACACTTGTTATACTTTATTGGTAACATCGATTGCTATAAATGTTACTAAGGTACTCTACCAGACTAGAAATAACGACTCTTCGTAATGATCAAAATCGAAAATTACGGCGACCTATGACTAGGACGAACCACCTTCCTTCCCGACACTGTGCGCCGGTGCCTTATAAAAGAAACAAAACGATATTGTTGTATCAACATAATTGGCCACTTCCTTGTTTTCATCAACACACACCAACACACACTGGAACAAAAACGGTATCAACTAACCACTTTATCCAGATACAGAAAGTTCCGCTACTGAGACAGTTCCTACTAAGATGTTTGTCACTAAGCATCGGATAGTGTTGTGTCTGCTAGTGATGGCGCTGGAGGGCGACTCGACGCGGCCGAGGATCAGGGAGGGCGTGGTCAAGGAGCGGAGGGACTACAGGCCCACCAAGTGGGTCGCGAACAGCGCCATGGACGTGTGGTACGGCAATAAGAGCATGATAGATATCATTTCGCGAGAGTTCGCGGACATCATGTACAAATACACATCACGGTCAGGTGAGTGTAGCTCGTAATTACTCGAGTACCACCGAAATTACTCGAATGAATGTTTTGATAATTTAATTGATCGGTTCCCATATTAAGTATAGGTATGTTGAATGCTTGAGTAGCTATTAATAACCAGCTGTGTTTTACAGTACGAGCGACCTCGTTGGATTCAAGCAGCGCCGGGGGAGCCGCAGCCGGCCCCGGCGCCCGCACTGCGCATGCGATCACCCTTGCAGACATACCCTTCGTTGAGCTTAACGTTTTCAATGGGCACAACGAAACAGTTCGTAGTGTTAAAATTCTACCGAGTGACCTTCTTCCTCGACGAAACAAGACATTATAACAATGACACTAAGCATTCCTTGTTTGTTACAGTCAGTGTTTGTAGTAAAAGTAGTTACCTAATTAATTGCTAGTTTATATTAAACTTCATAGCTATTAAAATGTCTGCACTTCCAGGACTTAATCCCATTGAAGTAGTAAATACACACCGTAGTAGTAGGTACAACACGTGCCTACTTCGTTCTTATTTTGGACGGCGTCCAGTTGTTATTAGTGATTTTGTGATGTTAAAAAACAATTCTCAGCTGTCGGCTCTTACAGCTACATTTATACCGGAATTCGACAAACGGACAAAGTGAAACTATAAGCGTAGTAATCCTAATACGTCGACTACGGAACCCTAAAATACCGCTTCACGACGCGCGGCACTACATTGACGTCCTTCCCTACGCATTGAAAGCCTAGCGGGTTCTTTATATCCGTAGTAAAATAATATTAAAATTATATTTTTGTATCCATTATAAATGGGCATGTACAAATCAGATGAAGCGAACAAATAATACCAATTCTGTATCCAAATATACAATGTGGCTATCCTGTTGTTTGAAGTTCAAGTGAACAGAGCTGAAGGATAATTTTGTATGGGTACTTCTTACCAGCCGGAATTTTGGTTAAGGTAAACCTTCTCCTCTGTGGGAAGACCTTTGTGACCATTGGAAGGAAACAAATCAAATCTGTATTCATATCGTCAAAACTCCGTAGTGTAGTAAATTTTCAAACAAATCCTACATGGTACACAACTACACACCGTTTACCGTGCTGGGGCGCAAGTAAGTAACTTTAATTAATAATAACCATTTTGACAGTTTATTTAAGACCACCTGAAATAACAAAACTCGTCGTTGACAAAATTGATGCGATAATAGTGTGAAGAATTCAGTGATTGTTGTATCACGAAGGTTGTGCGGGTCGCAGTGAACATTCGACATGAGGAGGTTAGCCGCGACTGTCTTCTTGATTATGGTTAGTTCTATGCGCGGCGGCACACTACCGCAGCTACACTACCTTACTCTTAAAAACAATTGAAGCCTTATCAATTAGGTACTAAGTTTACTAAGTATTGAATCTGTCTGTTTGTACAGAAACATCTAATCTCTTGTTCATATTGTTCTCATATAGCTAATGTATTCAAGAGTGATGATGTGTGATTGTGTGCGTGCGTATAAATTACGAAGTGGACGTTATAAAGGTATGGTACTCAATGTTCGATCAATTCTTCTCGTATCGTTCTTGTTGGGATATAAATGAATTCAGTTTGCGTTAAATTTCTACTGTTCGGTAGGAGTAACAAGTTTCAATATGCGCTTATTTAATTACAGGTAAATGTGTGCGCTGCACTTGAAAACATTGGTAAGCTTTTTGACTTATTTTAAATGCGTGGATTTGCATATTACTATCAGTCGCTCAAAAAAAAAAAAATTTTTCAGAGTTTAAACATGGTGGAAGAAAATTCAACGTGCCACTGAACCACCCGATATATATGACTCATGTCAAAAGTGCAGATTTGTTGGATTTGAAATTCTCGATCTCGAAGCTAACGGAGTTGCTACCCTCTATAGTGGAGAATGCACATCGAGCCCAGCCCGAAGAGCGTGCACCGAACACACCTCTACCTGACGATGCAGAGAAGCAGGATTTATCAGACCCTCTACTGGTACAAGAAACGACACTACATCAGGAGCCTGTAATACCGTTTCCGCTAGCTGGGTCGCCGGCAACTATAGTTGAACCTACCCTAGCGCCATTTTTGCCTGAAAATATACCACAGATGTATAAGGTTCCGCTTGAAAGATCGTCGGAGACAGTCACAGAGGCTATCGAAACTTCACCTATTCTTACGGAAATACACAAGCCTTTTAAAACACCTCTCGCACTGGGGATATCTCCATTAGCCGTTGTTAAGAACGACAAGGCTCCACTGTCGACTTTGAAAGCAAAACTGTATTTACCCTTAAATAAAACTAGAGAAATACCAATTATGTTACATTATTATACAGTGGCACCAGTTTCAAAAGTGACCTCACCATCGACCGTCACCTCTTTACATTCTATTGTGACAGCAAAACCTTATTCGCTGGTGACTTCACCATCGATAGCGAGTCTTCCACTCTTTCCGGAATGGCGACTACATACATCTGTATTAGCACCACTTCCAGATACGACTCCAACGCCAATGACCGCAGTTCTGCCGGATACGTCACTGGTGTCAGATACTAAGTTAGTGGCAGTGCAAATACCTAATCTAGACATGAAAGCAAACACAGTCCCTATGCGAATACCAGCCACATCACTAGAGCAACAAACGCCACTAGAGTCTGACACAATCCCAGTGCTAGTGACTTCAACAGGGCTAGACACTACACCGCTGCTAGTCACAATGCCAGTGTCAGTGACATCTCTAGAAACAGACACCATACTAGTGTCGAACACGGCACCAGAACCATTAAAATTAACAAATTCATACATGACACCAATGCTAGAGACCTCACAAGAATCAGACAGGATATTAGTGTTAGGCACAACGCCAGTACCAGTGACATCACTAGAGCCAGATACAACACCAGTGTCTATGCCAATTACGTCAACATTGCCAGATAAGACACATGATGTTACAAATATTGCCTTATCAGTTTCAATCTCGCCACTAGTGCAAGTAACATCCATGTCTATTGCAGCACCTAAATTACGTTCTCTTGTTACTTCTCCAGTGATAGCGAGTATTCCACTCTTTCCAGAATGGAGACTAAACAAACGTGTAGTTGCACCATTTTTAGACACGACACCTACGTCAGACTCAATTAAATTCTCAACGAGTGCACGTTCAGAGTTAGATACCACACTAGTCCCAGATGTAATTCCAGGGGCAGTAGCATCCCTGGAGCTCACCTCAACAGGAGTGTCAGACACAACGCCAGGGCTAGTGACATCAACATATCCAGATCCAGACCAGTCATTACTTTCAGATACAACTTCAGTGTCAGAGCCAGATAGATCACCTGTGTTAGATACATCGCCAATGCCAGTGACATTAGTAGAGACAACGACATCAGGGCCGACACTAGTTACATCGACAGTGTCAGATGAGACGTTTGTTGTTACAAATGACGCCTTACAAGTTTCAAACTCAAAATTAGTGCTATACAAATCAAAGTCTATAGAAACACCCAAACTACATCCTCTTGTTACTTCTCCATTGATGGCGAGTATTCCACTTTTTCCAGAATGGAGATTACACAAAAGTGCAGAGTCACCATTTTTTGACACGACCCCATCTACAGAATCAATAAATTTGCTAAAAGTACCATCAGAAATAGAGCCAATAATATCATCAGACACAACACCGTTAATAATGGTGCCATCGAGGACAGAGTCAAAGCCAGTGCCAGTGACACGAAATCCAAATATGCCGTTGAAGATTGCCTCGATAGAAAATTTCCCACTCTTTCCAGAATGGAGACTTCACAAATCAAAAGTACCACTATTGGAAGAGACTCCAGTGTCGGACACTATTCTTATACGAGAAACATCTACTGAGAGTGACCAAATACTAGGTTCAGATTTAACGTCAGAATCACTGACATCAACAGAGCCAAAAATGTTACCAGTGTTAGACACAATTGTAGTGACACAAAATGCACCAGTATCAGATACAACACCAATCTTAGAGACTTCTCGAGAGATTTACAGAACACCAGTAACAGACACAACACCAGAACTATCGACATCACCAATCATAAACACGGCACCAGGATCAGAAACAATCGTACCAGCAGTAATATCAACTAAAACTCAAATGGCACCTATGGCAGACTCGTTATTAATGTCAGACTCAAGGTTAGTACCAGGGACTTTACTAGAGCTATCAACAAAGTTAGAGTCAGACACAACGCCCTTATTCGTCAAGTTACCTAATTTAGACTCTACTCTAGAATCTGACACAATACTAGAGTCAGCGACATCACGAGCAGTTGATCCGATTCTAGTATCAGACATAAGTAAAAATACTAAAACATCAAAGCAACTAGCAACGGCGAAGTCACAAACAAAAGCGAGTCACCTACGACTTCCAGAATGGAGAATACATAAAGAAATAATAACAACACTTACAGTCACCACGCCTGTCCCAGAAACATCATTAAGGCTAAACGCATCGGAGTCAGGAACCTCTCTTCCGCAAAAATCAACATCGGTGTCAAACACAAGGCCTGATTTAATGACTTTGTCATACGTAAGAACGATACCTGTATCAGGCACCGAGCTAGAGCAAGTGACATCACCTGAAATAGAAACTACACCTTTTTCAGAAGCTACGACGTTGCCAGTACTATCGCCAGAGCTAGCCACCGCACAAGAGTCAGTCATGAGCATTACACCGGTGCCCGTAACGTCACAAGTGCAAAAGAAGACTTTGGATTCCGACACAGTAATAGCCCCAGTGACATTACCTGTACTGGGTACAACATCGATGCCAGACACAACTCCTGTGGTAGTGCTACCACATGCTACAGACAGGATTCCAGTGTCAGATGCAACGCCAGTTCCAATCGCATCAATTGAGCCAGATACCACATCTGTGTCGGGCACAATGGCAGAGGCAGGGACTGACATGACAACAGTATTAGAAACAACGCAAGAGGCAATGTCATTATCTCAGCCAAAATCGCTACTATCAGTTCCAGACACAGCGCTAGTAACCGACACAACAGTGATACTATTGACGTCATCTCTACTACTCGAAACAACAGTAGCATCCATGACATCAGATTTAATATCGGAAAATAATATTATGTTATCAGTGACTTCATCTCTAGCGTCAGATATGACAGCATCACCACCAACAAGAATGTCCCCTACAGCGGTACCATCGACAGAATACTCAGTCACAATCATAAGTAAAGATTTTATAAAATTACACTTTACGTAAAATGCATTGTTTGTAAATGTACTTTGAAAAAATGAAATATTTCCTACTTGATCATGTTTTCCCAGATGGCGCTCGGACAGCGGATACGGCCACATCTAGAAGTTCACCAATCCGGACTACCAGAGTACCCTGTAAGTACCTACAACATACTTAACTCAAATTGTATTCAATTTTAACACACTTAATTATTATATGATTTTGCTTAGAAGAGCCCTTAAAACCTGAATTAATTTTCATGTTTAGAATTGACGTATTATGTGTGTGGCATTTATCACTATATTCATATACGCAACAAAAATACACAAAGATAATTCCTCTGAGGTCGTACGGTTTCCATATCTCAACTTAACATTATAAGTAAATTTATAGCGCCTTACTTTTTTATATTTTATAATTAGTTTATTATTAATGCACTTAATTTTTTTGTATTTTCAGGCATAAGAAGGAAATCGTCAAAGAAGAAAGGGACACCTGGTAGGCAGTGTTTGAGCAACCGAGCCCTGCGTTCCTTGTTTATACGCATACCCTACAACGTGGAACACGCGCGCATACCTTTGCGATACACCATTAAATTACGTGTTTAAAGCATTTAGTTCAACAAAATACGTTAAATAAATACGGCTTTTTCATCCACTGACAGCAAAAGTTGGCTTCGGTTTTGGCTTGCGTCCTCAACACTATAATTAATATAATGCAATTTCAGGAAGGAGGTGTCGAAAGTCGCGCTCTACGTCCCTCGAAAATGTGAGTGGGCGAGCCCGCGGGGAGCGGCGCCCGCGCCCCCCGCCCCCCGCCCCCCGCCCCCCGCCCCCCGCCCCGACCCCGCGCAGGCGAGCGGCGCGGCGCCGCCATGACTCGCTCCGCTGAATATTTACTTCCACGGCTGATCATGTTTATACACTTATAGCAGAAATAAAAGACTGTTAGTTTTCTCTCTGCTTTTTCTTGAAGATACTTGACTACGAAAAACCTGTATACTGAAAAATATTAATAGAGTTAGGAAATGAATTGACCCTATTGGACGAAACAGGCGGGTCCGCTTCTTGCATAGCCAGGCAAACGGCCTGTGTGTAGGTCCCGATATTTTCTAAGCTAAACATGAAAATAACACATCCATACAAAGTGAATATTTGAAGAGGGCGTGGAAGCCCAAATCCGAAAATATAAGGAATAGCAAAAAACTTTTTATCGAAAAATCAATATTGTGAGCCAGGAATCGATCCCGTTGATTAAATAAAAAACACTGTTTTATTACATCATTCTATAGTGTCGCTAATCAATATCGAATTCTAGGAAGTACTTAATGAAATATGGCAAATACAATAAAAAGAGTAGCCTAATTCTTTAAAAACACTTTTAATTAGAATGAATTGGTAGGAGCTAAATGATAGAAATCGTTACGCTTGAAAAGCGTAATGCCCCCCCCCGACGCATCTGTTAGTAGTTTTGTAAACTACCTACTTTGTCACGTACACTGTGAAAAAGTCAATTCAAAAATCAACTACATAGATGGCGTTAGTGAGTTATTCAAGTGACTGGATAGTGCGACATCTACAAACTTCAAATGTTGTGCATACAAAACACTTGGGGACATTTTTTAGTTTGGTTTGCGAAAAGTATCAAACAGTGAATCTTGACTTAGAAGCCAAATTTTCCTACTTCTCCAAGGGACCATAGCATTTGATATTTAATATTAATTTAAACTTTATAACTCTATCGGTTTCTGAGAAAAACGGTCTTGATAGACAAACAGAAAACATGATCTTATAAGGGTTCCGATTTTTGAGGTGTTACCTTAAAAATGTTACTTTATGACAATAATCCAAACAAATCCAACCATATTTCATAGTTAAGTTACTTTTAATTTGTTATCAACACGTCTGTTATCACAAATTTCAATTCAATTAAAACACGTATATTGGGATTTCCCACAGTTACAGCTCTTATTACAGGGCAGTAAGGTGTATAATAGGTACTTAACTATGTACATTATTAGCCCGGTCCAGCGCGATATGACCTTAGTGTTGTTAATACTTGATTGCCTTTGTGTGCATTAACAAAGTTAGAGGCCTGTTACATGGCGACAAACATATTTTTGTAATAGGACTAACAATTTTGAAGTCAATTTAGTATGGTACGAGTGCATACAATTAACATAATATCTACCCGTAATCTCTGTCCTAATCCTTAAAAGTTAAATCAAAGGTCAAAGGTCAAAAGTGAAATGAACAAATTGGCTAGTACAATTTTATTTTTTACATAATTTTTCACTGCCGATAGCTCAAGGTCATTCACTATATTGTTTCGTTATAGGCTTGAGATTTGTTGGTTGAACTTTTGACAAATTTTCCAAACTTTTCTTTACGGATCGATAGGGTACTGTGTAGGTATGTGACTAACAACATGTTTTAGTTTCAAGCGCAAACATTGCGAATGAGTTCTCTTAATGATATTTGAGACGGCTCCCTAACCGGCTCGCATATCATATTCATTTTAAATTGCCACAACGCCTAACAATCTTTTGTTTTCTGTTAATTCAGTTATACAAACTTCATACAAACTTTCAGTTTTCCTAACAAAAATAAAATTGGAGTGTCTGTTTGTAATATCTAAATAACACCTTTTCACTAAATGCATACGAAACCTATAGCAAAAACGCGATTTAAAAAATTTTTGTTTGTCTGTCTGTCTGTCTGTGTTTTTGTTCTGGGTAATCTCCGAAACGGCTGGACCGATTTTGACGGGACTTTCACTGGCAGATGTTTTAAGAAGTAACTTAGGCTACTTTAATTTTAGAAAAACAATTAGGGTTCCGCGTAATAAAATAAAAACACATGAAATCAAAGAGTACCTCCGAAACGGCTGGACCGATTTTGACGGGACTTTCACTGGTAGACAGCTGATGTTATAAGCAGTAACTTAGACTACTTTTATTTTAGAAAAACAAAGTTTTAAAAAATGTGTCCTGTCGCGTGGGCTCAGAACGCGGGAGCGGGCTTTTTGTTAAGTTAAATTCCACGCGGACGAAGTCGCGGGCTCAGCTAGTATTTAATATTATTCCACATATATTATATTTTACCCTTACTATAATAATAGGTATATTGCCATATACATATATTTATTATTAGTATTACGTACCTAGCTTTCGTTTAAATTTGTACTCTTATTGACAGCCGGTATGTTCGTTAAAGTCGCGACTATTTAGGATAAATTTAAATATCACGGCATGTAAACTTGTCTTATTATAATTATCGCATCGGCCAACTGAGATTTGACGTTCGGCATCGGCTTCATTCGTGTCACCGCGCTACGCGCTGCCGCTGCCGCCGTCACAAGTCGCCGCCGCCGCCGCCACCGCACCGCGCCGCCACCGCACCGCGCCGCCACCGCGCTGCCGCCGCCATGTTCAGGGTCCTGCTGCTTTGTGCTCTCGTCGCCGCCGCGAGCTGCAAGAGCGTGTTCGTCGGCCAGGTGTACCAACAGAATGGCATCAGTAAGGTCTACGAGACCACCATAGACGCGAGCTCGTTCCCGCTGCTGAAGCGCGAGAAGTACATGAAGTTCGAATCGCCCTCCGGAAGCGTGAATATCAAAGGCATTGCGATCAAAGACCTGGAGAACGGGCTGGCGGAGCCCTCCATCACCAGGGGGGGGATTGGCTTTAGTTTCGCCGACATCAAACTCAAGAGTGAGAGAGGATCCGGGTTCAATTTCCTAATAGAAATATATGCGTGATTAGCAAGTCAAATTAGATAGTAATATGGTTATAAACATACATATAAGTTTCTTAACGACTGTCAAGTAGGTACTTACTATAACCGATGCTGTTACCGTTAGCTGTTTGATTTATAGCTACATACCAATATATGTTGCTGGATGTTGTTAACATTTACTTATATTATATTACTTTTTACTAAACATTTAGTTTTTTTCTTTGGCACCAAGCGGAATGTGAGTCGAGCTTACGGAATAAAACGGTTCCGTACCTAGGTAATATTTTTCTAAATATAGATAGTTAACCTGATACCTATGTACAGGCACGGAATTTACAATCTACCTGGTATGAGTTTAATACTATAATAATGTAAATACCTCAGCTTTATAAAAAAAATGTTTAGAGACCTAAACAATTGCAGGGATTTTGTCCACACATTTTGAAAATGAGCTTTGATGTTTAAATCTTACCTGTTTTTTTTGGGATCAGAACTTTACTCAAAATGGAATATATTATAGTATACCCATAATAAGAATAAATACTTTATGTATTTTATAATTAAGAATATATTATTTGCACGTTTACTATTATCGGTCTTGAAGATACATCATTTGTTAGTAGAAATTAACTTACGCCCGGGATTTTTCCCTAATATAGGAACTTATATACTTGTGTTTCTCTGTTCTTATCTGTGCTATATTTATAATAACATGACGTACTTAACCAAGTTATCTATCAACCGTTTGACCTGAGTTAAGTACGTGTGTACCTATGTTTGTCCACGGAGTGTTTGTTAAGTAATAAAAATTGAACTTTGCTGCAACCAATATTACAATTTCTTTGGCTGTACAACTAATGATTCAAAATAATAATTTGTTTTCATTCAAAACACGCACGATGTTATGAATGACGCATTCGATAGCAAATGACCTATAATGCCATTTGGCACTTCAACATACAGTTCCGTATTAACTTATTAATGGATTTAGCAGTAGCCATGTGAAAATGAATATTACTACCATGACATTAATAAGTACTACGCAGGTTCATGATCGCTAAAAGCGCCATGTAAACTCATCCTTCTTTAAACCTCGCTGCTCAGCTGTAATGCATACTAAATGCTAAAGACATTTGACCTTCTGTTTACACATTGACCTCCCGCTCGCACTCGGACAACTCCTCAGTCCTTATTGCGCCGCGGGCGCGACTACTTGCATACGATAATAATCAGCAACAAACATGATCAAACTACTCCTCCTGCTGAGTGGTGCAATGGCGGTGGTGTGCGGCAGCAGTGTGTTCGTGGGACAGACGTACGACCACAACGGGGTGAGGAAGGTGTACGACAAGACGGTGGAGTCCACCGCCATCCCGCTGATCAAGCGAGAAGAGAAGGTGTTCTTCGAGTACCCGGCCGGGGATCAGAAGATAAAAGGCGTAGCTATTAAGGACCTGGACAGCGGTAAGGCGGAGGCGTCCGTCACGCGCGGCGGCCTCGGCTTCGGCTTCGTCGAAATCAAGCTCAAGAGCGAAAGAGGTTCCGGACTCAAATATGTGATAGAAGTGTTCGCATGATCACAGTGTTTATAATATAATAGATCAAAAGTTTTTATTAAATTTACGTGAAGAAATATGTACAAATATATTTTATATGCCTACAATTAAACATGATTCTAATACCAGCGGTTTGGGATTTGCGTTTATTCTTTGGTTTTGATGAGTGAATTTGCGAAAGCTATAAACTAAGTGACATAAATGGCAATATAATTTGCTTGATACGTCTCCAAGGAGAGCCGCGGCATAGAAAGTGGATCTCGGCAAGCGGCGCTTATACGCTTCATTTTCAACCGACTTCAAAAAGGAGGAGGTTAGGTTTTTTTTTTTTTTTTTTTTTTTATGTTTGTTACCTCGGAACTCCGCCATTTATAAACCGATTAGAAAAAATATGCATTCGAAAGAATAGTCCTGATTATGAAAGCGCCATTTACATCATTCGTTTTGGCTTCCTCATTTATAATCTAAAATAACCAATGCAATGTACAATAATCAACAGAAAATCTGTGTAAAAGTATGAGACATTATATTGTTATGACATTATAATCATTGACATTAGAATAGACAACGAATCTAAATATTGATGCCACGGAGGTTTAATTCCTAGTGTCTAATGTTCCCGATAGATGGCGCTGTTAGAATTACGGCTATTTTTGTATCGCGGTGTTAAGTTCAGTTTATGTATACGTATAAAGTATTGAGAGTTTTGTATTTTTTCCCTACTACATTATTGTTGCAACTTGCAATAAACCACACTTATCGGTCTTGTTTGTTTTCATTACTGAAATCCCTGATCGTTGAAGCGTTTTTGTGAGATCGCTGTACATGGTCCTCGGTACGCCGGATATAAAGGCTAACCTAGAGTGATCGGTCCAGTAAGTGACGCCGACCCGTAACGTAATGTTGCGATGGTGTCAGTCATCCTGTGCGCAGCCTGAAGTTCGGAAGTTCGAATAAGCACCAACAGAGGGCGCTACTAGTGAGCAAGCTTAGCTTCGGAGGCGGTCAAACCGGACTACACCTGTGACGTACAACACGACGACGGCGGCTATACTGCAATACTGGAGCACTTATACTGCAACGGCAAGTCAAAGGATAAGTGAAATTGGACAATCAGTGAGTTATTTTGTTGTGTTTACATTGACTTAGAAAATTTCGGATCAATTTAATGCATGGACTTGTTAAAATTTAAAGTGTTAGCTGGGACTTAGAATAATTTAAGAAAAAGTGAAGAGACGGGGAACCTATGCCCAATTTATTTTTAAGTTCCTAAATGGCTAAACACTTAGAAAATTTTGAAGAAAGTGAACTTCTGTTTGTATCGGACTTTGTGTATTTTAAGTAAGATACCATTATTTTGGAATCATTATTCAAATTGTTTATGCGATTAGTAGTATTGTGTAAGTTAGTGTATTATTAGTTTATTTTCCCGAAATACTGAAATTTCGTTAAATTGTAAAACATGGAAAACTACATTAGCTTACAAGAAGATTCAAAAAATATAATTAGTAAAGGTAAAGTTAATTTTAAAAAATCACCAAAAGATCGCATAACACAAAGTTATCTAGAAACACGTTTAGAGAGTTTAGAAGATCAATGGCAAAAGTTTAATGGTACACACCGTGCAATCGTAGCTGAAGTTAGTAGTGAAGAATTTCGTAAGTCAAATTATTGTAAAAACGACGTTTACGATGCAACTAAAGAATTGTATTACGAATATAAGTCAGAGTTGAAGGAAGCTTTAAGTAAATTGTTAAGTACACAAGATAAAGTTTTACCGAATGTATCACAACAATCTAATAAAGTAGCTCACGATAACAATGTAAAGTTACCCAAAATTTCAATTCCTAGTTTTAGCGGTAAATACGATGAATGGACCACGTTTAAAGATTTATTTACGTCTTTAATTCACAAAAATACCACATTAGACAAAGTGCAAAAGCTGCATTATTTGAAAGCACATTTAATTGGTGAAGCTGAGCAACTCCTTCGGCACGTAGCTATTACAGAGACGAATTACGAGGAGTCTTGGAAATTGTTGAATAACCGTTATAGTAATAAAAGATATTTGTCAAATTGTTTGTTAAAACGTTTTATAGGTCAACCTAGTATTTCTGTTGAGTCAGCTAAATCTATTAAAGATTTACTAGATACCACAAACGAATGTTTGAACGGTTTAAAAAATTTAGACATCAAAGTAGATTCCTGGGACATACTAGTAATTTACCTTGTTAGTGCAAAATTAGATCCCGAGTCCCGGAAACTATGGGAAGCACTCATCAGTAAAACTGATAAGCTCCCCACTATGTCTGAATTTACTGAATTTTTAGAGCATAGGTTTCGATCTTTGGAGTTTTTGCCTCTCAAGGGAGCCAAACAAAATGTTGTAAACCTCAATAAACCTGTAACGCCTAGTACTAAAGTTCACGCCGCTACAAAAGTTGTTTGTACTTACTGTTCAGATAATCACCAATTATATAATTGTAAGAAGTTTGCTAAGGAAGATTGTGAGACACGTCGTCAGTTTGTCCAATCAAATAATCTTTGTTTTAATTGCATGGGTCCAAATCATTCCGTATTTGCTTGCCGACATTCATCTAGGTGCCGTATATGTAAAAAGAAACATCACACAATGTTACATCTCCAAAATGCTTCCAAGTCAACCGATAGCAAAGTTGAGGATACCTCGGTTGGCGAAGGTCTCGAAGTTGCAACAAAGGCATCATCGCCCACAGATAGTAGTGGCAATACAGTCGTAGCATGCTTCTCGAATACTGATAGTCAGGTTTTACTCGCCACAGCCCTTGTCAGGGTGGAGACTAAGTCAGGCAACAAATTGACACTTAGATCCTTGCTAGATCAAGGATCTCAAGCTTCGTTTATAACGGAGTCAGCAGTCCAAGCACTTGGTCTGCAGAAGGTGTCAAAAAGGATGCTCATCTCAGGTGTAGGTGGTGATCAGCGAGACTCCATAGCTTCCAAAACTATGGTACTCATCAAACTTCAATCACTCTATGACCCCAGTCTCGTTGTGGTAGTGGAGGCGCATGTCCTCAAGAAACTAACGTCAGTACTTCCAACTAAGAAGTTCAAAGTTCAAATTTGGTCAGAACTAGCTAACATACAGTTAGCTGACCCTAAGTTTAACGTTCCCAACAAAGTCGATTTGTTACTAGGAGCAGAAGTATACGGCCAGATTCTAGTTGAAGGATTAATCAAGGGTCCTCCAGGGTCACCAATGGCCCAGAACACTAAGTTCGGATGGATCTTATCTGGTCAGATTCGATCTGAATCTTTAGATAACTCCCAGGTGTGTTATAGGAGTAGCGTCATCAACCTGCACACTTGTGTTAATAACAACGACTTATTAAGAAAGTTTTGGGAAATTGAGTCGGAACCGACCTCTGCTACTGATAAGAAAATTCTTACAGAAGAAGAAGAGAAATGTGAAGAGATCCAGAGATCACGACGGTAGATATATAGTTAGGCTTCCATTTCGGTCTTCTAATCCACAGAGTAGGTTCGGTAACTCGGAGTCTATTGCTTATCGACGACTTCAACAAATGGAAAGAAGATTAAACAACAACCCAGAGTTGAAGAGTCAGTACGCTAATGTCATGGCCGAGTATATTAGCCTTAACCACATGACGGTGGTAGAAGAGGATAAAAAAAGCAACGGGAATGCGGTTTACCTACCCCATCACGCCGTGATACGCGAAGACAAGTCCACCTCCAAGGTTCGGATTGTCTTTAATGCATCCAGTCTAGGAACAAACCGCGTATCGCTGAATGAAGATCTAATGGTAGGTCCTACCTTACAATTGGATCTGAGACACATCGTGATGCGGTGGCGTCGACATCCCATAGCATTGGTCGCCGATATTGTTAAAATGTATCGCCAAATAAAGGTGGCTGATGATGATACTGATTTCCAACGCGTTCTATGGAGGGATGAGTCTGGAAACATACAACATTACAAGTTATTACGTGTCACATTCGGCACTGCATCGGCTTACCTGGCTGTTCGAACTCTGCTTCAACTTGCTTCTGACGAAGGTGAATCTTATCCGCTTGCATCTGAAAAGGTTCAACAAGATTTTTATATCGATGACCTGATGACCGGCTGTCAGACGATTCCCGAAGGTCAGCAAATATATCAAGAAATGAACAAGTTAATGAAAAAGGGCTGCTTTGAGCTTCAAAAATGGGGATCTAGTCATAAAGAATTCTTAGAAAAGATTGGGGAAGTGAAAAGGGGAACAGAAGAGAGGTTGGAGTTAGGTACGGACAAGGAGGGGACGGAAGTAAAGAAGGTTCTTGGTCTTACCTCGAATGATGACGTAGACGAGTTCGAGTACTCCATCAAACTCCCACCGTTGCGTTTTCCTGTAACAAAAAGACAAGTAATATCTGATATTTCACGATTGTTTGACCCGCTAGGTTGGATTTCTCCATATACAATAACAGCAAAGATCTTTATACAAAAGCTTTGGGTCTCAGGCTTAGAATGGGATGAAACCTTGCCTGATCAATTGAAGCAAGAATGGTTGAATTATCGCAATAATCTGTCGCAGCTTACCAAATTCACCATTCCTCGATGGATGTGTACCAGCAATAATGACCGGTGTGTAGAGCTGCAAGGGTTTTGTGACGCGTCCAATGACGCTTACGCAGCCGTGGTATATCTCAGGGTAGTAGATAACCAGGGTGATGTGCATGTAAGCTTGGTCACGTCAAAGACTAAAGTGAGTCCTATCAAACAGGTGTCAATCCCACGACTGGAGTTGTGTGGAGCTGTCCTGTTAGCGAAATTACTGTTCGAAGTGTCTGAAGTATTGCAGATTTCAAAGGACCATATTCACGCCTGGACTGACTCAGCAGTAGTTTTAGCCTGGTTAAGCAGCCATCCCAGTCGATGGAAAACGTTTATTGCCAACAGAGTATCAGAAATTTTAAATCTTTTCGATCGAAATCAGTGGGCCCACGTGCGATCACAGGATAATCCTGCTGATTGCGCATCTCGCGGTATACAGCCTTCAACCAACTTAGATATGAGCCTGTGGAAGCATGGTCCTACTTGGTTACTGAAACAATACATTAATTACAGTCCACACGAAAGCAGTCACCAAGATACGAAGTTAGAGGAACGGACCAACAAAAAAGTCACCTGTGCAGCTGTTCATGTTGAAGAAGTCACGGTATGCACTAAGTTTTCTTCGTTTCGACGTATGATTCGCGTTCTCAGCTACTGTAGAAGATTTTTCAATGCTGTCTATGCCAGAATAAAGCGGCAAGCTCAACCAATTTATTCTGATTGGCTCACCAGTAAAGAATTAAATGAATCTGTCACAATTCTCATCAAACAATTACAAGCTAGTTATTTTAGAGACGAGTTGAAGTGCTTAAATGACAACAGACAAATAAACAAGAAAAGTAAAATACGCTGTCTAAACCCCTATAAAGATAGTCAAGGAATCCTGAGGGTGGGCGGTCGCCTCCAGCAATCTTCACTCACTCATGGCATGCAACATCCGATCTTGATTCCTCATAAATCCCATTTGACCAATCTTCTTGTAGCGGATGCACATGAAAGGACTCTCCATGGAGGCCCACAGTTAACTTTGAATTATCTAGGTACTGGGTCAGTGATGCGAGAAGAGTGGTCAGACAGTGTATCCGAAAATGCATTCCATGCATTCGCTATTCGTCACGCACCACAAATCAACTCATGGGTCAACTTCCCTCAGCAAGGGTCACACCTTGTCGTCCATTCCAGCACAGCGGTGTGGATTACGCTGGTCCGATAGCGATCAGAACAACCAAAGGTAGAGGATTTCGCTCTACTAAGGGCTATATTTGCCTATTCGTTTGCATGGCAACTAGAGCAATCCATTTAGAAGCAGTCACTGATATGACTTCTGAAGGTTTTATAGCAGCTTATAAAAGGTTCGTTGCAAGACGTGGTCACTGTTCCGAATTGTGGAGCGACAACGGGACTAACTTTGTTGGAGCCGCACGCGAGTTAAAAGCTCTACTAGTTGAAGAAAAGTCCACAGTTCGGAAGGAAATTGCTGATTGGTTATCTACCAACAGCACTGAGTGGCATTTTATTCCACCACGTGCTCCGAACTTCGGAGGGCTATGGGAGGCGGGAATAAAATCCACAAAACACCATCTTCGAAGAGTCATCGGAAGTTCCACTCTGACCTTTGAAGAAATCACTACTGTTTTGGCTCAAATTGAGGCTTGTCTCAATTCGAGACCAATTTCACAGACTAGTGACAATGCAGAAGAGCCCTACCCACTGACACCGGGCCATTTTCTTGTAGGAGAACCCTTAGTACTGGTTCCAGACGCCAATTACGAGTCTTCTAATGTTAGCAGTCTAAGAAGATGGCAATATGCCCAAAGGATGGTGCAAGACTTTTGGCGGCGTTGGTCGCACGAGTATTTGACGCAATTTCTGCAGAGACATAAATGGTCACAACAGGTACCTGAACCTAATATTGGTGACATTGTACTTGTTAAGGAAGATGATCTTCCACCAGCTAGATGGATGTTTGGCATTATTACAGATAAGCACCCTGGTTTGGACCAAATTACGCGTGTCGTAACTTTACGTTCTAAAGGATCTATTATTAAAAGGCCAGTGTCTAAGCTTTGCATCTTACCAGTGGCATAATGTAATTGTAATGAATGCCATGTCAGTATTAATTCCTTTCTGTAAGTTTTATTCTTTTTTATGTTGTTATGTTATGTTATGTTATGATGGACAGTCGTCCATGGTGGGCGGTATGTCTAATGTTCCCGATAGATGGCGCTGTTAGAATTACGGCTATTTTTGTATCGCGGTGTTAAGTTCAGTTTATGTATACGTATAAAGTATTGAGAGTTTTGTATTTTTTCCCTACTACATTATTGTTGCAACTTGCAATAAACCACACTTATCGGTCTTGTTTGTTTTCATTACTGAAATCCCTGATCGTTGAAGCGTTTTTGTGAGATCGCTGTACACCTAGTAAAAGATTATCAATTATGATTCAATTTGATTTAATAACTATGGTTGAGGTGGACGGGAGCAGCCCAGGGGAAGAAATTTCAATAACGCTAAAATTATTTTAAATTAGATTTGTTTTGTTTTGCATTTTTTCTCAATGGCAGAGCAGCGCCCTCTAGAATTATTATTGCGTAATATTCCATGACCATTCAAAAAGAATCAAAATTTAACGCATGCGCGTATCCATCCTTTGACACATGACTTATATTCGACCATTAATAATTATGTTGATTTTATTATGATTTAGTAACCACAAAATAATTACCCTAGATCTCGATATAAGTTTGTTAAATCATTGCCAATATATAGAGAAGTTTAATGCCTCTGTATAACCTGTGATTTGATTAGTAATGATTTTGACTCCAATTTGATAACTGTTAATAAAAATAATAAAACCGACTTCAAAAAAACCTGGGTACACTAAAAAGCTAGAAATAACTAGGGACCTTATAATTTCTTTCATATGGAGTCGGTGCCAATTCAAGCAAGTATGGGTAGGTGCCTAAGAAGTTGTCCTATATCGTTGTGTAAAGATAGTGGCACCGACTCCAAATGAAAGAAATTATAAGGTCCCTAGTTATTTCTAGCTTTTTAGTGCACCCAGGTTTTTTTGAAGTCGTTTTTTTTTTGTTTTATTTAATTATTTTTTTTTTTCACGATTTTTGTGGTAAACTACTTGTCGAAATGTAGGCCACCGTAAACAGTCCATATCTCTCAAACTACTGAACCTATTTTTATGAAATTTCTATGGTATCACCAATATATGGCACACATAGTATACCACTTATACCAATATATGGCACTTATAGCCAGAATGCATCTCATGACAATTCCACTAAGCCCAAACACGACTAGGTTATATAGTGTTATTACGGAGTTCCGACCCCTACCATCCAGTTTCTTCATCATCTGATGAGTGATGATGAGACCGGAAGGTAGGTAGTTTACTGAGACTATTTTAGTGACGGTAACCCCCACTGAAAAGACACAGGAAAGCAAATCACGTAATTTCGTTTACTTGGATGATGATGTATTTTTTCAGTTATTTTGATTTTAATGCCAAACTAAGGAACCGATTCTGATAAAATGTTTATGGGACCAATCTGCACGGACATCCTTTCAAAAGCAAGAATAATTTTTCGAATCGGTTTATAAATGACGGAGTTATGAGGTAACAAACATAAAAAAAAAAAAAATCATACACACGAATTGATAACCTCCTCCTTTTTGAAGTCGGTTGAATCCTCCTCCTTTTTGAAGTCGGTTGAAAAGTATCGACTATGTTAAAAGTAGCATAAATCATTATTGTTGATAAACTTTGTTTGGTAAATAGTAATGCCTAAAATTTAGGCATGGAAATGATTGCTACTTCAAATTCATTTTCATATGATGATATTATTAATTTTTTCACTCTGTTCATACCTGTGAATTTTCATAACAAATGATTTTAGGCCACAATTAATTTTCCGTACTAGTTCTATTATTGGAAGATGAACGAGTTTACGGATTAAAAATATTCATATACTTGATAATTTTGCCAAACAAAATTAAGGCGGAATGACCTAGTGGTTGAAGACGACTGTAAGATACGGATTCCGAAGGTTCGAATCCCTACTCAAACAAAATTTTATTTTGTTTTTCTTTATTCTTTATGAAATAGTATATTTAGTTTATTTTATAGCTTCATTTATTGAGTATTATTCATGTGCGTTAATGTTTTTCACGAAATGGCGCTGGTGGAGGCAGCAATTTCTGTATATTAATTATTTACGCAAATTTGAGGTGCCTATATTATTCTAATTAATACCTCCCATTTTATGACATTTTATGTCATTGTGAATACTTGATAAAAGTAATAATAAATTTATTTATTTATTTTCTCAATACATACAAATATCCTTACAGGCTAGACCCAATGCGATATTGTTGCAAACTTAAAAATTAAAAATTATTTTATGTGCACTGAAAACTACAAAATAAATAAATAGTTACTTACCTATCAACCTACGTAGGTGATCTCGGTCATTAATATATCTGATGGTAGTGGTTGTCATAACATGAACCATGTCAGCGGCCGAAAGGCAGTTCATGAAAGAACACTAACACCAGGGTTTGCTTGGTAGGTAAACTAAGCAGCCCACACTATAACAAGTAGGTATTTTGACCTTCTAGTTCAGAAATATTTTAGTACTAGGCAGAATAGCTTTTAGGCATATTAGACTAAAATAAAAACGTGGGGCCCATTAACTATTTCTGTATTACTTTCTACTATACTAAGTGTGGATTGCATCGACTTATTATAATCGTCATCATCATCATCCTAGCGGTTTATCCCGGTCGCATCCGAAACCTCATAGCTCCGGAGTCCAGGGTCCGCTGAATCGACTTACTATAATCGTAACTGGAGGTTTTGACCATCAATAACCAGCCGTTACTGCTTCACCAGCGAACGCCGAGCTCATGATCTACCAAAGTATAAGATATGCTCTGCCATAGGTATGATTTCAGAGGGGCCCCACGTTTTTATTTTAGTCTAATATGCCTAAAAGCTATTCTGCCTAGTACTAAAATATTTCTGAACTAGAAGGTCAAAATACCTACTTGTTATAGTGTGGGCTGCTTAGTTTACCTACCAAGCAAACCCTGGTGTTAGTGTTCTTTCATGAACTGCCTTTCGGCCGCTGACATGGTTCATGTTATGACAACCACTACCATCAGATATATTAATGACCGAGATCACCTACGTAGGTTGATAGGTAAGTAACTATTTATTTATTTTGTAGTTTTCAGTGCACATAAAATAAAACCGTTTAACTTAAAAGTTTTTTTACCGATTTTTATTTTCATGTTTTTAGTATTTAGTGAAATTGTCTACCGAATATTCCTCTTTCTATTTAATTCATTCAGTGCATCATTATTACATGGTTTATTACCTGATTATTTAGTACAATCTAATTCCTCAACACATAGCCCTTCCAGAGACTTGACTCGACTTAGAGCCACGTATGCTTGTCCTTCCTCAAACAATTTTGAGCCCAAATATACTACTGCATGGTCGACGGTGCTGCCCTGCATTTTATGGACGGTGGATGCCCATGACAAAACTAAGGGCAACATCCTTCTTTCAGCCGTACCATAATTGAATTTTGCTGGAAACTGTATGGCTTTAGGGTAAATACCGTGCATGCCGTCTCTGCCAAAGTCAATTTGAACTGATGGTATATCTGTTTCGTATATTTGGGTTCGACGGAACTGAGGCCAAACAATTGCTGAAATGTGGCCTATAGCGCCATTTACCAAGCCTTTTGTAACGTCAATGTTGGACCGCAACATTACTTTTGCACCTACAAATATTTCAAGTAAGCTTCCAGTCGTATTTATATCTGTTGGTATTATATTTGCTAAATTTAGATTATCTGTATTTCGTGTGGCGTCAATTATTTGATCCTGTGCTTTTATGGTATAAATTCGAGATCCTTGCTTCGGAACAGATTTTAAACCGCAGCGTTGTGATTGTTTACTTGCTGATTAGTGGGGTATACCCTTAACGCTTTGTCTGTTGCAAACTAATCACTTGGGTTTTGAATAACTCTTTGCATCAAAATACTAAAATGGTTAGCGGTTAGCTCACCTATTCTCAAAGCATTTAATATGTCAATAAAAGTATGGTCCCCTTGCTGACGCATATTTTCCGTCAGCTCACAGAGCGTGAACAAACGCCATAGATGCGTGGCTGGTTGGAGATGCTCGGGTTGTTTGAAAACAGGAGCTCCGGAGCGTTTGATTGGAGGCAGTTGTAACAGATCTCCAAAAAGCAAAACGTTTATGCCTCCAAAGAACTCGTCTTCCTGATTCTTAACTTGTCTTAATCGGGCGTCAATCATACATAGCATTTAATAGGATACCATTGAAATTTCGTCGATAATGAGAAACTCTGTCTGCCTTCACTGCTGTCTCATTATTCGCAAATAGTTTCCGGACAAGGGTGACATACCAGTTATTCGTCGTGATGCTAGCCTAGACTCATGACGCTCAGATGTTTCTGATGCTAACAACTCTCTTTGTCTGTCACGTTGTGATGCTAGCCTGGACTCATGACGCTCGGGTGTTTCTGACGCTATTAGCTCTCTTCGTCTCTCACGTTGTGCTATTAACCTGGTATCATGTTGCTCAGGTGTTTCTGTTGCTAACCGTTCTCTTCATTTCTGTAGTCGACTATGGGTTTCATTTTCACTTTCCTTTGCATGTTTCGTTCTATACTTTTCATTTGCCTTTTTGAGCCATCTTTTTCGTTGTGTAGCAGTTTCGTTTTTATTTTTGTTTGCTTTTTTATTGATTGTTGCCATGTTCTTCCCACGATTAAGGGGCACTTTGACGGTGGACCCAAGAGGTCCAATAAAGGGGCAAGGCTTAATATACAACAAGATGCGCCCAATCTTGAGGGGGAAGCGCTTACGACATTACATTTTTATCCACCCTAATGCCATACAGTCCTCGGCACGTTTTAACCTATTACCTTAACTTGGGTGTTATAGCTACCGCTTACTAACAAGGTATCTAATTACCTCTTTTTTTTATCTGCCCCTCTAACGTCACACAATCTTGGACGCAACTGTTCTCGACACGTCAATCATGCCCCCACCTAATATGCCATTTTGTAACAGCGTCCATCTTGAGTTTGAAATTTTGACAAAATGACAGTATTCTGCTAGTGTAGTCCTATTATTTGATACCCATATTGTGGTGGTTGTGGAAAAATATGTACCTAGTCCGCCATATTGGAACGGCGTCCATCTTGAATTTTAAATTTTGACATAATCATCGTGTTCTACTAGTGTAGCCCTTTCATTTGATACCCATATTGAGGGAGTTAAGGAAAAATATGCAATCCGCCATTTTGTATCGGCGACCATCTTAGATTTATAATGCTATTGATTTTATTATATTGTATTGTCATCTAAATTAAATGTGTGTACCAAATTTCAGATCAATCTGACAACGGGAAGGTGCTTAAATATCAATTTCTAATTTTGACCCAAATAAATAAATAAATTCCGTACGGGTCGAGCTAAATAAAACCGTTTAATAATATAACTGTTTTTATTTAACATAGCAAATTCTATATGTAGCTGTTCTTGTAAATTCACCCAAAGTGCAACAGAATAAGTCCAAGTCCTCAGCAATGAAGTTGAGAGTGCGGAGTGCGCTCGTGAGCGGCGCCTCGCGCAGCAAGTTAGTTCGCGCGTACGGTTCCACCAGCAACCGCGGCTGACGACGACGACCCACATACCCGTCTGGCACGGCTAGCTCCACCCTTCGCAATATATCCGCATTGTGTATCTTCCCTCTAATTACTTTAAAGATATAAGTCACTAGTGTGAGTTGCCTCCTGAACCTTAGTTCATTATATCCGACCATTCCCAAGACAAATAGAGTTGGATACATTAATGGATAAAATGGATATACCCCGTATTCCCTCATATATTTGTATCTGATAAATTTATTTTGCACTCGCTCCAACATGAGACTATACTTAGTTTCATGTGGAGCCCAGATAACTGCATTACATTCTAGTTGGCTCCTTATTAAATAATTCCTTTTCACTTCTTTTTGAAATAATACGAAAATTGAAAGCAAACAGGTGTCTTTCGCGAGATTAGAACGACAAGTGAAATAGGAATTAGGAAATAATAATAATAAATATTGCATAATTTTGTAGCAAGCAACGTCAACAAACAAGACATCAAGGAAATTAAAGCGTTATGTCCTTACATTAAGGTTTAGTTTCAATTGCACTTATATATGCTAAACAAGGACATAGGTCAGTTTTAGCGTTTGTTCCCATTGTACCCAAAATGTCCTGTTCTTTTAAATAAAAATAAATTTCCATTAATCGATTATCTATTACCCAATATGTATTCAAATATCTACCAAACATAGAATCCGACTAAAAAGTGGCGCACGCATGCTTATTAGTTTTATTTAATATGTAAATAAATAGTAGTATTAGTACTTAAATAAGCTGATAATAAAATAACTGAGTTAGGTATGACAGGCATATAGCTTTACCTATTTATCTATTTCTTTTAAAACATAGTATGTAGATAAATGATTAATTAAATAGCTAATCTAAATGCCTTCTACAAAGTATGGGTGCATTGCAGAGTAGACCTCTGCCAGTCCCTTCGGGAAAAAGAAGCGTTGTGGTGTATTTTATTAATACCTACTTAAAACTTCCTTCATTTTATTATATCCCTATAAATAATAATAGGAAATTAATTTAGGTCAAATGGAAACAGACTCCACAGGGCCATTATTTTGCAAGTACATGCGGCGAACTATTTCACTCAGTCAAAATAAAGCACGACGCATCGGAAATGCATTTATCTTTTTCACGCACGTGCTATTAAGTTAGATTATTATACTCATTCGTTACTACTCTAACAGCCCGCGGCCCGCGGCCGCCACCCCGTGACGCGCCTGCGCGCAAGGGATAAAGCAAGCTACTTCATCGTCGTGTGACGTCGACTCGACACAGCGATCTGTATGAAATTTCATTCGGCCGGCCGGCACGACGCGGTGCGGCCGTGACTCGTGATGACGTGTGAAAATTTTATGATTTCATTTTTCACTGTTACTTTATCTGTTAGTAGCATATGTGAAGAATGAAAACCAAATTCATATGAATTGTAACAAGCTACCAATGAAATGTGCCATGCCTACTAAAATTGTTGACATCCAGTGATTGTATCAGTCAGTCAGTCAGTCAGTCAGTCAGTCAGTCAGTCAGCCAGCCAGCCAGCCAGCCAGCCAGCCAGCCAGCCAGCCAGCCAGCCAGCCAGCCAGCCAGCCAGCCAGCCAGCCAGCCAGCCAGCCAGCCAGCCAGCCAGCCAGCCAGCCAGCCAGCCAGCCAGCCAGCCAGCCAGCCAGCCAGCCAGCCAGCCAGCCAGCCAGCCAGCCAGCCAGCCAGCCAGCCAGCCAGCCAGCCAGCCAGCCAGCCAGCCAGCCAGCCAGCCAGCCAGCCAGCCAGCCAGCCAGCCAGCCAGCCAGCCAGCCAGCCAGCCAGCCAGCCAGCCAGCCAGCCAGCCAGCCAGCCAGCCAGCCAGCCAGCCAGCCAGCCAGCCAGCCAGCCAGCCAGCCAGCCAGCCAGCCAGCCAGCCAGCCAGCCAGCCAGCCAGCCAGCCAGCCAGCCAGCCAGCCAGCCAGCCAGCCAGCCAGCCAGCCAGCCAGCCAGCCAGCCAGCCAGCCAGCCAGCCAGCCAGCCAGCCAGCCAGCCAGCCAGCCAGCCAGCCAGCCAGCCAGCCAGCCAGCCAGCCAGCCAGCCAGCCAGCCAGCCAGCCAGCCAGCCAGCCAGCCAGCCAGCCAGCCAGCCAGCCAGCCAGCCAGCCAGCCAGCCAGCCAGCCAGCCAGCCAGCCAGCCAGCCAGCCAGCCAGCCAGCCAGCCAGCCAGCCAGCCAGCCAGCCAGCCAGCCAGCCAGCCAGCCAGCCAGCCAGCCAGCCAGCCAGCCAGCCAGCCAGCCAGCCAGCCAGCCAGCCAGCCAGCCAGCCAGCCAGCCAGCCAGCCAGCCAGCCAGCCAGCCAGCCAGCCAGCCAGCCAGCCAGCCAGCCAGCCAGCCAGCCAGCCAGCCAGCCAGCCAGCCAGCCAGCCAGCCAGCCAGCCAGCCAGCCAGCCAGCCAGCCAGCCAGCCAGCCAGCCAGCCAGCCAGCCAGCCAGCCAGCCAGCCAGCCAGCCAGCCAGCCAGCCAGCCAGCCAGCCAGCCAGCCAGCCAGCCAGCCAGCCAGCCAGCCAGCCAGCCAGCCAGCCAGCCAGCCAGCCAGCCAGCCAGCCAGCCAGCCAGCCAGCCAGCCAGCCAGCCAGCCAGCCAGCCAGCCAGCCAGCCAGCCAGCCAGCCAGCCAGCCAGCCAGCCAGCCAGCCAGCCAGCCAGCCAGCCAGCCAGCCAGCCAGCCAGCCAGCCAGCCAGCCAGCCAGCCAGTCAGTCAGTCAGGTTTAGGTTTAGGTTTAGGTTTAGGTTTAGGTTTAGGTTTAGGTTTAGGTTTAGGTTTAGGTTTAGGTTTAGGTTTAGGTTTAGGTTTAGGTTTAGGTTTAGGTTTAGGTTTAGGTTTAGGTTTAGGTTTAGGTTTAGGTTTAGGTTTAGGTTTAGGTTTAGGTTTAGGTTTAGGTTTAGGTTTAGGTTTAGGTTTAGGTTTAGGTTTAGGTTTCGGTTTAGGTTTAGGTTTAGGTTTAGGTTTAGGTTTAGGTTTAGGTTTAGGTTTAGGTTTAGGTTTAGGTTTAGGTTTAGGTTTAGGTTTAGGTTTAGGTTTAGGTTTAGGTTTAGGTTTAGGTTTAGGTTTAGGTTTAGGTTTAGGTTTAGGTTTAGGTTAGGTTAGGTTAGGTTAGGTTAGGTTAGGTTGGGGAACCCCCCACAGTGCTTGCGTCCTCGTCGCGTTCCCTGGGCAACGACCCGGTTCTGACCACCGTAACGGAGTGGCAGACCGGTGTTCGGCTAAAGTGCACTGTGACGTCGTAGTCTTTACCTTGCGGTTACCTACGACACCTGCGGAGGCTATGATGCCAAAGCCAACGCGTGACGCCTCTGGGCGTTTTATAAAAGGCCCTTCTCAGGGCCATCCCGAAGACGCAGACGCGTCGAAGTCTAGCCGCGCGCCTTCTGCGGCTAGCTTCTTTTGCGGGGCGGACGAGTTGTCGGACACTGACAACGTGTCCATTATGTCGGAGTCGGACGCAGGTTCGACGGCGAGCGGTCGCCAAGAATCGCGGAAGCGGGCCTTCCTGAAGGAAAGGTCCGAAGGCTCCTCGGACTCCACGGGGAAGCCTAAGAAGAAGGTGAAGGCCAAAAAGCCGACAGTCGCGGACACGCATGACGTGGGTCTCGCAGACGCTCAACGCCAGTTGGACCTGGTTCGGCGGGTGCAGCTCCAGCAAGACCTGGAGGAGCGGGTTGCTGCCAAAGAGCAGCGGACGCGCGCTGCCCGGGCCAGGTCCGGGTACGGCGCGTCCACTGTCCTCTACTCGGACCACTCCCTGGCCGAGCTGGAGCAGATGGCTCAGGAGGACCAGGAGGAGATTGTGGAGATCGCCTCCAAGTCCTCCAACCTAAAAGGGACTTTTCAAAAGTCCCTTAAATGCAGGGCCGCGAGCATGCGCGGCATCGTCGGGGAGCTGATGCAGCGCACGGCGACTGACGAAACGCGGCAGCTGCAGGCGAAAGTCAATCGCCTGCAGTCAGAGGTCAGCCAGCTGCATCAGAAGCTGGCTGAAGCCACGGCCCGGCCAACTCAAGCCGAGCCAAGACCTGCGGCTGAAGGCCCCGCCCCCTCAAACCTGGAGGATATATTCCGCAAGGTAATCATGGAGGAGAGGGCCTTCACGAGAGCCTGCTTCGCAGGCATTGAAGACCGGCTCTTGCCGGAGAAACGCCTACGACCGCCGCTTGCGGCGGACAAGAGGCGAAACGAGCCGGGGCCATCCTCCCAGAGAGAGGACGCTCTTCTCCCGTCCACCACCCCATCCAACCAGCAAGGGTGGACGGAGGTGGTCAGCAAGGGGAAGGGCAAGGCCAAGAAGAAGGCAGCGGCCGCCCCTGCCGTCCCCGCCACTACCCCCTCCGGCCCGTCGCAGACGACGGGCAAGGGAAAGGGAAAGGGGAAGGGGAAAAACTCGGCCCCCAAGCCCGCCACCGCTGCTCCTGCAGCCAAAAGGGCCCCCGCCGGAGCAAGGAAGAACCTCGTTCCTCCTAAGACCGCGGCCGTCGTGGTGACGCTCACCGCGGAGGCTGCGGAACGGGGGGAGACGTACGCGTCCGTGATGAAGCGGGCGCGTACCAACGTGGATCCCACCCAACTAGGGATCAGCGCTGTCTCGTGCCGCCGGACCCAGGCCGGGGCTCGTATCTTCGAGTTCCCTGGGGCTCAGGGCAGCGCCAACGCGGACCTCTTCGCGACCAAGTTGCAGGAGGTCATCGCGGACGTGGCCAAGGTGGGCAGGCCCATAAAGTCTGCGACCTTAGAGGTGACCGATCTGGACGATTCGGTCACCAAAGAGGAGGTGGTGGCGGCGGTCGCAGCAAAAGGGGGCTGTGACGTCGCAGCGGTGCAAGGCCGGGACATCAGACCCGGCCGCGGTGGCATGGGCACCATTCGCATTGAGTGCCCAGTCGCCGCCGCCAAAGCTGTCCTCTCCAATGGACGGCTTGCCGTCGGCTTTAGCTCGGGTGCAGTCAGAGCACTTGTAGATCAGCCTTTGCGCTGCTACAAGTGCTTCGGAGTTGGACACACCCGGGCCCTCTGTCCGTCCAAGGTGGACAGGACGGACAGCTGCTACCGCTGCGGCAAGGACGGGCACAAGTCTGCCACCTGCAAGGCCGCCACGCCACACTGCGCGGTGTGTGCCGCTAGTGGCCGCCCAGCGGGCCACGTGATGAAGGGGAGGAACTGTAATCCTCCCCCTAAGAAGGGCAAAGCGCAGGCGCCGACCCAGCCTGCCGTTGCTACCGCCGTTTCCGAAACTTCGGCGGCCGTGGAGGAAGGGGGTGTGATGTCCATTGATGGATAGGGTCCAACATCGCATCCTCCAGGCGAACACCAACCACTGCAGAGCAGCCCAGGATCTGCTGATGCAGACTATGGCTGAGTGGTTGGTGGACGTGGCGGTGGTCGCCGAGCCGTACTCGGTCCCTGGCCGTTGGCTGGGTGATCGGGACGGCTTGGTGGCATTGGTTTCGCGGTCTTCCACAGACTCCCCTCCCCTCTCACTTTTAGAGAGGGGACCGGGATACGTGGCCGCCGCATGGGGAGATATAGCCCTGGTGGGAGTTTATTTCTCCCCAAACCGCCCTCTGTCGGATTTCGAGAACTTTCTCGAAATCCTCACCGCTGTGGCCGGGAGGGCGGCGCCGCGCCAGGTCGCCGTATTGGGCGACCTGAATGCCAAGTCGGCGGTCTGGGGCAACCCGGCCGCCTCTTGCAACGTCCGGGGTCGTGCCGTGGAATTTTGGGCGGCCTCGACCGGTGTGTCCCTCCTAAACCGAGGGACAGTCCACACGTGTGTGCGGCAACGGGGAGGGTCAGTGGTCGACGTCTCGTTTGCCACCCCCGTTCTAGCCGCCCGCGTCGTGAACTGGCGGGTGGAGATGGTGGAGACTTTGTCGGACCACCGATATGTGCGGTTCGACATCTCCACCCAGAGCCCCCGGGGGAGGGTCCGCTCGGGCCAATCCCCCTTTCCACGATGGGCTCTCACCCGCCTGGACAGGGAGGCCGCTGAGGAGGCGGCGTTCCTCCAGGACTGGCTCACGCCTTCTCCTAGAGTCTTGGACGTGGACGCCGCAGCGGTCCAGCTGAGGGGGTCTCTGACCGAGGTTTGCAACTCCAGCATGCCTCGGTCTCGCCGCCCTCCCCCCCGTCGCGCTGTTTATTGGTGGTCGGAGGAACTCGCGGGGCTCCGGGCCGCCTGCGTGGCGGCCAGAAGGGCCTACACGCGGAGTCGACGGCGCCGCCCCCGAGACCAAGCCAATGAGGACCGCCTCTACGCCGTGTATGTAGAGGCGAAGACGGTCCTCAGGACGGCAATGTGCGCCGCCGACGACTCGGCGAGAGCCGAGATGCTGGAGGGTCTCGACAGGGACCCGTATGGGAGACCGTATAAGGCGGCGCGGAATAAACTGCGCCCCTTTGGTCCCCCACTGACGGAGACCCTCGAGCCGGCACTGCTGGATGGGGTGGTCCGGTCTCTGTTTCCGTGCAGGACCGACTTCACCCCACCAGTGATGGACCCTCGGCGGGAGGCGGCTCCGCCGGAGGAGGAGGTCCCCCCGGTAACGGTGGAGGAATTTCGCGCGGGGACACTTCGCCTCCGCGCGAAAAAGACCGCCCCTGGACCGGACGGCGTGCCCGCACGGGTGGTGGCCATTGCCGCCTCCAAGATGGAGGACAGATTTCGGGACCTCTTCAGCGCGTGCTTCACCACTGGGAGGTTCCCGAAACTCTGGAAGGAGGGGCAGCTATGCCTCCTCCGAAAAGAGGGACGCCCGGCGGACTCCCCCTCGGCATACCGGCCCATCGTTCTGCTCGATGAGGTCGGTAAGTTGTTCGAGGGGATCGTCGCCGCCCGGCTGAATGGCCTCCTGCGGTTGGTGGGGCCGGACCTGTCGGACGCCCAATTCGGTTTCCGGAGGGGGCGTTCGACAATAGATGCGTTGGCCCTGCTCAAGGGCCAAGTGAGGGAGGCAGTGGAGGCGGGGGACGGAGTGTTGGCTGTGTCATTTGATATAGCCAACGCGTTCAACTCCGTCCCCCACTCGACAATCTTGGAGGCACTCCGGTACCACGGAGTGCCTCAGTATCTGCGCCAACTCTTGGCCAGCTACTTGGAGGACCGAGCTGTCCTCCTTGTGGACAAGACGGCCAGAGTGAGGCGATATAGCGCGGAGTCCGGTGTTCCACAGGGGTCGGTCCTAGGACCCCTGCTGTGGAACATCGGTTTTGATTGGCTCCTGCGGGGAACCCTCCTCCGTGGCACGAGTGTCATCTGCTATGCGGATGACACTCTTCTCACTGCCCGGGGGAGGGACTACAGGGAGGCGGCCAGTCTGGCCTCGGCTGGCGGATCCTTGGTGTCAGGTAGGATCCGCCGCCTAGGATTGAAGGTGGCTCTGAATAAGACCGAGGCCGTGTATTTCCACGGGCCTCGGCAGCGCACCCCTCCTGACGCCCACATCGTCGTGGAGGGCGTCACCATCGCGGTCAGGGCCCAGATGAAATATCTGGGCCTTATACTCGACAGCAGGTGGCGCTTCGGCCCGCACTTTAGCGCGCTGTCGACCCGCCTGCTGAAGGCTGCGGATGCCTTGTCGTGGCTCCTCCCGAACCTGGGAGGGCCTAAGGCACGATGCCGGCACTTATATGCCGGCATCCTCAAGAGTATGGCCCTTTATGGGGCTCCTATCTGGGCGGACTCCCTCCACAGGAGGGAGAACGCCACCGCTATCCGCAGGCCCCAAAGGGCCATTGCACTGCGGGTGGCGAGAGCCTACCGCTCGGTAGGCTTTGCGGCAGCGTGCGCTCTGGCCGGCACCCCTCCTTGGGAGCTCGAGGCGTGGGTGCTTGCCAGAGTATACGAGTGGACGGCGCGGCGAAAGGCGCTCGGGGAGCACCCCGCCGCGGAAGAGCGGGAGGCCGTCCGGCGAGAGGCGAGGGCAGCAATCGTCCACCATTGGACGGAGGACCTCGCCTCCGCCGCCTTTGGCCGTCGAACGTTGGACGCGCTCGGGCCAGTACTGAAAGACTGGCTCGAGCGGTCCCACGGTTTCCTCTCCTTCCGTCTGGTGCAGGTGCTATCCGGCCACGGATGCTTCGGATCCCACCTGCACCGAATCCGGAGGGAGGAAACCCCGGCGTGCCACGATTGCGGCGCGCCGGAGGACACGGCACAGCACACCCTCGAGGTGTGCCCCGCCTGGTCCGAGCTGCGCCGCAGTCTTGTCGCGGTGGTTGGGCAGGACCTGTCGCTTCCCAGAGTGGTCAGCTGCATGCTGGGAGGCGAGGAGGCCTGGGCGGCGCTCGCCTCCTTCTGCGAGGATGTCATGTCGCAGAAGGAGGCAGCGGAGCGTGCGCGGGAGGACGACCCTCTTGCAGCGCCGCTCCGTAGGCGAAGGAGAGGAGGGAGAAGGCGACTATACGATCGTCATCTCCCTCCTGGTGGTGAATAGCGGGAGTCAGGCGCGGGGGCGCCTTCTCCCGCACCGCACTATTCACCACCGACGTCGGGCGGGAATGGCCGAGCACTCGCGGTCATTCCCGGGCCCCTCCCCACAGGGAGGGGCGTGAAGGGCCCGCTGTAAAGGCGGGCGGTCGTCGGAGGGGGACTAGACGTAAAGGCTCTGCCAGTTCCCTAGTCCTCCTCCTCATAGACGAGGCGGGAGTGCCGGGGGGGTTTTTAGCCGGTAAGAGTCCGGCATAACCCGCGCCACGCCCCCGCGTGGCCGGGTATCCATGAGGATTTTCCCCCCCGAGAACAAAAAAAAAAAAAAAAAAAAGGTTAGGTTAGGTTAGGTTAGGTTAGGTTAGGTTAGGTTAGGTTAGGTTAGGTTTTTTTTTTTTTTTTTTTTTTTTTTTTTTTTTTTTTTTTTTTATTGTTGTGCACAGAGTGTGCACAACCGCCGCTTTTCCCCGGACATGATCCAGGCCCTTGTCTTGTTTTTATTTTTTTTTTTTTGTCAGGGTATTTTTTCTTTTTCCCTTAGGGTATAAATAATTTTTTCAGTCATTCTTTTAATACATGGTTGGTTACATTTTCTTAATATTTCTAGTCATTATAGGTAACAGTCACATTTTTAATTTATGTTTTCAGGTATATTGCGGCCTGATAATAATATATATTTGTAATCGGTGTTAATTTTTACAATTTGTAGTTACATGATGTTTATTAATTATTGACAATTTTGTACGAAATAATTTGTATAAATAATTCTTAATATTGTGTAAAATAAAATCTAATAGTTTGTGTATATTGTTATTATTGTAAAATTTAAAATTTTACTTTGTAAATTGGGAGAAATGATAAAATGGTAGAATTGTAAATTTGTAAAATTGTAAAATTGTAAAATAGTAAAATAGTAAAATAGTAAAATAGTAAAAATTAAAAGTAAAAAAGTAAATAGTAAGATAGTAAAATTGTAAAATAGTAAAATTGAAAATTATTTGAACATGATTTGTATACTCTAGACGTGTTCGGCCTTGCGGACGAACTCGTGATTTTCTCGACAAGCACGGCAAGGTGTTGGTGTGTATGGTTGTTCATGGTCTTGTTCAGTTTAGTTGCATAGTATGGATATTCCAAGGAATATTTAGTATGTCAATTTATTAATGACAAGACCATGAACATGGTATTGGTGTTGGTGTGTGTGTAATGAGTGTATAGTTGATGTGTGTTGGTAGGTGTTGTTGTCTGTTGTGTGTGTGCGTAGATAGTGTTGGCAACACATCAGTGTTGCCGTATCTATCAGTGTTGTGTTTAGTGTTGTTTTGTTCAAGTATGGCCCGGATACAATCCAAGCCAACATTGAACATAATGTTGCTTGCAAATATAATATTTGTGTTTGTTTCCGGGTCATACTTGACAATGTTTTGTGTTTCGTGTTGTGTGTGTGTTTGTGTAAGCGCATGTGTAGGGTCTCTGTCGTGCTTGTCGAGTCCGTCGAGTACATACGGTGCTTTCCGCACGCCCGTGACGACCTCATCCGTATGCGACGCTCGACCGCGCAATGTCGTCCCATTTTTTCCGGACAGGACAGTCCCCGCTGAATGCAGTGTGCCCGGTGTCTTTCCCTTTGGAGCGGTTGCAGTTTTTGCAATTGGGTTGTTCGCCCGCGGTATATCGCGGGCAGTCCGCTCGTGGGTGGGGGCCGCCGCAAAAGCTGCAAAGATCATTAGATTCTTTGCAGCTTCTGCGACCATGCCCGTAACCCAGACACCGGGTGCACTGCACGAGCGGGGACTGGTCCTCGACCGGCACCCTCTGCAGGTCTATGTGGACCTTCCCCACCGACGTCAGCCTCTGCCACATCCTGGGAGGCACCTGAAGGACGACGTGACACTCCGAGGAGTTTCTCGCCTTCCTTCGGTACCTCACCACGACGGCGCTGAAGTCGGCGTCGGTGAGGCCTGCTAGCTGGTCCACATTTTGGGTCCGCAAAGACGCCAGGATGTCCTCGTCCGTGTTGTAAGACTGGACATCCTTTATTATCACCAGCGGGTTCTTATTCAGCGCCTCCGCAACGTCCAGAGTCCCGGTGGTTCTGAGCTTGGCTGCCATCCTGGTCAGCTCATCCTTGCTGGAGCAGCTCAGCACCACCTTCTGGTCTCGGACCTTGCGGACGCGCTGGACCTGAAAGCCGCTGGTTTTGGCGTCGAGTGCGGTGCGGACCCGTCCGAGCACATCCTCGCTCGTGTCCATCGCCTCACGGGAGGACACGATGATCGAGTGATGGCTCGGTGGGGGGGCCGGTCGTATGGGGGCGGCGGGGGCGGCGAGCGTCTCGGCGTATGTGGAGGTGGTGGGTTTCAGCTCCGGGATCTGGGTGCTGATGACCGCGGTGGTCTCCCTGATGGCCAACACCTCGGTCATCAGCTCCTCATGTTTGTCCCGGATTTCCTCCTTTTGGACCTCTCTAATCTCCTTTTGGAGCTTGGTGTTTTCGGCAAGCAGCCTGCTGTTTTCAGCAAGCAGCTTGCCGGCCTCCACCAACCTCCTATTGAGCTGGTCCAACTCCACCTTCCTCTCCTCCCCCGAGTCCTTCTGTCCCTCTTCCTGTTTAGTCCTTTCTCTCTCTTTACCCTCTTTACCCCCTCCCTTTTCTAGGTCCGCCTCCTTGACTAGTTGGTAGAGACGCTCCACTGCCGCCGCCACCTCATTTTTGATCTCCGTCTTGAGATTTCTAGAGTTGCCGAGGTGGAGCTTAGCCTTATTCAGGCATGCTCTCGCCTCGGCAACTCTAGACGGGATTTTTTGTAGCGATGGTGGTGGTGGCGGGCTTGTTGGAGCGTCAGTCGACGACCCGCCCGGTGCAGTCCTGCTGCCCGTTTTTGGCTTGGCCGCCGCGGGGGCTGTGGTCGGTTTAAGGGAGGGTTTGGGGTTTCCTGGCTCCCCTTCCCCTAAGCTGCGTCTAACGTTTGGGGCCAGGTCGTCTGCGGCCTTGGAATGCTGGGGGGAGGAGGACGCCCTCTGGGTCTTCTTTACGGGCGTGCGCATGCCAAACATCCTGCTGTAGTTCATTAATTAATTCTAAAAATATACTGTATAATGTGTAAGTGTGTATAAATTGTAATTAGTGTATAATGAAATAAAATTCTTAAAGCTAAGTCAATAGGGACGATAACAAGTAAATTTGGATTAAAATAAAAGCAACAAAACAAGGTCAATAAAAACTTAAAACTAGATCAAAAAGGATAGTCAAATTAGTAATAAAAATATAAACTCGGTCAAAACGGACACATTTATACTTAAACCTAAGTCAAAAGTGACATAAAATGAAATAATATAGGTTTAAGCAATATTTACAGAAAGTTGCCCGGTGCAGCCTAACAGATGGCGGTAAAAGCAACCATCAACCTACCAGTGGCGCCCCTGGTGTCAAAAAATGTCCCTAGCTCCTATTGGGGCCACTCGATGTGTGCGGAGCTAGGTGGCTGACCAAATGTTGTGGTCCGGTCGCCGCCAGGTGGCGGTAAAAGCACTGATGTGCTTTTAGCGCCTCTGGTAGCGGGCACCGGTAAACTTTGGCCGAGCTATAATTATGTCCAAGTAATTGTATACTTGTTCCAGGTCAAAAAACAGTCAGTTCCTTAATACTAACATGTAAATAAAACAAAAAAAAACAAAAAACAAAAACAACTTAAATCTAGGTCAAAAGGGACTATACAATAAATTAGATTAAAAATGTTTGTTATGTTGGCCGCCGCTGGGTTATCCAACTTCCTATAATGTAATGGCACAAAATTTTTACATAAACCTACGTCAGTAGGGCAGTCACATAAGGCCTTACGGCTAATACCTTATTAATAAAGTTTTCTATTCAACTCCGTCAGGTGGCGCTGCAGTCGGCCAATTGTGTTGTCGGCTATCTGCCGCCAAGGGGCGCTGGCTCTGCCGCGACCGCACACACACTCTCAAGAAAGAGGCGGGGTCTGCGGCAGTGACGATGCTGTGGCTACACGCGCACACACTGCCACTCTTGTGGTGCACCGGAGTTGTTCGCTATTGGGCGCTAGATGGCGCCAGTTATGGGTTGATTTGTATCAATATTTGTTAACTTTCAGGGCCTGTATCTTCGGGCTCCGTGTCTGAAAAATTTGTCTGACGACGTACGAAGTCGTTCTGACAGGTCCTCCTTAGAGTCACACAGAAAGAAGAAGGAAAACAGTGCAGACAAAAAAGCAAGTTTTCAAGTTACGTGATTATTTACCACGTTAACTTGGACCTTTTTGCTGTTTCCCGCTTGTGACGACTTATATGAATTATACTGGCGTTCGGCTGTCTTTAACAGTAAAAATGTGGTGATTGCTGAGTATCACGGTCAATGGTCTGCTGCATAGGACACTGTTAAGTTTGGGGGGGGAATCTACCACACAACACCTTAAAAAGGGGGGGGAAAAGTTCCGTGGCGGCGAAAATCATACGCAAATAGATTTGTTTCCAGGATATTTCGGTGGTTTTTGTGCCTACAACTATATAAAAAGCACTGTATTATATAGCCTGTACGCCTCTTTAAAGCTAGCACCAAAAGTACACTGGTCGTAGATCTCAATCTGGAGTTATTAGAGATTTTATATTGCTAGTGTTCAAAAATCACGGAAAAAACTTGTTTTTCTGGCTTTTATTTCGCCGTCACTTAACCTAGAGAAAAGATAGTTACATATATGAAAAGGGCTCGGTAAGGGCTTTCTAGCCGTTTTAGTCTCGAAGTTCTGTGATCACTTTTGTCGCGCACCAATTTCGGACCGCTGTCAGAAAAATGTCTTTTTCCAGTGTGTACTGACCTTATGACAGTGGAATTTTATATCCTCTTGTAGAGGACACTTGGGCGCACAGAACTACACTTAAAAAGTTGCAGGTCGTCGATCTTGTTTAAAAGTTTTCACTCAAAAACTAAAAGTTGAAAAATTTTGGCACAAGAATGAGCACTGTACTTACAGTTTTACACCGATTTTAACTAAAAATATATCAAATGAGAGGTCTCAACGAGACCTACTCACTGATGCAAGTCACTGTCTTCTAGGAGCCACTTAACACTGTTTTTGAGTCACTTTCTCACCGTTGACCGCTTTTCGTGGGAGAACTTTCGTCCTGGAAGCTCGATCACCACGAAAATTGGTTTGCTGGGTAGCCCTTCCCAAGCGCCGTCAAATAAGCCGCAAAACACTGTGATCGGATGACTTTTCGATTTTTCGCGAATTAAAAACGCGGAGCGACTTAAAAATCGATCTGCTCGCTACGGTAGCGTGTTTGCGACTGGGTTAGGTTAGGTTAGGTTAGGTTAGGTTAGGTTAGGTTGGGGTGGGGAACCCCCCACAGTGCTTGCGTCCTCGTCGCGTTCCCTGGGCAACGACCCGGTTCTGACCACCGTAACGGAGTGGCAGACCGGTGTTCGGCTAAAGTGCACTGTGACGTCGTAGTCTTTACCTTGCGGTTACCTACGACACCTGCGGAGGCTATGATGCCAAAGCCAACGCGTGACGCCTCTGGGCGTTTTATAAAAGGCCCTTCTCAGGGCCAACCCGAAGACGCAAACGCGTCGAAGTCCAGCCGCGCGCCTTCTGCGGCTAGCTTCTTTTGCGGGGCGGACGAGTTGTCGGACACTGACAACGTGTCCATTATGTCGGAGTCGGACGCAGGTTCGACGGCGAGCGGTCGCCAAGAATCGCGGAAGCGGGCCTTCCTAAAGGAAAGGTCCGAAGGCTCCTCGGACTCCACGGGGAAGCCTAAGAAGAAGGTGAAGGCCAAAAAGCCGACAGTCGCGGACACGCATGACGTGGGTCTCGCAGACGCTCAACGCCAGTTGGACCTGGTTCGGCGGGTGCAGCTCCAGCAAGACCTGGAGGAGCGGGTTGCTGCCAAAGAGCGGCGGACGTGCGCTGCCCGGGCCAGGTCCGGGTACGGCGCGTCCACTGTCCTATACTCGGACCACTCCCTGGCCGAGCTGGAGCAGATGGCTCAGGAGGACCAGGAGGAGATTGTGGAGATCGCCTCCAAGTCCTCCAACCTAAAAGGGACTTTTCAAAAGTCCCTTAAATGCAGGGCCGCGAGCATGCGCGGCATCGTCGGGGAGCTGATGCAGCGCACGGCGACTGACGAAACGCGGCAGCTGCAGGCGAAAGTCAATCGCCTGCAGTCAGAGGTCAGCCAGCTGCATCAGAAGCTGGCTGAAGCCACGGCCCGGCCAAATCAAGCCGAGCCGAGACCTGCGGCTGAAGGCCCCGCCCCCTCAAACCTGGAGGATATATTCCGCAAGGTAATCATGGAGGAGAGGGCCTTCACCAGAGCCTGCTTCGCAGGCATTGAAGACCGGCTCTTGCCGGAGAAACGCCTACGACCGCCGCTTGCGGTGGACAAGAGGCGTAACGAGCCGGGGCCGTCTTCCCAGAGAGAGGACGTCCTTCTCCCTTCCACCACCCCATCCAACCAGCAAGTGTGGACGGAGGTGGTCAGCAAGGGGAAGAGCAAGGCCAAGAAGAAGGCAGCGGCCGCCCCTGCCGTCCCCGCCACCACCCCCTCCGGCCCGTCGCAGGCGACGCGCAAGGGAAAGGGAAAGGGGAAGGGGAAGGGGAAAAAGTCGGCCTCCAAGCCCGCCACCGCTGCTCCCGCAGCCAAAGGGGCCCCTGTCGGCGTAAGGAAGAACCTCGTTCTTCCTAAGACCGCAGCCGTCGTGGTGACGCTCACCGCGGAGGCTGCGGAGCGGGGGGAGACGTACGCGTCCGTTATGAAGAAGGCGCGCACCAACGTGGATCCCACCCAACTAGGGATCAGCGCTGTCTCGTGCCGCCGGACCCAGGCCGGGGCTCGAATCTTCGAGTTCCCTGGGGCTCAGGGCAGCGCCAACGCGGACCTCTTTGCGACCAAGTTGCAGGAGGTCATCGCGGACGTGGCCAAGGTGGGCAGGCCCGTCAAGTCTGCGACCTTAGAGGTGACCGATCTGGACGATTCGGTCACCAAAGAGGAGGTGGTGGCGGCGGTCGCAGCAATAGGAGGCTGTGACGTCGCAGCGGTGCAAGGCCGGGACATCAGGCCCGGCCGCGGCGGCATGGGCACAATTCGCGTTGAGTGCCCAGTCGCCGCCGCCAAAGTTGTCCTCGCCAAGGGACGGCTTGCCGTCGGCTTCAGCTCGGGTGCAGTCAAGGCACTTGTAGATCAGCCTCTGCGCTGCTACAAGTGCTTTGGAGTTGGACACACCCGGGCCCTCTGTCCGTCCAAGGTAGATAGGACGGACAGCTGCTACCGCTGCGGCAAGGACGGGCACAAGTCCGCCTCCTGCAAGGCCGCCACGCCGCACTGCGCGGTGTGCGCTGCCAGTGGCCGCCCGGCGGGCCACGTGATGAAGGGGAGGAACTGCAATCCTCCCCCTAAGAAGGGCAAAGCGCAGGCACCGACCCAGCCTGCCGCTGCTACCGCCGTTCCCGAAATTTCGGCGGCCGTGGAGGAAGGGGGTGCGATGTCCATTGATGGATAGGGTCGAACATCGCATCCTCCAGGCGAACACCAACCACTGCAGAGCAGCCCAGGATCTGCTGATGCAGACGATGGCTGAGTGGTTGGTGGACGTGGCGGTGGTTGCCGAGCCGTACTCGGTCCCTGGTCGTTGGCTAGGTGATCGGGACGGCTTGGTGGCATTGGTGTCGCGGCCTTCCACAGACTCCCCTCCCCTCTCGCTCTTAGAGAGGGGACCGGGATACGTGGCCGCCGCGTGGGGAAATATAGCCCTGGTGGGGGTCTATTTCTCGCCAAACCGCCCTCTGTCGGATTTCGAGAATTTCCTCGAAATCCTCACCGCAGTGGTCGGGAGGGCGGCGCCGCGCCAGGTCGCCGTATTGGGCGACCTGAACGCCAAGTCGGCGGCCTGGGGTAACCCGGCCGCCTCTTGCAACGTCAGGGGTCGTGCCGTCGAATTTTGGGCAGCTTCAACCGGTGTGTCCCTCCTAAACCGAGGGACGGTCCACACATGTGTGCGGCAACGGGGAGGGTCAGTGGTGGACGTTTCGTTTGCCACCCCCGTTCTAGCCGCCCGCATCGTGAACTGGCGGGTGGAGATGGTGGAGACTATGTCGGACCACCGATATGTGCGGTTCGACATCTCCACCCAGAGCCCCCGGGGGAGGGTCCGCTCGGGCCAATCCCCCTTTCCACGATGGGCTCTCACCCGCCTGGACAGGGAGGCCGCTGAGGAGGCGGCGTTCCTCCAGGACTGGCTCGCGCCTTCTCATAGAGTCTTGGACGTGGACGCCGCAGCGGTCCAGCTGAGGGGGTCTCTGACCGAGGTGTGCAACTCCAGCATGCCTCGGTCTCGCCGCCCACCCCCCCGTCGTGCCGTTTATTGGTGGTCGGAGGAACTGGCGGGGCTCCGGGCAGCCTGCGTGGCGGCCAGGAGGGCCTACACGCGGAGTCGACGGCGCCGCCCCCGAGACCCGGCCAATGAGGATCGCCTCTACGCCGCGTATGTAGAGGCAAAGACGGTCCTCAGGTCGGCAATGTGCGCCGCCGACGAATCGGCGAGAGCCGAGATGCTGGAGGGTCTCGACAGTGACCCGTATGGGAGACCGTATAAGGCGGCGCGGAATAAACTGCGCCCCTTTGGTCCCCCACTGACGGAGACCCTCGAGCCGGCATTGCTGGATGGGGTGGTCCGGTCCCTGTTTCCGTGCAGGACCGACTTCACCCCACCAGTGATGGACCCTCCGCGGGAGGCGGCTCCGCCAGAGGAGGAAATCCCCCCGGTCACGGCAGAGGAATTTCGCGCGGGGACTCTTCGCCTCCGCGCGAAGAAGACCGCCCCTGGACCGGACGGCGTGCCCGCTCGGGTGGTGGCCATCGCCGCCTCCAAGATGGAGGAGAGGTTTCGGGACCTCTTCAGTGCGTGTTTCACGACTGGGAGGTTCCCGAAAATTTGGAAGGAGGGGCAGTTATGCCTCCTCCGAAAGGAGGGTCGCCCGGCGGACTCCCCCTCGGCATACCGGCCCATCGTTCTGCTCGATGAGGTCGGAAAGTTGTTCGAGGGGATCGTCGCCGCCCGGCTTAACAGCCTCCTGTGGGAGGTAGGGCCGGACCTGTCAGACGCCCAGTTTGGTTTCCGGAGGGGGCGTTCGACAGTGGATGCGTTGGCCCTACTCAAGGGCCAAGTGAGGGAGGCAGTGGAGGCAGGGGACGGAGTGTTGGCTGTGTCATTTGATATAGCCAACGCCTTCAACTCCGTCCCCCACTCGACAATCTTAGAGGCACTCCGGTACCACGGAGTGCCTCAGTATCTGCGCCAACTCTTGGCCAGCTACTTGGAGGACCGAGCTGTCCTCCTTGTGGACAAGACGGCCATAGTGAGGCGATATGGCGCGGAGTCCGGTGTTCCACAGGGGTCGGTCCTAGGACCCCTGCTGTGGAACATCGGTTTTGATTGGCTCCTGCGGGGAACCCTCCTCCGTGGCACGAGTGTCATCTGCTATGCGGATGACACTCTTCTCACGGCCCGGGGGAGGGACTATAGGGAGGCGGCCAGTCTGGCCTCGGCTGGCGGATCCTTGGTCTCAGGAAGGATCCGCCGCCTAGGATTAAAGGTGGCGCTGAACAAGACCGAGGCCGTGTTCTTCCACGGGCCTCGGCAGTGCATCCCTCCTGACGCCCACATTGTTGTGGAGGGCGTCAGGATCGGAGTCATGGCCCAGATGAAATATCTGGGCCTTATACTCGACAGCAGGTGGCGCTTCGGCCCGCACTTCAGCGCGTTGTCGACCCGCCTGCTGAAGGCCGCGGATGCCCTTTCCTGGCTCCTCCCGAACTTGGGAGGGCCTAAGGCGCGATGCCGGCAATTGTATGCCGGCATTTTAAAGAGTATGGCCCTTTACGGGGCCCCCATCTGGGCGGACTCCCTCCACAGGAGGGAGAACGCCACCGCTATCCGCAGGCCCCAAAGGGCCATTGCACTGCGGGTGGCGAGAGCCTACCGCTCGGTAGGCTTTGCGGCAGCGTGCGCTCTGGCCGGCACCCCTCCTTGGGAGCTCGAGGCGTGGGTGCTTGCCAGAGTATACGAGTGGACGGCGCGGCGAAGGGCGCTCGGGGAGCACCCCGCCGCGGAAGAGCGGGAGGCCGTCCGGCGAGAGGCGAGGGCAGCAATCGTCCACCATTGGACGGAGGACCTCGCCTCCGCCGCCTTTGGCCGTCGAACGCTGGACGCGCTCGGGCCAGTACTCCAAGACTGGCTCGAGCGGTCCCACGGTTTCCTGTCCTTCCGCCTGGTGCAGGTGTTATCCGGCCACGGATGCTTCGGATCCCACCTGCACCGGATTCGGAGGGAGGAAACCCCGGCGTGCCACGACTGCGGCGCGCCGGAGGACACGGCACAGCACACCCTCGAGGTGTGCCCCGCCTGGTCCGAGCTGCGCCGCAGTCTTATCGCGGTGGTTGGGCAGGACCTGTCGCTTCCCAGCGTGGTCAGCTCCATGCTGGGAAGCGAGGAGGCCTGGGCGGCGCTCGCCTCTTTCTGCGAGGAAGTGATGTCGCAGAAGGAGGCAGCGGAGCGCGCGCGGGAGGACGACCCTCTCGCAGCGCCGCTCCGTAGGCGAAGGAGAGGAGGGAGAAGGCGACGGTACGACCGTCGTCTCCCTCCTGGTGGCGAATAGCGGGAGACAGGCGCGGGGGCGCCTTCTCCCGCACCGCACTATTCGCCACCGACGTCGGGCGGGAATGGCCGAGCACTCGCGGTCATTCCCGGGCCCCTCCCCAAAGGGAGGGGCGTGAAGGGCCCGCTGTAAAGGCGGGCGGTAGTCTGAGGGGGACTAGATGTAAAGGCTCTGCCAGTTCCCTAGTCCTCCTCCTCATAGACGAGGCGGGAGTGCCGGGGGGGTTTTTAGCCGGTAGGAGTCCGGCATAACCCGCGCCACGCCCCCGCGTGGCCGGGTATCCATGAGGATTTTCCCCCCCGAGAACAAAAAAAAAAAAAAAAAAAGGTTAGGTTGGGGTGCTAGGCCGGACAACCTCCTCGTGGTGCACCCTGGGCACCGCCGACCACCTCTTCAGCATCCCTGTTGAGGTGGTCGACGGTGGCGAATAGTCTGGCATGGGGAGTCGCGTTTTGTCTGCTTCAGACACTCTCCGACTTTCGGAGAGGGTCGGGGGCAGACCGGCGACGGGGGGTAAGGGGTTTCGGGGGGTAAAGGTGATGAATGAACGTGTGATGAATGATTTGGGGGTGGGGGGTAAAGGTGATGGATGAATGGTGAGAGCGTGATGTATGTAAGAGGAGATGGTGCAATGTCCGCGAAGAATGGTGCTGCGGCCTGCCCAACGCAGGGGGTCTAGCGTGCCTGAATGCTGAAAGGCGGGGGGGCGAAACCCCGTCGCTAGCGCTGGGGGGGAGGGGATACAGGGACCACACCCTTTAAAGGAAAATCAACATGAAATGGCGAGTTCGATAAATAATCTACCCCAGGGTGGTCCCGACCAAGTCGGGGAATCCACCACGCGGCCCACAGGTCGCGTTCAAAGCCCCCGTCGTATTCTGGGGGGGGGCAACGACCGCCTTGCGTCTTCGGGCGCCGAAGTGAGCAGAGGAGAAGGAGAAGATGGAGTTGTGATAAGGGAAGGGGATGGAATCGGTGAAGTAGGTGAAGGAGGAGTGGAGCGCGAGCCCCGTTCCCTAGGTGGGGAACTTGGGGTGCCAGTAGCCATCAGTTCCCCAACTAGGGCTAGGGAAGAGGGCGGCGACTGCAACCGGACCTCGAAGTTTTTCGAGACTGGTCGCAAGCGCTGTCGTAAGAAGGACTCTAAGTCGGAGTCCTCAAGTGGAGAGGAGATCAATTGTCCAGCTCCCAAGACGGCTTCTGCGCGGCGAGGCCGTAAAGCCTCGGGATCCGTGGTGACGCAGTCTCGGGATATGAAAGGGCGGTTCCTTAAAATAAATCTGGGTAATCTGCCAATCTCAGGTACCCCAATCTCGGCTATGACAAGCGACGGAGGCGAAACTGACGCTTCTGTTGGCTCAATTCGATCCGAAGCGTCCAAGAACGCTGATGTAGAACAGCGGTCAACTGCACTCCAATGCGGACAGCTTGAGCGTCGTGTTCAAGTGCAGTTGACTCGACTCGTTGCAAGAGAAGAGGAGTTGCAGGGCCTGTCGACGGCTATGCTATGCCACCAGCTCCAAACTGACGCAGCTGAGGTTTTGAGGATTGCGTCGAAGTCGAGCAACCTTAAGGGTACCTTTGTACGCGACCTCAAGGCCTCAGCCAATAGGGTGAAAATGGCGGGCAAGTTGCTCAGAAACCGAACGGTCGCTCAGGAGACCGCCATCCTGCAGGAGCAAAACGCTAGCCTGCAAGCGGAAGTTGCAGAGCTTCGAAAGGAGCTGGCAGAGCTGCGGGCCGAAATTGGTAAACCGCAGGCGCCGCAGCCCCAACAAGAGGAGCAGCGGGAGGAGTTAGCGCGCGCAATCATGCGGCAGGTTGGCGGAATGATGGATGCGCGCTTCGAGGAGCTGCAGGATCGACTTCTTCCAGAGAAGCGTCTCCGGCCACCCCTTGCTGCCGATAAGCCCAGCACTTCAGTGCCTGTAAACGGCACCAGAAAGGTGGTGCCCAAGAAGGACAGGACAAAAAAGACCCAGCCTGTCAAGGCTGTATCTGAGGAGGCTCAGCCTGACCAGGCCTCATTAATGAAGACCCGGACCGGCATTGCGCCGTCGCAGAAGGCCCCAAAAGCCAAGGCCCATAAGGCTATGGACATTTCGGCCAAGAAGTTACCATCAAGGGCTTCGCCCGCAATGATAAAGCCGGTGGAGCAGAAGGCTCAGACACCAAGTGAAAGGAATGCTCGGCCAGTTCAGGAGCAGGGAGTTGTGCCTGAGGAGGTAGGGTGGTCCATTGCCGGTAACCGCAAGAAGAAGAACCGGAAGAAGAAGGCGGCAAAGGAGAAGACTGGTGTGCCTAGGTTGCGCCTTCCTCGGTCGACGGCAGTGGTGGTAACACTCCAACCAGAGGCAGAGGCCAAAGGCGCATCCTACGCCAAGGTGCTGGCTGAAGCAAAGGCAAAGGTGCCCGATATCAATATACCGGGCCTCCGCTTGAAACAGGCGGCTACTGGTGCTCGTATTTTTGAGGTGCCAGGGGCAACTAGTGGAGACACAGCAGATGCGCTTGCGGAAAAGCTCCGCCAAGCACTGAGCCCAGAAATGGTTCATGTCTCTAGGCCAACCAAGTGCGCTGAATTGCGGCTGATGGGTCTAGATGATTCAACTACTGCCATAGAAGTCTCTGCGGCAATTGCGCGTGATGGTGGCTGCTCGCAAGAGTCTGTCAAAGTCGGAGAGATCAGAGTGGGTGTATCTGGGCTCGGCGCTGTCTGGGTGCGCTGCCCTGTGGCGGCGGCCAAAAAGCTTGCCCTTGGTGGTAAGCTCACGGTTGGATGGGTGACGGTGAGGGTTAAGCTGCTGGGGCCTAAGCCCATGCGCTGTTATCGATGCCTTCAAGTAGGGCATGTAGGGGCTACCTGTCCGTCCAAGGAAGATCGCAGTGGTCTCTGTTACCGATGTGGTCAACCTGGCCACAAGGCCAACACCTGTGGGGCTGCACCACACTGCTCTGTGTGCGCAGCCTTGCGCAAGCCAGCGACACATGTTATGGGCAGTGGAGCATGTTCCGCGCCCCCGGTTAAGGGTGCTCGCAAGACAGTCAGGGCCGCTGCTGAGGCATCTGGGCCAGTAGAGATGGAAACGACAACCCCTGATGGACCGTAGTCGCCTCTACCGAGTTCTGCAGGGTAACCTCAACCACTGCGGTGGGGCTCAGGATCTTCTCTTGCAGTCCATGCGGCAGTGGTTGGTGGATATTGCTGTAGTCGCGGAACCCTACTTTGTCCCGGACAGACCCAATTGGGCTGGGGATGTCTTGGGCTCCGTGGCTATTGTGGGGGCGACTCCTTTGTCGGTCAGAGAGAGAGGGCGAGGTCTCGTCGTCGTGGAGTGGGGAGAAGCTGCCTTAATAGGCGTTTACTTTTCCCCCAACAGGACCCTCGCTGAGTTTGAGGTCTTCTTGGACGAGGTTGGGACGGCGATGCAGCGTCTTGCACCGCTGCCGGTATTCGTCCTTGGAGATCTCAACGCCAAATCTACGGCGTGGGGTTCTCCTGCCACCGACGCGCGCGGCGAGACTTTGGAGGAATGGGCGGTAATCGTCGGTCTCTCCGTTCTTAATCGGGGAACCGTCAACACCTGCGTGCGACAGTCAGGTGGATCAATTGTGGACGTAACGTTTGCTTCCCCTACTGTCGCGTCGCGAGTACAGGGTTGGCGGGTCCTCGAGGGGGTGGAGACTTTATCGGATCACCGGTATATCCGGTTTGATATCTCCCCCCCAAGAGGGGCCGTAGAGGTTCGTCGTTCCGGTAGTTCGCCGTTCCCAAAGTGGGCCCTGACACGGATGGACTTTGACCTCGCAAAGGAGGCGGCTTTGGTCCAGTCGTGGGCCTCCCGGCCTGGGTTGATTGATGTGGAGGTGGAGGCGGCGTGGTTCTCTGCAGCCGTGGTCTCTGTCTGCGATACCGCTATGCCGAGAGCCGGGCACCGTCCTCTAAAGAGGGCGGTCTACTGGTGGTCTGCGGAAATTGCAGAGCTGCGCCGGGCCTGTATAGTGGCACGTCGCGCGCACACGCGCTACAGAAGACGCCGCGTCCGACTTGAAGCTGAAGGTGCTCAACTGTATGAGCTGTATAGAAGGGCGAAAGAGGCTCTGAAGTTGAGTATCCTCAGAGCTAAAGAGCAGGCCAGGGAGGAGATGTTTGAAGGGCTGAATCGGGATCCATGGGGTCGCCCATACCGGTCTGCGCGGGACAAACTGCGCGGCCAGGCGTCTCCACTCACCGAGTCTCTACAGCCTGATCTCCTCCATCGAGTGGTAGCGACGCTGTTTCCAGACAGTGCGGAACATTCGCCTCCGGCGATGGCCACTAGGAGTGTGGAAAGTACCACTACTGCCGTCGTCCCGTCGATATCATCTGACGAGATCGACATAGCGGTACGGAGGCTTCGAGCCAAAAACACCGCCCCGGGACCAGATGGTGTACCCGGTCGCGTCCTGGCAATTGCCCTGGACGCCTTGGGAGACCGCTTTCGGGGCCTGCTGGATGCCTGTTTGGTGGGTGGGCGATTCCCATCTATATGGAAGAGGGGCAGATTGGTCCTTTTAAGGAAGGAAGGGCGGCCCCACGACTCGCCGTCAGCATACCGGCCTATCGTCCTGTTGGACGAAGCTGGGAAATTATTCGAGCGCATCCTTGCTGCTCGAATAATTTGCCATTTAAGAACAACTGGCCCGGATCTCAGCAGCAGCCAATACGGATTCCGCGGGGGCCGATCCACGGTGGACGCCATCCTTAGTGTGAAAGCTCTCGCGGAACAGACCGTTTCAAGGGGTGGGGTGATGTTGGCGGTGTCTCTCGACATCGCCAACGCGTTCAACACCCTCCCCTTCAGCTGCATCGTGGAGGCTCTGGGCTACCACAGGGTGCCTATATATCTGCGGCGAGTCGTGGACGACTATTTGCGGGGTAGGAGTGTCGTCTGCGCTAGGGGTGACGGCAGCGTAATGTCTCGCGGCATGACGTGCGGTGTTCCACAGGGGTCGGTCTTAGGGCCGCTCCTGTGGAACATCGGTTACGACTGGGTGTTGCGATGTTCGCTCCAGAGGGGCCTGCACCTCATATGTTACGCGGACGACACGCTTGTTGCTGCTCAAGGGGGTTGTGTCGAGGAAGCAATTGGGTTGGCGGAAGCAGGGGTATCCTCAGTGGTAAGCCGAGTCCGGCGTTTGGGTTTGAGGGTAGCCCTAGATAAGACCGAGGCTTTAATTTTTCATGGGCCTCGAAGGAGACCACCTCCAGGAACCCACTTAATAGTGGAGAACGTGTCGATCGAGGTTGGGGCCCAAATGAAATATTTGGGCCTCGTCCTCGACTCTCGATGGACATTCCGGGTCCACTTTCAAAGGCTGGCCCCGAAGTTGGTGGCAACGGCGGGGGCCTTGTCCAGACTCCTTTCTAATTTGAAAGGCGCCAATGCCAGTTGTCGTCGCCTGTATACTGGGGTGGTGAGGTCCATGGCCCTGTACGGTGCGCCAGTGTGGGCGGAAGCCCTGACCGCCCCGAATAAGGCCCTATTGCGGAGACCGCAACGGGTCATGGCTGTCAGGGTGATACGCGGTTACCGCACCGTGTCCTATGAGGCCGCGTGCGTACTTGCTGGGACCCCACCCTGGGACTTGGAGGCCAAAGTGCTGGCCGCCGTATACCGCCGAAAGGTGGAGGTACAGCGGAACGGTGGCAGTGCTATGCCGGAGGACGTCGCGCGGTGGAGGCAGGAGGCGCAGGCCCGAGCCTTTCAGGAGTGGCAGGAGCGGTTAGTGGCCCCAGATGCCGGCCACTTGACCATACGGGCGGTCTACCCAGTCCTCACGGAATGGGTGAACCGGAAGCATGGGGCGCTTACTTACCGGCTCGTGCAGGTCCTGTCAGGGCATGGTTGCTTTGGCAGGTACCTGTTTAAGGTGGCCGGTAGAGAGGCGACACCACGTTGCCACGAGTGTGGCGCAGACGAGGACACTGCGCAGCATACGCTTGCGTTGTGCCCAGCCTGGGCAGGGCAGCGAAGGGTACTCGTCGGGGTAATTGGAAGGGATCTGTCGCTGCCGGCCGTAGTTCGTGCTATGGTCGGCAGCGAGAGATGTTGGGAGGCCGTCGCGTCTTTTTGTGAGGGTGCGATAGCCGGTAAGGAGGCGGCGGAGCGGGCCAGGGAGGCAGACCCCCTTGCTGGCCCGAATCGCCGCAGGAGGCCAGGGCGCAGGAGGCGGGCTGCCGCCGACTTAATGCCGCCGTAAAAAGGGCCTGCGAGCGACGGGAACGGGGGTTGCCCGTCGCTCGCGCAGAACATCTGGCCCTCGAGATTGAAGGGCGTGCGTTGTGTTCCCGCACGCCCTTCCCCGAAGTAGTCCGCGGGTGGGGATACCCGCGCGCAGGAGGGTTCGCGCAAGTGGACAGCCGCTGATGGGCTGCGGAAGACTGTCTTCCTCCCCGTGGTCCATAAATCAGCGGAGCGATGGAACATCGTCAGGTTTTTAGTGAGTAGGAGTCTCACATACCCAGTCTACCTCCCCGTGGTAGACTGGGACCCATGATGGGTTTTCCTGACGTAAAAAAAAAAAAAAAAAAAAAAAAGGTTAGGTTAGGTTAGGTTAGGTTAGGTTAGGTTAGGTTAGGTTAGGTTAGGTTAGGTTAGGTTAGGTTAGGTTAGGTTTCCGACTCACACAGATGCTGTCCGGACATGGTTGTTTCGGGCGGTATCTGTGTCGTATCGGACGTGAGGAACAGGAAGGGTGCCACCACTGCGCTGCCCCTGAGGACACGGCCTTACACACACTGCAGGCGTGTCCAGCTTGGGATGAGGCGAGAGGCGAACTGGTCGCCACTATCGGAGTGCAGGCGCTCTCGCTGCCGGCCGTGGTCGCTAGCATGGTCGGGAGCGAGCGCGCTTGGGAGGCAGTAGCCTCATTCGCAGAGGCCGTAATGGCGGCCAAGGAGGCAGCAGAGAGGGAGAGGGAAGCTGCAGCAACGCTGCCCTCCCGCCGCAGACGCCCAGGGCGCCGACGTGCAGCCCACTTAAGGGACGACCTGCGTCCGCCGTAGGGCGTGGCCTGCGGGCGTCGGGGAGGGCAACCCGGCGTCCGACCAGTAACAGGCCGAGAAGGTAGACGGGCTCGCCGTGTCCCGCGGGCCCGTCCCAGTGGAGGAAGGGAGCGGAGGCTTCCTGCAAGAAGGGGACTGCAGTGGCGGTCCAGGCCCCGTCAGCGCCGTAGTAGTTATGCTACCCGCGGTACCTGCGGCGTTGACACTCAGGGCTGAGAAGGGACACCGAGGGTTGTTTTAGTGGGTGAGAGCCCCACATAACCACCGCGCCATGCCCTTGGCGCGGTGGTATGCGGCAGGACATTTTTTCCCTCGAAAAAAAAAAAAAAAAAAAAAAAGGTTAGGTTAGGTTAGGTTTTTTTTTTTTTTTTTTTTTTTTAAATGGTTGTGCACAGAGTGTGCACAGCCGCCGCTTCTCCCCTGACATGATCAGGGACCTTTTTTAGGTTTTTAATTTTTTAGCAGGGTATTTTCTTTTTCCCTTGGGGTGTAAATAATTTTTTCATAAATACTTTATTTATGTACAAGTAATTTTTTAACATATTAATGCGGCATTTTGTTTATAACATAAAATTAAATATAGAGACATTTATAGTTAGATAATTACACATTGATAGTTACATTTTCCTAATATGGTTGTAGTCTTATTCTCAATTGTCCAAAAGTTTAACATTGTTATATTCCTTAAAATAGTGTAAAGTAAATTTGTATAATTGTGTATATTATAAATATTGTATTGTAAACTATTAAGATTTTTAAATTAAAGTATTAAAATTGGTAGAATTTGTAAAAATGGTAGAATGGTAAAATAATAATTATGGTAAAATTATAAAATGTGTAAAAATTGTAATGGTAAAAATATTAATTCGGGTAAAATGGTAAAAATGGAAAAATAGATGGTAAAATTGTAAAAATAATAAAAATGGTAAAATTGTTTGTTCATGGCTAGAATTGAAAAATTAAATTATAAATCGGTTTAAAAATCTTTGGTATTTGGGTTTTCCGGCAACGCGACACGTGTTGTGTGTGTGTGTTGTGTGTGTTTATGGCCCTGTTCAGTTTTATGTACATTTTTGCTGTATTCTTATGAATATAGTATAAATGATACACTATTTATGACAAGGCCATAAACGTGTGTGTAGGTGTGGGAGTGTTTTATGTAGAGTATGTGTTTTGTATTGTGTTTTTGTGTGTGTGCGGATTGTATGTGTACACAAATGCATCCGACAACACCTTAGTGTTGTCGTGTACATTTGTGTGGTGTTGTGTGCTGTGCTTTCAAGTGCGGCCTGGATACTCTCCAGACCAACATTGCACAGAATGTGGCTGTCAAATAAAATTTGTACGGGTACCCAGGTCGCACCTGAGAGTGTTGTGTGGGTTGCGTGTTGTGGGTGTTTGTGCAAGTACTTGTGTTGGGCTGTGTCGCGTTTGTCGGGAACGCCGTGCTTGTTTGGCCTCTGTTGCACGCCCGCGGCGACCTCAGCAGTACGCGACGCTCGACCGCGCAATGCTGTCCCATTTCTTGCGAATGGGACAGTCCCCGTCGAAAGCGTTGTGCCCGGTGTCTTTGCACTTGGAGATAGTGCAGTTCCTGCACTTTGGCGTACCGCCCGCGATATAGCGCGGGCAGTCTGCGCGGGGGTGCGGGTCACCGCAGTAGCTGCAGAGATCAATAGGATCCTTGCAGCTTCTGCGGCCATGCCCGTACCCCAGACACCGGGTGCACTGCACCAGGGGGGACTGGTCCTCGACCTCCACCCGCTGCAGATCGACGTGGACTTTCCCCGCCGACGTCAGCCTCAGCCACATCTTGGGAGACACCTGGAGGATCACGTGGTTCTCGAGAGGGTTCCTCGCTCTCCTCCGGTATCTCACCACGACGGCGCTGAAGTCGGCGTCGGTGAGGTCAGCCAGTCGATCTGCGTTTTGGGTCCGCAGCGACGCTATGATGTCCTCGTCGGTGTTGTAGGCGAGGACATCCTTGATGATCACCAGCGGGTTCTTGTTGCGCGCTTCTTCCACCGTAAGGTCGCCCGTGGTCCTGAGCTTCTCAGCCATCTTGGCTATCTCCTCCTTGGTGGAGCAGCTCAGGACCACTTTCTGGTCTCTGACCTTGCGGACGCGCTGCACCTGAAACCCGCTGGTCTTTGCGTCGAGCGCTGCGCGGACCTTGCCGAGCACCTCCTCGCTAGTGTCCATCTCCTCCTGGGAGGACACTATGATGGAGTGGTGGCTCGGTGGGGTGGGGGGTCGTGTGGGGGCGGCGGGCGCGGCGAGCGTCTCGGCGTACGTCGGGGCGTTTGGAGGTGAGGCAGCCGCAATGTTGGCGACTTTTTCGATGACGGCTTCAGTGGCCGATCTTGAGGCCCGAAGCTCCGTCATCAATTCTTCGTGGCGCCTTTCTCCCTGGCTTATATGTTCCCCGGCCCCCATTATGCGGTCCATTTGGTCCCTAATGTCTTCTGACGCCGTCCTTGTCGCCAGCAGCTCTGTCATGACTTCTTCATGTTGAGCGTTTCCGGGGCCCTCGTTTTGTGGGTGTTCACCGTTTTTCCATGCGTCGTTAAGATCGACCATTTGTCCGCTGGTAAATTCGACCGTGGCTTGTAACCCCGCTATTTCTTCGCGTACGTCTTCGTACTTTCTTCCTACGGTCGCCTCCTGCCGTCTTTGCTCTTCTAGCATCCTGTCTTGCTTTTCTACTACTTCTTTGAGCAGTCTCTCGTTCTCCTGCAGAAGTGCGGTATGGTCCTCTATCCTCTTCTGCAGGGCGACGGCGTCTACTGTTGCCTCTCGGCCTTCTGTGGCTTGCATCCCGTCCCGGGCCTTTTTCCCGTTTCCTGCCTCCACGAGTTCAACTACCAACCGGTAGAGCCGGTTTATAGCCGCCAACACCTCCGTCTTAATCTCGGTTTTGAGATTACGCGAGTTGCCGAGGTGCAGCTTCGCCTTATTCAGGCAAGCTTTTGCCTCGGCCACTCGCGACGGAGGTGTTTGTTCGTGGGTGGGGCTCTTTGGTTTCTCCGCTGATGGTCTGCGGGTGGGCCTGGTGTTTCCTTCCGGTGTGGAGGTGGTCTTTGGCTTGGCCATCGGGGCATCTTGGGCCGGGGCCGTCCTGGGCTCAGTGCTGCGTCGGCTTTCTCTCGCCTCGGCCTCCATTGTTGGGCTGTCCAGCAGCCTTCCCTCTGGGACCGGGACGGGGGCAGTCTTCTTGACGGGCGTGCGGTGGCCAAACATTGTTATATGTGTATATATGTATATATCTAGGTGTGGGAGTTTTGTCAAAAGACAGTATAAGTTTGTATAGTCAGATTATGAACAGTATAACAATTTAAAAACAATTCAAAACGGTATAAAACAATATAAACTTAAAACTAGGTCAAAAGGACAGTAAGGGTTAATAATAAAATAGTAAAACACAGTCTATATGAACACAATGATACTTAAAACTAGGTCAATAGGGACATAAAATGAAATAATAAATATAAAGCAATGTTCCCAGAGAGTTGCCAAAACAGTCTACCAGGTGGCGGTAAAAGCATCTACCGATCCCACAAGTGGCGCCCCTGGCGTCAGAAAATGTCCCTAGCTCCTATTGGAGCCACTTGGGGTGGGTGGAGCTAGGTGGCTGACCAAGAGTTGTGGTCCAGTCGCCACCAGGTGGCGGTAAAAGCAGTGTTGTGCTTTTAGCGCCTCTGGTATCAGGTCCCGTTTAACTTTAGCGGAGCTGGAACTCGGTCTGGTTAGTTGTATAATTGTCTAGAGACAAAAACACAGTCAGTTCCTTAATTGTAGAAAGTAAATAGTGTATATAAAATAAAGTCAACTTAAAATCTAGGTCAAAAGGGACAGAATTATGTAAAATAGGATTATTCTAGTTTGGGCCCAGCCTCCGCTAGGCGGCGGTAAAAGCGCTGATGTGCTTTTAGCGCCTCTGGTATCAGATACCGTGCAACTCTGGCGGAGCTGGAACTCGGTCTAAAAATACCAAAAATGTTTGTAAACAATCACAGTCAATACTTAAAACTAGGAGTCAATATAAAATGTCAACTTAAATCTAGGTCAATAGGGACTGTACGGGTAACTAGGAACTTAGTGTCTTTACGTTAATGTTTCACTGGTTGTCGTCAGGGGGTGCCAACGCAGCCGCACGCACACTCTCAAAGTGAGGGGGGGGGGCAGCGGTAGTGACGTGTGTCGGGACAGTGTTCGCACACTTTGTCGACCTTCTGGAAGGTTCCGGTTAGTTCCTTCCCCTGACCGCTATGTGGCGCTAGTAGTGATAGAGTGTTGAGAGGGGGCGTGTCAAAAATGCCACCACACTCACACTAACACATCCTCCAGGCAGTTTGCTGCCCGGCGCTAGATGTCTCTGGGGTAGCGCAAAGTCTGTTGCCGGTAATAGATGGCGCCAAGTAGTGGTGGGGGGTCTTAAACTCCCTGTCAAAGGGTCCTATGTCCCGATTTTGTGCTTCGAGATGATGCACTGTCCTAATTTACCCTGTATTGTTGTATTGTGACACTGCGATCCCGTGTATATGGCAGCAATCTTCCACACAGCTCGGAAGACTTTGTGTTTACGCCAATAGTTCCCTCCACTTGTCACCGGATGGCGCTGATTAGCGACAAGTGTATGTCACGCCACTGGGCGGGGCTTAAAGTGCCAAGGGTATGTCGCGCACTCACACTAGCGGAGTATTTCCGCCCTAGTGATAACACCAGACCCGAGATAACGGGCCGCCCTAGGATGTTTTTGGACGTTAGATGGGTTCCTGGCTGGAGTAGGGGGGGGGCGTTGTCACAGTTTATACAAAATGTCCTAAGGGGTAATATTATGGGACCACTATGGTCGTGAGGGTCTTTAAATACTGGATTTACTTTGATTTCTAACTGGCCAGTTGCTGTTTTCTGCCGTCAGGGGGCGCCACCTTCGCACTGCGACTGCACGCACACCCTCATAAAAAGGGGGCGGGGTCAGCAGTACTGATGAGCACCTCGTATTAGCGCACACACACACTGATATTCCTTCTAGAATGTTCCCGTGGCTTGCCGCTGGTCACTAGATGGCGCTAGGTGTAGGTTGGTTCTTGGGTTTGGAAAAAACCCTATAACTCCTGAAATCTTCGCAAATCCTGAAAACTGCCTCCGCACAAAATGGTTTTGTGGGGCTCCCCTCAAGACCCACTAACGGGATTGGCTCTAATTAATCGCACAAAAAAGTGGATTTCCAAGTTACGTAACTATACGTGAACAATGGAAATTTTTTGGAAAACTCTATATCTCCTTTGTTTTTGGGCCAATTCCGTCGCAAAAAACTATCACTTGTAGAGAAAAAGGAGCACTATCAGAATCTAATTTTTAATTTTAATATCTTTAGTCACTTTTCGAGATATAATTTTTCAAAGTTCTAAAATTTTAAAATGTCTATTACTTGCTATTGTCTGGTCCGATCTCCACTTCCGGGGTGTCACTGTGATCCTGGTGAGGTCCTCTTGCCCGCTGGTTATCCAGATGTTGTGGATTTTCCAAATTTGACACTTTTGGGCCACGCCCAAAAATGTGTTTTTGGCTATTTCTCAGCCCTGGAATGTCCCAAAATTCCCAGCTGGGTCTCAAAAGATGGGGGCAAGGGAGGCGCTCCTTGCCACAATTCTCGTTACACAAATTCACACACAAAATTTTGCGCCGCACGCACTTTTAGTTCCGATGTTTTCGATTTTGGAGGTTTTTCAAGTGAAAAACCTCTGAAAAGTCACTTTTTCCGAAAAATTTTTGCACAGACGCGTAGGTCTCACTGAGACGAAACTTTCGGTACTACGCACTGGTTTATACGAGGTGTTTTACTATTTTTTCGGATTTAAATGCGATTTTCTTGGACTTTGGTTGCGCGGAGCTCACTTTTGCGACTTGGGACGTGCGCTGTCGGGACAACGGATCGAACGCGACTGGGTTAGGTTAGGTTAGGTTAGGTTTTTTTTTTTTTTTTTTTTTTTGGGCCCTTTGACTTTTGTCAAAGGGTTAATAATTTTAATGTTTAGGTACGAGTAGTATAAATATATCGTCACGATTGTATTATGGTTCTTGGTTACGATTTTAATTTCTCCTCTGCTAGTGGATACAGAGAAGATTTGTTTTCAGTTAAGGGTTTTTAGGTACAATTTATTCTTTTTAAGTTGTTTACAATAGATTTGATGAAAGTTATGAATGATTTTATTGCGATGGGGTTTTTGGCTATGTCGTTGAGTTTAAAAGGGTCTATGTTTAGCATTGAGCATGCGCCTTCGTGATTAAGTCGGGTGTTGTTAAAAATTGGGCAGTATTTTAGAAGATGTTCAGTATTCTGGGTTGTGGTGTGGTCGCAAGGGCATGTACTGTTAGATGTGATTTTAAAACGGTGGAGGTAAGACTTGTGGTAAGCATGGCCGGTGACAATTTGTGTGAGCTCGAAGCTTATTGCGAAATGTTTCCTAAATTCTGTGATTTGAGCTATGTTTGTGAACCATGCTTTAGTCCCTGATCCTTGGGGACTTTCTTCATATTCCTTTTGCCACTTTTCCATGGTTTCAGTTCGTAGTATTCTCTTTGAGTGCGATAGAGGGAAGAAGTTGTGGTCGGTGGCCGTCTTTGCCGATGCTGCACTTTTGGCCGCGGCGTCGGCGCATTCGTTGCCCGGGATGTTGTTGTGCGCTCGCACCCATGCGAATTTTATAGTGGTGGTCTGTTTTGTATTTTGGATTATGTGGTGGATCGAGTTAACAGTAGGGTCTTTATTATTTGTGTCTTGTATTGCAGCTAGTGAGGAGAGGCTGTCGGAGAGGATGTAGACTGTTTCTCGGATTTGTTCCTGCTCTATCCACATCAGAGCTGCCTCGATCGCCCTGAGTTCTGCCATGAAGACAGAGCAGGTTCTACAAAGCTTTATTTTCCTTTGCTTTATTATTGTTTGGTTGCGGAATGCTACGTATGCCGCACCTACATCTCCTGACTCGAGTTTACTTCCGTCGGTATAAATTTGTATAGGGGTATTTGTTACTATTATGTTAAGTTCATCTATATTGTTTATTTTGTGGAATATTATTTTGTTGCGATGGGCTGGGTGTAGTCTTTGACGGTTGGTTATTGGTTTTATGAGTTCAATGTCTTCGGGTAAATCTGGTGAGAGTCTTGTTTGTTTTATGGTTTCTATTTGGTGGAGCTCTCGTATCAGGAGATGGAGGGGGACGAATTGGGCCAGGGCGATCGAGGCAACGGCGGATACCGTCCTGAATGCGCGGATGGCTCGGATTGCGAATTGCCTTTGGAAGCTGGTTAACATTTTGCGCACACTATAGAACTTTACTGCGTCGCCCCAGACGCTTGCGGCATATGTTATCATGGGCTGGACTACCTGTCTATAAATGATCTCTACATTAGCTGAATGGATTCCCCAAGTGGGCTTGACAAATTTGATGAGGTTTTTGAATGTTTTAGTGGCTTTCCGGATTGCATACTTAGCGTGGCTGATGAAAGTAAGGCGGTCATCTAGGATGACCCCGAGGAGCTTGATTTCCTTAAGTACTGGGATTTTGGTAGAGTTAATGTAGAGTTCGGCTGTTTTAGTGGGCGACGTGAATGAGATGGCCTGCGTCTTTTCGGGTGCGAATGATAATTTAACACTTTCGCCCCAATCGGCTATTGTTTTGAGGCACTTGTTTGTCACTGCTTCCACGTCCTGCTTCGTGCGGCCTTTGACTATTAGCAGCACATCGTCAGCGAAGGCTTGTATGTGGGCCTCTTCTGGTAGTTGGATGTTCAGTAAATTGTCTAAAATTATGTTCCATAGAACGGGACCACATACAGAGCCCTGGATGCATCCCTTAGTTGTTGTCTTCAGGTTAGGTTAGGTTAGGTTAGGTTAGGTTAGGTTAGGTTAGGTTAGGTTAGGTTAGGTTAGGTTAGGTTTTTTTTTTTTTTTTTTTTTTTTTTTTTAATTTGATTGTGCACTTTATGTGCACAATCCGCCACTTCTCTTCTGACATAATCAGAAACCTTGTCTTGTTTTTAACTTTTTTGTCTTATTAAGTTCATAAGAATTGTGGAAATGCCTAATTTTTTAAACAATTGTTTTACTTTATTATTTAATTTGAATAACTATTGTTTTTACTATTTAAGATTTTCTATTAATTGTTATTTTGTTTAAAGATCTCTGAAGCGGCTGTTAATTTGCTTTAATGTGGCTGTTGTTATTTTTCGATAGAAGTTCAGATATTATATTTTTGAATCATTCTTGTTAGTCATATGTGTATTAGTATATTGATTAATAATTAATGTTTAATTGCTCTTTAAGTTTTAATTTTTTTTTTTTTTATTTTTTTTTTTTATGTTTGGTTCACTATTTTATTTCCTTCTTTTGTTATATTTCGGTTGTATATAGAATATTTATTGTTTAGTTTGATCACGACTGATTTTTTTGTGTTTTTATATGTTTTAGGTTTTGTTTATGCTATGGTTGTATATGGTATGGTGTGGTTTTGGTTTAATAGGACTCGGCAATGCCTTACGGTTGCTGGGTTCTATTTTAAATTTGCTTTTAGTTTTATACGGAGCTTTCAGGCGCGGTCTGAGTTCTCGCCAGACCAACATTTTTGAGGATGTTGCGGACAAACTTCATGTTTGTAGAGATTCCAGGTCGCGCCTGAAATCTCCGCGTTCTGCTTTTTTATTTGTATAGGATATATTTGGGTACCAGTCGTGTTTGAAATTGTTGATTTTCGAATTTTCCCCCCAGCGGGTATTCCCGAGGCTAGGAATACGCCACGCTGGACCTCGCCAGTGCGTCCCATTTTTGCCGGATAGGACAAACCCCGTCGAAAGCAGCGTGGCCAGTGTCCCGGTTTTTGGCTGCTTTACAATTTAGGCAGATTGGCGTTTCGCCCTCGAGAAATCGTGGGCAATCTGCGCGCAGGTGTTGTTCGCCGCAAAAGCTGCAAAGATCAACAAGATCTTTGCAGTTTTTGCGGCCATGCCCGTAACCGAGACACTTGGTGCACTGCACCAACGGGGACTGGTCCTGAGCTGGCACATACTGCAGATCTATGTGGAGACCCTCCGCCGACGTCATCCTCTGCCACATTGTGGGAGATACCTGCAGAACCACGTGGTTTTCGTGGGGGTTTCTTGCCCTTCTGCGGTATCTCACCACTGCTCTGAAGTCGTCGGCTGGCAGATCTCCAAACAGATCTGCATTCTGTGTCTTGAGGGACGTTATGATGTCAGCGTCCGAGTTGTATGTCATGAGGTCCTTGATCATGACCAGCGGGTCTTTATTTTTAGCTGCCTCGACCGTAAGCTTCTTATCCATCTTTAGCCTTTCCGCCAACCTATCCAGGTCGCCCTTGCTATTGCAGCTAAGGACGACCTTCTGGTCCTTGATTTTGCGTACTCGGCTAATTCGGAGCCCGCTTGTTTTGGCGTCGAGTGCCACCCGGACTCTGTCCACCACCTCGCTGCTGGTGTCCATGGAGTCACCAGAGGAGACAATCACCGAATGCTTAGGACGCTCGGTCTGGGCCTTCGGCGCTCTTCTAGACAGTATTTCTGCATATGAGGGGGTGTCCTCCTTCATAGCAGAAATCTGTCCACTTATTTCTTCGGTCGCCTTTCTAAGACCCAAGACTTCGGTCATCAGCTCGTCGTGGTTGTCTCCGCTGGCACCTCCATGTTCAAGCCTGTGCTCCTCCATGGCCCTTTGCTGGGTCTGGATCGCTTCTTTTAGAAGCGTAGAGTTCTCCCTCAGCAGTGCACAGTTTTCAGCTATCTTTAGCTTCCATGCCTCTTCCTTTTCCTGTCCTTTTTCCTGTTCACTTTCCGTGCCCCTTCCTTTCAGCTCTTTCTCTGGTCCTTTCCCTCCTTTCCCCGCTTCAGCTTCCTTCACGAGCTGGTAAAGCCTTTCAATGGCCAGGATCACCTCATTTTTTATGTCTGTTTTTAGGTTTCTAGAGTTACCGAGGTGCAGCTTTGCCTTATTTAGGCATGCTCTCGCCTCGGAAACTCTAGAAACATAAACGGGTTTTGGTGGCGGGCTCCCAGAAGCGTCCGTAGACGATCCACCTGGGAACGGTGTGCTCTCATTGGAGAGTGTCGTCCCAGGTTTCTGCTTCGGGGGGGCCACCGAGGTCCCTGACCCGGAGCATTTCGGGTTCTGTGGGAGGTCAGTTTTGCCTGACTCCCACTCCCCTATGCTCCTCCTGGCTTTAGAGGCAGGAGCCGGTCCGGCCTGTTTGGCTTTATCCGGGGAGGAGGAGATTCTCTTGCCCAGGGCACGGTTTGGAAGTCCTGACGTGTGAGGGGGGACCTCATCCTTCGAGGTCTGGACGGAGGATCGCTTGATGGGGGTACGGTGACCAAACATTTTAAAACTTAAGTTAAAATTAGTTTATTTATTGATTTATAAAAATGACTAGTTTTTTATGATTATGATTAGTTTAGATTTGTTAGTATGATTAATTTAAAAATTGTGTATAAAATGTAAATGTGTATATATTGTATATAATTTAAAGTGTAAATAATTGTTAAAATTGTAAATTGTAAATTTGTAAAAAAGGTTTTTAAAAGTCAATTCTTAATCCTAAATAAAAATGTAAATACCGATCGTCTACGACGATTGTCCAATTTGTCATTGAATTTTTCCGCTATGTTTTATAGCTCGGGTTATGTATTTTCTTCGTCGATGACGATTGTCGAATTTGTCGGGAAAAATTTTTTGGTTTGACCAAATTTTGTCGCTGGACAATTTTAGGATAACTTAAAAACTAAGTTGTTCTGCGGGCTGTAGTTTAAAATAATTGCAGAGCTCGCCGTCAGAAATGAACTCCCATACACAGTTGTGCTGACAAAACGTTTTGATTTTTTAATTTTGTTTTGGGATATGTGGATGATGGATTGTTTACCACGGATTTAACGTAGTGAGTCACAAGTGGGTGGGTGGGGGGGGCGATTTTTTCGTTTTTTAGTGGGTCTACACCCTCGAGCGATACGTCGTTGGACGCGGGGCGACGAGGGGAGAGCGGGGCGAAAAAATTGCGTCAGAATTTGGAAGAAAAATTTAGAGTTATTGCCAAAAAACGTGTAAAAATTTCGAACTTTAATTAATTAAATTTTTTCAGAAATGAAATTTTCAGCGCCACAGCACTGAAAAGCAACGGGAGCAGCCGACCAGCAGTATTGGTAAGTAAGATTTGAAAATAGTTATAAAATGACCAATTTAACAAATTTTTTATGTTTGCAGAACAACGAAATGTATGCAAATTGTCAGAGCTTAGGTGGATTTCAATAGAAATTCGCCTATGTCCCTTAGGTTAGGTTAGGTTAGCAACTTTTTCGTTTTTTAGTGGGTCTACACCCTCGAGCGATACGTCGTTGGACGCGGGGCGACGAGGGGAGAGCGGGGCGAAAAAATTGCGTCAGAATTTGGAAGAAAAATTTAGAGTTATTGCCAAAAAACGTGTAAAAATTTCGAACTTTAATTAATTAAATTTTTTCAGAAATGAAATTTTCAGCGCCACAGCACTGAAAAGCAGCGGGAGCAGCCGACCAGCAGTATTGGTAAGTAAGATTTGAAAATAGTTATAAAATGACCAATTTAACAAATTTTTTATGTTTGCAGAACAACGAAATGTATGCAAATTGTCAGAGCTTAGGTGGATTTCAATAGAAATTCGCCTATGTCCCTTAGGTTAGGTTAGGTTAGCAACTTTTTCGTTTTTTAGTGGGTCTACACCCTCGAGCGATACGTCGTTGGACGCGGGGCGACGAGGGGAGAGCGGGGCGAAAAAATTGCGTCAGAATTTGGAAGAAAAATTTAGAGTTATTGCCAAAAAACGTGTAAAAATTTCGAACTTTAATTAATTAAATTTTTTCAGAAATGAAATTTTCAGCGCCACAGCACTGAAAAGCAGCGGGAGCAGCCGACCAGCAGTATTGGTAAGTAAGATTTGAAAATAGTTATAAAATGACCAATTTAACAAATTTTTTATGTTTGCAGAACAACGAAATGTATGCAAATTGTCAGAGCTTAGGTGGATTTCAATAGAAATTCGCCTATGTCCCTTAGGTTAGGTTAGGTTAGCAACTTTTTCGTTTTTTAGTGGGTCTACACCCTCGAGCGATACGTCGTTGGACGCGGGGCGACGAGGGGAGAGCGGGGCGAAAAAATTGCGTCAGAATTTGGAAGAAAAATTTAGAGTTATTGCCAAAAAACGTGTAAAAATTTCGAACTTTAATTAATTAAATTTTTTCAGAAATGAAATTTTCAGCGCCACAGCACTGAAAGGCAGCGGGAGCAGCCGACCAGCAGTATTGGTAAGTAAGATTTGAAAATAGTTATAAAATGACCAATTTAACAAATTTTTTATGTTTGCAGAACAACGGTTAGGTTAGGTTAGGTTAGGTTAGGTTAGGTTAGGTTAGGTTAGGTTAGGTTAGGTTAGGTTAGGTTAGGTTAGGTTAGGTTAGGTTAGGTTAGGTTAGGTTAGGTTAGGTTAGGTTAGGTTAGGTTAGGTTAGGTTAGGTTAGGTTAGGTTAGGTTAGGTTAGGTTAGGTTAGGTTAGGTTAGGTTAGGTTAGGTTAGGTTAGGTTTTTTTTTTTTTTTTTTTTTTTTTTTTTCCTGTCCGGGCGCACTCAGGCCCGGCCCGCGAGCTACCCCTAACATTATCAGGGACTTTGGGTGCTAATTGAATTACAGGACAGTTTAACTTTATTTACTAGAGAAGATTTTCCCTACTGGGTACTTTATTATTATTACTATTTCTTATTTCTATTACAGTTTTTTATTTCTATTCTAGTTACATGTTGCTTATTTCTATTACATTTTTTAATTTCTAATCTAGTTACATAATTCTTATTTCCATTACAGTTGAGTTTCTTTACAAATTGCATGGTTCTTCGGTTAGGTTAGGTTAGGTTAGGTTAGGTTAGGTTAGGTTAGGTTAGGTTAGGTTAGGTTAGGTTAGGTTAGGTTAGGTTAGGTTAGGTTAGGTTAGGTTAGGTTAGGTTAGGTTAGGTTTTTTTTTTTTTTTTTTTTTTTTTGGGCCCTTTGACTTTTGTCAAAGGGTTAATAATTTTAATGTTTAGGTACGAGTAGTATAAATATATCGTCACGATTGTATTATGGTTCTTGGTTACGATTTTAATTTCTCCTCTGCTAGTGGATACAGAGAAGATTTGTTTTCAGTTAAGGGTTTTTAGGTACAGTTTATTCTTTTTAAGTTGTTTACAATAGATTTGATGAAAGTTATGAATGATTTTATTGCGATGGGGTTTTTGGCTATGTCGTTGAGTTTAAAAGGGTCTATGTTTAGCATTGAGCATGCGCCTTCGTGATTAAGTCGGGTGTTGTTAAAAATTGGGCAGTATTTTAGAAGATGTTCAGTATTCTGGGTTGTGGTGTGGTCGCAAGGGCATGTACTGTTAGATGTGATTTTAAAACGGTGGAGGTAAGACTTGTGGTAAGCATGGCCGGTGACAATTTGTGTGAGCTCGAAGCTTATTGCGAAATGTTTCCTAAATTCTGTGATTTGAGCTATGTTTGTGAACCATGCTTTAGTCCCTGATCCTTGGGGACTTTCTTCATATTCCTTTTGCCACTTTTCCATGGTTTCAGTTCGTAGTATTCTCTTTGAGTGCGATAGAGGGAAGAAGTTGTGGTCGGTGGCCGTCTTTGCCGATGCTGCACTTTTGGCCGCGGCGTCGGCGCATTCGTTGCCCGGGATGTTATTGTGCGCTCGCACCCATGCGAATTTTATAGTGGTGGTCTGTTTTGTATTTTGGATTATGTGGTGGATCGAGTTAACAGTAGGGTCTTTATTATTTGTGTCTTGTATTGCAGCTAGTGAGGAGAGGCTGTCGGAGAGGATGTAGACTGTTTCTCGGATTTGTTCCTGCTCTATCCACATCAGAGCTGCCTCGATCGCCCTGAGTTCTGCCATGAAGACAGAGCAGGTTCTACAAAGCTTTATTTTCCTTTGCTTTATTATTGTTTGGTTGCGGAATGCTACGTATGCCGCACCTACATCTCCTGACTCGAGTTTACTTCCGTCGGTATAAATTTGTATAGGGGTATTTGTTACTATTATGTTAAGTTCATCTATATTGTTTATTTTGTGGAATATTATTTTGTTGCGATGGGCTGGGTGTAGTCTTTGACGGTTGGTTATTGGTTTTATGAGTTCAATGTCTTCGGGTAAATCTGGTGAGAGTCTTGTTTGTTTTATGGTTTCTATTTGGTGGAGCTCTCGTATCAGGAGATGGAGGGGGACGAATTGGGCCAGGGCGATCGAGGCAACGGCGGATACCGTCCTGAATGCGCGGATGGCTCGGATTGCGAATTGCCTTTGGAAGCTGGTTAACATTTTGCGCACACTATAGAACTTTACTGCGTCGCCCCAGACGCTTGCGGCATATGTTATCATGGGCTGGACTACCTGTCTATAAATGATCTCTACATTAGCTGAATGGATTCCCCAAGTGGGCTTGACAAATTTGATGAGGTTTTTGAATGTTTTAGTGGCTTTCCGGATTGCATACTTAGCGTGGCTGATGAAAGTAAGGCGGTCATCTAGGATGACCCCGAGGAGCTTGATTTCCTTAAGTACTGGGATTTTGGTAGAGTTAATGTAGAGTTCGGCTGTTTTAGTGGGCGACGTGAATGAGATGGCCTGCGTCTTTTCGGGTGCGAATGATAATTTAACACTTTCGCCCCAATCGGCTATTGTTTTGAGGCACTTGTTTGTCACTGCTTCCACGTCCTGCTTCGTGCGGCCTTTGACTATTAGCAGCACATCGTCAGCGAAGGCTTGTATGTGGGCCTCTTCTGGTAGTTGGATGTTCAGTAAATTGTCTAAAATTATGTTCCATAGAACGGGACCACATACAGAGCCCTGGATGCATCCCTTAGTTGTTGTCTTCGATGCCTCGTCCGTGCCGTAGTGCAGAGTGACCCTTCTGTCCTTGGTGTAATTTGTTAACAGTTTGTAAATATTTTTTGGGCACTTTAGCTCTTTAAGTCCTCTGTATATGGCGGGCCACCAAGCGTTATCGAATGCACCTCTTATATCTAGTGATACAGCCAAGACCTGCTTTTTCTGTTGTTTTGCTTCACGAATCTCGTTTATGGCGGTTTGTAGTGCATGAACTGTTGATTTGCTTTCTTTAAAGCCAAATTGCCTGTCATTCATACCGTTAAAGCTATCGGCCTTGTAAATTACGCGTTTTATAATCAGTTTTTCTAGTAGTTTCCCGAATACAGGTAATAGGCCAATGGGTCTATAGGAGGATAATTGGCTAGTGTCGGCTTTATTTGGTTTTGGTATGATTTTGGCTATTGCGTGTTTCCAGGGTGTGGGGAAATGATGTATTTTCAGGCTATGGTTCAAGATGTTAGTTAAAAAGTGGGGGAATATTTTGAAGAAATTGTAACAGATATCTGCAGTTAAGTGGTCATCTCCGGGAGCTTTATTTGCGTTAATCGATGCGAGACAGTCTTCTATTTCGTCAGTAGTGAATGGAGGGTCGTTTTCTGTCTCAGGTTCGTCCTGTATTTGGTTTCTTAATTGTCTTTGGTGCTGGGTTGTATCCTCGGTGTCATCAGCGTAGAAGTGATCCAATAGGGCCTTGGCCGTGTTGGCGCATGTGGTGGTGAAGGTGTTGCCGCAATTTAGAGTTTGTGGAGGCCGTTGTGCAGATGTTTCCTTTATTATGCGGTTGGTCAGTGACCAGACGTTTTCTTTGTCTTGGGCAGTGCAGAATGCCCTGAAGTGCTCGGTGGAGGTTTTCTTGAGAGCTGCTGCATAGTTTTCTTTGAGCTGTTTTTGTTGGATGATAGCTTGGTCTAGAGGTTGATTTCGTGATTTCAGGTTGTGTAAGTGGTGGTGGGCTTTGATGCATTCCTTTTTCATGCTTTCTAGTTCTTCGTTCCACCAGGGGTTGTAAACTCCGTGGCGTAATTTTTTAGGTATGGTTTGATGACAAGTGGATTGAATAATTATGGTGAGATTGGTGACTAATTTATCGAGGTTTGCAGCATCTAGGTTTTCGAAATTGGTGTTAAGTATTTCAGATTCTATTATATTTTGCGTTAGTTTTTCTTTAAATGCATCCCAGTCGGCCATTTTAGATTGGTATTTAAAGGTTGAGTGGGTTTTTGCGGGTTTTACTTTGGTGTTGGTTTTGATTAGGAATTGGATTGCATTATGGTCAGATTTAGTGCACGCAGCGGTGTTGACATGCCAATCGGACATAAGGTCTATCATGTTGTTGGAGACGGCTGTAACGTCTATAATGGAGGATGTGTGGTTGCCGTATCGTATGGCTTCGAAGGTTGGGACTCTACCAGAGTTGCAGACGGTCATGTCGTGGGAGGCGACGATGTCTACTACATCATCTCCTCGGGAGTCGGATGTTAATTCTCCCCATTCCGGATGTTTCCCGTTTACATCACCGGTTAGGTTAGGTTAGGTTAGGTTAGGTTAGGTTAGGTTAGGTTAGGTTAGGTTAGGTTAGGTTAGGTTAGGTTAGGTTAGGTTAGGTTAGGTTAGGTTAGGTTAGGTTAGGTTAGGTTAGGTTAGGTTAGGTTAGGTTAGGTTAGGTTAGGTTAGGTTAGGTTAGGTTAGGTTAGGTTAGGTTAGGTTAGGTTAGGTTAGGTTAGGTTAGGTTAGGTTAGGTTAGGTTAGGTTAGGTTAGGTTAGGTTAGGTTAGGTTAGGTTAGGTTAGGTTAGGTTAGGTTAGGTTAGGTTAGGTTAGGTTAGGTTTTTTTTTTTTTTTTTTTTTTTTTTTTTTTGGGCCCTTTGACTTTTGTCAAAGGGTTAATAATTTTAGTGTTTAGGTACGAGTAGTATAAATATATCGTCACGATTGTATTATGGTTCTTGGTTACGATTTTAATTTCTCCTCTGCTAGTGGATACAGAGAAGATTTGTTTTCAGTTAAGGGTTTTTAGGTACAATTTATTCTTTTTAAGTTGTTTACAATAGTTTTGATGAAAGTTATGAATGATTTTATTGCGATGGGGTTTTTGGCTATGTCGTTGAGTTTAAAGGGGTCTATGTTTAGCATTGAGCATGCGCCTTCGTGATTAAGTCGGGTGTTGTTAAAAATTGGGCAGTGTTTTAGAAGATGTTCAGTATTCTGGGTTATGGTATGGTCGCATGGGCATGTACTGTTAGATGTTATTTTAAAACGATGGAGGTAAGACTTGTGGTAAGCATGGCCGGTGACAATTTGTGTAAGCTCGAAGCTTGTCGGGAAAAGTTTCCTAAATTCGGTGATTTGAACTATGTTGGTGAACCACGCTTTAGTCCCTGCTCCTTGGGGACTGTCTTCATATTCCTTTTGCCATTTTTCCATGGTTTCAGATCGTAAGATTCTCTTTGAGTGCGATAGAGGGAAGAAGTTGTGGTCGGTGGCCGTTTTTGCCGACGCTGCACTTTTGGCCGCGGCGTCGGCGCATTCGTTGCCCGGGATATTATTGTGGGCTCGCACCCATGCGAATTTTATGGTGGTTGTCCGGTTTGTATTTTGGATTATGTGGTGGATGGAGTTAACAGTTGGGTCTTTATTGTTTGTGTCTTGGATTGCATTGAGTGACGAGAGGCTGTCGGTGAGGATGAAGATTGTATCTGGGATTTGCTCCCGTTCTATCCACATCAGGGCTGCCTCGATCGCCCTGAGTTCCGCCATGAAGACGGAGCAGGTTCTGCAGAGTTTTATTTTCTTTTGTTTTATGATGGTGTTGTTGCGGAATGCCACGTAGGCTGCCCCTACATCGCCTGACTCGAGTTTGCTTCCGTCGGTGTAAATTTGTATAGGGGTATTTGTTACTATTATGTTAAGTTCATCTATGTTGTTTATTTTGTGGAATATTATTTTGTTGCGATGGGCTGGGTGTAATCTTTGACGGTTGGTTATTGGTTTTATGAGTTGAATGTCTTCGGGTAAATCTGGGGAGAGTCTTGTTTGTTTTATGGTTTCTATTTGGTGGAGCTCTCGTATCAAGAGATGTAGGGGGACGAATTGTGCCAGGGCGATCGAGGCAACGGCGGATACCGTCCTGAATGCGCGGATGGCTCGGATTGCGAATTGTCTTTGGAAACTGGTTAACATTTTGCGAACACTGTAGTATTTGACAGCGTCGCCCCAGACGCTTGCGGCATAAGTTATTATGGGCTGGACTACCTGTTTGTATATGGTTTCTACATTTGCTGGGTGGATGCCCCACGTGGGTTTGACAAATTTGCTTAGGTTTTTAAAGGTTTTTGAAGCTTTCCGAATTATGTATTTTACGTGGCTGATGAAACTGAGGCGGTCATCCAGGATGACCCCGAGGAGCTTTATTTCTTTCAATATGGGGACTTTGGTTCTATTGATGAAGAGTTCAGCGGTTTTAGTGGGCGACGTGAAGGAGATGGCTTGCGTCTTTTCGGGTGCGAATGATAATTTGACACTTTCGCCCCAGTCGGCTATTATTTTTAAGCACTCATTAGTTACTATTTCTACGGCCTGTTTCGTGCGGCCTTTAACTATAAGCAGCACGTCATCGGCGAAGGCTTGTATGTGGGCCTCATCAGGTAGTCGGATGTTCAATAAATTGTCGAGGATTATGTTCCATAGAACAGGACCACATACAGAGCCCTGGATGCATCCCTTAGTTGTTGTTTTCGATGCCTCGTCCGTGCCGTAGTGCAGTGTGACCCTTCTGTCCTTGGTGTAATTTGTTAATAGTTTGTAAATATTTCTTGGGCACTTTAACTCTTTAAGTCCTCTGTATATGGCGGGCCACCAAGCGTTGTCGAATGCCCCTCTTATGTCTAGTGACACAGCCAAGACCTGTTTTTTCTGTTGTTTTCCTTCGCGAATCTCGTTTATGGCGGTTTGTAGAGCATCAGTTGTTGATGTGCTTTCTTTGAAGCCGAATTGCCTCTCATTCATACCGTTAAAGCTATCGGCCTTGTAAATTACGCGTTTTATAATCAGTTTTTCTAGTAGTTTCCCGAATACAGGTAATAGGCCAATGGGTCTATAGGAGGATAATTGGCTAGTGTCGGCTTTATTTGGTTTTGGTATGATTTTGGCTATTGCGTGTTTCCAGGGTGTGGGGAAATGATGTATTTTCAGGCTATGGTTCAAGATGTTAGTTAAAAAGTGGGGGAATATTTTGAAGAAATTGTAACAGATATCTGCAGTTAAGTGGTCATCTCCGGGAGCTTTATTTGCGTTAATCGATGCGAGACAGTCTTCTATTTCGTCAGTAGTGAATGGAGGGTCGTTTTCTGTCTCAGGTTCGTCCTGTATTTGGTTTCTTAATTGTCTTTGGTGCTGGGTTGTATCCTCGGTGTCATCAGCGTAGAAGTGATCCAATAGGGCCTTGGCCGTGTTGGCGCATGTGGTGGTGAAGGTGTTGCCGCAATTTAGAGTTTGTGGAGGCCGTTGTGCAGATGTTTCCTTTATTATGCGGTTGGTCAGTGACCAGACGTTTTCTTTGTCTTGGGCAGTGCAGAATGCCCTGAAGTGCTCGGTGGAGGTTTTCTTGAGAGCTGCTGCATAGTTTTCTTTGAGCTGTTTTTGTTGGATGATAGCTTGGTCTAGAGGTTGATTTCGTGATTTCAGGTTGTGTAAGTGGTGGTGTGCTTTGATGCATTCCTTTTTCATGCTTTCTAGTTCTTCGTTCCACCAGGGGTTGTAGACTCCGTGGCGTAGCTTTTTAGGTATGGTTTGATGACAAGTAGATTGAATGATTGTGGTGAGATTGGTGATTAATTTATCGAGGTTTGCAGCATCAAGGGTTTCGAAGTTGGTGTTAAGTATTTCAGATTCTATTATATTTTGCGTTAGTTTTTCTTTAAATGCATCCCAGTCGGCCATTTTAGATTGGTACTTAAAGGTTGAGTGGGTTTTTGCGGGTTTCACTTTGGTGTTGGTTTTGATTAGGAATTGGATTGCATTATGGTCAGATTTAGTGCACGCAGCGGTGTTGACTTGCCAATCGGACATAAGGTCTATCATGTTGTTGGAGACAGCTGTAACGTCTATAATGGAGGATGTGTGGTTGCCGTATCGTATGGCTTCGAAAGTTGGGACTCTACCAGAGTTGCAGACAGTCATGTCGTGGGAGGCGACGATGTCTACCACATCATCTCCTCGGGAGTCGGATGTTAATTCTCCCCATTCCGGATGTTTCCCGTTTACATCACCGCCTACGACTCGTAGTGATCCAGAGGTTGAATTGAGGAATGTGTCTAATGCTACTAGGGTGTTGGAGGGGTCATTTCCAGGTTCTATATACACTGAAGCTATGTATAGTTTCCTCTGACCGAGGTGTAATTGGGCTATTGCTAAATTTGGGGTGGACAGTTGAGTGATGCCGAGTGCGAAACCGAAGCTATTTTTAATTAGAATGCATGCTTTGACACGCTCTGTTGTAGTGAATTGGAAGATGTTAATTCCAGATATTGAGTGCACGGTCGGATTGCGGCCCGTGTAGGGTTCAGTAATTAGAGCTATGTTGTAATCGTTGGATGTGAAATGTTGAATGAATTCATGTTGTGCCAGGTAACAACGTTGTACATTACATTGGATTATTTTTATAGGCTTAGTACCCATAATCGGTTTGTTCATCAATGCGGGATTTTGCGAGTTTCAATTTTGGGCATAGTTTTGCGTTGACAGCGGTGTGATTTGTGTTTATTTTGTTACCTGTAGTAGATTTGGCGTTGTGACGAGCGCAGTTATAGCACTTGCGTTTATTGTTGTCATCTTTGACAGGGCATGTTGTGAACGAGTGTTCAGTGGAGGCACAGTGTGAGCACGGGTGCACTTCCGAGGTGCATTTGGCTTTTGTGTGGCCGTATTGCAGGCATTTAAGGCATTGCACAAAGCGCGAGAAGTCCTCGGCGTGCACTTTGTTGTGGTCGACGTTTACGCGGCCGAGTTCGATTATTGATTTGCGTACGGCGGGTTTCACTTCGAGTACCGCGTTATATAAGTTCTTATTTCTATTGGAAAGCACGAAGCAGAAGCGAATGTCATCTGGGGAAAAGGAATTTTGGCAGCTTAATAGTTCGGCCACTTCACCCTTGGGCACATCTTTATTGATCCCCTTGAGTATGACTAAGGGTAGTCGAGGACGACCCTCTTCAGCCTTGAGATCTGGGATTTTGGCGACTTTGCTGATGATTTCATCGCATTGTTCTTTGGTGTCGAACTCGACACGAACCTTATTGTTGGCGAGTGGGTGTACTTTCGAAGGAGCGTATTTGAGAGATTTAAAGGATATCTCCTTTCTCCATTGGCTGAGGATTGTGCGAGAGGTCGCTTCGGGATTATTAGATTGAATGACGATTGCCGGTTTGGCGGGTGGCTTGGCTAGAGCAGGAGGTTTGCTCATTGCGATCTCTGCGAAGCTGGGAACCGGGATGGGTGCCGGTGCAGGTGGAGCGATATTGATTTTAGCGATCTCATCCCTTACACAAGAGATGATTTCGCCAGGATCTGCGAAGGGAGCGGGCGCAGGGATGATGATTTTGGCAATTTCATCTCTCATGCAAGAGATGAGGTCGCTTGTGTCGGGGATGGGTGCTGGGGGCGGGATGGTTATTTTAGCGATCTCATCCCTCACACAAGAGATGAGATCCTCCTTAAACTCTTGGTCGCTGGGCATTGGGGGGAGGGGGGGGGGGGATACAACAGTGCGGAGGGCGACGGATGCCTTCTTTATCTCCTCAGCAGCGATTTTAATAAGTTTCTTGTTTGAGGTGGTGACGCTCTTGCCGTCATTGATGGCGGTTATTATGGTTTCTGTGAGGCCGGATACCACCCGCATGAAGCTGGTGATATCCCGCACCTCGGTAGCCGACGGCAGGTCAGGGGGCAAGATATCGACGATGAATTTGCAGGATCGTCCGGCTGCCGAAGCGGTTGCCGGGGCGGTTGCCGGGACAGTCGCCGGAGCGGTCGCCGGAGCGGGCGCCGAAGCGGCTGCTGGAGGCGGAACTGTGGACTTTGCCGGGGCGGATGTTAGAGCGGGTGCTGGAGGAGGAGCTGCGGCCTTAGCCGGCGCGATTGGTACAGCGGGAACTGGAGCGGATGTAGAGGAACTTGCCGGGGCGGTTGCCGAGGCGTCCTGGCTCCTTCGCCGGGTCCGACCGGGCGGCGGGGTTTTAAACATGGTGCTTTTCACCTTAAAAAGTTTCTTAAGATTTGTGTGTTATCGAATTGCCTGATTAATTATTTAGAAGTTAGTTTTAATATTTTGAAGTGTGGGTTTTATCAGGTTTTCCTTGGTAAAGAATTGACCTCAACTCAAAAGTGTAGATGTTTATAAGTTTATTACAATCAGATGCCTATAGAGCTCGCCATCAGAGAACTATGCCAAGAATCAGAATTAATTAAAAGCAATTTATGAAATTTAAAAATGTACTGGATTTCCAGAAAATATATAGATGATGCACTGTTCCCTACTTATTCAACGTAGTGAGCCTCAAATGGGTGGGTGGGGGGGCGATTTTTTGAAGCTACTCTCTCGAGCGACACCTCGTCGGAAGCGGGGCGTCGCTGGCGATGCTATAGGATGAAAATTAGCCAAAAGTTAGGTTCAAAATTGTTGAGGGGGGGGAAAAAACTGAAAATTTTCGATAAATTGGCGACTTTTGTTTTAGAAAATTGAAAATCTAGGTGACCTAGATAGCGGACACCGTCAGGAAGACCACCAGGGACCTCCCCAGCGAGTTAGGTAGTTATCGGTGAATTAGGTGCTGAGTTATTAGACTTTGAAATTCCAGAAACTAAAATTCGACCGACGACGGCGACAAAATAGGTAAGTAGTATGTTCAAGAAAAGCGAAATTATGGATGGAACCAACAACGCAGACCCTGGGGACCTTCCCACCAGGTATGACGGCTATCAGATGAACTGATAGACGATTATCGAGTTGTTTGTTTGCAGAAATTAACTTTTTTCGACAAATTTAGGTAAGTAGTATGTTCAAGAAAAGCGAAATTATGGATGGAACCAACAACGCAGACCCTGGGGACCTTCCCACCAGGTATGACGGCTATCAGATGAACTGATTATCGAGTTATTTGTTTGCAGAAATTAACTTTTTTATTCTGAAAATTAACACGAAAAATATACCAAAATTTGGGAAAGATAGGTACGTTGATTAGGAACGATGTTATCACAATGAATGTTCAAACGACAATAGCAAATGTATTGCGCACGGTCCGCGCTTATATAGGTAAAACTTTTCGTCGAGACAAAGGAACAAAGGATGTGGTGTGGTGGGGGTGGCTGGGTGGTACTTGTTTGCCGCAGAGACAAAGGAACAAAGAAAACAAAGGATGTGGTGGGGGTGGGTGGTACTTTTTTGAAGCTACTCTCTCGAGCGACACCTCGTCGGAAGCGGGGCGTCGCTGGCGATGCTATAGGATGAAAATTAGCCAAAAGTTAGGTTCAAAATTGTTGAGGGGGGGGAAAAAACTGAAAATTTTCGATAAATTGGCGACTTTTGTTTTAGAAAATTGAAAATCTAGGTGACCTAGATAGCGGACACCGTCAGGAAGACCACCAGGGACCTCCCCAGCGAGTTAGGTAGTTATCGGTGAATTAGGTGCTGAGTTATTAGACTTTGAAATTCCAGAAACTAAAATTCGACCGACGACGGCGACAAAATAGGTAAGTAGTATGTTCAAGAAAAGCGAAATTATGGATGGAACCAACAACGCAGACCCTGGGGACCTTCCCACCAGGTATGACGGCTATCAGATGAACTGATAGACGATTATCGAGTTGTTTGTTTGCAGAAATTAACTTTTTTCGACAAATTTAGGTAAGTAGTATGTTCAAGAAAAGCGAAATTATGGATGGAACCAACAACGCAGACCCTGGGGACCTTCCCACCAGGTATGACGGCTATCAGATGAACTGATTATCGAGTTATTTGTTTGCAGAAATTAACTTTTTTATTCTGAAAATTAACACGAAAAATATACCAAAATTTGGGAAAGATAGGTACGTTGATTAGGAACGATGTTATCACAATGAATGTTCAAACGACAATAGCAAATGTATTGCGCACGGTCCGCGCTTATATAGGTAAAACTTTTCGTCGAGACAAAGGAACAAAGGATGTGGTGTGGTGGGGGTGGCTGGGTGGTACTTGTTTGCCGCAGAGACAAAGGAACAAAGAAAACAAAGGATGTGGTGGGGGTGGGTGGTACTTTTTTGAAGCTACTCTCTCGAGCGACACCTCGTCGGAAGCGGGGCGTCGCTGGCGATGCTATAGGATGAAAATTAGCCAAAAGTTAGGTTCAAAATTGTTGAGGGGGGGGAAAAAACTGAAAATTTTCGATAAATTGGCGACTTTTGTTTTAGAAAATTGAAAATCTAGGTGACCTAGATAGCGGACACCGTCAGGAAGACCACCAGGGACCTCCCCAGCGAGTTAGGTAGTTATCGGTGAATTAGGTGCTGAGTTATTAGACTTTGAAATTCCAGAAACTACAATTCGACCGACGACGGCGACAAAATAGGTAAGTAGTATGTTCAAGAAAAGCGAAATTATGGATGGAACCAACAACGCAGACCCTGGGGACCTTCCCACCAGGTATGACGGCTATCAGATGAACTGATAGACGATTATCGAGTTGTTTGTTTGCAGAAATTAACTTTTTTATTCTGAAAATTAACACGAAAAATATACCAAAATTTGGGAAAGATAGGTACGTTGATTAGGAACGATGTTATCACAATGAATGTTCAAACGACAATAGCAAATGTATTGCGCACGGTCCGCGCTTATATAGGTAAAACTTTTCGTCGAGACAAAGGAACAAAGGATGTGGTGTGGTGGGGGTGGCTGGGTGGTACTTGTTTGCCGCAGAGACAAAGGAACAAAGAAAACAAAGGATGTGGTGGGGGTGGGTGGTACTTTTTTGAAGCTACTCTCTCGAGCGACACCTCGTCGGAAGCGGGGCGTCGCTGGCGATGCTATAGGATGAAAATTAGCCAAAAGTTAGGTTCAAAATTGTTGAGGGGGGGGAAAAAACTGAAAATTTTCGATAAATTGGCGACTTTTGTTTTAGAAAATTGAAAATCTAGGTGACCTAGATAGCGGACACCGTCAGGAAGACCACCAGGGACCTCCCCAGCGAGTTAGGTAGTTATCGGTGAATTAGGTGCTGAGTTATTAGACTTTGAAATTCCAGAAACTAAAATTCGACCGACGACGGCGACAAAATAGGTAAGTAGTATGTTCAAGAAAAGCGAAATTATGGATGGAACCAACAACGCAGACCCTGGGGACCTTCCCACCAGGTATGACGGCTATCAGATGAACTGATAGACGATTATCGAGTTGTTTGTTTGCAGAAATTAACTTTTTTCGACAAATTTAGGTAAGTAGTATGTTCAAGAAAAGCGAAATTATGGATGGAACCAACAACGCAGACCCTGGGGACCTTCCCACCAGGTATGACGGCTATCAGATGAACTGATTATCGAGTTATTTGTTTGCAGAAATTAACTTTTTTATTCTGAAAATTAACACGAAAAATATACCAAAATTTGGGAAAGATAGGTACGTTGATTAGGAACGATGTTATCACAATGAATGTTCAAACGACAATAGCAAATGTATTGCGCACGGTCCGCGCTTATATAGGTAAAACTTTTCGTCGAGACAAAGGAACAAAGGATGTGGTGTGGTGGGGGTGGCTGGGTGGTACTTGTTTGCCGCAGAGACAAAGGAACAAAGAAAACAAAGGATGTGGTGGGGGTGGGTGGTACTTTTTTGAAGCTACTCTCTCGAGCGACACCTCGTCGGAAGCGGGGCGTCGCTGGCGATGCTATAGGATGAAAATTAGCCAAAAGTTAGGTTCAAAATTGTTGAGGGGGGGGAAAAAACTGAAAATTTTCGATAAATTGGCGACTTTTGTTTTAGAAAATTGAAAATCTAGGTGACCTAGATAGCGGACACCGTCAGGAAGACCACCAGGGACCTCCCCAGCGAGTTAGGTAGTTATCGGTGAATTAGGTGCTGAGTTATTAGACTTTGAAATTCCAGAAACTAAAATTCGACCGACGACGGCGACAAAATAGGTAAGTAGTATGTTCAAGAAAAGCGAAATTATGGATGGAACCAACAACGCAGACCCTGGGGACCTTCCCACCAGGTATGACGGCTATCAGATGAACTGATAGACGATTATCGAGTTGTTTGTTTGCAGAAATTAACTTTTTTCGACAAATTTAGGTAAGTAGTATGTTCAAGAAAAGCGAAATTATGGATGGAACCAACAACGCAGACCCTGGGGACCTTCCCACCAGGTATGACGGCTATCAGATGAACTGATTATCGAGTTATTTGTTTGCAGAAATTAACTTTTTTATTCTGAAAATTAACACGAAAAATATACCAAAATTTGGGAAAGATAGGTACGTTGATTAGGAACGATGTTATCACAATGAATGTTCAAACGACAATAGCAAATGTATTGCGCACGGTCCGCGCTTATATAGGTAAAACTTTTCGTCGAGACAAAGGAACAAAGGATGTGGTGTGGTGGGGGTGGCTGGGTGGTACTTGTTTGCCGCAGAGACAAAGGAACAAAGAAAACAAAGGATGTGGTGGGGGTGGGTGGTACTTTTTTGAAGCTACTCTCTCGAGCGACACCTCGTCGGAAGCGGGGCGTCGCTGGCGATGCTATAGGATGAAAATTAGCCAAAAGTTAGGTTCAAAATTGTTGAGGGGGGGGAAAAAACTGAAAATTTTCGATAAATTGGCGACTTTTGTTTTAGAAAATTGAAAATCTAGGTGACCTAGATAGCGGACACCGTCAGGAAGACCACCAGGGACCTCCCCAGCGAGTTAGGTAGTTATCGGTGAATTAGGTACTGAGTTATTAGACTTTGAAATTCCAGAAACTAAAATTCGACCGACGACGGCGACAAAATAGGTAAGTAGTATGTTCAAGAAAAGCGAAATTATGGATGGAACCAACAACGCAGACCCTGGGGACCTTCCCACCAGGTATGACGGCTATCAGATGAACTGATAGACGATTATCGAGTTGTTTGTTTGCAGAAATTAACTTTTTTATTCTGAAAATTAACACGAAAAATATACCAAAATTTGGGAAAGATAGGTACGTTGATTAGGAACGATGTTATCACAATGAATGTTCAAACGACAATAGCAAATGTATTGCGCGCGGTCCGCGCTTATATAGGTAAAACTTTTCGTCGAGACAAAGGAACAAAGGATGTGGTGTGGTGGGGGTGGCTGGGTGGTACTTGTTTGCCGCAGAGACAAAGGAACAAAGAAAACAAAGGATGTGGTGGGGGTGGGTGGTACTTTTTTGAAGCTACTCTCTCGAGCGACACCTCGTCGGAAGCGGGGCGTCGCTGGCGATGCTATAGGATGAAAATTAGCCAAAAGTTAGGTTCAAAATTGTTGAGGGGGGGGAAAAAACTGAAAATTTTCGATAAATTGGCGACTTTTGTTTTAGAAAATTGAAAATCTAGGTGACCTAGATAGCGGACACCGTCAGGAAGACCACCAGGGACCTCCCCAGCGAGTTAGGTAGTTATCGGTGAATTAGGTGCTGAGTTATTAGACTTTGAAATTCCAGAAACTAAAATTCGACCGACGACGGCGACAAAATAGGTAAGTAGTATGTTCAAGAAAAGCGAAATTATGGATGGAACCAACAACGCAGACCCTGGGGACCTTCCCACCAGGTATGACGGCTATCAGATGAACTGATAGACGATTATCGAGTTGTTTGTTTGCAGAAATTAACTTTTTTCGACAAATTTAGGTAAGTAGTATGTTCAAGAAAAGCGAAATTATGGATGGAACCAACAACGCAGACCCTGGGGACCTTCCCACCAGGTATGACGGCTATCAGATGAACTGATTATCGAGTTATTTGTTTGCAGAAATTAACTTTTTTATTCTGAAAATTAACACGAAAAATATACCAAAATTTGGGAAAGATAGGTACGTTGATTAGGAACGATGTTATCACAATGAATGTTCAAACGACAATAGCAAATGTATTGCGCACGGTCCGCGCTTATATAGGTAAAACTTTTCGTCGAGACAAAGGAACAAAGGATGTGGTGTGGTGGGGGTGGCTGGGTGGTACTTGTTTGCCGCAGAGACAAAGGAACAAAGAAAACAAAGGATGTGGTGGGGGTGGGTGGTACTTTTTTGAAGCTACTCTCTCGAGCGACACCTCGTCGGAAGCGGGGCGTCGCTGGCGATGCTATAGGATGAAAATTAGCCAAAAGTTAGGTTCAAAATTGTTGAGGGGGGGGAAAAAACTGAAAATTTTCGATAAATTGGCGACTTTTGTTTTAGAAAATTGAAAATCTAGGTGACCTAGATAGCGGACACCGTCAGGAAGACCACCAGGGACCTCCCCAGCGAGTTAGGTAGTTATCGGTGAATTAGGTGCTGAGTTATTAGACTTTGAAATTCCAGAAACTAAAATTCGACCGACGACGGCGACAAAATAGGTAAGTAGTATGTTCAAGAAAAGCGAAATTATGGATGGAACCAACAACGCAGACCCTGGGGACCTTCCCACCAGGTATGACGGCTATCAGATGAACTGATAGACGATTATCGAGTTGTTTGTTTGCAGAAATTAACTTTTTTCGACAAATTTAGGTAAGTAGTATGTTCAAGAAAAGCGAAATTATGGATGGAACCAACAACGCAGACCCTGGGGACCTTCCCACCAGGTATGACGGCTATCAGATGAACTGATTATCGAGTTATTTGTTTGCAGAAATTAACTTTTTTATTCTGAAAATTAACACGAAAAATATACCAAAATTTGGGAAAGATAGGTACGTTGATTAGGAACGATGTTATCACAATGAATGTTCAAACGACAATAGCAAATGTATTGCGCACGGTCCGCGCTTATATAGGTAAAACTTTTCGTCGAGACAAAGGAACAAAGGATGTGGTGTGGTGGGGGTGGCTGGGTGGTACTTGTTTGCCGCAGAGACAAAGGAACAAAGAAAACAAAGGATGTGGTGGGGGTGGGTGGTACTTTTTTGAAGCTACTCTCTCGAGCGACACCTCGTCGGAAGCGGGGCGTCGCTGGCGATGCTATAGGATGAAAATTAGCCAAAAGTTAGGTTCAAAATTGTTGAGGGGGGGGAAAAAACTGAAAATTTTCGATAAATTGGCGACTTTTGTTTTAGAAAATTGAAAATCTAGGTGACCTAGATAGCGGACACCGTCAGGAAGACCACCAGGGACCTCCCCAGCGAGTTAGGTAGTTATCGGTGAATTAGGTGCTGAGTTATTAGACTTTGAAATTCCAGAAACTAAAATTCGACCGACGACGGCGACAAAATAGGTAAGTAGTATGTTCAAGAAAAGCGAAATTATGGATGGAACCAACAACGCAGACCCTGGGGACCTTCCCACCAGGTATGACGGCTATCAGATGAACTGATAGACGATTATCGAGTTGTTTGTTTGCAGAAATTAACTTTTTTCGACAAATTTAGGTAAGTAGTATGTTCAAGAAAAGCGAAATTATGGATGGAACCAACAACGCAGACCCTGGGGACCTTCCCACCAGGTATGACGGCTATCAGATGAACTGATTATCGAGTTATTTGTTTGCAGAAATTAACTTTTTTATTCTGAAAATTAACACGAAAAATATACCAAAATTTGGGAAAGATAGGTACGTTGATTAGGAACGATGTTATCACAATGAATGTTCAAACGACAATAGCAAATGTATTGCGCACGGTCCGCGCTTATATAGGTAAAACTTTTCGTCGAGACAAAGGAACAAAGGATGTGGTGTGGTGGGGGTGGCTGGGTGGTACTTGTTTGCCGCAGAGACAAAGGAACAAAGAAAACAAAGGATGTGGTGGGGGTGGGTGGTACTTTTTTGAAGCTACTCTCTCGAGCGACACCTCGTCGGAAGCGGGGCGTCGCTGGCGATGCTATAGGATGAAAATTAGCCAAAAGTTAGGTTCAAAATTGTTGAGGGGGGGGAAAAAACTGAAAATTTTCGATAAATTGGCGACTTTTGTTTTAGAAAATTGAAAATCTAGGTGACCTAGATAGCGGACACCGTCAGGAAGACCACCAGGGACCTCCCCAGCGAGTTAGGTAGTTATCGGTGAATTAGGTGCTGAGTTATTAGACTTTGAAATTCCAGAAACTAAAATTCGACCGACGACGGCGACAAAATAGGTAAGTAGTATGTTCAAGAAAAGCGAAATTATGGATGGAACCAACAACGCAGACCCTGGGGACCTTCCCACCAGGTATGACGGCTATCAGATGAACTGATAGACGATTATCGAGTTGTTTGTTTGCAGAAATTAACTTTTTTCGACAAATTTAGGTAAGTAGTATGTTCAAGAAAAGCGAAATTATGGATGGAACCAACAACGCAGACCCTGGGGACCTTCCCACCAGGTATGACGGCTATCAGATGAACTGATTATCGAGTTATTTGTTTGCAGAAATTAACTTTTTTATTCTGAAAATTAACACGAAAAATATACCAAAATTTGGGAAAGATAGGTACGTTGATTAGGAACGATGTTATCACAATGAATGTTCAAACGACAATAGCAAATGTATTGCGCACGGTCCGCGCTTATATAGGTAAAACTTTTCGTCGAGACAAAGGAACAAAGGATGTGGTGTGGTGGGGGTGGCTGGGTGGTACTTGTTTGCCGCAGAGACAAAGGAACAAAGAAAACAAAGGATGTGGTGGGGGTGGGTGGTACTTTTTTGAAGCTACTCTCTCGAGCGACACCTCGTCGGAAGCGGGGCGTCGCTGGCGATGCTATAGGATGAAAATTAGCCAAAAGTTAGGTTCAAAATTGTTGAGGGGGGGGAAAAAACTGAAAATTTTCGATAAATTGGCGACTTTTGTTTTAGAAAATTGAAAATCTAGGTGACCTAGATAGCGGACACCGTCAGGAAGACCACCAGGGACCTCCCCAGCGAGTTAGGTAGTTATCGGTGAATTAGGTGCTGAGTTATTAGACTTTGAAATTCCAGAAACTAAAATTCGACCGACGACGGCGACAAAATAGGTAAGTAGTATGTTCAAGAAAAGCGAAATTATGGATGGAACCAACAACGCAGACCCTGGGGACCTTCCCACCAGGTATGACGGCTATCAGATGAACTGATAGACGATTATCGAGTTGTTTGTTTGCAGAAATTAACTTTTTTCGACAAATTTAGGTAAGTAGTATGTTCAAGAAAAGCGAAATTATGGATGGAACCAACAACGCAGACCCTGGGGACCTTCCCACCAGGTATGACGGCTATCAGATGAACTGATTATCGAGTTATTTGTTTGCAGAAATTAACTTTTTTATTCTGAAAATTAACACGAAAAATATACCAAAATTTGGGAAAGATAGGTACGTTGATTAGGAACGATGTTATCACAATGAATGTTCAAACGACAATAGCAAATGTATTGCGCACGGTCCGCGCTTATATAGGTAAAACTTTTCGTCGAGACAAAGGAACAAAGGATGTGGTGTGGTGGGGGTGGCTGGGTGGTACTTGTTTGCCGCAGAGACAAAGGAACAAAGAAAACAAAGGATGTGGTGGGGGTGGGTGGTACTTTTTTGAAGCTACTCTCTCGAGCGACACCTCGTCGGAAGCGGGGCGTCGCTGGCGATGCTATAGGATGAAAATTAGCCAAAAGTTAGGTTCAAAATTGTTGAGGGGGGGGAAAAAACTGAAAATTTTCGATAAATTGGCGACTTTTGTTTTAGAAAATTGAAAATCTAGGTGACCTAGATAGCGGACACCGTCAGGAAGACCACCAGGGACCTCCCCAGCGAGTTAGGTAGTTATCGGTGAATTAGGTGCTGAGTTATTAGACTTTGAAATTCCAGAAACTAAAATTCGACCGACGACGGCGACAAAATAGGTAAGTAGTATGTTCAAGAAAAGCGAAATTATGGATGGAACCAACAACGCAGACCCTGGGGACCTTCCCACCAGGTATGACGGCTATCAGATGAACTGATAGACGATTATCGAGTTGTTTGTTTGCAGAAATTAACTTTTTTCGACAAATTTAGGTAAGTAGTATGTTCAAGAAAAGCGAAATTATGGATGGAACCAACAACGCAGACCCTGGGGACCTTCCCACCAGGTATGACGGCTATCAGATGAACTGATTATCGAGTTATTTGTTTGCAGAAATTAACTTTTTTATTCTGAAAATTAACACGAAAAATATACCAAAATTTGGGAAAGATAGGTACGTTGATTAGGAACGATGTTATCACAATGAATGTTCAAACGACAATAGCAAATGTATTGCGCACGGTCCGCGCTTATATAGGTAAAACTTTTCGTCGAGACAAAGGAACAAAGGATGTGGTGTGGTGGGGGTGGCTGGGTGGTACTTGTTTGCCGCAGAGACAAAGGAACAAAGAAAACAAAGGATGTGGTGGGGGTGGGTGGTACTTTTTTGAAGCTACTCTCTCGAGCGACACCTCGTCGGAAGCGGGGCGTCGCTGGCGATGCTATAGGATGAAAATTAGCCAAAAGTTAGGTTCAAAATTGTTGAGGGGGGGGAAAAAACTGAAAATTTTCGATAAATTGGCGACTTTTGTTTTAGAAAATTGAAAATCTAGGTGACCTAGATAGCGGACACCGTCAGGAAGACCACCAGGGACCTCCCCAGCGAGTTAGGTAGTTATCGGTGAATTAGGTGCTGAGTTATTAGACTTTGAAATTCCAGAAACTAAAATTCGACCGACGACGGCGACAAAATAGGTAAGTAGTATGTTCAAGAAAAGCGAAATTATGGATGGAACCAACAACGCAGACCCTGGGGACCTTCCCACCAGGTATGACGGCTATCAGATGAACTGATAGACGATTATCGAGTTGTTTGTTTGCAGAAATTAACTTTTTTCGACAAATTTAGGTAAGTAGTATGTTCAAGAAAAGCGAAATTATGGATGGAACCAACAACGCAGACCCTGGGGACCTTCCCACCAGGTATGACGGCTATCAGATGAACTGATTATCGAGTTATTTGTTTGCAGAAATTAACTTTTTTATTCTGAAAATTAACACGAAAAATATACCAAAATTTGGGAAAGATAGGTACGTTGATTAGGAACGATGTTATCACAATGAATGTTCAAACGACAATAGCAAATGTATTGCGCACGGTCCGCGCTTATATAGGTAAAACTTTTCGTCGAGACAAAGGAACAAAGGATGTGGTGTGGTGGGGGTGGCTGGGTGGTACTTGTTTGCCGCAGAGACAAAGGAACAAAGAAAACAAAGGATGTGGTGGGGGTGGGTGGTACTTTTTTGAAGCTACTCTCTCGAGCGACACCTCGTCGGAAGCGGGGCGTCGCTGGCGATGCTATAGGATGAAAATTAGCCAAAAGTTAGGTTCAAAATTGTTGAGGGGGGGGAAAAAACTGAAAATTTTCGATAAATTGGCGACTTTTGTTTTAGAAAATTGAAAATCTAGGTGACCTAGATAGCGGACACCGTCAGGAAGACCACCAGGGACCTCCCCAGCGAGTTAGGTAGTTATCGGTGAATTAGGTGCTGAGTTATTAGACTTTGAAATTCCAGAAACTAAAATTCGACCGACGACGGCGACAAAATAGGTAAGTAGTATGTTCAAGAAAAGCGAAATTATGGATGGAACCAACAACGCAGACCCTGGGGACCTTCCCACCAGGTATGACGGCTATCAGATGAACTGATAGACGATTATCGAGTTGTTTGTTTGCAGAAATTAACTTTTTTCGACAAATTTAGGTAAGTAGTATGTTCAAGAAAAGCGAAATTATGGATGGAACCAACAACGCAGACCCTGGGGACCTTCCCACCAGGTATGACGGCTATCAGATGAACTGATTATCGAGTTATTTGTTTGCAGAAATTAACTTTTTTATTCTGAAAATTAACACGAAAAATATACCAAAATTTGGGAAAGATAGGTACGTTGATTAGGAACGATGTTATCACAATGAATGTTCAAACGACAATAGCAAATGTATTGCGCACGGTCCGCGCTTATATAGGTAAAACTTTTCGTCGAGACAAAGGAACAAAGGATGTGGTGTGGTGGGGGTGGCTGGGTGGTACTTGTTTGCCGCAGAGACAAAGGAACAAAGAAAACAAAGGATGTGGTGGGGGTGGGTGGTACTTTTTTGAAGCTACTCTCTCGAGCGACACCTCGTCGGAAGCGGGGCGTCGCTGGCGATGCTATAGGATGAAAATTAGCCAAAAGTTAGGTTCAAAATTGTTGAGGGGGGGGAAAAAACTGAAAATTTTCGATAAATTGGCGACTTTTGTTTTAGAAAATTGAAAATCTAGGTGACCTAGATAGCGGACACCGTCAGGAAGACCACCAGGGACCTCCCCAGCGAGTTAGGTAGTTATCGGTGAATTAGGTGCTGAGTTATTAGACTTTGAAATTCCAGAAACTAAAATTCGACCGACGACGGCGACAAAATAGGTAAGTAGTATGTTCAAGAAAAGCGAAATTATGGATGGAACCAACAACGCAGACCCTGGGGACCTTCCCACCAGGTATGACGGCTATCAGATGAACTGATAGACGATTATCGAGTTGTTTGTTTGCAGAAATTAACTTTTTTCGACAAATTTAGGTAAGTAGTATGTTCAAGAAAAGCGAAATTATGGATGGAACCAACAACGCAGACCCTGGGGACCTTCCCACCAGGTATGACGGCTATCAGATGAACTGATTATCGAGTTATTTGTTTGCAGAAATTAACTTTTTTATTCTGAAAATTAACACGAAAAATATACCAAAATTTGGGAAAGATAGGTACGTTGATTAGGAACGATGTTATCACAATGAATGTTCAAACGACAATAGCAAATGTATTGCGCACGGTCCGCGCTTATATAGGTAAAACTTTTCGTCGAGACAAAGGAACAAAGGATGTGGTGTGGTGGGGGTGGCTGGGTGGTACTTGTTTGCCGCAGAGACAAAGGAACAAAGAAAACAAAGGATGTGGTGGGGGTGGGTGGTACTTTTTTGAAGCTACTCTCTCGAGCGACACCTCGTCGGAAGCGGGGCGTCGCTGGCGATGCTATAGGATGAAAATTAGCCAAAAGTTAGGTTCAAAATTGTTGAGGGGGGGGAAAAAACTGAAAATTTTCGATAAATTGGCGACTTTTGTTTTAGAAAATTGAAAATCTAGGTGACCTAGATAGCGGACACCGTCAGGAAGACCACCAGGGACCTCCCCAGCGAGTTAGGTAGTTATCGGTGAATTAGGTACTGAGTTATTAGACTTTGAAATTCCAGAAACTAAAATTCGACCGACGACGGCGACAAAATAGGTAAGTAGTATGTTCAAGAAAAGCGAAATTATGGATGGAACCAACAACGCAGACCCTGGGGACCTTCCCACCAGGTATGACGGCTATCAGATGAACTGATAGACGATTATCGAGTTGTTTGTTTGCAGAAATTAACTTTTTTATTCTGAAAATTAACACGAAAAATATACCAAAATTTGGGAAAGATAGGTACGTTGATTAGGAACGATGTTATCACAATGAATGTTCAAACGACAATAGCAAATGTATTGCGCACGGTCCGCGCTTATATAGGTAAAACTTTTCGTCGAGACAAAGGAACAAAGGATGTGGTGTGGTGGGGGTGGCTGGGTGGTACTTGTTTGCCGCAGAGACAAAGGAACAAAGAAAACAAAGGATGTGGTGGGGGTGGGTGGTACTTTTTTGAAGCTACTCTCTCGAGCGACACCTCGTCGGAAGCGGGGCGTCGCTGGCGATGCTATAGGATGAAAATTAGCCAAAAGTTAGGTTCAAAATTGTTGAGGGGGGGGGAAAAACTGAAAATTTTCGATAAATTGGCGACTTTTGTTTTAGAAAATTGAAAATCTAGGTGACCTAGATAGCGGACACCGTCAGGAAGACCACCAGGGACCTCCCCAGCGAGTTAGGTAGTTATCGGTGAATTAGGTGCTGAGTTATTAGACTTTGAAATTCCAGAAACTAAAATTCGACCGACGACGGCGACAAAATAGGTAAGTAGTATGTTCAAGAAAAGCGAAATTATGGATGGAACCAACAACGCAGACCCTGGGGACCTTCCCACCAGGTATGACGGCTATCAGATGAACTGATAGACGATTATCGAGTTGTTTGTTTGCAGAAATTAACTTTTTTCGACAAATTTAGGTAAGTAGTATGTTCAAGAAAAGCGAAATTATGGATGGAACCAACAACGCAGACCCTGGGGACCTTCCCACCAGGTATGACGGCTATCAGATGAACTGATTATCGAGTTATTTGTTTGCAGAAATTAACTTTTTTATTCTGAAAATTAACACGAAAAATATACCAAAATTTGGGAAAGATAGGTACGTTGATTAGGAACGATGTTATCACAATGAATGTTCAAACGACAATAGCAAATGTATTGCGCACGGTCCGCGCTTATATAGGTAAAACTTTTCGTCGAGACAAAGGAACAAAGGATGTGGTGTGGTGGGGGTGGCTGGGTGGTACTTGTTTGCCGCAGAGACAAAGGAACAAAGAAAACAAAGGATGTGGTGGGGGTGGGTGGTACTTTTTTGAAGCTACTCTCTCGAGCGACACCTCGTCGGAAGCGGGGCGTCGCTGGCGATGCTATAGGATGAAAATTAGCCAAAAGTTAGGTTCAAAATTGTTGAGGGGGGGGAAAAAACTGAAAATTTTCGATAAATTGGCGACTTTTGTTTTAGAAAATTGAAAATCTAGGTGACCTAGATAGCGGACACCGTCAGGAAGACCACCAGGGACCTCCCCAGCGAGTTAGGTAGTTATCGGTGAATTAGGTGCTGAGTTATTAGACTTTGAAATTCCAGAAACTAAAATTCGACCGACGACGGCGACAAAATAGGTAAGTAGTATGTTCAAGAAAAGCGAAATTATGGATGGAACCAACAACGCAGACCCTGGGGACCTTCCCACCAGGTATGACGGCTATCAGATGAACTGATAGACGATTATCGAGTTGTTTGTTTGCAGAAATTAACTTTTTTCGACAAATTTAGGTAAGTAGTATGTTCAAGAAAAGCGAAATTATGGATGGAACCAACAACGCAGACCCTGGGGACCTTCCCACCAGGTATGACGGCTATCAGATGAACTGATTATCGAGTTATTTGTTTGCAGAAATTAACTTTTTTATTCTGAAAATTAACACGAAAAATATACCAAAATTTGGGAAAGATAGGTACGTTGATTAGGAACGATGTTATCACAATGAATGTTCAAACGACAATAGCAAATGTATTGCGCACGGTCCGCGCTTATATAGGTAAAACTTTTCGTCGAGACAAAGGAACAAAGGATGTGGTGTGGTGGGGGTGGCTGGGTGGTACTTGTTTGCCGCAGAGACAAAGGAACAAAGAAAACAAAGGAGGTGGTGGGGGTGGGTGGTACTTTTTTGAAGCTACTCTCTCGAGCGACACCTCGTCGGAAGCGGGGCGTCGCTGGCGATGCTATAGGATGAAAATTAGCCAAAAGTTAGGTTCAAAATTGTTGAGGGGGGGGAAAAAACTGAAAATTTTCGATAAATTGGCGACTTTTGTTTTAGAAAATTGAAAATCTAGGTGACCTAGATAGCGGACACCGTCAGGAAGACCACCAGGGACCTCCCCAGCGAGTTAGGTAGTTATCGGTGAATTAGGTGCTGAGTTATTAGACTTTGAAATTCCAGAAACTAAAATTCGACCGACGACGGCGACAAAATAGGTAAGTAGTATGTTCAAGAAAAGCGAAATTATGGATGGAACCAACAACGCAGACCCTGGGGACCTTCCCACCAGGTATGACGGCTATCAGATGAACTGATAGACGATTATCGAGTTGTTTGTTTGCAGAAATTAACTTTTTTCGACAAATTTAGGTAAGTAGTATGTTCAAGAAAAGCGAAATTATGGATGGAACCAACAACGCAGACCCTGGGGACCTTCCCACCAGGTATGACGGTTATCAGATGAACTGATTATCGAGTTATTTGTTTGCAGAAATTAACTTTTTTATTCTGAAAATTAACACGAAAAATATACCAAAATTTGGGAAAGATAGGTACGTTGATTAGGAACGATGTTATCACAATGAATGTTCAAACGACAATAGCAAATGTATTGCGCACGGTCCGCGCTTATATAGGTAAAACTTTTCGTCGAGACAAAGGAACAAAGGATGTGGTGTGGTGGGGGTGGCTGGGTGGTACTTGTTTGCCGCAGAGACAAAGGAACAAAGAAAACAAAGGATGTGGTGGGGGTGGGTGGTACTTTTTTGAAGCTACTCTCTCGAGCGACACCTCGTCGGAAGCGGGGCGTCGCTGGCGATGCTATAGGATGAAAATTAGCCAAAAGTTAGGTTCAAAATTGTTGAGGGGGGGGAAAAAACTGAAAATTTTCGATAAATTGGCGACTTTTGTTTTAGAAAATTGAAAATCTAGGTGACCTAGATAGCGGACACCGTCAGGAAGACCACCAGGGACCTCCCCAGCGAGTTAGGTAGTTATCGGTGAATTAGGTACTGAGTTATTAGACTTTGAAATTCCAGAAACTAAAATTCGACCGACGACGGCGACAAAATAGGTAAGTAGTATGTTCAAGAAAAGCGAAATTATGGATGGAACCAACAACGCAGACCCTGGGGACCTTCCCACCAGGTATGACGGCTATCAGATGAACTGATAGACGATTATCGAGTTGTTTGTTTGCAGAAATTAACTTTTTTCGACAAATTTAGGTAAGTAGTATGTTCAAGAAAAGCGAAATTATGGATGGAACCAACAACGCAGACCCTGGGGACCTTCCCACCAGGTATGACGGCTATCAGATGAACTGATTATCGAGTTATTTGTTTGCAGAAATTAACTTTTTTATTCTGAAAATTAACACGAAAAATATACCAAAATTTGGGAAAGATAGGTACGTTGATTAGGAACGATGTTATCACAATGAATGTTCAAACGACAATAGCAAATGTATTGCGCACGGTCCGCGCTTATATAGGTAAAACTTTTCGTCGAGACAAAGGAACAAAGGATGTGGTGTGGTGGGGGTGGCTGGGTGGTACTTGTTTGCCGCAGAGACAAAGGAACAAAGAAAACAAAGGATGTGGTGGGGGTGGGTGGTACTTTTTTGAAGCTACTCTCTCGAGCGACACCTCGTCGGAAGCGGGGCGTCGCTGGCGATGCTATAGGATGAAAATTAGCCAAAAGTTAGGTTCAAAATTGTTGAGGGGGGGGAAAAAACTGAAAATTTTCGATAAATTGGCGACTTTTGTTTTAGAAAATTGAAAATCTAGGTGACCTAGATAGCGGACACCGTCAGGAAGACCACCAGGGACCTCCCCAGCGAGTTAGGTAGTTATCGGTGAATTAGGTGCTGAGTTATTAGACTTTGAAATTCCAGAAACTAAAATTCGACCGACGACGGCGACAAAATAGGTAAGTAGTATGTTCAAGAAAAGCGAAATTATGGATGGAACCAACAACGCAGACCCTGGGGACCTTCCCACCAGGTATGACGGCTATCAGATGAACTGATAGACGATTATCGAGTTGTTTGTTTGCAGAAATTAACTTTTTTCGACAAATTTAGGTAAGTAGTATGTTCAAGAAAAGCGAAATTATGGATGGAACCAACAACGCAGACCCTGGGGACCTTCCCACCAGGTATGACGGTTATCAGATGAACTGATTATCGAGTTATTTGTTTGCAGAAATTAACTTTTTTATTCTGAAAATTAACACGAAAAATATACCAAAATTTGGGAAAGATAGGTACGTTGATTAGGAACGATGTTATCACAATGAATGTTCAAACGACAATAGCGAATGTATTGCGCGCGGTCCGCGCTTATATAGGTAAAACTTTTCGTCGAGACAAAGGAACAAAGGATGTGGTGTGGTGGGGGTGGCTGGGTGGTACTTGTTTGCCGCAGAGACAAAGGAACAAAGAAAACAAAGGATGTGGTGGGGGTGGGTGGTACTTTTTTGAAGCTACTCTCTCGAGCGACACCTCGTCGGAAGCGGGGCGTCGCTGGCGATGCTATAGGATGAAAATTAGCCAAAAGTTAGGTTCAAAATTGTTGAGGGGGGGGAAAAAACTGAAAATTTTCGATAAATTGGCGACTTTTGTTTTAGAAAATTGAAAATCTAGGTGACCTAGATAGCGGACACCGTCAGGAAGACCACCAGGGACCTCCCCAGCGAGTTAGGTAGTTATCGGTGAATTAGGTACTGAGTTATTAGACTTTGAAATTCCAGAAACTAAAATTCGACCGACGACGGCGACAAAATAGGTAAGTAGTATGTTCAAGAAAAGCGAAATTATGGATGGAACCAACAACGCAGACCCTGGGGACCTTCCCACCAGGTATGACGGCTATCAGATGAACTGATAGACGATTATCGAGTTGTTTGTTTGCAGAAATTAACTTTTTTCGACAAATTTAGGTAAGTAGTATGTTCAAGAAAAGCGAAATTATGGATGGAACCAACAACGCAGACCCTGGGGACCTTCCCACCAGGTATGACGGCTATCAGATGAACTGATTATCGAGTTATTTGTTTGCAGAAATTAACTTTTTTATTCTGAAAATTAACACGAAAAATATACCAAAATTTGGAAAGATAGGTACGTTGATTAGGAACGATGTTATCACAATGAATGTTCAAACGACAATAGCGAATGTATTGCGCGCGGTCCGCGCTTATATAGGTAAAACTTTTCGTCGAGACAAAGGAACAAAGGATGTGGTGTGGTGGGGGTGGCTGGGTGGTACTTGTTTGCCGCAGAGACAAAGGAACAAAGAAAACAAAGGATGTGGTGGGGGTGGGTGGTACTTTTTTGAAGCTACTCTCTCGAGCGACACCTCGTCGGAAGCGGGGCGTCGCTGGCGATGCTATAGGATGAAAATTAGCCAAAAGTTAGGTTCAAAATTGTTGAGGGGGGGGAAAAAACTGAAAATTTTCGATAAATTGGCGACTTTTGTTTTAGAAAATTGAAAATCTAGGTGACCTAGATAGCGGACACCGTCAGGAAGACCACCAGGGACCTCCCCAGCGAGTTAGGTAGTTATCGGTGAATTAGGTACTGAGTTATTAGACTTTGAAATTCCAGAAACTAAAATTCGACCGACGACGGCGACAAAATAGGTAAGTAGTATGTTCAAGAAAAGCGAAATTATGGATGGAACCAACAACGCAGACCCTGGGGACCTTCCCACCAGGTATGACGGCTATCAGATGAACTGATAGACGATTATCGAGTTGTTTGTTTGCAGAAATTAACTTTTTTCGACAAATTTAGGTAAGTAGTATGTTCAAGAAAAGCGAAATTATGGATGGAACCAACAACGCAGACCCTGGGGACCTTCCCACCAGGTATGACGGCTATCAGATGAACTGATTATCGAGTTATTTGTTTGCAGAAATTAACTTTTTTATTCTGAAAATTAACACGAAAAATATACCAAAATTTGGGAAAGATAGGTACGTTGATTAGGAACGATGTTATCACAATGAATGTTCAAACGACAATAGCGAATGTATTGCGCGCGGTCCGCGCTTATATAGGTAAAACTTTTCGTCGAGACAAAGGAACAAAGGATGTGGTGTGGTGGGGGTGGCTGGGTGGTACTTGTTTGCCGCAGAGACAAAGGAACAAAGAAAACAAAGGATGTGGTGGGGGTGGGTGGTA